>OX402591.1:24530073-25972457 GCA_948098905.1 Tiliacea aurago
AAGACTTTTAAAAACATTAGGTAATTATTATAAATACAATTTTTTTTTTTTTTAGTTTTATAGTTATAAACAATATAACCTTTTTTAACTCTTTTCGTAGAATCCTATTGAATGACTATTTCATGTAAAAGTCATTAAATAGGCTTCTATGAACTTAGAGAGCTGTATTGCTGATTCTAATGATAATAATTCTGTAAAGCCATTTTTTTTACGTCCGCGAATCATATTTAGATCAACATACAACCTGTTACTGACCTGCTAATTGCAAAAACCTTAAGAAATTTTGAATTTCACGGGCTACCTTAGCGCATCCCCCTTAATTTCGCGGGCTACCTTAGCGCATCCCCCTTAATTTCGCGGGCTACCTTAGCGCATCCCCCTTAATTTCGCGGGCTACCTTAGCGCATCCCCCTTAATTTCGCGGGCTACCTTAGCGCATCCCCCTTAATTTCGCGGGCTACCTTAGCGCATCCCCCTTAATTTCGCGGGCTACCTTAGCGCATCCCCCTTAATGCACTACTGTATACACTTACCTAAATGAAATACTGTTATGAAGCTAATTCAACTCACATCTCAGAACAAAAATAACGGAGTTCAAGTCAAGTTAGAATTTATTGCACACCATTTTAATAACATTTAACTTATGTACCATCATCATCATCATTTCAGCCGAAAGACGTCCACTGCTGGACATAGGCCGCCTCCCAGTGGGGGGGGGGGGGGGGGGGTTTGCCATAATCGCCACGCTTGGCAGGCGGGTTGGCGATCGCAGTATGGTGTTAAAATGCATAGAGTAAGTCTTTTAGTCGCCTTTTACGACACCCACGAGAAGAAATAGGGGGGTGCTATTCTTTACGTCCGGCACCACAGAGACGAACTTACACTCAACGAACAACTTAACTTATGTCATGCTTCTTTCAAACTCTTTACCCACTCGATCTGTATATTAATCCGAGAAGGAATTTGATTCAGTTTGAAAGAAAAAAATCGATTTGATTAAATCGAGTCTTAGGACGTGAACGTAGACACGTTTTACCTTTTACGCCGTAAAAGGTTTATCCCAAACAAGGGACACATATTGGGGCTTAGGTTTGAATATTACTTGCAATCTGTTACTACTTTGGCATAATTTCAAAGGTTTTTCTATCTACGATTACGATAGATTGAAAAACGTCAAAATGTGCTGTCACGAGAATAAATCTCTGTGATCTTAATTTGGTTTTAATTTGAATTTCGATCATAATTTTTGTTGTCTAAAATTGTCCTACCACAATCGCGTCGTACTGACGCGTCGCGCCTGTCTGCGGGACCCCTTTCTCGTGAAATAACAATTGCTACTTTGAGAATAGACTTACTAAATAATACCTATACCACAAATCTGGGGTCCATTTTAGGCCCCCTGGTAATCACCAGGGGGCCCAAAATGGACGCTTTGGCAATATCTTAATATGATCTGTGTACAATTCCTATCCCGCAATTCATCACACTCAGGATTCAACTTTAGAATCACTCGCAGCAAAAAACGACTTTGCTCTCTTGTTGCACAAATAACTATTCATTACGTAATGTTAAACACGTAACGACATCTATTGACGCCAAATGGCACTAATAGCAGCATAATAATATGGTGGCATAAAAGTAACTTGGTAATATTATAAACATCGCTTTCCATCGGTGGTTGATTGGTGGCGCTCAAAGAATTTCAAATGAATAAGTAGTGTAAGATCTCAGATTATAGAAGAAGCAGATAGACCTCGCGGAACACCGAGAGTGCGGCACAAACTCGAGTCGTACCTACCCAGCACTTTTTTTTTTGGGTCGGAAATTACGGAATTAAAAACGGAAAAAACAAAATAAAGAACACGCAAAATTGAACACCAAATCCAAAATGGAGGCCATAACCAGAGGTGGATGTCAGTAAATGGGTTACTTTGCTTTCCACACGGGAAACTGTATAGGAGCTCAAGCTCTTTCGAGGGGCAAGCAACCTCTCTGACATCGTTTACAGAGAAGCATTTTCTAATTTATTTATTTGGGATCTCGAACTAAAGATACACAGATACAATAGAAATCACAATAATATTATATGTATTGATAATTTCATAGTTCTTTGCTTGTTCTCTTGGAAAAATTTCAACCACGCTCTTAAACGTTATCCTGACTGATCCTTCTTCACCATGATATACCTTCAGCACTCTGCGCCAGAGGGGCAATCGTTGCCCATCATAATATGATCTGCGTACAGTTCATATTATGATTCTGCCAAAGCGTCCATTTTAGGCCCACGAGTCCCGAACTCTCGACCTCGCCATGATTTTTATTTATTCTCAACAATCAAAGTAACACCTCGTCTCATTGACACTATGGGAGCTGAAGACGCAGTAATGCCATTCGAAAGAACCCCAGGTAGCGCTTCCCACCAGGCAAGATCGGAAGATCCTTCCTTTTCAATGAAGGAGTGGTACCTACTACATCATCTTCTCTAAGCGACACATTATTGTTTTTAGACATGCACGCGAACGAAGTCGCGGACACAGCTAGTTATAATATAACTAAAGATCTACTATGTTAAAAATTCAAGCAGAAAAAACTAATTTAAGTACCTACTTTTTATTTCCATGTTAATCACTCCATATTTATGTTACTTCGGAAACGGTGCGGTTATAATATGAAGTAACACCAATAATATTGATAAATTGTTAATTTATAGCGTGAAACCACTAGTCATGCCATTAAATTTAACACCCCAGTAAAACTTGTAATGACTGTGTTGACACACTTGAGTCCCGCAGTTTAGTTAAATAATATTCTATTTAGGTACCTACTTTATGTATAAGGAACGTGTTTAAAAATTAACCCGACAAACTTTAAGGAGTGCTTGACCATCGAACTGAATCATCATTATCATTTCAGCCGAAAGACCGAAGGCCTCCCCCCCCAAAAGGGGGATTTGCCATAATCGCCACGCTTGGCAGGCGGGTTGGCGATCGCAGTATGGTGTTAAAATGCATAGAGAACGCTGCTGCCCATTCTCTAGTAATTTGTCCCTTAGTCGCCTTTTACGACACCCACGGGAAGAAATAGGTTAGTGCTATTCGAAAGTGAAACATAAAAATAAAACTTCCAAAAAAAAAAATCAACCAACTTCCAAAAGAAACACTAGAAAGTGAAAAATAACTTTAGTTTTGGAAGTCGGTGGCTAAAAACTAAAATACAGATCCAAAGACACCGATTTCCAAAATTCTAGTTAGTTAGTAAGTTCTAGTGGTTTTTTTTAGTGAAAACTCGCAATTACCACAGCGCGCAATGTTACGCACGCTAAACATTGAGCTTATGCGTGCATGCAGGAGTTGTGGGGGTATTTTAAGTTAAGTTATAAAATATATTATACAGGGTGTAAGGGACAGCCCTCCGCAGACTGATGTGGTGAATTCAGTATATCGTACTAAGATGACCGGTACATTAAATTATTTCAGGAACGTTATGGGAATCCAATGAACCTGATTTGTTGCGGCGGGGTGGACGGCCGCGCTCGCTGATTTCAGGCGTCATTCGTTAGAGAATTTCAACATCCATTGCTGTTTTATTTTATTTTAGCTGTGTTTTTTACATTAATGGAGTACTGCGTACAGATAATGTAATTTTACATGGAAATAAAGGAATAGTAACTGAAATTACGATAAAAAAATTACAATTTTCCTGAGATAATTTTCAGTGGAATATAATTCAAAATAAGGAGCTGAATGCACCCTGTTAATTTGCGGAGGGCTGTCCCTTACACCCTGTATAAAATAAAATTAAAACTTGTTTTCGTGAAAAACAGTAAAACTTCCCAGGTATGGTCCAATACAAAAAAACAATCACAACGAAGCGGGGAGTTGATGAGACTCTCGTCTTCGTTAAGGCTCGTTCAGACTGGCGTGATATCGCGCCATTTTGCACGAGCCTTTAAGCGTCATTTTACACCAGTCATTTATTAGAATCACCAGAAATGCTTTTCGTCTATAGACATAGAACGAGGATGTTTTGAATGAAACATTGGCGTTCGAATCTCAATTCATCATTTCAACGCTCCGTCATGAAAATTTACGGAAAGATAAATTCATTCTCTGATATATTTAAAGAATATGCGTTTCCTGTGTGTGAAGTAATAAAGAATAAGTTTAATAGCAGGTGAAGCCTCGAGCAAAACTAATGTCTTTAAAAATAGGATCAAAGAAGACCGCGACTAAATTTCCTACGGAAGTTTTAAGAAGGAAGAACACTAATGTTCATTTTATTTTATGAGCCTTCTTGATGTGGTTTTGGAACTTCTTGTGTAAATTGTAAAATTATTTTATCTTACTTATTTTATCGTAGCAGAATTATAAATTATAATTTTATATTTTATCATGCTTAGATATCGATACCCATCTAACGTTTGCGGAGTTTCTCTAGCTTATTTATTTTTCCGTGGTGTTACTTTACTCCTCTGTTCAACCCTTCGGATTTTCCCCAGTTTTTTTCCCAATCGCAATTTAGCCACCAGCGTAACATCATCTCTTAACAATTTAGCCACCAGCATAACACCAAGCCACGAGCGTAAAATCATTTCTTAAAAAAATGTCCACCAGCGTAACATCATCTCTTAAAAATGTAGCCACCAGCATAACATCATCTCTTAAAAATTTAGCCACCAGCGTAACATCATCTCTTTTTTCCCAATCGCAATTTAGCCACCAGTGTAACATCATCTCTTAAAAAATTATGACTCACGGCAGCAGATCGCGTTTACAATGCGACATAAATCATTTTATACACGTTCAGTTTCACTGCGGCCTTGATATTCGGTTTTTAATAGAAATTATAATAAACAACATAATAAATAATATGTAACATAGAAACATACAGTGTGTACGTTCCCTGTTTCCACTCAAGGCGGTTTGTGAGGAAAACATCGTGGATAATTGTTAATTGTTCTTATCATCTTCAGCAAATGTACATGCGGTGTAAATTATAATATTATGTCTTATCGATTGTGCTGATTGATAGATAGGCTAGAAATGTTTCCAATCGAAATACCTAACTTTGCATTTTATTAAGGGTTAACGAAGTAATCGTCCGTTTCTTTTATTTCAAGAAAGAAGGCATTTCCGAACTTCAAAAATGTTGAATTAGAAGAAAGAAAAAGAAAGAAAATACGTTTATTTGCGGTAAACATGACGCAACAAAGAACATAAACACAAAAATAAGAAAAGGTTGGGGGAAACATGCGTCACATCCACGCAAAACGGCTATCGCTCAGCATTATACTGCGACCCTATGCAAGACAGAGCCCCAGCCCTGGTTTTCAGCGACAGCCGGATTTGATTCTAGTTGGTTGGACGGATTCCAAAAGGTTTCGTTTGGAGAAGATTCAGTGTACTCGATTCGTTATGCTCGGTTATAGTGGTGATTTTAATGATAGTGATTGTGTCAATCTGTAATTTCATTAAACGCTGCGTATCTCACCCAGTATGTTTTCATTGCACGAAACCCAACTTCTGCCCACATGATTTCCGAATCTAACTGAGTCAAATCCTGACGATCCGATATAGGTACTTACAAGTATGTGAAGACAATGTATCTAAAATAAAATTACCATACACAGTAGGTAAGTAAAAGTATCAAAAAATTCAATCATGTAGTGTTGACAACGATTTATTACAAGAATATAAATCGTTCACGTGTAGTTTCAAGGTAAGTTACATAATTATACTAAATAACAAACCTCATTATAATATCTGGAACACGTAAACCAGTATAACTAACAATGGTCAAAGTCTTGCTGAGTGGTGCACTATTGTGTGAGGTTTGTTGAAGTGAATAACATTGGCCTGTATTTATAGAACGTTACTCAATACTCAAGCATTACTTAAGACTAGATTCAAGCCATTTGATTGGTTGAAACTAGTCTTAAATAATGCTTGAGTACTTAGGCCCGTATTACACAACGTCATTCAATACTCAAGCATTACTTAAAACTAGTTTCAACCAATCAAATGGCTTCAATCTAGTTTTAAGTAATGCTTGAGTATTGAGTAACGTTCTGTAATACGGGCCTTAGTAAAGCTCTATAAAAACGGGCCTGAGAGACGTTCTGTAATACGGGCCTTAGATGCCTTGATTTGTTGACCATTTTTTATTTAGGTAAGTACCTAGTACCTGTAGTGGTTTACAGGCCTACATTGTCCTACCATACCTATTCAATCTGCCCGCCTTTTCCAAACTATGTTGGGATCGGCTTCCAGTTTAACCAGATGCAGTTGAATACCGGTATTTTACATGGAGCGACAGCCTATCTGACCTTCATAACCCAGTTACTGGGTAACACGATACCCCTTGGTAAGACTAGTTGTCAGACTTTCGGGCTTCTGACGACCCGTAACGACTGTCAAAGATTTACGAATGCCGCCCGAGGCACGGAGGGGTCTTGGTATGTAAAGATGGTCACCCATCCACGGAAAAACCGCGGCAAGCGTAGCTTAAGCTGATGGATCGAGCCGTGCAGCGGTTAATACATAGCCACGAGCTCCTCCTGTCATACAGCCTTATTAACAATGTAATTTGAAAACATTGTAACGATCCAATTATTTTTAAAAGAGTAACCGCGGAGTTTCTTGCCTCCATAAAAGGAAACAACCAATTGGAACCGTGCACTTATAGCTTCTAATGTTTCTTATGTCCCCATGTAGGGTAATGTGAAATAAAATATTTTATATTTGAATTTTCGTTCTAACTAAATGATAGGCTATTGGTATTGCTTGCTGAGTCAGCTGCTGCTGGCCACCAGCATCTTCGTAAGCACTATTCCCAATAATGCGACCACCATTCCGTTAGCCAATCATAGTAGGTACCCTTACAACTATGAAATAAGCAAGACAGCCTATTGTGAGTTTAAGTTTTTATCGGCTTGATCCATACGGACACAAGTAAGTTAGTTGGCGGCGTTAGCGCTTCCCAACACAGATAAAAATGCTGTAGAAAATTTTCAATTTCCAACTTATCGTGCGAGATTGAAATTTTTCTTATTGAATAATGGCTGGATGCCCCCGGATTAGTTTGAAATTGGAATCACATTTAACCGTCATCTTTGAGGAGCTCATGGCTAAATTGGCAGTTCCATTAATCCACGCTATTTAGTCATGAGTGGGTGAGCTGCAATAGCAAAATCCAGATCGTAGATATTAACTCATGGTCAATTCCCTGGCTCGGTTGATAGATTTATATAATAATATGTACTTAGTTGATAATTTCGAATTTCGGAAGTCCTAAAGTCTGATTCTCCATAGGTACCTACTACGCTTTGGAATGGGCAACTAGCTCCATCTTTCTAACTGACCCTGACAATTGCCTGTAAATGGTTTAATTTTAATAATTGCTTTGAGTTTGATAATCTGTCTAATTGTCGAGTGCCATAATAAGTAGATTATAGCGGTCGAGTAGCCTCTAAGTTTTTAAGGTTCCGTACCTCAAAAGGAAAAAACAGAACCCTTTTAGGATCATTCATGTGTCTGTCTGTCCGTCTGTCACAACCAATTTGCTCCGAATCTACTGGACTGATTAAGTTGAAATTTGGTATTCATATGAATTTCTGTAATCCAAACACGGACATGTAACGTAAATTTTGAATATAGGGGCCACTTTTGGGGGTAAATTGGAAAAATAAAAATAAAGTTTTGCTAACTGTGACATATCAAATGTTTATAATTAAATATATTTTAATTTTTTTTACTTAAAAATAAATACTTTTAAAATTAAGTATTAAGAAAATAGATGAAAATTGACCATTCCCACCCTTCCCTTCGAAACTACTGAGCCTAAAACAATTACAGAAAATAGTCATTTACTTATAGATTAGGTACAGGAAAACCTATAAGAAGTCTATGGTCTTAAAATAACCTGGTAAATCACTCAGATTTGAGCCCAGAATGACCAACCCAAGCTCGAAAAGGCCAGTCAGATCATAGTCAGGTGAATCAGTCATCGGTAATAATAGTATACAGAGATATTTGTGAGTTTGTATGTAAGGGATGATCTTCGGAACAACTGATCCGATTCAGACAATTATTTCACTACTGGGAACTTGGGAAGCTACAGTATTGCTGAGTGTTGTAGGCTATTTGATAATGTAATTTCATGCAGACGAACTCACGGGCAGAAGCTAGTCACCTATGAACTATCAAACGTTTTCCGCAGCTGTGGAAAACCTCAAACGGAGAAATTATTCCAATCTTATTGGAAGTTATATGTTCGAGCCCTTTGGGGTTGAAACACTAGGACTATGGGGTCCGAGTGCCCATTTAGTTTTTCGAGATATTGCCATTGCGTTTGGTCGACTCTTCACGTGACCAGAAGGCTGACCTATTTTTTAGCCAAAGAATCCGCATCGCCATACAACGTGGCAATGCTGCCAGCCTTTTGGGCACCTTTCCTGTTGACAGCGATGCGGTTGCGGACGAATGTTTTGATGCCCTAAGATTCTTTGCCTTTTGTTTTTATTTATTTGTATAAGTAGTTTGTAATAGTTAACGAATCACTTGACAATTCATATCAGCCCTGCATTGTGATGTTCGAGGTACACATCATTTGTCGGAAGGTTCGCGACCATCAGAATACTAATCCTTATGATACGGAAAGTGAGATGGGTCCGCTCCTTTCCTGTTAGCAAATTGTTGAAGGATAGTTTGAAGGTAACGTGGAAGTTCCCTATATAAGGGATAGCAAAGAGCAAGTGTTTTATATCGTTTCAGTATAATATTCTGGTCGGGTGCTGTCAATTTATATGAATCTTATGAAATCGACAGGTTGCTAATGATCGCATAGGTAGATCCCATTTTAGGGTTATCAGAATGATGGTACTCATCACCATATTTCGCTAATAGGCATTTGATTAAAGTGTAGTAAACATAAATGCTCGTGCAGACTGGCGCGATATCGCGGACGGGACAGGCAACGCGAATCTTTCCATGAAGCTTTCATATAAATTGTATTCATAGTGTCGCGTCGCGCCTGTCTGCAGGAGCCTTCATCGCCTCGATTTATAAACGTTGTTTAAAGTTAAGTAATGATTGTTATTTATTAAAAACAACGAACTTAGCCCCGCAAAGCCATTTTCACGGTTTGTCTGTGGGAACAGAACATACAGTTTTACAATATTATCAATTGATCATACTTACATTATCATCATTATTTTCAGCCGAAAGACGTCCACTGCTGGACATAAGCCTCCCCCAAAGGGGGGGGGGGGGTTGCCATAATCGCCACGCTTGGCAGGCGGATATTATCATACAATTATTAGCTAACCTCTAGCGTTAAAGCTCCCGCAGACAGGCGCGACGCGACAGCGCGACAAAAGTGTCGCGCTGCGCGTCGTGCTGCTTGTCGAACCCGTGATATCGTAACAGTCTGCATAAGCCTTTAATAGTTCTTGATTTTTCATGTTTATTAATTATCTGTAATTAGGGCTTCCAAAATTACGGAAATGTCAATTACGTAACTAATTACGCAACTTTTTTCGCCAATTCCGTAATTCCGTAATTACGTAATTTTTCCTATTTTTTTTTAAATCGATTATGAGTTTTTGTAAATATTGTTGATAGAGTATCTACAATTTTTACAATTATCTTTTACAATCTCAAATTCAAGGAAATATCAAAATAAACACAATATTTAAACAAAAAAATATTTATTCAAGAACATATCATGTACATACATCAAACCATTTTTTTTCGTCCCGAATATAATCTTTCTTCTTGAAAATGTGATCTCATAAATGACAAGGCATTTAATGTTTTGTCACTTAGGGAACTTCTGAGTTTATTGCAAAAATACCCTGCGGATGAAAAGGCTCGCTCGGCTTCAACACTTGTAGGCGTTATCGAAAGCAAATAATTATACGCTGCAGTCAAAAATACTTCGCGACCGCCGCCAGCGCTATCGTAAATGCACATTTCTACCCTAATAATGGAATGGAGATCTGTGTTTACTGTTGAAATCGGTTTATTAACAGTCACTTTGTTTATTTCTTTGTCTAACTGTTGTGCGATTGTCAACTCCTCGTCATCATCGTCACTGGTAGCAATTGCGTCCGATGCTCTCGATTGTGGTTGTGAATTTGTACTTTTTTGAGTAGAATTATATTTCAACCGTTCCAACAGTTCCACTATGTACATTCGTATATCATCCGACGATGGTTTCGTGAAATATTCTGTGGCAGCAGTTTTAAAAAATTCCTCATTGTTATGCAAATATTGCAAAACACCGAATACATTTGTTCGCCTTTCCTTTATTCTCTTTCTAAGAGATGTGGCTAGTTTTCCACTGAGATCGTTTGACTGAAGATCAAGTTTATCTAGCATAAATCGAAGCGCAGCGTCGGCCGTCAATAAATTTGAATCACGGCGACATAATGACAAAACTGTAGTTTTTATTACATCCAAGCTGTAATGAATGTCGTGAAGGTCTTTTAACTCTTCGTCTGTAAATTTTGCATTTGATTTCAAATCTAATAACGCCTTAAAAACGCATGATTTTAATTTGAGAAATCGGCCTACCATATCTGACAAGCTGTTCCATCGCGTTTTACAGTCTAGTATTAGGTCAATATTTTTACCATGTTCTTCTAAAATGTACTTTTGCAACAAATCGTTTTTCAAAGGGGAGTTTTTAAAAGATTTTATTAGATCTCTTAATTTTTTTATAGTACCTTTGTATAAAAACTCCGATTCTGGAACTCTGGTCGATTCTACAATAAACGCATCCTCATCTTCTTCAATTTCTTCTGTTTCTTCAGCACTGGTATTTGAGACATCCTCCTGGACTTCAGGTTCTGGAGATTTTTGTGTTTTATATAAAACATCCAAGACTGCTAGTTGTATCCCATGAGCCAAACACAATTGGTGGTGGCTGTCAAAATTTCTACCCATTTTGACCATTACACTTGCTCCATCTGTTGTGAAAGCAATTATGTCGTCTTCCAGACTTAAACCGAAGTCACTCAAATGCTGCTGTAATAATTGAGTGCCTACTTCAGCTGGCATTGATCCCTGTATCCGTACAAGTCCCAAATTTTTATATTTGGACATATTAAAGTCTTTATTGTGGATATTTATATTCATATACCTTTTATTACGGGTAGACGTCCACTCATCAAACGTGATTGTAAATCTTTTATTTTCAGACTTCATAATTTTCAATTGATTTTTCAATTTGTTTTTTGTGTTATCACTCTGTTCTAGAATTATCTGCGTTATAGTCGTAGAAGATTTCGGCACATCGTAGCCAGAGTTTTTAAAAAGATATCTCAGATCTTCTGAAGTACAAAATGTTCTCAATGGTATCCCATCTAATGCAGCCATTCTGGCCACTCGAACCTCCATATTTGAAAAATAATCAGTGAGTTTAATTTTCTTTTGTGAAGGTTCATTCGTACGCTTTCGTGTTTGAATTTGAACACTATTAGACGTTGATGTACTCGGCCTTTGCGAATTCTGCTCTTGCGGCATCTCTCCGATATGCTTGGCACGCATGTGAGTGTGTAACGCTCCAGTTGCGCCACCAGGAGTTTTCAAAATTTTTTTGCAATGCTTACATTCAACACTCTGCCCATTATCAGCTCTCAAGAAATGTTCCCAGATAGAGCTTTGTGTGCGTTTGTTCAAAAACTCTTTGTATACAGTCTTATTTGAAGAAGACCTGAAAAAAATAAAAGGGAGTTAGGTTAATAATAATTATATTGGATAAACATAGTTGCCAAGTCATAACAAACGTAAACACTTAACGTTTTTATCTTCTATAATAGGCGACAGGCGACAGAGCATGCTTAGTTCATTCATTCCCGATTTAGAGATAAGCTATGAGGAATTTCAAATTTTTGATAGGTAACTTATATTTCTTATAGGTAGGTACCTATTTTATGTTTTAATCAGTGTTCTTAACTAATTGTATAATTGGGAACCTAGGTATTCTATAATCTAATCGGAATAAATACATCCTAAGAAAGTGTTTGATTTACAAATTATTTTGTACGAACTATGCATGCTCCACGGGGTTTTTAATGCCCTTTTAATACTAAATAGACTGATTAAGGCTTTGGATTAAGTACTTACATCTTTCAAGAGATAATCCACACACTCAAAGTCACCCACGATAAAGATACAACTGCGACAAATTGTTAATATTTGCGCGCATTTACCACCAACTTTTAATTAAGTAATCGAACAAGTGTCAACTGTGTCGAGAGCGATGTGAACTGAACAATCGACAATTGAGCAATGAAACTACAATTTCTTTTTAGTTAAGAAAGTGAAGAGCATAGTAGTTCCCCGTGGTCGTAGGGACTTTTCGACAGGGACTCCCCGGCCCTGCCGACTCGCCAAGTTGATATATTTGAACTCTATTCTGTACGTCTTAGAACTATTTTTTGCAAGATTTAACAAAAAATAAAAACAAACTGCGGGGAATACCCTGTTTGTACAGTTTCGATGTAGTTATATCGTTTAGTGTTGCCACATTATAAATGTGTACGTATAATGCTTTTTTATTAGTTGACTATTTTGATTGATTAATGATACCAATAATTACGTAAGTACGGAATTGACATCTTCAGTTACGGAATTGAAAATACTTTAAAATGAGTTCGTAATTACGTAATTGCGTAATTACGTAATTACGTAATGGAAGCCCTATCTGTAATATATCTGGAAAGTGGAGTACACAGTAATGTCTTTTCATTTACTACCAACCCGCGCTGGGCCGCGTGGTGGATTACGGACCACTCCATCTTGATAAATGATTTTATTTCTGTAAGTAGGTTTGTACAAACACTTTTACACGTCAATCATATTTTAAAAACTAGATGAGGTCGGCGTTTCCTATCTGACTACTCTGAGAAGAAAGGCCGAAACAAACTCAGAGGTCACAGTCTCTTTTAAAGTCCAGACATAATCTTGGTCAGATCATGTGAAGACCATGTAGATTGGTGTCTGAAATGGTCTTTTGAGGAAAGAACCACACAGGTTGAGTGGACCTGACCAGTCAGTGCACGCATTTGTCAGCAATCGTGCAGCTCTACTCAGAATACGCTGTGACGATCAATACCAAAGAAAGGACATTTGGGTAGGCCACGTATATGACTCAAACTGCCAGACCATGATTAACACTAACTGAATAAAAGAAAAGGAAAAAAAAATACAATAACCCACATAGTCTTCACATTCACAATAATTAAAATAATATAATACTTTACAAATAAGTATAATACTTTATAAGTAAATAGTATAATACTTGCAAAGCGATCTGTGTCCCAGCAGTGGGAACGTTATAGGCTGATTATCTTTTCTACAGTCTAACAAGCTGGACAAAACCTTTCCAATACTATTTACGCGGTACTAACACTTTACACTTTTCTCTCCATAACAAGTTTTCTTTCTCATTTCCACAAAGAAAATGCATGAAATCATACGTGCAGGCTTGTGACTTATAAATTCAATCCTTGTCCATAATGGCCTGTCTCGAGTTGACATGTTTGACGCTGTTATGCATCAGTAAACTCCGCAAGGCTACTATTTCTGTACAGAGAACACGCACACAGTTATGCGAACACAGTTACTTACAGAAACTCTACATCTTTTGCTGAATAGTTAAGTACCACCAAGTGCCTGAAAACTGTGGTGCCTGAAAATGTACTCAAATATATTAGGGACTAGCTTTTGCCCGCGGCTTTGCTTGCGTGGAGGTCGCAAATTATACCACGAGAACGTACTTCGTCATAATCATTTCAGCCGAAAGACGTCCACTGCTGGACTTAGGCCTCCCAAAAAGGGGGGATTTGCCATAATCGCCACGCTTGGCAGGCGGGTTGGCGATCGCAGTATGGTTTTAAAAACGCATAGAGAACGCTGCTGCCCATTCTCTAGTAAGTCCCTTAGTCGCCTTTTACGACACCCACGAGAAGAAATGGGATGGTGCTATTCTTTACGTCCGGCACTAAACGGAACGAGAACGTACTTATACAGGGATAAAAAGTATCCTACTTATGTCTTGATTAAAAAAATATTGATTAATCTTAACCCAGGTTGGGTAATTTCCAAAGTACCTACTCCATTCTTTTGTTCTAAAAAGATAAGAATATCATACATTCATTCCCGAGTTAAGGCTTCTACATACCAGCGCAACTTGTCGCGCGACGCGACACGGCACAAAGGCCCCGCGTGTCGCGGGACGAGCGGTGCCTTTGTGTCGCGTCACGTCGCGCGACAAGTCGCCCCGGTATGTAGAAGCCTTTACTCCAAGGAATTATTATTATTTATACATCATACTTATTATTCTCTGCTCCATCTACATATTTACCTTTAAAATAAGTACATAAGTAATAAGTACGTATCATATTTTTTTTTTTTTCGTAGTTAGTATATCTTCTTAGTGTAAATAATTAGCTGTGTATTTGTAATTAGTAATTAATAAAAGATATTAAATAAATAAATATTAAGTTCAAAATAAAAATAGTACATAAGTATATTTCATTACAGTCAAACACAAACATTCTTAGAAGAAAGATTAAAGTTTAGCATTTTGTTATAGCGTCTTCAATAAGCTGTTTGATTAAAATGGAGTGGAGTACTTTGAGAACATTTTAATATTATCATGGAGTAGAATGAAATCTAATTAAAAATATTATATTTTTCTTGGGGTAGTTTGGGAACTTTTTTTGGAGTACTTTGGGAATAGCCCCCAAGGTCATGGTCAAATTTTCATCGAAATCCGTTCAGCCATTGGGCATGAAAAGCTAACAGGCGAAAGACAGACTAGGTACCATCGCGTTAGTTCCCGGTCGACCACTTTTCGCCCTTATTACTATGGGCATAAGGGCGAAAAGTGGTCGACCGTGAACTACCGCGATGTTACCTACTTCTTAGGGAGTTACTTTTGCATTTATAATCGGAATTATGGCTCGTGCTCGGCGTGACTTGTATGCGAGACCGGTAGAACAATTTCCATTAAATTTTCATAGAAATTGTTCTACGGTGACGCGTCGCGCGACATTGTACGAGCCTTTAGTGAGTATGGAGTATGGGTGGCTATAATAGCCCGAAAGTAGCCTGCGTGCCGCAAAGCCGAACACACCGGTGTACAATGTACAATTGTACATCTCCCGAATCACTACACCACTGAGGCGGAGGACATCGTGGAGTACTTGCGCCAAAAAAACGAGGTACACGCCGAGGGTGCAGTCACTGGAGTCGCGCCGGAACGTCAATTTCAAAGCGTTCGTCGTGCGTGTTCCGAACTGTTATCTGCCCCTCGTCATGGAAGAAGACTTTTGGCCGCAGGACGTGGTGTTCCGTCGCTTCGGCGGACAAGTCCCACAGGACAGCACAATCTAGTGCAAAGTGAAGTGTTACTAACATACTCATAAGTTTTTGTTTATACAATATGTATGTTAAGGTTAAGGTATTTTTCTATGGGCCTATATCGCCTGAAATAAATGGTATTATTCTCAGATTATAGAAAAGAAGCAGATAGACCGCGCGGAACAATAAAGTGAGGCCCGTTTGTGGACATGTGTGCGTTACAGCCACGTGACAGCACTATAAGAACAGGTGCCTCTATGTGTGTGTACGGTTGCCAGGAGAATGAAAAAATTAGCCACAATATTTCATTACATGAAGAAAAAAAAAGTTTTTTTTTTCTTAAATCAGTTGTTTTTATTAACAGTATAGGTACGTCAAATTAACAATACCCATATAAACGATACATTTGCGATATATTTTTATTTTGAGACACCAACATTTTATTGTTTTTGGTAGCAATACTAACTTTATGGTGACGTCTATAACCCATGATATAGCAAATCGACTGATGTAATAAGTATTATAAAATCCATTAACTAGTTACACTTACGAAGACACATACATACTTATTTATTTATAAACATACTAACCAGAAAAGGCGATAATTATAACACTATTATCGACATAAATATTTTTGTAAATCGATACTCCTGTATCCTATACTTATTTCCTAACTTAGGGGTAAATGTTTCAATATAAACTAGCAACACCGAATGATTTTTGTTAAGGTTTTGTGTTTCAAGATGTCACTAACAATAAACACGTAAAATAAATCCAAATAGACAAATAATCAATATTTTACTTATGAAAGATACTCCATCTTATTTCTTTTGTTTTTGGGAACAGTTTTTACAATGTTTAAAAATACAAGACGGCATCATTCTGAAATTATCTGTTAGAGCCCGTGACGTACTAACGATGCGACGCTTCGTGCTGTACTGAATCGAGAGTGTATTCGCTTTTGAATTTGTATTTGCTTTGTTGGCCGCACTCTCGGTGTTCCGCGCGGTCCATCTGCTTCTTTTCTATAATCTGAGGTATTATTATTTTATTATTATAATGGATTAGTTAATCTGTCAAATATTCTTGTTAGTATCTTTGGCTACTGTCAAACTGTGATTGGTTGATCGAAACGACAAAAGCTACAATCAAGTCACTTTGACCGTTGACGCAACCCTCTTTCGTAGGTATGACGTCTTAACTACGTTGATTTTGATAGAGCTTATTCCTCATTTCTCCAGTCGGTAAATAAAGAAAATTACGCACTGGTTTTAGTTACAAAACCCATCCTACCGCTCTTATTCGCCTAATTACCCTAGTTACGTTGTATAGTAATTAATTCAGTAAAATACCGGTGGGCGAACTGAAACCGCGGCTAATGTAACTGAATTATACGGGTGCGCCAAAGTTCACCTAAATTTTCAACTCCGATAATTGGAAATCCGAAAATGTTCTTCCTAACATTTTTTATCCTAACAATCACAATTCCTAACTACTCTGTCTCTAATGTTCATAATTCCGAAGCATTTAACTTCATAATGTCAGTAGCAATAAACATCTAATAGACTTTTATTTGTTTTCCTATATTTTCTCAACATAACCATCTTTTACAATATTATTCAAAGTCATATTTTAATTTTATTTATAGCGGTGTGTACCTGCAAAGATATCCATAGGTTAGGTTAGGTTAGAACTGTGACACTGCGTCGACTGCCGGGAGGACACGGCGCGGCATACGCTGGCAGAGTGTGCCGCTTGGGAGGAGCCACGCCGTGCCCTCATCTCAGGAGTAGGCAGTGACCCATCGCTGCCGGCCGTGGTCGAGTCGATGGCCGGCAGCGAGGAGTCCTGGGACGCGGTGGTGTCCTTCTGCGAAACAGTCGTGTCGCAGAAGGAGGCTGCGGAAAGGGAGCGGGAGATCTCGTCCGCTCACCCGGCCCGCAGCAGGCGCACCGGGCGTCGGCGGAGGGCCTATAACGCCCTCTTCCAGCCCCCATAAATGGGTCCAGGGACGGCGGACTTGGGGACGTCCGCCGCCCCCTATCACATTGGACCCGAGGTGGCGGCGCGTAGTGTTCCACGCGCGCCCCTAGCAGACGTCGCGGGGGGGGTCAGACACCTCACTTGACACCCAGACTTGAGGTGGCCCGCAGAGGCGGGCCGGCACTAGCCGGGGATTGCGGAAGGAATAACAGATCCCAAGATCCTCGGTGTAAGTGTGGGAGGGGAACACTGGGGTGGTTTTTAGTCAGTAAGAGTCTGACAGACCCCTCCGCCCGCCCCAGGGCGGTGGACATCCAAAAAAAAAAAAAAAAGGTTAGAACTGTGACCAACTACGCTACTACTACCTCGAAATTGGTCGCGAAATTTTTGTAAGTATTTTTTTATAGTGCCCCCAAGACGACATTCTGACCTGAATTTCATTCATTTAAGACAAATATCTGTGAAACGACCTTAAATCATTCTAAACAGTTGGTTTTTTAGACATAATTATCTCATGTATAGTTATAGTACCTATTTTACTATTAAAGGGACGATAACCGACTTTTAATGATTTTATACTGAAGATCACGTCTAAACGAGTAGTCTTAATGGTTTGAAAAAAATATATGATAAATTAGAGCATTTTCTCAATAACTTAATATGTGAATATTTTAGATTATGTTTATATTACATAGTGAAATTAATTTGTAAAGTAATGTCTAATGCGGATAAAAAACTGAGAATGGAGCAAAATCTACCAAGCGTATTTTTCTAAAACCTTCACCAATTTAAAGATAATTTAATTAATGATCTTTTAGTATACGCGTTTTATTAAAATACCTTTTGATTGTATATAATAAATTAATAATGCGTCAAATTGCGGACAGCGCTCCTTGATGGGCGTGTCCTATTACTGGCTGAACGTACGACGCGTTGCATGAGCTCAGTACAGAACACGCAAGCTAACCACTCAAGGCCACTGGCATATATCTGCGTCTTAAGGGGCCGCTAAGGTAGTCCACGAAATTCAAATCTTACGTTTTTTACAATTTGCAGGTAACTTTCACACTTTCACACAGGTTGTATGTTGATCAATTGAATTTCGCCTTAACTCCCACGGACTAACAATATGTACTTCTATAGTAGTACTAACGTCATATTACTGATGACGTAGAAGAAAATCGTTACCTATCTACCTAGCAAATTGGTTTTAAATGACGTCAGTACAGTAAGTAAAGTTGTGTCGAAATTATTTTAGAATTGTTAGTAGTAAAGTTAATTTTAGTAATATTTCACAGTAAATCAGGGTTAAATCACAATCAAAATTTTGTAGCTAACAGCTATACGGAGTTTGTATCGCAATTCCATATTTTATGTATGTACGGATAATCTGCTCCGACCACTCCAGAGACACATATAAAGGTAATAGTAATGTATTCTAAACGTGTTGCGCAATCATCTCGATATAATATATTTATATTACTATGCATCTAATAGTATTCCTATGTTTATCACCCATTACACTTATTTTAAGAGAATTATGACTATCGATTCGGTGTAGATACGATTTAAGACTGGTTATGAATTTATGATAGCTCCTATGGTTAATGTTTTGATAACTCTATTTATTATTCACACAGCAGCTAAGGCTTGATTCTCTTTCAAAATAACCAATGCCAATGGAACAACTGGTGTTCAGTTGTTACACAAAATCGGACTCCGAGTGCCGTCTGTGTTCTTGCGTAGACCTCATTTTATTGCACACCCCAGTGGTAGCCACTACGTGCAGGCGGAACTCGTACATAATGAGAGCGAGTTGTATGTACTTACAATGCAACCTGTCAGGAAGCTGACATTGACATTTTCAATACTAGTGTTGCTCAGTTGAAGAGAATCTTTGTCTAATAGCTTCTTCGAGCGTAAATTACATATATCTATATATTTTTTCTGTTTAGTGTTTTATAAAGTCTACTATCAATTTTCTGTTCTTATGATCATAGACTATAAGTGGAAACTTGTAATTGGCCATATTCTTGTATAAACTATTACTCAATGTATCTGTTTAGCTGTAAGTTTTCTTAAAAATAAAATAAATAAATAAAACCACAGAAAAATTTGAAATCCCCAATCACATGCACAATCAATCTGCCCAGCCTAGCGTACAGTAGGTAACCATAGATTACCAATTTGTAGTATTTGTAGCAAGTTGGTTACCATCATCTGCCCGCCTCTTCTCAAGTATATTGGGGTCGGCTTCCAGTCTACCCGGATGTAGCTGACTACCAGTATTTAACATGGAGCGACTGCCTATCTGACCTCCACAACCCAGTAACTGGGTAACACGACACCCCTTGAAAAGGCTGGTTGTCAGTAGACTTTTGGACTTTTGTCTACCCGTAACTACTTTCAAAGATCTACGAATAACAGCCATGACCAACGGCTTAACGTGCTTTCCGAGGCACGGAGGAGTCTCCATATTTAATCGATGGTCACCCATCCACGACCTGACCGTGGCATGTGTAGCTAAGCTTCCGATAGACACATGCGGCTGTTATTATTTAGCCAAGAGCCCCTCACGCGTGCACAATATTTAGCCACGAGCCCCTCACTTGTGCACAATATTTAGCAACGAGCCCCTCTCACATGCACAATATTTAGCCACGAGTCCCTCACATTTGCACAATATTTAGCCACAAGCCCCTCTCCTTTGTACAATATTTAGCCATAAGCCCCTCTCATTTGCACAATATTTAGCCACGAGCCCCTCACACATGCACAACACGAGCCCATCACATTTGAACAATATTTAGCCACGAGACCCTCACAATAGCACACTATATAGCCACGAGCCCCTCACACCTGCACAATATTTAGCCACGATGCCCTCACACATGCACAATATTTAGCCACGAGCCCCTCGCACAATAAGAAAAAACAAAATTGCAAATAAATCTGCCTGGGCCTGACGACACATTATACCAAGCATACTCCAACAATGTTTCCGGCTATGCACGCGTAAACATAGGAAATAATACCTAAGCAAATACGAGGACATGTAACTTAGAACATAAATAACGGACGGTTAAACAAGGAGTAGCTACAAGTTAAACAATAACTTACACAGTAACATGATTTAAACAGCAAATGGCGCTGAAAATGTTCCTCATTTCTGTAGGTATCTTCTGTATCTGCGTGTTAGATACCTATGAAATTCCTGGGGGTCTACTCCGAACATAAATCCAAAGTATCGGCCGAATGTTCGGCCGTTGCATGACTACGGCTAAATTAGGCTGACTACGGCGAAAGAAAAAACAAAACGACAGTCAAAGAGATTAGCAAAAGTAAAAAAGGACTTCTTGCCGGGAAAGTGAAGCGTCATGTTCAGCAGTTTATTTAATTTTCCAAAATTTGTGTTTAGCCGAATATTAATGTGTAATACTAATAATGGTGGATTATTAACCATTAAGTTTTTGTGAACGTGCATTAGTGTAGGCAAATGAAACAAAACAGTGCAACTTCGCTTCAAGTTCTCTCAAGAAGTCCGCGTGAGGTCTCAGTAAAGTGCCACATCTTTACTGAAACTCAAGGGGAGTGGGCGGGGGGATATCATCATCATGCATTTTTATTTAATTTCATCAATACTATACAAGAACTAAAACGTGACATTGGCTAAATGCACAAACCGTGCGAAGTCAGAAGGAAAAAAAAAAAAGTAAAAAATGTGACTTTAAGTCGGGTAAGGATTCAAAGTCAAAAAAGGAAACTATGGAAGTTATAAAACGGCCGAACATTCGGACGATACTTCGGATTAAAGCTTCGGAGTAGACTCCCTGTACTGTTGGAAAGATGCTACGAGTAGGTGAACACCTCACGAAGTTTTCTATTGCAGCAAATAAGAATATCTGAAACTCGTTGAAAATTTGCAATTTGCTCGTTGAAAGAGCCACCGGTGACTGAAAAGTTGTGCGGAAATCGGTTATCATGGTATGGAGGTGCTTTTAATTGCATCACAAGAAAATATGATGCATATTTCCTTACCTAAAAATGAGCCACGGTCAATAATATTGTAAACATTAGGTAAATTATGAACTCGGAGCTTTCAAAGCTCTTTATTATGACAACACTGTTTAACTGTTTACTGAGTCAAGCCAGTCAATTATGGAAATGGCTTGCTGTGTTCGCTGTACGCGGAGCAAGCAAACTGATGCTAAATGAAGCAAAGCTATCTTTAAACGATATTACACTTTTCTTAAAGCTCTGTAATATTGTTTAAAAGCGGTTTATTATTTTATGCAATAATAAAAATCGCTTTTCTATATTTTATTGCTATTGCAATACATTCGTGGACATTAGAAACTGGTATTGTATGTTGTGATTGATGATTGTGTGGGAGGATAAGTCCAAAAACTTGATTGTAATATAGCATACAGTCCTCCTTATAAAATGTACACTTAAAGTAACAATGGAGATTTAGCAATTGTCCTAGAACATGCAGAAATACCCGCTGTGCCCACAATATTCCGTTCCGTACATTCGTATCTTCCACAAGGTAATAATAAAAGATGTTTTCATGCGAAACAATGCAAGATGGCGCCGACACCGGAACGTTTTCCCGCCAACGCGGGCGCCATGACACTTCCCTTAAAACTGTCATTTACATTGTCCTGTTTCGAGGCTCATTTCAAGGCAGACTCCACAAGTGGGTAGGTATGAAACACTTTTGTCTACTTGAATGCTGAAAGCTTCAGCATTTTCTTTTTGAATGTTAACGTAGGTTGTTGAATATTTTATAAAAGTAACTGCTAGCGACGCACTTTGTGGACCGACACCAAAGCGTTTTGGTGTGTAAAAGTTGACATTTATATATAGATAGCAGAATTTATTTACCGTAATATAAGCAGACAGATTATAGTTAGGACGTCACAATAAATAGAGCTAAACTATGAAAATAATGTAGTTCTAAGTCTTCTGATGCTTAAGCAGGAAGGCTGGTGATCGCAGTATATCATAATTATGGCTTACTGGTGGCAGGTTACACTGTCCAACCCCAACTAACAATCTTCTTGACGTAATGTCGGTATGCTGTGATGAAAATAAATTGACTTTCGCTCGGCAGTAGTAGTTTACAGAATGTCCCATCCCGTCACCATTCAAAACCCTTCATTTTGATATCCCATTCGATAAGTTTGGTGGTTTTATTTTTGTAAAACACCCTTTTGGAAACACCCCATTTTTTATAATTGTTATATACCCAGTGACACTCGCGCAAAGACGAATCTAACGATATATCATTGATCAAAATCGGTTAAGCCGTTTAGTAGTTACGAGGGAACATAGGGACGGACATCATACATACCAGGTCAAACACTTGCTTTTTGTGTTTGCTGCAGTCGGGTAAAAATTTAGTCACCAGACAGAAGACATTTTCTTTTTCCTTTCATTGTTTCTGCATCCTTTTGTTGCACTTTGTTGTATTATAAGTTATAACTATGTATATGTACATACTAATATAACTAATGTTGTTCCAGGCTTTATAAAGCCTTCAAAAGTGGCAACATTTTAATGTGTTCTTACACTTCTTAATAAATTATTTTGTTAACATTATGTTCGATGTCAATGTCATAGTGCCGGTATGACTTTTTTATAATGAATCTGTGGACTTCCTTTACCGCCAATACCCGAAGAAAAAACCATTGTAAAACTATATGTCTGCAAATATAACTTTAATACTGCAATTTCTGGGCCTTTTTATGCACCATTATATCCCCAAAGATATAACAAATTAGTGTAATACCTGTGTAGTAAGTAGGCTTGTACAATGTACCACCGCGAACGTTCCCGGTCGACCACTTTTCGCCCTTATGCCCATAGTAATAAGGTTGAAAAGTGGTCGACCGGATGTACAAAGACCCCCATAATACAAAACAAGGTTTATTGTCAGACCCCGGTTTAAAACATGGAGCCATTATTGAATTTCGAACTTTATTCCGACTAAGGTAAAGTTCCAAAACACAAAACTGTCAACTTAGTACCGAACTAAGTTTTCGGTTTTGTATAAAGAACGGTATTTCAATCACTGTTACGTTCTTATTACAAAAACTGGCTGCATGGTTTAAGCCATGTCAAAATATAATTCTTGTTTTGTAATAAGGGGGAGAGTGTTTAGTTACACTACCTCAGTAGTTGAATAATGAATAATGCAATTAATCTCAAGCCGCAATATTATATTACAACTATGATCAACTTAGTGAAAACCACCGGTGAAACATAATGGATGTATTATAATTATCGATCAGCATGGTGATTGATGACCAAGGGACGGAAGTGAAGTACCGATAGAATTGACATAGAGATTGGTCGTCGCATTTCCGCGTTACCTAAACGTGTCGATGTTTTTTAGAACGCAGATTCCTTATCGCACGTTAAGGCTCGTGCAGACTGGAGCGATGAGCCATTATACTACACACTCGGCGAATGAAAAAAGATTTACATTTTGTCATGAGTATGACACTTTTGAGTATGTGTGTTTTTTTATTTAGTTACTCTCAAACGTTGTTTATTAATTTCATTGTGCCTGTTTTTACGGTTCCGTAGTACCTCAAAAGGAAAAAAACGGAACTGTTATGTCCCCGTATGACCCGTCTGTTACAGCCAATTTGCTCTGAATCTACTGGACCTATTAAGTTGAAACTTGGTACATATATGGGCCGTTCCGTGAAAAATTGCACTTATGGAAAAAGTACTGTCACAAAAATGTACTTGTACAAACAATTTACAAGACCATTTTATTCTCTATTGAGTGCATTTTTTTTAATGTACAATATAGTTCATCAGCTTTAAAAATTAATATATTACGGAGTCAATTGTTGCTAATTTAACTAATAACCACATGGTAAATCACTCAATATTGTGCGTACAAACTTACATTTGCAGTTGGAATGTATTAGGAAACATCTTCGATCGTATATGTTAAGTTTGTTCTTGGGATAAATTCATCCCAACTACGGAACCCTTCATTGTGCGTGGCCCGACACGCACTTCGCCGGTTTTTTAATATATAATATACCACGAAACGAACTTAATTCCAACCGAGCTTTACTCGACACATCTTAGCTTACCTTATTCAAAAATAGAAAACAGCTAAAATATAACAGAAAAAAATAATATGCATAAGTAACAGAACTATATATTATACATATATCAAGCCTGCCACCGCATGATAAATCCATTAGACTTTGATAGAATACGACCGATATAAGCGGACATTATAGCCCTCATATTATTACGATCAATTTGTCGTAGCATAAACTAAGTATGACACGCTACCCTAGGGACGTAATAATATTATTATTGGATACTATTATGTTATCATTTATCGGAATGTATTATTACAGAGACTATTTACGAAAATATGTTAATAAATTGGAATCGTTCGTGGATGTTCGGACAAGATAAAATAAATGAGAACCGATTTTCCTGAAAGTTTAATTTGGAGTTTCGTGTGTTAAATACAAATTGGACCCACTTTTTATGCCAATTTTCTTTAAATACCATTCCTGTTTTTTTAGTTCACATGTTACACAAGTAGGTATGTATTGATCTTCTGAATTCCACCATAATAAACCTTCTAATTCTGAACATCTTTCGTTGTGGTATTTTCAGTAGTAGTTTACAGAATGTCTCTAAGTTCAGTGGGCCTCTTGGCAGGTCTTCTAACAAATTCCACTGATTCCTATCTCTCGCGATTCTTTTCCAATTTGGACCCGCTGTGGGTTTTAATTTTTCTTCCCATCTTTTATATTGTCTTCCCCTGTTCCTTTTGCCATCTCTGGCCGATAAAATTTTCCGGACACAATCAATGCCAAATTAATTAATTTTCTTTCAACAACGTAGTAATGTTATTATTAATCACTACAAAACCGATCACAAAGCACGTATTTTTTGCTTAGAACCAAAACAGTGCAGAAATGTTGTATGAAATCTCGTTGTTGCACTGTTTTTCAGAACAATGCGATTTCATACAACATTTCTGCACTGTTTTTATTTAGATATAAATTTACCACAGAGGTTGAATGTCTCCCATTAAGTTTAATATAAAATGTATGCATTAGATCAAAAATTCTGGCTGAAAATAAAAATCGGCTGAATAAAACTCGACTTGGTGAAAAACTTTGTTTTCATCATAGTACTTATATCTCGATGGTTTTCATTAACATTTTATTTTTTTTATTTTGAGTAGGTATATTTTATCACGGTAGGTAGATTGGTAGTTGAAAGAAAAGTAGATTACGCACCTTGCTAAAGTGAGTCATTAATGCACTCGTGGTAATTTAGTGCCCTCGCCTGCGCTCGGGCACCAACATAACACTCGTGCATTAATAACTCACTTTGTGCTCGGTGCAACAATCTACTATTATAACTGCTTGCAAAAGTAAATATTTCTTCGTAAGTTCTTGTGCTAAAGTTGATTAGAGGAGGCTTATTACGGATGGGTTGTTGTAGGTACCTATCTAACAATCCTTCCATTTACGTGTTTTCTTTTAATTTTTTTGAGTAGTGGTGGCGCAGCGGTAACGGCCCCGAATTAAGGCTCATGCAGACTGGCGCAATTTCGCGATATCGCCCCAGTCTACGAGTCTTTACGAGTTGTAGGTCGTGGGTTCGATCCCAGGCAGGACTTGTGTTATTATTTATATCATCACCACTGCTCTCTAAATGGTGAAGAAAAACATGGTGCTGAAACTTGTTTCAATATTCGGAGATATGACATATCTCCGAATTTTTGATTTTAGAACATGTCATGTCACATTGTGACATCCATCAGTATTTGACATGGAGCGACTGCTTAACTAACTTCCACAATCCAGTTACTGGGTAATACGATACTCCTTGGTAACGACACCGGTAGAACAATTGCTATGAAAATTTAATGGAAATTGTTCCTCGGGTGTCGCATCGCGCGACACGTCGCGGCGGTCTGCACGAGCCTAAATTTGTGGAAGAGCGAAATGGCGTAGTTGGAGCGCTCTTGTTATGAAGCGGTGAAGTAACTAATTAAAATAAAACGGGGCTTATTTAATGTTATATTTTTTATGTGTCAAATCAACGGAACCAAACCAAAGGAACTTACATTTGGTTTTATTTTTTTATTTATTTATTCTTCGGAAACCTTACAGTCTAATATCAGTAAAGGTAAGTTATGTACAATAGCGCTTACAATTGCGATTTACAAGCTTCCACAAATTAAAATTCCACAATTTTTTAAGTAAGTAGGTACCGGTTCACAAATAGCCTTTTTTGGTTTATTTAATTTCAGGTGTTGTCAAATCATAGATGACGAAGTCATGTGACATCCACCAATAAGCGCTGGGCCCGCGTGGTGGTCTACAGCCCACTCCGTCTCACAGAATTTTTTATGCGAACAGACAGCTGTGCTGCTGGGGAGTTTGTTGCGCCACTTCTTCTTCCCAGCTAAAGCACTAGGAAGTGGTGAAGGGTGGGTCGTTTTTGGGGGACTGTCTCATGTAATTTTTGACGTTCGAAAAGTGCTGATTCTCAGCCTAGTTTGAATAAATGACTTCTGATTTGATTTGATAGAGAGGTCTGTATCCCAGCAGTGGGAACATTCATTCATTCATTTCATTTAAATCTCGTATACATATTTTATTTAGAATATTAATTTAAAGTTTACTTAGGTCCATCGTCCACGATGCTACTCAAAAGTAAATTGTTACAAACTCAGCGTCAGCACCCCAATGAGGAATTTCTGAAATGACGTTCACTAGGTTCAGCACTAAGACGTCAGGTTCGGGCACCTGCAAAAAATGTCAAAGTATATTTTCTTTAGGCGTGACTGAATGATGAACTTCATCATATATTTATATAAACTCATTGTCGAAATAGAAGACCTCTCGCCAAAGTGGCGTCAACTGGTGGCGTGAATTTTAACACACTTCAATCACAACCCGAATGATTTTGAAGGAAATTCATAATCATTGTTTCCTATGTTTGATTAGTTCATCTGCTCGACAACGTAAATAACGCAATGAATGTTATTGAATTGTCAAAATTAATGGCATTGGGATACGCAATTAAGCCGCAGATCACCATTGAGTAGCCAAAATGTCACATCAATGGTGGTTCGTTCCGTCGGAGTTTCTTTGAAGGATAAAACCAGAAAAAAGTTATCCGAAAGAGAACCGGAGTTACCGACATAATTTGCAGAATAAGAAATCTGAAGTGGCCGTGGGTTTGCCAAGTTTGTCGATGGACCGATGGCTGGTGGAGCAGATGAGTTCTGGAGTGGAGACAGCGTATCGGCAACCGTAGTGTGGGACGCCCCTAGCTAGATGCTGGCTGGGACAGACTCAAACTCAAAGCATTTATTTCAAATAAACCTATTACATTCACTTTTGAATTATCAAGGGGTCGGTCAGTCAGAGAGATGAAGCTAGTTGCCCATTCCAAAGCGTAGTAGGTTCCTATAGAGAAGAACGGGCAAGAAACTCCACGGACACTCACGGACTGGATACGGAAAGCAGAGGACTGGGTTGTGGCGCAGCCTGGGAGTGGCCTATGTCCAGCGGTGGACTGCGATAAGGGCTGAGTTGATTGTGGTTCGTCGCGTCGTGTACGGACCGCTATTGAAATTTATACTAACTGTGACTTTCTGCCTACTATTTGGTGTTTTCGGTTTGTAACTGGTTACTTTTTGCTGATCTCCTGACCTTTATTTGACGGTGACATCTTTTTAGTTCACAAATCTGGTTATTATGACACAGTATTAAGATTATTTGCGTACGTCAGTGAACAAGTTGCTACGTCAAATAAATTCATATTATTACTTTATCTGACGTAAATAAAATACGTGTAACTGTACTGAACCGTTTTATCTGAATCAGAATTTGTTTATTTTTCAGTGTTACATAGTATGATGTTAATAATTTTATAAGTTCTGTACATTCTACTAATACATATACGGTACAAATAATAATCAAATGTAATTCATAACTAAATACAATCAATTTTAAGATTTAATTTTAATAATCAACGACAATAAGTATCAATTATTATTAAATATTAAAATAAATATTTTTTAATTTTTTATTTATAAGTTTAATTCAGAACATACATTCCATATACAAATGTTAGTAAAGCTTAAAACTATGTTAGAACTAAAACCTACTTGTTTAATTAAATCAATCTATTTATTTATCATTAAAAAGGACACCACCAGAGCTGTGTACCTTATTCCAGTGCCCCACAATAGGACACTCAACCCTTTCCGTTATCGTGTTTAGGAGGTTGTTGGAGCTGGCCCGCACACGACGCATCAAGGAGGCCACTCTCTTACGCACTATTGTTCTAAAGCAGTCGGTGTTGGCCTCCGCCAACATCCCTGATGCACTACAGTGTCGCGGCAACCCCATCAACATCCTAAACCCATTATTGTAGAGGATCCGTAGGGCATTGAAAGCCTTCTGCGTATAGCGAACCCACAGGCTGCAGGTGTACAATGTCTGGCAGTACGCCTTAAACAGAGTAATTTTAACATTTTTTGTGCATCTTGCAAACCTGCGCGCCAGCATATTGCATCTCACTGCCAATGCCCTACGTTCCCTCTCAATGTCCAAATCATCAGAGAGGTCCTCAGTGACCCAGTGCCCCAGGTACTTGAATTTGGAGACCCTACTTATCGGAATCCCTCCAAGGCTGACCGGTGGAATGGTAGTGGGAGTTTTATTGCCCGCCTTAAACACAAGTAGTTCCGTTTTTTTGGAGTTGTACCTGAGGCCATGTGACACTGCGTACCTCTCACATATGCCTAAGAGCATGTTGAGGGCTTTAACAGATGGGCTCAGCAGTACCATATCGTCGGCGTAGCTAATGTTGTTCACATAAGTGCCATGCATTGAACAACAGACCCCGGCCCTGCTGAGCTCCTCTATCAATCCATTCACATACAGGTTGAAGAGCCTTGGTGACGTCAGGCGTCCCTGTCTCACCCCACACTCCAACCTGTACTCTGTGGAACAAGAGCCCGCCCACTTAACATTATTGGTTTGGTTGCCATACCAATATATCAGCATGCTGATCATGTCCCTGGGTGTGCTAGTTTCCACACGAAGCTTATCCCACAGCACATTATAAGAGACAAGGTCAAATGCCCTCGACAGGTCCAAAAAACAGCCGAAAATAGGCGTTTTCCTTGTCACGTAGTACTAGATAGTATGCTTGAGTCGCAGTATTGCAGCTTCCGTCGAAAGCCCAGCTCTAAATCCGAATTGGGCATCATGCAGATGTATATGCTCGCTAAGGTGTCAATCAAGCAAACCATCCAGCACCTTGGCGATCACTGTAGCTAATGAGATGGGTCTGTAGTTGTTCCCGTCGGAGGCATCACCCATCTTTTTTTTAATAATTGGAATTACTGTGGTCTTCATAAGCTCCTCGGGGAAATACGAATGTCCCAAGCACAAATTGTAGAACATAACCAACACCCTGGGCAAATGAACACCCGCGTGCTGCACGTGTTCGATGCTGAGGTCATCGTGCCCTGGAGACTTTCCTCGAGTCATGCTCTTAATAACCTGAGCGACTTCTTTTATTTTGAACCTGAACCGCTCTCCATCCTCGACCTCCGCATCAAGCACCCGCCGCACACCTGGTAAGGGAGACTCAACCTTAAAACGTTCCCTAAACAGCTCGGCAATCTGCTGGGGCTCACTTATACAACTCAGTAATGACTGGAAATAATAGGGCGTCTTCGTAAAATAAAAACTAACGAAAAACTCGCCCTCAATTGAGTATTAGGGTGATTTTATAACAAACATCTGATATTTTTTCATAAATTTTTATAATAATTGTAAAATTTCTCAGTAAAAGTCCTGATTACCTACCCTTTTTTATTACTTTAAATTATTTTCCATCGTATCAGCTTTCCAAAAGTAAAAATACCATGTTTATAACTCAATCACAACGTTTCCTATCAACTGTTAAAGAAAGGCCTTGCACTCGACTACGTACTTTACTTTAGCAGGTAGAGACCCTTTTTTGTAAAAAAAAAATTGTTTAATTTTTTTTTTTATATTTTTTCCGTCGATAAAATTAAGCTTAGTTTCACTCTTTTCGATATGTGCACATTATGAAGACTCACACTGTATAATATAATATAATACAAATAATTAATTAATAAAATAAAAACGCGCCTACAGTTCGCGCTCTAAGCGCCTAAAGTTTTCACTTCAATGAAAATAATGATTATAAATGAAAATAATAATGATATGATTATTAATAAATGATTATGATTATCACACAATTGAAACAATGCACAGTAATATACTACACAAAAATTAAACTTTTCACGTGGTGAAATTAACTTCACTTACTGCTACTACAGCATGTCGGCGCGGGCATGTCGGTGACACGAACCCACAAGTTTTCCACTACCAAAAATCGTTCAACGCGCCTTTAGCAATTTCCACTTCAAAACATTCCACTCTGTAACAGAAGTTACTTTTCAAATGAATTTCGTTACGACTACAAACAAATTTGCGGCGAAGCCACAGAGCAGAATATTCCAATTTTGTTTCCATTATCCTTGTAATGTGGTGTTTTCATCTTTCTCTCTGGTCTTTGATGTTGACTGTTGTTTAGCAAAATTACATCTCCCTAATTATTTTCCTTTCCTTAGCATGTAACGCACATTGTTTATTTTTATGTTGTGATTTTTTGGACAAAAAGGTACACAAATATTCTGCCTTTGGATCGATATACATAATGTATGTGAGAATTTTGTTGAATGTTTGTAACCCGTGAAATTATCTACTTATCTAGGTATAGGTTTAAGCTGTACCTACTGATACCTACCGATACTGTTCCGTAGTCATCGGCAAGGAATATGTAACACTTTTAAATAGCTTCAATGTGTTCACATACTGTACCCAAGAGTCCCGCAAATTGCTTCCTGAGGGTGCATCAAGACTTGTGTTTGAATCAGGTAATATAATATAAATCCCCAGGAGTTGACCAAAAACGTAAATCCAATGCAGAGGTTCAGTTAGAAATACTTGATCAGGTGTTGAGAAACAAACTTGAAGACAGCAGGCTGCCCGAAGATACCTGGAACTATAGGTGCAGGACGTCAGCGCCGCTTGGACTGGGAGGCCTACACACACACAGTGACGACGATCTCTTTAAATAGGTACTGTAATGTTATGAATGTTTTCAATAATGTAAAATTTTTTACTCTTGCGGAAGTCAATAGACCTGAGCTGATAATCGAAAAAACAAGACCTGAGTTTTTGAGAATGATACCACTTAAAAATAAATACATCCTAACTAAATTTAATAATGTGTACGGGATGAGGGTTGCAGATTATTTAGTACCTTTTTTTCTTAATAAACTTCCAGACGACTTGCAAACGTTACACAAAACGAGTTCGAAAAGTTATAAGTACAAATCAAAGCGTTTCCTTACACAAAATGACTCCTAATGTATGTATGTAATAGAGTATGTTTAAATTATTATTATCATTATAAAATAATATATCATTGTAGTAATTAACATTAAAAAATAACTTGTTAAACATAAAATGAACGTCTCGCCGGCACACAGATCAACCCTGTGAGGTTTTCGTTGTGCGGCTATAAAAAAATTGTAAAATAGGCCGTGTTTTAGAAAAAAAAAAAAAAAACCCTGGGTAGGCATTACACCCTCCCTACACATACACCGCGTCCAGCGATCACGCCCGTCTGGCACATCTGCTGGTGAGACCTAAGATAAAAGGTATAATTCTTACAGCTCACGCCTTCTTCCAATGAAGGTAGGCAGAAACTACAGATCGTCCTTAAATACTCCTTTTTTAGAGAAAAAACCCTGGAATTCAAAAAGATAAACTCGAACATCTAATATAAAGTCCCTTCTAAGTAGCTAGTCTTGATGAAAATTCCACCATTGCATAGTTACATAAGTACGGTTAGCGACAAGGAATTTAATCAGTCCTCCACACAATGGTCAAATTGCTTTGCCTTTATCACATTGTTTGTGCTGAACCTAAGCTTATCTGCACACCAGATTATGTCGTTTTCCCTCTAATATTGGAATAGGTGGCCGATTCTCCGACCATTTCTATGGAGGCACCTAACCGTAACGGGTAATCCGTCAGGGCCCCAGTCTTAAGCCGGAGAGTACACACTCGGAATCATCTGAAAGCCGCAAATCGCTGTAAGACACGTTTTCACGTTTCCTACCTTGTATATTAAGCTGCGAAGATTATCAAGCAAAGAAGGTACCATGTTTTTTTTTTTTTTTTCACTCCCTGATTCTTGTGAGGCAAGAATGTTTCCAGAAGTTTTAGTAATTACGCAAGTAAACCTAAACCCCTATCTTCAACCTTTTCTATAAAACAGAACACGTCATGTACTTAGAATATAATTCTAAACCTCTTTCATTTGCTTACCTTGCTTATAGCGTTAGGCCTGGCTGGCCATAAATCAACCATTATTTACAGGATGTCCTGAGGTAAGTAACATCATCATCATGAAAGAGGTCCACTGCTGGACATAGCCCCCCCCCCCCCCCCAAGGGTTTGCCATAATCGCTATGCTTGGCAGGCGGGTTAGCGATCGCAGTAATGGAAAGCTGCTACCCATTCTATAAGTCTCTTAGGGACTAACTACATTTATTCAGCTCCATTCGCGGTTCGCTGAACGATTTTGGTCACACCCACTCCGCTGTCGTGTCATCTGTCCCAGATGAGCGAAAATTCGATGTCGGTCATCTGATTTAGATGACGCATGGCACACGGCAAAATTTGCCATGCATCGCGACCTTCTTTCTTATATCTATGATCGCAAGCCATCTGTCCGATTTTCGTATTTTTGAATTTTTAACTATAACACGTAATGTCGAACGACACATCCGGGTAAAACGCCAAAGGCGGACGCAACGTCGGAGGGGACAGATTCTATTCAGCTCCATTCGCGTTCCGCTGAACGATTTTGGTCACACTTATACAGTTCTGCTTCTAGCAGCCGCGTACAGCATCGTAAGATTGTGAAAAGTTCGCAACTTGTCGACGAGGAGTCAAGAACCATCCGTGTACAGTGCTGTTCCGCCACGTTCGAACGCTGAACGAGGACTGTTCCCGACTCCTCGTCGACAAGATGCGACCGCGTACAGCCCTGAACGTGGTGGAACAGCGCTGAACTCTATCTATAGCATTTGCATGATAAAAACACATTTGTCCTCATTATTTATACCTGTTTGTCGCGAAAACTGAATAGACGCGGAAAGCTGAACGGATGCGTACGCATCTCCATACAAAATCGTGGTTTTCTATGGACAAAAGCTGAACAGAGCTGAATAAGTGCGGTTAGTCCCTTAGTCGCCTTTTACAGGAAGAAATAGGGTGGTGCTATTCTTTACGCCCGGCACCCATCGCGGTTTTGTGTGGGCGCCCTAAGGGCTTGTACACAAAACTGCGATGCGACGCCGCATCGTAAAAATCTACGAGCTCGCGCGACGCATCGCAAGAACTTGCGTATTGATTCGCATCGCGCATTCCTGCGATGTTACGTCACACTTGTTGACGCCATTTTTAGTCCGCACTGAGACTTTCTGGAGATATGGTTACAATATACTTAAAAGCTCTTCGAATGAAGATAATTATGATCATTCTGAAATAATCATTAAAAAAAATTGGGTCGGTTTTCAAAGCTTCATAGTTTAGACGAAAACAATTCCTATCATAGTAATAAATGGATGAACCCAAAATCTTCTAGGTTTCTTTTTCCTGTATCTTCTTAGGAATAACAGAAGTGAGCACTTCTTTTTACGCGACCATGACACGACCTAGTCTAGTTTACAAAATACGTTTAGTACGGCTGACGGTCGTCGAAGGAATGGTCACCCGAATCGTGGAAGGGAGATGCCTTGCCCGCAAGAAATCGCATCGCAGCAATTCGTATCGCAGTTTTCTGCGTTGCGAATTCGCTTCGCGCCGATTCGGAGCTTTGTGTACAAGCCCTCAACCCTACTGATAGAAGCAGCCTGTATGTATCAACAAATCATTAAACCTTTGAAGTTAGAAAAAAATATATCTCGTACCCTTACCTACCTATCAGGGGGTGTAACAAGCGCCAAGCGTATAATGCAGGGTCCAACTGAGCTATAAATAATATGATTTTCCCTCGGTCACGCCGCATTACCTAAGATCTTGGGTCACTACACATTTAGTTTATTTGTTAAAGATAGAACGCGTATGGGTCATAGGACTTACGCGTTTATGGTCCGACGTCATAATTATTAATTTAGTTTATGTAATGTATCTAAGTTTGAAGTTTTATTCTATTTCTAGGCTTAGATCTGCTGTTTGAAGATGCCGAGTCTTAAGTTAGGTTGAAACCTGGTTTAGCTGTATTAAGAGTAGGTTGAAAAAGTCAGATTTTTGACAATTTATTTCAGAACTGTCAGAAAAAATTCGATCGAGTCGATGTTTCACATTACGGTAAGCAATAAACAATGAAAGTCACTCAAATAATTGCGTAATAATTTAAATAAAAATTACTTACCATGAAAATTGTCGAATAACTTATTTATAACTTCAATAAATGGATGGATGGATGCATACCTGAAATAAAATATTTGAATTTGAATAAAAGCTCAATGACATGGCGCAACGTGATTCATTGAAAAAGGAACGCCAATTAAAATTAAATAAGTAATATTTAATTAGTAATTAGAGAGAGAGAGACAGAGAAAGAGAAATTAACTTTACAGTATTACCTATTTACCTACGTGGTTTCCGTAAGTGAGGGCTCGTGCAGACTGGGGCGATATCGTAATTTCTATGTCGCTGCCTGTCGCGCCCGCGATATCGCGCCAGTCTGTACGGCCTTAATTGAGCAGCACGGCATGGCAAGGTACCTACTTTTAGGCGACGAATATAGTACATTTTGATACAAGTGGAGAATGTTTGTTATTGCATTCGAGGCGGAATTAACACCCGAGCCGTGGACCAGGTTGTTTTTGAGCCGAGAACTGCAATAACAAATGTCCACGTGTATCAAACGACGTTTTTCAATACACTTTTGAAGAAATAAAATAAAATAACGAAAAATATTTTTGTCATGAATTATTAGGAAAGTATGATTTCATTTTCTTTTATTTCCGCGCTTTGCTTTCGCCACGCGCCAGGTTGAAGGAGAAGCAAAGGTATAAAGCCGATAAACAGCTTATTATGATACATTTAAAATTCAAATATCTTTGAGTTTAGAACACAAATAAATGTTAATTGGTTCATAAACGTTTTTTTTATTGTAATGATTATGGTATTCTATTTAAAAACATTATTTAATTAAAAATATTCCAAAAATATTAACGCCGTAAAGACGATAATCCTTGCCGAGATTAAAAAAAAAATACCTCCGAATGGAGAGGACCGTCTCTGGCGCGAGACGGTGTGAATAGAGGCATTGAACAATTTGTACTAAGTATTTTTTATTTCCGCACACGTGTTGGAAAATAAAAAATCGCACGCGTGTGAAATACAATGCATTGTGAACCTAATCGTAGTGCGATATGAACCAGTTTTCGAGGAAGTGTATTGAAAAAAATATAACTTAATTGTATGGAAATAAAGTTGAAGTTGCATAAGCATAATACCGCGGTATTGTTTTTGTTAACATTGACGTTTCAACTTTATTTCCATACTTTTTAGTTATATTTTTATTTACAAAGGGTAATGAATTAATGACAACTTCTCCATTGCATTTTTGCGCAGACATTTTCTGTTTTTTTTTTAATTTGTCAACATGTTCTCGTAACTCTCATTATATTATGAAAGCTGCAATAAATTACCGATAAGTTTACAATTATTAAGGAGGGGCTCGTGGCTAAGTAATAACAGTCGCACGAGTCCATCGATCACGTTAAGCTACGCTTGCCGCGGTTGGTCCGTGGATGGGTGACCATCTTTACATACCAAGACCCCTCCGTCCCTCGGAAAGCACGTGGTCCCGGCTGTCATTCGTGGATCTTTGACAGTCATTACGGGTCGTCAGGAGCCCAAAAGTCTGACAACCAGCCTTACCAAGGGGTATCGTATTACCCAGTAACTTACCAAAGGGTATCGTATTACCCAGTAACTTACCAAGGGGTATCGTATTACCCAGTCACTGGGTTGTGCAGGTCAGACAGGCAGTCGCTCCATGTAAAATACTGGTTTTCAGCTGATCCGGTCAGACTGAAAGCTGACCCCAACATAGTAGGAAAAGGCTAGGCAGATTTATTTTTAGGGTTCCGTACCGCAAAAGGAACCCTTTATAGGATCATTCGTGTGTCTGTATGTCTTGTCTGTCACAGCCAATTTGCTCCGAATCTACTGGACGGTACACATGAATTTCTGTGACCTAAATAAATAAATTTTGAATATGGGGGTCACTTTTGGGGGCAAACGAGAATAATAAAAGGTTTTGCAAACTGTACCGTATGACATTCCAATAGTTTGGTGTGAGGGTCTGATATAAAATAATAATAATATAATAAAAAAAAATTAAACAAAATAAAAATAAATAAAATAAAAAAAATCAAATCAAATATTTTTTTTTGTAATTTTTAAATAAACAGTTTTAAGGTTCTTTAAGAAAATAGATGATAATGTATCGCTCCTCCCCTTATCTCAGAAACTACTGATACTATTTTTTTTTTAATACAGTATTTTTTTTTTAAACGTTGCCCCACACTAGGAATTTCTCCTGTATCGTGGCTGCGTTTACAAACATTTAAACTCACATACACAAGCAGTCAGACTCGGAACAACTACTTGTAGGTCATACAAATATTTGTTCCGTGCGGGAATCGAACCCGCGACACGCAGCGCAGCAGTCAATAGCTTAACCACTGCGCCAACCGTGCCGTCAGTGTTCTTTACAATCTAAAGATTACAGGAAAACCTATCAGAAGTTTATGGTGTTAAAATAACATGATAAATCTTTCGATATTGTGAGTAAAAACTTAAATTTTTGCAGTTGGAACCTATGTGAGAACATGTTTTTAAACTACAAAGATCTTGGGATAAAGAAATGGTAGATAATATATTCATTGTACGGAACCTTCACCACACGAGTTAAACTAGCACTTGTTTGGTTTTCTATGTTGCCTTTCAATCTCAAACACAAAGGATAAGTAAACAAACAAAAATGAAGTGCTCATCAGACGAAATAAAAGCTGCGAGATAGTCAAAAATATACGCACTAAAGCAAGTCTAGTGCTTACGTTTTGAGCTATTTACGTTTCAAATACAAAGCTTTTTTTTTTTTTATTTGGGATGGGTTTGCTCTTGACCTTAGTCTAGGTCAGAGGTGACAGAGACAAAGTCGACGATGGATTGAGCTTACCCAGAAGAAGCCTGTTCACTCACTCTTCTATGCGTTCGGAAACACAGACGCAGGCAGAGAGTTACCTAACTTGTGAATAAACTATTAATACCTATCGAACAGTCGGGAGCAGTGGTGGCCCAGTGGTAACGGCCCCGACTTACGAGTTGAAGGTCGTGGGTTTGAATCGAACCCAAGCAGGCGCTTTGCTTTGTGTAAATAATTTCATCATCACTGCTCTCAAAACGGTGAAGGAAAACATCGTGAGGGAACCGGCATATCCTAGAATAAAAAAATCAAAGACGTGATGTCTACCAACCCGCACTGGGCCCGCGTGGTGGGTTATAGCCCACTCCGAAAATTATAGGCTGGTTATATGATGACACAACGAACTATTTACATTAGACACTTACATGAATAAATAGACAAATAAATACAAAACAAAAGGACACTAATGCCTTGATCACATGTACCGAGTAGATGGGCGAGACAGTGCTCTCGTCCGAGCGCTCGGTACGTGTGGTCAAGGGATTAAGGCTCGTACAAACTGGTGGAATATCGCGGGCGCGACGCGACACTAGTAGCACAATTTCTATGTCGGTGCCTGTCGCGCCCGCGTTATCGCACCAGTCTATACGAGCTTTAGGCGTCGAAGTACTCGTCCGCAACGCTGTCATCCGGAAACGTCCCCAGAAAACTGGCAGCATCGCCACGTTGAATGTCAATGCTAATTCTTTGGCCAAAGAATGAGCCACAAAACTAAAGTTGTCCAAAAATAATAGGCCCGTTTTGACATTTAACTTGAATCGATTTATCGTGAGTATCGAGTACCAAGTCGTATGGTTACTTCACTATACTCCGTTTGAAATAAGATTAGACATTTAAATAAACCTGTTTTTACAGTCCGTTCAATCGATTTTGACTTCTATTGCGTTCGTGGCATGACCAATGACAGCTGTAATAAACAGTTGGCATACATAACATAATCAGCCTATAATGTTCCCGCTGCTGGGACACAGGCCTCCTCTCTGTGAAAGGGAGCGGGCTGTAATCCACCACGCGGGCCCAATGCGGGTTGGTAGATGTCACATGTCTTCGAATTTTTGGTTCTAGGACATGCCGGTTTCCTCACGATGTTTTCCATCACCGCCACCGTTTTGAGAGCAGTGTTGATGAAATAATTCACACAAAGTGAAGCACCTGTCAGGGTTCGAACCTACGACCTACAATTCGTAAGTCGCGCTCGTTACCACTGGGCCACCGCTGCCAACAGTTGGTATTATAACCACGTTTTTGCTTTTAATGCCATCCTTATGCCTACGGAATAGATGTCAAAATGGGTTGAACGGACTGTAAATAAGTTTATTTAAATGTCTAATCTTATTTCAAATGGAGTATAGTTACGTCGCAATTGACCATCGCGACGTAACTATACTCCATTTGAAATAAGATTAGACATTTAAATAAACTTATTTACAGTCTATCGTAACTAAATAAAAATAAGTTTATTGAAACAAAATACCTTTTGTATACAATTCAATACATTTCACAATAGGTAGGAACATTTGATTTAGGGAAAAGGCTGCACAAATAGTGAAAAACCCTGCCTCCTAAACTAGGGGAACCTGTGACCTAGGAGTCAGTGTTCTACTGTAGCTTCGTGGACAAAAGAAACCTTTATATAAGTGTGTTGATAAACCCATTCCCCCTTATTACAAAACAAGGTTTATCTTCAGACCCAGGTTTAAAACATGGAGCCATTATTGAATTTCGAACTTTATTCCGTTTATGGTAAAGTTCCTAAACACAAAACTGACAACTGACTACCGGACTAAGTTTTCAGTTTTGTATAAAGAACGGTATTTCAATCACTGTTACGTTCTTAATACAAAAACTGGCTCCATGGTTTAAGCCATGTCAAAATATACATCTTGTTTTGTAATAAGGCGGTATATGACCTGATTTAACTATGAATATGTGAGTATGTGTCTAAAAGGAGGTGTGTGAGTGGGATGGGGTGCGGTAGGTGTGGTGTGGTATATGAAAGGAGAGGGGTGTTTTGTGGGTGTGTGTGTGTGTATGTGTGTGTGGGGGTGTGTGTAGTCGTGTAAGCTGTGTTCATGTGATGTTGCATGTGTTTCTATATCCGTTTTTGCAGAATAATAATAATTATTACGTGCCTATATTATTTTAGAAATAAGGTCTTCTGTACGGGAATAGTCCTGGTTATACAGCCAGTTTTGTAATTTGGTTTTGTCTTCATGTTTGTTTAAATTAAACTAGCGAAGTAAACAAAGTTGAATGTCTGTCTGTCATTTTAAAACATTAAAGTGTGTTGCATTGTTGATTTGTGTGTCTGTTACAAACAGTAGTGTCCCGTCATCGTGTGAATTGTATGTTTTCCTTCCGTGTATTCAGTTTCAAATAGAATTGATGTATAAAGGGCCTAGACCTGTATCTACTATTTACCTACTAGGTATTCAATGTGTTACTCATGGGAGTAACATAAACAGTCGATGTTTTTGATGTCATTGTGTATAATTTTTCCCCTTGCTATCTGTGGTAGTGATTTCGTGAAAAGGGACGGAAGTGTGTAACACGAAGTGACAGCTTGAGCATGGAATAAACACGTTTTAATAGCATGGAACTAGTAAGTACTGTATAACAGCATGGAACTAGTAAGTACTTTATAATAGCATGGAATTACTGTACTCATGGAATTAGTAAGTACTATACAACATGTCCCAGAATTAAAGCACAACCTCTTAAGGGGTCATTGTACTCATCATTATGAACAACTATTACTATGGGATCAAACCTGAAATCGATAAAAAAAAATCAACTGTCCCATAATGTAGGGTAAAGCTGATTATTTTTTTCGCGATTTCAGATATGGTCCCGTTAATTCTGGGACATGATGTATAGATTGATCCCTGATAGGTGCGAACCCTGACAGCCGCTTTTGTGTAAATTATTTCATAACCACTGCTCTCAAAACGGTGAAGGAAAACATCATGAGGAAACCGGCATGTCCTAGAATGAAAAATTCGAAGACATGTGACATCTAGCAACCCGGACTGGGCCCGCGTGGTGGATTACAGCCCACTGCCTCTCGAAGACAGGAGGCCTGTGTCCCAGCAGTGGGAACATTATAGGCTGATTATGCTTTGTATGTATAATTATAATGCAATAAAGAATAATGTTCTGGTGGCTATAAGATAACCGCCGCACGGGCCGATCGAAGGTGAAACTGGGCTCGCCACAGTCGATGCGTGGATGGGTGACCATCAATTAAAAATCGAGCGAGACCTCTCCGTGCCTCGGAGAGTACGTTAAGCCGAAAAAGTCTGACAATCAGTCTTACCAAGGGGATATCGTGTACATCTCTGTAGTCACTCACCGCCTTATTACAAAACAAGATTTATATTTTGACATGGTTTAAACCATGGAGGCAGCTTTTGTAATAAGAACGTAGCAGTGATTGAAATACCGTTCTTTATACAAAACTGAAAAATTAGTTCGGTACTAAGTTGTCAGTTTTGTGTTTAGAAACTTTACCATAGTCGGAATAAAGTTCGAAATTCAATAATGGCTCCATGTTTTAAACCTGGGTCTGAAGATAAACCTTGTTTTGTCCGCCTTATTACAAAACAGATTTATATTTTGATATGGCTTAAACCATGGAGGCAGCTTTTGTAATAAGAACGTAACTGTGATTGAAATACCGTTCTTTATACAAAACTGAAAAATAAGTTCGGTACTAAGTTGTCAGTTTTGTGTTTAGGAACTTTACCATAATCGGAATAAAGTTCGACATTCAATAATGGCTCCATGTTTTAAACCTGGGTCTGAAGATAAACCTTGTTTTGTAATAAGGGGGGTCAAAGTTCAGTAAATAAAATCAAAGGACTAATAAAGAAGAAAGTATGGAAGAAAAAGACCTGCCCGACCCCAAATAAATCGTGATGAGGGCAGGAGAATGATCATGTTCACAGAACAATATGGTCTGTGATAATATTCGAGGTTTTTTTGTCTTCAGAAACTTTTTCCTAATCTAATAATCCCAGTAGATAAACATAGATCTACCATTTTGTAGCAAGTTGGTTACCATCATCACATTTAAGAAATGCCGACATCAAAGAATTTTTATTGTGACATTGAATACTGGTGATAGTAACATCCATGTCTGAATTTTAATGATAAATTGTCGTTATTGACAATAGTATCTGGTTCTGACATATTATTATAGTGAATTTTAGTTGTTATATTTGTCTTTGTTTTAAATATATGCCTGGATAGTCGTATTATTGTAATTTAAATTTATAATTTTTAAGTGTTGGAAATTAAAATCAAATTATTAGGTGGTTATTATTGACATGTTTATAATTTATTTTCTTGTTGACTTTGTTTTATATTTTGAACTTTTGTGAATGTAAATGAGATTGTGTGTGTGATTTTAATTATTTGCGTAGTATATTTTTAAACATTCAGACACAATGTAAATTGTTATTGAATAAATGAAATGAAATGAAAATTAATCATCTGCCTATCCTTTTCCCAACTATGTTCGCGCTACTTGCCACACCTGCGATATTGCGCCAATCTGTACGAGCCTTTACTGGGTAATACATTGCTCCTATGGGGCTCAGCAAGTTGGGAACCATTCGACTTTAACGGTTCACAAACAATTTGTTGACGGTTAGGTACTATTATCGTAAAGTTGCCAAATCCTGTGTTTATTCAACATTCAAGATGTTTGATCTTAAACATTTGTGTAAGTATTGGATTCCCTCTTTGTGAGCGTTTCAGAAAAACAATGGCTCACAAACATTGATCTATAAACCTATGGTCTTGCCATACCTACAAAATTAGCGTGACTACCTGCAATAATTGAGTACTTAAAATGGCCGCCTTGTATAGGGTTGGTACTGCGAGTGCGAGAGAGAAAGCAAGCAACCGTTTGACAGCACATGCCGAGTTTTGTACCACAAAACTTGGCATTTAACATGGCGACCGGTCACGCATAGACAGATTTTGACGTCACACAAAAGTCTTGCCATATTTAGTCCTTGACAAACATTTAGATAACTCTTTTTTCATATGTAGCTCTTGATGAGTTAGAAAGAAACAAAACGCTTTTTGACATGACTGTATCGATATGATAGATATTTGTATAACTATTCTTCCTATAGTAGAATATGCCCTCTCCATAGTATTCCTACCTCAATGCTCACAAAGCTTTGATTTGACATCTTTGCCAAAATCAATCATTTGGGGCTGCTTTATTCAATACAATGTAAACATCAATAACGAACTAATGATGATAAATGTGAAAGTATGTAATGTTTCAATGTTTGTTACTCAATCACTCAAAAACGGATGAACGGATTTGACTTTGATTTGAACGGAGATGAAGTTTAGGCACACAAAAACAGATAGACCAAGAGACCAAGACTTGGCAAGGACATACGCTATACTTTACTTTTCATCCTGCATCGCAGACAAAGTCGCGGACAACAACTAGTACCTAAATAATAGGTAGGTATCATGACTGTATTCCGTGAAGGCCGAGACAAAGGTTTACTTAAAAGTTCACTAACATTTCGCCAATGGCAGATGTGCTATATTATTCAGACCAGGGTTGTTGCTGATGCATATTTTTTTCACATCAGCGGATGCTGATGCTGATTTTTTATTATCAATGACATCAGCGGATGCTGAAGCTGATGTTGGTTTTAATTATTTTCTTAAAAAAGCAGAGAAAATGTAGTGACCATTATGAATTTATACCTAAAAGTTGCACAGTTTTCCTTACACCGGTTTTCTGTATTCCGATCAATGTGATGTTATTTCCGGGAAATACGAGGCAATGTTAAATGAATTCCAAAGAGCAAGTCTATTGCATTATTGGTCAAAACTCGCAAACGAAAACAACACTTGCTATAAGCCCCGTCCCCTTTACGGTCATGGCTCGACTCGAACTTCAGAATTAATAATCAGCATTGATCAATGCGGATGCTGATGCTGATGTTGAAAATGATGCTGAAGTTCCGCGGATGCTGATGCTGATGCTGATGTTCGCAACAACCCTGATTCAGACTACGGCCTGCTATTGAAAATGCTCCCTATCGATGTAAGTAGTTACTTAAGACGCCGACAACAGGTAAACCGCTGTCACTGTCCGGTGGCATGAGAACAGAGAGAGATGAAAGAGATGCGCGATAACACAACGTATGGCGTAAAAATGAAAATAAAGTTAGATATTAACTAATTAATGAAAATTTATCCATCACCGGATGCAGTTTGACATTTGCAAGTTTATGGTATACTTTTAATAATTATAACTGTTAACGAAGGGATAAACTGCTTTTAAAAATAATTGAGAGTTGTCTTTGAAGTTTTTTTTTATGTACTTAAGTATTAAATTATGTTTTGAGTTCCATCACCGTATGCACTTTAAAAGACTTGAAAATATCATACTGTTTTTGTTTTGGAAAATTATTTACGGTTTAAGAGATACACTGCTTTAAAAACCACATTTTTGACATCGAGATATAAGTACTAACGTACTAGAGAAGCTACGTCAAATAACTGAATTGTCCTATTCTTCGCTGCAGCGCTAAAATAATAACAATTCGTCTAAACCGTAACTAATTAACCACAGCGCTAGATTTGCTGCGGAAGTGTATTTATTCTCGGCAAAAAGGTCTTAAGTGCCATGTAAATCACGGCACTTACGCGTTTTCTTCGACAAAGTGCAACAACGACGACGACGACGCGCGACGGTGCGGCGCGATCGCCGCAGTTGAACGAGACAAAGTAGGAATTTACGGTGTCTTCTCTAGTACGTTAGTACTTATATCTCGATGATTTTTGACCATTTTCAGAAATCATGAAACATCTAATTTGTCTACCTGCCCATGTAAAAAATGCGTAGTAGGTAATATGTTTCAGCTAATAAAAACATAGTCTATATACTATAATATTTACATCTAATAGATATATATAAAAAATCAATTGTCGTGCGTTAGTCTCGCAAGAACTCGAAAATGGCTCGACCCATTGTGATGAAACTTTGATAAGTTGTAGTGTGGGCGCGATATGGCTCGTTAAAAAAATATATGACAAAGGCATTGCGAGGCATTAGCTAGTTATGTCTATGTAGATATAAATAAAACACGGACCAATGCATTCGTTGAAAACACAGGAAATAAATAATTTTTTAAACTGACCGTGGCTAAGCGTGATTCTAATTACAATTATAACATCCGTTTATACGTCCTACCTACTGGATTATATATATTTACATATATGACATAAAACAGTTAATATAAATATGTTGTTGTCTTTGGCATAAAAAATAATAAAATGTTTATGTGATGTATGCTTCGATCAATAATAGACTATTAATAGTCTATTATTGATCGAAGGATGTATGTTTTCCTTTTTAATTATATCTACTGTTTTCCCGAATAATGCTTCGTTGATCTACTGATCGCAACCGCTACGCTAAGCATGAAGTCCTGCGTTCGATTCCCGGGTCCGGCAAAGTGTTATTGGCTATTTCCACCTGGAATTTCTCAGTAGCAGCCCGGAGTCTGGATTACTGCCCAGTTGATGGCAATACGCTGGCCTCTAATTAAATGGGACTTAAACAAAACTGGCGACATGTGGGTGTAGGTACTATAGGTACACCACTGCCTAACCCTTCGTGGAATATAGGCGTGATGGTGGGCGCATCGCGAGTCGCGCCGGTCTGTAGAAGCCTTTAAACGTAATTAAAAAAAAAAAACATAAGACCTGCTTTAAGGCTTCTACATACAGGCGCAACTTGTCGCGCGACGCGACACTGGTAGAACAATTTTTATGCAAAATGGTTCTACCGGTGTCACGTCGCGCGACAAGTCGCGCCAGTATGTAGAAGCCTTTATAGTTAGTTCAGTTAATACCTAGGTACCTATGCAAAGTTTCACTACCTAATTTGAAGTATTTATGAATACTTACCAGCGGTTTATTGTTCGGTTTGGAGGTAACTTTGGATTTTTTATCTATCAAGAAAATTTTATGGAATCGTATTTTCGTCAAACATAGTACCTACTTAACATTAATCCTCAACTTTACCATAATTATATTTATTTCAAAATTAATGCTGCAGTATTTTCGAAATAACGTAGGATCATGCTAAGCTATTTGAGGTAGTATAGGCTCTAAGGCGACAATAACTGACTTTTAATGATTTGAAAAAAATATACTTAAGTTAAATTAAAGTATTTTCTCATTAATTTAACGTCAATAATTTAGATTATGTTTATACATATATTACGTAGTGAAATTAATTTGTAAAGTTATGTCTAACGCGGATAAAAAACTGAGAATGGCGCAAAATCTAACAAGCGTATTTTTTTCAAACCTTCACCAATTTAAAAATAATGTAATTATTGATCTTTTAGTATACGCGTTTTATTAAAATACCTTTTTTTTGTGTATAATAAATTAATAATGGGTCAAATTGGGGACAGCGCTCCTGATGAGCGAGTCCTATTACTGGCTGAACGTACGACGCGTTGCGTGAGCTCAGTACAGAACACGCAAGCTAACCACACAAGGTCACTGGCACATATCTGCGTCTTAAGTAATTCTATAGAATAGTTGGGAGAAAAGCCTAGACAGATGATGATGACTCTTGCATCACTCGAGAACAATCTTGACAATCATGGAACTGGTACCTACTGGACTTCAATACCAACAAAACATTTTTTTTTATTATAAGTGGATACCTAGTATGGAAAACAGGCTAATGATCTACCTAATGAGTGGTCACAGATACCTGCCAACAATGGTATTGTCGATGTGCTACCGACCATAACCAATGACAGCCACATGACATGATACTTTTTAACACACATACCTACACACCCTTTTATGGCGACGATAACCGACTTTTAATGATTTTATACTGATGATCATGTCTAAACAATTTGAAAAAAATATATGATAAATTAGAGCATTTTCTCAATAACTTAATATGTAAATATTTTAGATTATGTTTATTTTACATAGTGAACTTAATTTGTAAAGTTATGTCTAACGCGGATAAAAAACTGAGAATGGCGCGAAATCTACCAAGCGTATTTGTCTGAAAACTTCACCAATTTAAAGATAATTTAATTGTTGATCTTTCAATATACGCGTTTTATTAAAATACCTTTTGTTTTATGTATAATAAATTAATAATGCGTCAAATTGGGGACAGCACCAATTGCAGCACCATTGGAGTCCAATTGGGCACTCCTTGATGGGCGAGTCCTATTACTGGCTGAACGTACGACGCGTTGCGTGAGCTCAGTACAGAACACGCAAGCTAACCACTCAAGGTCACTGGCATATATCTGCGTCTTAAGCCTGATGCTATTTCATTGCCAGTGCAATGCAATAACTTGAAGCAACAATAAAAGTTGCACCGTCTGAATAGTTATAGAATCTGAGTCTTAAACTGAAAACAACAGGGGACCTAAAATGGACGCTTTGGCAGAATCATATGATCTGCGTACAATTCATATCCCGCAATTGATCTGTTTGACAGTTTCTTATGGAGTTTCGTAAAATGGTCCACAAATTATGAATTGCAATAATGAAGTCTAATGTCAAATAGCAGCTGTCAAACAGATGAATTGCGGGATGTATGAATTGTACGCAGATCATATATGATTCTGTCAAACCGTCCATTTTAGGCCCCCAGTGCTATGTAATGATAGTAGGCACCAATAGATTTCGAAATCCAGCATGACCTAGTTTTTTTTGTCCCACTGCTGACCACAACTTTCCACTCCACCCTGCGTGTTACCTTCTCCGGTCAATGTTTCATAAACGCTTCTAAGCCATGTAACCTACCAAAAATTCGAAGATATGTAACATCACCAACCCGCACTGGACCTGCATGGTGCATTACGGATAGAGTTACCATTCATCCAACCATGTCCGGCTCTTTGGCCCCCCCCCCCCGCAAGGAATTTCTCTGGCCTTGTTATTTGTCCGGACTTGTCGACTAAAAGGAGTTTATTTTTAATTTTTATGGAATAGTTAAATACCTATGTACCTACAGAAAACAGAAAGATTTTTTTTTTATAACTTTGCCCTACACTAGTAATTTCTCCTGTATCGTGGGTGCGTTTACAAACGTTTCAACTCACATACACAAACAGCCAGACCCGGAACAACTACTTGTAGGTCATACAAATATTTGTTCCGTGTGGGAATCGAACCCGCGACACGCAGCGCAGCAGTCAATCGATTAACCACTGCGCCAACCGTGCTGTCAAAAAAGAGAAGATAAAAAGTAAAATATCCGAACTTTTTTGCAAATGTCCGGTTTTTGTCAGGACTTTCCAAGGTCTCACATTATGGCGGCAGCGCCAGGGTAGCCCGCGAAATTCACATTTTCTTACTTATTTTTGTAATTTGCAGGTCAGGTTGTATGTTTATAAATATGATAAATATGATTCGCGGCCGTAAAAAATATGGCTTTATAGAATTATTATCATTAGAATCAGCAATACAACTCTCTAAGTTCATAGAATCCTATTGAATGACTATTTCATGAAATAGTCATTCATAGGATTCTACGAAGAAAGTTAGTTGTATTGCTGATTCTAATGATTATAATTCTGTAAAGCCATATTTTTTATGGCCGCGAATCATATTTAGATAAATAAACATACAACCTGACAAAGACCTGCTAATTTAAGACTTAAAAAAAAACTTAAGAAAGTTTTAATTTTGTGGGCTATCTTAGCGCATTTCCCCCCTTAAGAGGGCGTACAACGGTACACTAGCGCCACTCCTTTAAAAAAATATTACCTCGTGACTGAGAAGGCATTATGAATAACGGCTAATAAGGACCCTCGGTAATATAAGATTTATGCTTTTAGTATAGCAGGATACAGTGGGCTAATTACGTAACACACTATCAGTAGGAATCGGTTTCAATTTGACAGTTCTACAACATTCATTGCGTTATTTACGTTGTTGAGCAGACAAATTTTTCTAACATATGAAGCAATGAATTAGCAATATACTTCAAAATAATTAGATTCCGATTCAAACCGTGTTGCGCAATTAGGGTGCTGGTTGGCAACCCTATTTCGGATACACACATGAACTGATTGAGCCGATAACTGATTGATATCAGTAGCGGACTGTTTACTCGTACCTACTAATTACGCAGCGTGAAATCAAAACACAGTCTACGATCACTATACATTATTCTAGACTTACACGGTTCACATTGGCCTTTCAATTTGGAAGATACAACCAAATTCAATCGTGTAAACAGAAAAGTGAATCATTCAGTGTCGGCTTTAAAGACAAGCGCACATTACAGCCGTAAAGTTTTGGTTTCCAAGGAAACTGGTTGCGTCATTTATATCAGTCGTCATGAAAATCGGTCATTTTCACCAGTATTTGACATTTAATAAGTTGTCAAAAACGCACTGTACCCACGCTCCTTTTTTTCACTGCTGTTAAAATGTAATACGCTTTTATTTGAAAGCTTGAGACTGTGATAAGTACCTAAAACATTTATTTACAAAGATTTAATTAAATGGTATGAAATTTCAAGATTTGAAAATATATAATTATGTTAAGGGATGATGATTTTGACATAGACGAAGGAGCTTCATTATCGTTTTAAAATTATTTGTAACTTTTTAGTTCTTTTCTATTAACAACTAAGAAAATAATGATAAAATTAACGTTTAATTATATTTTACTTCTTTTTTTTTAGCCCTGTAACCCTGAGGCGCAACCCGCGCAACGTTAGTAATATAATAACATAGGTATTATGTTTATACCCCCTCATTCCATTCAGCCCTCGGCACATGCTCACCTTGCCGTCGGGTCATGTCTAATCAAAATCCACATTCACAACAAATGGAACGAAATGAAGTTCGATGTTTAGACCTACATAGTTCTTGTAGCTTTGGTCAGGCACAACACAAAATATCATATTATGTAATATCTATATATTTATTATTTAAATACAGGAGACTTACTCCAAATATATAAGTATGCTTATATCATCCTACTAAACGCGAAAGTTTGTAAGTATGGATGGATGGATGGATGTTTGTTACTCTTTCACGTAAAAACGGCTGGACCAATTTTGATAAAATTTTGTATCGAGGTAGCTGACACCCTGGATTAACATATAGGCTACTTTTTATCTCTATATGCCCACGGGATCGAACTTACGCGGGTGAAACTGCGGGGCGCAGCAAATCATAAATTCATAAATCATAAAGTGTATTTGTGAAGTATAGGTAGGTACACAATAGGTCATACATATAAAATAGCACGCTATGTTTTGTCTTAAGTCATACAAATATGGTAACATGCAAACTAAAATAAAAAATAAATAAAAAATGTCACTAATGCTATATCTTTAAATCGCTTGGTCAATTGCTCGAAGAAATAAAGTGTAGGTAGGTAGGTACCCATATTTTAGCAAACTATCTAATGTTAATAAAAATCTAAAGTTCGCTAAGGTTATTATAGATTATGTATTTATTTTATATTATAATCGACCAACTTAATCACCCCTAGAACCACTTGGTAAGACGAATCATACGAGCCTAAACTCGATGGGGTTGCGTCGTTTTATTACAGAGTTCCCATAGCCGCCAGGGTGCCACCATCTGGCTCCATCGTCAGACCATGGATATCATCTAGGATCAGAGTCCTTGTCAAGACGAATCAAACTCGATGGGGTTGCATCGTTTTATTACAGAGTTCCGATGGCCACCTTCCGGCTCCATCATCAGATCAGCTCCATGTTGTATTAATATTGCATTGTCGGGACAGGTGAAACTAAATAATAAAAGGCTGTAAAAGTGTGGTGCGGTAGGTTTACCATATGTAAATAGAGGGATGCCTGTCTATGGTACAGTCGAGTTCATTAATATATTAGCCCTTTCAGGCTTCAAAAATATATGACCGTCAAAAAAAATCATAATATTGTGACAACTATAAGCATCATTAAATTGTGGTCAAGATTTCGATTCATTAATATGTGACTGGTTTTTCTCAGTAACATGTATACAGCCAAAAGCACATTATTATATGAACAACATTAAGATCATATTATCTGAACCAATGTTCAGATAATATGATCTTAATGTTGTTCACAATTATGTATGCACACATGAATACAATAATATCTAAACACAAGTAGATGTAATTCAAATTCAACCTTATTACTTACGTCATAAAGATAATTTTAATAGCAATCTTAAAATTGCATGTTCAAGGAGTTTGCAACATTATTTATCACTGGCTAGATTATCTTCAAATGACGTTATGTTTTTCTAATTACTGGAAGATAGTACTGGAAGCTAGTACTGGGAGCTAGTACTGGAAGATAGCACTGGAAGATAGTACTGGAAGATAGCACTGGAATATAGTACTGGAAGTTAGAACTGGAAGATAGTGCTGGAAGATAGAACTGGAAGTTAGTACTGGAAGATAGTACTGGAAGATAGTATTGGGAGCTAGTACTGGAAGGTAGCCCTGGAAGATAGAACTGGAAGATAGTGCTGTACTAATACAGTAAGTGTATTGTTCTATCTTCCAGTGCTACCTTCCAGTGCTACCTTCCAGTACTACCTCCCAATACTATCTTCCAGTACTAGCTTCCAGTACTTGCTCCCAGTACTAGCTTCCAGCACTATCTTCCAGTTCTAACTTCCAGTACTATATTCCTGTGCTATCTTCCAGTACTATCTTCCAGTGCTATCTTCCAGTACTAGCTCCCAGTACTAGCTTCCAGTACTATCTTCCAGTAATTAGAAAAACATAACGTCATTTGAAGTTAATCTAGCCAGTGATAAATAATGTTGCTATTAAAATTATCTTTATGACGTAAGTAATAAGGTTGAATTTGAATTACATTTACTTGTGTTTAGATATTATTGTATTCATGTGTGCATACATAATTGTGAATCCTACAATGTTCAGATAATATGATCTTAATGTTGTTCATATAATAATGTGCTTTTGGCTGTATACATGTTACTGAGAAAAACCAGTCACATATTAATGAATCGAAATCTTGACCACAATTTAATGATGCTTATAGTTGTCACAATATTATGATTTTTTTTGACGGTCATATATTTTTGAAGCCTGAAAGGGCTAATATATTAATGAACTCGACTGTACCTAAAATGCCTGAATTTTCAGAAAAATGCCTGTCTAAAGCAAAACGCTGTAGGTAATAAGTAAAAGCCAACAGATAATAATGAAGAGGGATATTTATTACTGATATTTGTCAGAGGAGATTATTTTTTTTAATAGTTCTTTCTTTTCTAAAACATACACGTAAAAATCTTCACAAGATACAGTTTTGTAATTTTCCTGAGTAATCAATATTGCTTTTACTGATTCAATTGTCAGCCGATTTCTTTCTTTACTCCACTGGGCGTTGACGAGAGAAAACGTACGTTCTACGTTCGCATTGTGTGCCAAAATAGAGAACACAAACTGGCAGAAAATTTCGCGCCCGCGCGCGCATCGCGCTTGCATTTATGCAACCGCGATGCGCGCGCGGGCGCGAAATTTAAAATGCCTGTCTCAGACCAATGCCGGCCGCACGCCTGTCTAAACCTTAAAATGCCTGTCAAATGGTAACCCTAGGTGCGGGCCGTCTGTAGCTAGCCGAAACTGTAAAATTTTCCTAATCAACGAATGAAACTTGGGTATGTGTGCTGCCGCTGCTGCGCGGATCACTTTTTTCGGTTGTTTTGTGAGTGTGTAACATATTATCTGTTTTATAATACCATCCGTTTTTCGTCATATTAGTGTCGACATCAATACTTACGAAAATGGAGTCAAAAACATACATAGGTTGAAATTCATTATGTATCTGTTATTTCAATCAGTTAATACTAAGGTTGCCAACCCGACTGTAGCAGGATAATTGCCCTTGGGTACGAGGGATGAGAATCATTAAAACCTGTTTTATTAGGGTTCCGTATCTCAAAATGAAAAAAAAAAAAACCCCTGTATAGGATCAGTCGTGTGTCTGTCTGACCGTCTATCATAGCCAATTTGCTCCGAATCTACAGGAGCGATTAAGTTAAAACTTGGTACATATATGAATTTCTGTGGCCCATATACGGACGTGTAACTCACACGTCACGTTTGGGGGGCAAATTAGAAAATTAAAAAAAAAAAAAGTTTTGCAAACCGTACCGTGTGACTTATCAAATGAACGGGCTTGTTGTAAGGATTTTAGATATATTTTAATAATAATATTAAAATAATTACTAGATATTAAAGTTATTTAAGAAAATAGATGAACATTTACCATGCCCGTATCTCCGAAACTCGCACTTGTCCGGTTTTTTATAAACAAAAAGATTACCGTATTTCAATTTATTATCTCTCTGCAACCTTTTCATGTCTTGTCTGAACGGATTTGGATGAAAGGCATGCTTTTTATCCCGATAGTAAGTTCCCAAGGGATAATTTTCGAGCACCACGCGGGCGAAGCCGCGGACAAAAGCTATAAAAAAAGATGTCAACCCTAGTTTAAAGTTAAACCATGACTCGTCCACCACAAATACACAGATTGGTCACACGGTAAACTATTTATGACTAAACGTATTATCAAGGGCTTATCACTGTTATCTACATAACAATATTATTTGTGTTGGCCCACTACGTTTGTTTTATTTACATTTTAGTTATAGGTACTTAACTGTACAAGGTCCTGCATAATTTGATAATATTCCGTTTATTCTTGTTGAAAATCCTCAATAACAATATTGCTAAACCTGAGTTATTGTCAAAATTTTATTTTAATGTGCCAAGTAAAGCATTTCGTTTTTGTCCACCCATACGTGTACCTCATACCTCTTCGAATTATAGGCAAAACAGTTATATTGTGCGCGCAAGCAGAAATTTCAATGATATATGCAAGGAATATGATTTTGATCCATTCACAATTAGTGTGAATTCGGCCAGAAGGTGCTTAAGCCTCAAATTTTTCAAGTAACAGTAGGTTTTTTTTTTTTGTTTTTCCATAATATTTTCTCTATTATTTAATTTAATTGCAAACCAAGTAACTAAGTAATGTATATTATGTATGTGTTATATTGCTTCTTACATTTTAAGGCGATGTGCTTTTTTGTGTGTTGTTTTGCTCACACCATAATTTATTATTATAAGTCTATACGTGAGGATTTGTAATTGGCTTTCTAGTGACTAAGGTTTCTTTATTTTTGTATGTTTTTATTAGCTGTAAGTCCTCCATGTTTTAAATAAATAAATATAATTTAGTTAGTTTGGATTTTCATTCAATTGTTTTGTACAGTAACTTAGTTTATTGGTAATTACGATGTTATTTTTCAATTTTATTTTATCTTTTTTTACAAACTTCACTGACATAATGTTTTTCTTATTTGACATTATTATACCTACAATTTTAGTTTCAACAAGGTTCTAAGTTTTATTATATTAAATTTTAATCATATTTTATATTGTTTTTTTGTCAATGTGAGGACGTTGTAGGCTTATTAGACTGTAGTTCTGTAGACCATTTTCTATTTTGTTAAGTACCTGGTACTTTTGACGGGCCTACGCTGTCCTCTCATATCTATTAACACTGTAATTTGAAAACATTGTAAAAGCTATTTTTTTTTTAAGAGTTACCGTGGTTACTGGTTCTTGAACCGAGTTTCTTGCCGGCTCTTCGCCATAGGAAACGACCAATTGGAACCGTGCACCTAGCTTCCGACGTTTCATAAGTGCCCATGTATTTTTGATTTGATTTTATTTGATTTTGGTACTAGTACACCTAGTTCCCCATAGTTTAACAAATGGTCATGTAGAAGACCGATTGATTTCCTACATGCCTCAGTAAATACACCCCGAATGGACCACAGCCATAGAAATATAAAACATTTGCGTATCACACTTATAGTAGCAAGTTTCATTTTGAGAGATCAACATCATTCATTGCGTTATTTATGTTGTTGAGCAGACAAATTTTTCGAACATAATCAGAACGTCCTCATTCCACCAGCCCCCTACTATTATCGGACATCTAGACGCACTGCACCATCCCTTCCTTGTGGCCAGTTGTTGCTATTCCACCAATTCGCACTAAGCGTTTCCAAATGACTTTTATAATGCGCACAGCAAAAGAGTGGAAGTCTCCACCTGCGTCTGTGTTTCCGAACGCATACAACCCTAATCTCTTCAAAGTTAGAGTGAACAGGCTTCTTTTGGGTAAGCTCACTCCATCGTCGACTTTGTCTCTGTCACCTCTGCCCTAGACAAGGTCAAGAGCAAAACCATCCTAAATAAAAAATAAAAAAAAGAAGCAATGGATTAGCAATCATTCAGATTGTGATTGATACCTAGTGGTTACGCAATTAGGTACCTACAGGATATGCCTATTTAGTTCGGCCTCAAATACTAACACTTCTGTGTGTGTTTTAAACCTGTGAAAAAAAAAATATTGAAATAAATATATTGTTATTGTGTGGTGAAATCATCATACAACCTTGGCTAGCTTAGCACAATTTTTTTATCGATTCCACACCAATATTTATTGGCATTTACTTAACAGTTCTTCGAACCCAAATATTTCTATATTTCATGGCGCAACAAAACAGAGAATATCATTAGTAATGGACCAGAAATAGACAAACCTATGAATTTAAAATTTTATCCTCATGTCGTAAATCGGCAAAACAGCCAGATTTTCCCAAAACTGTTTGTTTTATAGCACTTATTTCTATTTCTTATCTATGAACAAGCCAATCGATTCACGAACTATATTTTTATCTCAACGAAATTTGTAACAACGTGATTGGATGATTTTCAGCAGATCAGGAAATAGAGATGCTGTGGAGTTGTTATTAAACAGTGAGCAGGTGTTACATCAGTATTAGTTAGTTTATTATCTGGAACCCTTTTTGTAGGTGTCGGGTTTCACACAGTAACTGGGGTGTGCACTTGCAGGTCAGACAGGCTGGATAGGCAGTCGCTCCATGTAAAATACCTTATTCAGCTCCATCCGGTTAGACTGGAAGCCGTCACCAACATGGTTGGAAAAGGTTAGGCAGATGGATCTTGAACTCTTGACTCCCAAAAGAGATATATATATAATTAGGGTTCCGTACCAAAATGGTAAAAAGAAACCCTGGGTTGCGTACCAAAATAGTAAAAAGGAACCCTTATGGTTAGTCACTAAGTCTGTCTGTCTGTCACACCTGGATATCTCAAGAACTACTAATGCTATCAACTTGAAATTTAGAATAATTTTAGATGACGTTTGCCCAACTATTTTGCAAACAAAAAATAAATCTAAAAAAATATATCTTTTTAGGGACTGAAAAATTTTAAGTGGGGCTACTACTTTTGAGGGGGGGCATGTGGGGTATCATAAAATTGTGTTGTTAGTACAGTAGTTATTATTTTTTTATGTTATTTTAAGTACAACTAGTTTATTTTTTTACGTTTTTTCTTATTTTTGATTGAAAATTAATTATAAGACCGCGCTATCGTATTAGGTATTACACCTGTAATGATAGTCGTAAGGGAGATGTTAATAAATAAATAAATAAATAATAAATAAATCATATAACGCTGTTTGCACATTCCAAAAAAAATTTTTTTTTTCAGGCATCGTAGTTTCCGACTTTTGATGAAATATGTAAAAAAAAATTGCCATTCCCCTCCTTATCTCCGGAGTTTACATAGATAAAAATCTGAAATTATACTAATGTGATGGAAGTTTATGTAAAGATTACAGGAACAATAAAACGATGTCTCTAAATAGCACAGTTTTTCAGAAATCATCAACATTATATATACGTACGGAACCCTCGGTGCGCGAGTCCGACTCGCTCTTGACCGGTTTTTTTTTGCAATGCTTTGCAGATGGTGCTCAAATTTGCAGCTTCAAGAATTAAAGGATAGTGTAAACAACTGCCTTGTTGGTCTTTTCTTGGGTCGGGCAAAGCGTTATTGGGTATTTTCATTTGGAATTTCTCAGTAGCAATAGTAACTCGGTGCAGTCTGGATTTATGCATCCACATTTCGCCTCCTCTGCCGTACCCTTCGGGGAATACAGGCGATAAGTTAGGGTAAACAGCATACATGCCGTGGTAAAACGGTTACAAAGTCAAAACCTTATATTTCGGAACTCTCAGGAAAAGATCTGCTAGACGACCTCTCTTGTACCTTTTTTTTTTTTTTTTGGTTGGGAAATTATCAAATAACTTCTTTCGCTCGGGCGGAGCGGGAGGGCGTGTCAGACTTTTACTGACTAAAACCCACCCGAGTTCCTTCCGTTGCCTGTGTGCCAGGGCCACGATATCTCCCTTTCGGACAAACTCGCAACCCTGGCACCTCTCTTGCACCTAACGCCGATCGATAACTTCTTCTTTTTAGGGTTCCGTACCCTAAGGGTAAAACGAGAACCCTATTACTAAGGCTCCGCCGCCGTCTGTCTGTCTGTCCGTCTGTCACCAGGCTGTATCTCGTGATCCGTGATAGTTAAACAATTGAAATTTCACAGATGATGTATTTCTGTTGCCGCTATAACAACAAATACTAAAAAACAGAATACCTAACATAAATATTTAAGGGGGCTCCCATACACCAAACGTGATTTTTTTTGCTCGTTTTTGCTCTATATTAATTGATAACGGCAACAGGTAGACGCTTGAAATATTAACAGAATATTTATTTGTATATTCACTTTAAAAAATAATAATTAAATTAAAATAAAACAAATATTTAAGGGAGGGGCTCCCATACAATAAACGTGATTTTTTTGCCGTTTTTATAGATAATGGTACGGAACTCTTCGTGCGCGAGTCCGACTCGCACTTGGCCGAAACTTTTTAATTAATAGTGAGTGAGGGTTGAGGGTTTCAAATAACACAAAGTACTATGAAAAAACTTTAATTAAAAAAGGTCTCAGTTCTCAAATGTCATAGGAGAAAGGTAGTGTTCGTACTTGACTGGGTTCTAGTCGTAATTGAAAACTATAGAATCAAAAGTGCTCCATCGGAAACTTTTCTAATTAATCAACTGCAATTTGTAGTTGGGAACTTGGGTAGGTATAATAGCGACCAATTATTTTCTTTATTTAGGTACCCTACGTACCTTTACTTGGTGGTTTACTTTACATTTGTTTGAGGTTTTAGCAGGAACATATTATTATATGCAGTGGTCGACAGTGGGTTATAATTATGATGGATGTAGGTTTTAGCTTAAGACGCAGATATATGCCAGTGACGTGTGAAGTGGTTAGCTTGCGTGTTCTGTACTGAGCTCACGCAACGCGTCGTACGTTCAGCCAGTAATAGGACTCGCCCATCAAGAAGCGCTGTCTCCAATATGACGCATTATTAATTTATTATACACAAAACAAAAGGTATTTAAAAAAAAACGCGTAAATTAAAAGATCAATAATTAAATTATCTTTAAATTGGTGAAGGTTTCAGAAAATTACGCTTGGTCGATTTTAAAGATTTTAAATTCATTTTTATATATTTTTTCTAATTTTATCGTGTTTAGTTTAGTTAGATATCGATACCGATCTCGTCTGCGGAGTTTCCCTAGCTAATTTAATTTGACCCTGTATATGGTCGTCATTATTAAATGTTTATTTTCGGCTTCGCAGACGATTTTGATCGGAATTTAATTTCAGAATGCATGAAATTAAGGTGACGTTTGAAACCTTGTTTAAGGCTTCTACATACCGGGGCGACTTGTCGCGCGACGCGACACGACACAACGGCACCGCTCGTCCCGCGACACGCGGGGCCTTTGTGCCGTGTCGCGTCGCGCGACAAGTCGCGCTGGTATGTAGAAGCCTTTATTGGGGCAAAATAATTTTTAAACGTGTTTTCACTTTCATTTGTTTGAACTATTATTTTTGATAGGTAGGTAGGTACTAAATTAATTCAATACTTAGTTTTTTTTGCGTCGTAACTGGTAGAGCTAATTAATGCTGGCATTATGAAGATATTGATAACAGAAGGATAAATAATGTTGATGTTGAATGTAATTCTATAAAAAGTAACCTATTATTGCGAAAGTAGATAGGTATCTACTATTGATTATTAACAATCAATTGGTACAGACGGCTACGCATCAAGCTATACATTTCCAGTATACGCTGACCTGTCATTGAACGGAAAGTCTACACAATGCGAGATCAGCATATACTGGAAATTATAGCTTGATGTGTAGCCGTATGTACACACGGCTACACATCAAGCTATACATATTCAGTTTAGGCTGATCTCGCATTGTCTAGGATAGTCTTACAATGAGAGGCCAGCTTTAAATACTGGGAATGTAAAGCTGGTTGTGTAGCCGTGTGTACGTAAAAGCCGTAAAAATAAATAGGAGCACACATTATAATGTAAATAACGAAGTAACATTGATTGTTGCCTACCATTACGAATTTCTAGTGCAACAGGAATGTTTGTATTTCAGTCCATTCAGTTCTATAATTAGATACCTCTTCATAAAATAATCTAGAAACTCTGCGGTTATATAGTTTAGGGATGCGCTGGTCTCGAATTAGAAACTCAAAATCGATTTGGTATCTGTCAAAATTTTGACAGATCGACTAGTTAATGTGTTTCTAACTAAACCTTTTGTTTCAATCAATGCAACTTTATTTATTTTTATTGAAATACACAGTTTATGTTTACGGTAGAAGCGCCGCCGTGCCTCACCTAAATACACTGTAGACTAAATAGAGAACTGTTTAAACAAAGAAATCCTTCAGTTTCCATGGAATTTTAAGTGTAAATCAGGCAGAGAGGCACTCGTAAAAAGACACCATTACCTGTGTGCTGCTGTGCAATAAAAAACTAACGATCCACAGTCCGATCGCAAGTAGACATCAACAAACAGACAGACAAACAAACCGGGTATGGATTGAACCTATTAACAGCGCATTGAATTGTCGAAACGTGACAGCTTAAAAGATTATCGCCATACTAACCTTATGAAAGTGTCGATTCCGTGCTCCGGGGGCCCACGGCACACACAATAACAACTGTCTACGTCGCGATATCGACAGGAATAGTATTTATTTGATTTAGGTGAGGTTTTTGTGTTATCACGCGCCCGCGTTATCCCGCATTCGCGGTAAGAGACGCTACCGCGGCGAAGCGCTGGCTGTCGCGGACTGAGGGAGGCCGAGCGCCGCCGAAGTGTGGCTGGATGGGTCGGCAGGCCGCGACACCGCCGCGCATGCGCGCCGGCCAAGGTCATGCGCGAGAATACCGCTTGTGTACTGGCGCCGTGTTTACACCGACTATGACCACTACTAACAACGCAGCCACCATTGCGCATAAAGTCCCCGCGATGTTTGAATTATGAGATTTATGGCAGGCAGTGTATAGTACTGTACTGTAATGACAAACTGCCCCACGTTTCAAGTTATCAGCTGTGCTGGGAGGTGACGGTTGTAATCACCACGCCCACCACTGCCAGTGATTACCCCACAGGTCTAAGAGGAAGTCAGTCCTCGATGATAAAGCATACCATAATCCGCGCCAAATATTAGTGAAAACTGGCATGAAACATTTTTAACACTTCATTCATTTGTCTAGTCTACAAGTACAGTTACGTTGGTTACGTTCTATAATTTTATCAATAGGTCAAATAAACACTAACAAGGTAATACAAGAATAGCCTTACTATGACAAGGACCTATTCTAGTTTAGATGAGGAATATAAGTACTTACAGCAGATTTAAATACAGGCCCAAATTAAATTAGCTAGAGAAACTTCGCAGACGTGGTGGGCATCGAATGTATCGGTATCTAAACATAATAAAACAAAAAAGAAATTAATTTGAAGTTTCTTTTTGTCGATGTTCGTTTATTCAGTTGGATCCGGTTAGTCTGGAAGCCGACCCCAACATAGTTGGGAAAAGTAGCCTTTTCGAGGTCGATTTAAAGCGTCCGTGCCTTATGCCCGTATGTCACAAACAAATTAATCGCGAAGGTCATTTAAAGATATTTTCGTACCACTTGCTCAAAAAAGTGACATTCTATGCCACAAAAAGCGAACATAACAATAGTCATTTTTAATCTGTTAAAAACAGGGAAAGAAAATTGTACTGAATTTCATTCATCCTCTAGGGGGAGAATGTGATTTAAATTTGGAACACTTACCGTCTCTACATCTGTGTTTACACCATTGATTTCGTATTTAAAGCATTATACATCTTTTTGAAAAAGGAATACGCATAATTATTATGCACTTATGATTATTAAATAAAATTACGAAAACCGACGAGGCCGTATGAGCTTGATGCCTTTGCTTTTCCGACAAAAAATATTAGTCTAGGAATTTGCCGCGTTTTTGTTTTCTTCAAATACATAAACGTTAAGTTTATTTTAATTTATTTTTATAAATAAGTTAATGTTCTAAAATGCTTATCTCATATTATTATTGTGTTAATTTTTTCGCAAATGGTACGAAAAGTAGAGTATTTTCCTCGGTGATAAAGAAGTCTTGTACATCGTCATCAGCGACAGAAGACACTGCTTTATCCCCTTGGTTAATAATCTACTATTCCCTTTAGAATAGAATAGAATACTCTTTATTATGTACACCATAAAAGTTACAGATATAAATGTTTAAATTTTACATAGGGTGACACAATGGGCGGTCTTATCGCTAAAAGCGATCTTTTACAGACAACCTTTGGATGGATTAAAGGGAGCAGGAGAGACAATACTGCAGGTAGTCAGTGGTGTACCATTAAAATATACAATAAATACATACATACACAAAGCATACACTTATCTAATAAATTTATACATATATACAATAATACACATGAAGCAAGAGCAGGGAACTGTGTTATGTAATGATGATGTGTATGGAGAGAGGAAGTGTTTTCCCTTTCATTAACTTAAGAAAAGCCTACTGCTATACATTTCCAGTATAAGCTGATCACGCATTGTATAGGATTTCCTTACAATGAGAAGTCAGCGTAAACTGAAAATGTATAGCTTGATGAGTAGCCGTGTGTACATACACAAAAATACACTCTACTAGGTCATGTAATGTAGCCTCAATCTGTAGCTGGGTTTAAAAAAAGAACCTTGGTTCAATAAAGGATCGAACATCTTTAACTGCTTTTTTTCTTCATAGTGAGATAAAGCGAGGAGTTCCCCTAGAGAGAGTTTGCCTAGCGGCAAATCATGATTTAAAACTTATTAAAACTAATTAACTTATTAAAAATTATTAATTTACCTGCGGTGTAATTGCGTAACACATTTACAGAGATAATTTCTTTCATTTTTACAGTTCAACAACATTCATGGTATTTACGTTACTTTTTCCAACATGAAGTAATGGGTTAGCACTTTCCTTCAAAATCTTCCGGATTGTAATTGAAAGTGCGGTACGCAATTATGGTGCTAATTGATCATTCGTTTTACTCAAAGCAGAATATTATTTTCGGAACGCAAGTTCGAGTTGAGCAGCAACATTTGTTTACAATTGTAAATTTTGAATGGCCTTGGTGGAGAAGTTTGTAAGTTAGTTTAACTTCCTTCCACGTAACTAGTTCCAACTACGTTACTAAAATGCAGTGATCTAGGAATAAGGGAAATACGAAATGTGCTCACTCTGTATTTTATTCTGGAAAAGCATGAGACATTTTATAAAGCAAACTTCTTTAAAATAAAATTTACTTAAAAACACTAACCGCTGTCGATGACACAGCAGTTAGTGCAGTCACTTGAAATATCTGTTTTTTTTTTGTGTAAACTTCACAGACGTGATGGTTAGCGATACCTAACAAAACCCGATAAAACAAAAGAAAACCGATTAACTCAACTCATACTTCAAGTAATAACACTACCAGGCATTGGTCCATTGACCCCTCCAAAAAAACGTCAAATCTTTTTATTTTAATTTTTTCGTGTTTAGATTTTGATACCCATCAAGTCTGCAGAGTTTAGCTCGCTAATTTGATTTGACCCAGTATAATAAAGTAAAAACAAAGAATAACAAATACTTGAACTTTTATTTAAATACTTACAATTATAAACAAAATAGATAAATACCTTTTTAAAACAGAATTAAAGCAGCAAACAAGCTAGCAAAATAACTTAAAAAACTAAATAAATGTCAACCTTGTTCATGATTAGGTACAAAATAGGCTACACTACACATCAAGCTATTAATTTCCAATATAAGCTGACCTCTCATTGTACGGCAATCTTATACAATGCAAGATGATCTTATACTAGAAATGTATAGAATAATACGAAGCCGTGTGTACTTGTAGATACTAAGTAGTTTTAATAGTAAGTATACCTCCACCAAAACCCAATAATTATCAAAAGTAACTAACTTAGTGGCTTACTTCATAAAAAAAACTTATTATGTTATTCTTTTTACCAAAGCTTTCAATTCAACAATGATTATATTTTAAGTAAGTTAAACTTTATACCAAAATCTAACATGATTGTAAATGTGAAACAAAAATAACAAAAAATTATACTAAATAAATAAATGTTTCTAAAAATAAATAAAAAGTTCGAGATCCACTGACTTCGGGGTATGGACTTTTAACCCTATCAGTTCAACTCAACACAATAATTTAATTGTGTACATTAAGTTCATTTCTTAATACATAAACACTTTGATATGACCTATGAAAAACTAAAAATAAACAGTCTCAACAACAGCCTTTTATCGATTAGAGAAAAATGCAACTTCTACTTACCTAAACTATAAGGTGTAGCCAAAAGTTTTAGGATTAACTACAGATTACAGATTAAATACAGATAAAAGTTTAATTTACTGATTTCAAAATCTAATAATGCAGTATATGTAACTAGCTCTACGCCAAAAAAAACAAGAATCAAATCATGGCCCAGCCATTTTCTACTGATCTATGATTCTCAAATTCTTATACCTCCATCTTAGCGATTTTTTTGCTGGAGGTATGACGGTATTATGTTCCTCTATGCAATGTCTCTTTAACTCGGAAAACTTCCTAAACCTGGACTCACAGTACAGGCAGTCCACAATCACCTTCCTAGCATTATGAGATGCCCATTCATGGTCCCACTTCTCCTTCAAACTTCTGAAGTACTGACGGCAGAACCTGCACCTGAATCTGCTCGTCGTTACCTTGGTATGCGAGCATCTCATATGCTTATTCAGCATAGACTCAAAATGGAAAACTTTTTCACAATATTGACATTTCATAGGCTGAGTTTTGTTGTGGTACTCCATATGCTGAGTTATCATTTTCTTGGAATTGAACTTACGTTGGCACATATCACATTGGAAGTAAGTGGTGCCGTGGATTTTTTTGTGCTTAGAAAAGTTGCTCGAGTCGCTAAAGGATTTGTCGCAAAAGGTACACTTGTACAGAGTTAGCTTTGCGTGTTCCCTCAAGTGGGCTTTATATCGATCGATTTTTGAAAATACCCGTTCCTGGCAGATTTCGCAGCGGATGTTGAGGACCCCGAACTTGTTCACTGGGTTCTTGGCCAGGGTGCTCCTTATCACGTGCTCGATGAGATGTCTCTTAAGGTCACCGATCCGGTCGAACTTTTTTAGACACACTTCGCAGTTCTGGAAAAACATTTTTATTGCGTTTATTATTTAATACTTGCAGTCAGAAACTCAGAACAGGTTTTTAAGTTGTTTAATAGGACATAGGTAATATTTATCCATATGCGAAATTGTCATTAGGTATCTACAGCACTGCGGGTAGCGTCGACACAACTAAGTAGGGAATAACAATGGACAGTTAAGATTATATTAAATCACATCAGACTTTATAAGTCCACTGCTGAACAGGGATTTGATAATAGACGGCTACAATGACCTGCCATCAAGGAAAATTTACAAAACAACTTTTGGAATCATTTGGGCGATCATGATTATTAAATGCACAGAGAAAGTTATTGCCTCCTTGAAATTATATATGCCTAGGTGCATACATGCCATTTTTTGTGAAAGCCACAATGGTGAGAGACAGAAAAGACTAATTTTATTATCTCTGGAAACGTGATGCGTGTAAACCTTGAGTTCAGGATGGAAGACGCTTAAAAGCGGGATGTAAACATTTTACTTGTGTGTAACATACAATGACTCAAGTTTAGCATACTTACCTTATTATACTTTCTCTGTGTCTTGTTCGTCTTGAATTGAGATTGAAATATATTGTTGGACATCACCTTCGCGATAACCGAGTCAGGAGTTTGTACATGTTCCTCTTCTTGTTTGACTAACTCTTCTGCCACCGAAATATCACTTAGCCCCTCGAAACTCCCCTCAAACACGCCTTCAGCGAATTCAGATTCACTGGAACTCTGCGAAGAGTTCGAGCGGCTCTTATGTCCTTTTAAGTGAGCCATCAACTCCAATGAAGTTTTGCAGACAAACGAACACGATTCGCACATAAATTTGAAGTGCGTTTTCGATGAATGTGCGTGTAATTCCTGCATCGTTGTAAAACTCTTTGTACAGTAGCTGCAGGGGAACATTCGAGAATGTATCTTACGGTGATTGCGTAAGGTGAATTTTGACGCGAAGACTTTGTGGCACTTGTTACATTCTAGATCTGGGTCGCCGTGACCGAGGCAGTGTTGCTCAAACTTTTCTTGGTTCTTCAAGCTTTTCCCGCATTCTGTGCACATGAACTTGAGGTTGCCAGAGACGGAGCGCTGGTGGCTGCTAACCACGTGCTGTTTAAAGGCAGACAGTTGGTCAAATATCTGTTTGCATTTGTTGCATTGGTATTTTTTCGCACGTGGATTGTTTGTAATGATGGAGCTCCCTGAAAAAAAAAAGTGAATGTTTATGGAAAGACGACAGTGAAAAAAACCGACCAAGTGATTCATAGTTGAGGTTCCGTAGTTAGGATTAATATTTACGCATGCACTGTGATGATTTCTTGTGATTTTACCGACCGCAAAAATAAGTTTGTACTTATTTCATAGTATTTCTCGAAAACAACTATGAAATACGAATATATTATTGCGGTTGTAACCGAAAACCTCCCATAACTTACAAACTATTGACTAAAATAAAAAAGTTTTGACGAAGCAACATGATCCTATTTTTAATTATGGAAAGTTTAAGAACTTACTTACATTGTGTTAAAAAAAAAAAGAAAAGGGATTTGTTTACTTAACAAATAAAAGGAAGAACCTTACCTACTATTTATTTCCAATAAAATAATCAGCCTAATCCCTAATTATAGGTATGTTTACCATTCACTTTCAATACAATGTGTTGTACAAATAGGAGTTTTAGACCTATAGTTGTAATGGTACTTACTTATCAAAAAGATGGACAGCTACAGGTAAATTACATTGTTATGCAGCATAAAATCTAATTGTAACTTTAAAAAAAAAAGTACTTACTTACTTAAACAAGAAAAAAAAAATTGTAAAAGTAAAAAAAAGTTAATTAAATAGGTAGGTACTTAGTACAAGCATAGGTTAAGGTTAGGTTAATATTTTTGTTGTTGAAAATATTTTATTCAGCAAGGCAGATTCAGTAATCTGCCTTCTTTTATTCAGCAAGGCAGATTCAGTAATCTGCCTTATATTCTATAGACATTTATGATAATAATAATACAATAAGTACATAAATACATTACATAAATAATATTCATAATTTTATGGTGTAGGACCTACATAATAAATAATTTTCTATTCTATTATTTTCTAATAATGTTCTAATAACATTATCATGAAACACTTAGTAATATATTATAATTAACAAAATAACTTACCTACAGTAAATTCACTCTCCACTTCACCAGCTCCAACGCACTCCAGCGAGGGATCATTGATGGCAATATTCTGTACCGTCTGTCCAGACCCTGAGTCATGACCTAAAAACAATATAGTCTTCTGCTGCCTCGACATAGACTGTATATTTGTAGACATCAGCTGTTTCAATGCTCCATTGTCCGTCTGCAGACCAACAAACTTCCTCTCATCTCTTGCCCTAGCATCTTTCTCATTGATCTCTTCAGACAACTGAGACAGAAAGACCCCACATGCAAGCTCTTCGTCCTCATACAAGTTATGGTCTGAATTCCGAATATTTCCTTGTATTTTCTTGACTGTCTTTTGTTCCTCACAGATAGGTGAGTAACGAATAGCTTCATTGTAATTATACACATTTTGTGTTATGTAAGTGTTGTGCTGCTCGTACGTAATGTGGTTGTCATTACTCTCATGTATGGTGTAAGTCTCCAGAGGCGGTGAGTCACAACGGTTGTAGACAAATGGGCTCCTAGCTGGGTCAATCCAGACTTGAGAATCGTTGTAAGCAGGTATTGTTATCTGATTAGCTTCAGTCAGAATCACATTTATGTTGTCAATGCTTGAGCAACTATTTGGTGATGTGTACCTGATATTGATATCTCTTCCTTCCATGATCTTTACATCACAGACACCGTTGTATATGACAATCTCATTGCCTTCTGGGTCTGGTGTTGAGATATTCAAGTGTATTAACAAACGTTCTGACATTTCACTGGTCATCACTAATGGTGTACACACTCTTGGTATGAACAGTATTGGGTGAGGCACTTCCGAAATCGAGATACACTCTTCGCCTTCCATTTTCGAAATTTAAACCTGGAAAATACCGAGGAATACATACTGCTGGCAGTTCGTAGATCAAGTTAAACCAAATGAAGGTAATTAAGAAAATAATAATCGCAGAATATTTGATTTTTAATCAATTGAAGGCGTCTTACCTCGTGTCGCTTTGGTGCCTGCCAAGGAAAAGGATGAGCGTAGGTAGACGTAACAGACGAATATTTCGAATATATTCAAGTCTACCCTCCATTTCTGGTTTTTTATTATTTCTGATTATTTTTGTGGGTAAGCTTGACAGTGAATAGGTACATATAGAAGCACTTTATAATAAAAACAAAAGCGATACCTACGTTAAAATATTTTATAACTGGACATTTTATTAATTTTGTTAAGTAAAGAATCGCACAAAGATAATCAGTTGTCAAGTTTGTTTTGATATTTGAATTTGTTTACGTTGAAATACAAAGTCATTAATGCTTTACGGATACCACAAAATAGCTTTTATTCCGTTAAGTTAGGGTCTTTTTATCATTTTATCAAGTGTCATATTAAAAAATATCAGATTTGACAAGCGGTGCGTTCGGAATTCGGCTATACGCAACAGTGAACACACAGGTGACAGCTAGTTATCTAGCACTACCACAGAATAAGTAATAGTACACACGGCTACACATCAAGCATTACATTTCCAGTATAAGCTGATCTCCGTACAGTGCGAGATCAGCGTAAACTGGAAATGTATAGCTTGATGTGTAGCCGTGTGTACTACGTAATAGTAATAGTATATTATTAATAGTAATGGCACTACCTGTTAGTGATTAAAATATTGTAGTCTGTGACTGAATACATTGAAAAAGATGACAGATAATAAATTGAATGATTACTATTGAAAATTATTCGATAATATTATTAGAATTTATTTGTAAACAAATGTGAAGGTTAATTTTAATTTTGCTAGACAAGATAATCTTAGGTACAGTCGCCAGCACATCAAGCTACTACAAACTGACAAATTTCTTTAATAGATTTTCAACCTTATCACTACAGCATAAGTGAACCTTATGCTGTAGTGATAAGGTTGTAAATCCCGAAACTGTCAAATTTTCCCAATTAACCTTGAACATGTTAATTGGGAAAATTTTACAGTTTCGGGTAGCTTGACCTGCTGGCGTCTGTACAATATTTTTGTACCTACTCGATATCTGTGATTAATCCAATTTTAGACATACTTATCGTTGCTTATTTTATTGTTAGTCCTTTTGATTGATTTGATAAATTTGTTTGCCTGTGAGGTATCCCTCTCCCACAGCCAAATAAAAAAAATAGTTTATAAAGTTACATTTTTATTTTGAGAACAACAACTTATTTCGTAAACAATCGACGGCAGATCTGTTCCACTTAAATGTCAAACTGAAATAACTACTGTCCCATGTTGTGTAGAATGAACTCCTTGTATGGACTGATCCTGGCATACACATCAGGTACACCGCGGGCACACGGGAAGGCCCAGGATGCGATACCGATCTGCGAGCCAGTCTTCCTTGACATCAGGGGGCTGCCAGAGTCGCCCTGGAAAAGAAGACATCATCATCATTACAGTACGATTCACGAAAGATGACCACAAATGGCGGCCGTCTGCGCTCGCTACACTCATGAAGAAAATACTTAAGACAAAATAATATTTTAAGGTTGGTTGCGCACCAATGGCGTCGCTCCGGTCTTGACGCATTCCGCCCGCGCCTCACCTCGCACCTCCAAAGGGACCTAAATATGCCTTCTGCGCCGTGGTCATCTTTCGTGAATCTTACTGTACTTAAAACTACTTATATAATTTAAAAAAATTAAATGGCTTTAAACGAGTCTCAAGTAATGCTTGAGTTTTGAGTGAGGTTCTGTAATACGAGCTTTAGAGTCCCTAGTCACATCACTAGTTTCGGGGGTCCTAACACAACACAATGGGTGCGCCAAAGTTCACCTAAATTTTCAACTCCGATAATTGGAAATCCGAAAATGTTCTTCCTAACATTTTTTATCCTAACAATCACAATTCTTAACTACTCTGTCTCTAATGTTCATAATTCCGAAGCATTTAACTTCATAATGTCAGTAGCAATAAACATCTAATAGACTTTTATTTGTTTTCCTATATTTTCTCAACATAACCATCTTTTACAATATTATTCAAAGTCATATTTTAATTTTATTTATAGCGGTGTGTACCTGCAAATATATCCATAGGTTAGGTTAGGTTAGAACTGTGACCAACTACGCGCGAGCCGAGCGAGCGAAGCGAGCGGTGCCGCGGCAGCGGCCGGCGAGCGCTACCTCGAAATTGGTCGCGAAATTTTTATAAGTATTTTTTTATAGTGCCCCCAAGACGACATTCTGACCTGAATTTCATTCATCTAAGACAAAAATCTGTGAAACGACCTTAAATCATTCTAAACAGTTGGTTTTTTAGACATAATTATCTCATGTATAGTTATAGTTTTAGGGATAAAAGCGTTATGATAAAAAACAGTAGGAGTTTAAATATATTTACATTAATTATATTATTAATTACAATTTTCGGAAACATGAGTGTTATGAACATCGCCGGTAGCACTACAAATAGTATGAATGAAAACTTTAGGATGAAAAATTTTAGGAAGAGTGATCATTCGGATTACAAATCGTTAGGAAGAACAATTTCGGGTAAAGAACTTTAGTTGAGCCAATATGGACCCCTACACAATATATATGTCTCCCCGCGCCGCTATGGTAGTCAGTCCTCAGCATAGACTACTGTATAAAATTAAAAGTGGTCATCACTTCCTCAGTCGCAATCACACCCGACATAATCGCGAAGCAGCGTCCGGCGAACCCACTCGCCGTCCATTTTGTTACCCCTGTATAGTTAGTACTTAGTACCTCACTGTTTTCATGTATCTGCAGCGGGCCTAGCACGGGCGTGCCAAGACGTTTGTGACAAGACATGATAAATGATGTCTTGTCAATTTGTATTAGCATTTTATGACAACACGGTTTTATCGCTTAAACTGTGATAAAATGTGTGACTCAAGTCATGTCACAGTAGGCCGTGCTGTCCCCGCTGTTGTAGTCCGCGTAATTCTCTTACGTTTTTTGCTATTTGAAGGTCAGTGTCGCAGGTTGTATCTTGATCAAAATATGATTCGCGACCATAACAGATATGTATTTACAGAATTATTATGTGTTAATATTAACAATATTGTTGTTGTGTCTTTGACATAACTCGGTATATAGCTACGCCACTGCACCTGTATAAGTACAGACTACAGACGCCATCCAGCACGTCAAGCTGCTACATTATGTCAAATTTCTTTAATAGATTGTCAACATTATCCCTACAGCATAAGGTTCAAGGTTGATTGGGAAAATTTGACAGTTTCGGGTAGCTTTACCTGCTGGTGTCTGTACATTATGGATTGCAATAAAGATTATTTGAATCGAATTAAATTGTCATCACGTTCGGTTCGAATAATCTTGGTTCTCGTTGATGTTCCGTTGACGTGGTTGTGGACAAACGGCCTAAGGGTTAGTTAAGCTTGCTCAGTTGACTGTTGTTTTGACGGCACAGGCAGTAATAGTTGGCTTGGCAACGTATCTACAGAAGGTTTTTTTAGTGTGGGCCATTGATGTATTAGATAGGAAGATCCACTCTCTAACATCACGTAAATATTAAATGGACCCGATATGTCGTGCGTCATGTGGTCGACAACCGAAATAGATAGACATTTTACGCGGGCTATAGCGGGAACGAGATCGCAATAATTGTCACTGTTACGTACCCATAACGACTCGCAAACAAACTACGATTCGGGTATTCCCCGCAAACCGAAAGTAATGTAGGTCGATTGTGTCCTTTCCCCTAATTTATGCAGTCCACATCGAGGAGCGCGTACCATATCTTCCTATTTATACATCAATGGCGTGGGCAATAGTTTTTGGTCTGTACGTTCTAGTAACTTGGCTACAATGCGATAAACTTCGAAAATCTACTCACGTAACATAAGCCTGCAAATTTCGTTTCCATTCCTCTCCGTCCATCAGAATTTAATGAACAGATCTCGAGGGCTGGGTCAACAGTTGGTGCTTGCGGCCAATAGGTGTCGCTAGCCTCACGGACTGCATCCACGCAACCCTGAGGAGTTAGGGTGTTCACCTCCAATATCTGCAGGTTGAAGGGAGTAATGGCTGGCCGGGTCTGGAAAGAAATACATCCTGTTACTGAGAGTAGGTACAAGTTTGTTTAGACCACTGTCAGTCGTGACGTTAACCGAAAATACATGTACCTATTGAATAAAATAGTGAATTTCAACCAAGAATAACAACGATTTAAAGTTAGATGAAAAATAAAAAATAAATATATGTAAGAGTTTGATGTATGTTCTTCATTTTCATCAACCAGAATTTAAAAAAAATGCGTAGTTAACAAGAATATTAAAACTTTGTAAAGGTCTATTCTTGAAATGAATCTCGTTATAAATAGGTGAATACTATATCTGGCTAAACAATGTTTAATTGTATAACAGATAATCATATATTCTTTATTTTCATCTAGCCGTTTTTTATTTTATTGTATATTACGTGAAAAAGTTAAAACAATGTATATTTGTACGCGAACGCAAGCGGCAGGTCCGTGCGCGGGCGACGGGCGGCAGTCGGCTCACAGCCTTCACACGGGGAACTTTAGTATTAGCAAGGACCGGTAGATGGCAAATTTTAAATACAGAGAAGGACCGGAAAGGTCGGTGGGGTAAGAAACTGTTTGATGCTCGAGGTCATTGAGACTATGGATGCCCTTAAGACGAATGCGCATTCGATGCACTCCCGTGCCGAATCGAACATCAATCAATGTTATCGAAGGACTAGTCTTCTAAATGCTGTTCACAAATTAGAATCCTCAAAATATTGAAAGTTTAAACTAAATAGGCGATGACGTTGACCACTATTGTTCCGACGGCCTTTTACGGTCGGGGACTTGGCAAATCAGGTAACCGAAAATGTGTGTTATATGTATAGGTACCTACGCTGCAATGCTCCTGTTCCTTTTTTTTTGGGTGGAAAATTATCAAATAACTTCTCCCGCTCTGGGCGGAGCGGGAGGGCGTGTCAGACTTTTACTGACTAAAACCCACCCGTGTTCCTTCAGTTGCTTGTGTGCCAGGGCCACGATATCCCTTTCAGACAAACTCGCAATCCTGGCGGGGATGCTGTGGCCCTAAGGTTAGCGGGCGGGTGGCGTTCGCCAGTTGTCAAATTGTCTCGGCCGGCTTTATTATCGCCCAGAGGTTACCACCAACAACTTGACATAAAAGCGTGAAGTCTGGGGTATTATTATGGGTTATCCGAGTAAAGACATGGTGACTATGATAAAAAGGTTTCAAAACCTTGGAACGGTCACATAATACCTCACTTCCGCATCAGATATGTACCTATATGAAATGTAATCAGCTACAAATCTCCTTTAAGCCATAAAACATAGCGAAGGTCACCATAATATTCGCATCGCAAGACAGAATAGGGCAGCTATAACTCCTTTTTATGGCTGTAATCTTAATAACCCGAAATGAACGTTAAATATTATTTCTAACTGCGCAAATAGCCCTTGGCTTCGCTAACCCAAAGCTAATGTTTGTTCTGCCAAAGTTGGAGAAAGATTCTATTTTGTTACGAAAACCGTTGTTACAATGGTATAACAGAATTTTAATTGGGAACCTAGTTTGACCTGAATTTAGGAGTTATTTAAACATGAGTGTTTTTGTGCGCTACCCACTATGACCATTTTGCCTGACGGAATTAATTTATGTTCTGTATAACTACCCAAGAATAGAAAACCTGTAAGTAATGGTCTCCGACCAACAGAATGGTACACAGCTAAGCGAAAGAAACAAAATCAATACTTTGGGGCTATTTACTAAGTGACCTATGTTTATTATAAGTGACTCACACCCTGTGAGCCAACCTCTGCCATTTTAGATATCTGAAAATATGTAAAGGTGAAGTGTCCTTATACTTCATCGGTCAGATAAAGCGTCATGCGTCACGGGGCTTCTTAAAGGAATTTACCGATGGGGGCTCCTCACTCCCTCACTGCTGAATCTGCAGCTTATAGAACAGTCTGCATCACTAACGCTGACACCTGTGCAGAGGGGCAATTCCCATATTTTTAAGACCCGTATTCAAGTTTCAATTGGTAAAAAAAAACTCATTTTTGACAACATTGATTTTGCTTAGATGAGACTGTGGCTTGAATGATTTGAACGTTTTTGTCATGAAAAAATCTAGCGTGGGTCAGCTGGCACTCCATAGGAACTAAGCCTATAGTTAATAATTACTATTTAATTTTGATACTTACTGTGACCAATCCCCATCCCGTCACAAAACTTGCTTCACCACCACCAACCCGGTCGAAGTTCAAAGCCACCAGCTTCACATTATCGTCAATCGGTACTTTATCCGTCAGACCGAGGACAGCGATATCGTTTTTCATAGTAACAGGGTTCCATTCGGGGTGGATGTGGTAGTCTCCAAACTGGACTGTTGTTCCTCCTGATCTGAAGTTGTTGGATCCTACAACTCCGTGGTATGTTCTGGAATGAGAAGAAAAAATGAGTGATGTTGGTGATGGATTAGAATGCAAAAGAAATCTTATAAAGTAGGGAAATAAAGTAGTTATTTGTACAACACTGGCTTGAATTATACCAAGAAATTAATAACAAGTCATTTTTGCAGATAAACCGTTGTTCTTGTATTCTTTTGATTAACCTCCACGAATTACATTCGCCCCTTCCTAGCAGCGGACTCAAAAGGCTGATAGGAATGCTGCTGAATTAGCAGCTTTTTTTGAGTTCTTACTTAGAATAGAATAAATAAAATCAAGGTAACAACAATTTTCAAAACACATGCCAGCTAGAAATCGGTAAAAAAATAGGCTAAAAGCAAAGGTGTTCTTTAGTTTTTGCTTATACACAAACTTCGATTTACTTACTTCATCAAACCACCTGGAACCTCATACTCGTCGATACAATGTGCCGCAGTGAGGAGCCGGTCCGGCTTAAAAATGGACGCTCCACAGACGACCATGATGACCGCATCTCCAATCAAGATCCCTGCCATGTGCGGGGCATAGCCTGGTGGGGCATCTGCACCTCCTATGATGTGAGGGGTGAAGTAACTGTCCATATTCGGGGCAGTCTCTATGGGGCCTCCTAGAATTAAAGTGTTAGTGTCATGGTATGCTGCAGCACTTACAAGGATAAAAACATGAAAGGAGTTAGTTATAAGGAGTGCGTTAAAAATTGCAGTTGCAAGTGCAACCAGACAGAGTAACAGTGATGATGGAAAAGCCAAAAATGTATTGTATTGACATATAATAAGTTCGTAACTCAGAGATCCCACGTAGGAGGTTCAAGACGTAGAACTACGGGTAGCGGCTTTGTAGTGGAGGTGGACAAGACACTTGGCTAGATGTGGTGATGGCAGGTGGAGCAGAGCCCTAACGGAATGATTGCCGAGAAACGGTAGAAGGAGCGTTGGCGGACCAATGGCCAGGTGGGTGGACGACCTATAGAAGATCGCAGGGAAGACCTGGGTGAGACTTGCTTAGAACAGGGAAGCATGGCACAAAAAGGAGGAAGCCTATACTCAGCAGTGGGTGGCTGCCAATGATGATGATGATGATGATGATGAAGCTGCTGGAAAGCTTATAACAATCCTGTTGAAAGTCTTTGTAGAAATTCGACTCACTTTAAAAGCGGTTGCCACTTTTGGCAATCGTACTCAAAGCATTTATTTTAATTGAACCAACTACAGGCACTTTTAAAAAAGATGAAGCTAGTTGCCCATTCCAAATCGTAGTAGGTTCCTATGGAGAAGAACGGGCAAGAATCTCCACGGATACTCTTTTAAATGCAGCCTTGCTGTTTGGCTAAGTGACTTATCTAAACATGATCTGAATCTGTCATGATCTATTCTCCCAATAGCTCTTGCCAACACAAGGGATACTTAGGTTATTATAAAAAATGATATGCTTACCGCTTACGCAATGTCTTAGAACAATAAACAGGGTAAACACAATATTGTACTGCATTTTCAAAATTGGTAACAAAATGACCAACTTTATTTAAGTAAAACTCAAGAACACCTTCCTTATTACAGTTGTTACTGTCGATAACTGATACATAATAGCCAAAACAAAAACTATTTATACAAAAAAATAATGTATTTCCTAATCTTCAGAACATTGACTGATAAACATAATAAAAGTAAAATTAGATACTCGTAAGTCTGACTTTGAAACTGTTAATTTGGTTTCGTTCTAAACGCTTTTCCGGGAAGGTTACGGGCGAAGTGATAAAGAATTTACGTTCAAGTTCAAAATAGTTAACTAAGTAATAGCTATACAATAAGTACCTACTTACTAATTATTTTCGGTATAAGTAATTTCAGCTTGCCAAGTTTTACAAGCTTATGCATAATCATCATTTCAGCCGAAAGATGTCCACCGCTGGACGACCTACAACTCGTAAGTCGCAGCCGTTACCACTGGGCCACCACGCACAACACAAGCAATCAGTAAAAACCGAAAGACTACACCCCGATTGCGTAACACACTTGATTCACAATCCAAAGGATTTTGAACGAAATCCCTAATCCATTGCTTATGTTTTTAAGTTAGACATAAATATTTCTCATGTGTAAGTGAAATTTCTTATGGGAAATAAAGACACCTCAAACCCCCCCCCCCCATTGCTTCTTGTTTGAATAATTCGTCTGCTCGACAACGTACATAACGCAATGAATGTAGTTGAACTTTCAAAATGATAGCCATTGCAATTGTTAGTGTGTTACACAACTACCCCGCTGGTCTCTGCTTTGTGTGAATAGCAATTGTTAGTGTGTTACACAATTACCCCGCCGGTCTCTGCTTGGTGTGAATAGCAATTGTTAGTGTGTTACACAATTACCCCGCTGGTCTCTGATTTGTGTGAATAGCAATAATTGGTAAGAATCTAATGCTTTATTATCTCATCCTCTTGTCGTTATCTCAATTCTTTTAAGGCGTCTTTTTCTTCCGTAAATGTCTATCAGACGTCATCTTCGAAATCACTTCCTTCCAAGTCTTATTAATTAATGTTTCTCACAATCCATTCATCTCTTCTGCGGTCTGTCTATTTTTTTTAACCATCATCGAGATTCATACTCAACTAGGATAGACTGGGTTGTGAAGAGATTGATAACTTATGCACTGCATTGTCTGATATAGGAAGTAAGGTGGAACTGCCGCAATGAAGAGCAGATGGGGAAATAGATGATGAAGCACGTACAGACCGCACAGCTGTGGAATACTTTGACTGGAGCGTAGAGTAGTATATTGGAGATTCAATAGAATACGAGGCCAGCATATACTGGTTTCGTTATCACTGGCGTGCTGTCGACTGTACCAGAGAGAACGTATCGGTAGACGATTACTATTTTCTGTAACTAGATGTATACAAATATAATGCTGCTTCCCATCCTTATATCATTATTACTGTTATTAGTAACACAGTGATGGAAGGGGTTGGTTTCTTTGTCATACTAACAACCTACACAGATTTCAATTACTTAGGTACTTACGTTGAATAACCCATTTATTTATTTTACTATTATATTTTAATTCATTTATTTTTTTATATTATATTTAAATATTTTTTTTTAATATATATTATATGTATGTTAGAGAAAAAAATCATTAATGATTGAGTTTTTTTTTATTTTGTTTTTGATGAGAATTATTAATGATTCTAATTCTGATTCAACAAAGTTGAACAAATTAAGTAATACTTTTGAAAATTTTGATTCTGAAGCACGGACTAATTACTGTGGTGTACCACAAGGTAGTATCTTGGGGCCATTATTGTTCCTTCTTTACATAAATGATTTGCCTCAGTCAATAAAACATCTCGCCGATGACACCACTATTATTATTAAATGTAAAAATGTACAAAAAATTGACATTGAAATTAAGCAAGCATTAACTGAAATTATAAAATGGTTAGATATTAATAAATTAAAAATAAATATTTCCAAAACTAATGTGCTTTATTGCAAAACATTTAAAAGTAAACCTGTACGCCTTAATGTTGCACTTAACAATAATAATATAGAACAGGTACGTAATGCAAAGTTCCTGGGTGTAACACTTGATGAGCATTTTACTTGGAAATATCACATCGAAATAATTTCAAAAAAAATTAATCAATTCGTATTTGCTTTAAAAAGAATAAAAAATATTACGTCTTTGCGTACCGCCATAATGGTGTATCACGCATACGTCTGCTCAGTAATACGATACGGTATAGTTGTCTGGGGAAACTCTTCCGAAATAGCGAAGATCTTCATCGCCCAAAAAAAGTGTATTCGTGCAATATTATATTCAAAATGCAGTGGTCTGACTCATGCAGGCCTATATTCGAGTCGCACAATCTATTGACTGTCCCATGCATTTATATTTACGAAATTGCCAGGTTTGTGAGGTCCAATCTTGAACTGTTTGAGCGAAAAGATAACACAAATAAAAGGAAAGTTACACATTTAGATTTTGAAATGCCCGTTCCAAAGCTAGAACTTTTTCGACGGAGCTGCGTTTACATGGCTCCCCTAATTTACAATGCTTTGCCTAGGTCAATTACTCAACTACCTTTCAATAAGTTTTGTGTTGCGTTGCGGAAGTGGTATATTACAAGAATGTTTTTATTCGATAGATGAGTTCTTTGAAAAGTGTCCCTGTAAATTTTATACGATAAAGCACAGATATATTTAAGTTAACATAAAAAACTTGTACTATTGCATGCTAAATATTGGCCAAATGTGTGTTACTAAATATTTTATCTAAGAACTTCATGTACCTACCATATTTGATGCAATAAATAAATGAATTGAATTGAATTGAATTGAATTCTGTAAATACATAATTAGCTGTTATAGTTGCGAATCATATCAAAACCTGATAAGACCAGCAACTTGCAAAAAAAACGTAAGAAAATTTAAGTTTCGCAGACTAGGAACAGCTGCTGATTCACCCTAAAAAAAAAAGATATTGTTACTGGTCTGTTATTTAGGTTGTCTGTAAAAGATAGCTTTTAGCGATAAGACCGCCCATTGTGTCACCCTATGTAAAATTTAAACATTTATATCTGTAACTTTTATGGTGTACATAATAAAGAGTATTCTATTTTATTCTATTCTACTTTTCCGGCCTCGTCAGCTTGCTTGTAATAGCTACGCTCTACACAACTGTCTGCACTTCTAGAAGAGTCTAAACCCGCTCTGGTCCGACCCCGTGTCAATCCTCCTTGAGGTCACCCCAAATTCTTCAGTTGTGTTACTTCATCCGTCTTCAGCTTTTCCGTCTACAAAGACCACACTGCACCGGTCAATCACCACTGGCATGGATTAAAACATTACCTAGATTAGGTAAAGTTTGTTTACCTACATTATTGCAAATAGATTCGTTTTAAATCAGACAGCATTATCGGTATCGCATCAAGGTTACACATGAGAAAAAGTACATTCAACGTAGATTATAACATGTTTTGGCTGCCGGACATTGTGGGTCTGATTGTGTCTGCTAGCTTACATGTGTGTTTAGTGGACGACAACAGTATGGCGTTATTGATCATCATTTCAGCCGAAAGACGTCCACTGCTGGACATAGGCCTCCCCCAAAGAGGGGGGGGGGGGGGATTACCGATTGGCGTTATTGATAGTGCAAGTTTATATGCAAGATATATATTTTTGCAATAGATGATGTCACGTTTTTTTTTTCAACCAATCCACATCGAAGGGTTGCTTCTCGAAGTTGTGAACGAGTATGTCTACCTAGGACAAGTCATCCAGCTCGGTAGACACAACTTTGAGAAAGAAGCCGACAGAAGGATCCAGTTGGGTTTGGCGGCATTTGGAAAACTGCGTTAAGTCTTGTCGTCGTCTATCCCGCAATGTTTGAAGACTAAGGTCTTTAACCAGTGCGTCCTGCCCGTCATGACATACGGTGCCGAAACGTGGACACTGACAACAAAAAAACCGGAGTTACCGACATAGCTTGCAGAGTAAGCAAATTGAAGTGGCAGTGGGCTGGCCATGTTTGTCGAAGGACCGATGGCCGATCCGGGACCGCAGACGAGTCCTGGAGTGGAGACCGCGTATCGGCAAGCGTAGTGTGGGACGCCCCCCAGCTAGATGGATCGACGACCTTAAGAAGATGGCTGGGTCAGACTGGATGCGGAAGGCGGAGGACAGGGTGTTGTGGCGCCCTGGGAGAGGCCTATGTCCAGCAGTGGACTGCGATAGGCTGAATTGACGTTTTTTTTAGTTGTTAAAATTCTGTCATGTGTATGAAAGGACTGGGGTTGACCCCCAGACTATAATAGCTATATATAATCTAATGTATAATAATAAGCCATAAGGCTTCCGATTAGTCTGGTGGTATTCGTATCAAATTAATCCCATCTAAATCAGCCTTAGTAGACAATCCCACAGCCAAACCAGCGTTTCGCCTAGTGACCCGTGCAATTACTTATTTATCACTCATCATCATCATCATCATTTCAGCGGAAAGACGTCCACTGCTGGACATAGGCCTCCCCCAAATGGGGCGTTTGCCATAATCGCCACGCTTGGCAGGCGGGTTGGCGATTACAGTATGGTGTTAAAATGCATAGAGAACGCTGCTGCCCATTCTCTTGTAAGTCCCTTAGTCGCCTTTTACGACACCCACGGGAAGAAATAGGGGAGTGCTGTTCTTTACATCCGGCATCACACAGACCCCAGATTTATCAGTAATGCTTGGCAGATAGACCTTAAAGGTGAACCCGCTGCTGCAGTCCGCGAAATTCAATTTTCTATCTCTCAAGTTTTTGCTATTTGTAGATCAGTGTCAGGTTGTATCTTGATCAAAATATGATTCGCGAGTATAATATACATGTATTCAGTTTTACAGAATTATACCTAATCATTAGAATCATTAATGCATCTCTCTAAGTTTTTCAACTTTTTCTTAGTAAAAATGTATTTAGGAAGCAAATCCAAGCAAGGGTTAAAGGATCAGCAAAGTATGTGACGTAATGTTTAATAATGTACGCACACAATTTACCTACATTGTCTTCTTTTTTTTTTTTTCCAGTTTAAAAATCCAGATATAATTTCTAGGTTAATAAATATAAAATTTTATTGTACCTAAAAACAACTGATCTGAACTTTTAGTATATTAATATAATGTATGTGTTACTAGCTAGTTTTTAAATACTTTCCATTGTAATCCGTGGAGAACGTAGTGGGTAGCATAATTACTTAACATGTAATATTAAGATAGATATAATTACAATATCGTATTGTGCTACTGTTTGTTTTTCCTTAAATAAATAAATAAAGTTAGATTTGTTCCCCAGTGTCATGATTTCATGAAAAAGTCAGTTGCGTGTTATATTATTATTTTATTTCCTGTAGGTACTTCACCACGGTCTTTGAAAATACGAAGATGCTGCAACCGATCCTTTTGTCAATTAACTCCCAGGTTCCTCTACCTAGGTACTGCACGGGATGAAGACGAGATCCTGTGTCAGTAAGCGTATATTTCCGTATAAAAAACCGACAAGCTGGCGGATACGGGTGTTCGTGTATTCGCGTATTCGTCTTGTTCGTGAGAATAGGCAAATATAGACGAATAGAACCACTTCCCACCACCACCATATGAAAGCGTGTATCGTGATCGTGTAAAAAATTGAATGTTCGTTTTTTTTCTGAAATATCTTCATATCAAATTAAGAAGTGACAGCACTATCTTCAAGGTTAAGCAAAGTGCAACAAACTGATTACTCACATTTGTTTACTAATTAGGTTATTATCTTATAAATTATAATGAATAGTAATATTTTTGATGTCAAGGGCGACAAAAAAAGTTTGAAAATAAAAGGGTTATCAGCCAAATATTATCGGTTACAGACTAGAAAAAATTTTTGTATAAATAGTTAATATTTTATAAGGAAGGCATCAGTTGTAATCGGTTTTTTAGGAACTAAAGTAACAGAAGTGAATATACCTAGTTAAAATGGTGCCCCTAACTTTAGCAGTTTTGTTTTTAGCAAGAGAGACATACGGTATGGATAATAGTGATTATACTTAATTATATAATATTAAGAGCTTATCGTATCACACTATCAATCAGAATATTGATAATCCATTGCTTCATAAGTTCGAAAAATGTGTCTGCTCAACACCGTAAATAACGCAGTGAATGTTGTTAAACTGTCAAAATTTAACCCATTGCTACTAAAAGTGTGTTACGCAATAATGGTGCATAATATTGTTACATAATCATTTCACGAACAATAAACAAAATCAATATATAATACAACAAACTAGAACAACAATAAAAAAAACAAAACACTATAAACAATAGCAATATACTTCAAAATCATTCAGATTGTGATTCAAACTGTGTTAGCCAACTAAGGGTGCTGGGCCGTTTTATGTTAAGGGGCCGTGCACGATGATTGATATCGACTGATTTTGATGAATTTTGTTCATTGTTTGTGAGAAAGGAAAAAATAATTTAAACAAGTTATAGGTGATTTGAAAAGTCGAGTTCCTTGTTTTGCATGTGGCTGGAAGCGCCTTTCAAATAAATTAAATACCTACATGGAAAATCATAGAAAATCCCTAATATTCGCAACATGTTTTCCGAAAAATGACGCGAGCCGGAAGTTTGGTTATCTTTTTACAAGAAACTAGTTTTTATTTTGAACATTAACATACATCAACATCATTTTAAGGTCTACTTGTATGTGGCTGAACCATTTTTTTCAACTTCTGTACAAAATATAGCCGAAACATAATGCTGAAAAAACCATTATTGTTTTTGAAGCCAGTCAGTAATGTATTTTTTCTTATTATTTAGCAAACCATATCAAGAAAATTAAAAATCACAGCCTTGAAATAAAACCAAAATTTTATTTTGTTAAATTATTATACAATTTAAGTAAATCAAAGGTGAAATAAACTATATTTTCGAGAGCACAAAAGTGATAAAACTATTAACATTTGCTGTGAGCCTGTGTTGCCTGACACGAATGGTTTAGCGCCACTAAAACTGAATTTTTATAGTCCCTCAGAATTAATATTTCAATTATTTCAAGCTTTTTTACAATTAGTTATGTCATTGACAAAAAATAAATAAACGGGATCGGATCCCCTTCTCTAGCCCCCTATTACATGGGACTTAAACATAACTGGCGAAATGTGGGTGTACTATAGGTACACCTCTGCCTGACCCTTCGGGGATTACAGCCGTGATTTTATGTTATGTTTTATTGACAAAAAGAGGGTTTTTTCGTGCACGGAGCCTTAAATAAATAAATCTAATCTGCACTAAAATCTTCCCTTAGTCAATACTTGCCAAGAAGTACAACTGTGAAGATGCAGAGCTTATTCATAAAGACCTTAGTCACTACATAATTTCCAAGCCCATCTGCAGGCTTAGCATGACTCTTTTTATTTCAACTCTACTGTAGAATAGAAAACGCTTGTCTACAATTCTCGGTAGAAAACTGTCAACTGTCTATAAGGAAACGTGCTGATTTTTGTCGACAAAACGCTTCTCTACGGTTGTCGTGCTAAGCCTGCAGCTTATCTATTCACAACTATTCGACAGGCTATCGTGTCGAAAATGACACATTTCGATTACCTGGTTTGCCTAGCTCCAGACAGCAAACCGCTGCCGAAAGAATAGCCGTCGTCTACTTTATTTAAACTCACAAAATTTTCGGGTTTTCGATTTGTGAACAGCATTTAGATAACTTTTTTGATACCTACCATCGATTGATATCCGATTCGGCACCGAAGCGTATCGAATGGTTGTGAATAGCTATGCTGGTGAGAGTCTTATAAAAAGATCTGCCGTATCTTCAGACTGGTTGATGCAGTTCCTCCAATCAACCAGATGGGTGATTTCACGGTTTTAAGTTGTCTTTTGATTCCAGGAGTACCACTGCCATCTTCAGACCCCAAGCCCTTCATCATTGGTGGGGAGGATGCACCCGAAGCATACGCTCCCTACATGGTTGCCCTGATCTTTGGGGACCGTGTGAAGTCCCATTGGTGTGGAGGTTCAATCATCACCCGGATGCTTATGCTCAGTGCTGCCCACTGTGTGGAACCGTTCATATTGGATGATGGTAGTTTGTTAGAGTAAGTCGTGAAAACTATGTTCTAAAATGGGATAAAGGCAGAGAATGATGACAGATATTTGTATCTCCCCGTCCCTTGCCCCTAATAATATTAATCAGATGCTACTCTTGTAAAGTAGTCAGGAACGCCCTAAGCCTAGGTTCTAGTCCCACTATGGGACGCCATCAGCTGAGCTACTTAATATTTTATTTTAAACCCGGTGAGTGGAGCCCGTCAGGACCCGCCAAACCCCGCGGGCTATTGCGTAACACACTATCAGTAGGAATCGGTTTCAATTTGACAGTTCAACAACATTCATTGCTACATTTACGTTGTTAAGCTGACAATTTTTTCTAACCTATGAAGAAATGGATTAGCTTTTCAAACTTCTTTCAGTTTTTGACATAAAACTTCTAAAAGGTGCATCCTTCGGAAACATCATCCGAAACATGTTTTAAATACTTATACAAAGCTACAATTTGAGTGCAGCCGTAGCTCTGTAGATCCAATAGAACCCGAAATACAGTAACTTTAAAAATGTATAAAATAGCAGTAGCACCACGCAGTTAGCGCAGGTCTTTCGAAACTGCAAACTTGGTCTTTCGAAGCTGCAAACTTGGTTTAAACCTATTGATAACCACCACCTATCCTAACCTAACAACATCCAAAAAAATCAGTACAGTTCAATTTTTTGCGACCTTACGATGTTTTAAATGACTGGCCTAGTATGCAAGAAACGCATTTGACAAACCAGCATGACATATATCTGCCAGGGTTGCGAGTTTGCCCGAAATATCGTTGCCCTGGCACACAGGCAACGGAAGAAATACGGGTGGGTTTTAGTCAGTAAAACTCCGACACGCACTCCCGTCCCGCCCAGAGCGGGAGAAGTTATTTGATAATTTAATACCCAGAAAAAAAAGCATGACATATGGGTAAAACCGCGAAAAATTTTACAGTTACATTCATGACATCGTATCACACGTTACGTACATGACCAATATAAAGCTTAGCTCACATCATTGCAGTATAGAAGTAAAAGTCAAAGTTTAGTAATTAAAATTGTATTGCAAAATTTAGTGTAATAACTAAAACAACCTTTCAGTAAGGTAAATTAGACAAAATAAAACAAAAACGCTTAAAAATAAATAAATTTGGTTCTCACAATCATCTTTCATAATATTATTATACTCTTATTGAATCAAACACTACATCAACTTTTTTCACTATAGAAAATTAGGCAAACTAAAACAAAAAATCTTAAAAATAAATTTGGTTCTCAAAATAATCTTTCAAAATATACTCTTTTGAATCAAACACTAATTCAACTTTTCTCACTATAGAAATATCAGGTACAATATCACGATCTACTTTTCTAGTCGCAATGAATTTAAGTGTTGGTTTATTAATCGTTTTTAAAAACCTTATAGCATAAAATGTGTCATTCTCCTTTTGAGCAATTTCTTCGACGAAACCTACATAATATTTCTACTTATTTCTAACGTAATATCTCACAATTACACTATCATTAAGATTATAATATAGTTTTTCATTGGTGTCATTATTTATTTTTATTTCGGTACTTTCTTGAATATTTTCTTCTACCCCTGTAAAGAAACAATAAAAAATATTATTAATATAATAATATACGTAAAATTCTATAAATGGAGAACTAAGATAATGAATTTATTTTTACCTGCTGATAAGGTACAAATTGTAGGTAGGTACAATACAAAACATATCAATCAGCTGACCTGTTAAATATTAAAACTTTTTCTAAATTATATGTTTAAAAAAAAAATTAAGTACTTACAGGTTTTTCAGTAGTATAATAGGTACATAGCGTCTAACAAAATAAAAATAAAATGAGCATGTAATATTTGAAGTAATAAACAATGCACTAGTCATCACTAGTGTATTCTCAGCTTAACAATCGGTCATGACTGTAACGTTACATATTTTGTTACACACTGTTACATTCATTACAAAAATGACGTGAGACATTTATTAAAACTGAAATTAATAGTTTGACCTCAGATTATAGAAAAGAAGCAGATAGGCCGCGCGGAACACCGAGAGTGCGGCCAACAAAGCAAATACAAATTCAAAAGCGAATACACTCTCGATTCAGTACAGCACGAAGCGTCGCATCGTTAGTACGTCACGGGCTCTAACAGATAATTTCAGAATAATGCCGTCTTGTATTTTTAAACATTGTAAAAACTGTTCCCAAAAACAAAAGAAATAAGATGGAGTATCTTTCATACGTAAAATATTGATTATTTGTCTATTTGGATTTATTTTACGTGTTTATTGTTAGTGACATCTTGAAACACAAAACCTTAACAAAAATCATTCGGTGTTGCTAGTTTATAATGAAACATTTACCCCTAAGTTAGGAAATAAGTATAGTATACAGGAGTATCGATTTACAAAAATATTTATGTCGATAATAGTGTTTTATTTATCGCCTTTTCTGGTTAGTATGTTTATAAATAAATAAGTATGTATGTGTCTTCGTAAGTGTAACTAGTTAATGGATTTTATAATACTTATTACATCAGTCGATTTGCCATATCATGGGTTATATGACGTCACCATAAAGTAAATATAGCTACTTACCAAAAACAATAAAATGTTGGTGTCTCAAAATAAAAATATATCGCAAATGTATCGTTTATATGGGCATTGTTAATTTGACGTATACTGTTAATAAAAACAACTGAATTAAGAAAAAAAATACTTTTTTTTTTCATGTAATGAAATATTATGGCTAATTTTTTCATTATCCTGGCAACCGTACACACACATAGAGACACCTGTTCTTATAGTGCTGTCACGTGGCTGTAACGCACACATGTCTACAAACGGGCCTCACTTTATTGTTCCACGCGGTCTATCTGCTTCTTTCTATAATCTGAGAGTTTGACAAATAGTTTTTGTATGGAACTAAAAGGAGTACTAATGAAAAAATTGCGAAAAATAAACAATTTGTAAGAGATAGCTTAAATTTTGTGGAATTATCTAAAACAACACAAGGATACCATTCAGTACAATATACAACATATCTCATTGATCTAATAACGTTGATGTTATAAAATAAATAAAATCGGGAAAAGCAAAAAATTACAAATGTACAATTTTTCGCGGTTTTACCCATATATCTATAAAAAAAAAATTGAATGTTCTTTTCAGAACCTTCCACAGCCGAGTAGGATCCAACCAATGGAACTCTGGAGGCACAATAGTAAACATCAAAGACTACTACATGCATCCAAAATGGGATTCTACGAACATCAAGAATGATGTAGCAGTACTGGTCCCGACAGAGAAACTGGTACTGACAGAGAAGGTGGCCCTTATCGGGCTGGCGTTCGATGTCGTGGCAGAAAACGAGAGGTGCTTGGTCACTGGCTGGGGCAGAACTGGTCCTAGGGTTGAAGGAAATGTTGTGGTGAGTGTTACAAATAAATACATTCTGATTCAGTTTCTGGTGTACTGAATATTATAAGGATTATCGCCCATAATGCAAGCCCATTAACGTGAATCAATGGGTTGTCTATACAAGGTCAAATTAATTATAAGCTAGCAAAACTCCGCAGACGTGATCTAATATCGTTAAAACAAAAAAAAATCTTTTCCACTTTTTTTTCAGTTGTTTTTTTTTTTATTTTAAGTACCTAAGTACACAAAGGGTCGTTGGCTCCAAAACAATTTCTTTTTACGGTTCCGTACCTCAAAAGGAAAAAACAGAACCCTTATAGGATCACCTGGTTGTCCGTCTGTCTGTCTGTCAGTCTGCCAACACCCTTTTTCTCAGGAATGCGTGAAGGTATTAAGTTCAAATTAATAACAAATACGTAGGTCTATGGTCCCCTATAGCTCTAAAAACATCTTCAGCTTCTAAGTCAATGTTATAAAAATATACGGCGATTTAAGCGACATATTTTGATACTCGCAAACTTCCCGTTGACCTAGAATCTTGAAACTTGGCAAGAAGCAAGGTCTCACAGCACAAGTAAAGAAAAAAGATCCGAAAATCGTTAATTTGTAGTTTTAACACATACAAAAAGATTTTTTTACGAATTCAAACTTACATTTTCAGTTGGAAAACTGACCGTGGCGTATATCGATGTACCTATGGGGGAACATGTTTTTTTTTCAACTAAAATGTTAAGTTTGTTTTTGGGATGAATTCATCCTTACTACGGAACCCTTCATTGTGCGTGGTCCGACACGCACTTGGCCGGTTTTTTGTTTATATCGATACCATCACGTTGCGGAACTAATTTCATTTGACTCTGTATAGACAGCCCTTTTTGTGTCACGTTAATGGGCTTGCATTTAGGGCCAGTTTCACGGTGTGTAAACAATTTGGCAGATTCTTTAACTGTAACTTTGCCGCTGGGGAGTTTGTTGCGCCACTTCTTCTTCCCAGCTAAAGCACTAGGAAGTAGTGAAGGGTGGGCATTTTAGTCTCATGTAATTTTTGACGTTCGAAAAGTGCTGATTCTCAGCCTAGTTTGAATAAATTACTTTTGATTTGATTTTCCAGAGTTGGTGAAACAGGTAAAATGTATAAAAATAATAATTTTGCTTAAGGGGACAATAAGGGACTTTTAATGATTTTATACTGAAGATCACGTCTAAACGAGTAGTGTTCATGATTTGAAAAAAATATATGATAAATTAGAGAATTTTCTCAATAACTTTGTGAATATTTTAGATTATGTTTATATTACATAATGAAATTAATTTGTAAAGTTATGTCTAATGCGGATAAAAAACTGAGAATGGCGCAAAATATACCAAGTGTATTTTTCTGAAACCTTCACTAATTTAAAGATAATTTAATTATTGATCTTTTAGTATACGCGTTTTATTAAAATACCTTTTGTTTTGTGTATAATAAATTAATAATGCGTCAAATTGGGGCCAGCGCTCCTTGATAGGCGAGTCCTATTACTGGCTGAACGTACGACGCGCTGCGTGAGCTCAGTACAGAACACGCAAGCTAACTCAAGGTCACTGGCATATATCTGCGTCTTAAGTTGGACAATGGACAAACTCTGTTCCTAGTTTCCCTGATTGAATACTCCATTAGTAACTCTATATAATCATTAATGACGACTCAAATTTACCTTCCAGCACATGCAACCAACGCCTGAGGACCTGCAAGCATTATACATGAGCACTTTAAACCATAAGCTGTGCCAGAAACAAATGAGTACGGTGTCGAACGGCCGCGCGCCGGCAATACAGGACGACGCGACGTTGAGATCTGCACCTTCCATTCTCGAGGGCACGGCATGTGCTATGTAAGTAGACGATACAGCTAAATGTGACATGGGCTACGTTAAAGTTGATAGCAATGATATCCCTAGAATAGGGAAATACCTATTCTTCAAGACAGGGTTCAGAAACAGTTTCTTAGAAGCATTGTTATTTGAAAAGTTCAGACTTTAGAGGTAGGGTTAGGGGTAGGGGTTTAGATAGGGTTGCCAAGCGTACTTTATAATAACGTATCCTACTTTAGTTTGCTCCAATAGACTTTTACTTTTGAATAAAAAAAAACTATCTCAAATGCTTTATATTGACTTATGCGTAGAACCATAAGAAAATAAACTGTGGGCAATCATACGAAAATTCAAGAATGATAAAAATATTACAATCTGCTAAGAGTACCAAAAACTATGTGTTCAATTAAGTAAATCAATTTGGAAATTACTTCAACTTGTTTGCAATTTTTGTTTTTCTTCTATAATATTATTAATATAAGAATATTCGTAATTTTCCTTAAAAAATGGCAAATGGATCATGCTGGATTTGGAGCATACCGGTTGAAACAAATATCATAAATTATCCTTCTCTTTACATTTTGTCGCATGATATGCAGATTATTTGAGTTTAAAAAAAACGGGCCAAGTGCATGTCGGACCACGCACAATGAAGGGTTCCGTAGTAAGGATGAATTTATCCCAAAACAAACTTAACATTCTAGTTGAAAAACATGCTTTCCCATACGTACACGTTACGGTCAATTCTCCAACTGCAAATTTAAGTTGGTCGACTATTACTCGTTAACTTATGAAGCCTACTTAGCTGTGATAGTTTTCCTTTTAATTTCGTTATATATACTATTGCCATGAATTTTTTCACATATCTAAAACCAACCAATTAGCTGGCAGGGGACACTTGGGGGCACTTGACTCTAACAAAAATAGCACTTTAAAGCTTAATATTACGCAAACGGATCCCTTAATTGAAAAATAGTTCTGACAAACCCACAATATTTTGAACGGCCTATCCAACGATACCCCACACCATGGAATAGACGAGAAAAAAAATATCATCCCACGTGTAAGGGAGGTACCCTAAAAAAAAATGTTTTTCATGGTTTTATTTTACGACATTTTTGACATGATTAATATGTATACCCATGCCAAATTGCAGCTTTCTAGGACTAAGCGTCTCTGAGCTAAGCTGGGGACAGACGGACGGACGGACAGACAGACAGACAGACAGACGGACATGGCGAAACTATAAGGGTTCCTTGTTTACTACGGAACCCTAAAAAGGAGGTTCTCAATTTGTCTGTATAAACATGTTTATTTTTTTCTATAATAAATTCTTCGATATTTTCATCATTTGTGGACCGATTCTGATTTTTTTTTTCATCTGGTAAAGGAAGTTTGCGTGGTGGTCCTATTGGGTAGTTTTGTGTGTGTGTTGATGATGTTATAAATCTTCTTTTTACTTACTATTGTTTACATATCAAGCAGTGGTATACGAATTGGTGTGGGTTGGTACCACAATGTGTTACCCGGTACTTAACTGGGTTGGAGGTCAGATAGCCAGTCGCTCCATTTAAAATAATGGTATACAGCTGCATCTGGTTAGACTGGAAGCCGACCCCAACACAGTTGGTAAAAGGCGGACAGTTTTTTTTTTTTTTTAAAGAAATTACAATACAGAGGGTTTACCTTAATTCTAAACTCGCCAAACTTTTACGTTTGATGGCGAGAATTGATGTGTGCCGCCTAATCGTTGTACTAACAGATTTTTTAAGAACACTGCGCTAAGGATTTTTAAGAGTAACCGTTGTGTTTCTTGCCGGCTCTTCTCAATAGGAAACGACCGATTGGAACCGTGCACCTAGCTTCTGACGTTTCAGAAGTGTCCATGTAGATTTACCTATGTGAAATAAAATATTTTGATTTGATTTTGATCTGACGGCACTTCAATGATGTTGCCTGGGCCACTGTTGGCAAACATTTCTAAATTGTTTTGTGAATTATGTGTTGAAAAAACAAGATGGCGGCGTTTGTTCCAATTTTGAAAACCCGACCAAAAAGCTTGTAGCTATAGATGGGCGTCCAAGCAGAGTCCAGTAATGGGGTATTGAGTTAAGGGGACAATAACCGACTTTTAATGATTATAAACTGAACATCACGTCTAAACGAGTAGTGTTAATGATTTGAAAAAAATATAATATATGATAAATTAGAGCATTTTTTCAATAACTTAATATGTGAATAATTTAGATTATATATATTTATATTACATAGTGAAATTAATTTTTAAAGTTATGTCTAACGCGGATAAAAAACAGAATGGTGCAAAATCTACCAAGCGTATTTTTCTGAAAACTTCACCAATTTAAAGATAATTTAATTATTGATCTTTTAGTATACGCGTTTTATTAAAATACCTTTAGTTTTGTGTATAATAAAATTAATAATGCGTCAAATTGGGGACAGCGCTCCTTGATGGGAGAGTCCTACTACTGGCTGAACGTACGACGCGTTGCGTGAGCTCAGTACAGAACACGCAAGCTAACCACTAAAGGTCACTGGCATATATCTGCATCTTAAGACTAGATTCGACTAGATCTAGAATACTTAGTCAATTGATAATAAGGATTAAAAAAATATTCAAAATCTGGCACTTTTTTATCAGACATTTGAAGTTGATATTCTGAAAAAGCTTGATTTGAGAAAAACTATATGAACTTGTATTCATTAGATAATAATCAATTAAAATCGCGAAATGAAACTAAATGCCGAGAACTGGACCCTTTTTGCTTGGACGCCCAATTAGCAAGCTATGTGTCCACGAAGCCTGAAAATAAAAGTTTTTTTTAATTGTACAAATTTCTCCTAATTTTAATCCTTTTTCTTCAGGGTGACTCCGGCAGTGCCCTCGTAAGGGAAAGCACCAGGGAACAGATCGGCATCGTGTGGTGGGGCTACAGTTGTGCCTATGGAGCCCCAGATGTCTTCGTCAGGCTGAGCGGCAATCCCATCAGAGAATTTTTGGAGTATTTCCTGAACTTTTATAAAGACTGATTAGGTTAAAGAATGATTCGGCATTGTTGTATAGTTTTAAAAGCGGTTATTAAATGAGTAAGTTTATATGGTATGAGTATCTTGATTGTAATTTACTATTTTGTCGATGAAGATGGGCAAGGTATCAAGAGCAACCCTGATCCAGAACACCTGACATATCCTTAATAAGATTTTTACTTAAATACACAAATAATTATTATATGGAGGTTCCCTGGAGTGGACCTGGAGCTCAGACCGCCGCCGGTAGCTTGGACCCTGTTCCCGATACCGGTGGGCTAATTTTTTTTATATTTTTAATTGTTTTTGTTTTGTTTTTTTTAATATTTAAAAATATAATTTAAACGTATAAAATGAAATAAATAAACAATAATACAACTTACTTCTGAGGTCTGAAGCTGTAGTTCCCAAAACATGGATCTCTCATGCTAGTGTAATGAAGATTGAAAAGTGTAAAACTTGGTCAATTAGGTATATGCTTTTTTATAAAGTCTGCCTATCAAAGTGAAAAGTGCAGTCTACACTTTTTGAACACGTTATTATTATTCAGATTTTGGGTAGGTTTACGTACTTAATACCAAAATAGTTTCAAGTACTAGGCAAATAAATGATTTTTAAAACAGTATTCACTGGTAAAAATTAGATAATTATTGTTTCTATGGCCTAGTTCAAGCATACGACTTCGAGAAATAAAGATTGGAAAGCAAGCACAGGTAGTTTGCTCAAAGCTTAAGAAAATAATTAAAACAATATTGAGGGCTCCAACAAAGCCTGAATAATAGTTTGACCTTTTATAGGTCTTCAAGACAAAATCGTTTCCACATCGTAACAAATTCTTTCCAACATCTCTACCGTGACTCATTCGTTCTCCTGGCTTTATCCCAATCTATTTGTGGTCGGCGTTCTAGCCATATTATCTTTCACCCAGTCCATCCATGGTTTCTTTGGTCTTCCCCTACTCTTATAGCCATCCACATTCATACTCAAAACTTTCCTAAGGCCTTTTTCTCATTCCTCCGCATATACCATGACCACCGATTTCCACACAACTTTTCAGTCACCGGTGCTACTTTCAGACTTCCTCTTTTAAACTAATTTGTTATTTTATACATTCGCGTAACGCCACAGACCCCTCCTAGCATTCTCATCTCAGCTGCATGCAATTGCCTTTCATTCATCCTTTTTGTGGCCCAACAATAAATTATTGAAACAGATCAACGTAACTTTCAAAGCATTTATTTTAAACTCAAAAAAGTATTTACAGCCGAAGTCATAAAGTAGCTCAAAGTCCAAATTCAGAAGCAGTCGTTTCTTGATCACCTAAGGAGGAGGTCCATCTTCAGGTCTTTATACAACGTTGGATTGCAACCAGTTCTGGTAAGCACTGACCCTGACGAACATGTCGGGGGCTCCGCGGGCGCAGGGGAAGCCCCACGACACGATACCGAACTGATGGCCGTTGTCGGCACGTCTCAGGGCACTGCCCGAGTCACCCTGGATGAAGAAATAAGGATGGTAAGAAAAGGTGTTGTTTAAAAAGTACTAGATTCTTACATGGACTGAAAAAAAACATGGACTTAAGAAAATATTAAAAATAAACTGAGCAAAACATGGTAAAGGGGAAGTAAAACATTGAGATGACGTTTGATAAAGATCTATGGAAAAAAGACATCGATACGAGAATAGAATAGAATAGAATACTCTTTATTATGTACACCATAAAAGTTACAGATATAAATGTTTAAATTTTACATAGGGTGACACAATGGGTGGTCTTATCGCTAAAAGCGAGTACTAACCGGTCTAAAACAAATTGAGAAAAGTGCAGGAGGATGATGTTACGATGACATCACAGTAGAGGAAAATTTATAGTCTTAGACTAGAGAGTTATAGTAGTTACTGTAGACGAACAAAATACTTACGTTGCAAGTACCGAGTCCGGTGGAGTGGAATGTGCAGACCTCGATATGTGGCTCAACAGGAGGAGCGCGTACGTTCAGCTCAACGGAGGCGCGAGCCACGCGAGCCACACAGTCGTTGCCGTCAAGGGTGGTTGCCGTCAGCTCCAGAAGAGTAGCAGACAAAGCACCGCCAGACTGGAATGTGAAGAATTATATTGAGACCGAGATGGAAGTTTCCAAAGTTATGGAAATCAGTGTAAGTGACCTTAGAGTGTTGTTAAATTAATTTTATGATTTTATTTTTTATTTGGTGGTGTAAAAATTTTTCAGTGAGAATATTTGAATAAGTGCTGAAGCTATTTCACAGACCGTAGGTATACTAACAGTCTGTCTTTGAAAGCTTAAATTAAATTCATAGTTGCTATCGCTGAATTCATAATTATACTATTTACCTACATGCATTCGACTAAGGGCTGATTTTTCAATAGCCAGTAACTGAGGAATAAATATTGCGGTTTGACAAGTTTTGTATGGAAAATATGTCAAACTGTCACAATTAATAATCAGATAAAAGTTATATGAGTACAGTATATAATAATCAGTAAAAAGTAAAGTTATTTGGGTTCGGAGTATGCACATCACATTACTATGGGGGATTTTAATACCAACCTATTGGCCCACAACTCCCCTCGGTCCCTTAAACTCCTGCACCTAATCGAGTCAGCCAGTCTGCACGTTTTGCCACTCCAACTTACTCATCTTAATAAAGTCGGTGATGATACTTGGCTTGACCTGATCATCACCTCTAATCCTTCCCTAGTTTCCTCACATGGTCAATACGATGCTCCTGGCTTTTCCCATCACGATCTTATTTTCCTATCCTATGTCCTTAAGCCCCCTAAACCTAAACCAACGTTCCAGTACAGGCGTGCCTTTGCGCGTATGAATAGCGAGAAACTTCAAAAAGATCCAATATTGACTGGTCACCCCTGGAAGCAGCTGCTACAGTTGATGAAAAAGTTAGGTTCTTCAACGATGCCGTGGTCAAGCTATACGGCGCCCATGCTCCAATCAAGAAGATTAAGTTGAAGCGTCCGCCTGCGCCTTGTATGAACAGGGGCGTTCGGATGGCAATGCGACGGAGCGACCGCGCGTTTCGGGAAATTTAAAAAGGATCGTTCGGAGGACAATTGGGCTTTCTTTAAGGCTGCTAGGAATCGGTGTAATCAGATGATACGCAATGCTAAACGCCGCCACGTTCTAAATAATATCACTTCTTCTGCTGCCGATATTTGGAAGTTTCTTGGAACTCTGGGTATCGGCAAATCGTGACATTCGGACCTTCCTAATACAATTGGTTTGGATGATCTAAATCGCCATTTCTCCACTGTTCCCGTTTTGGATAGTCCAACCAAATGTCAAACCCTTGATTACCTAGCTGGTCTGACGCGTCCTAATATTAACCCCTTTGTCTTCACCCCAGTCGACCCGGGAGAGATCAAAAAGATTATCCTTTCTATTAAATCCAAAGCTGTGGGCTGCGATAATATCAGCCGCCATATGATCGTAGCGGTTCTTAATGAACTACTCCCTGCAATCTCCCACATCATTACTTCTCCCTTTTTACCGGTGTTTTCCCCTCCCTGTGGCGTAAAGCCCTTGTTCGGCGAACTGCCAAAGATTCCCAATCCCTCTCTTCCTGGTCACTTTCGCCCAATTTCCATCCTTCCCTTTTTATCTAAGGTGCTTGAGGCTAGTGTGCATAAACAATTTTCCCACTTTATTCACTGCAACTCTCTCATCAGTCCTTTTCAATCCGGTTTTAGACCAGGGCACAGTACCGTTTCTGCTCTCCTTAAAGTGACTGACGATATAAGGCGGGGGATGGAAGACACTAAAGTAATAGTCTTAGTGTTAATTGACTTCTCCAATGCTTTTAATACTGTCAGTCACGAAGTCCTTTTATCCATCCTGTCCTATCTTATGGTCTCTCAGGAGGTATTGGAATGGTTTTCCTCTTATCTCTTCATCGAGTTGGTGTGATCTTGCAGCTGGCGTGCCTCAAGGCGGTATATTATCTCCTCTTTTGTTCTCCATTTTTATTAATCTTATCACCACCGAGCTTCGGACTGCGTATCATCTTTATGCTGACGATTTACAGCTTTACTGCCAGGCGGGTGTTGACAACATATCTGATGCGATTGAGGAGCTAAACCGGGATTTAGGTGTGGTTAAAAGCTGGTCTGATCGTTTTGGGGTGGCGGTTAACCCTACCAAGTGTCAGGCTATCATTGTGGGGAGCCCCCACAGTATGAGGAAGCTGAATGGCTCAACTGTGCCACCTATGATGTTCGACAACTCAGTCATCCCGTTTAGCTCCGATGTCAAGGACCTTGGTCTGCATGTCGACACTTGTCTTGACTGGCGAAGGCAGGTCAAGACTGTCAGTAAAAAAAGTCACCGGAACGTTGCGGTCACTCTATCGGTTGAGGAACCTTCTCCCTTCACACATAAAGGCAATGCTTGTACAGTCCTTAATCTTTCCCATAATTGACTATTGTGATGTATGTTACTATGACCTGAAGGCCAATTCTCGTAATTTAAAACGTTCAAAATCTAGTCGCAATCTCATCTTGGCGACAAACAAACGTCAAAAAATTGTCAAAATGTAGGGAAATAAGAGGTATTTTTGACAGAATGAGACTGAGATCAGACTGTGAACGTTCTTAAAATTAGTAGAATTGCCCCTCTGAATGCTGATCTCCTCAATAAACTTGACCGCCTTCTAAATAACTGCATTCGATTCGTTTTCAATCTTCATTTGTCCGCGCACCGATTGGTTTTAAAATGGTTGCCCGTTCGTCAGCGCAGGGAGTTGAAGGCTTTGTCTATGTTGTTTTCCATACTCGACAAACCCACTTCTCGTTCTTACCTAACTTCCCATGTTCAATACTTGTGCTCAGCCCACAGTAAAAATCTCCGTTCCACCAACAATCGTCTTCTACGATGTCCTTCTCACCGCTCTGGTTTTATTCACTCTTCTTTCTTTGTCCAGGCGGTTTTCCTTTGGAATGCGCTCCCTCTGAGTATCAGGATGGCAACCGGACGGTTAACGTTTAAAGTGAAGGCACGGGAATATATTCGTAAGAAGTTGGCAGAATCATCCCAGTGTTGATTCGTTTTCTCCTCCACCAATCGTTATTTCTCCTGACACTTTTTATTTTATTTATAAGTATGTATGTATTAGTATATATTTTTGATTTTCGAGTTATCTATCCCATATGTTGCACCTGCCATGTTTTGTCTCTGCATCACCCTATGGTTGACTGGTAGAAAATGCCTCAGGCATTAAGTCCGCCTTTGTACAGTATTTTTTTTACTTGTGCATGAAGTTTTAATAAATAAATAAATAAATATGACTATTGAAAAGTCAGCTCTAAGCCATTTCCTCGGTTGAGTCTTGAGAAACTTTGGAGTGAGCAAGTTAGTGACGTGTTCTTAACTCACCCTGATTCTGCCCCATCCAGCGACCCTGGATTGGACTCCCTGGCCGATGAAGGCGTATGTGATGGGCACGGTGTTCACGAGGTTGTTGAGGGCAACGTTTGAAGAGGTGATAAGGATACCGATGTCGTTCTTGATGGTGGCAGAGACGTAGTTGGGGTGGGTGACATTGCGAGCCAGAGTGTAGGCGGTACCGCCGGTATTCCAGCGGTTGGTGCCGACTGTCACTCTTAGAGAGCTGTGGAAAAAGAGTTTCTATAATTAATAAAAGGATCTTTAATAAGTCTTACTACCTTAAAAAGCATTAAGTATTATCAGTAACTGGGTTGTAAAGGTCAGATAGGCAGTCACTCCATGTAAAATACTGGTAATCAGCTGTATCTCATCACCAGTGCTCTATGCATCAGTTTGATCCTTGATTTAAGCTGCATTGATAATTGCAAAACCCTCCACGACTGACGACCTCTTAAGAAAGTCTGAGCGGTCAGCTCCAAATCCAACCTTGCCAACTAATTAACAAACTATTGCAAGAGCCAATTAACAATCCATTACACTACTACGTATTACATACCTAGTTAGAGAATTGCCACTGAACACAGCAGCAATACAATGCGCAGCAGTCAGGACAGTGCGCTGGGTGATCAGAGAACCTCCGCAGAGGAAGCTCCTCAGCAGCACTCCGCTGGACATGGCCACCATGTGAGGGTGGCTGCCGATGGCCGCCTCGGTGCCACCGACGATGCGAGCGTTCGCGTTGGTGTGGTCAAACCACATGGACATGTCATCTTCGGGCGTTGGGAGGGCTGGAATTGGAAAATCAGGTTTTAGTTTCTGGTTTCTGACTACTCGATATTTTTTGTGGGTGGCGTATGAATTGACAATTCAAAATGGTAAATGGTTAAATTGATAATTGCTATAACTTTAAGTTTGGATTGACTGTGAAAGCTCTCTGTGCCTAATGTGGAAGTAGAAACTTAAGGGAGAGTGATTATTTCTGAAATAATCATTCAGTAGGATTTTATGAACTTAGAGAGTTGTAATGCTGATTCTAATGATTATATTTCTGTAAAGCCATATTTGTTATGGCCGCGAATCATATTAAGATCAACATACAACCTGTTACTGACCTGCAAATTGCACAAAACTTAAGAACATTTGAATTTCGCGGCTACCTTAGCGCATCCCGCTTAAAAGTATTTTTTCGGTAGAATATGTTTTTTGGCTTTAGGGCCGAATTCCCGGTTGGTAGTGTTTATTTGAAATCTCAGTTTATTACTTAGTTTCGGTAAAATAGCACGAGACTAATCCACTAATCTTTAAGAATAAATCAGATTAAAATACTCTTTATCATCATAATTGACTAAAGTTCATTGTCTTATCAGATAGCTCTAATGTTAATTATGATAGATAGGTAATTAATAAAATAATCGCCAGCACGTGAACAATGACTAAATAATCAACACTTAAATTATTGTGACTTTTATGTCCTAAGTTAAGCCCAAAAACCTTAAAACTATGGAAAACGATGATGAATGCAGCTGATAATAGTACGAGTGCATTAATTACTCACTTTAGCAAGGTGCGTAATCTATTTTTCATTCAACTGTCAATCTACCTACCGTATAAGTTATACCTACTTAAAATAAAAACTCAAGTTAATGAAAACAAAGTTTTTCACCAAGTCGGTTTTATTCAGCTGATTTTTATTTTCAGCCTGTATTTTTTTGATCTAATGCATATTTATATACATTTTATATCAAACATAATGGGAGACATTAAACCTCTGTGGTAAATAAAACATAAAAACAGTGCAGAAATGTATGAAATCTCATTGTTGCACTGTTTTGAGATTTCATACAACATTTCTGGAGGCCTAAAATGGACGCTGTGGCAGAATCATACGATCTGCATACAATTCATACATCCCGCATTTCATCTGTTAGACAGCTGCTATTTGACATTACACTTCACTATAGCAATTCCTAATTTGTGGACCATTTTACAAAACTCCATACAAAACTGTCAAACAGATGATTCGCTGGGTATGAATTGTACGCAGATCATATTACGATTCTGCCAAAGCGTCCATTATAGGCCCCCAGCATTGTTTAGTTCTAAGCAAAAAATACGTGCTTTGTGATCGGTTTTGTAGTGATCAATGATAACATTACTATGTAGTTGAAAGAAAAGTCAATTTTCCAATTAGTCAATTATTGATGATAACAATAATACTTACACTGATTTGAGAAGTCATTATATTATGAAAAGTAAAAATTATCTTATCTCCAAATCTGATCTGCGAGGTATTTGCGTAACACACTATCAGTAGGAATCGGTTTCATTTTGACAGCTCAACAACATTCATTGCGTTATTTACGTTGTTAAGCAGACAAATTTGTTGAACATATGAAGCAATAGATTAGCAATATACTTCAAAGTCATTCAGATAGTAATTGATAGTTACTCAATAAGGGTGCTGTTTGTTGAAACCTGATTCAATAAACTTAAACACAATGTCAGATAAGGTTTTAATTAGAACGTGATTGAGCATTTTGTGTTTGTGACCTAAAGATGAAACTATTGTGAAACAGTAGGTTCATGAAAACCTTATGAAAACCGACTAGCTACGTGAGCTAGGTATAACATGTCGACCGTCCACTACGTGGCATGTGCACGGAGACGTTTACCACATTAGCTGCGCGGTTCATTTATTTGCCAGGCACGCATTTGTGAATAGCAAGGCTGTGGGTCGCAGTGGAGCGGCGCCTACATTGGGAATTGGAAATAGAGCCTACTGAAACTAATTCCAACTTTCATCTGCTTCAAGTGTGACAAGATACAACATTGAGAACAAAACCGTGTATGGTCAATTGGTCATACAAACAAACCATGACCGACTAGTCAACCAAAGAAAACTGAAAACTAGGGTTGCTGAAAATATTGTTTTCTTTGGCTAAGGTCTGACACAAAATGGATATAACCAAAAACCAAATATCCTTTCTTTGGTATTGTTCGTTGAATCATTGAGCTTATGAACTTCTGAGCTGAGCTGCACGATTACTGACAAATGCGTGCACTGACTGGACAGCTCCACTCAATCTGTGTGGTTCTTTTATCAAAAGACCATTTCAGACACCAATCTACATGGTCTTCACATGATCTGACTAAGACTATTTCTGGACTTCAAAATAGACTGTGACCTCTGAGTTTGTTTCGGCCTTTCTTCTCAGATTAGTCAGATAGGAAACGCCTCATCTAGTTTTTGAAATATGATTGACGTGTAAAAGTGTGCTTGTTGTGCATTTGATCATTTGTGGACTATTTTACGAAACTCCATACAAAATTTTCAAACAGATGAATTGCGGGATACCAATTTGTACGCAGATCATATTATGATTCTGCCAAAGCGTCCATTGTAGGCCCCCTGAGCAATGATGGACTGCGTAGAAAAAGATACAGCAAGGAAAGAAGTGAAGTATAAGATGTGGGCAGATAGAGAGGTAGAAGAAGAAGAAGAAAATATACCGCGTCAACCGAAAAGGAAACGGGCTGAAAGGTGATGAAGAAATTTGACAGATAAAGTCAGATTGTACTAATGCTTGCTTGAGCTTAAGGTAATTAATATTGTAGAAATAGGTAAGTATATAATGATTCTTAAACTCACCGAAGCACCCAACAAGGAGCGTAAACACCAGAAGTCCGGTTTTTGTGTCCATGTTTAATAACGCCCGAAGTGAGTTTGATAGCTTTACGAAACATACTCATATTTATAACCGGTCAGATAATCATTAACTCTGATTGATTACCAATGATAAGCTGTTTAAAATTGTACGCATTAGGATTGCAGTCATCGAAGTCTTATCAATGATGGTGTTTGGATTCCGTGTTTGGTGATCATCGATGGTTTATCGATGGTTTTGGTGATAATCGAATACCTACACTGTACCAATGAACTAACCATGCGTTGAAATGTTTAATTATTAGTAGGTAATTAGACATGATGTATTAAATAGGAAGATAAGGTACGCGCTTGTACGCATTAGGATTGCAGTCATAGAAGTCTTATCAATGATGGTGTTTGGATTCCGTGTTTGGTGATCACAAACTAGTTAGGTTTTGGTGATAATCGAATACCTACACTGTACCAATGAACTAACCATGCGTTGAAATGTTTAATTATTACTAGGTAAATAAACATGATGTATTAAATAGGAAGATAAGGTACGCGCTCCTCGATGTGGACCGCATTAATTAGGGGAAAGAACACAATCGACCTACATTACTCTCGGTTTGCGGGTAAGGTTGACTGGTAGAAAATGCCTATGGCATTAAGTCCGCCTCTGTACATTTTGTGTGCTTAATGTGTTAAATAAATAAATAAATAATACTCGAATCGTAGTTTTTTTCCGAGTTGTTATTATGGCTACGTAACAGTGACTTCAATACATCAATGCCTACTAAGCAGGTTAGGTACCAATTTTGCTATGATATTGATAGGTATTATGTTTTTTTGGGGTTCCGTACCTCAAGAGGAAAAAACGGAACCCTTATAGGATCACTTCGTTGTCCGTCTGTCTGTCTGTCAGTCTGTCAAGACCCTTTTTCTCAGGAACGCGTGGAGGTATCAAGTTGGAATTAATATCAATACGTAAGTCCATGGTCCCTTGGAGCTCTAAAAAAATCAAGCTTCTAAATTAACGCAATAAAAAAATCAAGCTTCTAAATTAACGCAATAAAAAAATCAAGCTTTTAAATTAACGCAATAAAAAAATCAAGCTTCTAAATTAACGCAATAAAAAAATCAAGCTTCTAAATTAACGCAATAAAAAAATCAAGCTTCTAAATTAACGCAATAAAAAAATCAAGCTTCTAAATTAACGCAATAAAAAAATCAAGCTTTTAAATTAACGCAATAAAAAAATCAAGCTTCTAAATTAACGCAATAAAAAAATCAAGCTTCTAAATTAACGCAATAAAAAAATATGGCGATTAAGGCTTCTACATACCGGGGCGACTTGTCGCGCGACGCGACGCGACACAAAGGCACCGCTCGTCCCGCGACACGCGGGGCCTTTGTGCCGTGTCGCGTCGCGCGACAAGTCGCCTTAGTCGCCAAGTAGCCTTTAAGCGGCATTATTGCGACTTATTTTTCGATATTCGCAAATAAATCAAAACCTACAGGGTACTTCCCGTTGACCTAGAATCATGAAATTTGGCAAGACGCAAGGTCTTACAGCACAAGTATAGGAAAAGTCCTAAAATTGTAAATTTGTCTGTCTGTCTGTCTGTCAGTCTGTCAATACCCTTTTTCTCAGGAACATGTATCAAGTTGAAATTAATATCAAATACGTAGGTCCACGGTCCCTTGGAGCTCTAACTAAATCAAGTTTCTAAGTTAACGCAATAAAAAAATACGGCGATTTATGCGACATATTTCGATACTCGCAAATAAATCAAAACCTATGGGGTACTTTCCGTTGACCTAGAATCATGAAATTAGGTAAGAAGTAAGGTCTCACAGCACAATTATAGGAAAAAGTCCTAAACGATCACGGAGGTCCTGGTCCGACACGCACTTGGCCGGTTTTTTATTATTAATAACGTTCAATTGTAACATTTATTTTCCTTCACATTTATACAATTAGATATATAAATTTTGTAATAAATGTTGCTTTAATTTTTAAGTATTAGGTATAAGCTTTTATGAGCTATTTTGTCCCATAATGATATAGGTAGCTGATTAATAGGTAAGGTAAGGTATTCTATACCTACTTTAACGATTTCTTGCCGTGTAAATTTCTGTACTTTGGAAGTAACAACTTAGGTAAAAGGGTAGATAGAAGTAGACAAAGAGAGACATAAAGAGTATGAATGGAGTAGAGAAAGAAGGAGTAGTTTAGTAGGTACATAATTTGTAAACTTCTTAGATGGTCCAACAGAGACATTATTGACACCCTTTTTTTTTCACGGGTGCAAAATCCTCATGGATGTCCTCCGCCCTGGGGCGGGCGGAGCGGTCTGTCAGACTCATACTGACTAAAAACCACCCCAGTGTTCCCCTCCCATACTTGCATCACCGGGGATATTGGGATCTATTATTACTTCCGCAATCCCCGGCTAACCCAACTCAAGTCTTGGGTGAGGTGTCTGAAAAATAATCAAAAACAATATAATCAAAATGAAAAAAAATACTTTAATATCTCGCAGATCCTAATCTGCAAGCTATGAATATGAATTATGAATCGGTCATTTACTGTGATTTTATAGTTCCGTGCTTATTATATTAAAGTGGCTATTATTTTAAGCTGTATACTATGATGACCCGAAATCACATGAAAATCTATAGTACACATAAATAGAATTGGACTGTCTGTTTGTAATGTCAAAATAACAACTTTGCTTTTAGACTAAAAATGCATAGGAAAGTTTAAAAACGGTACTTATATAAAAAAATCTATTTAGAAAAATTGTTGTCTCTCTGTCTGTTCCTGCCGTTTGTCCGTCCGTATGTCACACAGCCAGTTTACTCGGAGGATAATTTTTAGTTTGAAAGAGTTTTCTCTCGAGATGTTCCCATTTAATATAGTGAAGATCTGACAATTGAACTCGATTATGGACTTCGAAAATAATGGAACTCCTCATTGACGAGCAGTACACATTAAGGCTTCTACAGACCAGCGAGACGCGACCTTAGAAGCCTTTATTGTGAATGGGTAATCGTACAGAAGATGAAGGTTAAGTACCTAACAGTGGTCAATTGATCATGGACTGCTAAGAAACCCTACTGTCACGGAACTCCTCAATGACGAACAGTACCTATACCTACCTACCTATTGTGACTGGTTATCGTACGGAATGTGAAAAACAGTTGCTGAGTATCATTATAAAGTACTTATTATACGAATTTGTATGAGGTAGATACCACAATTCTAAACTTAAAAACTTTTCACCGACTTCAAAAACCAAACAGTAAAGGCTTCTACATACCAGCGCGACTTGTCGCGCGACGCGACACGGCACAAAGGCCCCGCGCGTCGCGGGACCAGCGGTGCCTTTGTGTGGCATCGCGTCGCGCGACAAGTCGCCCCGGTATGTAGAAGCCTTTAACACTTCAAAGTGCAAAACCCGTTTAGTTTCGGTAATTTTTGCTAACGACTTCCCAAACTATAGTAGATTGTTATAAAAAGGGCTGAAATGACCGAGGTTACGAGGCTTACTCCCGATTTAGCTACCGATTTTTTCCGAAGCTAGCGATTTAAAGAAAAACACTAATTTCTTGCTAACACTTTATTCCGCACAACTCAGCCAGTCGCTTTTTAGTTTAGTTGTGAAATAGTGCTTTCACAACTAAACTAAAAAGCGACTGGCTTACAGCACACCTTTAAGGCTTTCTAACAGCACACCTACATGACTTTCTAACAGCACACCTACATGACTTTCTAACAGCACACCTACATGACTTTCTAACAGCACACCTACATGACTTTCTAACAGCACACCTACATGACTTTCTAACAGCACACCTACATGACTTTCTAACAGCACACCTACATGACTTTCGTTACAACATACTTACATGGCTGCGCAACGTTAACGGTACGGTTAGGTTAGGTTTGTTAGTAGCTGGGAGGAGCCGCCGGCCGTGGTCGAGTCGATGGCCGGCAGTGAGGAGTCCTGGGACGCGGTGGTGTCCTTCTGCGCAACAGTCATGTCGCAGAAGGAGGCTGCGGAAAGGGAGCGGGAGATCTCGTCCGCTCACCCGGCCCGCAGCAGGCGCACCGGGCGTGGGCGGAGGGCCGATAACGCCCTCTTCCAGCCCCCATAAATGGGTCCAGGGACGGCGGACTTGGGGACGTCCGCCGCCCCCTATCACATTGGACCCGAGGTGGCGGCGCGTAGTGTTCCACGCGCGCCCCTAGCAGACGTCGCGGGGGGGGGTCAGACACCTCACCCCCCCCCAGACTTGAGGTGGCCCGCAGAGTCGGGCCGGCACTAGCCGGGGATTGCGGAAGGAATAACAGATCCCAAGATCCCCGGTGCAAGTGTGGGAGGGGAACACTGGGGTGGTTTTTAGTCAGTAAGAGTCTGACAGACCCCTCCGCCCGCCCCAGGGCGGAGGACCTTCATGAGGATATTCCACCCCGTGAACAAAAAAAAAAAAAAAAAAAGGTTTGTTAGTAGCGAGGTTAGTTAGTAGTTAGATATAGTAGCGAGGGAGTTTAGTAAATAGAAACTGAGTTATAATGGGTTTGTAGCGCCGTGTATTACACTATACTTTGAATATAAAATAATCCAATACGCCTTGACGGCAACATTTATAGAAATTTATTTATTTGCCTTTCTCTTCCATCTGCAAATTCTCACTAGATGATGACATTTTCACTGTTGTAAAATAGTTACGGTCACCAATTCAATTTGTAATTAAGAAAAAAGTTCTAAAGATTTCGCGCCAATGCTTTTTAGGGTTCCGTAGTAAACAAGGAACCCTTATAGTTTCGCCATGTCCGCCTGTCTGTCTGTCTGTCTGTCTGTCCGTCTGTCCCCAGCTTAGCTCAGAGACGCTTAGTCCTAGAAAGCTGTAATTTGGCATGGGTATACATATTAATCATGCCGAAAAAATGGTAATATAAAATTATGAAAAACATTTTTTTTAGGGTACCTCCCTTACACGTGAAATGGGGATGATATTTTTTTTTCTCGTCTATTCCATGGTGTGGGATATCGATGGATAGGCCGTTCAAAAATATTGTGGGTTTAGCAAAACCATTTTTCAAATAAGGGATCCGTTTGCGTAATATTAAGCTTTAAAGTGCTATTTTTTGTTAGAGTCAAGTGTCTCCCCCCCTGCCAGCTAAATGGTTGGTTTTGGATATGTGAAAAATTCATGGCAATAGTATATATAACGAAATTAAAAGGAAAACTATCACAGCTAAGTAGGCTTCACAAGTTAACGAGTAATAGTCGACCAACTTAAATTTGCAGTTGGAGAATTGACCGTAACGTATATCGATGTATGGGAGAGCATGTTTTTCAACTACAATGTTAAGTTTGTTTTTGGGATAAATTCATCCCAACTACGGAACCCTTCATTGTGCGTGGTCCTACATGTACTTGGCCGGTTTTTTATTTCTTCTGTAGCCGCAACCAAGGAACATTATTATAAACTCACCTAAGGCCAGGCCGAAACGCTATGCACGCATTCTACCGAAGAGATCACCGCTTTTAGTTCCATTAAAAAAAAAAAATGTTCTACTTTTTTATAAAACAGTATCATGTCGAGTCATGATTATTTTACTTAAGTCTCGATAACCGACTTTTAATGACTTTATACTGAAAATGACGTCTAAACGAGAAGTGTTAGGGATTTGAAAAAAATATATGTTAAATTAGAGCATTTTCTCAATAATTTATTATGTGAATATTTTAGATTATGTTTTTATTACATAGTGAAATTAATTTTTTAAGTTATGTCCAACGCGGATAAAAAACTGAGAAAGGCGCAAAATGTACCAAGCGTATTTTTCTGAAACCTTCACCAAGTTAAAAATAATTTAATTATTGATCTTTTAATATACGCGTTTTATTAAAATACCTTTTGTTTTGTTTATAATAAATTAATAATGCGTCAAATTGGGGACGGCGGCGGAGCCCCCTTTATGAGCGAGTCGTATTACTGGCTGAACGTACGACGCGTTGCGTGAGCTCAGTACAGAACACGCAAGCTAACCACTCAAGGTCACTGGCATATACTCGTATATGTGTCTTAAGAAGGCGTGTGTAACCTACACCTTCTCTAAGCGACACATTATGGTTTTCCGACATGCACGCGAACGAAGTCGCGGGAACAGCTAGTAAGATTGCATAAAACTGACTGTTGATTCGTAGGTAATTGCGAAAATACGTAATTGGGAAAACCTATTATCGTTATTTTGATTGAAAATAATCTTAAAACTGCAGATAATAATCTATTGATAAGTTTTTATAATGAATCAGGTTTGTTATTATCCAATGATAATGCTGTAAAATATAGACAGACTGTTACAATTATCTGGATTACCTACTTAGGTACTATCGCACATGCACAGGCATTGTTGCGGTTGATAGGTACCCTTTATGACCACGGAGCACGGAGATGCCTCGACGACCGATGCTGGAGGATCAGCAGTCTCAACACTTTCATACAAACCACGCGTGTCACCGTTTACTCGAACTACTGACGGCTTTGAAGGCGATCCGTGACAGAATTTGCGCGCTCAACTCACTTTAGAGCAATGAATTTTATTATTACCTACCTACTGCTATCTCTCAACACTGCCAGTGTGGCGATTCCGTTATCTCTGGTTATGACGGCCTTCTGTAAGTTCATCAAAACGGGTACATGATGGGCCATTGAGCTGTTAATGATCCCTAGCCATGATTGTTCGCCTGTTGCGCGAACAGACATAGTGACAAGACGACAGCGCGTCGTGTTCAGGAGAAACTGTGGCCATCACTATACGGCTGGGTTATGGGAACAACTATTTAAAATCAAAATCAAAAATATTTTTATTTCACATATCACATGGGCACTTATGAAATGTCAGAAGCTAGGTGCACGGTTCCAATTAGTTGTTCCTATGGAGAAGAGCCGGCAAGAAACTCCACGGTTACTCTTAAAAAAAAAAATGGCTTTTACAATGTTTTTCAATTACAGTGTTAATAAGTATGAGAGGACAGCGTAGGCCCATCAAAAGTACCAGGTATTTAACAAAATAGAAAATGGTCTACAGTCTATGCCTACAACGTCCTCACATTAACAAAAAAACAATATAAAATATGATTAAAATAATAAAAGTTAGAAACTTGTTGAAATTAAAATTGTAGGTCTATTAATGTCAAATAAGAAAAACATTATGTCAGTGACGTTTAAAAAAAAAGATAAAATAAAAAAAAATACCAATTATGTCAAGGAGGTATGTAAAAAAAAAATAACAAACATCGCAACATGGGAGCAGTTAATAGGCATTTACATATTTTTGCCGTTAATGAGGTACCAGGGAAGCCACATGTGCAGAAGGAATTAATGCCAAATTTCCTTGTCTTCAACGTAGTCTTTAATCTTTGATAAGGACACGTTTGATGCGGGTTTTGAATTGTCCATCGCTAAGTTCTGTAACAGACTTTATATGATATTAAACCGGCGGGCTAGTAGTAGAGTACCTACAGGGTGTACAGATGAAAGCAAAAGTGACACCCACTCCCTTCCAAAGATAGCGAAGGAGCACCAAGTAGTTTAAGTCGGTAAAAGTCTAACAGACACCCCTACTGCTAAATAAATCCATGAAGATATCCTAGTGTTAAAACAGAGTCAGAAACATTAATTTAATGTTTATTTATTTATTACATGAAACATTTTCAAACAATAAATTCATAAATTATTACATTACTTATACTTACATATAAATAGTCCTGTATCAATCACATATCTTCATAAATAAATTATAGAAGAAGATTAACGAAGGTAAGCAATAAAACATACCATAAAATATCAATAAGCTAGCTTACCAGCTAGCTAGCTACTAGTTAATACATATTTATTAAAATAAAAAAATAGGTACTGCGGAAATCATGGCTCATAGTATCTATAAATACAACAGACGTCTTTCCAGAACACTTTACAACTTCAATTAATTAATAATATTTGCTTGCAACCAGGACTGATGAGCACTGATCCTGACGTACACGTCAGGGTAGCCGCTGGCACAGGGGAACATCCAGGAGACGACTCCGATCTGCTGGCCATTGTCGACGCGAGTCAAAGCACTGCCAGAGTCGAACTGTGGAAAAGCAATAATCAGGATCAATGTTGAGAACATCCGTGAAAGTGTCAAATGCATTTCATTAAGTGTAGATACGTGTATGATGCGGAGGTATGAGAAACATGTCGGCTCGTGACAAAAGTTGAAGAGTGAATGTGATAAAGGAAGACAAAAACAAAAAGATTTGTGGATTGTGTGAAAGATGATTAGGCTACTACTACTGAGATCAGTAAGATGTCGGCTCAAAGAAGAAGAAGAAATGGAAGTCATACTGCACCTACCCCAAATAAATTGAGATAAGAACAGGATGATGGTACTTACACTGCAAAATCCATGACCAACGGAGTGGAATGTGCAAATCTCAGTAACTGGGTCTATAGGCGGAGGGTTCATGATAGCTATAGCAGCCCAGCGATTAATACAGTCGTTACCGTCGATTGTAGTGGTCGTTAGCTCCATAAGAGTCACAGGGCTGGCTCCGGCAAACTGAAACGTCGAGTGATAATAGAATTTAGACGTTTAAATTCTAAAATTAATTTATTTAATTTAGAATTACAAAACACAAAACACCTCATTTTAAAGTTACTAATGGTTTATCAAGTTAAGATAAGTTCGAAATTACTAAAGTAAAGACTGGCAGGCCTGGAGTTGTTAGATATCAATAAATGCATAAAGTTAGAACCTTATTTGATAACCGGTAATGGTTACTGTCTGAAGTTTGAAATGGCCAAAAAGAACCTAAAATGTTAGAACGCGTGAAGCGAGCTCAGGTATAGATTCAGTATCATCGCCTTTGAACCTAACCTATCCGAGGTTAGGTTCAAAGGCGATGACGGGGGCTATATACATACGAGTATAGTCAGCAAGCGAAGCGAGTAAATAAGCCCTAAGTCTCCTTTTGGCTTTTATTAAATACAGAACCTATCTAGAACAGTAAATTAGGTATTAAGTTATTAGTAACTCACCGAGGTCCTACCCCACCCTGCTACCCTGGAGGGAACTCCTTGAGGGACGAACGAGAAGCTGAGGGTCGCGGGCCGCACGAGGTTATTAAAAACTACGTTGGAGGTGGTGTAGACGAGAGCGATGTCGTTTATGTAGATATTAGGTACGTAGTTGGGGTGTACCACGCTATGAGATAAACCGTAGGAAGCGCCGCCGAAGTTCCAGCGGTTGGTTCCAACAGTCGCGCGCAGAGATCTGAGGAGAAAAAAATGATCATACATTTGTGTTAACTTTTCTGACTGTTAAGACTGATGTTACGTAAAATATCGCATTTATCAAAGGTACAAATGATGTAAAAGGTTAAATTAATAGAAAGAACGCCATATGTTATGTGGTAACTCCTAATTAAGCCAGAAATAATTAAAAAGAAACTGTTTGTGTCTAAACGATCATTGATTTTAATTAATCGATCAAATGCAGGACCTACTTTTTTTAAATTTATTTTATTGGCATTTTGTGCCGTTTTTATTTTAGTGTTTATTTAACAGAAACCTAAATAAAATTGTAAATAGACTTTTTTTTAAAACACTGTAATAAGTTAGTTGTAAGTTTCCCGAACAGAATAAAATAAAATAGATAATTTCCTTACTGGGCTGCAATGTTCATATAGTCGAGACAATGCGCAGCAGTCAGGACAGTACGCTGGCTGACCAGAGAAGCCCCGCAGACTAAACTCCTGACCGACACTCCAACAGTCAGGGCGGCCATGTGAGGGTGGCTGCCGACGGCCGCTTCAGTACCGCCGACGATGCGACTACTGGCGTCATTGTGGTTGAAGAAAATGGACAGATCATCTTCGGACCCTGGGCGTGTTGGCAAGGCTGGGAAATGGAAAATTATAAGAGTACTGTTTAATGTACCTACATGGACATGTGAAGTTTTTGTTCCTATTGTATAGATACCTTATTACCTATCTATTTGAATTTTAGTGGTATTCGATAAAAGCAGCAAGCCTCAAAAAGTTTATAAAATAAAAACCTGAATGAGCTCAACCTCAATTTACAATTACTTAAAAACTGTAGGTACTTCTTCAACTCTCCGTGTATATGTTACAAATGAAATACATGGTATTTTTTATTACTCACCGATGCATCCCGCCAGGAGCGTAAACAACAGAAGCCCGGTTTTGATGTCCATGTTTAACAACGCCCGAAGAAACTATCAAAGATCCCCAATAACCACTAGTATTTATAAACTAATTATCTCTTTAACACCAATTAAATAATTGAAGCTAATCAACCAGTAGCCGATAAACCCAATACGCAGTGAAGAATACATAATTACCGAGATGATATCTATCCATATCATATCTGATAATAATGTCAGGTGTGCTCGACCATACGCTGCCAGCATACACCTTAAAGACAACGACCTTCACAGTGACCCACAGAATAGACTACCGTGGGTGTTTACGCATTATTGGAGCAAGGTCATTGAAAAGGTGAGACCCTTGCAGTGTCCTTTAATATCACAAAGGCTTCAGGGTGTGGCATGCTAGTCCACGGAATGTCTTCCAGCATTCAGATTTACAACTGCCTTTTGTAACTGGATACATAAATCTTAACCGAGACCACTTTCATTTGTTTAAGTCATACGGTTAGCAAAACTTTTTTTTTAATTTTATAATTTGCCCTCAAAAGTGACCCTTATATTCAAAATTTATTTATTATATTTACGTTACACATCCGTGTTTGGGTCACAGAAATTCATAATGTGTACAAAGTTTCAGTCACGTAGATTCGACGCAAATGGGCTGTGACGGAGGGACAGACAGATAGAGATAGACAGACACACGAGCGATCCTATAAGCAGTGGCAGTGGCGTAGCTAGAAGGGGGGCGTGGGGGGCGGTTCGCACCGGGTGCCACCTGATTGGGGGTGACACCCAACCGTAAAAAAATAATAATAACACAAACTATCACGTTTTTCAACGATAAACCACTTCGAGAGAGAGAGAGTCAGGGCAGTGCCGGATTTACCCTGGATGTATAAAAAAAAACAGAAACAGATCAGAAAGAGAATGAAACAAAAAAAAAACTCATTGAGATTATCATGTAACTCTTAACTACTGAACAAGTCAAAGTATCGTGGTAAACGCAAAAGCTTCCGCGCGCGAAGACTTTCAAGTATTTAATTTGTAAGTTAGTAAGAGATCCCCGCATTGTATCAATCATGTTGAAAACATGATCGATACAATGCGCAGCAGTCAGGATAGTTCGCCGGGTGATAAGAAGCTCCACAAAGTAAACCAAAGCCGTATACAAAGTTGTATGAGGATGGCTACCTGCAGCCGCCTGGATTCCATCAAAAATGCGGGTGCTAAAATTTTTTTTTTCAATTTTATGGGTGTCATCTTGATAGTTTTCGAGGGCGCCTGTGACGAAAATCAGGAAATCAGTATCCAAACTGGCGTCTTTATCCAGAGGTGGATGTAGTAAATGGGTTGCTCTTACATGGAAAACTGTGTGTTGGAGCTCTTACGAGGGGCAACCAACCTCTCTAACATCGTTTACATAGAAGCATTTTCATAATTAAAACAAGTTTTTAAGATATTTGCACTCGTTCATCCAATCTATAAGGGGGCGGGGGAAAAGGGCTAGTGTTAGCAATTACAGACCAATTTCCATTTTACCAACTATGTCTAAGATTTTGGAGAAGTTCCTAAACAATCGTTTGCTTGGCTATCTGCGTGCAAATAATATTCTTTCAGACAGTCAATACGGTTTTAAAACTGGTATTTCTACTGAAGATGCGGTTGTGGCTTTATCTGAAAAAGCAACTAGACATACGGATGGTGGCCAGAAGTGTCTGGGAATATTTTTGGATATATATAAAGCTTTTGACACTGTCCCGGTCCCAATACTCTTATTGAAACTGGAACGCATAGGTGTACGCGGTGTTGCACTGGAAATTTTCACGAGTTACCTCAAAAACAGATACCAACATGTAAAGATTGACGAAGTGGTTAGTGATAAGGCAAGAATTGATTACGGCGTCCCACAAGGAAGCATTTTGGGTCCAACGCTCTTCCTAATCTATATTAATGACCTGTGTTCTCTAGCCCTCACTAATTGCTCCGTGTTTACTTACGCTGATGATACAGCACTTCTTTTACATGGCACGGACTGGAGAGAAACTGAACAGCATGTTCAGGCGGCATTAAGCACGGTAATGAATTGGCTTTTTGGCGAATTTTTTTTTAACTTTAAATACAGAAAAAAACAAAAGAGTAACCTTTTCTATTAGTAAAAAATTTCAGCCCCACATACCACTTGTTACCAAGGTCACATCTGCCCAGAGCACTCAAGAATTCTCTCATGCACGTGTCCTGCTCTGGTATTATCTCCAAATGTAAAGTACTTGGGTGTGCTGATAGACAGGCATTTAAACTGGTATACTCACGTAGACAACTTGGTAGCAAGAACGTGAAAACTTATTTACATTTTTAAAAAGCTTCAGTATTCAGCTGACACAAATACTCTCAAGTTGGTCTACATGTCACTGTATCAATCACTTCTTGCATACTGCCTGCCAGCATGGGGTGGAGCCTGTAAGACCTACTTCCTTAAATTAGAGAGAGCTCAACGAGAGCTCAACGGGCAGTTCTCTAAGTAATGTATTTCAGGCTCTACAGATATCCCACAGAACAGCTTTACAAGGACTGCGAAGTGCTTTCAGTAAGGAAACTGTTTGTGCTTCAGTGTATACTGAGGAAACATCGCATGCCAATAAAAATAACCCAAAAACGCCGAGCTGATATTATTTTTGCACCTGTAAGACATAATACCACCTTTGCTGCACCTCTTATCTTAGTCAAACACTGTTTATTAGGGTCAATAAACTGCTAGCAATACAAAAACTTGTAAAATTGCAGTGAAAGCGTGGTTGCTGGAAAAAAACTACGATGAAGTAGAAACCCTTCTATTCTCTCCTACTCAATAGTGCAACACAAACATATCAACTTCATATACACTTGATACTCCACAAATATACACATCACATACACTTCATGCTGATTACCTAAAAAAAGTAACCTCGTGTTTTCTTTTTCACAATTTTTCTTGTTTATTAACCAACGACATACCTAATGATTTATATAATGGAGGAACACTGACTCCCAAGTCACAGGTATAAACCTAGTCTGGGAGCCAGGAGACCTATGTTTGAGACACTACTTCTGTATGTTGTTTATGTAAATGTAATGCTTGTAACAATGTTATCACTTTTTTTTTAAATGTAGAACATCTTTTTTTTATTTGGGATCTCCAACAAAGGGTACACCATACAATAGAAATCACAGTTTACTGATATTTCATAGTTTTTTTGTTTGTTTTCTTGGAACATTTTCAACAGCGCTCATAAAGTGTGATCCTTCTTCACCATGATAGCATTTCAGCACACTCCACCAGAGGGGCAGTCGATTTATTGAGTACGGCAGCACGGATAAGGCCCCCCGACCAGGACACTTCGTCGTATTTCTATTATGGACCCTGAAGACGCAGTGACTGCATTCGAAAGGGTTGTAGTAGAGAACGCCAGGTAGCGCTTCCCCCCACGCAAGATCTGAAGAATCTTCCTTTTCAATAGAGGAGCGGTACATACGGCTACTTATCAAGCTTTATATGTATAAGATTTCCGTACAATGAGGTCGGCTTTTACTGGAAATGTATAGCTTGATATGAAGGCGTTTTTGTACCTACCTACACCTCTATACGACACATTATTGTTTTCCGACATCCACGCGAACGAAGTCACGGGCACAGCTAGTAAGATCCTAGAACTGACTGTTGATTCGTAGGTAATGGGGAAAACCTAATAACGTTATTTCGATTGAAAATAATCTTAAAACTGCAGATAATAATCTGTTGATTAGTTTTTATAATGGCTTGTACATACTGGCGCGACTTGCCGCGCGACGCGACACAGGTAGAACAAAATTCAAGAACATTGTTATACCGGTGTCGCGTCGCGCGACAAGTCGCGCCAGTATGCAGAAGCCTCCATGAATCAGGTTTGTTATTATCCAATGATAATGCTGTAAAATATAGAAAGACTATTTCAATTATCTGGTTACCTAAGTACCTACTATTGCACATTCACAGGCATTGTTGCGGTAGGTAGATACCCGTTATGACCACAAAGCACGGAGATGCCTCGACTACCGATGCCAGAGGATCAGCATTCTCAACACTTTCATACAAACCACGGTGTCACCGTTTACTCGAACTACTGACGGCTTTGAAGGCCATCCGTGACAGAATTTGCGCGCTCAACTCACTTTAGGAGCCCTTAATTTTATTAGTACCTACCTACTGCCATCTCTAAACACTGCCAGTGTGGCGATTCCGTGCTCTCTGGTTATGACGGCCTTCTGTACGTCCATCAAAACGGGTACATGATGGGCCATTGAGCTATTAATGATCCCTAGCCATCATTGTGGAATCTGTTGCCCGAACAGGCATAGTGACAAGACGACAGCGCGTCTTGTTCAGGAGAAACTGTGGCCATCACTATACGGCTGGGTTATGGGAACGCCTATTAAACCGGCGAAGGAGCACCAAGTAGTTTAAGTCGGTAAAAGTCTAACAGACACCCCCAGTGCTCAAGAAATTCATGAAGATATCCTAGCGTTAGAGCGAAGACGTGAAAAGAAACGGGGAGGCGCCTGCATTCTGGTAAACACGTCTCTTCAATACACTGAACTTGGAGATGCAACAAGGTATTCAATAACAGGTGTAATCGAATGTTGTGCTATTGAACTGGTAGAACAAAAATTGATAATTATATGTGTATACAGACCACCTAAGTCAAGCAATTTACATACTTTTTATGATAACTTAGAAATAGTTTTAAAATCATTATGTACTAACCCTAAGAAAAAAAATGTTATTTGCGGGGGGACTTTAATATAGACAGGTTAAAAAGAAATAACATTAGTCTAGACTTTGAATATTTTCTGTTGGGATTTAACCTCAGACTAGAACTTGATCAACCAACTCGGCTATCTAGTAACAGCTGTCTGGATAATTTCGCTCATAATTCTAAGAATAAATGTGAATGTGAGGTGATAGACTTTGCCTTGTCTGATCACTCTGCACAAATATTTGAGATTAAAGTAAACAAAACCTATAGACTAAACTCATGGCATGTAAAAAAACAGGACCTATCATTGGATAACTTATCAAAATTCAATAGCTATCTACAATGCCTTTCATTTACTGAAATGTATGACACGGAAAATGTTGATGAAGCGTATAACATATTTATGCACCAATTTGGTATATTATATAAACTTTGTTTTCCTTTTATGTCAGTTATAATAAAACCAAATAAAAAAATTAAGTGGATTTCTAGGGGATTACGATTATGTAGTAGGAAGCAGCGTCACCTTCTATGGGAGCACAGACTTAGGCCATCAAATGAAAACAAACATAAATTTAAAAACTACTCTCGGCGATTTAAGAAAATTGTAAAACTAACTCAAAAGGCTCAAAATAACTATTTTATTAAGAATTCACTCAATAAGTCAAAGGCGTCCTGGCAAGTTATCAACAATAAAGCATGTACTTGTGAGCCCATTTCTCAGATAAAAATAAATAATACAATTATTAATAACCCCAAGGGAATTGCAGACGCATTCAACAACTACTTCATTGATCAGATTAAAAACTCACCTCAAACATCACTCGAAACAAGTGGTCTATACGAAAACCCTAACACAATGTTCATGAGACCAGTTGTACCTCTAGACGTACTCAGGGCAATAAAATCATTGAAAAATAAAAATACCGTAGGATATGATGAAGTAGCAACCAAAGTTATAAAATTTGCATCAAATAACATAATTGTACATATTAGCCACATTATTAACTTAGCCATCAGCACTGGTGTATTTCCTGGCGGTTTAAAAACAGTCATAGTCAAACCACTTCACAAAAAGAATTCTAGGGAGGATATGGCTAACTATAGACCGATTGCTTTAACTCCTGTGTTTTCCAAAGTGGTAGAAAAGATTATATATGAATTAATCAACAACTTTCTGACAAAATACAACATACTATGTAATGAACAAGCTGGCTTCAGAAAAAATAAAAATATTAATACAGCAATTTATGATTTTTTACGCGAAATAATGATAAATGTAGATAACAAAACACCTATCTGTGCCATTTTTACAGACATGAGTAAAGCGTTTGACTGTGTCAATCATGATATTTTATTGAACAAGCTTGATAGCTACGGTCTACGGGGAAACGTGCTGAATCTCTTAAAATCCTACCTTAGTAACCGCACACAATACACGGAGATATCCAGAATTTGTCCTAAATCAAAATGTGAACACAAATATAAATCTGACGGTAAAATTGTTAAATTCGGTGTACCGCAAGGTAGTGTATTGGGTCCCCCGCTGTTTTGCTGTATATAAATGATCTGCCTCGTCAGATACAAAATCCAATGATTCTATTTGCCGATGACAGCACAGCACTGATAAAATGTACAACTATTAATAATTATGAACAGGATATCAACATTACCCTTAGAAATATTATAGATTGGCTTGATAAAAACAACCTGGTAATAAACTTACCAAAGACTAATGTGATGCATTTTCACCAACGTATAATTCCACCGAACGTTAGTGCACAGTACAATGGACAGGTGATCAATCTAACTAAGGTCGCGAAATTTTTAGGAATTCATATAGACGACCAATTGACATGGAAACCGCAAGCAGAAGAGGTGTGCAAAAAGTTAAGCACTGCAGCTTATGTTCTTTTTAACCTGGCAAAAAAAGTTGACATAGAGACTGCTTTAGTAGCATACCATGGTTTGGCCGCATCGGTCTTGAGGTTTGGAATCATTTTTTGGGGTAACTGCAGTCTAAGAGATAATGTATTTAAAACCCAAAAACGCTGTGTTAGAGCTATGTGTAGTCTTAAACCTAGAGATAGTTGTGAATCTCTGTTCAAGTCTTTGAAAATTCTTACTTTTCCGTCGTTATATATTTTGGAGATGGCAATTTTTGTAAAAAAAAAAAAAAAAATTTGTTTGCTAAGGTCTCGGACACCAAGAAAGGTCCCGTGAGAAGTCAATACAAAAACCTTTTAGTTATTGGTAGCTATAAAACAGCACTACTTAAAAAAAGTGTTTTCTGCATGGGTCCAATAATATTTAATAAAATGCCGGACAGCACTAAAAGTGACACCCTTCAACAATTTAAAAATAAACTTAAGGCTTTTTTGATTCGGAAATGTTATTATTCGATAAATGATTTTTTGAATGACCCTATGTGTGACATCTCAACAGTTTAATATTATTGACATTATTTTGATACACTTTTACTGACTTGTTAAAATAATTTATTAATTTATTGACTATTTGATAATTTTGCTCATAAGCCTAGTGATGTTGACATTGTTAAATTTTTGCATGCCTTATCTCAGGCAGAATGTACTCGGGTCACTATATTTTTATAACAACTTATTGTACAACACCTACATTCTATGCGAATAAATGATTTGATTTGTTTTCGTTAAAAAAAAACAAAGTCAGAGACATTAATTTAAAGTTTATTTATTATTTACATGAAAGATTTTCAAACAATAAAATCATTAACTTAACATATAAATTGTCCTGTATCAATCACAAATCTTCACAAATAAATTATAGAAGTAAGTATTAACGAAGAGATGGTAACCAATAAAGCAGCATAACATAAAATAAGAATAACCTAAATACTGGTATTCGCTAACCAGCTAGCTAGTAGCCGCTAATAATACTTATTTATTAAAAAAATATTTAGGTACAGCGGAAATCATGACTCAAAGTATAAATACAACAGACACCTTCCCAGAACATTTTACAACTTCAATTAATTAATAATATTTGCTTGCTGATCCTGACGCACACGTCAGGGTAGCCGCTCGCACAGGGGAACATCCAGGAGACGACTCCAATCTGCTGGCCATTGTCGACACGAGTCAAAGCACTGCCAGAGTCGAACTGTGGAAAAGCAATAATCAGGATCAATGTTGAACATCCGTGGAAGTGTCAAATGCATTTCATTAAGTGTAGATACGTGTATGATGCGGAGGTATGAGAAACATGTCGGCTCGTGACAAAAGTTGAAGAGTGAATGTGATAAAGGAAGACAAAAACAAAAAGATTTGTGGATTGTGTGGAAGATGATTTGGCTACTACTAGGGCATGAATCTCGGAATTTCGGAATATCGCAATATCGGAATCTCGGAACACAAGTTCCGATATTATAATTCCGATACTGAGTGATCCAATATCGAAATCGGATTTTTTTCTTCTATATTTTGAGTTTTAAACTAAACCTTTATTTTAGATCCTTGTGTAGCGCCAAGCTCGACAGCGCGCTACGGGCGCTACGCATGCGATACAAATAATAGTGTTATCTGTCACGCTCACTCTTTACCTGCGCGGTACGTCTTACATAATCACACAAACGAACAAAATAATAAAATATCCTGTCAATCAGTTGTGCTCATGAACTGTGTAAGTTAAGACGTGTTTGTGTTTTATGTGGCTACATGCATGCAACGTCGCTTTAAAAGATGGCTTCATCAAAAAAGAAAGACACATACTCAGAATTTCTCAACAAACGCTCATCAAATGTATGGGATCACTTTCATCGATCGGATGTCGGCCAAACAACTAAGGGTCAGATATGTTTTAAAAAACTACGGGTGGATCTACTACAGGCTTGCACACACATTTACGAACTGTGCACTCAAACATCACTGCAGGTCGAACCCCTTCATGGGAGAGTACTCCAAGCACATCAACAACAACATTACAAGAGCAGATGACCAAGCTCAAGAAACGGAAACTAACGAGAATGACTGAATACTTCAGGTCTTCAGAATCAATGGAAGCTATTGTTTCTCGAATGACCGCTTTAAATGGTGCAAGTTTCAGATTCTTTTCTGAAAGTCAAGATCTTCGGCAACTCTAAACAAGTGGAAACGACTTACCGAAAACGCCAAATACTATTGCGAAAATGGTTCTTGAACATGCCGAACAAGTCAAATGTGAAACAGTGAAAACCATAACGCTCATGAAGGAAAATGGAGAAAGATTTACAATGACTCTCGAGTACTCTCGACGAGTGGACCTCTCTTCGAAACAGGAGATATTTGAACATAAACCTTCATTGCAGAGCTTTTGGAGGTTTTGAATTCAAGAATCTTGGACTCGTCAAAATAACGGGGTCTATGCCAGCTACATCAGCTCTGTTAATAATGCGCTAGCACCTTGCCAATTTCAATATCATTCTTGAGGAAGATATTATTAGTCACGACCGATGGTGCCAGTGCAAGTATCATGAAAAAAATGGGTTCGTACATACCCGCTCATCATCAACTCTGCCTCGCCCACGGTGTTCAGCTCGCTGTCATAGATACGTTATATAAGACAACGACTACTGCCCTGATGCCCTACTGGGCATACTTAAAAACAACCAATGTTTGAACCAAACTAAAGAATACGATATAAAAGTGTTTTTCATTGCAGTCAATCCAACCTCATATCGAATTTGTGCCATTTATAAATAAAATGTGCAATTTCTAAGGAAATAACGAAATTCCGATATTGAGATCTAATATCGGAAATCAGTATCGGAATTGAAAACCTTCCGATATTACATGCCCTAGCTACTACTACTACTGAGATCAGTAAGATGTCGGCTCAAAGAAGAAGAAGAAATGGAAGTCATGCTGCACCTACCCCAAATAAATTGAGATAAGAACAGGATGATGATACTTACACTGCAAAATCCATGACCAACGGAGTGGAAGGTGCAAATCTCGGTAACTGGGTCTACAGGCGGAGGGTTCATGATAGCTATAGCAGCCCAGCGATTAATACAGTCGTTACCGTCGATTGTAGTGGTCGTTAGCTCCATAAGAGTCACAGGGCTGGCTCCGGCAAACTGAAACGTCGAGTGATAATAGAATTTAGACGTTTAAATTCTAAAATTCATTTATTTAATTTTAGAATAACAAAACACAAAACACCTCATTTTATAAAATTACTAATGGTTTTTCAAATAAGTTCGAAATTACTAATGTATGCTTCTTAAGGAAGACTGGCCTGAAGTTGTAAGATATCAATAAATGCATAAAGTTAGAAGCTTATTTGATAATTGATTAGGTACTGTCTGAAATGGACAAAAAGAACCTACAATGTTAGAACGCGTGAAGCGAGCTTAGGTACAGATTCAGAATCATCGTTTTTGAACCTAATCTACTCGTATCAGAGGTTCGGTTCAAAGGCGATGACGGGGGCTATATACAATTATACATATAGTAAGCAAGCTAAGCGAGTAAATAAGCCCTTAGTCTCCTTTTGGCTTTCATTAAATATAGAACCTATCTAGAACAGTAAATTAGGTATTAAGTTATTAGTAACTCACCGAGGTCCTACCCCACCCTGCTACCCTGGAGGGAACTCCTTGAGGGACGAACGAGAAGCTGAGGGTCGCGGGCCGCACGAGGTTATTAAAAACTATGTTGGAGGTGGTGTAGACGTTGGAGGTGGTGTAGACGAGAGCGATGTCGTTTATGTAGATATTAGGTACGTAGTTGGGGTGTACCACGCTATGCGATAAACCGTAGGAAGCGCCGCCGAAGTTCCAGCGGTTGGTTCCGACATTCGCGCGCAGAGATCTGAGGATTAGATTAAGATTATGTCGTAACTCGTAATTAAGCCAGAAATGGTGCATACACGAAAATATATCACATTAATAAAATGTTTGTGTCTAAACGATTATTGATTTGAATTAATCGATCATGTGGGTACTTTTTTAAATTTATTTTAGTGGTATTTCGTGCCGTTTTTATTTATTTTAGTGTTTATCAACGGAAACTTAAATTGTAAAAGGCCTTTTTTTAAGAAGACTGAAATAAGTTAGCTGTTAGTTTCCCGAACAGAATAAAATAAAATAGGTAATTTCCTTACTGGGCTGCAATATTCATATAGTCGAGACAATGCGCAGCAGTCAGGACAGTACGCTGGCTGACCAGAGAAGCCCCGCAGAGAAAACCCCTGACCGACACTCCAGCGGTCAGGCCGACCATGTGAGGGGGTGGCTGCCGATGGCCGCCTCGGTACCGCCGACGATGCGAGTACTGGCGTCATTGTGGTTGAAGAAAATGGACAGGTCATCTTCGGGCCCTGGGCGTGTTGGCAAGGCTGGGAAATGGAAAATTATATGAGTACTTTATAGTGTACCTATAATCTATATACACATGTGAAGTTTTTATTCCTATTGTATAAGGTACCTTATTATGCTATCTATTTGAATTTTAGTGGAATTCGATAAAAGCAGCAAGCCTCGAAATAAAATAACAACTTGGATGAGCTCAACCTCAATTTAAAATTACTTAAAAAACTTTAAATTACTCTTCGTTAGGAATCCTTGAGGACCCATCAAATAAGTTCAGCCAACTGCAAATTCTTTCGTAGCTTGTTAAGTTTTAAACTCTCCATGTATCTGTTACAAATGAAATACATGGAATTATTTTTTATTACTCACCGATGCATCCAGCCAGGAGCGTAAACAACAGAAGCCCGGTTTTGATGTCCATGTTTAACAACGCCCGAAGAAACTATCAAAGTTCCGCAATACCCACTAGTATTTATAAATTAATTATCTCTTTAACACCGATTAATTAGTTGAAGCTAATCAACCAGTAGCCGATAAACCCAATACGCAGTGATGAATACATAATTACCGAGATGATATCTATCCATATCGATGGTCGGAAATTTCTGATTATTTTAGATACTGATAATAATGTTAGGTGTGGTCGATCATCCGATTCCCGGCCACCGTAAGCGCGGGCTTGCGGACGGTGAGCGATGGGTAGCTCGCCGTCCGATAAGGATCAGGCCCGGGTCGACGGCGCGTTGTGTTCCACACGCGCCTCTAAGAGACGTCAGCACCAATTGACGGGGTCCGAAAGGACCAATGCCTGCCAGGGTTACGAGTCTCCCCCTCCCGCTCCGCCCAGAGCGGGAGAAGTTATTTGATGATTTCCAACCCAAAAACAAAAAAAAGGTGTGGTCGATCATACGCTGCCAGCATACCTTAAAGACGACGACCTTCACAGTGACCCACAGGATAACTTCTACCGTGGTTGGTTACGTTTATATTAGGTTGGTTAATTTTAGGTAAGATAATCGAGTCGAAATCTTAAAAACTATCAACAACAAATACCAGTATAGAGGTATAACTATTATATCAAAATAATCCAAGCCACACGCACGATGACCTTAGGAGGTAGGGAAAACCTAAGTTTCGGGAAAATTAGTTTCTATTTTCCTAATCTGAAAATTGTAATTAGCTGATGATAATCAGATTGAATTTCTCAATATTTTATAAATTGTTAATGAATTGTTAACAGATGCTATTCACAGCGAGCAACAAGTTCTAACTAGTGACAAAAGTTGCGCTACTGGCACTGACGCCAAGAACGTGAAAAGGTAACAACAAACAAACTTACTATCGCATTTATAATATTAGTTAGGATCGAACGATACAACGCTTGGAAAAAAAAGTCTGAACTGTTCGACTTTTTTTGATGATGACTACAAACAAACTAAAGATGATTGAGTTTAAAAAAAACAACATGTTTTCAAAATATTATCAAGTTTATTTTCAAGTACAATATAACCTAACGCGATAATACAAGTATATCACATGGTTCCATAGCCAGAATTACTTAACATTATGTATGTTAAAAATAACTAACTTAATATAGGGATCGATTATTTACACATTTTACAACTTTCATTCGTAATATTTGGTGGGTAAATAGTGTAAATGCCATCATAGTTACATTTGTAAACATGATTAGGGTTTATATTTCTATAAACAAAATTATAAGATATTTCAGTTTATCATAAATCAGTTTAAAACGGAAATGGTTAGGGTCAATGATATTATATAAAACAGATATGTTATACGCTCACAAAACAACCGAAAAAAGTGTTCCGCGCAGCAGCGGCAGCACACCCCACTTTTCATTCATTTTACATTTCACTACAAGTAAAATACGTCCTAATTAGGACGTTTTCGAGTCTTCACGATTGCGCGCTCACGACATATCTGTTTAATATAATATCATTTGTTAGGGATAATATAAAATACAAATTCATCATAAAAGCAAGGAGATTATTTACATGCCTATTTAAAAACCAGCTGCATAGCATGGCGCAAGGGCTTGTCCACACTTCACCGCATCATTTTGATGTATCAGAAATATATATATATATATATATATATCTATCTCCGTTGCGTCGCCGGCTTGTATCAATATCGATCGTTTGGACGCAAAATTACTCAGATGATCGCGTATCATTTTGCGTCCAAACTATCTCTAATGATGCCACTCAACGAATATCTAATACAACAAAACGATACAAGTGGTGGCCCCCTAACGCGTTAAGTAACTTTTGTCAGTTACGGAAAGGAACGACACCTTAAGCTTTTCTAGTTGTTATAACAGTCCAGTTTTAGTATTTTAGACTCTTGGGCTGCCTTTCCACCGAAGCGGATAAGTGAAGAGAGGAGCAGAGCTGTGCCAATATTAACCAGGGACCGAAAACCTTTATAAATTACGGTACAGGCGGGTCTACTCCGAACATAAATGCCGAATCGTAAACCGAATGTTCGGTCGTTTCTTTATTACGGCTAACTATCGCTGACTACGGCGAAAAAAAAAAAGAAAGACAACGTCAAAACTGTGACCTGAAGTCGGGTAAGGACTCAAAGTCAAAAAAGGAAACTTTGGAAGTTATAAAACTTCCGAACATTCGGCCGATACTTCGGTTTAGCCAATGATGTATGTATGTATGTACCTTTAGATGCGTTACCCGCGCTCAATAATGGAAAAAGTAAAAGCAAGGCAATTGCCCGACTTGGAATTGTCGCGCGCCATCCAGTGACGCGGCTACACGTCACAATCACTCGTAATTCTCATCAATTATTTGTGAAGAAAATGCCTTCCCGTGTCTATACACGATGTACAAATTACACTACTACTGTGGGAGTACAGAAAAACGTCTCATTTCTTTCGCTTATGTACTTATTGAATTTTTTTATTATAAGAAAACATTGTTTTGTTTTGTACAGCCAGTCAGCCATTTTTCCTGACTGCTGCGACCGACGCGTACGCGCCAATGATCATGCAGCAGCTAGTGACGTAACTAAATTAATATGTATGTTCATCTCTTTCTAACAACAGTTAACGGTATAGGTCTTTCCTTTTCTTCGCGCACTGTATGATTGTACGCAAGTATGTAGCTACATTCATGGGTTACGCTGTTTTTAGTGCACTAATGTTCGTGTATGACGCGTCTATTTATAATACGTCATTGGGTTTAGCACTTCGGAATAGACCCTCAGGTATTGAAGAATTTCTGTTACCTCTACAATAAAGGTTACCGCTATCTGGGTAACCATATGAAGGAGAAATATGTTACCTCTAGGTTACCGTTTTAATACCGGTTACCTAAAGCTAGGGCCGTGATTGGTCGGCGCGCGGATCGACTTACACACAGGCGATGCGCGCCCTTTGACTAATGCCGACGGCACGTGTAAGATAGAGGTAATCTTTATTTCGGTTACCGGTATTTAATTTCTAAGAATTAAGGTAACCTTTAAAAATACCGGTAAAAATAATAAAGGTTGTAACCATTGATGTTTTAAATAGGAAGATAGGCCACTCTCTAACATCACGTAAATATTAAATGGAACCGATGTCGTGCGTCATGTGCTCGACAACCGAAATAGATAGACATATTACGCGGGCTCGCAACGAGATCGCAATAAAATAATTGTCACTGTTACGTACCCATAATAACTCGCAAACAAACTACGATTCGGGTATTCCCAGCAAACCGGGAGTAATGTAGGTCGATTGTGTCCTTTCCCCTAAATTATGCGGTCCACATCGAGGAGCGCGTACCATATCTTCCTATTTAATACATCAATGGTTGTAACCGAAAAAGTTCGGTCCCTGATATTAACCAATCTAAACTCCGGAGCGGGGCCTTTCTTCTCCGCTCCAGTGAACAGGCAGCCTAATGGTCACACCAGTCAGTGACACAGTGTCTGCGGCACTGAGACCGCGGGTCCATTGTAATCTAAGCCGTATATCAGTGTCCTTAAGCCACATTTTACTAGTGGTCGCACCAGTCAGTGACACAGTGTCCGCGACACTGCGAGCGCGTGACGTGTGCGCGAGCGAGTGCGCGGGATCATCTCAACAGTTCCGACACCGCGCGAAGAGCCTCTGCTGATACTCCCTCCAGGGCTAACAGGACTGATAGTTCGTCGTCTCCTATAAGGCAGAAAGAATAGGTTAAATTTAATATACAGATATCTCTAGAAAAGTATGCGCTTCGGGAGTAAACATAACATCACGCTATCCAATACACAGACAATAATTTAATGTACAGACACATCAAGCAACTACAATCTGTCAAATTGATTTAAAAGATTTTCAACTTTATCGTTAAAGCATAAGGTTCAAGATTGATTGGGAAAAATTGCCAGTTTCGGGTATCTTGACCTGCAGGCTGGGTCTCTACATGATTTGGGGCTAAAAACAAAGACAAACAAAGCAGTTTCGTAGATAATGACGTCACATCATGACCACGACAGAAACCGACGCTTGAGCTGTAGTAGAATATTGTTGTAGTTTTTTTTTTAAAACAACAATCAGTAGTTCAATTTAACTTTTAATAGTTTTCTTGGGTGAAATTAAAAACATCCGAGGGTTTTGAAAGATATTACTACCACATTGCTTCTTAAGTTTGAAAAATTTGTCTGCTCAACAACGTAAATAACGCGATGAAACGTGGCTAAACTGTCAAAATGAAAGGAATTTCAATCAATTGTCATTTTTTTCCTTACCTGCAGCATCCTTCAAAGCACCTTTCGGGATATCATGGTATACCAGAAACCCACTCAAAATCTTCTTAACATCATCATCACAGCTGCTGATCTTCCGACTGCTGGGCAGACCGAGATATTTCCTCAAGTAAGGAGTTAGTCTAGCTTCCCAAGTATCAAATATGTTGGATACTTTCTGTTTGATAGCTAGAGTGAATTCATTAGATATGAGGGGCTCGTTTGAGGTCTCCTGTCCGTCAACCTTCATCTCAGTCATGGCACGTTTGTGGTGATTCTCGATTTGGGATAGTAAGAGTTTTATTTGCCAAATGTGGTATGATGAGGGGTCTGGTTTCATTGTTTTTATTATCTGTAACAAGAAAAAAAATATGAAATATGATGTCGAATGTTTTAACGAAAATTACGGTTTTTGAAAATGGCAGCACATATTTTAATTCAGTTTATTGGTGGTGGTTTGTGGTTTCACTTTAGGTACACCTCTGTTTGATTCTTCGAGGAAAACAGATTAGTTGGTAGATTAGCTTTTATTTCTGTGCTGCTAGTTTTAAACAAATAATGTTAATGAGTTAAATTGTTGATGAATTAAGTACTTAAATTTTATGTTGCTACCAATAGATAAATAAACGAATTATAGATAATAAATGCATTATATTATTTATGTGGTAATTCAACTATTTTATATTATTAATGACTTTTTTTTTTTGGGAATCAAATATTATTATATTAGTGATGAATAAAATAGTGATCTCATATTTATTTATTGATTTGAAATAAGTACTTTTTATTATGTTTTTGCTGCATGCGTCAAATGAAATATTTATTTTATGATTAAGGAATAAATAAAGGCTATAATATAATATAATATATATTATTGAGTTTGTTGCGCCACTTCTTCTTCCCAGCTAAAGCACTAGGAAGTGGTGAAGGGCGGGCGTGCCAGGGGACTGTCTTATGTCATTTTGACGTACGAAAAATGCTGATTCTTAGCATAGTTTGAATAAATGACTTTTGATTTTCTCAAATTACAATTCTCAGAAAGACCTTCTTATAATAATAAGAAGGTCAGGTGCGTAGTACTCGTAACCGGCGTGCGTGTATGACCAGGGGGTCTCGTCCGAACATAAAACCGAAGTATCGGCCGATTCTTGACTACGGCTAACTATGGCTGACTACAGCGAAGGAAACGAAAACGACAGTCAAAGAGATAAGCCAAAGTCAAAAATGTGACTTCAAGTCGGGTAAGGACTCAAAGTCAAAAAAGGAAACTATGAAGTTATAAAACGGCCGAACATTCGGCCGATACTTCGGAGTAGAAACGAAGTAAAAGGAGTGTGTAATGAGCGTAGCAGGTGGCGTTCTATAGTTTCTGTCTACCCCTATGGGTAGAGGGCGTGAGTTTATGTATGTGTTATCCAAATACACAGCCAAAGCTTAGTTTTTTTTTTTGTATATTTTACTCCTAATACTCCAACACCTTTTCAACACCCAAGAAAAAATGTACATCTTTTTAGTAAAAGAGGTGAAAGACATCATTATAGTACTACTCGTAGAAGTAGGGATCAATTAGCTCAACCAGGTATAAGACTGGCAAAAGTAGACTCATCTTTCATTCATTTAGCTCCCTTCAAAATGGTGGAGCTGAATGGTGCTGATCCATGCGTCATGTTCGTGAACGGGCGCTGTCAGTTGGGACTGGTCATCTCTTAGGTGCCACGGCTTATTTTTAATTATTTTAGTTTTGAATTGTTGTTTTTTTTTATGTTTTTATCACGGACGTTTTTGACGTATTCCATCGTTCTCACATGTTTAACTTCAATATGAATGATGTTACCAATATTTTGTATGAATATTTTATGTTAAGGGCCCCTTTTCCCGAAAGTTTAGGCATGAGACAGCTTGCGCCCGCGTTGCACAGGAGTAGTCGCGATAGCACTATATCACTGGCGCGGTGCGCGCGAGCCGTTTTTCACGTATTTATTTAATATAAGAAAAAATAAGTGCCATATTATAAATCTATCCAATAATATCCCTGTCAAACCCGATTAGTAAATGAAATGTAAAATTTTCACAAAAACTGCGTTCCCCAAGTCTCATACAACTTAAAATACTTTCAAAATCGACTTTACTTCTGATTTTTTTTTATGAAGCAAAATGTTAAATATAGTGTTTTTAACCAAAAAAGTCACTAGATCAAACATGTATCCGTATTATATATTTTTTTACGAATTTAAATATGGTGATTTCTCTGAAAACAACTCGATCTAGAAACGTAAATTTCGGAAAAGGGGCCCTTAAAAGAGTGTCCGTGGAGTTTCTTGCCCGTTCTTCTCCATAGGAACCTACTATTTGGAATGGGGAACTAGCTTCATATTTGTAACTGACCGACTTCTTGACAATTCAAAAGTGCTTGTCAATGGTTTAATTGAAATAAATGCTTTCCGCCTTATTACAAAACAAGATTTATATTTTGACATGGCTTAAACCATGGAGCCAGTTTTTGTAATAAGAACGTAACACTGATTGAAATACCGTTCTTTATACAAAACTGAAAACTTGGTTCAGTACTAAGTTGTCAATTTTGTGTTTAGGAACTTTACCATAGTCGGAATAAAGTTCGAAATTCAATAATGGCTTCATGTTTTAAACCTGGGTCTGAAGATAAACCTTGTTTTGGAATAAGGCGGTATGAGTTTGAGTTTTACTTAACGTTCCTGAAAGTTTTTGATGTGTAACATCTTTCCTCTCGCTTCCGTGGGAGTGATCTCATGAAAAAGGACGGAAGTGTGTAACATGAAGTGACAGCTTCAGCATGGAATAACTAAGTACTTTTTAATAGCATGGAATTAGTAAGCACTTTATAATAGCATATAATTAGTGTACTCATGGAATTAGTAAATAACCCTGTATATTTACTAAATCCATGAGTACAAGTGAGTTTAAGGGGCTCTCATACAAAAAACGTGATTTTTTAATCGTTTTTGCTCTATATTCATAACGGCAACACGCAAACGCTTGAAATATTCACAGAATATTTAGTTATATATTCACTTTAAAAATAAATAATTAAATTTTAAAAAAAAACAAATATTTAAGGGGGACTCCCATACAACGAAGGTGATTTTTTTGCCATTTTTATAGATGAATGATGATGATGAATGGTACGAAACCCTTCGTGTGCGAGTCCGACTCTTGGCCGGTTTTTTTTCTGTTACACAGCATGAGACACAACGGCGACTTATAATTGAACGGAGTTCGAATATGTGACCGTCAGACCCGCACAAGTTATTCCATAAAATAATATTATCAAAAACCTTCTCACCTTCAAAAACGTGGTCCAAATCGGTAGCGCACACAGTATGTCCTTGACAAGGCACTCATAGGTCACCATACCCAACGTCTGCAAATGTTCACTCTCCTCCTTCGTATACTTCCTACACTGACACTGCCTATTTAACACCACATCTTTAACCCCCTTCTTTTTCTTCGAAAGCACCAAACAATCCGCACAAACATTGGCCTCAACATCTTGCACCAAGTATTGCCTCACGAAGTTTCGGACTTTATCGTCGTTGGTAAAGAGATCAATGTTGTCTGTGGTTGTTGACCAGATGTTGGACTTCTCTAGGGTTAGTGTTTGGGCCAATATGGTGAGGAAGCCTTGTGGGTCGTCGCTGTATGAGAGGCAGCCGGCGCGTTGTTTTATGTCTATGCACCAGGAATATTCGAGGAATAATCTGAAAAAATACGGAAACATTATGATAAATGATGATATTTAATTTTTGGAGGCTTTTTAGGATATCTAGCTGTAATAAAAACTTTATCTTCAACTGCTGAGACACAAATCTTAATATACAGGATGTTAAAGTAACTGCGTGCCATAGCCTAAGGGTAGGTTCAGTATCGATAAAGGAATCGAGGCAATTTTTTTTTTTTCAAAAAATAAAAAACAAAAATGAGTACAAAAAAAATATTGCAAGATCAACCTAATTTAGTACCTTCTAACTTTATTTGACGGTCCTAAGCCCGTTAAAGTACGAAAAGACTTATTTTTTATACCCATAAGCTATGGCACGCAGTTACTTCAACAACCTGTATATAATTCTTCTGTACGTGTGTTTGTCACCTTACTCCTCCTAAACGGCTGGAGCGATTTAGTTGAAATTTTGTATTTATATTTCAACGGGTTCCTGGATGGTTTGAAAACACAATTGGACCCGGTAGGTGGCGCTGCTGTCGGTATAAGGCGGTACGAAGTTCGCCGGGTCAGCTAGTAATTATATATTTTTAAATACTGCTTGGTAAATTGGCTTATGACCTGTTTCATCACCTAAAGATAAGATTCGGTGCACTTATCTGACAGATAATTGAATTCAATTTCTACAATTTCTCTTTCTTTCTCATAGATAGTGCCTATCCCCACTAGAACAAGCTCTTAATTTTTAACATTTTGTCTGAATTTTGATAAAAATGGCGATGGATAAATTTCACAGAAAAAAAAAATCGTTGTTCGACAAAACTTTGCGTACCACGCCCAACTAGCTTATGTTCACAGACAGTAATAGATATACCAACCAAAAACATTTCATGTAAAATGTTGCCAAGACTACCACATAAGGTTAGCCCTGTGAAAAAGATATCAGATCTCGTGTAGAGCCAAGCTTCTGAATCTACACGGCCTAACTCTACCGACCCTAACTTCACAAATTCTACATATCAGTAAAAATATATGGCTTCGCCGTTTCGCTACCGTCGTGGAGGTGATGAGAATATTTAGTTTCTGAAGTAAGTAACGAAACAGCCAAGCCATACATTTGTACTAGTATAATAGTATTAAAGCTATTCAATTGAGACTTTGTATGTTTAATTAGTCTATTATTGACATCATATCCTGAGAATATGAACTATCTGGTACATCGGAAACCAACTCTATGAGGGTTCAAAAAAACGACGAAACACTTCCAGAAAAGGTAGGTAGTGCCCTTGCGCTTCGCTTGGCTCGTCTTGGCGGGGGCACTACCGTGCCCCCAGATGATTCTAATTATCCTAAAATAGGCACACAGGCGTGGTGTTATGCTCTGCTATAACCTAAAATACCTGAATAACTCACTTCAACTGATCCCAATTCCGGTCTCTCTGGAAGGTGATAGGCCAGTACCGTGGGTCGTTGATCTTCACTTCTTTCAGCGTGTTCAGTTCCGGTATAATGCAGGGAGCTTTCATCTCCTTTACTACGTTATTGAGGTCGATCAACTGAAAAGAAAACAGAACGAATTTTATAACTAACGAAAGGTGTATTGTGCATTATATTTATAACTTGTGGGATGTAAAACCGGGCTTTTAAGATTAACGATACAAATGTAGCTTTGTCTGACATATCCTGGGTTACCATAACCAGCGATCGGAATAGCTAGCGCTTATTTACCTAAACTTCGAGAAAGGAAGTAACATAAAGTGGATAATACCTCCTTTAATATCTCGGAATAATTATAATGAACTTTAAATCCCGGGATTTATTTATTGGACTTTATTTATAGTTACAAATTATTTATTCGAAAAATCTATATATATAAAAGAGAAGTCCACTCACTGACCACTCATCACGAAATCTCTGAAACTACTGGGCCGTGAGGTCTAAAATTTGGCACAAGCACTCTCTATGGGGTGCAGGCGTGCACTAAGAAAGGATTTTTATAAATTCGCACCTTAAGCGGTTGAAAAGGGGTGTCAAAGTTTGTATGAAACTCCTATGTTTTTAAAGTTAGAGACATGAATGTTGGCCTGATTTTTCCTTTCGACTTCTAGGTGCTCACTAAGAAAGGATTTTACGAAATTCAGCGCTTAAGGGTGAAAATAAGGGTTTTTAATGTTTGTATGAAAAATGTATCAAATGCAGTTAAGATCCAAATTGAATCTTACGGCAACGAGGTATTGCATACTTTACATTGAAATTAGAATTCCGAGGCCGATAAAGATCTAAATTGAATTTTACGACAACGCGTTAATGCATATTTTACATTGAAATAAGAATTTTTGAAAGTTTCTTGAGGTTTATATTTAGTTTTTTTTTCTAGGTGGCCAGTATGTTTCAGTGCAGGCGTGATAACGTTCTAAAGTTTTTATGCCAGTTTCTAGGTGGCCAGTATTTTTCAGTATGCAGGCATCTGCTAAAAGATAATGAAATGAGGTTCTAATTGGTATTCAGGTAATTTGAACGTTGCATTTATAGCATTAAAGTCGAGAATGCCAAGGGGAAAGCTTCACAATGTTTAACCTCAATCGCGGCTTGCAAGCCGATCGTATCGTAAAACGAAGTCCAGTATCAATCACAGAATACATACCTAAGCGATACACGTTCAAGCTATTTTTGCCGAAATTTCTGTTCTGCGATATTTTGATATTACTACTAATTTGCTTTGAAATATTTTTTCATCATCGTTGTTTAATTTAAGTCTTCGTTTTCGTTTGTTTCGCTTCCTAATTTTAAATTGGAGGATAATAATTGTGTTCTTACCTATTGCCTGTTGGAATTTTGTGATTTCTATTTCTTTGCGAATTACTTATTGTGTAGTTAAGTATTTCACACTGTGGTATTACTATAATAGTTTTTAGTATTAGTCGTTCTTACTAGAAAAAGTGTCCTTAAATACCTAGGTTCGTATTTTAATTTTATTGTTCAGTATCTTTGGTTTAGGCTGGTGTTGTAAGGGTTGTAAAAAGGTAGCTATAAAGAAAATTACGTACAAGTAATATTTTTTAAGTTACTTACTGGTCGCATTGTTTAATTAAAATGGATAGTCAAATTATTATCACTTCTAATGAAGTGCAAATTCTTTGCCAAATAGTAAATATCCCTGGCGATGGCGCATGCTTATTTTCATCTCTATCCTCTTTGGTGAACAGTAACGTGGCCATGGCTTCTCAAATTCGAGACAGCATTGTGCGCCACGTGTGTCTGGGTGAAAAGTTGCAATCTTTCCCAGTTATTAGCAACTGGGAAAGATTCCAACCTTTCACCCAGGATCGGTCAGGAGCTGTTTATGGTTCAAAGCGTAAATACGTCGCTAAAATGTCTTGTAATGGCTTCTACGGAACCACCTGTGAACTCATGGCAGCGGGAGAACTATTCCCATTTGAGTTTCAGGTGTTTCAAGATGGTATTTTTATTGCTGGTTTTGGAGAAGCACAACAGGGAGTAAAAATAATCCGATTCTCAGGAAACTTCAATGAAGGTCATTTTGATGTTTTAATTCCGTTAGCCAATTTAAATAACGAAAATGTTCTTTTGACCTCTCATGCCGGCAAAATTGAAGTATCACCGACTTTCACTGAATCAGCGTAATGTGTGCAGTTGAATTCACAATCCCAGTCCCAATTCACTGCCATTGATTGTGTCGAGAAGTCGCAAATTATCACTTGTAACGGAGCGCAAATTCTTTGCAAATTAGCAATATACCTGATGATGACGCATGCTTATTTTCATCGTTATCATATTTGGTGAACGTTAACGTGGCCATGGCTTCTCAAATTCGAGACAGCATTGTGCGCCACGTGTCTAACAACTGGGAAAGATTCCAACCTTTCACCCAGGAGCGGGCAGGAGCTGTTTATGTTTCGAAGCGTAAATACGTTACTGAAATGTCTTGCCATGGCACCTACGGAACCACCTGTGAACTCATGGCAGCGGGAGAACTATTACCATTTGAGTTCCAGGTGTTTCAGGATGGTACTTTTATTGCTGGTTTTGGGGAAGCACGGCAGGGAGTCAAAATAATCCGATTCTCAGGAAACTTTAATGACGATCATTTTGATGTTTTAATTCCGTTGGCTAATTTAAACTTTCACACTAAATCTCATAAACACCAACGTATGAAACACGCGAGTGAAACCGCGCGGGTACAGCTAGTCATACCATATATTTAGTTGTTTGACAAAAGATATTTTGAAACAATAGAAACCGCCGCCGCTACCTGTTCCTGGCCACGAATAACCAAATATCTGTACAACAAAATGTATGTAGATATTTATTCGAAGCACAAGTTTTAATAAACCAGCCAACTTAATTTTATTTTAGTACTAAAATTGTCACACTAATATTATAAAGGCGAAAGTTTGCGAGTGTGTGTGTTTGTTACTTCACTCTCTAACGGCTGGACTAATATCGATAAAATTTGGTATGTAGGTAGCTGATACCCTAGATTAACATATAGGCTACTTTTTATCCCGATATCCCCACGGGATCGAGACTTACGTGGGTGAAACGGCAGGGCGCAGCTATTGTTACATATATTCTTCCATAATCTGTAACTATAAATAATGTCCAATAAATAATTGGTGGTTTTTAAAACACGGGATTTTAACGTCATTATAATTATTCCGGGATTTAGAGGAGGTATTTATCCACTCTATGCTACTTTCTTCCTCGAAGTTTTGGTAAATAAGCTCTACCTATTCCGATCACTGGTAATAACCCTCACTACCAACCTTTCAGACTGGCTTATCTTTTCAATATGTCATGAGCAGAACGAGAGCAATGGTGGCCCAGTGGTGCGAACCCTGACAGGCAGTTTACTTTATGTAAATTATTTCATCACCACTGCTCTCAAAACGGTGAAGGAAAACATCGTGAGGAAATCGACGTCATAGAACCAAAAATTCGAAGACATGTGACATCTACCAACCCGCACTGGGCCCGCGTGGTAGATTACAGCCCACTCTCACTCGAAGTGAGGTCTGTGTCCCAGCAGTGGGACCATTATAGGCTGGTTATGTATTTTATATACATTTATTTATATAACATATACAACATTAGTTTTTGTTTAACTTAAACCCGAAAAGGGGTCATTGTACTCATCATTTTGAACAACTTTTTCTATGGGACCAACCTTGAAATCGCGAAATAAAAATCAGCTGTTCCATACATTTTGTCGATTTCAGTGAACACAAATGTAGGGAACAGCTGATTTTTTTTCGCGATTTCAAGGTTCGTCCCATAGAAAAAAATGTTCAAAATGGTGAGTACAATGACCCCTTTTCGGGTTTAAGTTAAACAAAAACTAATGTTGTATAACCAGCCTATAATGATCCCACTGACCATGAGCTGAGTATTCTTGTATAAATACCGTTTTGGTATCGTAACTAAACTAGCATTATCTATCTCTAGCTTGTATTATCGTTCTGCAGAGCAAAGGTGTGTGGAAAAGAGAGCATTTTCATAATTTCAGCCGAAAGACGTCCACTACTGGACATAGGCCCTCAAGCACCGCCACTTCGACCGATTCTGTGCTTTGCGCATCTTGGGGATACCTGCATTTTACTTTAACATAATTAAAATTGTGACATATAGTGACCTAATTGGTGATGTTCTTCAGAAAGGACAGGTGCGGATTACTAACAAGTGGCGTGTGTGTATGACCGGACGTATAAACGTAAACGAAGCAAAAATCAAAATCAAAAGTCAGTTATTCAAACTAGGCTGAGAATCAGAACTTTTCGAACGTCAAAAATTACATGAGACAGTCCCCCAAAAACGCCCACCCTTCACCACTTCCTAGTGCTTTAGCTGGGAAGAAGAAGTGGCGCAACAAACTCCCCAGCAGCACAGCTATCAGTTCACATATAAAACTTGAATTTATACAATAAAATGTAAAATGCAACACAAAACATTAAATTAAATTATTTGCCTTATGTTAGCTAGCCCACACCACTATACAAAAAAAAATATATATATATATAATAATCGTCGAAAACTATACTCAAGCAGAAATAACGTAAACAAAACGTATCTAAATAAAAGCCTCCAGGCATAATGGGCGTGCCCGCTTAAAAAAAGCTACAGCTATAACTCGAAGTCACAAATGATAAACTAGCACCATCGAAGTAAAATAATAACAGTTAATTATTAATAACAATAACAAAACCATGGTCAGCAAGACGACCAGTCAGCACAAGCAGCACCCGTTCACGCGCATAACGCAAAGGTCAGCCATCACTCCCTCGCCATATTTGAAGCAAAAGGAGTAAGTAAGGAGCGTAGCAGGTGGCGTTCTATAGTTTCTGCCTACCCCCGTGGGAAGACGTGAATTTATGTAGGTATGTATAATTAAAATCGTAATTACCTGTATGTGTGCATAACAAAGCTTTTCTGTACTGATATCTCTGGGTAGAATCAATCTTGCTTCAACTGCCAATACGTAGAGGTGCCTGAAGGCTTGCAAATGGTACCTGCAAGTATTAAAGACGAACGTTACATGACATATTTAGAGAGAGAGAGATTTGCAAACTGATAGTTTGCAAATCAATAAAATTTCAATATTTAATTTTAATTATGGCAAACCTACATCAGCCTGATTTAGCTTATAGACCGGGAGATGGTGACAGATTGCACTAATTAATTTGTTATAGTATGGCAAGCCTAGTGTGGTCGAAGTATGTGATGAATGGAATGAAAAACATGGTCATGGGGCTGGGGCGTTATCGCAAGACGATTAATCGAACTTGTCGGATAAATTAAGGGCTCCAAACGATATGCCATACAAATGAATTAGTGCAATCTGTGACCATCTCCCGGTCTATTAGTTTGCAAATCGACAAAATATCATAAAATAATGAGACTATCTATATCTATCAAATCTAGACGATTATTGTTAAACAAACAGATACCGTCTTAATTAAAAACTAGGTTTATATTTGTACCTAGTTTAACCCTTCGAACGCAGATCTACGCGAGACTATCGATTTTTAATTGTTTCTGTAATATACGATAGGTTAAAACATCGAACCAGCTTTTGCATTGCCGAACTTATTCAGACTACAGTGTTAATTTAAAATTAAACAAAAACTGTCTTTAAAACCGGGTTTAAGTTCGGGTTTCGAATTAAGAACTTTATTGTACTCAGAATAAAGTTCGAAATACAAAAACTTTCTCGAAAGTATACGCTTGGACTAAAATTAGAACTAGTTTTGTAATATGACGGATAAAGTATTTAGATTTTCAGGTACCTATTATCTTCGCTGTGTGTCGGGAACTTGGGGAAGAAGGCAGCTAACAACGCTGCTACAGCAGTAGGTGTCGTGCTCAGTGTAGCCCGGCCTCCTCCCAAGAATAAAAGGCCTATGGTACAGTGAACTGCCATCTGAAAGTGGAAAAGAGTCAGTGATCAAACGCAAAGCATTTATATCAAATAAACCAATTACAGTCCCTTGTTAAGGGGTCGCCGGACGGTCAGTCAGACAGATAAAGCTAGTTGCCCATTCCAAACCGCAGTAGGTTCTTATGGAAGAGAACGGGTAAGAAACTCCGCGGACACTCTATTAAATCAACATAAGGTTACATCATTTATGTTGAAATTATACATGTGAGAAAGATGCAGAACGTCAAGCGTCTGTAATAAACAGCAAACCAACATTATGTTTTGCAGTGCCCTGACAGGGTTCATGTACCAAAGCCGACAGTAATTTATTGTAAATGTGTGATGTGCGAGCTGTGTGAGCATAAAAAAAAGACTAAAAAAAAAAAAATACGCCGTGGCAGTTAAGATATGACCAGTCTCTACTGACGGCACACGTTCAAGAACAAGACGCATGGATCAGCTCAACCATTTTGAAGGGAACTTAATGATCCAACACACGCGTTACCATCAGCGAGACATCTGAGTGAGCATGACACACTCAGCCGCCAGGGTACATTCAAGTCAATGAAAGACGCACCCAGTCAATGGTAGCTTTATAGGTACATAGTACTCACACATGTGCTATGCAATGCCCTTGTGATGCAGGATTAGCGTTGAGCCAAGAATTTTTATCAGCAATGTAATTCCCCAATACAAAGTAATACCTATGTCAGTGAAAACTACCTGTATCTACCTTCTTAGATGAAGAAGTATACTATTTTATTGTTTAAACCAAATATTTTAAGACGAGCGCTAATCCTGCCGACAAACTGTCACGCAGTTTGGCAGGTTTATAACATGTGTACAACTTGTACAAGTGTTTGGTCCAAAATAAATTATTTGTTTTTTTTATTTGTTTTGTTTCAAACATGAGCCCCTTGATGAGTCACGCGTCTTTTGCCGCGCCAATAGGCATTTAAAAGCATTTTTAGGTCGCGCCGCGGTTTTTGCCGCGTCTGAGATCATCGCCGATATCTCGAAAGATACTTATGGGAGATCCCATAAGTATCTTTCGAGATATCGGCTAAATGAAGTGTTGTTAGAATCTTTATGAAATGGGCTAACATATTATGTATAGACTAATCCTGTCGTGCCTTGTAAAAAAAAGCAATAAATCGGCAAAGTCAGCCTAAGCGTTTTTTCGTCTATAGGTCATTCTAAAATAATAAATAATCATTATTTCATTATTTTTTGAGTTATTTAACATGCCAATAGCCTTCCTTACACATATCATTAAAAAAAACACAGCTGCCAGAACATTATTTTTAAGACCGCTGTGTTTTAAAAAAATGACCCGCAAACCTTAAGTTTGTATTCGATGTAACTGTCCAATGTTACGTTTATTAATTACGGTATATGTTTAAATACATGCTAACAATAGTAATAAACAAACTTATCTATAAAGCAACGACAGTTTGTTAGCAATAAAATAGTTATTATTCATCACGGCAAATTCCGATTTTGCTAGTTCCGAACCTATTTCTGTGCAAAATCCTTCGTAACTACTTATTTTCGGGCTTAAAATCTGTTCATTACATCTATGATATAAATCCAATTTGCACGCAATCCACCAAAAACAAAGCACTACACAACGAATACCAACTCTTGCCAAACCGAACTGCCAAAAACTGCCAAACTAACGTCAAAGAGTTCCTAATTTATTTATTTTATTGCGCTCCAGAGTCGTGGTTAGTGGTTCTATAACATCGTTGTCTAATATTCTACCAATTTCATGCTTAAAATCACAAAATCCCAGACGTCTCTCAATGAGAGTCAGTCATGACGTGACGTATGTCACCATCAGACTGAATCAGTCTGATCGTCGCACCTCGAACGAATTTTTTGATTGACTGATTCAGTTCGATCGACTCACCATGGGACAGTAATAAAAATATATCGATCAACATTAAAACAGAAATCGATCAAATCTTATGTTATATTTATACTACTTTAAGTGTTATTAAAAACCCTTTTATGTATTAATACTATATTTATATTATTATACAAAGTAAAAATCAATACTTGTAGGTACTTTATTTTAATTTTAATCAATTGATTGTTTGCATTGTAAATGTCATCCGCAATTGAATTAATCACGGATGATTTCGCTGTTGATGCAAAGAAGAATTTCATTCTCTATCTCCGAAGATCTTTATCAGATTTTCATAAGAAAATTAGTTTATTAGCTTCAGAGACATAGTATATGGTACATGCAATGGAAAAACATACAGTCAAATTAACGAAAAGGTCATATGATTATTTCGTTAATTTGTTCGTTTGGTGGCTATCCACCTGGGCATGCAGCCTCGACATAGATAGCGATCACTTTACGATCGAATTCTGTCGCAAAGTCCTAGTGGGATCCCTAGACAGACAAAATTGCAAGACATGCACGAAAAAAACCACAATCTTGTCAAACAATTTTGACCGTTTTTAAATTGAGACTCTATTAGGACTTCGCGACCGAATTCAGTTGTAAAGCGATCGCTATCTAAGTCGAGACTGCAGGGCCTGGTTATTTAACCATAAGCGAATTAACCGATCAATTGGAAGTATAGTAGGTACATATGCAAGTATATTATCTAAAATAAATAGTGGGTTTCGTTTTTACGATCTCCCGTTTTAAGTCGATTGACAAGCCCTTAAACAATATTAGTTATTGTTTACACTAAACCCGAAAAGGGGTCATTGTACTCATAATTTTTAACAACTTTTTCTATGGGACCAACCTTGAAATCACGAAAAAAAAAATCTGCTGTTCCGTACATTTGTGTTCACTTAAATTGACAAAATGTACGGAACAGCTGATTTATTTTTCGTGATTTCAAGGTTGGTCCCATAGAAAGAGTTGTTCAAAATGATGAGTACAATGACTCCTTTTCGGGTTTAGTGTAAACAAAAATTAATGTTGTATATTCAGGTCAACGAGCGAATGCGTTCCTGTCATCGTTCAGTTGGACACGATTGACTTTAAATTGTTAATAATCGTATTCTTTTGTACCAAACGTTTGCAGTCTTCTCACAGTTATTTTACTTCTGATTTGTACCATAATGATTTTAAATGTAGTCGCTATAAGGTTGCTGTCAGAGGCATAAATAATTGTGAAAATATTGTAGGTGGCAGGGAGCATTCAGTCGTCGGAGGGCGTGTAGAGAAGAACCAGTAGTACCTGCGCGCCGTGCGTGAGCGCGGGCGCGGCGGGCGCGGCCTCGAGCGCGGCGCCCGTGCGCGCGCGCAGGCGCCGGCACGCGCGCAGCACCTGCACGTCGCCGCGCCCGCACATTATCTGCGGACCAAACAACTTTTAAATAAAAAAAATACTAGTGTGCTTTAGACCACACGACTGAAGTAAAACTTACAAATAGTAATACTAATTATACTTCCGTAACGCTCTCGTCATACATTCACCAGCTTACTCCCCAAGTCAAGCGAGCCTAAAGAAGTTTTACTTCAAAAATTGTGAGCCGTCAACGGGACGCCTTGCAGATGTGAAACATCGAAATCGAACAAACAAACATCGAAAAAAAGGTCAGGATCGCGGAGCGGGGGGACCGCGCGCGCGTATAGTGAGCGATGAATCGCCACCAGCAATCGGTTTTACGTCCGCCTATAGATTGTTCAGCTCAAAAGGGATGGTGATACACATTTTATTTAAGTAACGCGTCTTTAAGGTCGAAAACAACACAGGTACAAGCCTAAAATCTGTCAATTGTGAAATTAAAGCGTAATTCTTAAGGTGCATTAAAATAGCCATCTTAAAGTAACGTTCGACAGTCAACCCTGCTCCCACTTAAGCCCATATTCATTGGGAGCAAACCTGACACAGTCACAGTCAAAATTGTTTCAGTAAAATGTATTTGTGTTGCAGAAAACAAGACGCTATCCGCCTTATTACAAAACAAGATTTATATTTTGACATGGCTTAAACCATGGAGCCAGTTTTTGTAATAAGAACATAACAGTGATTGGAATGCCGTTCTTTATACAAAACTGAAAACTTAGTTCGGTACTAAGTTGTCAGTTTTGTGTTTAAGAACTTTACCATAGTCGGAATAAAGTTCGAAATTCAATAATGGCTCCATGTTTTAAACCTGGGTCTGAAGATAAACCTTGTTTTGTAATAAGGGGGTATATTTTGGGATTGTAATGCCCAACAGTGAAAATGTTATGTACTGGTTATATTATGTAAATGAGTAGACGAATGATTCCCTTGATGGATTTATTGCTACTGGTCATAATTACACAATTAATACACTTAAATGCTATGTTGAAAAATGCACATCTAAACAATATTGATGTGCATAAATGAGTGTGACGTAAAAACTACCACGAAGGTCAATGTAGTACAGCGTAGCTCGTACACTATACAGGGTGTAAGGGACAGCCCTCCGCAAATTAACAGGGTGCATTCAGCTCCTTATTTTGAATCATATTCCAGTGAACATTTTCTCAGGAAAATTGTATTTTTTTAATCGTAATTTCGGTTACTATTCCTTTATTTCAATGTAAAATCACATTCTCTGTACGCAGTACTCCATTATTGTAAATAACACAGCTAAAATAAAAAAATCAGCAATGGATGTTGAAATTCTCTAACGAACGACGCCTGAAATCAGCGAGCGCGGCCGTCCACCCCGCCGCGACAAATCAGGTTCATTGGATTCCCATAACGTTCCTGAAATAATTTCATGTACCGGTCATCTTAGTACGATATACTGAATTCACCCCATCAGTCTGCGGAGGACTGTCCCTTACACTCTGTATAACAAAATTTGATGCTGCAGAAAACAATGTTCTATTACAATTCATGCCGATACAAGAAAAGAAAAGGATAGTTACCATGCCCGCAGCCAACAGACAAACACACAGACACGCCTCTAACGTGGACCGGCCGGCTAGTTCGGCCACACTCTTGCCTCCCACGGTTATGAATAGCCGCACATAGTGTAGTGCTGTGTCGCGCGCGTCTTCGTCGCCGGAGCCTGCGAAACGCAGGCCCATCGCGAAACACGCGCCGGCTATTATATTGCAGTAGGCTTGGCTGAAAAAAATATCACAGATATAAAAATAATTGCAAATTATTACAAAAACCGGCCAAGTGCGAGTCGGACTCGCGCACGAAGGGTTCCGTACCATTATCTATAGAAATGACAAAAAAATCACATTTGTTGTATGGGAGCCCCCCTTAAATATATGTTTTATTTTAATTTAATTATTTATTTTTAAAGTGAATATATAATTAAAGATTCTGTGAATATTTCAAGCGTCCTGTTGCCGTTATAAATATCGAGTAAAAGCGAGCAACAAAATCACGTTTGTTGTATGGGACCCCCTTAAAGATTTATGTTATTCTGTTTTTTAGTATTTGTAGTTATAGCGGCAACAGAAATACATCATCTGTAAAAATTCAAACTGTCTAACTGTAACGGTTTATGAGATACAGTTTGGTGCCAGACGGATAGACAGACAGACGGCGGAGCCTTAGTAATAGGGTTCCCGTTTTACACTTTGGGTACGAAACCCTAAAAACCATAGGGAAGAAAGATCCACCCACATCCATGTTTGTTTCAGAAGCATGAAATTAGAGGCAGTTTGTTTTGTTTTATAATATCTCGCAATTAGAGGCAGTTTGTTTTGTTTTATATAATATCTCGCTTAATATCTGTAACTCTTAACGTCATTTACAACAGTGTAACTTTAAAAAAAAGTATTTTTCCATCAAAGGTATCTTAGATATTTAATGTAGTTTTTCTCCGCGTCTGGCTTGTCAACGTTTTTGGCAAGGTGTGTGCATATTTTTCTCCAGATATTTACTCTATGATCTGATTATAAATAATACATAATCAAGCTTACTTCATAGCTTCATAGTCGATGTTGTCCTCAGTCGGTTTGACGAAACAGTACGGCTTAATAGTAGCCGGTACTTGGCTCTCCACCCATTCTTCAGTCGGCTCTATACTGTCCCATAAAACTAAGCCTGAAATAATGTGCATGACCTTAGAATATCTAAATAAGAACACAGGTATGGAAATCAGAAGCTGTGCCGTAGACTTGAAGAATAAGAGTTTAATTTTTTTATTTTATTTTTATTTAAAAGGAACAACAAACAGCTACAATATAAAACATAGAAGCCAAAAATACACAAAACGAGCAGACAATATTGCAGCTCACAACGCGGTTCACCGATTAACTATATGATACAATACAGTGAAAATAATGAAAATAATCGCTAGGGTTACAAATACTAGATATAATTTTATTCTAACTTATAATAACTATCGTGTTTAAGTTAAAGAGGTGTATATGTATATAATGGTACAAAAAAGAAAAAAATATAACGATATTCAAGTAAGCTCCTTCAGTATAAGACTTTTGAACCTACAGTGAGCACATGCAAAAATGTACATTTGGTTCAAAAGTAGCATTGTAGGAATCCACCATTATGCGAACAGGCGAACGCAGGCCAGAGTTGGACTTGAGGTAAATTACGTGGGGAACTACCACTCCTCACAGGAGTGGAGGCCTGTGTCCCAGCAGTGGGAACATTATAGGTTGATTAAGTACCTTAAGTATGTGGGGAACCGAAAGTATAAATAATATTCTTTATTGTTTTCTTATAATCACAAACACAGTACAAAGTCAATGTAACACTTAATAGAGACTGGTGTCTGTTGTAGGTAAAACCTGTATTACAGATCACCAGGCTTACCCTCTATCGGACAACTCACTTATGACCTATGACTGTATCAAACATTGAACATACAGATTGAACATTATAAAACATTACAAATTAATAATAAAAGTGAAACAAAATAGAAAATTAAAAACTAAAATAAAACAAATCTGGTGGCAGAAGTGACCTAATATTGATAGGGGGGTGAGTATGTGTGGATGTGTGTCGGTGAGAGTGAGTGTAGGTGATGGTGTGATGGGTATGTGTGTGTCAAATGAATGTATATCGTTCCATGGTAGTAAACGCTACCTTAAGGGTTTTAACAAATGTTCCGTTGAGTTGTAATCAATGCCTTGAAGCCACGAACAAACTTTTTTTTTGCACTCAGTCCTAAAAAGAGGATAAATCAACAGCTGCTTGTTCATTTTATTATATAAATATGGACCCAGGAAACCGTTAATATTATGTGCCAAACTGAATTTATATCCAATTGTCGTGCAGACATCGGTGGTTTGTCTCTTACCTGAGATTGTTTTGGGGTCGTAATACAGTTCTGAGTGCTTCTTGACATCGTATATGAACATGACGTGATTTTTTACCTTCTTTAACTTAAAAAGCTGAATTATTTTTAGCCGACTACGGCAAAGCATACGGAGGGTTATGATTTTAACAGGCTATGTATGCATGTTTGTATGAAGGATGTTCAGCTGTTCCCTCATAACTCCCTAAACTACTCGTCGTATTTTGACAAACGAGGTGTCGTTAGAAGCGTCGTTGTTCCGCGGTTCATAAGCTATATGACGTCACCAAGATGGCGGCTTGCAGCGGATGTAAAATGATCCCGATTTTTTTTTTAAGACGTTTGGTGTCTAATGAGTACTTTCTGAATATATATTGGTTATAGATAAACCCTAAAATTGAAAAAACTGTTGTTATTTCCCAAAGCAACAAAGTGGACCCCAAAATATACCGGTAAAACCAAAGTACGACAAAAACGCCAACTAAAAAGGTATAAATAAGTAAACAAGAAAATCAAATGTTGATGGATTTGTCGTGATCTAGATCCTAGAAAAAAAAATCTACAAACAAAATATTTTTTCCTAGGGTTTTATGTTTTCACGGTTTTGGCAGAATATCAGTATTTTGTAAGTGGTGATGCGGAAATGCTTATAATAAGTTGGGATTATTTTATGAGACCTGATTGTCTCTGGAACTGCTCCACTCGTTGGCTGATTAGCTGATTGTATGTAGGCAGGTTTAATTATAAGGTTTTTGGAGCGCACACTATGACCACCGGCGGGGTTAATTATTAATTAAGTGCAATTTTGGAAATCCTTCGTTGAGGACCAGTCCACTGTGCGATTAAAGAGTGGCTGGCAGCCACTCAGCGCGAGCGTCAATCTGAACTAAGTTGTCCTTCATACGTCAAGGACGGCCGCAAGACCACCACCCCATTCCACCGAATCTTGGACCAAAAATGGCGCGAGCAGTCAGCATACAAAGGACGTTAGTCGACATGGGTTTAGCTTTACTTGTATTAAGAGAATGATTGTGTGGGTAGTTTACCTCTCGCAATAATCCGAAGCATCAGCAGGTCCGGCCTCACAAAGTCCAGCTGGTAGGCCGTGCGCGGCGGCTCCAGCCAGCTGGCCAGCGCGGCGCTGTTGGAGCGCAGGTACATGAGGCCCAGCGCGAGCGTGGCGCCCGGCGACGTCACGTCCAGGTTCACGGTGGCGCCCTCGCGGATCGCGAACGACCCTTGCTTGTACTTCTCTTTTTGTGAACCTTTGAACAAAGAATTTTATTGTAAGTTATTGTGTGAGTGAATAAAGGTTTGTTAGGTTTGGCTTTTTATATTTGTGACTATCACTTAATATTGACTTTTGAGATTGAATTTAATTTATTTTTTATTTATTTGAAACATAATTTTATGTACTTACACTAATAAGAAGCCTCTTATCATAAGAAGATTTTTGTTCGTAATTATAGTTTTTTTTTGTTTTAGGTATTATGTACCATTTGGTCGACTTTCTTTCTATTTCATGACAAACTTATAGTTGGTTGAACATTTCGATATGGATTGAAACAAAATACCGTAGGTACTTCAAAATATTTGAGTCATTCAGAAAATCACGACAGTTACGTAAAAAAAAATATTTGATTGGAGTGACCATATTCTTGAATTTTTATAACGACTTATCTGAATCATATTCAGCAGTGATACATTTTAAAATATTATCAATTTCGTTTCAAACTTCAAAATGCCTGCACAATTTGTGTCGTCTTGGCACTGTATGAAAACGAGTCACCAGTAAGCGGCTGCTTGTCGCCGCCCAGCATGTAGGTGCGCAGCTTGTGCGCCAGCTGCGAGTGCGCGGCGCCGCCCGGCGCGCGCGCGGCGCCCGCCAGCACCAGGCCCAGCGCCAGGCCGGCCGCCAGCGCGTACCCCTCGCGCTCCACGCAGTTCTCCATCTCGGGGCCCGGGGGCTTGCCTGGGGGGACAGGGTTCAAAGGTACACTTACAATGGAAAAATATGATAAAGACTAGAAAGATTGTTCTCGTTGCTGTAATATTCTTGGGCAGCAGGCGCCCGGAGGACACGGTGGAGGTCTGCCCAACTTGGGCGGAGCACCGCCGTGTCTTCTGCTCGAAGAAAAAAGGCGGAACGCGTGAGGCAGAGGCAAAATTCGCGCCCTCACGCCCTAGTACCCGCGGTAGACGCCCCGGGCGTCGGGAGTCATAGGCCGATTCCCGGCCACCATAGGCGCGGGGTTGCAGACGGTGAGCGACGGGTAACTCGCCGTTTTGTTTACGATTACAACACATAATAAATCATTGACTTTTCTATTTTTTAACTTCAGACAATACAACGATTCTAAAATCTACTATCAGCAATTCAAAGGTCGTACCGATCTCATTCAACAACACTTGCGCGTAGTGCGTGTGTGCTGTGGCCTGGTATATCAGCCCCACGCCTAGCAGTGCAGCCACCAGGATGTTCTGCTGGATGTCCAGCTCGATGGATGTGGGCGGGAGCAGGGGCTCGAGGTGGATGCTCATCATTTTTGTGGCTTGGACGTCCATTGTTCCTGGGGGAGAAAATAATGGTATTCTGAGTGTGAAGTGTCTTCACCCAGTTTTTTTAAACTATTTAGAAGTATGTTATTTTGGTAGGTCTATAAGAGCCAAATAAGGGATTATGTGCCGAGAAGTTTTTGCTCACTGTAAACCCTAGCCCTAACTAATATTATAAATGCGAAAAAAAAACGGCTGAACGGATTTGTATGAGATTTGGCAAATGGGTAGACCTTGACCTGGCTTAGGACATAGGATACTTTTTATCCCGGTAGTACACTCCCGTGGGATAATTTGCGTCCTCCACGTAGATAAAGCCGCGGGCAAAAGCTAGTCCAAAATAAAAGTGCCTGTCCCAAATGCCAATGCGGCCTGCATTGGGTCAATAACAGTCAGTTTTATTTTGTATAAAGGACAAAATGAGAGTCGAAGATATTTGATTTTAGTTCATCAAGGTATAGTACATTTTGATACAAGTGGAGAATGTTTGTTATTGCATTCGAGGCGGAATTAACACCCGAGCCGTAGGCAAGGTTGTTTTTGAGCCGAGAACTGCAATAACAAATGTCCACGTGTATCAAACGACGTTTTTCAATACACTTTTGAAGAAATAAAATAAAATAATGAAAAATATTTTTGTCATGAATGAATATTATGAAACTATGATTTAATTTTCTTTTTTTTTCCGCGCTTTGGTTTCGCCAGGTTGAAGGAGAAGCAAATGTATAAAGCCGTTAATACAGCCTAATATAAAAAATAGTAAATTCAAATATTTTTGAGTTTAGAACACAAATAAATGTTAATTGGTTCATAAACGTTTTTTATTGTAATAATCATGGTATTCTGTTTATAAACATTATTTAAATATTCCAAAAATATTAACGCCGAAGAGACGCATCTTTACTGAGATTTAAAAAAAATCACCTCCGAATAGAGAGGACTGTCTTTGGCGCGAGACGGTGTGAATAGAGGCATTGAACCAATTTGGACTAAGTATACTCGTAGGTATAAGTTATCTGTGGCAATTTTTATTCTCGCACACGTGTTGGAAAATAAAAAATCGCCCGCGTGTGAAATACGTTGCACTTTCTCGAAAACTGGTTCATATCGCACTACGATTAGGTTCACAATGCAATGCATTTCACACGCGTGCGATTTTTTATTTTCCAACACGTGTGCGGGAATAAAAATTGCCACAGATAACTTATACCTATGCTTAGTCCAAATTGGTTCAATGCCGCTATTCACACCTACCCCTATTCACACCAACAACAACAACAACAACTTTTTTTATTTTTCATTTTTGCCCTGTGAAAAAGATATCAGATCTCATGTAGAGCCAAGCTTCTGAATCTACACGGCCTAACTCTACCGACCCTTTTTTTTTTTTGGGTGGGAAATTATCAAATAACTTCTCCCGCTCTGGGCTGAGCGGGAGAGGGCGTGTCAGACTTTTACTGACTAAAACCCACCCGTGTTCCTTCCGTTGCCTGTGTGCCGGGGCCACAATATCCCTTTCGGACAAACTCGCAACCCCGGCAGGCATTGGCCCTAACGGACCCCGTCAGTTGGTGCTGTCATCTCTTTGAGGCGCGCGTGAAACACAACGCGCCGTCGACCCGGGCCTGGTCCTTATCGGACGGCGAGCTACCCATCGCTCACCGTCCGCAGGCCCGCGCCTACGGTGGCCGGAAATCAGCTTGTGACTCCCGACGCCCGGGGCGTCTCCTGCGGCGGCTAAGGGCGTGAGGGCGCGAACCCTGCCTTACCCTCACGCGTTCCGCCTCCTCCTTCGCGAGCATTACTGCTTCGCAGAAGGAGGTGACGGCCTCCCATGCACTCTCGCTCCGAACCATGGCCTGAACCAGGGCCGGACGCGAGAGATCGCTGCCGCCGATCGCCTCCCCGAGGACACGGCGGTGCTCCGCCCAAGCCGGGCAGACCTCCACCGTATGCTCCGCCCAAGCCGGGCAGACCTCCACCGTATGCTCCGCCCAAGCCGGGCAGACCTCCACCGTATGCTCCACCGTGTCCTCCGGGCGATCCACACAGTGGTGACACCCGGGCGTTTCTTCCCGCTTTATCCTGAACAGGAATCTCCCGAAACAACCGTGTCCGGTGAGGACCTGCGTCAGGCGGAAGGTGAGGACGCCGTGGCGCCTCTCTAGCCACTCCTCAAAGAGGGGACTTATCGCCACAATTGTGGCGTGCCCAACTCTACCGACCCTAACTTCACAAATTCTACATATCAGTAAAAATGTATGGCTTCGCCGTTTCGCTACCGTCGTGGAGGTGATGCGAATATTTAGTTTCTGAAGTAAGTAACGAAACAGGCTCGTCTTGGCGGGGGCACTACCGTGCCCCCAGATTTTACATATGTATCTATAACGTGTTACCTCGGGACTTCTTGGCGGGAAAGTGAAGCGTCATGTTCAGCAGTTTGTTTAATTTTCCAAAATTTGTGTTTAGCCGAATATTAATGTGTAATAATGGTGGATTATTAACCATTAAGTGTTTGTGAACGTGCATTAGTGTAGGCAAATGAAACAAAACGCGTTACCTCTATAAGTAGCGGCCAGCCCCAGCAGCAGTCCGACACTGATCATCTCGTTACACTTGACGAGGTACTCGTAGATGTTCATGAAGGGCATGTCTCGGAGGTGACCGTTGAGTCCTAACGCCATGAGGAATCCTGCGTGTTCTGTTGACATTTCTGCTGTGCCCTGTTGAACTTGAAATTGTATTGGGAAACAAAGTTTTCACAACATTCTTTTAGCAACATGTTTTTTGTGTGTTGGTAACATTGAAAGTTGTAGAGTTGCTGTCAACATTATTTCTAATAACATTTGAATTCACCGGCAACAATGTTCAGCAATTACGAGGGCGGGTCAATAAGTCCGTGTCTTTTTGAATTTCCCGCCTCTTAATTGAAATGGCAACACTGCTCCTGCCCTCTCGTATTCCATCATTTCACATCTCCTCGTATTTCATAATTTTTATGTACCGTAAATATGTGACCTCAGTTTTTTTTAGTTTATGGGTCTTTAAGATTAGCAGAAATTAGAGGTTGTATTTTGAATAGTATAAAGTTTGTGAAGTATGTCTTATAATTTTTTTGAGTCATTTGAGCGTTTGAACAGAGATCGATAAACTTTGTTTAAAATGAAATTCGAATTTACTGAAAGTTAAGAGGCCGGCGATGGATGCGTAGTTCATGCAAACGTAATACCAAAATAATTTGTAAATCAAACATATTCTTACGGTAGTGTGTCTTTATTCCGATTGGAATACAGAATATCTAGGTTCCCAAATATATATTTTGAATGGACACTGATTTAAACAAGAGTTCTGAGAAAAATAAGTTTTCTATAGAAATTTTAAATTCCTATAATAAACAAAAACAAAAAATTAATATCAAATCAAATCAATCAAATTTAATTATCTCGTTTTATATCATTGTCTTTTTTAAATATATATTTGGGAACATAGATATTCTGTAATCCAATCGAAATAAATACACACTACCTTGGAATATGTTGGATTTACAAATTATTTTGGTATTATGTTTGTATGAACCACGCATGCTTTGCCGGCCCTTTAACATAGCATTTTTTTGTTATTTTTTGCACTAATTACATATATATTTCATAAAAAAGCGATTGAAGAGCCCACTCACCCTCGGCTTATTATAAATGACCCACTCGGAATCAATAGTGAAGCCAGAGAGCGGCACGAGGGCGAGGCCGGCGGCGGCCCCGTTGTGGAAGCTGGGCCACGCGCCCAGCGCCGGGGCCGCGTCGCCGGGCCCCGCGCCGGCCCCGCGGCCCCGCCAGCGGCCCCACACGCACACGCGCGGCAGCTCCACGGCCTCCGTGGCCGGGCACGGCACGGTGCGCAGGCTGGACATGCCTCTGTGGACGATACATCTTCAGTTTCAAGCTTTCTGGCAAGACTTTGCTCATTGCACAAAACAATAAACGAATGAAGGGGAAAAGCGACATTTAACACTACAACTAACGCTACCATCTTGTTAGGGTTCCGTACCCACAGGGTAAAACGGAACCCTATTACTAAGGCTCCCGCGCCGTCTGTCTGTCTGTCCGTCTGTCACCAGGCTGTACCTCATGAACCGTGATAGTTAGACAGTTGAAATTTTCACAGATGATGTATTTCTGTGGCCGCTATAACAACAAGTACTAAAAAAGAGAATAAAATAAATATTTAAGGAAGCTTCCATACAACAAGCGTGATTTTTTTTCCTCGTTTTTGCTCGATATTGATAACGGCAACAAGTAGACGCTTGAAATATTCACAGAATCTTTAGTTATATATTCACTTTAAAAATAAATAATTAAATTAAAATAAAATAAATATTTAAGGGGACAACAAACGTGATTTTTTTTGCTGATTTTATAAATAATGGTACGGAACCCTTCGTGCGCGAGTCCGACTCGCACTTGGCCGGTTTTTTTTAAATAATACTCTCTATTATTCCACCAACACAACAATAAATCTGCACTCACCTAGCTATCGGCAGCGCCATAGTCCTAGTGCTGACAGCGAACAGGTACTTCTCCTGTTCTTCAATAAAGTCGTGGTCGGACACCTCGGGTCGCTGCGTCAGGTTGATGGTCACTGGGATCGAGGATTGAAGCAGGTTTGTTACTTCTGTCATTCTGAAAAAGGATATAATAAGTTATGGTATGGATTTTTGAGTTACAATGTAATTTTGTCCGTCTATAGGTTATTGAAATGCATGTAATTGTGTGTGATCGATAATGTTCCACAATTTCTGTCTGGTTCTTACGGTAACGCGAGGACTTTAAGGCGACGATAACCGACTTTTAATTATTTTATACTGAAGATCACGTTTAAACGAATAGTGTTAAACATTTGAAAAAAATATATGTTAAATTAGAGCATTTTCTCAATAATTTAATATGTGAATATTTTAGATTATGTTTATATTACATAGTGAAATTAATTTGTAAAGTTATGTCTAACGCGGATAAAAAACTGAGAATGGCGCAAAATCTACCAAGTGTATTTTTCTGAAACTTGCATCAATTTAAAGATTATTTAATTATTGATCTTTTAGTATTAGCGTTTTATTAAAATACCTTTTGTTTTGTGTATAATAAATTAATAATGCGTCAAATTGGTGACAGCGCTCCTTGATGGGCGAGTCCTATTACTGGCTGAACGTACGACGCGTTGCGTGAGCTCAGTCACTGGCATATAAATCTCCGTCTTAAATGAAAAACTGTGCGAATTTCACCATTGTGTACATTGCTAATTTACTAGATTTACATAACTAACATCACGCTTGTAATTCTCGAAGGGTTAGTCTGCCTAACCCTTCGAGAATTACAAGCGTGATGTTATGTTATGTGTACCTATTGTACACCCACATTTCGCCAGTTATGTTTAAGTCCCATGTAATAGGGGGCGAGCCTATTGCCATCATCCGGGCACAAATCCAGACTCCAGGTTGGTACTGAGAAATACCTAATGGAAAATCCCAATAACACTTTACCCGACCTGGGAATCGAACCCAGGACCTCATGCTCAGCAGTAGCAGATGCGACCACTAGACCAACGAGGCAGGCAGTCCAATTTAAGATTTATGTTTTTATAAAAGACTGAATCTAAGAATCAGGTTATTGACCACTGCATAGTGCGTTTGTAGCGGCATCAACATCGCCATATGCGAACATCGCGTCACACTGACGTCACGCGTCATCCTGCATCGCGCAAGCAGTGTTTACCGCGCAACTAGCATATATACAACATTCCGACATCAACTGTCGGGCAGTTGCCCACCAGACACAACACCCGTCTGGTCGGAGGATCCACCCTTTTCTTTATAGGATGAGTGAACTTTACACCCCGTTCACTATAACTTGACGCGTAACGCGATTGGTAGCACTGAATTTTGCAGTCTTAAGTTTCAGTACTAATAGAGTTCAAAATGGCGACTGACAGAACAAACTACCAATCACATGACTGCAAGATTTAAATTTAAAATATTTTGTTTTTTAAATGCTCTCTGTGACCATTTAATTATTTTATGAATTTTAATATATTTCTTTATTATGACTCATAACAATAGGACACCATGGTATGGTGTCGTCACCATTCAAATCTATTGTTACATTTCTCTATTCTTAGTTGTTATGAATCAGAGGTATCATATTAAGTACTTACGTTACATAAATATTGTACTTTAATTTGTATTAAAATTGTTAGAATATATACTTGTAATACTTTAGCCTCGTTTACATGACATTAGAACGTTCTATTCTAATCTGTGGTCATCGTTATATAGCCAACTCTTTCTGTATGTGCTAGCTCGCTCTTCCCTTTTGCACTTCTGCAATTGCATAGTTCGCATGTATCGCTCTTTTATTTCTACTATTATTAAATATACCACTGTTATTTTATCAAAACCTCGTTTAATTTAACAAAAATCGACAAACTACAGCATCTTAAAAATTTATTCATGTAGCATGATTATCTTGCTACTTATTTTAGCGTATTACCTATAGCTAATTTACTAAAATGTAAAAAGATCCTCGTAGCAGTGTCAAATGATCAAAATACTTGCGTATTTTGACATATTTGACAATGCTATGAGGATCTTTTTCAATCAAACATTAATGTCCTACGATAAAAGTATCGATATCGATAAAGTACTTCCTCTCACCTATGATCCCTTGGATACAGCAAGCTCAGCAGCTGGGTATTGAGATGTTCCATGCCTGTGATGACGTCAGCATCTTCAGGGTTGCTCCGCGTTGGTTCAGTTGGTCTCTTCGCAAGCGTATACACCGTGTCTTTCTCCAGAACTTCCAGGGCTATGACTGGGGAAATATTTATTTGATGTTATGTTTGTGATAAAAAACAACAATACTGCGATCGCCAACCCGCCTGCCAAGCGTGGCGATTATGGCACCCCCCCCCCCACACTTTTTGGGGGAGGCCTATGTCCAGCAGTGGACGTCTTTCGGCTGAAATGATGATGCTTGTTATCACATCCTGATAACATTCTGGGCACAGACTGCGCCGCTAAGTTCTATACTGTACTGTATGGACCTAGCGCCTAATTTTGCGCAGATGAATAACACAGTAGAATCGAAGCATGTCTGGCGTGCGTGACTATGAATGATAGGCTGAGGAATGATGTGATAAGGCAACGGTGCAGTTTAAAAGAAGATATAGTGACAAAAATTTAAAAGAGTATGCCATGTTGAGACAATGATGGAAAGGCGACTCACAAGAGGTATTTACAAAGCAGAGGTAAGTGGAAACGCCGGGTGGAGACGCCCTGGGACCTAAAGGTCAGGACTAGCAACCGGCGTGCGTGTATGACCAGATTTATGAACATACACGAAGCAAAAGGAATATGTAAGGAGCGTAGCAGGTGGCGTTCTATAGTTTCTGCCTACCCCCAGGGAAGAAGGCGTGAGTTTATGTATGTATGTAATAACACAGTAAAAGTATTTACTCTGGTTAACAACACAGTTACGCAGTTTTCCCGCTATTAACTTGTCTTTTCACACAAATTTTCTTGTACAGTCAACCGCACGTCCTTGGTAATAATTTGACATTGACAGCTCCTTTATATCGTAGTTGTAATAAATAAATTGTTCAGTTTTTGTAATTCCACTTGCGTGCGGTTGACTCAACATATCTATAAAAAAATATTCATCAAAATCATCATTTTAGCCGAAAGACGTCCACTGCTGGACATAGGCCTCCCCCAAAAGGAGGGGGGTTTGCCATAATCGCCACGCTTAGCAGGCAGGTTGGCGATCGCAGTATGGTGTTAAAATGCGTAGAGAACGCTGCTGCCCATTCTCTAGTACCTAAGTCCCTTAATCGCCTTTTACGACACCCACGGGAAGAAATGGGATTGTGCTATTCTTTACGTCCGACACCAAATGGACACAAAAATAATTACTGTGCTAGAATAGACTTGTCATTTGCTAGGAAAGAATCCCTATTCAGCATTAATTTATTATTCAAAATGGCAGGTTAACCAAATAAACACAAACAACGACATTTAACATTACCGAGGATTGTCTGGTGTTTACAGCGTTAGACTGCAAATTATTGTAACTCACACTCCATATAATCCGAGGCAGTCTTCATAGTATGCGCGACCTCGGCCTGATGCGCCAGGTCTTCCCTCATCACCAGGTTGTAGGCAGCCGGCGGCCAGTTCGCCGGGGGGGAACTCTTGCAGCGGCTGAACATCGTGAGGAGAAGCAGGCCTAGGGCGGGCGGCAGGTTGTCGATGTCTCGCAGAGTTATGCCTGGGAAAGAATATGTTAAGTTTGAAATCCCCAAAAGCTTGTGTGATTTAGTTAGCTGTGCATTGTCATTTTTCTATCTATACTCATAACTTCAGCCGAAAGACGTTCACTGCTGGACATAGGCCTGCCCCAAGGGGGGGGGGGGGGGCTTGCCATAATCGACACACTTGGCAGGCGGGTTAGCGATCGCAGTATGGTGTTAAAATATATAGAGAACGCTGCTGTAGTAAGTCCCTTTGTCGCCTTTTACCACACCCACATAGGATGGTGCTATTCTCAACTTACGGCACCACACCGAACTCGGAACTGGACTTCTTGGCGGGAAAGTGAAGCGTAATGTTCAGCAGTTTGTTTAATTTCCCAAAATTTGTATTTAGCCGAATGTTTTTTTTTTTTTTTTTTTTTTCTAATGGTGGATTATTAACCATTAAGTGTTTGTGAACGTGCATTAGTGTAGGCAAATGAAACAAAACAGTGCAACTTCGCTTCAAGTTCTCTCAAGAAGTCCGCGTGAGGACTCAGTAAAGTGCCACATCTTTACTGAAACATAAGGGGAGCGGGCGGGGTTATTATCATCATGCATTGAATATAATTCATTTCATCAATATTAAACAAGTTTTGTAACTAAATAAAGACTTCGCTAAAAGGTCCCAGCAACCAGGCCATTAATATATTATTTAAAAAAAAAAAGGAACTCGGAACTCGAATCTTACATAATTTGCATTCTTCAACTATCTACGTTAGATAAGATAATCAGCCTATAATGTTCCCACTGCTGGGACACAAGCCTCCTCTCTTCGAGAGGGAGTGGGCTGTAATCTACCACATGGGCAAGTGCCGGTGGCGAGCGTGGCGGGTTGGTGGATGTCACACGTCTTCGAATTTTTATTTCTCACTATGATTTCCTTCACCGTTTTGAGAGCAGTGGTTTACATAAAGTAAAGTGCCGTCTTGCGTACGAACCTACGACCTACAACTCGGTAAGTCACGGCCGTTACCACTGGGCCACCACTGCTGTCTAATTTAACGTTATGTAGTCTGAGATAATTGACCGTTTGTCACAAACATTGTTTGTTTATTAAAAAAAATCGCTTGCAATGGGATTTGAACTTTGTCATATACGACCGAGTTTCTGTTCCCAAAACTTGATAATTATCCGAGATGCTGAATACATACATAGTTGATACGGCAATACAAGAATAACTCGTTCTATAGTAAATAGTTAGCGCAGTTGACTGCTACAAGGTCTAATTAAATTGTCGAAACTTCACAAACAGTTGATTTCGGGGTCAACTTCCGCTCACAGGATTCTCTATGAATTTATCACCATACTACGATCGCCAACCCGCCTGCCAAGCGTAGCGATTATGGCACCCCCCCCCCCCCTCCTTAGGGAGAGGCCTATGTCCAGCAGTGGACGTCTTTTGGCTGAAATCATGATGATGATGACGACATTTTTGCAGCGGCCTGCAAAGGGGGCATTGGACTCACGTATGTGTACCTCGGCTTCGCCTTGACTCACATTTTCACGTTCGCCCATCAATGCCTGGTTGCGGCTAAGGCTTGTATACAACATGTCCCAGAATTAACGCACAACCTCTTAAGGGGTCATTGTACTCATCGTTATGAACAACTTTTACTATGGAATTTTTTTTTTTCGCGATTTCATGTTTGGAAATTCAAACTAAGTAAATTATTTATAAATTCCAGATTCAATGACGAGAAACGATAATTTTTCACGCGCCAATAATACGTTCATTTGTTTCTTTTTTACTTTAAACAGCTTTATTCGCAAACCAGTTCGACATTTAAACAAAACCTTTGATAAGTTACCTCCTTGGTTGTCATGTATGGAAGTCACTGATCTCTTATATATTTCACACTAGACTGGCTGCTCTCATACTATTTTTGTGTCTATTTGAGTATCGCCATTTTGGGGCTGTAGGCAGATACGATTGTCCATGAAACTAAAATTAGTGATGTTCTTAAGTCGACTGTGGTAATGATAATACATATCGATGATATGAATAAGTACATTTTCTTAATAACTTCCGATTTCAAGAATCTTATTAAACCATAGATGATGTGTGTACATTTGCATATTGCTACGGACAAAGTATTACTAGATCCTGCACACATTCGCACATGATAGGGAACACTATCGTTACGCCGCGTTCGACGCATTTGTCCTCATTTTATACTTGTTTGCCGCGAAAGCTGAATAGACGCGGAAAGCTGAACGGGTGCGTAACTGCGTACGCGTCTCCGTACAAAATGGTTTTTTTCTATGGGCATAAGCTGAATAGAGCTGAATAAGTGTGAGTAGTCCCTAAATTGACCTTGCATAACATGTGGGACAGACACAGTTTTTTTTTAAATTCTACCCATATTTATTGCAAGAAGTAGTTTACTTTTAAGATTAGATAATATTACCACATTGCCAAAAAACGGGTTTAAAACAACTACTGGATCAGTCTGAGCTGTATCAACTTTTGGTATTGAATATCGACAATTTATCGATAAAAATTTGTGAATCACTAGCGAATTTGCAGTATACGTCAAAATTAGTTCTCGGGACAATCATAGTGGTGCTTCAAATTGCCACACAAAATTAGCTGTCCTTTGTATGGAGACAGCCTGTCCAGTGTGAAATATATAGAGGTCAGTGATGGAAGTAAAAAGTTCGTTCCATTTTTAAATTACACGACAGATATGAGTTTTCATAGTAATTTATTCGGTCGCTAAACACGATAGTTATGGATTTTCATACTAACATTGCCGGCCGCCTGCTCGCATATATTTGACCAGTACAGAATTTTCGATTTATGTCGAAGAAAGTTGTCAAAATAATGCTCGAATTTCCAAGCAAGTTTGAGAAAATTGAATTTTTCTTTGTTTTATCATCATTAGATAGATATCGATAACCGTAACTTCTGTGAAGTGTCACCAGTTAATTTGATATTGTATGTACCTTTATCACACGCCATAATAACAGCCTGGCAATAAGGTGAAGAGTAGTCATTATTATCACGCCTCGCGCGTGGCGTACTACTAGCCGTCACAGTGTCGCGACTTGAAATAGTTTGTATACCGGCGCTGCGACCACAGCCCACTGTGGCGAGGATCTGAAAATACATGATGATTTAATTTTATTGTAGGCAATTAAATAAACTTGAATAATAAATAAGTAAAACACGACTTCAAAGAGGCAGTAATTCAGTTTTGATATAGTCAGTGAAATGTGGTAACATACACTACACGCACAGAAAATGTAGTCGTTTTAAGAGAACCTCATTTTTTTTAACTGAAATTCAAAGTGTTTATTTCCACCAATTACAGGCACTTTTGAATTGTCAAAGAGGCGGTCAGTTAGTCAGAAAGTTGAAGCTATTTGCCCATTCCAAAACCTAGATCTCTATGGAGAAGAACGGGCAAGAAACTCCAAGGACACTCTTCCACTCTTTTAAATCAAAATTGTTACAAAATCCTGGGTACATTATTCTTGTTGCTTTTATAGGTGAGAACAAAGTAAAAAAAAATAATAATAAGCCCTGGCAGTTACGAGATAACCAGCCTCAACTGACGGCGCCCCTTCAAATAAAGTCTGTCCGTCAAAATCAGCACGTATTAGAATCAACTGTCATTAACTTACAGTAACAGAAATATATTATTTATTTGATGCATATACGCTAGTGCCGAAATGTATGTAAGGGTGGTAACAAAACAGAGTTTGCAAATAAATTTTCAATAGATTTCATTTTTTTACAATACAAGGGAAATTCGTAGTGAGGGCTTAGTTAAACACAATTTTCAACACACTTGCTTGTTAAGTGACTCTTATGGCAACACATTTAGGTTCATAATCCAGCTTATTATACACTCGTGTTTTTTACTTTTTATTTTCAATCTCCGCAGAGTATTTATGTCTAAAAACAATGAATATTTTTGTGAATAAATAAACTATTTTAGGTTACATAATATATGATCTGATAAATCAATCATTTCATACTATAATACCGCCTCGAGAGTAAAGATCAACTTATCAAACTTGACTTAAAAGGATACATACCTCAATAATATCCCTGGACATATTATTAACCTCAGCCAAATACGGGTAGTAGCCCACATCCAAATCCTTCAGCATTGAGTTCAAATACGAATACACATTCGGAGGATCCCGACTAAAGTACACAGGCTCACACAACTTCTTCAAACTACCCTCATTTATCTGAGAATCATCTTCGTATTCCAAATTCAAATCCGTCGGGAAATCCAGCCAGTAGTGATTGACATACGCATCAAGTTTCAAATCCTTCGATATTTGATACAAAAAGGTTGATAGCGGCCTCAAATTGCTCCACAAAAGAGTATTTAGTTTTATTTCTTCATAGACCAAATGTAGGGAGTATAACACTTGTAAAACGTAAGGAAATAAGACCGAATTTGTATTAAATAAGTTAGATTTTTCAGTTTCTAAGCTTGTCCTTTTCCCTTTTCGATATCCATCGGTATTAGGTATGGGTAGTTTCAGCATGGTCAAAGAAAGTCCTATGGCTTTATGCATTTTTGAATTTAGGAGATAATCCCAGTCATCTGGAGTCCCATCGCTAGACGTCCTTTGTTTCTTTGTCGCGACCTCAGCATGGTCTATGACGTCATCGCTCTGTTTCGTGTGTAATCGTTCCACGTCGTAGCCAATAAGGGAAAGAAGAAGATCCGAGAACATCGACCATTCTTGTTCGGGAGTTAGGTCTTGACTGCCGGGAGCGTTGCGGACGCCGTACCATTTTATTATTACCTGTGAAATAAATAAGTTTAAATTAACAAGAGACAATATTTCTATTCATTTTCACTGCCTCGTTGGTCAAGTAGACGCAAGCGCTACTGCTGATCATGAGGTCCTGGGTTCGATTCCTGGGTCGGGCAGTGTTATTGGGTTTAATTGATGGCTCGCCACCTATTAATTACGTGGAACTTAAACATAATTGGCGCAATGTGTGGTACACCTCTGCCTAACCTTCGGGGAATACAGGCATGTTTTTATGTCCATATGTCTATGGTTTGTACATAGACAAATAGAGACGTACCCAAATTTGACATAATTATCTCACGAATATTACTAACTTTTCGACGTGCACTTTGGTTTTTACCCGAAATGTTATGAATAAGAAGGCTGAAAGGCCTACACTGTCCTCCCATACCTAATAACGCTGTTATTTGAAAATATTGTAAAATCCAATTATTAAAAAAAAGAGTAACCGTGGAGTTTCTTGCCGGCTCTTCTCCATAGGAAACGACCAATTGGAACCGTGCACCTAGCTTCTGACGTTTCATAAGTGCCCATGTAGGTTTATGTGAAATAAAATATTTTGGTTTTGAATTCAGTAAAGTAGAACCAAGGACTCATTTGGGTTTTATTTGTTAAAAAGGTTTTCTAAAGTATTTTTTTTTTAAAGTATGAAAGAAAGAAAAAAAAAATGGAAAAAAAAATATTTGTCACAGGAATACCTTGGTTGCTTGCTTGGCTTGGTTGGACTTGACCAAGTTATTCTCTTTGTGAAGAAACCAAGTTAACTTACCTGCATAGTAACATCCTTAGGCAATATAGCCCTCAAGGCCGTATAACACCGAGTGACTAGCGTAGAACAAGTGAGTGGCGGTAACGATATCCTGTACATCGGACCTGCTTCAAACTGCAGGGTGAGGCGGGAACCGGCCGCGTCGCAGAGTCCGTATAGACCTGGGAATAAAATGTTTGTTGAGCCATTTCGAACCTTATTGTTACAGAACAAACTTGAGTCTTATGACTAGAAATCGGATATTCGGATGCATATTTACCTACGTACTGTACGTTTTTTTCCCGGCAAAGGATACAGAGTATGGAAACGGCTTCTTATTAATATATTTTTATTCCGGGATCGCGGGGTTTCATTAATAACAGTGTGTAGTTATACAATTTTGTAGTAGAAGTATAATAAATATTTCTTATCTATTTAGAAATAGGCAGGAATTTTGTGGAAAATATAACACGTTTAAAAACACTATTTCTTCAAAACCTTTTATTCTAAAATGAAATATATTTATTCGGGGATACACAGTACAAAAGAGTAGTTCTTAAAAACTTATCAGTGCTGGAAACAGACACTTTTTCCCGTACCGAAGCGCAGTTTTGTAGCGGTGGCAAAGGGACTTGATTATCAATCGTAAATCAATTTTAGTCTGTTCTGCTGAAGTAGGCTTGTAGAAATAATATCATACCATTGTCTATGTTTAGCAGTGGACAGTCAGTTTAGTAGTGGCTGTCTATGTTTAGCAGTGGAGTGCATTTAAGCTTTATTACCCGACTGCGGCGAAGCCAAAAAAGGAGGGTTATGTGTTTGACCTGTATGTATGTATGAAAATGAAAGTCTCATAGGGTATACTATAATTATTAAAAAACAAAATGGCGGGTTTTTGGCGCCAAAAGGAGTGTCTTCGAAAAAAATATATCTTTCAAGCCTATTGAGTGGGGTATCAAAATAAAGGGTTTTGAAAGGTGATTACAAAAATATATACGTATTATATGTTTAAAAGTAATTTAAATGAGAATTTATAAATAAAAATTCCGAACTTTGTGTGAGTAAGAGGTCGGTATCACCCGATTATAAGTGAGTATATAACCTAATTTACCGTGGGAACAACAAACTCATGCAGTCGGAGACATCTTCCTAACAATAACGACCTATTGCCTCCGACTGCACGAGATTGTTGACAGTACTTATTAATTTATATAAATCTTGTTTCCATCTTTTTTTAAGTTCTCTTTTTACGCAGTCGGGTTTTTGATTTTTTAAATGAACTTTTTTTTGATGCTATTCGAAAGCCACTTTGTCCAAGCTAAAATTAACCTTAAAAATATGCACCGTTTTATTTTTCTTTGGCCTATCAACCTCCAGCTTATCCACTAGTGTGCAAGCAAAAATGACCCATATAACAACTCACCTAAGCTTTCTTTCTGCTCAATCCTAACAGCCGCGGAAGTATGCGGCACAGGTGAGAGTAGATGTAACGCCGAATCATCAAAGTTGGAGGTTTCATTACATCTGCTTGGTAACAGGCTGCTGCGGCGAGGGAATGGGGACTGGAAGGTGGCTCGCTTGGTGTAGGGCGAGTCTATTAGACGGGCTAACACGCCTCCAACGTGAACCTAAAAAAAATGGAAAATTATAATCAGGGGTTTACTCCGAAGATAAATCCAAAGTATCGGCCGTTTCCTGACTACGGCGAAAGAAAAAAAACCGGCCAAGTGCATGTCGGACCACGCACAATGAAGGGTTCCGTAGTTGGGATGAATTTATCCCAAAAACAAACTTAACATTGTAGTTGAAAAACATGCTCTCCCACACATCGATATACGTTACGGCCAATTCTCCAACTGCAAATTTAAGTTGGTCGACTATTACTCGTTAACTTGTGAAGCCTACTTAGCTGCGATAGTTTTCCTTTTAATTTCGTTATATATACTATTGCCATGAATTTTTTCACATATACAAAACTAACCATTTAGCTGGCAGGGGGGGGGGACTTTAACAATCAATTTCACTTGACTCCAACAAAAAATGAACGGCTTATCCAACGATACCCCACACCATATAATAGACAAGAAAAAAAAATATCATCCCCATTTTACGTGTAAGGGAGGTACCCAAAAAAAATATGTTTTTATGGTTTTATTTGACGACTTTTTCGGCATGATTAATATGTATACCCATGCCAAATTACAGCTTTCTAGTACTAAGTATCTCTGAGCTAAGCCGGGAACAGACGGACGGACGGACGGACGGACGGACGGACGGACAGACAGACAGACAGACGGACAGACAGACGGACATGGCGAAACTATAAGGGTTCCTTGTTGACTACGGAACCCTAAAAACACGACAGTCAAAGAGATAAGTCAAAGTCAAAAATTGGACTTGAAGTCGGGTAAGGATTCAAAGTCAAATATTAAAAGCGTATTAAAGTCGTTGGAAGTCAAGAAACGGCCGATACTTCGAATTATAACCTTGGAGTTCTTTTTGGCTCATAATTCTAGATTTTTGTTTAGTTCTGTATTTAGATATTAGTAGGAGCTGCCTTCAGACTAATCATACTGAATTTGCAACGGTCGACAAGATCTGGGTTGGGGAAATAATTATATCAATTGATTGATATTCAATTATTCATACTGCGAAAACCCAGTATATGAAATACGGAATCAACTTAATAAAGATACCTGTTCTTGTACGGAAAATTTCTAAGAGTAGTTGGAAAGGAAACACCGACCTCATCTACTTTCAAAATATATTCCTTGACGTGTGCAACGCGTTGAACTGTTTTTTAAAACAAATTTACAAAATAAATATTTTTTCACGTTTTATCCAACCTGTAAGTTTAAGTTTTCAAAGCCATAAGATATTATCAAAACAAAAGTAAAAGATTCTATCTTCATTTACAACACGTTCCGAGTATTGATGGAGCTGGCGCGTTTTTGTAGCGCGTCTGGCATGTTTGCCGACGCGGACGTGGATAGTTTTTCAGCCGTCATGCGCAAGAGGTGCGCATCTCTGCTACGCCGTGTCCGTGACAGCCCCAACACCATTCTCAGAACGTTGGCATCAGCCTGAGGCCTGAGATGGGACTCTCCGATCTTGGGGCGGTGGGTACGACTGCATGCAGTCAAGTAGGCATTCCCCAGGATCGGCGTGCCTCACACAGCTTAGTAATATTTGTACTAACACTAGATTTATAAGTTTACACTGTTACTAACATATTTATATGGAGCATGGCTCTGAAATAAACGATATATTATTATTATTATCTTACCTTCCCAACAACATAATTCCCAGACTGCAATATAATATTGCCAGTTTCATCGATCAACGCGATCATATTCAAATGTTCCAACACCACCGCATCTTTAGCGAACACGGTCGAAACTGACCCAACCATAAGATTTGTTTTAGATGTTTGTCCGTGAGAGTGTGAACGTTGCAACCTCACTATCTGCAACTTACTTACACCACCCACTTTCACAACGAAACACAGATAGTTATGACCAACTAGATCAGTATGTAGGAATGTCTTCATGTCACTAGCAGACTCAATAGGATCTCTCCGTATAGTTTGAGTATCCGTCCAAATATGGTCCAAACAAATATCCGGATACAAAGGCAACGATGGAGGGTTCTGCGGACCATTGTTGGCCATCATGGACGTGTAGGATGCTTGACCGATTGAAGCATGAGGTGATAAACCTTGTTGATGAAACACGTTGGCCATCGGACTGTTAATTCTTGACCGAGACATTGTAGGAGTGGTTGGCATCTTTTTAGATTGGTATGGACTGCCTAATCCAGTTGCCCAGCTTGTGGCATTCCTCTGGCTTTGCATCGGGCTTCCAACATAGTCACAGGATTGACTAAAGACTGTTGTTGTCGAGTTAATATTTGGACACATGGACAAACATTCATCTCTGACAGTTTTCCTGATCCTCCAAAGCGAATGAGTTCCTAATTTCCAGTCGTATAGTAAAATAATACTCGGGTGTGAACTAACAAACATAATTTGCATGTCCCCATCATTGTAGTACTGAAGCCCTTGTGAGGGAGACTTCATCAAAATAGGAGTAACCTCATCCAAAGGATGAGTTAAAGAAAAGCAAGTTGGCAAAGACACATCCTGTTCAAACCCAGAGACTGATTCCTGACGTATCTTAGAACTCATGTTAAATGGAAAGTTCGACTTTGACTTAGAAAAAGTACTGTTTTGAGAATCATTGAACTTCAGAAAGGAGTTTGGTAGTACAGAGTTTTGATTCAATGGTGTTGCTTCCTTTTCTAGTAAAACTCCGTATCTCATTGGCCAGACTTTTTTCACTTGGAACGGTATACTGGTAATGTATTCCCGTCCTTCATTCTCATATACTTTCATGCACTTATTATCTATTAACAGAATAGCTGGCATGGTTTTTGTTTGAATATGTTCTGTGGTATCTTCAATCTTTATGTTTTTCTTGACGTCTCCGATTTGGGTGTTCAATGCGTCTATGAGCATGGTGTTCTTGATGTCAACGTGGAAATTGCAGAATGCTGCGTGTTTAATGGGGTTCTCTATTGTGTAACAAGCGATAGTTTCTCTGTGCTCTGGGTCCGACAGCTTTGTTGCTGGAGTTGAGATAAGTCCTGAAAGACATAAATAAAATCGTATAAACAAAAAAAATAAATGTAGAAACATACATGTTCATGAAAATGTCTAAGTCATGTATCCACTTTTTGGAATACACGCATCAGCTAATAATAAATGTACCGCGACACGCGTCTCCAGAGACATCGCGCGTCTTCGCACGACATCATGAATTTCGTAGTTTTCGGTGTATCTGGCTGGGGGCAAGATTGGGGAGATTGGTTTCCCTAGTAGAGCTCTTAAAACTTTTTGTAAAAAAAAAATAACCGGCTTCCAAAAAAAACACTACAAAGTGAAAAATAACTTTAATTTCGGAAGTCGGTGTCTTTGGATCTGTATTTTAGTTTTTTGCCACTGACTTCCGAAATTAAAGTTATTTTTCACTTTGTAGTGTTTTTTTTGGAAGTCGGTTATTTTTTTTTTACAAAAAGTTTTTATTTTTCACTTTTTAGTGGGTCAGTTTTTAATATATCAAAGTTACAATACGAGGGCGGCACTGAAAATTTCGGGAATCAAGGAAGTGACACAACATTACTATTTAAAAATGTATTTATTGCTTTTCGAAGTATTCTCCGCGAAATTTGACACATTTTTCCATACGATGGAACCAATCATTGAAGCAACCATTCCATTCGGAAGTTGGGGTCTCCAAAATGGCCGTTTTATAGGCGTCCACAGCTTCTTCAGGTGATGAAAATCTCTGTCCACGCAATTTATTCTTTATTTTAGGGAAAGTATAGAAACCATTAGGGCTTAGGTCGGGGCTGTACGGCGGATGGTCTAATAATTCTATGTTTTCTTGCTCTAAAAACTCTTTTGTTCTGTGCGCGGTGTGAGAACTCGCATTGTCGTGATGGAGGATGATGCGGCGGTTGCAGTTCTCTTTACGGAGTTCAGAAACGACCTGTGGCAAACAAATGTTAGCATACCATTCTGCATTAACCGTTCTTTGTCCCTCAAGAGAAATAGTCGTAACATGGCCGGTTTTGGAGACAAACGTGGCCACCATTTTTTTTGCAACACTCCGTGAACGAACAATTTTTGTTGGCTTTAACTCATTTTCGAACACCCAAACTCGTGACTGGTTTTTTGTTTCGGGTTCGTACGCGTATATCCAGGATTCGTCACCTGATACAATGTTGTATACAGCATTTGAGGATCCTGCGTGGAATCTTTCGAGAGTTCTGACGCACCAAGTAACGCGAGCCGCTTTTTGCTCTTCACAGAGCGAATGCGGTATCCATCGGGAAAACAACTTTTTTACACCTAATTTTTCATGCAAGATTATTTGTATTTTGTATTTGACTCATGCCAATGTCTAAAGTTGCCTGAATTTCGCGGTATGTCACATGTCGATCTTCCTCAATCAGCTTACGCACAGCATCAACGTTTTCTTGGGTGACTGCAGTTTTTGGACGACCTTGACGGGGATCATCACTGAGCTTGACACGTCCACGTTGAAATTCAGCAAACCAGCGATAAATTGTGGTTTTGGATGGGGCTTCATCACCAAATGCAGAAACCATCCGGTCAACACACTGTTTTTGTGTTAAACCACTTCGAAAGTCATAATAAATCATCGCTCTTGAATTTTCTCGAGTCAATTCCATTTTCTCAACGACTTCAACACAAAGTTTGACAAAACCTTGTGACAAGACCGAGAATCTTTTTTAAAATAAATAAATGGTATTCGATTTTTAAAACCAAGGAGTTTTCAATTAAAAAGATTTTAATATGACAGGAACAGTGGAAATATTCCATTCCCGATACTTTTAGTGCAGCCCTCGTAGCCTAAAGTCAACTGCTCATTACTTTTTACAAAATATTTCTTTTCCCGATGCTGGGACGTTCATTGTTGAGGTGTTGTTGTGTGTGGCTTCCCTGGTACCTCATTAACGGCAAAAATATGTAAATGTTTATTAACTGCTCCCAAGTTGCGATGTTTATGTTATTTACTTTTTACATACTTCCTTGACATTTCAACAAGGTTCTAACTTTTATTATGTTAATCATATTTTATATAGTTTTTTTTGTTAATGTGAGGACGTTGTAGGCTTAATAGACTGTACCTGTACCTGGTACTTTTGACGGGCCTACGCTGTCCTCTCACACTTTGAAAATATTGTAAAAGCCAATTTTTTTTTTTTTGAAGAGTAGCCGTGGAGTTTCTTGCCGGCTCTTCTCCATAGGAAACGACCAATTGGAACCGTGCACCTAGCTTCTGACGATTCATAAGTGCCGTCGGTTATTTTTTTTTCAAAAAGTTTTTTATTTTTCACTTTTTAGTGGGTCTGTTTTTAATTTATCTAAGTTACAATAGCCTAAAGTCAACTGCTCATCACCTTTTTCAAAATATTGCTTTTCCCGATGCTGGGACGTTAATTGTTGAGGAGTTCTCCTGGTAAGAACCAGGAGAACTGCCACTCACCATATGCATTGTGACGAGCATAAATTGCTTAGCAACCATATTAAAGTAACTAATCGAATCACAACCCGTTATATACTTATTATTAAGTATGTTGTTCCGGTGGCCATCTGTGGTCTCCATCATCAGTTCCACTTCACCAAATGGTGGTTTTCGGGAGCAAATGCAGGAGTTACTATAAAAAATACCCAAATCGCTATAGGTTTGCCTATAAAATTCGAGGGTTTCCCTCGATTTCCATGAGATCCCTTCATCAGATTCTGATTTGGTGGCAATGGGACCACCTCGAAAGCATACCCTTTCAAACAAAAAAATAATTTTCAAAATCGGTCCATAATTGACGGAGATATCGGTGAACATAAAAAAAAAACAAACATACAGCCGAACATAATAACCTCCTCCTTTTTGGAAGTCGGTTAAAAATACGGCTTGTGTTGTTTTATTTTATGTTTTTTGTTTTTTTTCGACAAGTTATTACGATATTCATTATTAGGCACATTAAAACTGTCTTCTTACCTTTCGACCAAACAGCAGTACATCCTTTAACATACAACTCTTCCTCATAAGAGCTGTCAGTCTTCGGATTTATCATAGCCTTTGAATTCTTACTCGGCCCAGAAGTCAAGTTAAACTTCTTGGACATATTGCTGGAACTATTTGCGCTACCACCGCGAGAGGGGCCGGCAGAGTTCAAGCCTTCAGTGTCCATTTTCTTCATCCCGCTGATAATTTCCGACTTGATGGAAATGTTGAAATCATTCTTGAGACGACTTGGTGCACGAAACGATTCGGAGTTGTACTCGTATTTTGAATCTTTCGGCTGCTGCGGTTCGTCTTCGAAGTCTGCAAAAGAAACAATTTAAAAAAAATAAGAGAAAGAATAAAAATAGTAATAATAATTGGACACAGTTTGTGAAACAAAATACAAACAATAGTGTGTGCCTCAAGGCTGCGCCCAAAAGTTCATTTATTTCAGCATAAATGGCAGACAGATGCTGGTTTTCTAATTAACCTTTAGGGACAAACAACGGGAGTAAGAAAATTAACTCACGCTTCCCCAGATTTTGAAGTCCCATGTAATAGAGGGAGAGACTAGATAAACAACTACTCAGTAATTAAATACTAATAACTCTACTAACATAGCTATGTTAGTAGAGTTAGTACCAGATTGTGCCTATAAGCGTATAGGCACAATCTGGTACTAATTCACTAATATTTATGGACTGATATGTCTGAAACTTATATTTCTTTTTCAGTGCAGAATTGGCAAACTGTTATCTCAAGGAATTTGTATCTTTTACTTTTGATTGGAATAGCAATTTACATTTAATTATTTTAATTGGCCTTTTCTAAGACTACCTTACGACAATTTTTTTTTTCGGAATTATTATTATTTATATACTTATTAATGTTTTTTTTTTTACTTAAATTCATGGCATGGTGCTTGCACGGGGGTGACAAGGGGGGGTTAAATTTCTATAATTTTTTGCAGAAATTTATCATAAGGAAGTCTCCACTTGTCTCTGTTCTTGTCTTGTAATTGATATTTATGTCACTTTGAATAAGTAACCAAATTGATCCCAAAACTATTCTGTTACCTTCAAAACTACATAAAAAATTACTCCAAAGTACTAACCATCACAACTCTTATAATAAACCTCCCGTATACACCACCACTCCTGCTCCTCGGTCTCCCGTGCTTCCAGCAAGCTCTCATCTTTGATGGCAAAGTTGGTGAGCTTGTACAGCAAGGAGTTCTCCGACGCTGACGTATTATGCTTGCTGTAGATCTGTCCCGGGTGCCTGGCCAGCACTGTTCTTCCGTGTGGCACAAACTCCTGGAGATTGAGAAGAGGAAATTAATGTAATACTGTCTGTCTGTCTGTCTTTTCATAAGTGCTATTGCAATGTCACAAGGTTTGATGAAGGTAAACAATCATTATTATATCTGCAAAAAATCTAGTAGCATATCCACAATTTATGTCAATAAAGCATAGCAATTAAACGGCAGTTCATACCATGCCAACTGTGTGAAAATGCAGTGTGAATGCATTGTGGAATACTAGGTCCATTTTGACTTAATTTGTCATCATATAATAATAATAATTGATGACAAATTAATTTAAGATACTTCTTGGCTGTATGTATTAAGTTATTATTACACATCAGATTATATGCATTTGCATGTTTGCATATGCAAAAGCATAAATCATTATTTTTATAATGTTATTGCATAGTTTAGTAAGTTTTCATTGATAGTGCATAATAATTGAGTACATAAATTAATGCATTTATCAACAATACCGGCCAAACTCTACCTGAAGAGGTTTCTGCAGAAATGGCGCCAAATAAGTTATGTCCAGTAACTTTAGTTGACGTAGAGAGGTCATTTTCAGCCTACAAATTAATATTAAGTGACAGTCAGTTTGCTCTAGAAACATATTGAATTGTATATTGTCACAAGAATTACTATATTAATATATTGTGAAAATAAACGTAAATTCTAATTTTAAAATGTATTTTCACTGTAAATATTTTGTGCAAATTTCACCCTTTTTAAGTGCATATTTGTATGCATACTTTGGCATTTTGATAGTGCATATAATCCAATATCTCGTCACACAGCCAAGTTTTAATGGAATTGGTTACGGGCAATTCTAGCAATATGCAACATGCTATGCCATCTTATTGTCTTACATTTTGTGTAGTAGCACATGGAATTTATTACAAGTTTACTTATACAGACAGTGGTACAAACATTTTCCCCCTTATTACAAAACAAGGTTTTACTTCAGACCCAGGTTTAAAACATGGAGCCATTATTGAATTTCAAACTTTATTCCGACTATGGTAAAGTTTCTAAATACAAAACTGAGAACTTAGTACCAAACTAAGTTTTCAGTTTTGTATAAAGAACGGTATTTCAATCACTGTTACGTTCTTATTACAAAAACTAGCTCCATGGTATAAGCCATGTCAAAATATAAATCTTGTTTTGTAATAAGGCGGTTTAAGTTTTACTTGTACAATTTATTGCTATAGACTCTTGGATGATTTTAAGAGATTTTAATTGATAATAGTAATATGAAATTATACATCGCATATTATTGTAAACAGGAATCATGTGGTCAAACAATGTTGCTTTATATTTTCCACACTTCTTTTCTGGCCATTGGAATGGTTCAGTAGTATTGAAACTCGAGGAATCAGGCCTCTTTGCTGCACATGTTGAAGCAAGTTACTGTTGGTCTGTTGCCGATTGAAAAAATCTAATAACAATAACATACCAGAGGCTCAGACGCAGCGATCATAGTTTCTTCATCCAGATTTGCAACAATATTTGTAACTACACACACACGTGAGCATATATCGACGTTTGGGTTATTTTCTAAAACACTACACTAAAGAGGTGTTGAATAAAATCGTTAATTTTTAGATTTTTCTAACGAACAAATTCTCATCTTTACAATTTTTGACACTTGAATGAGTTTGACTGTTGACACTTGACAGGGTTGATCAAGCCGCGTTTTGTTTCAAGTGCTAGTCGCTCATTTTAATAATAACGTATATAACAAAAACAAAAAAGATACCAACAAAGCTATAATAATGACATCATTTTGTTAAAGGTTTGATATGCTACCAGCTGCAGTGACATATAATTAATATAAAGAAAAACATTGTGTCACTGGTGTGTGTCAAGTGGAACCGTCAAGTTGGTTTTTCCTATTCTTTTGTACTCTCTCTCTTTACGACTTTCATAATTATATAGTATATTTCCATTCAAGTCTTTCACTGCAAAAGGTACCTGCATTAGGTTATGGGCCCAGAACACCCAGAATTTCCAGAACACCCAGGATTCACAGCATACCTAGGATACCAAGGATAAGACTCAAAGTACTAATAGCGAAAAAACAAAAGCTTTTTTTTTTGGTGCTGTCAAAAATGGAAAATTTTACCACCACCAAGATTCAGATCGGTCAGCTCATAGGTAGCCAGAATTGGGCTACATGGAAGTATAAGGTATCCATCATGCTGCGGGGTACAGAAGGTGCCATGGAGGCGGCAGAAGGAAAACTTCAGAAACCAGTTTTAGGATTAGGCGATGGTGCACTGATGGCCTATAATGCAGAATTGTTAAGATATAGGAAGGCAGACAGCAACGCTCTACTAATCATAACAAGCAACATGACCGAAGAGAGTCTAATGAAAGTCATGCGATTTGAAACAGCAAACGAAGTATGGCAGGAACTTCACCGCTTGTTTGACGGTCAATCAGAAGACAGAGCATACACATTGTGCATGCAATTCTTTAGTTTCAAAAATAATTCTGCGGATGACGCATCTACAATGATGTCGAAACTTAAAAACATTTGGAACAATTTGAATGCAGAAATTTTGAAGACCGATCCTAACATGAAGTTGCCGGAAATGTTCTTGATTTGTAAAATTTTAGATTCCCTCAATGAAAAATTTTTCAGTTTCAAATCAAGTTGGATGCTGCTAAACAAACAAGAGAGGACAATTGAATCACTGACAGCTCAACTGTGCGGGTACGAGAGGGCGCTAGGTGGTCATATTGAGGAGACTCAGGAAGTGCTTGCCTCTACCTCAAAGGTGCAGGATAAATCGCAGCTAAGAGACGAGAAGATAAGATGCAGGTACTGCTCAAAAATAGGTCACCGCATTAAGAATTGCAAACAGTGGATTAATGATGGCAGACCGAAGAAACCTACACAGTCTTTGTCCAAGCAGCAGCAAGTGCAGAATATAACGTTAATGGTTTACACTTGCTCAGAGGAAAGCGATTCAGAAAATTGGTACGTAGATAATGGTGCCACAACTCACGTTACCAATAGAGGAGACATATTCACTAATTTTGAGGACTTTGGAACGAACCACACCGTTACAACGGCAGATGGGACTGTAATTCCTGCAAAAGGGAAAGGGTCTGTGGTAGTGCAAACCAGCGTTAATGGCAAATCAATGAATTTAACTTTGTGTGATGTCTGGTATGTACCAAAGCTTACTAAGAATTTGTTATCCATGTTAGCTGCACAAGATAAACTGCAAAATAGTACTTTTATTTCCACCATGAAAGAGTGTAGACTGGAATTAAATGGTCAGATTTTAGTAATTGGAAACAGGAAGCAGAGTGGAGGACTGTATAAGTTACAAATGAAGACAGTTCTACCAAACAAACCTGTAGAGATTAATGCTATTAACCCATCGAGGTTACTCCAGCTATATCATGAAAGATTTGGTCACCAGAACAAGAAATATATCAAAGATCTTGTCAAGAGGGAACTGGGGATCAACCTAGATGATAAAGATGATATACAGTGCGAAGGCTGCATTTATGGGAAGGCACAGCGTCTTAAATTGGGCAAAAGAGAAAGAGCTACTATGCCTGGAGAGTTGGTTCACGCCGATGTATGCGGACCATTCCCTGAAAGTTACTCGAAATTTCGTTACTTTGTCCTTTTAAAGGATGACTTCTCCGCGTTTCGACATGTTTATTTCATTCGAAACAAAAGCGAAGTTAAAGATAAGATTATTCAGTTTCTGAAAGAAGCCAAAAATGCTGGACATACAGTCAAAACGTTATTGGGCGATAATGGCGGCGAATTTGATAATAAAGCGCTTCGGGAGGTACTTAACAGGCAGGGAATAATCCAGCGGCTCACGATGCCATACACGCCCGAACAAAATGGGTGCGCAGAAAGAGAGAACAGGACTCTTGTGGAAACAGCTCGTTCATACATGCACGCAGGAGATGAATTTCCACAAGCCCTGTGGGCAGAGCTTATCAATACAGCTGCATACGTCCTCAATCGCACGGGACCCACAAGAGAAGAAGGGAAAGTACCGTATGAGCTGTGGCATAAGAAGAAGCCTAAGATCTCACACTTACGTGTGATAGGGAGTGAATGCTTTTTTACATTCCCAAACAAAAAAGGAAGAAGCTAAATAAGAAAGCTACTAAAGGCAGACTTATCGGATACGATAACGACGACGGATATCGCATCTGGAATGGAAAACAGACCGAAAGATCTAGAGATGTCACCTTTTGTCCAACCATGGAATTGAGAATCCCAACGGCTTTGGGACATGGTCCTCAGGAAGACGCCAATTTACCAGTGAGCGGTGAGATAGAGGGAGATTCTGATCTAATAGGACAGGAGACAGAGGGAGAGATCCTTCCGGAAGATGTTTTTTCACAACATGTAGCTTCTCCTGTAAGACAGTCAGTCCAATTAGAGGGAGAACAAGAAAGTGAGATCATAGAAAATGAACAAGCACTTTCAGATTGTGATACTGAAGAGTTCGTAGATGCTATTCCTCCTGATGTTGAGATGCCGATGAACTTAGAGAACGATGTTTCTATACCTGACGTTCCAAGGTATAATCTCAGAGACAGAAGTACTCTACGACCTCCACAAAAATTGGATGACTTTAAATTATTCTTTGTCGATTCAAATAGAGCAAATGGAAGATGGCTCGATTTCAATAAAGCAAGAAGCTTATGCAAGAAAGGTTTTGGAGAGATTCAATATGAGAGACTGCAATCCAGTGTCGAGTCCTTTACAAAACGAAGGAATTATTGAAACAGGGAAAGCTGAGAATAAGTCACAGTGATTTCCTTTCAGAGAAGCAGTAGGCTCGCTCACCTATTTGATGGTCGGCACTCGCCCTGATTTGGCTTATGCTGTAGGAGTGGTTTCGAGGAGCTTAGAAAAGCCAACTTCAAGTGATTGGTCTAAGGTAAAGCGCATAATGCGCTATCTAAAAGGAACATTATCAAGAGGAATTATATATGTTCATGATGTGGACTCTCCTAACAAAATCGAAGCCTACAGTGATGCTGATCATGCTGGATGTTTGAAAACAGGTCGTTCTACGACAGGAGTACTGTGCTTATTTTCAAGAGGTGCGATCTCTTGGATCAGTCAACGGCAAGCCTCAGTTGCCATTAGCACCACAGAAGCCGAGCTTGTGGCAGCGAGTGAGGCTGCAAGAGAAGTGTTTTGGCAAAAAAGACTATTTAAAGATTTGAATGGTCAGAAAGAAATCCCAGTTTTATTTGTCGATAATGAAGCTGCGGTGAAACTAGCACATAATCCGGAGTTTCATGGAAGGACAAAACATATTCGTGTCAGACACTTTTATGTAAGAGAACTTGTGCTTGAAAATCACATTGTTGTCGCAAGGACTAGCTCTGCTACACAGCTGGCAGATCTACTGACTAAGGCCTTGCCCAGACCGAGATTACAGGAACTTTGTAAGAACTTGGGTCTGAGAGATTAGAAGGTCCACTAGCAGCTGAGAGAAAGTGTTAAAGGTTTGATATGCTACCAGCTGCAGTGACATATAATTAATATAAAGAAAAACATTGTGTCACTGGTGTGTGTCAAGTGGAACCGTCAAGTTGGTTTTTCCTATTCTTTTGTACTCTCTCTCTTTACGACTTTCATAATTATATAGTATATTTCCATTCAAGTCTTTCACTGCAAAAGGTACCTGCATTACATTTAATTAATTATTTATAAATTAAATGAAATATTTAAGGACAGAATGTTTTATAATCAAAATACAATAATGAATCACGTTTTCTCACACGTGATTACGATAGCAATTTAATCTTTGATAATCTGTCGATTTTTGACTTACGGTTTTTCCCCTACTAGGGGAAAAACCCCTAGTAGAAAGCTATCTCAGCTGGGGTACAGTCTCTCTGAGTTGTGTTCTGTGGGTACAGTACATCATGGAGCATGGAGAGAGGGGGAGGGGGGCCGGCCATACATTTTAGCTATTCTTGTGCCTACCAAAATCTTGCTGCTGTACTCTGTAGGTATATGTGGATCAGTTCAGGACTTCGCTAGGAGTAACAGTGTTCTGTGGATCAATCACAGGATACATAACACTGAAGGAGTGTGGATCTGTCTATTTTTTAGGTTGGACAGTGATTTGGACCACAGAACACTATTACTACTTGGATTTTGACTCTCGGTTGAAACAGCATTAGGTACACATATTTGGAATTAATCTGACTATTTGAACTCATAGCGATTTTTCTCACATCGGTGCGCTTGCAAACTATTTTAACTAATAAGTAATGCAAATAATAGCCCACAAAATGAATTAGCCGATGCAGGAGTTGAACCTGCAAAAGGCATAATTCATAGTGCACGAAGCAAGCCCTGCTTTCGTTTTGGGGCTATATTGAAGTGGCCGGTGGCGGTGGCAGTATCAACGTTCATCTTGATACGGCTAAAGGACAATGACCAAATCCCTATGGGAAGTAGTGCATTTATTATATACCGAGGCCAAGGCCATCGTTGAAACTTTAGTCGGTAAGTATTGGAAAAATCTATCAAAAAAATGAATTGATCGATTTTTCTACTGATGCAGTCCGAGGTGATATCGTCCCCGTAGAGCAAAAAGTCACTAAGTCGAAAATGCCCAAAATGTAAAAAACAATGTCACTATACCTAATCAACATTTATTTCTCTAAATATTTGTCTAACAGTAATTTTTGTAGCTGCCCACGATTTTGTTTTACGAAATGTGAAAAGTAAGTACCCAAGTCTACCCTTAGGACCCCACAGCGTAATGGGAGAAATAACAAATTTTAGACTTAATGACTTCGCTCTACGGAGACGATATAATTGAATTTGAATGTTTGGTAGGCTTGCAGAAAAAATATCGATGCATCGTTATTTTTTGTTCGGTATAACGATATAAAATATCGAGTATCGAAAATGTATCAAATACGATATATTTCCAACAGCAACACCACTGTCCCCACAGACTAAAACCGCTAGACTTCAAAGCCGTAAAATTGTAAACTTATTTAAATATCAATGTTTTATTAGTTTAAGATTTTTCATCAGAAATGATGATTCTAGTTTGGTATTTCTATGAATAAAAAACAAACAATACAATTTGATATACCTAGTACCATATACTTTTTAGAAAATTTCACCGAAATATCGATACTTTTTTTCGATATATCGAAATCGACATAATTTTTTTTTAAATATCGATACGATATATATAGATTTTTTTGGCACTTCTTGCATCCCTAATGTTTGGTAAAAATAAGCGCTAAGCTGTAGGTACAAACCTGCTTTTAGATAAATTAAAAAATATCTATAAAACTCGGTTCAGACTGATGTTAGATTAAGTTACCGCATATATATTAACTTAAGTAATTTGTTCGACATAACTATTATTCGGCATCTAATTATTTATTAAAGTTTGATTGACGGCCGCGAAAAAAAAATTAAAATTAGGTACCTAACCATTTTTGGTCATTGGCTTTTGTTCGACGGCCACTACTTCCAACAAGTAATCAGATTCAAAGGGTTGTTTTAAAGAATGGTGGGTGGCAGTGCCAAACTGACCATCAGAGGGCGGAATAGCCCGTCACTAATTTAGCATGTCGTACAGTAGGTACAGTCGCCGTCAGATATATTGTAGCAGACAAGGTGACCAAATACTTCTGAACAATTTAAAATGTCAATAAGTTCCATACACTACAAGTTACCATTAATATCTGAACATTCATTACTTCATTAGGTAATATCTGAGCAGATGCTTGGCAATAATTTCTATATAATAGTAACGAATTAGGTAAGCTCAGTGTTTGTCTGCATAGATACACTTGACGTTGTAAGTATTCAGATATTTTTGGTTAGTTGTGTGTATAATTATTGACAAGCATCTGCTTAGATATTAATGAAGTAATGAATGTTCAGATATTAATGGTAACTTGTAGTTTATGGAACTTATTGACATTTTTACCCGACTACGGCGAAGCAAAAAGGAGGGTTATGATTTTGACCGGTATGTATGTTCATCTGTTCCCTCATTACTTCTAAACTGCTTGTCATAATTTTACAAATGAGGTATTGTTAGAAGCGTCTTGATCGTCCACTGGTTATAGGCTATGTGAGGTTACATTAAATTGAATATGGCGCCCGCTAGCGGACATAAAGTCAAAGCCTAAAAATAAATGGCTGTGTTGGGTATCAAATGAAAGCCCTTGATTAGCACATTTCAAAATGTGAGTCATCAGATTCGAATCGACTGAGTGGCCCTGGCGAAAGCCGTGCTGGGTATCAGATAAAAACGCATTTATACGTTATATATTGTCAGCTTTTGCTCATGCCTTTGCTGGCAAGCACCCAATAATTAGGTATAATTTCTATAAAATCACAAGCAACAACAAACATATTTTCTCTCCAAACCTACACAAAATACATAATTATTTTATAATAAATACGTAGGTATTTCAATGTGGCCTATTTATAAAAAAAAAACAAAACGTGTAATAATAATGACGTAAGCTGGGAGTGCCTCCACGCGGTGAAGGCGGTAACAGTAATATTACTGGCTAATCTAATCCAAAATATACACATCTGTATGAGGAATATATGAGGCACGTCTTCTTTCGACCACGGCTGTCTTCTAAACATCACTATGTATGTATTAAATACATTAAAATATATTACGTGTAAGTTATTTATTTAATATACGATAAATATTGAATAGTTTGTACATAATAATTTCAGATTAGAATATTTTCTTGTTTCATACTTTTTAGAGCGTGATTTTTCAGTAGTCGGGTTTTAGTTTTTGAACTTATAAATTGATCAGAAGTATTTGGTCACCTTGTCTGCTACAATTATATCTGACGGCGACTGTACCTACATGCAAGTGACCACTGTGTGAGAGAGGGTCTTAAGTTAATAGTATGACCAGCAGAGACTGATCGGCATTACGCGTAAAAGATGCACGATTAAATATTTGCTGTTCTAATCAGCCTGATTATTATTCATACTTACCATTGCATGATTTCAGTTGGAATTGATTTACAGCCAGTTAATTGTTATGAATTTCCTGCATTTTCCTATCATCCATAAGAGAACAATAAAACAAAAGCATTGTTAATATGAATAAACTTTATTACTACAATAAAAGGATATAGATTGAACCGCGGTTTGTAACAAAACATTCAACAATATACTTTGGAACCGAACAGGTAAACACTTTGGGTACCGACATATTATGCCCTAACTTATAATATAACAGACCAGTGTTTCTCAAACTACATAAAATTTTCCGTACCGATACAAAAAAACATCAACAACCAGTTTGCGCTAAAACAGTGTACTGTTTGTTCAGGATATTTTATATAAATACATAGCACAAAGTGATTGCGATTATCTTAAAAATAACGATAATAATTCTTTACAATACCTACTTTGACTTGCAGTCCCTTGCGAACGCTAAGGCTTGCGTTTCTTAAAATAATTTAATACAGATCTTCCAGCACCATATTTATTTAAATCGGGTCCTACAGGTTTTACTTCAGAGATTTCCATTTAATCTCACCATTTCCATAAATATATTTGTGGAGGTTTAATAATATAACTTTAAAATTGTGTGATTACTTCTAAATTCCCTTTACCGATACTGGCCCCGTCTCAATTTATTAGCCTTAATACTAGATTTTTTTTTCAATTTAAAATAAGGCTCTATCTTGACAAGGCAAAATATATATTTTTCATAAGTAATCTGTAATTTATGTAGATATTTATTAATTTATTTTCAGTGATATAGTAAAGCCCTGTAAAGCTCATCATTAAAAATCTCGTATAGGAACCGTCAAAAGCTCTCCTTTCTAATAAAACGTAACAATCAATTAAACTTTACATAAAAATCAACAATATTATTTAGTTTAAAATCTATGTGGAAATAAAAAATGTTTGAGAAACAAAAAATGCAACAAATGAAATAATAAAGAGTAACATGATAATTCGACATTTGGAATGCCACAATATTGACGAGTTGTTTAGATATTTATTATACATAATATTTTATATATCACCTATATATTACATATACAATATCTACAGCCTAGCTTTTCTATTCTAAATACATTTGGTCTTTGGATGAGCATGTCACATTATGGCTTGTGTCATCGTTTGTAACTTTAAAAAATATAAGTGCACTTTTCGAATTTCGTACTTGATCATTTTTTTTTTTCATTATAAACCCTAATCTAGACTAGACCTGCAAACGAAATCTTCACGCCGGCAACCTTAACATAGGAGATAGAATAAAATCACAGAAACCCCTTAAAATCCATTACAAAAATAAACAAGAACAAAAATTTGAGAAACACTGTTCTTAAAAACATGTAATCTACTACATTTATATTGACATTTATTTTATAACTTAAAAATGGTTTCAAAATGATCTTATACATTTTAGTTTTTTTTTTGCTTTTTTTCACATGAAATTCGTGAATTTTTCGATATACTTCAGGTACCTAATAGGGACAAGATTAACCTAATCAGTGTACGTTTAATCGAAATGATACTTTTTTTTTCGATTTTTTTGATGAGTAAAACATTTTTCATGACTTTCGATAAATAATAATTATGAAACAAAGATGATATATTTTTAAGTTAAAATTAACAACACCTAGACAAATATTTTATCACAAAGAAAAGTTTGACGAGTTTAACTCGCGTGATACGGCCGGTATTCTGAGGCCTCACCTGGCAACTATAAAATTTACTATAATCACCTCTTTTGCCAATTGCTCCATCATCTTTATAAATAACATCACGTTTCCTTACTACAAAAGATTTTCCAATACCCCATAGAGTTGTTACTTCATTAAACTTCAGGTAAGTATAAAATCATTCAAAAAGATAAATATATCTTTTAAAGTGATTTATATTTAGATTGGGACTTTTGTTGAGCTTTAAAAATAAACAATTTACTAAATATACGTTCTGTTATAAATATGTACAAGGGATTGCACGGGCACTACCTTAAGGTTTTCTACAATAGCTCTAACAGAGGTCCCAACCCTAGGCTGGAAATAGTTTACGATTAAATTTGTCATGGTGGCCTGACACATTTTTCTCATTCGATTATTTGCTACCCGCAAATGTTACGCAGCCAAATATGGAGTTACAATACGCCACTTATTGAGCCATTATTTAAGATCGTATGTTACTGACAGTCGGCCACAAGTAATAATAGCAGTGTCAGGCCACAGATTATTTTAATTTCATTTAAAGCTACTGATATAATTTATATTTCCAGCTTTATTCAAAATGTTGCATCATATTTCCTTCCTTCAGTTGCCGTAATATTAGTTGTGATAAATTCGCTTTATACAAAAACATGTGACTCCCGTCACTAATGTATAATATAAATATAATATTATATAAATGATAATCATTGCACGAATGCAATTAAACGAGAAATAAGTCACCTTAAAAATGCAATGCAGTCTATGCATGTGGTGTCTTAAGTTTTTTTTTATCTCTAAATTATTAAGGCGATTCAAATAACCTAGCTTTACATATAATGAGGTTTACATACAATTATCTTAAAATGACTTATTTGTTTGGCGTTTTATTACCGTTATGATGTGATGAAATGGCGTCGACAAATCCCACAACACCTTAAGATATCATAGTTGTAATTTATTTGTATCTCTTCTTACTATGTAAAATTCATTATGCTTTGTTGTTATTCGTGAGGACATTAATCTATCACTCTTACATTTTCTAGTCCTAACAAAGCAGTATTTAGCAGCCTAAACGACGTAACTAAAATAGGGTATACATATAGTTCTTTTTTTTTCTTTCTATTTTCAATATAAATAGTTCTATAGCTACGTTATAAAAACTACGTTAAAAGTGTACAATAATATTAATTTTTATGCGTACAATGTAAAATTAGATCTATATATAAATATTATCTGATTACAAAGTAAATAATATTTGGAATATTTGTTAAGGCTAGTTGTGTTGGTATCTTATACCATGGAAGCGTGGGAGTCGCTTGCTTTGGCGGTCATGTTCTGTATGATGGAGGAGTCGTCGAGCTTGGACGTGTTCGACGCGACCTCGGCCAGCGTGGCGAGCGCCATGAGGTCCACGCTGTGCTGCGACTGCTTGCAGATGTCCATGTTCTGGACCGCGGTGCGCGGCGCTTCCGTAGCTATCATTATCTCCGGACTTATGTTATGCGTGTTCAAGTTGACGCTCGACACCATACTGTTGATCTCCAGACGCGTGATGCTGATCTTCCTCGGCTTCCTCTTCTGGCTGCCGATGACGTGGTCGCGCCAGTGCTCCACCATCTCCCGCCTGTCATCCAACATGGACCTAGGAACTGAATTGACTATGTGTGAAGACTCCAGAGCTTTCGGTTTCAAGTTGATGGTTTTCTTCTTGCGTTTGTTTTCGCGTTTCTTTTGTTGGAATTTTTCTAAACTAAGTGAAGGCAGAGCTCTTATTTTAGCGTCTAAGTCGAAGTCGGCAGCCTTGAATGTTTTGTTACCATTATTGTCGGGTTCAGGCGTGTCGGCTGTTTCGATTGTGTGGTCGCTGTCGGCCGGCTTGTCGTTGGTTGAGTTGTTATACTTGGGCTCGTCCTCTGTCGTGTCGTCCCGCAGACTGCCAGGGTCCCAGCTACAGGCCGTGCTGTAGTTCTCGTCTGGCTTGTCCGAGTCTCTCTTCTGTCGCTTGTTAACTATGAGCCCTCCAACAGCCATGAACTCCTGGTACCTCTTCCCCTTGCACGATCTACCAGACCTCATGTTCTTCTCGTCATCGGAATAGTTCCTCTGATAGCCGTACTCATCGTCTTTAGCAGAATATCTTTTTTCAACTATTTGATCTATTACATCTTGGTTAGTCAACTGGTCGTTGGGAACACTGTAGTATACCCCCTTCTTTTCTTCATCAAAGTCTTCTTCGAACAGCCGGGAGGTCTCAGTGAGTGCGTTCTGCAGCTCACGTATGCTTTCTTCGTTTCGAGGACCTTTCACCTTGGCCCTCTCTATTAAGTTATGAGATCTGTATTCGTTTGGTGTTGAGATCGCGTTGAACTTAAAGCATGGGGGTGAGTAATAAGGGTTTGTAGTTTGAGTTTCAGTCTTAGTGGCTAGGAGGCTGCTGAGCCCTCCCATTTGGGCTTCGTCGGCGAGCTTGCCGGGAGTGAACATGGAGAGTGGTTTAGATTCACCTTCGTATGGTTCATCTTTAGATTTTTTGTTGAAGTCTACTTTAGTGGAGTTGTTATTTGTTTTCTCCAGTTCGTCATGGTGTTCACTGTTGGGGGACTCTACGGGCTTGTCGTTGGTCTCTCTGGGCCTGGAGGAAAGCGTGCGAAGTGGTGGTGCGGGCAGCTTGTACCACTTGAAGTCGGGATTAGCACTAAAGAAGGCGTCTTTGTACTGGAGAGACAGAAAACCAAGTATAAGTAAAAGAGTGAAAGTTTACCTACCTACTAGTTTTATAATACAGAATATACAAATATAGCCCACCTGTTTAGCAAGACCTGTGTAACAAGCCTTTTCTTCCTTGTCCAAGTTTGCCCACCACTCGCCGAGGATTTTAGTTATGGACCTGTAAGGTAACAATTACTTTTAATTACAATAGTAATAGTTGATTAGTTAGAGTATAAAATCGTGTAAACTCTGATATCTTATCAGTTTTATCGAATGCTATATAAGCAGTGGGAGTGTTTGTGTGGAAATGTATTTATTCCTTCATATTCGAAGTAATTTTACCATGAGTTTCACCAGTTTTTGATCTTCAAAAAGTGGATTATCTATCGAACCCGCAAAGGATTTGCAATCCCAAATTATGCCCGCAATCTCAGAAACGAAAAATAATCTAAAGTGTTATTTAAGAGTTTTTGAAATAGCACTGCGTTTTTGACACATACATACGTATATACAATCCGAAGGAGGCTAAGGAGAAATTTAACCAAGTTTTGGTTTTCGTTGTTGTGAAGTAAATATGTTATGTTGACATACCTGTTCTCAAGATTGGGATATTTGTCTCGCACGACGCTCCTGTGTCGTTTGCAGAAGATGAGGAACGCGTTCATCGGCCGCCGCGCGTGGTGCGCCGGCTCACTGTCTTGCTCCTGGTCGTGCATGTTAAACTATCTGGAACAAATAAATTAATCAATTAATATCATTCATCTTCTAGTTTAGCTCTTGTAGCCGCTCCCTTGCTTACAGGTACTGTAATTCCTTATCTATACTAATATAATAAAGCTGAAGTGTTTTTTAGGGTTCCGTAGCCAAATGGCAAAAAACAGAACCCTTATGGATTCGTCATGTCTGTCTGTCTGTCCGACCGTATGTCACAGCCACTTTTTTCCGAAACTATAAGAACTATACTGTTGAAACTTGGTAAGTAGATGTATTCTGTGAACCGCATTAAGATTTTCACACAAAAATAGAAAAAAACAATACATTTTGGGGGTTCCTCATACTTAGACCTGAAACTCAATTTTTTTATCAAACCCATACGGGTATCTATGGATAGGTCTTCAAAAATGATATTGAGGTTTCTCATATATTTTTTTTCTAAACTGAATAGTTTGCGCGAGAGACATTTCCAAAGTGATAAAATGTGCCCCTCCCCCCACCCCCCTGTAACTTCTAAAATTAGAGAATGATAAAACTAAAAAAGATATATGATGTACATTACCATGTAAACTTCCACCGAAAATTGATTTGAACGAGATCTAGTAAGTAGTTTTTTTTAATACGTCATAAATCGTAAACCGCAATTTACCTTTTTATAGATATTGGTACGGAACCCTTCGTGCGCGAGTCCGACTCGCACTTGGCCGGTTTTTTTGTTTGTTAACGCGTTATTCTCTGGAACTACCAGTCGGATTGTCGGATTTGTAAAATTCTTTATGAATAGCTTAATTCTTGAGGATGGTGATAGGCTATTTAACATCACGCTGTGACCCTTAGGAGCCGAGCAAAAAGAAAAATTGACTGAAAGAACGCTAAGCGAAAATTAAGTAATGGGGCACTTAGAGGATACATTTTATGTTAAAACAAGAAATTTTACACGGAATAACTTGCGGACAGAAGCTAGTTAAATGTTTGTATAGGACACCAAAAGGGTACGGTTTAAATGCTTCTACATACCAGCGCGACTTGTCGCGCGACGCGACACGGCACAAAGGCCCCGCGCGTCGCGGGACGAGCGGTGCCTTTGTGTCGCGTCGCGTCACGCGACAAGTCGCGCTGGTATGTAGAAGCCTTTACAAGATATGTATGAATTGCTTTAGTTATTATTCTAAGGTATGAATAATGAATAAGTACAGTCTGACCGTCGAGATAATTCGTTCCTGACACATGTCACTTGGACAATGTCTAGTTTTGCAAATTTGAACCTTAAAGTCGAATTCTTAATGCACAGGAGTAATCTGGCATGTGCTACTTTGTGTAAAATAGTCATATTTATTGTAATGGTGATCGTTTTTTTAATCGATTTATATGTGTGTAATAAATTTACTTATGTATATTAATCAGTGTACAATACTAAAATACAGAAAAGTCAGAAGGGTAGAAAACTTCATGGGGTGAACACTGGTCTACCGGAATAAATTAATAGCTGGTATTAAGACTTAAAGGTGCCATCACAAAAAAAAAGTCTATTTATCTAATTGTGGAAATGCTTGAAATACTTGGAACATTATCACTCAGTTGCAGAAACGATCTTTAAATTTTAAAGACTACATTAAACACTAATGTAGCATTAAATCATTGCACGAAACGATTTTTTATTTTATTTTAATGTTCCATTAAATTTAACTAATGAAATGTCAAACCTAATGAAACCGGCCATTTTAAACACTTTTACGTTGCACGTAACTTCATTAGCGCCCATTAGCAGGTGGTGAACTTTAAGTTTGACATTTCAGATTTTTTAATTTTAATGGGCCGAAAAGCATCCATTAAAGAGCAACATTAGTGTTTTCTACGGTACTTGAATGCATTTCTGTAATTGAAAGATGTCTAAAGACATCTAATTTTGGGTGAATCAACTTTTAAGGCACTACTTTCATGTCCCCTGAATAGAAGTGACCATATTTTTTAAATTTCTCTTCAAATTTTTAGATTGTTAACCTTAGCACATAATACGGTTTTTAATTACCACAGCAATATAATCTTTTTTTATAATTTAAAGTAAGATATACGAGATTTTTTGGTAACTCAGCGGAACAAAATCATTCTTCATACAAAAAATATTTGTCCCCAAGCCTAGGTGACGAAACAATTTATGAATTTTCTTTAAAAAAATATATGAAAACATTGAATACTTACGAAGAGTTTCGATTCAGAATCAAATAAGCTTTACATAAGAGTACGAAATTGTAGTTACTTTACATAAATAGTATTTATTTGACGTCCCTAAACATTAGTCCCAAGTATTGTTAAAAATATCTGTTCTACTGCGTTATTGTAAACAAGTTGAAGACAATTTTCAAGAGATGGCGTCTAATTCAATGTCAGTAGAAGCGACTGTTGTCTAATAATTCGTCGGAGTGGTCCAACAAGACCGGCCTCACGTAACCCGCCCCTCAGTCCGCGGTAAGCTCTCAAGGAGTGCGCGTGGGTTTATTGCCGTTCTGCTGAGTTACGACGGAAATCACGGTGAGTTTTTTAAATATGTTGCTAATATTACGTTACAATGTGACCCATGCCGTCTGAATTCAAGGTCGTGACCTATTTTTTGGTTAGTTTCAATTGTGTAATTATTTATCGTCATTTTAAGCAAAATTTTCCCCTGCGTTATCAGTAACGCAAGATACTGTTCTTCTGAGTTACCGGTAACGCTAGAGAACTTTCTCTCACTTTACCGATAACGCCAGAGAATGTAAGGCAGAATGCCATAGCTAATTAGGGATATTTTCAGTGTTTTCTATTTTTCTGAGAGATTGATAATAGTTTATTTTGTCTCAGATCTGGGCAACATAAACAAAAATGCCGCTAAGTGCAGCTGAGAAACAGAAACGCTATAGAGAAAGACTAAAAAGTAATAAAGAAAAGTACGACGAAGCGAAGAAAAAGCACCGAGAACGATATCATAAGTCTAAGAGATTAGTAAAAGATTTGACTCCTAAAGAAAAATATAATGCAAATGTGATATGGAGATTACGAAAACGACAACTTAAAGAACGAAAACGGGCTGTACAAAGTTTATTACAACAAACACCCCCCGACTCGCCTAGATCTGACTCCAGGTTGGAAAACTTTGTAGAATTAAACGAAACTCCACCACCAACCCCTCCCCATGCTATTCATCCACCAGTAACGCCACCACCAGCATCACCTACTCCCCTATGCGCATCGCTATTAGCTAGGTCACCATCGCTTTCAGCAAAATTAGGTCGAAAAAAAGTGAAAAAGGACAGGTCAAAAGTGCATAGAGAAAACGCAAAACTAAGGCAAGATAACAACAATTTAAGACGAAAGTACGAAAAATTTAAGAAAAGATATAACAGACAAATCGAAGCTAAAACCCACAAAGTTGAAAACAATGAAGACTTACGGTACAGAATATTGAGTGGTGCTATTAAGAAGACATTCAAAAAGACAAAATCTAGGAAAGAAAGAGACGTAATAAAGAAGATATTTGAAACTGTGGATGTCAAAGACTCATGAATGAAAATACAGATACTTAGAGAGAATTTAGGCGTTGTCAAAATTGTTAAAAGAAAAGAGAGCACAGATAAAAACACAGTATTAAAGAAGAAAATCAGGGAATTTTACTTGAGAGATGACATATCACGTGCAACAGCTGGTAAAAAAGAAACGCTCACAAAAGCAGGCATAAAGGCACAAAAACGATTTATGCTAGACACAATGAAAAATCTGTTTAAAACCTTCATGAAAGAGAATCCTAATCTTCGTTGTTCTTACTTTTATTTTACCAAGAATAAACCTTTTTATGTCGTAAGTGCTTCTATCGACGCCAGAGATATGTGCCTTTGCAAAACTCATACGAACTTTGCGTTTAAGGCAAAAGCTTTAAAAAGAAATGGCATAACGGGCACTGATAATTTAAATCTTCTTATCGAATCAACAATTTGCAGTACTAACTCCAAAGACTGTATGTATGGTATATGCATTCAGTGTGTCAATAAAACAAATAGTTATTGTATTACAAATGTGAAAGATTCAATAACATGGCCAGAATGGGTAAGAAAGGAAGAAAAATACACAAAAGATGGAAAAAATCTTAAAACTATTAAAAACATAAAAGAAGATAAAAATGAAGAAGCAGGTACATTTTTAAAAATATTTGAGAACGACCTTGCAGCATTTAAAAAGCACGTGTTTAATATTAAGACACAATTTAAAAATTTTCGTTGTTGTCTTGAATGTATTCGCTCGAACGAATGCGTTGTGGTCGCAGACTTTAGTGAAAATTATAGTTGTAAGTATAGCCAAGAAGTACAATCACATCATTTTGGAGGATCACGCAAACAAGTTTCGCTTCACACGGTTGTGGTCTATACTTTTGACAGTGATGCTGCAAGAGGTTATACAGTCAATTCTTTTTGCAGCATTTCCGCATCAAACAATCATCAACCTGCCGCCATTTGGTGTCACTTAGATCCAGTGTTAAAATGGATAAGATCTAAATTTGATACTGTCGACACCGTGCATTTCTTTTCGGACGGCCCGAGTACACAATACAGACAAAAGCAGAATTTTTACTTGATGTGTACGAAGTATTATGATTACGGGTTCTCTTACATGACGTGGTCATTTTTTGAAGCTGGCCATGGGAAAGGCCCAGCTGATGGCGTTGGAGGCTTTCTGAAAAGAACAGCAGATAAAATTGTAGCCAATGGTGATGATATTTCGGACGTTCTACAATTCTATGATAAGATGAATAACGTCAGCAAAACAAAACTATATATTATCGATGAAAAAAAAATCGAGGACCAACATAAAGCCTTGCCAGTCAATATTCCAAGGCTTGTAGGGACCCTAAAAGTTCATCAAGTATTTTCGACCTGCTATGGTAAATTAAGATTTAGGGACTTAAGCTGTTTCTGTGAGACGGGTAGTCCGGAAGGAAGAGGATTCTGTATGTGTCTCAATCCAAAGGCATACGATATCGGAGTGTCCTATGATGCAGAAGTAATTGGACTGAGTGCTTCCATTCCTGACTTGACGAATGATGAGACTTTGTCGAACAATTCAATAATAAAAGAAAGAATTGATCTCATGGCTACGAACGCTAACGTGGAGCTCACAAATCGTAATCCGACATCAAAAATGCCGCCAGACTTGGAAACTGCGTCAGATGATGACGATGATGATGATGAACCCATAAGTAACCTAAAAATTGCAAAACAATTACAGGATATGACGAACAGACACCGAAGAATATATGACGCAATATATGGTGGCTCTTCATCGGACGAAGAATTGCCATGTGGCAGTCATGACCAAAGTACGAAGATTGGACGTGTAGATTTTTTGTTAGTGAAGGTTTACGTAGACGCATCTATAAACAAATCATACACTTATGCGTGCAAAACATTGACTGATGTTGAAGAAGACGGAGAAGTAAAAGTAATGTTTTTACGAGTAGTGGACGAAAACGCCAAACGTTTCCGTTTGGATGAAAAGGATATTTCTTACGTGGATTATGTAAACATTATCCAGAAATTACCGGCACCAGACATTATCAGGAAAGGACTTCAATCAAGGTTCCTATTAGAATAATTCAGCTTCTCTGTGATCTCGTTTAATTTTAAGTTTTGTTTATTTTAGTAGATTTGTTTTTATAATTGTGTAAGTACCTTTCAAAAAAGTGATTGGACAAGTTGATTTAAATTGTTATTATTATCATTACACACATCATATTGCTGTTATTACTTTTTAGATAGTCTAGAATTCTCAGGCGTTACCAATTTTTCTCTGGCGTTACTACTATGTCCCTTAATTTGTGTAAGGATTTTTGAATATAGCTTATGTCAAACTGTTATTACATTATTAAATACTTTTCATTAGCAAACCTCAGGGTTAGAATTCAACTTAGAAATATGTAATGAATGACTGATTACCTAATACAGCGATTTCCCTAAAAGTATAGCATTTAATTATGAACAAAGTAACGCAGTGGACTATCAAATGTCTCTATTAGTTGGTACCGTTATTATAAATTAAGGTTGATTATTTGGAAGACTGTATTTTAAGTTGAAATAAATATTTACTATTTTAGTTTTGCAGTATATTTAGTTTTATTTCAAATTTCCATAATTTCAAAAACGTAACTCAGGAGATGATTTTAAGACACGGGCACCAACTTTTCAAAAAAAACTCATGAATACTAACATAAATGTCGTGGCCAACTATATAATCTAAAAGTAAGACAAACTATTTAATACATAACACTTTATTTTTGTAAGTTTTCGTTATTTTATTTTTTAGTTTTACTATTGCAAAACATTTTCAAAGTAGTGCCTTAAAAGTTGATTCGCCCCTTTAACCAGTCTTTCGTCATTATCTGATTCATATTTAGTAGATTTACCTCGCCGTCGAATCCCAGACAGAGTGAATTTATTTTTAAAACATGATGGAGAAGAGTTTCGTGTAAGGTATAGAATTTCCAAGGAGGCAGTTCTTCAAATTTGTAACCTACTTGATTATGATTTAGAACCAGTGACGCAAAGAAATAAATCCATTAATGGCCTGACACAGCTTTTAAAATGTTTGAGATTTTTCGCCACTGGATCTTTCCAGCAAGTATTGGGTGATTTAATAAACATAAATAAATCAACAGTTTGTCGGAAACAGGTTGGGTCGGGTTGTTTGTCAGTTTGTTTATACAAAAAGTATCCCGTGAACTAGCAAAATTAAGCCATCTCTATATTAAAATGCCAGACCGGACGGAACTACGTAGAGTTGCAGAAGGTTTTTATGAAATTGATGGATTTCCACGTGTGGCAGGAGCTCTAGACTGCACACATGTTAAAATTATTAGAATAAGGGGGATGCGCTAAGGTAGCCCACGAAATTTTATTACTTTTTTTTGTAATTTGCAGGTCAGTAACACGTTGTATGTTGATCTAATTATGATTCGCGGCCATGTCCAATATGGCTTTACAGAATTATAATCATTAGAATATGAATCAGAAGTATAAAATTTGCAAAACACGTTGGTAAATTTGAATTTCGCGGGCTACCTTAGCGCATCTACCTTAAACCAGATTATTTAAACTAGATTAAACCACAAAGTACACTGAATACACATAAATCAACTACATTTACTTTATTTTATGCTAAAATTGTGGTGTACTTGTACGTACGGATAATAACAGAACGCAAATGTTCACTCTTTTCGTTCAATATGGTAATTTGTTCCTGGCAATATTGTTAAAAGTCTTCTTTAACTAAAGTGGCATTAAAAATGTCTAATGCCATCTAAAATTTGTTGGTGCAACTTCATTAAAGTAATGAATTCATTAGCGATAATGCTGCTTTATGTAATGAAGTGTTAATGGTGAGCTTTCTGCAACTGAGTGTATGAAATATAAACATAATCTAAAATATTCACATATTAAGTTATTGAGAAAATGCTCTAATTTATCATATATTTTTTTCAAATCATTAACACTACTCGTTTAGACGTGATCTTCAGTATAAAATCATTAAAAGTCGGTTATCGTCCCCTTAAGAGATTTTTTGACTTTATAAGAAGTTATTCACCGCTGCTAACGACCCAGTCATAGGGCCAACACCTCATTCATTACTATACACTGTAATGCTGAATAGAAATAATTTATGAGTGTAGTCGAAGACGAAGATTGTATGGACGTAGCACTCAAGTAGTGTTCCGTAGTCTCTGTCTACGCCCATGGGAAAAAGGTGTGTTCATTTTATGCGTGACTTTTTGCACGTCATGCACCTACAGTGTGTTTTCGATCTACAAAGTTTGGTCATTCCTACATTTTCTTTTGCTGACGAATAAGTTGCAAGTAGATACGTTGTAATTTTCTAGACTGTCTACGAATAGATTACCGTCACTTTTAGTGGCAGTGGGAAAGACTATAATAGGAACGTGGTTAATCGAATTCATTGCGTTATTTATGTTGTTGAGCAGACACATTTTTCGAACATTAAGCAATGGATTATTCAGCGTCACCTCTGCGGTTTCACTTTCAACCTATCAATTCATTTTTGAAGTGAAAACTTATCGGCAGTCTCCAAAGACTGCCCCGCATGTTTTTTTTCTAGTTCTTTTAACTGGCCATACATTTTTACGTTTCCGTACCAAAATGGTAATAAGGAACCCTTATGGTGAGACTAAGTTTGTCTGTCACACCTGGATATCTCAAGAACTAGTAATGCTATCAACTTGAAATTTAGAATAGTTTTAGATGACGTTTGCCCAACTATTTTGCAAACAAGAAATAAATTAAAAAATATATATCTTTTTTGCAAAGAGACTGAAAGGGGGTCTTAAAAATTGTAAGTGGGGCTACTTAGGCATGTGGGGTATCATATGAAAGAGCGCTGTTTGCAAACTCTGAATGATTTTTTTTTCTTTTTTTAGGCAGCATAGTTTCCGACTTTTGATGAAAAATGTAAAAAAATATACCGTTCTCCCCCCCTTATCTCCGAAGTTGGAAAGATAAAAATCTGAAATTATTCTATATGATAGAAATATATGTAAATATTACAGGAAAAATAAAACGATGTCTCTAAATAGCAGTTTTTCAGAAATCATCAACATCAAATATACGTACGGAACCCTCGATGCGCGAGTCCGACTCGCTCTTGACCGGTTTTTTTATTCTTAATTTTTCTAATGTTCTTTGAATAAGACGTACAGTACAAGGCTGTACATTTTTTATAAAAAATCTTCAGTCGCAGAAAAATGGGAATTTCATTCAGTCGATTTTATAAATTTTGAACTTTTAATTTTAAATTGAGCCAAGTGAATTTGACTGATTATACTTTGCCTTGATTTCTAATCAAGTTTCAAGTTATTATGTTCTTTTATCTGCAGTCAACCAAGTTATATTGTTGAGTGTTGCAACTGGTGTAAGATATTTTTCGAATTTGGTATGTACTTTCCCTTATTCTATCTCTGGTGTAATACTCTATTTTGTTTGTAGTAGGTGTAGAACCAGTTGAAAAGGGCCGCTTCCGGCTTTTTCCTGGTACCGGACTATTCACCAGGCTTGCGTGCGTTGGTCTGCTTTTACCAGCCGCATAGAATCCTTGAAAGTTTGAGACCGGCAAATCCGTTTTGGTGGGCGACATACATGATCGTCGTATCGCCTGCGATTCTATCGAGGCGGGCTACGCCCAGAGGTTGCAGTTCGTCAGCATCGTCTTGTTATATAAACTATCACACTTGATTATTGTAGTCATTAGTACTTCCAGGGTAAATATTTTAATACCAGTTGATCTTTAACCTGACTGTTTATATCGGGATAACTTACGTTCATCTTCATAAGATAATATTCAATTGAAAATTTACGTAATTTTGCGGTCACGAAACCGATTGAAATCGATTCCTTGGTTCGGAAACGAAATCCGTAACAAAGATTTACGATATAAGTAATTTAAGTTTTCTCGTAATCTCTTTTTATTTAGGCCAAATTACCTGTTCCGCGATAATTTTTAATGAAATTCAACAGCTTATTATATTTTTGATGCACACACATAATCAGCCTATAAGGTTGGAACTGCTGGGACACAGGCCTCGTCTCTGAGAGAGGGAGTGGGCCGTAATCCAGCACGCGGGCCCAGTGCGGGTTGGTAGATGTCACATGTCTTAACATTTTTGGTTCTAGGACATGCCGGTTTCCTCATGATGTTTTCTTGTTTTTTTGATGCGGTTCTATTTAATTAATAATAAATTATTATACGTGTTAAAGTGGTTTTTTTTTAAATTTCGCTACAATTAGTAATATCGTTCAAAATCATTCAGAATGTGATTGATATTGTGTTAGGTAGGTACGCAATTAGGATGCTGTAATAGTCATAATTGCGATCAGTGTAGTCATTATTATTGAATGACATGGATGATGATTTCAAGTATTCAGGAGGAGTTCATGTATATGTTCGACAGTCACATTAGTGGATATTAGTCTAATTTTAAATGTACCTACCTAATAAAACTAGTTTAAGATAACGACTGTGATTTTATATTTACGCTAATAGAAAGTAACATTATGTGGATGATAATGTTGCGTTAGTAGTTGTAGAGATTAGTGGTAGCGAAAGCAATGGCTGCAATCTTCTGATACTTAATAGAAATAACAGTAGTTTACAGAATTTGACCTAAAGAAGACAGATAACAGACTGGATTTGGGTGGCGAAAAGGAATACGGTGCTGTAGTGAAACTTATTTATTGATTTAATAACACATACATTTGTTTTAACAGGTAGCAAAAGTAGTCATGAATTGCTAATTGTTCAGTCCCAAATAACGGGTCCGGGTAAAGCACAAGCAACTACAAGAACAACAAAAACTCAACAACCAACTAACAACAACAACTGTTAACTTAGGAGAGATCGTTACCCAGCAGTCACCTCATGTGCTTAGAGGATGAATAAAGGTGCACGCCCATTATACCTGGAGGCTTTTATTTAGGTACGATAAGTTTACGTTTTTAGTTTTAATTTTTTATTTCTGCTTCAGTATTTTTTTTAATTTCCAAAGATTTTTTTTTGGTCTAGTGGCGTGTGCTAGCCGTTAAGGCAAATAATTTAATTTAATGTTTTGTGTTGCGTAATCAAAATTATTTTACATTCTATTATATGGAATCAAGTTTTCTAACTGAATGTACAGACAGCTGTGCTGCTGGGGAGTTTGTTGCGTATCTTCTTCCCAGCTAAAGCACTAGGAAGTGGTGAAGGGTGGGCATTAGGGGAGCGGGCCCCATTATGGGATGGGTTCCCAATATGAGATAGCAGGTTACTCCGGTTTACAAGCACCGCCATCTCTATTACGGGCAGTGAACTCCTTCCATTTGTTGTCCAGCGGCCATATTGAAACGCTCACGCGTCAGTCGCCATTCAGTTAGACGGGAGGTTGGTTCGCGCAAATACTCCGATTACGAGTTTTTTTAATAGTGAAGTTAGAAGTTTACTTTTCTTAAGGTAAGTTTGCTTTTTTGTTATTGTATGTGGTCCTGCAGTGTCTAAAAACATTTGTGTTGAGGTTCATGTGTTGATTCTTGCTAAAATTCAATTAGGTTTTGTTTTAAGACCACGTGTTAGCAAAATACGTAGTTGTCCTAATATGGGATACCTGGGTGTGCCTAATATGAGATATCTAATATTGGGGTACATGTATCCTAATATGGGATAAAATACTAGGTACATGTATTTAATAAAATATCATGGATTATAGTTCATTATCATTAGAGAGAGCGAGGGAAAGGTCTATAATCCACCACGCGTGCCCAGTGCGGATTGATAGATGTCACATGTCTGGGTTTTTTTTTAATGTTTTTATTTTCCTCTCATTGAGGAGGCCGTGTCCCTGCAGTGGGAACATTATAGGCTGATGATGATGATCATTAGAGGTACATAGAGGTATTTACTATACTTGCTAACCGATCAAGTTCTACCCAAAAAAAATTAAGATCCAAATGTGCTAATATTTAAAAAATTGTTTTAGATGAGTACCAATGAGAAAAAAAAGCGAAAGAAATGGGATTCTGATAAGATGCTGAAGGCGTACAATGCAGTAAAAAATAAAGAAATGGGCTACTTAAAGGCCTCTCAATTTTTTAACGTCCCAAAGTCAACTTTGGAGCGTTATTGTAAAAGTGTCAATCCTATAACAGAGCTAACCTCTATGAAAATGGGCCGAAAACCAACTTTTTCAGAGGAAATGGAACGTGAGCTTGCAGAGTACTGCATTACAATGGTGTCAAGGTTCTACGGACTGAGAGCCTCTGACATCCGCTCTTTGGCGTTCCAACTGGCTATAAAGAATGGACTGCCACACCAGTTTAATAGAAGCAAGAATACTGCAGGCCGAAAGTGGATGAGAAACTTTCTAAAAAGAAATCCTCCCTTGGCTCTATTAGCAGATGTAGCTTGAGGTGTCCTAAAAGACACACCTCAAGCTACATCTGCTAATAGAGCCAAGGGGTTTTCAAAAGGGAAGGTAGACGAATTTAATGATATTTTGGAGAAAGAGTTGGCAAAAATTAATTTTGATCCAACAAAAATCTACAACGTTGATGAGACTGGCGTGACTGTAGTTCAACATAAAATGGAAAAGGTCTTATGCCTGAAAGGACAGAAACAGGTTGGTGGAATTTCGTCGGCGGAGCGGGGAGCTCTTATAACTCTAGTCACGTGTATGAGCGCGTCGGGGGTCTTCGTTCCACCCTTATTCATTTTCCCCAGAGTTAACATGAAGGAAGAGTTAAAAAATGGTGCTCCACCTGGCTCTCAGTTTGCGTGTCACAAATCTGGCTGGATACAACTCCATATCTTTACACAATGGATTGTTCACTTCATCAACACTGTCCACCCATCTAAAGAGTGTCCAGTTATACTGATCCTAGATGGACACTACTCTCATACAAAAAATATTGATGTCATTGACAAATGTCGGGAAAATGGTGTCATTCTGATATGCCTCCCCCCACATTCGTCTCACCGAATGCAGCCCTTGGATGTATCATTTATGAACCCATTCAAGACGTACTATGCCAAAGAAATCGACTCATGGCTAAAAAATCACCCTGGCCGCGTCGTGACTGCATTCCAAGTTGCAGAATTAGTTGGAAAGGCATACATGAGGGCTGCTACACTGGAAGTCGCCGTCAATGGATTCCGTAAAAGCGGAATATTCCCATTCGACCGCAATCATTTCAGAGACCACGACTTCGCTGTACAGGACGGCAACGATGATGACACTAACATGGATGTGGAAACAGCTCCAGTCCTATCTCCAGTTGCATCGCATACGGGCTCACCGACAATCCTGGCAACTACTAGTGCCGTTTCAGTGCACTCACCATTACCATTTCATTTCGCTGTACAGGACGGCGACAATGATGACACGAATATGGATGTGGAATCAGCTCCAGTCCTATCTCCAATTGGATCGTATATGGCTGTACAGTACGATGACGCTGAAGACACTGGTATGAATTATGAATCATCTCTAGCTCCAGTCCCATCTCCAATCGCATCTTCTACTGAATCAGCAATGCCCCTAGCGACTACTAGTGCCGTACCTGCGCACTCGCCATTAGCATTTGCTTTAATCATGCGTTCGTCAAATTCCGGTGCTGATACGCCTTCGCTATCAGTTTCGACTCCTTCAGGTGTCTCGACTCTAACATCGCTCGCCATGACTGCAGTCCAAAGTATAATCTCATCAGGTCCAGGTGCTGAAGCGGCTCCGCTTCCAGTCCTAACCCATAATGAATCAGCTACGGTGCCGTCGACATCAAATGACGAATTACCGGCTCCGCTTCCAGTCCTAGACCATAATGAATCAGCTACGGTGCCGTCGACATCAAATGACGAATTAGTTCATTCTCAAGTGTCGCGCAGTTCAAGGGCTCAAGCCCGACGAAAATTTTCCATAAAACCGGCTGAAATCAGTCCTTTTTCCACAATCCAGCGAAAAACCAAGAAAGCCTTTATTAGTCACCAGTTCACCATACAAAAATGAATTACAGGAACAACTGAATAAGAAGCAAGAAAAACCAGGAACATCTAAAAGTAAAACGAAAAAGGCGATGATTGCTAAAAAGAAATCTAAGACTGTTCAAAAACCAAAACCATAAAGAAGAACAAGAAGATTACAAAAAAAAATTAAAAAAAGAAGATATCAGTAAAGAAGAAGATATTACAAAGTAGCTCATCTAGTGAGAGTGCCGATGAAGACCCGTCACTGATGAGCTCAGATGAAAGCGAATGTAATGAAGACGTTGAATGCATATATTGCCTAACTGAATATTCAAATGACATTGCTGGAGAAAAGTGGATACAGTGCACAAAATGTTTTCGGTGGTGTCACGAGTTGTGTGCTGGTGTAGAACCGCATGTCAATAACTTCAATTGTGATCTTTGCCGAGATTAGTAGAAGATTATATGATTAGTACAATACTACAAGACTGATTGTGTTCGTAATTAATATACCTACCTATATATAAAATTATATTTTTTTTTTACTTGCAGCCTAATTACAACCCACAAAAATAGATAAATAGATTATTAGATAGATAAATAGATAGACAATTTATTATATAAACTATAATAATAATTAATTCAAAATTTAATGTTTTACATTGCCATGTAATTGTATTCTTCTAATTTTCATACATTTGAAACTACAAACAAAAAATAAAAAAATCATTATACATATATTAAAAATAAAAAAATAAAAATAAAAATATTGACAAATAATAAACTGTTTCCTAATATGGGAAACCATATACCACAATATGGGATATCCCATTATAGGTGCCATACGCTAGGTGTTTCCTAATATGGGATATCCCACATTGGGAGTATATGGTATCCCATATTAGGAAACAGTTTATTATTTGTCAATATATATGATTTTTTAATTTTTTGTTTGTAGTTTCAAGTGTATGAAAATTAGAAGAATACAATTGCATGGCAATATAAAACATTAAATTTTGAATTAATTATCTTGTTTTGAGCAGAACTACATTACAAGTTTCTTTTTTATTAATGTTCAAAAAAAACTATCCCATAATGGGGCCCGCTCCCCTATTGGGGGACTGTCTTATGTAATTTTTAACGTTCGAAAAGTGCTGATTCTCAGCCTAGTTTGAATAAATGACGATTGATTTTGAAAAAAAAAAAAGGTCGGTTTAGATTAGACCAAACGACAGAATGTATATGCGATCCCCACTCTACCAAATTCTAACAGGGATAAAGCATTCTTTAATTCAGGGATGCACAGACCGCGGCCCGCGGGCCGCATGCGGCCCCCCGGCATTATGCCAGTGGCCCGCCAGCAAAAATATTCCCTCGTACATTTTGAAGGAAAAATATTGCTGAGGTTTACAAATAATATAAATTTGAATCGCGCGCGTTACTAAGTGCGTTCAATGTGCGGTGCATGATGCGTATGTGACCTCATGTGACCTTATGCAGTTTCACTGCATATTCATAACACACCAAGAAGCCCTCTGTTAAAAAAAAGTTGGATTTGAAAATGGTAATGAAAGTGGTGGTTTCGACTGTAAACTTTATAAAATCCCGCGGTCTTAATCACAGACAATTCAAACAGTTCTATACAGGCTACTGGCTATTTTTATGTTTTTAATTTGTTCTGGTGGCCCGCGATTTGTTCATCATTTACCCAAGTGGCCCATGGTCTCAATAAGTCTGTGCATCCCTGCTTTAATTGGTCTATCCATACTTAAATAAAATATCGAGTACTTATATTTAAAAAACATGCCTTTGGTCTGGTTGGAGCTATGTCGGCTTGGTCTAAACCCATCTTCACAAGAACCAAGAACCATGGTTTTGGCTCAAAAATGTATGCGCGTCCAGTCTGAATAACATCTGAAAATTGCCCCTAGACTCTATGTAGACTATTTCAGCAGAAAAAGAAGCTCGTACAGACTACTGTTACTGTTAGCCTGTACCCCCATGTCTCCCCATGATTTTCATTCAGGCCTCCTGCGGTCCAGGGCTAATGTGGACCACTGGTCGTTTGTTATGTCCAGCTTGTCCCGCCATCTTAGGACCCTGCCCGCGTCTTTTAGTCCATACAGATTATGTGAGATTTGCCTACCACATTTTTGTTCATTAAGAATTTAAGTGCCAACGACAATCACTTTTTTCGTTTTGTTATAAGTACTTACTAATTAACTTTCAGTGTTGCATCTCTAAATATATAAAGCTGTTTAATAAACTACTTGATAAACTTATCAATATCAACATGATAATTAATATGAATCAATGTGTCTTAAGGCGACGATAACCGACTTTTAATTATTTTATACTGAAAATCACGTCTTTAACGAGTAGTGTTAATGATTTGAAAAAAAATTATGATATATTAGAGCATTTTCTCAATAACTTAATATGTGATTTTAGATTATGTTTATATTACATAGTGAAATTAATTTTTAAAGTTATGTCTCCCGCGGATAAAAAACTGAGAATGGCGCAAAATCTACCAAGCGTGTTTTTCTGAAAACTTTACCAATTGAAAGATAATTTAATTATTGATCTTTTAGTATACGCGTTGTATTAAAATTCCTTTTGTTTTGTATTACATAATGAATTAATAATGCGTCAAATTGGGGACAGCGCTCCTTGATGGGCGAGTCCTTTTACTGGCTGAACGTACAACGCGTTGCGTGAGCTCAGTACAGAACACGCAACCTAACCACTTAATGTCACTGGCATATATCTGCGTCTTAATCCGTGATAGGAAAACTTTATTAAAACCAGTTCAGTACGCCTTACCTTGTATTTGGGTTTTACATAGGTAGGCAATTATTTTGGGGAAAACCGGTACTAAGCGGTAAACAATAAATAAACAACATTGTACATCAGATGCAGAGATGGAAATTACCTATAAAGGGAAAATTATATAAAAAAAACAAAAACCCGACTGCAAAAACACATATCGCAGGACGGGGGCAACAAACCAATAACCTGAAATATGGTGTAACTTTTGTTTGTCCGGGGCCTGCGATAACTTACAAAAAACAAAGTTCAATCGTTAATAACGCTTGTTTATCTTTTCAGAATTTTCTTTTTAGTCGGTTTTTAGTTTTGTTTAATAATTTGCTTTATTTTTATTTTAGTTTATTTGTGTATTTGGAATTCACTCATTACTCGTTTATTGATACCAATATTTTTTCTCTTTTTTGTATTTGCTGATGCAATTTATAAATATTATATGTATGTAGCCTTTGTCACTCCCACAATTAAAACGAATCTACGACACCTCATATTTTGAAATCCATCAAGCCGTTTACAGCTTGACGCTATGCAGAGCGTGCCAAAGAAATATACATACATACTCTCGAAAATCATTACCCTCCTTCTGGGGCATTAGGTAAAAATACAAGATTTATGTATTACCTACTGCATTAAATATTCAGTCTCGCTTTAAAAAAAGATTTTTCTAGCTAAGTAATATTTTGGCGGAAATTCTGATACCTGATTATTAGTCTTATTGATAAATACCATTTAGCATCCTCGTTCACTGACTAAATTACGAGAAAAACTCAAATAACTCCACCATTGCTAGAAATCGTGGTATGTTCATTTGGTACACCCAGATAAAATCAAATCAAGTGATTTATGCTGCAATTTTTGAACGTCAAAATTACGACTGTCCCCCAAAACGCCCGCCCTACACTTCCTAGTGCTTTAGCCAGAACAGTTTCGACCTTACCAACTATAATACTAGGTAAGCAGCTGCAATTTTTGAACGTCAAAATTACGACTGTCCCCCAAAACGCCCGCCCTTCACTTCCTAGTGCTTTAGCCAGAACAGTTTCGACCTTACCAACTATAATACTAGGTAAGCAGCTGCAATTTTTGAACGTCAAAATTACGACTGTCCCCCAAAACGCCCGCCCTTCACTTCCTAGTGCTTTAGCCAGAACAGTTTCGACCTTACCAACTATAATACTAGGTAAGCTTACCTATGTGTGTTTTGTGCACTGTGTTTTTTATAATTATCTTTTTTTTTAAGAACGGAGTCGGCAAAGGTGTTTAATTACTTTAAGTAGAAAATAATTTAGAATTAGAAGAAAATAATTTATTTCTTTATTAATATTAAGATCTTAATGTATCATAATTATACTTATCATTAAGATCTTAATATTAATAAACAGCTTCACATTTAGTACCGTTGCCGGTGTAGAAATATTAAAATTTAAGTACAATTAATATAATATGGTGTTTAGGAATGAAATAAAAAATTGAAATACTTACCTAAATTAAGTTGTTTATTATTTTAAAAAAATATTAAAAAGTAAGTGAATGCTCATTTGTTTTAAATTTTTAATTAGGTGATACATTTTTTATAAATAAATCATATTCAAACCTAAACACCTACGAGTTTATTATCATTTAAAAAGGCACGTTATGCTTGTAACTTAGTCATATATCTAACCAGAGGATGGATTAATATTTGTGAAATGTTTTACAGTTTTTTATACAGTATCGAATCAACATGTTATTCAAATTGATTTCCATTTATAGCACCAATTAATTACACTTACTTATTTATACAGATTTACATAATACAGATACATGCGGGTGTCGCACATACACCATGTTCCAACACTAATTGTTTCGTCTCATTAAAATGTTCTCATTAACCGAGTTCTGTTGATGACATGATCTCGGCCAAAATTTCCTTGGTTCGAATTTCGGTTGGGTCTCAATTTAAAATCTTTTGAGCCGATGTTTTCTATGGGATTCAAGTCGGGACTTATCGATGGCCAGTCAATTAATCTTTCTTGAGAACTATAACCAGTCGGTGTCTTTGTGTTTTAGTTTTATGCCACCGACTTCCGAAATTAAAGTTATTTTTCACTTTGTAGTGTTTTTTTGGAAGTAGGTAATTTTTTTTGTATAAAGTTTTTATTTTTCGTTTTTTAGTGGGTCAGTTTTTAATTTATCTAAGTCAGTGGAGCGTTTACGACGTAAGGCATTTCATACAAACTTCATACACATAAGCAGGATACAGAGGTCTAAAAAGTTAGTTAAGACTGAAGAGTAAACTTGAACTTTTTATGGCCACTAAGTATTGCTAGGGTCTCATGCTATACAGGAATTTCACCACAGTCAGCAAGACCAAGCTTCAGATAACACATTGTGCTGAATCAACTGTTATCTATCAGCGATATCAGGTTTCTTTGCCAAGTGCAGTTTCCTAACATGATAACGATAACGGGGGTCGATGATCGCTGTAGGTTACTTTGCTATGTTGTTGTGAAGTTGCCATTGATGTATAAATAGGAAGATAGGCCACTCTCTAATATCAAGATAACGTTTCTTTCATTTAATTGCAATATATCACAAGGTATAATGTTACAACAAGATACCTTGTGATATATTGCAATTAAATGAAAGAAAATTTAAAAAACATTAAAAGTACACTTTGTAAACAAGCATATTACAAGTTAGAGGATTATATCCAAGATAGTACACCATGTATCTATCTCATAATTAAGTTTATTTATTTATTTATACCAACGAGATACATAAAAATCGATCAAGTTATTTTTCATTGTTTCATTTTTAATTCTTTTTACCTATTGTGGTATAGTAATTTTATTCTAGGTGCATCGTCTTCACATATAATCATATAACTAATGTACATAAACAAAATATTGTGAACCATTTTTAAAAGAGTAACGGTGGAGTTTCTTGCCCATTCTTCTCCATACGAAACTACCTTTTGGAAGGGGCAACTAGAATCAATTCTATTTTTTTTTGTAATTCTTGACGTTCAAAAGTGCCTTTTATGTGCCTATTTGAAATAAATAATTTGACTTTGACAAGTAAATATTAAATGGACCATGTCGTGCGTCATGTGCTCGACAACCGAAATAGAGAGACATATTACGCGGGCTATAGCGGGAACGAGATAGCAATAATTATCACTGTTACGTACCCATAACAACTCGGAAACAAACTACGATTCGGGTATTCCCCGCAAACCGAGAGTAATGTAGGTCAATTGTGTTCTTTCTCTGTTATGCGGTCCATGTCGAGGAGCGCGTAGGTACCATATCTTCCTATTTAATACATCAATGGAATTTTCTGTTTTATTTTAGAATTAACTCTTGTCATATCTTCCTATGTAATACATCAATGGAATTTTCTGTTTTATTTTAGAATTAACTCTTGTATGCTTTTCTAAAGAAAAGGTAGAATTCTCATAATTATAGAGGTCTATAGTATTGCTTTGCTTAGAGGGAAATGTATGCAAAATCCAATAAGGTTCGCCAGTAATAAGGACTTCATCAAGTCATTAGATAAAAGGTGGTGATCTGCGATAGCAGAAGTCAGGATACGGTCTGCCAAAAACAGCAACATGGGATTACTAATTCATTCGTCTGTCATGTTTAATGATTTTGATAATACGAGTATGCCTACCTACTATCATTCTACGAGCTAGTCTGATGATAAATGGTCAACGTGTCGGACCTCTCCAATCGTAGAATTTACATTGTTATTTGGATAGGCAAAACGTGGTTATAAGGACGTTTACAAGCTGCATCGTGTAAAGGAGATTTAAAACCAACATAACTCTAGAAAAGCCGTAAGAAAATTCAAACAGTAATTAGGTGTTTTTTTTGCATAGATTTTATCCGGTTTGAAGTGCACAATGCCACAATGGAGGTTGAGAAGACCCCACTCGACGTCGCTAGCCGACATGATAATAAAGCCGCTAGATATTTTTGCAATTTTTTTGATGCATTTTGGTATAGTCTCATCTAGAGGTATAGCTCCAAAGCTATAACTCTAGATGAGACTATACCAAACTACGGGGCTACCTTGGCGTATGCCTCATAAAAACTAATTTTTAAGAGGGATGCGCCAAGGTAGCCCGCTAAATTCTAAGGCGCTTATTCATAAACGTCTATCAAACCTATTTTGGTTAAAATGCTGCTAAAGTTCGTTTGTCCTTATTTGTCACTTTGACCTTTGTGTTTGTTAGAAAGTGACAAAACCTATTTTAACTAAAATAGGCATCCTAAGTTTTATGAAAAAGGGGAAAATTCTCTTACGTTTCTTTTTCAATTTGCAGGTCAGTCGTAAAGTAAATCCTATACGGTGTTACGAGTAAAAACGTAGTACTGTTTTACATAAAGGAGGTTATGTAAAACAGCTGATATACGTTTAACAAAACTGCCACCCACGTTTAGACGTAATGCAGAATGCAGTCTGCAGTCACAATATGCGTTTGGTGTGGCTTCTAATGCCGAATCGGTTGCAATTACTAAGATAGGGCAGCCTGACCAATTGGTTTAGGTTATGTTAGAACTGTACTTAACTATTCAGTATTTTTAGGACTGACTTTCATAAAACTGATAACTTTTAAAATTAAATTTGTCCTTATAATCACTGTTTTCCCTTGAGTTAGGGACATTTTCAGAAATCAGAACTTTATTTGCTATGAATGTAGGTACAGGTATATGATGTTGTACATAAATTAATGAGATCGGCTACAGTCACTCATATTACTCGTTTTGATTAAAGTATTGAGTATTTATTTATTTCAGTTTCGGACGCCTTTGTTGTTGTTATGATGACACAGAGCCACGAGCGATCAAATTTAGAACTAAAGTCTACAATCTGACGATTCATTTAACTCTGTTTTACATAAATTCGAATCGTCGACCATCTGCATTGATAAATGAAAAACGTTTATGCAATTCTGGGTGTTAAAGTTCAGTAACTAATTATGTAAAATCGCTAAACTTCGTTCAGCTGTTTTATACAACGGAACTGTTTCGTAAAACGGCTAGCGGTTATGTAAAACAGTGGATTCGACAATCCATCTTTGACATAAGTACATGATAAGTTCAAAATTGATAATTTTCTGTTTTTACATCACCCCTAATATTTTTTTTTTACTTTCGTTTGGTCTTTTCTTTATAAGTCTACTGCTGCTATAAGTACTACATGTAACAGTTTGATCAACAGCTAACTGATCGGTCATAAAAATAATTGTTGTTTATTTTTTTTTTAAACTTTGCCCCACACTAGGAAGTTCTCCTGTATTGTGGGTGCGTTTACAAACATTTAAATTCACATACACAAACAGCCAGACCCGGAACAACTACTTGTAGGTAATACAAATATTTGTTCCGTGCGGGAATCGAACCCGCGACACGCAGCGCAGCAGTCAATCGCTTAACTAACTGCGCCAACCGTGCCGTCACCCGCCGCGTGCCGTTTGATAAATTTGTTAAAATAACATGACTGCAACACCAAATATGTACCAAGTATATTATACATAATATCATATAGGTGTTCAGCTACGTATCACTTTTTGACCAAACATTTGAAATGTTAAAATTTGATCGTTTACAATGATATCTGTCAAATACCTATAATATTTGTATCAAATCAATTTGTATCAATCGCGACACTAGTAGCATAATTTCTATGTCACCGCCTGTCGCGCCCGCGATATCGTGAGAAGCCTTAAGACGCAGATATATGACAGTGACCGTGAGTGGTTAGCTTGCGTGTTCTGTACTGAGCTCACGCAACGCGTCGGACGTTCCGTCAAGAGCGAGTCGGACTCGAGCACCGAGGGTTCCGTACGAATACATGATGTTGATGATTTCTGAAAAACTATGCTATTTAGAGACATCGTTTTATTTTCCTGTAATCTTCACATAAGCTTCTATCATATAGAATATTTTCAGAATTTTATATCTGCAAACTTCGGAGATAAGGTATTTTTTTTAAAAATTCATCAAAAGTCGGAAACTATGCTGCCTAAAAAAATTAAAAAGATATTTGAGAATTTGCAAACAGCGTTCTTTCATATGATACCCCACATGTCCTAGAAACCCACTTAAAATTTTTAAGACCCCCCTTTCAGCCCCTTTTGCAAAAAATATATATTTTTTTAAATTTCTTTCTTGCTTGCAAAATAGTTGGGCAAACGTCATCTAAAACTATTCTAAATTTTAAGTTGATAGCATTAGAGTTCTTGAGATATCCAGGTGTGACAGACAGACAGACTTAGTCTCACCATAAGGGTTCCTTTTTACCATTTTGGTTCGGAACCCTAAAAACGACAGTACCTACCTAAAAGAGCTAAGCCAAAGTAAAAATTGTGACTTTAAGTCGGGTAAGGATTCAAAGTCAAAAAAGGAAACTATGGAAGTTATAAAACGACCGAACATTCGGCCGATACTTTTGGGTGAGTCCCATTAAGGCGCAACTAGTCGATACTTTTTCCATACAAATTTCGGGGGGGTTTTACTCCACTGTTACACATTGTACATCTAAAGTAAAACATGATATCGTTTTGTCTTATTATTAATGTTGTCTGTACGGAAGCAGAATAAAAAATAAAAAGCCATTAAAAAGTTATGAGCCAACAAAGATTCGTTTTTCCAGCTAATTTTAACACAACTTTGGGCATAAATAAGTAATAAAATAAGTATAAAATCTCGAAAACAAAGCTCGTTCCGACAAAGCTCAATTGTCGAAGATTATAATAAACTTTATTCGTAATTGATTTATGCAGTAGTTTTTTCATAAAACCCCACCTTCCAAAGGAGTTTTCGTATATTTTTACGCGCGCGGTTTAGTATGAATCGTCGTGCCCTGTGTTTGTGTGCGTGCGACTAGACGTTATGCGTGTAGACTAGCTTCTAACTGCTCATCACTGGTGCTATCTCTGTCGGACACGATGCTAGGTGAGACAGCGTGCTTTTTGGGCGCGCCCGCTAGTGAGTTCGAGCCCGCGACTAGTTGGCTCTTAAAGTATTGAATAGGAAGATGGGCCACTCTCTAACATCACGTAAATATTAAATGGACCCGATGTCATGCGTCATGTGCTCGACAACCGAAATAGATAGACATATTATGCGGGCTATAGCGAGAACGAGATAGCAATAATTGTCACTGTTACGTACCCACAACGACTCGCAAACAAACTACGATTCGGGTATTCCCCGCAAACAAAGAGTGTCCGTGGAGTTTCTTGCCCGTTCTTCTCCATAAGAACCTACTATTTGGAATGGGCAACTAGCTTCATATTTGTAACTGACCGACTTCATGACAATTCAAAAGTGCCTGTAAATGGTTTAATTGAAATAAATGCTTTGAGTTTGAGTTTGAAACCGGGAGTAATGTAGGTCTATTGTGTCCTTTCCCCTGTGCCCTGAAAAATAAGACGACAAATCGACCAACCGGGCCAACGGGCGGCCGACCACCGACCACTGACGGTTTACGGTTGACATTATAAAATAAAGCATTTCTTGCATTTAAATTTTAAATAAACACTGGATCGGAACGATGTTTTTTTTTTCTTGTTTAAACAGTCCTTCAGTCAGTTATGCCCCTTTTTCCTTCATGAAAACCAAGAGGTGAGTCCCGAATTTTGAACTTTTTGTTAGGTGAGTCGCGGGCCAGTCAAATTTGGAAACCACTGATCTAGATAAACTCAACTCAAACCCCCTTATTGCAAAACAAGGTTTATCTTCAGACCCAGGTTTAAAACAAGAGAGCTATTATTGAATTTCGAACTTTATTCCGACTATGGTAAAGTTCCTAAACACAAAACTGACAACTTAGTACTGAACTAAGTTTTAAGTTTTGTATAAAGAACGGTATTTCAATCACTGTTACGTTATTATTACAAAAACTGGCTCCATGGTTTAAGCTAAGCCATGTCAAAATATAAATCTTGTTTTGTAATAAGGCGGAAAGCATTTATTTCAAATAAACCAATTACAGGCACCTTTGAATTGTCAAGGGGTCGGTCAGTCAGAGAGATGAAGCTAGTTGCCCATTCCAAAGCATAGTAGGTTCCTATGGAGAAGAACGGGCAAGAATTTCAACGGACACTATTTTAAATCAAAAATGATAATCATTTAAGTACCCCTTTGTCAGAAAACCTTCAACAGCAACGAATCTGTCAAAACTCAAGCGTGGTTCAAAAATAAAAAAAAACAATCATTTAGTTCACAATACAAACATGTCATCATCAATATCATCATCCATCAGTCAAAATCACACAATGTATACAAATAACTAAAATCATATGAAAGTAGTTAGGTACCTTTAAAAAAAAAATATTTTATTTTAATGTACTCAAAAAAAATATTGTAAAACATTTTTAAAAGATGGAGGTGGGAACGGTGGGGTTCTTGCCCGTTCTCCATATGAAACTACCTTTTGGAAGGGGCAACTAGAATCAATTCTATTTTTTGTAAATTTTGACGTTCAAAGGTGCCTCTTAAGTGCCTATTTGAAATAAATAATTTGACTTTGAATTTTTTTTTTTTGTCTGTCTTTTTGTTTGTTCCGGCTAATCTCCGAAAAGGCTGGACCGATTTTCACTGACAAAAATACAAATACAAAAAAGTTTATTGTCACAATTAGCATAATAAATTTAAAAGTGTTCGGAGCCTTCTTTTAAGCAAAACAGTGCCTGTATTAGGAGTTAGGAGACTCCGCGCTTTCATAACATTGCCGTATACTTACACGAGTAACTATGAGTTACAAAAAACAAAAAAAAGTGTACTGTGACATTAGGGGTACACACGGCTACACGTCCAGCTATACATTTCCAGTATAAGCTGGCCTCTCATTGTACGAAAATCATATACAATGCGAGATCAGCCTAAACTGGATATGTATAGCTTGATGTGTAGCCGTGTGTACCTACACTTATTGTGGGTATATATGTTGTAGTGTGGTGTGTATAGTGTATGAGGTAGTGTGTATAGTTTATGGTGTGGTGTAGTGTAGTGTGGATTGTAGTGAGGCAGGTGATTTCGTGTGCTGTGTGATGAGGTGTGTGGTGTGGTGTAGTGTAGTGTGTGTGAAGAGGCGTGTGTTGTAGTGTGATGTGCGTGGTGTGTGGGATGTGGTGCTTTAGGTTACGGTAAATTATACGTGATGTGTTTCAGCTACACAACGTATTCCAGAAGTTCCTCGCAGTCAGTTACTGGCAGATATCTGAGGGGCAATTCTACTAATTTTAAGAACGTTCACAGTCTGATCTCAGTCTCAATCTGTCAAAAATACCTCTTATTTCCCTACATTTTGTCAATTTTTTGACGTTTGTTTGTCGCCAAAATGAGATTGCGACTAGATTTTGAACGTTTTAAATTACGAGAATTGGCCTTCTGACGTTATAACTACAGACTAGACTACTTTTATTTTAGAAAAATCCATGCAGGCGAAGCCGCGGGCAGCAGCTAGAACATAATACATTAAAAAAATAGCCAGTCATATCTTAGTTGATGCTAGGAGAGGTGTGCGAACAAATAAACCGGGCGCGAAGAAAAATAAACAAATAACATATTATTTTTTATCAGTAGTAAGTACTTATAACATACATACTTATAACACATAACTTATCTACTGAGATAACCAAAGCAGGGGTTCATCAGCATACATGTTTCTACTCAGATTTGTCAGCACGTGTATGACAACGTGGTTGCATAAATACAGGCTTTATTAGATTGGGTTAGTTTGGTCGTGGACTCGGGGCGCTGATGGTAGAAAATAGTTTCAATGATACAATTTCTCAGAAGGCTTAGGCAGACATAAAGCTATATATTTCCAGTATACGCTGACCTCTCATTGTACGGAAATCCTACACAATGCGAGATCAGCTTTTAAACTAGAAATGTATAGCTTGATGTGTAGCCGTGTGTACCAATAGTATAATCGACCTCGTAACGAACACTACCACTTTAAAATTACATTCAAACGTAGCAACCACGAGTAATAGTAAATGAGGATGAGGTCCTGGGTTCGCCCGCCCGGCCAGGTCGGGCAAACTTATTGACTTTTTCCATGTGGAATTTGTCAGTCTGGATTTGAGCCCGGTTAAAATAAAGATAAAAATGTAATTACAATTCTTTATTGGCATAAAAAATGTGTTCAAAGAGAGTGAAGCCCTGACTCCTGTGCCAGGTAAAAAACCTGTGTTACAGAAGCCAGGGGGTTGATGGCAATAGGCTCGCCCCCTATTACGCGGGACTTAAGGCGACGATAACCGACTTTTAATGATTTTATACTGAAGATCACGTCTAAACGAGTAATGTTAATGATTTGGAAAAAATATATGATAAATTAGATTTTTTCAACAACTTAATATGTGAATATGTTAGATTATGTTTATATTACATAGTGAAATGAATTTGCAAAGTTAAATAGATTAGATAAAAACTGAGAATGGCGCAAAATCTACCAGGCGTATTTTTCTGAAACCTTCACCAATTTTAAAGATAATTTCATTATTGATCTTTTAGTATACGCGTTTTATTAAAATACCTTTTGTTTTGTGTATAATAAATTAATAATGCGTCAAATTGGGGACAGCACTCCTTGATGGGCGAGTCCTATTACTGGCTGAACGTACGACGCGTTGCGTGAGCTCAGTACAGAACACGCAAGCTAACCACTCAAGGTCACTGGCATATATCTGCGTCTTAAACATAACTGGCAAAATGTGGGTGTACTATAGGTACATCTCTGTGTAACCCTCGGGGAATACAGGCCTTACGTGCTATAGTAAATATTCATACCTTCTTATCGGTAGTATTTCCGCAGTAAGTAAGTAGCTAATTGACAGTTGTGCTTGTGAGTATCGAAGGTACCAAAATTAGGTTAATACATCAATGATTCAACACGAGGAGTTTGAACACGATAACGAACTAGTAGGGTTGTCAGAACGAATAAAGAGCTGAAGAAAATGAAATAGATGGGATACCCGTTTTGATTCATGGTAGTAGAAAGCAAGGAAGGATAGTTTCAATCAAATCAATCAACCAATATCTTTATTGTGGATCATAGGTAGGTACATAATACAGGTCTTAAAAAATAAATAAATTGTGATCAGCTATGTCCCGCCCTTAGGGCATACAATAGTTACACACAAATTACATTTACATTATTATTACAAATTATTAAGATTTACATAGGACACATAAAATAAAATAAAGATAATTATAAAACACACACATCAGTAGGACACTGAACGCGTCATGACTGAGGGGGACTGTAATGTAGAAGTGATTTGTCCGATAGGAAGACTCTTATAGAGTAGTAAGCACTTGTTTACCAGAAGTTACTAGTACTAGTTTTCCAGAAGGAAACCAAGCCCTGCTTGCGACCTGTTTATGACACTCAGAGTGACCACAGGATTCTAATGAATAGTGGATTTGTGGCATTCTAACTTTAAAGTTCATCGATTTGGACTATTCAGTCTGCTTCTCTGGACCTGAAAAACTCTTGGATCATACATGAGTAGGTAAGTATGGTATCAAAAAGAAAATGACGTTAAAAACAAAACAATGCCCGTATATCTCCTTGTTTCTGAACCTGACAAGCGACAACCCTGCCGACGTGGAATGTGTGTTAATCATGCGTTCACGATATTCTTTTTCCGTGCTGAAGCGAATTAGCCAGGATATTGTTTAAACCTAACAACATATCGAGTGAATTGTTGAACTGACTAAACAATCGTACTTACCTAAGTTTCTGAAACTGCTAAGTACCTATAGCAATTTTTTATAAATAAAAAATAGGTTAAGTTAACTAAGTCATAAATCATTTTAACGACAAGTTTTAACTGTCCCATTATTTCCATGAAAATGGCAATTCATTTTGATGGCATAAAAAAGTTGCCAAGAAACTTTAGATTCTAATAAAATATTCTCATCATGTCCCAAATCAGAAGGTCATGTCCTCAGATCACGTCAAAATCCCGTCCGTCCAACCTTGACCCAATGAGCCGAAGTATGCCGAGGCTGGCCGAAGGGGCAATGGCCCGTGAAAGTGAAAACTCGTGCGCACCGACCGCAGGTCGCATGCGCAAAGCAAAGCTTTCGACTTTTTAAAGTGAGTGGAATCGCAAGAATTTAGGTTACGTCATTTTGTAGTACGAGTAGTTTTGAAAATAGTTTAGTTAGGAATTTTGATTAATTCAAACGCACTTTATAAAATGTTGGATTGCACTATTTTTATCCAGCTGTGAAATAAGCTCTGAAAAATTACAACAAACCTAAATTTTCAGTTTAATTAACGTAATCGCAAAAGGTAATAATTAATCCTTACTTTGTACCTACTAATTCTAATCACCAAATTTATCACACGAAGAACATTTGCAACTGAAAATTGCCAAAATGCCGGCAAATCTGAAGTTATAGCAACTAACGCACTGATTGCACTTAATTAATATGCAAGTAAATATGAACAGGATACATCGTGTTTAGCAAAGCAATTAGAAACACCTTGCATGCATTAAACAGGTTCGATGTTTCAATCCTAATGTTTCTAAAGGCAAGGTCACCCCCCCTTTCAGTCGCAAGACTGCACTACTGCAGTTACAAGTACACCGTAATAGCAAACGGTTGGCTGGTGTTTGGCTGGCTGGCCAGTCAACCAGTTAACTTGGTTCATGCTAACCGTATCGCGAATTAATGAGAAGCCATTATAAACTTTACTATTTTATCATCAGCGGGCTGAGCACGGGCGTGCCAAGACGTTTGTTACAAGACATGATAAATTATGTCTTGTCAATTTGTACTAGCATTTTAAACTATGATAAAATGTGTGACTCAAGTTATGTCACAGTAGGCCGTGCTCGCCTCGCAGACATCTTTAGCAGTGGTAAAGGGGTGTTTGGCATTCACAACACATTTTTATAAATTGCATCTACTTATTTGCAAAACTGTGTATTTTTAATTTCAATTGGTTTATTTGGTGATTCGCGAGGCTATTTTACATATTAAAAATTATAATTTTGCATAAAAGAGGCTAAACTTACATTTTCTTAAATGCCAGCATAAATAAATCTGTTTATATGGCTGCATGTTTAGCAAAAACAAAACAGATTAGATATTTAAAAGTTGACTGGGGCAAAAAACATACAACAAGCTATTGTTAATCAATGAGAAGTGAGAAAGTTGAATAATATATTATAACATTGCACAAATGTACATGGGCGACAAACCTATCATTGCGTATTTGCGTCTCACGGAGGCGCCCCTTGCTAAGGAAAGATGTCAAATTCAGTACCCACACATCCTATCTTAGGGCCTGTACACACCACGTTTTTTAAACGCGCCGTTGACGCGCGTTTTGGAAACGTGCGTCGACGGCGCGCTTTTATCCTAAAGAATAGACTGACTTGCGGGCGTATCGCGTCTGTATCGCTACAAACGGCGTCGACGGCGCGTTTAAAAAACGTGGTGTGCATAGGCTCTTAGTTCCTTACTTCGCCGCACGCACACCACATAGCTATGTGTGTCGGTATTTCTATTCTGTAAGATTTTTTCACATGTTGTCATAATCCAACGTCAGGCTTGTCAAATTGCTTGCCTAGGTCAAGTTTGTCGGCCATCTTGGCAAAGTTTGCATTGAGAAGGCCGTTCTTTTATGTAATGTCTATTAACGGCTAACGCTAAAGTCTACGACTAGTGCGTTAATCACTGTCATATAGTTTCTATTTGAATTTTTTTTTTTTTTTTTTTTTTTTCATAATTTAAGTCAGTGTTAGTCTGTTAGTTTCCGACATGATGACAAGACATGTCACGGACTTTGTCGTTAAATATCAGTATAAATAGATAATAGGTAATACTGGTGCTTATTTGAAGAAAATAAAAATCCTAACTAATATAAAAAATGCGAAAGTGAGTGGGTTAGGAACGTATTAGTCCCCTAAGGTTCGCTGACGATATTGTCCTCTTATCAGAAAATAGCACAGAGCTGCACACGTTACAACAAGCAAGCAGAGAGGCAGGATTAGAAATTAACCTGAAAATGCCGCACAAAACCCTAACCCCTTTATTACAAAACAAGGTTTATCTTCAAACCCAGGTTTAAAACATGGAGCCATTATTGAATTTCGAACTTTATTCCGAATATGGTAAAGTTCCTAAACACAAAACTGACAACTTAGTACCGAACTAAGTTTTCAGTTTTGTATAAAGAACAGTATTTCAATCACTGTTACGTTCTTATTACAAAAACTGGCTGCATGGTTTAAGCCATGTCAAAATATAAATCTTGTTTTGTAATAATACGGTATATGTCTTGACAACACACCAGTAGAGTACGTTCAGAGTTATATCTACCTAGGAAAACTAATTTCCCTAGGATACTTCTTATGCCGATATTCCTACGGGATCGAGACGTATTCAGGTGAAACCACGGGGCGCAGCTAGGAATAAATACATTCTTATCCCAATTAATAATATCAGGCAATTACGTAGTATTAAAGAATGTTTGTGGACTTAAAACTATTAACTGGGCCGCCAGACTAAGGCCCGTATTACAGTCTACAGAACGGCACTCAATACTCAAGCATTACTTAAAACTAGATTCAAGCCGTTTGATTGGTTGAAACTAGTTTTAAGTAATGCTTGAGCATTGAGTGACGTTCTGTAATACGGGCCTTAGGGCCTGTTCACACCACGTTTTTTAAACGCGCCGTAGACGCGCGCGATGCGTCGGACGTCGGCGCGCTTTTATCCTTACAAAGGTCTACAGGCTGCGTCTGAGTCGCCTGCGTATCGCGTCTGTATCTCTACAAACGCGTTTCAACGGCGCGTTTAAAAAACGTGGTGTGCACAGGCCCTTAGACGTGTCGTTACTTCATTATTATTTTAATAAGTTATAAAAAAAACTGAAATTAAATTAATGAACACGTTACATGACAAACAAGTGAGCCACGCAAGTTAGCCAAAACTATCCGAACAAAAATTTGTAACAGTTGTCACGCGGAAAAGATGAAAAATATCTCGGGCTTGCGCGTGCGCTTATCAATCTACAAAATAATAAAACAATAAGCAAGTGTGAGGGGGACAACAATCAGCGAACTATGTGGCCCACACTTCCTGTTTGATAAAGCTAAATACTAAATACCAAACTCTATGGAAAGAAAGTCTGGTTAGTTGGAATAATCTTGCCGATTGAGCGCGATGCTAAAACATACCCTGGACTTTTGGCCCTTGCAGTTCAGAGTTGGAGACTCCTGGATAATCCTGGAATGCTCCAGAATGCGAAGGTCTCCACCAATTTGGTCAAATAGACCTAGGGACATGGGACTGTGTCAACTTCAGTGAAATTTTTGATTGCAAGGATTTTTGATGGCTCGTCATCGTACATGTACAGTACTATGGTGCTTATATCGGGAAGGTTTGTTTTTATTATTTAAGTAGGTATATCAAACGGTGACCGATTTCGAAAATATTTTTTTTTTTGAAAGGCTATGCTCTCGAGGTGGTCCCATTGTCACCAAGACAGAATCTGAGGAGGGGATCCCATAGAAATTGAATTTTATAGGTGCACATCTATAGCGATTTGGATATTTGTCATAGTAACCCGTGCATTTGCTCTCGGAAAGCATCATTTGAAGTAGAACTGATGATGAAGACCTGAGATAACCACCGGAATAATAAGTATTTCATCGGTTGCGATTCGATTAGATACTTTAACATGGTTGCTAAGAAATGTATGCTCGTCACAATGCATATGGTGAAGTGGACCTCCAGTTCTCCTGGTTCTGACCAGGAGAACTCCTCAACAATTAATGTCCCTGCATCAGAAAAAGCTATATTTTGTAAAAGGTGATGAGCAGTTGACGTTATTGTAACTTAGATAAATTACAAACTGACCCAATAAAATGTGAAAAAAAAACAAAAAAAAAAAACCAATTTTTTTTTTTACCGACTTCCAAATAAATCATTACAATATTTACAATGTGAAAAATAACTTTAATTTCGGAAGTCGGTGGCAAGAAAATAAAATACACATCCAAAGACACCGACTTCGGAAATTAAAGTTATTTTTCACTTTGTAGTGTTTCTATATAGTATGTAATTAATGGCAAGGCTTAATGGCAAGCGACATCGCGGCAAGCCCAGACGGAGACGGCGGGATGAGCTCGACTCCTTCAATAAGAACTGGTCTGACTGGAGAGAAGTGGAAAGAGAAGCCTTTGCCCTGCAGTGGAACATCACAAGCTTTTAGTATTAATCATCATCTGCCCGCCTTTTCCTAAACATGTTGGGGTCGGCTTCCAGTCTAACCAGATCCAGCTGAATACCAGCATTTTACATGGAGCGACTGCCTATCTGACCTCCATAACCCAGTTACTGGGTAACACGATACCCCTTGGTAAGACTGGTTGTCAGACTTTCGGGTTTCTGACGACCCGTAACAGCTGTCACAGATCTACAAATGACAGCCGGGACCCAACGGCTTAACGTGCTTTCCGAGACACGGAGGGGTTTTGGTATGTAAATATGGTCACCCATCCACATTAATAATAGAATAGGCAAGAGAATAGATCAAACATTTTTCATTCGACCATAACCCTTGTCCAACACTCGGGCACCACGCACGTTGTTTGTCGATCATTCCCACAAACAAACAGCGCATCTAATAAAGCCTATTTGTTCAGAACACGTGTATTTTCGTGTATTGATTTCAACGCGCAATAGCGGCTAAACGATATTACTATGAGCCACAGGAACCGCCGGAGCGGAAGCCTAGCTATGAATAATTGAGTTAAGAATTTGTACGGACTCTCCATTACGGCAATTTAAACTTTACCGTCTCTCATTTGAGTATAACTTCTAATGAAAGTGAAGTTACATTTATCTAGTTGCATTCAGTCTTATGTCAATCAATTCAGAACTCTATGCCGTGGTGATTGGGTGAATATTCGCGTTGCAGTAACATGTAATATTTGATGATAGCTATACAGATTATTTCACTCGTAAAGCTATAATTAGAATGTCAGTTTCTGTATTGAACCGTGTTATAGTAGATAATAGCAGTTAGCAGTTTCCATTAAAAATGACAGCCTCAAAAAATGACCAACAAGCACCTGGGTTTGAGACCTTACTAGAGAATGGTTTAACTGTCTCTTCTTGTCGCCCAAGAAGAGACAGTTAAACCTCCATAAGAGAGGGTTCTGTCTCCATAAGAGACCATCAGCGCATAAAAGTTCATGGGTGATTCAGTTATGGCGAGTTATGGTTAAATTCAAATAAAGCAGCTGCCATGCTGGCTACATTAACCTAGACATTCTAGACCATAACCTGATTCCAACCGTCCAGGGTAACGAACTATATGTTATTCAGGAATCTCCAAGATTAGACAAATTCCCAACTTTAAGACTATGTTGATAATCGATCAGGAATAGACAAGAAAGAAAAACACATCCTCGTCCTAACGGGCTGTAAAGGGCATAAAACAACATGAAAAAAAAAAGAAAATATATACCTCCCAAGTTTCCAACTATCAATCATAATGAAAAACCTATAAATGGAGCTAAAAGCATGTCTGCAACGGCAGCGTATATTGAAAAGCGAGATGTAATATACGCGTATCAATATTATCGATCCGACATTCAGGTAGCCCGGCTATAATTCTAGGAAAAAGCTCCGCTCAAAAAGCTCCATATTACTATGAACACCTAGATTTCCATGAACTGAGTAATATAGGCCACCAGAGAAATAGTGATTCTATCGTGATTGATGTAATCTGTACCTTGTAATACATAATTAGGTATGTAAAGTAGGTACATAATTTCATCTTTTGGTTTTTACATGCTGTAGTTATTTTTATATATTTTTTTAAAGTATTGTTCGTACTGACGTCACTAGTAGCTGAATAGCTTAGGATCTTTGCCACGTTTAACACTTATTTAAAACCAAAATTCAGTAAAGTCAAACTGTTAAATTTGACAATTAATTTGTTTACATTTCATACTTTAGCGATTTCCGTACTTTAGTTTAAAGTTATATTCATTTATATTAATATAATGAATGGATTCAAAGACTACTTCTGCTAAGTTCTTCATACCGTCAAGTATAAACACCACAACAAATAGCCGACACACATTGATTGTTAGTAAAAGAAACCTTAAAAAGGAAATGGTGCGAGAAAGTAAATGTTTAGTACAAGTCTGGGCGGCGACTGTTTTATTGTGAAGATCATTTTAACGTAAGTTAAGTTTTCCTGAGGCAATACATCGATGTGATTCGACTTGTACTGTCCGCCGCTGGTGAAAAACTACACTATTTACATACATCTGAATAGAATAATAATAAGTGCTTCATGTAAATTTGACGTTGGCATGACACTTGACACATAAAGAACAACTTAATTACAAGAGGCACTGAAATTTCCAAGTCAGGCTGCTTTGTGACGTCAATTAGAGGTCAAATAAAAGTCAAGTGTTTTTAAGTATGTTTGTGAAAATAAATACGATCTTATAATTTTAAGACCTATTAATAGAAAAATAAGTCTTAGAAGCTTAAAATCTCGAAATGGTTTTGGAATCGGCATAGGTTAATTTTTACTTTACATACCCAATTAGCGAGGTAGAACAGAAGATCGTTAATATTTGAATGGAAGTTCTAGGAGACAAAATAAGAAGAGTATTTTTATTCTGGCTCTTGAGAGCGGAGCAGTGGAGGCCCAGTGGTAACGGCCGCGAATTACGAGTTGTTGGTCGTAACTTCGAACCCTGACAGGCGTTTTACTTTGTGTAATTATTTCATCAACACAGCTCTCAAAACGGTGAAGGAAAACATCGTGAGGAAATCGGCACGTCCTAGACCCAAAAAAAAATCGAAGACATGTGACATCTACCAACCCGCATTGGGCCCGCGTGGTGGTTTACGGCCCACTCCCTCTCACCGAGAGGAGGCCTGTGTCCCAGCAATGGGAACAATAAGGCTGATTATGCTCTTGAAAGCAGAGCGACGCCCTAAGCTCTGCAAAGATGTAGATTAGTTTTGTTCATCATCGGTAGACCTAAAGATATGGAACCGTATAAAGAAGAAAAAGTTTGGTCGTCGTACTTGAAAACGAGGGTCCTCAGAAGTGTTTGCGACCCAGCTATTAGCAACTCTCTCTTTGCCCTATAAGAAGATTTACAGAAGAATTTACAAGCTTGAAAGCAGATGCTGTATTTTACCGAGAATAAGCTCCCAATCATCTCTGAGGTTATTCAAGGCAGCAATTGGCTCTAAGCTTTCTACACACATCCGTAAGCTCATAATAATGAATTTCATGCTTTGCTGGCAGCTAACGATGTTCGTCCGAATGATAATATTAGTGACAGGCAATACATTAAACATACAATGATACGTAATATACATCGTTATTATAATATCTTCCTAGTTTGTTGAATGGATGAACAGCGATGCTCAAATCTTTTAAAAGGTCCACATGATAATACTCATAAGTTGGCTAGACAAGCTAACGGGCACATGCGTACTATATAACTAAATTTACGAGTAAGAGCCACAGGTTTCCAAATTAATCAAGGATCAAGGATTAATGCCTGTCTGGCCGTAGTAACATAACTAAAACAAACACAGCTGGCCTTGACTTAGGACGTGCTAGATCCACTATGATGGATGACCAAGCACATTATATACAAAATTAGCTAACGATCAACTGTAATTAACTAGTTAGCAGTTGAAACAATACAATAATTAACTAGTTAGCAGTTGAAACAATACAATAATGGCGAAATGACAATTGTATCTTTATCTGTTTCTTTAGCACTCGGACTAATGACCAGTAAACTAACATGGAATTAGAATTTACTACAGAGAATCGTTAGGGAATGATATTTCAACGGACTAAAAAACTCCTGGATCCAAATCCAATCTAGGACCTTTTTGAGGCGTTTTATTTTTTGCTGAAACCGTGCCGTGCATGCTAACTATGGAATATAGGTCATTCTGAGGCTCTCGCGTTAAGTCAATAACGTTCCTGATGCATTTTTTTAAACTACCCACGGATATAACTGAAAGCTTGATAAATGATATTAGTTTTAACAAACACTTTTACACGTCAACTAAATAATATGTTTTGTATTAGATGAGGTCAGTATTTTTACGGCCGAACCCAATAACCTATATATCACCAGTTTCGGCCTACTGGAGATATAAAAATATATCTATCGATGGTTTTAACTTCCCAATACTCTATGAGACATTATGGAATCATTTCAACCGGCCCACGCTATCTACTGATGGGAGGGTGTATCGCCTACAACAGATATTATTTGTATGAAAATGCCAAAGTATGCGTCCCAATATACGATTTGTTTGACAGGACAGTACTACAGATGGCAGATTTGGCTATTCCCCGAATTGCAGGGATAAACGTAAAGTAGCCAAGCTAAAATGAACTCTTTAGTACTTGCAATAATGATCAGAGATGTTTTTTTTTTATTTAAATAAAATAAAAAAAACAAATATCTCGAAAACGGTGCGCCCTAAATGATATAATGAATAAATAAAAGAGTGTGTCAATAAATTGATTTAATTTTTTTGTATGCACTAAGAATCTCCAATTCAATACTACTCCTTACAAAGGTAGGTCAACACATTTGTTTTCACATACGTATAAAAGAATCTTATCATGCGCGTGCGCCGTGTTTACAAACACTAGCTTGGCACATTCGCCATCTTATTTTAGTACCGGTAAAACGAAGGGACGACCATTACTCAGATAATTAAAGTCAATTATATAATTAATTAGTGTTATACTTAGAAACTCATTGTTATTATTGAAGTTAATTGATCTTTTTGTTGACGGGTAAGCAGAATTGGAAGTGGCATTAATATTAGTATGGAGTCGCGTAACTGTCACGGTACCTATGCCTTGGGGAGTAAGGTAGATCCGTTCCGTTAACACAGTGCGTGTACGCATAAGCAGCCTGTCATTGGCGTACATAGTATGTCTGTATCTCTGCAGGGAAAAACCGCTTCTGATGCGCAGAAGAAAAGGCTGGTTTGGTGATGATTTCAGAGTAGGTTTCCTTACTGTATTGTCTTTCGCGGTAAGTTAGAGGTGACAATAGTAAAATATGTAAGTAAGTAATGTTATTGAAAAATAAACTTTAGCTATTATATTACTTTAATTACGAGTACGGTAGTCAGAGAGAGAATAAAAGTATAGAAGGTAAGATATTTTGACTTATATAAAAAAAGTTTTATAAAAAAAACTAAAATGTTAAACAAGGTTATTTACGGACCTAGTACCTATTCAGTGTTAACGGTTGTTGCTCGGCTATCTTATGTCATTGCCCCCAGTTAATTAATTTGGTCTGTAATTAATTAATTACAGAATTTATAAACAACATTTTTCAAATACGATTCTTGTACTGAATTGTGTCAATGCTAAAAATGTGAATTATTTTGTAATTAACTCAGAAAAGGCTAATGCACAACAGTTAATCCAATAATTAATTATCGCGTTAATTTAAGCAACAGAACGGAAGACCTAATTTATTGACATGTCATTTAATCAATATATTTTCAATCGATGCCTATTAACAAAACAGTTATTTCTAACAACGTCTTTTCATTAAGGATACGATAACCGACTTTTAATGATTTTATACTGAAGATCACGTCTAAACGAGTAATGTTAATGATTTGAAAAAAATATATGTTCAATTAGAGCATTTTTTCAATAATTTTATATGTGAATATTTTAGATTATGTTTATATTACATAGTGAAATTAATTTGTAAAGTTATGTCTTACGCGGATAAAAATTGAGAATGGCGCAAAATCAACCAAGCGTACTTTTCTGAAACCTTCACCAATTTAAAGATAATTTAATTATTGATCTTTTAATATACGCGTTTTATTAAAATACCTTTTGTTTTGTGTGTAATAAATTAATAATGCTTCAAATTGGGGACAGCGCTCCTTGATGGGCGAGTCCTATTACTGGCTGAACGTACGACGCGTTGCGTGAGCTCAGTACAGAACCCGCAAGCTAACCACTCAAGGTCACTGGCATATAATATCTCCGTCTTAAGCAAGCGCAATGCAAGCAAGAATCTAGCTCGTGTAAACAGAATGTACTACCGTATAGCCATCATCAAAAAGTCAATAGTGTATAGATCAAGCTCCAAAAATAAAAGAAAAGAGTTCATAATAGACTCATCATAGTTATATTGGCTATGATATTTAATATAATAAAAGTGCTGAAACCTACTGCCTTATCCTGTCGACTGTACCTAGAGTCCTACAATAATCAAATCGCGGTCGGCACGTGTAACATTAATTCCTACCCAAATACCAACTTGCATAGTGGAACCATGCCCTTAAAATAAGTGTATAAGCTTAGTTTAAGCTGATCTCGCATTGTATAGAATTTCCCAACAATGAGAGGTCAGTGTATACTGGAAATGTATAGCTTGATGTGTAGTCTTGTGTACCTATTTTAATTTTCATACCTAACGAGTAAGTAATTAGTAAACATTTTCAGATTTTTGTTACAAGATGTCCATCGACCATGTTGATAGATTGTGTGATCAATTGCCAAGTTACCTACGTCGTTGCATCGAAGTTTTGGAGAAATGAACGCCAATAATATAATAGTCTTGCACAATGATCTGAGATGAAGTGTTTTATTCTTCGTCGTGTCGATGGCACAACAGTGTATTTAAATATTTTTGCCCAAAACTTCGCCACTCCAGCATGGCATCGTCGGTGGCAGCGCAGAGGTTGTAGCGGTATCAACATCGCCACATGCGAACTACGCGTCACACTGACGTCACACAAAATCCTGCATCGCGCAAGCAGAGTTTACGGCGCGACTAGCATATAGTACAACGTCCCGACATAAACCGTCGGGCAGTTGCCCACCAGACAGGCAGACAACACCCGTCTGGTCGGAGGATCCTCCCTTTTCTATAGCGGATGAGTGAACTTTACACCCTGTTCCTCATACCTAAAAAGTCATTATGGCTGCATTTTAGGGGCACGGAGAGCAGGATTGGAGGTGGGATATAGTTTGCGCCATATCCACACACTGCTGCCGTACCGTCGTAGTAGCCCCTTTTTTTTTTGGCTGGGAAATTATCAAATAACTTCTCCCTCTCTGGGCGGAGCGGGGGGCGTGTCAGACTTTTACTGACTAAAACCCACCGTGTTCCTTCCGTTGCCTGTGTGCCAGTGCCACGATATCCCATTCGGACAAACTGTCGCAGTGACGCAGTTTGCGAGGTTGCAGTTGCATCTTCCCACTTGGGTTCGGAGGCGGTTCAGGGTTTTCCAAGTGGGCCGCGGAAGGTTGGCGGTTTTATGAAAGCAGTAAACTAAAAGACAGTTACATATATTTGATCTGATAAATTATAGACAGATGGGTGATGCGATGTTGGGACAAGCAGACATAAACGTTTATAACATATTTTATTACACGAGAATTTCTTGCGAAGTTTCCAGTAACAAGTACTTTTCTGCAATATTTTGTTTCCTATAAAGAGGTAAAATTTGTGGGTTTGTATGTAGGGGGTAATCTTCGGAATTTCATAGGTTCAGTCATAGATATTTTACGTTAAACAGACATATAATGCTATATTTCAAGCGGACGAAATCGCCGGCAGAAGCTTTTATTCAATAATTAGAATTTCCATGTTTTCTTGCCTATCTCATAGGTAGTTAAAATCAAGGAATACGCATGCGGGGATAACCCCATACAGTTATGAGATTGTGTGATCAATTACCAAATTACCTACATCGTCGTATCTTCAAAGTTTTGGACAAATGAACGCCATCTTTTGATTGTCAATGTTACTAATTATTTTTGAACGGTTAATTCCAATCAATTGAAAGTAAATTAATTATTATTTTGATAACTTTTATTTAGGAGTAGCACACACTAAAGTACACAAATAGACGCACACGAGAACTAAACGTTCGTTATTGTTTTAGCACTTAATTACAAAAGCAAGTGAGTTTATTTAAGATTGTCACTTGACTACACAAATACACAGATAGACACTTTATTGATTGTTTATTAATTATTGTAATGATAAAGATAGTACGTGTGCATACTAAAATTGTCACACACTATACAGACGGAGACACACACAAGAGTTCAAAATAACTAAATTGTTTTCAACACTTATATTAAAATTAATTGAAAGTTTATAAATAATTGTCTCGATAACAATTTTACTTTAAGATTCTCACAGACTACACAACACTGACAGACAGACAGACAAACACAATAAACTACTAAGCGAGGAATCCAGAATATTCTATAATCTCTATGATCCCGAAGGCGTCACGCGGCGCAACAGGAAAGACGACCAGTCAAGCAGAGCACTGCAATAGACTGACATTTCGATAAAGCGACACAGCCTGGAGAGAAAATTCCCAACTACCGTCTATGAAACTAGGTCACATTTTCATTAAAGCACAACATCGATTCGAATTCCATGAAAGAAGATTGTATTACGCTTCCTGGAAACTGCATGGCGAGGTTTTTGTAAAATATACTGAGAGCCCTCAGGCTGTTGCATTGCGTTGCGTTAACTGGCGTCAGCCAATCAGGGAGGTTGAACGAGATTGAGTTATCCAATCCCGGCTTCAGTTAGGGACTGTTATTGAATCGGACGTGTCCATGATTTTGCCTGACAATAGACGGGATTAACCGATGCCCGTTCCATGTTAACATCGATAGGGTTCTATTCTTGTTAAATTGCATTTTCATGCTGTTGGCTTTGATAGAAAAATAGGAATCCAATAATAGTCTTGCATAAAGATCTGAGACGGAGCTTAAATACGCGTAAAGAAAATTAAAAGACAGTTACAAGTTTTGGATCCGAAATAATAGAATTATAAACAAGTGATGCGAGGTTTGGAAAATATTTTAAAACACAATTACTACAAGAGAATTTATTGCCAGGTTTCCAGCAACAATAACTTCTTCGATAATTATTGATGAAATAATCAGAATTTCCTTTCTTTCTATCCTATGAACAAGTACGTTCAAAGATCAAGGAATACGTATGTGGGTATTTTCCGTTTTATGCGAAGACTAGGCTGACCTCCGCCCTTATGAGCTCAAACAAATATTAATATTGTCTTTTTACAATTTCCACGATACCAAAATGGATAGGATACCAGCACAGTAAGCCAATTTCGGTAGGGACATTAAAAAAAGATAAAACGGGAAGAAAATGTTGCGTCAACTACATAATAAAAGTTCCCAAGCATAATATTTCTAGAATTTTCCTGCCTTTGCGTGTAAAAGCGGAAGGCTTTTATTTTTAGTTTCCTTTGCCGGGAAGCTGCTAAAGGCTAGAGTTGCAAATCTTTGGCATGCCACTACAGTAAAGAAAATTCCACTAGGTGTACAATTTTAAACCTAACAAGCTGTAGGAATCTTATCTGCAATTTCATTAATTTATACGCTAGTTTTTGCATCCTCGCATTGTCCTTGCATCCATCCGACGGTAAAATTAGCATAACGTTGTTAATGAATAAGTAAATGATTTTGCCAAAACCCAACAGCATCTGTTTGGGAATATTAGAAACTAGCTTCTGTACGCGTTCTTGTTATTATAATATTTTAAGATAAAACGAGAACTATTATATCCTATGACACACGGCAATACTGTAGCTTCCCATTAATTAGAGAATTTTTGGAATTGGATATGTATTTCCGGATTACCCCATAAATACAAACTCACAAGTTTGGCCTCCTTATAGTGTTACTATAGATAGTGACATAAGATTCCAGTACGAGTAAGTCACTTTTGACGGTGTTTGAAAGGAACTGTTTCCCAAGGAACTATCTTGGGGCCTAAACCAAATTGAACCAACACCCCAATTATTTCTCAATGAGCTATGACTACTTCAAAACTAAGAAAGCGTACAAAATAACACTTATTGTAATGTAACTAATTACATAAGCTTCCGCCCATTGAGTTTTACGACCGACCGTTGAAAACAGCTACCTTTCCACAAGTAGCATTATTGAAAACAGTCCATGAATCAGTTTCCTTGTTTGAGAATTAAATAAAAGAATGTGTATGATTTGTTTTGGATTGATTGATAAATCATGATGTTTTAAAATGCAGTACCTTTATAGAAAAGGTAGGTCAGTATTTTTTGACATTACCTTTATTACTACACTGACTAGACGTAGATGAAACACTCAATTTTGTAATACTGGAAAAACAGAAATTTCAAGGGAGCATTTAACCCACATTGCTTTTCTACTACTTAATTTCTTCGTTAATTAAATTGGTGGTAAACAGGAAACGTGTAGTATGTACTTCCTCAAGACGTTGAGTTTAATCTATATGAAGTACTCTCTAGTAAACAAAGATCCAAACAAGGAGATTTTGATAGAAAAAGTGATGTTGCTTAACTTCATATCTACTGATGTTAAGGAACTTCACTTTTTCGACTGTTACAGCTATGAAAATGCTGAAGTAACTCAAAAACACTGCGGAGTAAAAGTTGAAAATCCAAATTCATATAAGTAATATCACTGTTCCGTCAAGTTCCGTGCAATGTTTTTGAATAAAATATCTTGGTTCAAAAAGCACATACCTATCTCACGCCATAAATAACTAAGATCTTTTGTTAATTTGCGATAGAGGATGTAGATACCTACTATATTTAATGTGTAACGATTCACCTAATACCGTAACGATGAGTTGCTGTTTAGATAAGATAGGAATAAGACTTATTTCAACTCGAAAAGTTGTAGCCATATCTTCAGAAAATTTCTTACATCATTTCACAATGTCTAGCAAATTACATTCCTCATTAAGTAATTGAATTTCTAGATGTTCAGTACGGGAACTCCCAACAACGTCATCGGTAGAATTGCCAATTACATTACAAAGATCTAATACTTCGACTTTATTGTGACTGGCTTCCTCAGGTTGAGTCAAATTGCTTGTTGCTACAATATTATCCTTTCCAGTTCTGTTATATTTCTTGAAGACTGAATATAGGCTTGATTATTATAATTTATTTCTATTAGGTTAGATACCATGAATAGAGCGTCTCAACCACCACAAACAAAGTGTTGTCGACCAAACATAACTACAGAATTTCTGTTGCAATTTCCTGCCAAGAGAACGGTGTGTTCGAAGAAGATTAAATCCATCTAAAACCCGTCTATGGGTCGTTAACTCGTTAGGTTTTCTCTGGTATATCTTTATTTACGTCAATGCAACGATTTCCTCTTCATTTGTCATAATTTTCATTGTATTACACAACATTACTTAAGTATCTTCTGAATGGAATGGAATTTCATCTACAGTGCCAAAATGTGCTTAGGGCAGTGAAAGCAGACTGATTAATTTGAATATTTTTAGCCACACGTGTAGCCATGACAAACGTGATATAAGCAGTTATTATCTTCAATGCAAATATGTATCAGAATTTTTTTTTCCTCAAATCACTACGTATTGTAGTAAGTACAATATTGTGCAATAATCGCAAACAATTGTCCTTCATTTAGTAAATTATAATGATTGACCTATGGAGGCCAATAAAATTGATAGATGATAATGATTTGATTTATTTGAAGTATTGTTGATGAATGGTGATGCTCGTTTCTTCTCTGTAGGAGAGGATGATGTTTGCATTGCAGTGGCATAATTACTGTTTGATGTTGTTATGAATGTCATAACAATATACTTATATTGGGATGTAAGCCCACGCTGTGATTTCATTTCCGCGCGGTCGCGGCTAAGAATAGAACAGCCTGTCAATTTCCGTTGGTGCTCTAACTCATTTATGATGCGAATGCAGATATCAGGGCAGTGGGATGGACTATCTAAGGTGAAAGGTAGGAAGTCTTTTGAAGTCCTAGAAGTCAATGAAAGGAACTTCCATCTATGGCTAGAAAATGAGTGTCTATAACTGAGATGACGACTAATATAGAAGTTAGTATAGAAGGAGACCGCGCCGATCCCAAATAACATGACAGAAGGCAAGATAATGATAAAGAAGGAACTTCTATTTAAGTCTAACTATAGGAAGCCGTGATGGCCATGCCTTATTTTGATATTAATTCAAAAGAATTACAAAAATGTAAAGATGTTATTCGTTTACACTAAAATAGTCATGAAATTAAGATTTTGCATCACTTGGTTTTTTACTTATGCGGCCAGAAAATATAACCCACTGATTACAGACTATGAAGTCAATGAAGTTTCAATTATTTGGCCCAAATGGTCACGGATTCGCTAATTTCCCATTGAATTGTTTAAGTTCACACTGGCCGTTTAAATGACCGAGCTTGTATGATCATGACAAATTTAATAGATCGCGATTATGTAGATAATTCACTTGTTTTGGTACGGAAGAACATTCGAAGGTCATGCATAATTATATCGGACAATGGAGCTGTACTTAGTGATGAGAAATAGGTTTGTAACGCGTTTTCTAAAAGCGCCAACTATCTACTTACCAGTAATTTAAAAAATAAGTAAGTTTATAAATCATCAAATCTTAGAATCTATAGGTATGCATATCAATAAATGTATAGATTTTAAGGCCGATTATATTGTTAACATAGTTGTGAAACATTGAGGTTCAAATCAATTTTCAACAAAGCACGAAACTTCAATTCATAGTTTTGTAATTGACAAACTGTGAAATCTTTTTACATTTTGATAGTATCGGAGAATCTAAAGATCATGCAAACTGTGTAATTTTCGCCCGAGACTGTAAATTAATTACAAATTCTCTGAGAAATGGGGCATCAGGTCAAAGAGGCGAAGTTAAAGCAGTAGCTAACTAAAGTTACTGGCCAGGCAGCCACCTGTTAAATTAATCAATCGTTTAATGTCTCTGCTAATTGTTTATTTATCTTACGATGATACACCTCCATACTGCAGTATGTTGTACACATAACATCACGGGTTAGGCAGAGGTGTACCTATAGTACACCCACATTGCGCCAGTTTTTTAAGTCCCATGTAATAGGGGGCCCTGCCAGGGTTGCGAGTTTGTCCGAAAGGGATATCTTGGCCTTGGCACACAGGCTAATGAAGGAATACGGGTGGGTTTTAGTCAGTAAAAGTCTGACACGCCCTCCCGCTCCGCCCAGAGCGGGAGAAGTTATTTGATAATTTCCCACCCAAAAAAAAAAAAAATAATAGGGGGCGAGCTTATTGCCATCAACCGGGCTCAAATCCCATTTCTTCCCGTGGGTGTCGTAAAAGGCGACTAAGGGCAATTATATTATATTAAACAGATATGTTGTGAGCGCGCAATCGTGAAGACTTGAAAACGTCCTAATTGGGACGTATTTGTTAGTCTGTGATGCCAACAGTCGGTGATTGGTGGCCAGAATAATGTTTGTTTACATTCACGCGCAATTTACAACACTAGTTGTCTCTTTTTTTCTGGTTGTTTTTTATCAAGCCATCTCTTTTCTATCATTTTTACTTGTAGTGAAATTAAAATGAATGAAAAGTGGGTATTGTGTGCATCCGCTGCTGCGTGGAACACTTTTTTCGGTTGTTTTGTGAGTGTGTAACATATCTGTTTAATATAATATCATTGACGAAGGGACTTACTAGAGAATGGGCAGCAGCGTTCTCTATGCATTTTTAAAACCATACTGCGATCGCACCCGCCTACCAAGCGTGGCGATTATGGCAAATCCCCCCCCCCTTTTTTGGGAGAGGCCTATGTCCAGCTGTGGACGTCTTTCGGCTGAAATGATGATGAGAGCACAAATCCAGTCTCCGGGCTGCTCTGAGAAATTCCAGATGGAAAACTAAAAACACTTTGCCCAACCCGGGATTGAAACCCAGGACTTCATGCTTAACAGTAGCGCTCGCGACCGCCAGACCAATGTATGTAGTACTTACTGAGATTTAAATGCGAAGTGTGTCTGTCTGTATGGAACGTTTCCTATGCTAAACTATCGAATCAATTTTGATGGATTTTGCCCAGAGAAGGGCATGGGGTACTTTGAAGATTATTAACTTTATGTTATTGTATAGCAAACAAGGCTAAGGCCCCACTATGGTAGGATGCTATCGCCAACTGTGGACATCCCAGAGCTTTCCACCATATGTACCTACTATTTTATCTACATTATTATGCATGATTTTATATACATATTGACATTGCAGAATATTATATACAATTTTAAATGAATGTAAACTTTGAAAAGTATTATATTTACTGCTTTAATTTATTGTGAATGTGGGTAAATTTTTTTTCTTCAAATATTTTCCTTTTTCTTTCTTTTTCTCAGTTAGTTTTAATGATGGTCTGGCATTTTGAGCGCTTTATGCGGCCTACCCAAATGTCCTTTCTTTGGTATTGTTCGTCGAGTCGTTGAGCTGCACGATTACTGACAAACGCTTACACTGATTGGACAGGTCCACTCAAATTTGTGTGGTTCTTTCCTCAAAAGACCATTTCAGACATGGATCTACATGGTCCTCACATGATCTGACCAAGATTATGTCTGGACTTTAAAAGAGACTTTGACCCCTGAGTTTGTTTCGCCATTTCTTCTCAGGGGTAGTCAGATAGGAAATGTCGGCTACATCTAGATTATTTTTTTTATTTTTTTATATGCCGTAAAAGTGATTCTAATATCCTATTTACAGAATAAACGATTTCATTTCGATTTCATTTCATTTAATTTTAAAATATTTTTATATTATCTGTAGAATCGGTATTTAAGATGTGACCCGTAGTGGCCGTAGTTTGAATTCACTCAACCAGAAGTAAAAGTTGCAAAAACTGCAGTGGGGACAGGTTGCCAAATGTCAGCGAATCACCGACTGTCGGGCCAGTTACAAACTTAGGCCCTTTGTACACGACATGGTTTGTTTACAGTAAGGCGTATAAACCGCGCCGTGAACGTGTTCGTCTACAAGCTTCCATAGTGATCCATACAACATTGACGACCGTGCCTACACACAGCGAATAAACCATAGCTATTCACGGCAAGTAATCGTGTGTACACAGATGGTCCTTACAGTTTAATTACAAGTACACACGGCAGGTAAAACAAAAGTATATGATAACAATCAGTGTCTAAATCAGAGCAGTAGCTCTGAATTTAGGAATTAGCTATCCTGACGGCGAATAAGGGTCCTAATCCCTAGTCAACCTATAAAATACTACAAAATAATGATATTCAGAGTTGTATAAAAATAAGCCTGAGGGTCAACATTTCATTAGACAACCCTGGAGTTTCGTATCTGACTAAACTCTGAAAATAAACGCCGAAACAAATTCAGAGGTCACGGTCTTTTCAAGTCCAGACATCGTGCAGCGTGCTACAGAATCATGTTAAGTGTAACAATGTGGGGGGCATTGTCTGGAATGGCTTTTTAGAGGAAAAAGCCTTTCGAGTTGGCTAGTTTTTGGATGGCCCCTCACAAAGCAAAAGACAAGGAGAGATATTTAGAGTTGATGGCCATCCTTCAGTAAATAGAGAGGCACCAGAGGAAGAAGAATTGGATGACAAAAAAGCCGACTAATGACAAATATAAAATAGCATCAATGAATGCTAATGTCATCTGTAATACCAAAAGCATTTCAGGTGAGTTGTAATCCCGAGATGAAGCGGAAGTGTCTCGTGTGTGCATGCCTGACTGCGACCATACCCTTTTAAAATCGGACGGATCTGTTTAGCGGCAGAAATATGTATGGTGGACGGTAGTAGGACTTTCCCGAATGAGCTCCTTTTAGTACTGATAGAATAGATTACAGGTACGGCTGCAGGTCGTGGATGTGCAGCTGTAGCGCAAAACTATGTCCCATCTCCTATCCTGCCCCTGAGCCTAGGGCTGCCAACCATCCTGTTAAAAATAGTAACATTCACTCTATATTACTGTTTACTGTTCAACAAGAATAAAGTATATGAATATAGGTACTGTTTTCACTGATTTACAGAGCTAAACCTTAGTAAAAAGTTTCATCTAGGTACTACGTAGAACATCTGGGCATGGGCGCGGTGGTTCAGCAAGCGTTAATTTCAGAATTTTTAGGACAGAGTACTTAAGACTGAGATATATGCCAGTGACCTTGAGTGGTTAGCTTGCGTGTTCTGTACTGAGCTCACGCATCGCGTCGTACGTTCAGCCAGTAATAGGACTCGCCCATCAAGGAGCGCTGTCCCCAATTTGACGCATTATTAATTTATTATACCCAAAACAAAAGGTATTTTAATAAAACGCGTATACTAAAAGATCAATAATTAAATTATCTTTAAATTGGTGAAGGTTTCTGAAAAATACGCTTGGTAGATTTTGCGCCATTCTCAGTTTTTTATCAGCGTTAGACATAACTTTACAAATTAATTTCACTATGTAATATATACATAATCTTAAATATTCACATATTAAGTTATTGAAAAAATACTCTTATTTAACATATATTTTTTTTCAAATCATTAACACTACTCGTTTAGACGTGATCTTCAGTATACTTAAAATCATTAAAAGTCGGTTATCGTCGCCTTAAATAGATCATTGCGTATCAGAATACCTTTAGACACTAGTATTAATTATTAGTTAGTTCTACCACCTCAGTATTCACAGAATTAAGGTTCGTGCAGACTGGCGCAATATCGCAGGCGCGATATGCATCGCGACTCTTTGAAGTTTTCGTAGAAATTGTGCTACTAGTGTACCGTTGCGCCTGTCTGCGGCAGTCTTTAGTGTTTTCAGTGATGAAGTGGGACGACAGAAATAAAGGTTCAATAACATTTGATTGAAAAATTGTTCCTCGACTATTTGGTGAGGCTTATGAGCCTTCAAAGTTGGTGCTAAATTGATGAATTGCGAGAGTACTTAGCAGTAATGAATTACATAATTAAGAATCTACAAAAAAAACTTTTCCACTTGGACCATTTATTATACTTTATTTCTTGTATTAAGGCTTCTACATACCGGGGCGACTTGTCGCGCGACGCGACACGACACAAAGGCACCGCTAGTCCCGCGACACGCCCCCGCGTGTCGCGGGACGAGCGGTGCCTTTGTGCCGTGTCGCGTCGGTCGCGCTGGTACGTAGAAGCCTTTAAAAGTTGGCAACCCTACCTGTGCCCCAAAAAATGCAGCCATAGTGAGTGACCTCTGCGCAGTCACCGACGATGCCGTGGAAGTAGCGAAGTTTTGGGCCCAACAAAATTAATACACTGTTGTGCCTCTCATTTATATATTAGTCTATGGTTGTGCCATCGACACGACGACGAAGAGAATCCTAGATTATAGAAGGAAGTAGGAAGCCTATTCCTCAGTTTATTTAGGTTCTATCGGACTTTTCAAATATTTTGTCTGTGAAATTTTGACGTAGGTATTTGTAGTGCCAATGTTTAGTAAGGTCGGAAGAGCTCACGTCGTCGTGAGAACCGATGCACTTGACGTCATTTCGTGAAGGTCATTAATTTACTCCTATCAAGGTCATCTTTAATGAATTTGATCGTCACGTCTTTTGGCACAATTTGTATCAAAATTGCAGCAATAAAATAATTTTATAATGATCTTTTGGTTGGTGTTTTGCTAACTTTGATTTTAAAATATCCACTCTGTAGTAGATAGGTAAAAAAATATATTCGCTCGGCGCATTGAAATCAGTAGATAAGTAGGTAGGAACTATGCAGTTTTTTTTGTATGACTTGCTTTATACCATGCGATGGGTGAATAAATTGTTTAAAAAGCGCTCTTTTTCCCGATAACCAATTAATAATCTAAATGGTTCGACGACGCTTATTATGGGAAAGTGGCAAACAGTGACTATAATAATTATATTACCACAAAAATACGTAGGGACTTTTGTGGTAATATTATAGTCACAGTAACAAATACCTACGTGTGTATTGTTGAGTGACAATTATGTTACTTATCAGAGGGTTTCATCATGTAGTGAAATATTTAATTATTTACGTAATAATGTAGAAGCATTTTATAACAGTTCACGTAGACCTACCGTAATTAAATGAACTATTATAAAATGCTAAGAAAACTAGTAATTTCACAGTTTTAACGACCTGCAACGTTAAGTTGTGGGCAAAATGTTTAGTATTCATAAAACGGCACTTTCGGAGAAGAGAAATATAAGTAACTCTAATTCGCACGATTGAATAACATTTCGGGAATAATAAACACTTATGTTACAAACTTAACTTCGGAAACAATTCGCAAGTTCCTCTATCATACAATTTATCAGTATTCGCTCACTAAGCACATAAAACAATATTCACGTCCGACTGTGTAAACGAAACCTAAGATTCTGAACAACATAGATACAAATTAGGTCGTGTGCATGCACAACGACCGCGGTTACTTGGCGGCACGTGATCATAAACGACAATAAAAAAAAGTACTTTTATGTCGATGGAATTAAAAATTATGAAGCCGATCGGATAATCCGTCTATTAATAGCTGTATCTAATTCATGTATATGTATGTTTATTTTGTCTAAGTGTACTTTACACACAATGCTTTATCAATATCACATAACCACACAACACCGATTGTATACATACCTACATCATACACAACTAAAAAATAAACTCGTGTTATTGAATAATGTTACTTGTATGGGGAAGTACCCATACTTACTTGTGTTCATGGATGATTGTATGAGTGACGCCCACCTCTAATAATTAACAAGTATTACACGTAAACACTGCTAATGTAAAAATAGAGAGTAGGGATGTTTAATATTTCCGATTGCAATGCAGAATAGCCAAATGCGAGCATTACATCAATGTTAATTTTAATTTACCTACTTATCACACAAATGAAAAGGAGAGTCAGAGAAAAATATGTTATTCGTGTAATAAAGGGTAATCGTGTCGATAAACAGATATAAAACACACACTTTCGTTCGATGTTGAAGAACAATACTTTCTATGAGTCTCGAGCGTTCCATTTTTAGTCAAGTCCGCGGACGTTCGTTGCTATGCGAAATGCGAAGCCAATCTTGTCGACAACGAAATAGACGACATCATGAATGGAACTGTGTACTGCTTCTGATAAACACATGAACCATCGGCCCAGCAACGCGATTTTTGCTGCATAATTTTCAAGGGCATCCATACCAACACCGTCCGACGCGTATGGACAACCGAAGGGGCCCCCCGGATTCCTATCGATTCATGAATGGAACAAACAACATGCACTTATGGAAAACTACGCATCATCAACTATAAATTAATGAAATTAACACAGAAATAAAAGAAAATACTTACAAACTCGTCAGCCGCGATACGTGTATAATCACATACATGACGTCATTTGACGCAACACAAACCCGAAAAATCGGGTAAATTATATAGTAACTGCTTCGAAAACAACACCAACATGTAATATGCACGATACTTTATTAAATACAATAAGATAGTTAAGTCATTTAGAGCGATTTAGGACATTTTACAATATTTATTTGTTGTCACCGACTCAGAGTTTTGACAAGATGGTCGCGCACCGACTGTTTTGCTTTGGTTGTCAGCTGATACGAAAGACTGTTCTACTTCGAACGAAATCGCGATATGCATGTTCTCGCTCTAGCGCATGCAATTTATGACGTTGTGCGAAAGAGACAATCACCATGACTCTCCTATTTGAACAGGACTTCAAATACAACAAACGTCATTTTCTTGTTGCATTTATTATTGCAAAGGAAAAGTCGCAAATAAAACTATTTCTTCCATGTGATGAATTGAAAAGCGGTACGATATTGGTAAAAAGGTGTTTCTATTTCACAAGAATACGTAATCATGGATCAGTTAGTTATATTTGGGCGTGACATATTTTGTTGTTTTCATGTCAGTAGCGCCATCTAGATACGATGGGTGGTTCACTTTCTATTGGGTTCGGGCAAGGTCATGGTTGCAATTTGTATTATAGCCTTTAATACCATAAATAAACTACAATAATGTATACATTGGTAAGTTATTAACATTGATAGTGTCCATTCATTGTTCTATGAGTGATTAAACGGAGCAATTTACTAGAAAACATGTAACATGCAGACTACGTGGTAAGTTTTGAATTCCGTTGAGCTGCAAAGGTTAATGGATAGATGGCAGCACTGACGGTGACGCGGTTGAAACTTTGTAGATGATGGTTTGGATAGGTAATTTCAAGTAATTTGTGTCGTTTGTGATAATGGTGATAATAACTTAATGAATTAAAATAAATGATCATGAGTAAATTGATCGCACTATTTATCTAAATGGTAAAATACGAAATACTCACCTATTGGCAATACTATGTAATTAGCACAACAAAAATGTATGCGTAACTTAAGTCATTATAGATTTTAATATGAGTATCTCCTTTATTTCACTAAATATACATATAAATTATATTTTTAAATATTAGAATATTAAAAAAATATAAAAACATTTAAAAATATAAAAAATTGTAGCCCACCGGTATCGCGAACAAGGTCCAAGCTACCGGCAGTCAGGGCTCCAGAGAGAGGAACCTCCTAACAATGCGAGCCGTGTCCAGAAGTACCGCTCTCTGAATCAGGCCCTTAATCCAGCTGCCCAAGGAGAGCCTCCTTAGGTGTTGTTCGAGGCTTTTGGCAATTAAGCCATTGGCTGATACAATTATCGGCACAATGATTGCTGAGTCCACATCCCACATGTCGACAACCTCGCGAGCGCGAGTTTATCTTTCTCGGCTTTCACGAGGTTCCCGTCATGAGGGACCGTTATGTCAATAATCATTGTGCGCCGCTCTATTCGATCCACCAATGTCAGGCTTATTGGCAACAATATATAGTATTATTATTATTAATTGGGGGCTCTGCCTATCCCTTCGGAGAATACAGGCGTGATTTTATAGGTACCTACCTATTCACGAAGGGATCCAAAACGTTACGGACAACTCATCAAGACAATTGATTGCGTTAGTCCCAAAACTCGACAACTTTCTGAATGATTCAGAATATCAGATTTACAGCACCGTAATCAAAAGAGACGTTTGGAGATGAATATTGTAATATTATAGTTTCAAGATGAAAGATTACTTCACCCTTCCGAGCCCATGGGTGTCGTCAGAGATGGAGGGGTAATGTCAAGGTATCTTCCTACATAGGGGTGCCTAAAATTGACGTTTTGGCAGAATCATAATATGCGTACAATTCATACATCCCGCAATTAGGTATGTAAAGTATTTTTCAGGTATCTTTTTTATTTATTTATTTTAATGATAAGAGTATTTGAAACACATAATTTCATCTTTTTGTTTTAACAAATTGTAGTTATTTTTATATATTTTTTTAAAGTATTGTTCGTACTGACGTCATTAGTAGCTTAATAGCTTAGGAGCTTTGCCACGTTTAACACTTATTTAAAACCAAAATTCAGTAAAGTCAAACTGTCAAATTTGTCAATATTTTTTTTTACATTTAATTTTTTAGCGATTTCCGTACTTTAGTTTAAAGTTATATTCATTTATATTAATTTGTAAGTAATAAATTTAATATAATGAATGGATTCAAAGACTTACCGTCAAGTATAAACACCACAACAAATAGCCGACACACATTGATTGTTAGTAAAAGAAACCTTAAAAAGGAAATGGTGCGAGAAAGTAAATGTTTAGTACAAGTCTGGGCGGCGACTGTTTTATTGTGTAGATCATTTTAACGTAAGTTAAGTTTTCCTGAGGCAATACATCGATGTGATTCGACTTGTACTGTCCGCCGCTGGTGAAAAACTACACTATTTACATACATCTGAATAGAATAATAATAAGTGCTTCATGTAAATTTGACGTTGGCATGACACTTGACACATAAAGAACAACTTAATTACAAGAGGCACTGAAATTTCCAAGTCAGGCTGCTTTGTGACGTCAATTAGAGTTCAAATAAAAGTCAAGTGATTTTAAGTATTTTTGTGAAAATAAATACGATCTTATAATTTTAAGACCTATTAATAGAAAAATAAGTCTTAGAAGCTTAAAATCTCGAAATGGTTTTGGAATCGGCATAGGTTAATTTTTACTTTACATACCGAATTCATCTGTTTGACAGATGCTATTTGACAATACATCTGTTTGACAGCTACTATTTGACATTACTTTACTATTTGACTGACTTTACTATAGCAATTCATAATTTGTGGACCATTTTACGGAACTCCATACAAAACTGTCAAACAGATGAATTGCGGGATATGAATTGTACGCAGATCATATTATGATTCTTTTTGATTATGACCTATCTTGATCATCTAAATATAGGTAAATATCTTATCCTTTAAGACAGATCAGAAATATTATATAAGTATTTTAACGAAGCTCAAAAATTATTCACATGTGTAGGTATCTACATACATAATGGGCTATCAAATGCAAAAAGATTATTTCTGCATAAAAACAAACAAATTTTATTTCTTTATGATTTATAATATTACGATATATTATAGCAATACTGCGGCAACCACATCAGCACTAAAAAACTTTACTACTACCATTGTTTAGTATTGTGAGCTGCGGTGCGTAATCAATTACATGTTAATAGGTAGGTAATCATGAAAGAGTTTTACAACAATAAGTTCTGATGTCCTCTTAGGAACATAGCCCTGCTCCAGAAATTATTGGTAGGTACCTAATCGTAAAGTATGCGTGAGAAGAGTCGTGCGCAAAGAGCAGTATATTTCCAGCAGAGGGTGAAGTCAGGCTGTAGATGCTGATGATGATGATGAAGTGAAGAACCAGCCCAGCCAGCTCTTGGAACAAGCGCTGGGGCTCTGTCTCGCATAGGGGCTGAGCGATGTCAGTTTTGCGTGGTTGTACTTAATTGTAATGCATATTTTTCCCCAATTTGTTCTTTCGTATTTGTGTTTTTTAGGGTTCCGTACCGAAAGGGTAAAACGAACCCTATTACTAAGGCTCCGCCGCCGCGCCGTCCGTCTGTCTGTCTGTCCGTCTGTTACCAGGCTGTATCTCATGAACCGTGATAGTTAGACAATTTTCACAGATTATGTATTTCTGTTGCCGCTATAATAACAAATACTAAAAATCAGAATTAAATAAATATTTAAGGGGGCTCCCATACAACAACCGTGATTTTTTTGCTCGTTTTTGCTCTATATTGATAATGGCAACAGGTAGACGCTTGAAATATTCACAGAATATTTAGTTGTATATTCACTTTAAAAATAAATAATTAAATTAAAATAAAACAAATATTTAAGGTGGTTGAAGGTTGATTTTTGTGCCATTTTTATAGATAATAGTACTGAAACTGAAATCGCACTGAAATAATAAAACTGAAATCGCGAAAAAAAACCAGCTGTTCTCTACATTTATGTTCGAATAATTCGTTAAAATGTAGGGAACAGCTGATTTTTTTTCGCAATTTCAGGGTTTGTCCCATAGTAAAAGTTATTCATAATGATGAGTACAATGACCACTTAAGAGGTTATTGACGTCTGTATAATCTTAGTAGTGAGATAGCGAGTATTCTCCAAAATAGCTTGTTGACTTGTAGGTACATAGAACCGCTATTATTATTGTGGTCCGGTAGAAACATAACTTAGGAGTTATGAAGGTGCAGAAACAATGCTGTGTGGTTTGTTCTGTTGAATTATGGCGTTGGGTTAAGATTAAATTTCGCGTGAAATTATTTGTTTTGCGTTGGAAAGCCTCGGGAACAAGGTAGACCGGCACAAATGCGGCAAGCACCGAACCGGTCGAAGTGGCGGTGCTTGTGGGAGGCCTATGTCCAGCAGTGGACGTCTTTCGACTGAATGGTGATGATGATGAATTTGTTTTGAGAATTTCTGGTTATCCCACAGAAACAGGAGACGCCTCGGCGGCCGCTGCTAGAGGCAGCATTTTCAAAATTTTCCATACAATCCAAGCGTGTCACCGTTTACTCGCACTACGACACAAATGACGTAAAGAAACTGACGGCTTTGAAGGCGGTCGGTGACAGAAGTTTTGCGCTCAACGCAATTTCAACGCCACGATTTATTAGTATTCCTGCGAGCTGCAGCTCTATGTGGCTACCCTTTTTTTGAATCAGTAGCCTTGAAAGTGCTGTTCATAATATCTATTTTTGTTCTTGCCAAAACTACTCTTGATAGACTGTTTGATCTTGTAATATTTTCAGCATCCATGGAATACCTAGGATATTATGAAATTGCTATTTTGTTACAGGACTGAATTTGCTCAGGGGCTTTGGAACATCTCTACAATCTAGAGTCTCTTCTACTTCTAGAATCACAGTTCTACCTATTCCAAACAACCAGAATCAGATTCATGAGAGCATCAGTTCGTTATTGTAGTTTGTGGATTCAAACAATTAGGTTCAAATGATAATTTTAAAACTAAGACTAGGGCGGGATAATTGCGTAACATACTTACAGTAGCAGTGGGTTTCATTTTGATAGTCCAGCAACATTCATTGCGTTATAATAATATATACGTTGTTGAGCAGATTTTTTTCGAACATATTATATGAAGCAATGGTTTAGCAATATCCTTCAAAATTATTCAGATTGTGTTTGATAGTGTGTTACGAAATTAGGGTGCAACAAAGATATTTAAGATAGAATATATACTATAGAGAGGCTATTAGAAGTATTGTCATAGAAAAATTGTGATCCCATGTCTCTGTGACGCCATCTAGCGTAATATAGCAAAATTCAATAATAGCTAAGTTTGACACGTTACACGTTTACCGACATCAACCTTTGATTACGAACCGTCAAATAGTTTGAAATATCTAAGAAAATGATTTATTTTATCAAAATTCTGGGTAAATTACAAAAAAATAAACCGTCGATAAGTCTTTTTAGTCGTTTTATCACTACGAGATTTGCAACACCTTATTGCTTACGAAGAATTAGGCATATACTTCGAAAATAATTTTCTTTTGGTGGACACGAAAGCGACTTGACAAGCAGGCGTACCACTATAAACAAATGTACTCTGTGCGTACCACACGATTTTGTTTGCTATGTCCCGTCTATGGGGTGCAGATTCAAATTTTTACTTGAGAAAAAAACACCACTTTGTAAAACAATCACAAACACTTCATTCATACATAAACCATACAACAATCCTACCTCTACAAATTGGCCCAATCAAAGGCATGAAGCCGAACGATAAAAATTACGCATCGACCAATTACGTTTGACCCTGGCTTTCTGTTTGATTGAAAGCGATTGGCTAATGAATTGTATGGATCGATATGCTGCATGGCTCTGCAATTACTGGTTGAAATATGTTACGAGTAATTTGAATCGTCTTTGATGAAAGATGTACCGGTACCTAACAGATTTTTCGTGGCAGGATATAATTTGGGAGAAATATATTACGTACCTAATAATTTTTTCTTGTCTTTCTTTTATGGGGAGGTAAGAGACTGGATCGGGAAGGAAAATGTGGTACGTAATGCTGTTGACACAATTTGGCAAAGCTATTTTTTAATTGTTTTTGGTAAGATTATCTGCTAGAAATGTTAAAACTAACTTCTTCATGATGTGAAGTACTTTTTACGGCTCATTCGCAAAACGTCTACTTCGTAAAATATCTCCTGGTCGTAAAATTTATCTTTCTTATAATGTCTCTTTCGCAGATTGTTGCTTTCGCAGAATGTCGCTTTCGCAGAATGCCTCTTTCGCAAAATGTTGCGATTTTATAATCGCGACTAAGGATAAAATTTTCTTAAAAATAAAAATATTACAGTAAAGTAAATAAATCATATATGTTTTAATTTTGGTATTTACATTTACTTAAGTGTTACATAATATATTATTACAGAAGAAAAGTATATACTTTGACATGAAATACAAGAAACTACTGAGACAATTTGAGCATCAACGCTGTGCGTTGACGTGAGCCGTTGACACTGCCGTAATAAAAAAAAAATGTTTTTACAAATGGTCAAATAGATTTTAGGTGACATTTGTGACCAACCGATAAATACATAGCGTAAGAGGCATTGTGCAAAAGAGACATTCTGCGAAAGCACATTCTGCGAAAGAGGTATTCTGCGAAAACGACATTCTGCGAAAGAGACACTATGAGAAAGAGACATTTTACGATCAGGAGAAATTTTGCAAGGTAGACGTTTTGCCAATGAGCCCTTTTTACAAACTATTAAGTATCGAGTTTTTTTTTCAGAATTCTGCGAATTGTAAATATTTCGCCCGCCGAGAGAATGGGTTTCTGACACCTGTTAGTTGGCCAAACACGATTAGGAACTAATAAAGTTTAAATTCGTAAATCACCTTCTCCGCTGACGGGTGTCATGCAGGAATGCATTCTCTCATCGGCCGGAGTATACCTAGTAGGCTATCATGAATTTGCTGTAGTCCAATTTGCTGTAGTCCAATTTGCTGTAGTCCAATTTGCTGTAGTCCAATTTGAAATTGTTGGCATTAATTAGATAACGAGCAGCTGTAGAAGAAAAATGGTCACTTGTAGCACTAATCCTTTTCGTATAAAATGAAGGAATGCAAGAACTTTTAATAAAACACTGAAACACATAATGCACCATTTATTTCAACATCAATAAATACAACTTTATTTTATGTTTTACTAACATTTATACAGATTATATTTACAAGTTAATGTATAGTTATATGTACATCTTTGGCAAGACGTTTCGGACTAGAGTATTATAGGACTGGCTCTTATAGGAAGGAAATTGAGTGAATAAGGGCTGATATCACTTCGTCTGTGTGGTGCCGGACGTAAAGAATAGCACTCCCCTATTTCTTCCCGTGGGTGTCGTAAAAGGCGACTAATGGAAATGGGCAGCAGCGTTCTCTATGCATTTTAACACCATACTGCGATCGGCAACCCGCCAGCCAAGCGTGGCGATTATGGCAACCTCCCCCTATGGGGGAGGCCTATGTCCAGCAGTGGACGTCATTCGGCTGAAATGATGATGTTGATGCTGATATCACTTCAACTGTGGGTGTACTATAGGTACACCTACCCTTCGGGAATTATAGGCACGATGTTATGTATGCATGACAGCTAGGACCGTGGAATCCGAGTGCTCATCGAGTATTTCGGGACATCGCCAAGCGCTTGGTCGACCCTTCACGTGACCAGAGGGTTGTCCTATTTTTAGGCCAAAAAATCATTGCCGCAACGTAGCAACGCTGCCAGCTTTTTGGGCACATTTCCCACTGACAGCGCCGCGGACGAATTTTTTGATGCCCAATGAGCTTTTCCCCTTTTTTATGTATTTTTTCCTTTATATTATAATATTTTAGTGTTAGATTGTATATGATATGTATGCATGTAGGTATCACTTCAACTCGATAAAGGGTTTTTGAAAGGACCGACTCGATTAGCAAGTCCGAAACCGATTTAGGTACCCAACGACTGTGGAAACGCTCGGTCGTAGTAGATAAGTCGCTTTTGTGACAACCTAAGCCACATTACCAATTTTTATCGCAAGTATGAATATTAGACAAGTGCAAGTTGAGCTAATCTGACAGGTGTATTTTAGATCATATTATGTATCGTTTTACGCAGAAGTTTCCTTGCAATTGGAAGGTGACTTTTTTCTTTTTTTTTTTGGGTGGGAAATTATCAAATAACTTCTCCCGCTCTGGGCGGAGCGGGAGGGCGTGCCAGACTTTTACTGACTAAAACCCACCCGTATTTATTTCATTTGCCTGTGTGCCAGGGCCACGATATCCCTTTCGGACAAACTCGTAACCCTGGCAGGCATTGGCCCTAACGGACCCCCGTCAGTTGGTGCTGACAACTCTTTCAGGCGCGCGTGGAATACAACGCACCGTCAACCCGGGCCTGATCCTTATCGGACGGTGAGCTACTCATCGCTCACCGTCCGCAGACCCACGCCTACGGTGGCCGGAATCGGCTTGCGACTCCCGACGCCCGGGGCGTCTCCTAATTGGAAGGTGCCTACAGTCACTGTATAACATGTTACCTAATGCGTTGACGGTCACTTACTTTGAGAGTTTATTGCCGTCGGATGACGTCAGTGAAACGTTATTTATAAAAGTAAGTTGGTGTTTTCCCTAGAGGGCATTTATTCACACCGTAAACTCAAACCCCGATGCCATAATTTTCATGACAGCCATCACTGCGGCCGTTATGTGGCAGCCACCGCTGTCGTAGGAAATCGTAGCTTTACTGTGACTGTTTACAACGTCGAGCCCGAGGCCTTAGAGCAACTAGATCAGCGTGTCTTCCTCAAGCTTTCGAGGGGCGAGTCACGCAGCCAGCCAGCACCCACGGCTTCAATGGGTATCCTGACCACCAGCTAACAGCGACCTGGTCATCACCCACAGCCCCATCAGCAACCTTGGCACAGCACACTGCACTTTTGGCCGGTCCACAAGAAGAGTCCTTAAGAGCGTTTACACTTTACGGCATTTCATACAAACTTTCAAGCCCTTGTTTTTCGAAATGACTGAACCGATTTTAATGAAACTTCATAAGCATAAGCAGGGTAGAAAGGTATAAAAAGTTAGTAAAGACATTTTTTTTCATCCTGGTCGACGCCAGCAGTCAGCCTCAACCCTGCGCTGTACCACATCCGACTCACTGGAGCATAACGCAGTGCCAGCGATAGTTCCGACTCACCGAGAACTATGCGGCCCCTGGTTCTGACACACTGGAACCACAACTGGCCCTGGCAAGCATCACAATATACACTGGATCAGCCCACTATTGACCTCCGGTCTCCGGAGGGGAATGATGTGGTGGCATCTATTTTTCCACATCTTGGGTCTAGCAACAGTATTCTTCTGTTTCATTTATCAACCAGCATCCGCCCAGTTTAGCTGTGGGTCAGCGAAGGGGCCCACATTCATGGTCCTTCGAGCCGGATTATGCCATCATTATCCAGAATGATTGACAGCCGACGCCACATGCGAACTTCACATCAAAGACCTGACGTCACACAAATCCTACATAGCGCAAGTAGAGTTTACCGCGCCACTGGCATAAGTACAACATCCTGATATCAACCGTCGAGGAATTGCCCGCCAGACACAACACCCGCCTGGGTGTTGTGTCTGGCGGGCAACTCCTCGACGGTTGATATTAGGAGGATAAGTGAACTTTTATACCCTGTTCCTCATACCTCTATAACACTGCCAGTAGTTCGCGGTAGATAGCTTGACAGAAGTTTTACTAGTGGGTATCTACTGAATAGCACGTTAAAGCTGGTAGTGCCGGTAACCTTATAAATAATTTTCAGTTCTTTACAAAGTCAAATTATTGTCTGATCTGAAATCAACATTTCCTTAGAATATGTTCATAGCGCAGTCGCGATTTCAAATTCGGCATTCACTAAAATGCATTTCCCCAAACGGATTTTCTTGTGAGAATATTGAAGTGATATCAGCGCTATAGTATAAATTCACACCAGGAAAGGGAATATTATTGGGGTAAAAATATACTCCCGCCGTCTTATTACAAAACAAAGTTTATCTTCAGACCCAGGTTTTAACAATGGAGCCATTATTGAATTTCGAACTTTATTCCGTCTATGGTAAAGTCCCTAACACAAAACTGACAACTTAGCAATCGTCGGCAGTTTTGGATCGGCGAACACAAGTGCGTCACCAGCTGCCGATAATGCTGAGCAAGCGCCGCCCGCCGCAACTGTCGCCCGCGCCACAACACCGGCTGCGGAAACGTCACGCGTAGGTACGTCGAATCCTAAACGTGCCTACGCTGCCATTGTCACTACTGGCAAATCTGATGCGTCGCAGCCTAAGCGACAAAACAGAAAAGGGGATAAAATGAAAATGGGTGCTCAACCTGCCCTGACTGCGGTCCGTAGCTCCATTCCAAGAACGAGTCAGGTGGATGAGGAGGGTTTCACTAAAGTGGAAAGGAAGAAAAAGAAGCCCTATTCTCGTAACCTGTGCGGTACCGCACCGAGTGGACCCAACATGCTGCTGCGCCCTGCAGTGCCTACGACGCAGCTGTACATTTCACGTCTGCACCACTCCACGACGATCGAGGAAGTCGTGCAGTATGTGAAAGTGAAGACCAACTGGATTCTGAGGGTCGAAAGGTTGGAATCGCGCCACAACATCAACTTTAAGTCATTTGTGGTACGAATCCCAACCAACCATCTACAGGCCTGCTTGAAGGAGGACTTTTGGCCGAAAGGTGTCGTATATCGACGTTACCGAGGACGGTGACGCGACACCACGCGGCGGAACACGACGCCGACTACGTGTGTTTAGTTATAGTTTAATTTGGTTAAAAATATGTATGTTTAGGTTAAGGTATTTATCTATGGGCCTGCGTAGCCTGAAATAAATGGATTATTATTATTATTATTAGTACCGAACTAAGTCTTCAGTTTTGTATAAAGAACGGTGTTTCAATCACAGTTACGTTCTTATTACAAAAACTCGCTCCATGGTTTAAGCCATGTCAAAATATAAATCTTGTTTTGTAATAAGACGGCCGGAGTCTTAAATCGAGCCACACTGCATTTTTTCGTAAAGAGCTTTGCATCTTTTTAAATGGTCATGAATTTTTTGGAACTATGATGACACAAACCAAAATGATGGCTAATATGTCGGCTTCAAAACTGCATCAACACTTTTTCTTTGAATCTTCACTATTTTGATGTTTTAGACGTATAAACTTATCAAGAAAATACACGGAGGCTCGATTTAGGAGTCCAGGAGTTTAATTCTGTTTTTAAAGAAATACACAGATTATTGATTGCCTGACGTTTTCATATTGAAAAGGGATAGGTACCTATTTTTTTCAATCGCTTTGAAAATCAGCTGTTTTGTGCGTACTTATAGTAAATGGAATATAGTGTGCTGAAAAAATAATCTAAATTTTTTACCATTTAAATTTTAAACAATCTCTACAATGCTGAGCATACATATTTCGTTACATTACCTACAATCCAATAAGTTTAAAAGTACCTAATACAGTCGTGCATACATAGTTAGTTCATTTATTACTTATATACATTTATTGCTACACTTCGCTAAAGGAACATCACAACCACAGGATAGAACTAGGCAAAGTTAGAAAATCTAGACGTGTTTACATAGGATTCTAACCCTTATCTCAGTACTATAAGCTTTAAAATTCACTATAGAAATGCAACAGGTAGCTGTAATAGGAACAATGTTAAAGGTCGGGGTTTTGTTTGCTTTTACCCGGGTTATGCCAACAATTACAACGGTTCGGGTAATGTTGATACGTGAAAAGTTTATAGGGTGGTGTGTTGGGGCTCTTATTTTAGTGATAGATACAGTATAAAATGATGAAGCTATGTGTTGCTTTAGTTTTGTGTATAAAATATCTTTACATGTGAAAAGTAAAAAAAAAAAAAAGCTTCCAACTGTTGATATTTTTTACAAGAAATTTTAGTTAAAGATCTAAATATTGCACAAAACCAAGTTAAAATTGATTTCAGTTAAGTATTTATTTATCAAATAATATGTTGGCATATTTGACATGTAGCTAAAGATGATTTTAAACACGCTCTACAAATATAGTTATTTACAAATGCGTATTTTACAATTACAGCCATAATGGTTACATGGTTATGTATTTTCTATTGATTAATTTATCCAAATTGACCTTTACATTATAATAATTTATAAATTTTCTTATTCATAAACGCTTATAATTTATTAATTTTCTTATTGACAAACGCTCTAAGTATTCTTTCTTATCCGAAAATAGAGCCTTTAAAAAAAATTGTATCTTTCAGACACAGCTCTATTATCAACTCAGACGGGTACATACATGCGACGAATATATACATAATTATGAAGAATACAGACTAAAGCATTACTTACACAAGAAGTACCATTCGTTCATTAAAAGTACCATTAATCTTATATTTTGTACTACGTAGTTATATCAAACTTGAGCTCAGATAATAATATACAATAAACTATGTACAAATAATCGCCATTTTGAAACGGTGATATTTGAAAACGAATCACCATTTTAAAACGGTGATGAAGTTGACGAAACCTGCGTTTATAAAATTACTAGCAATGAGGACTCAAGTGTTACACTTGATAAGGTACAGGACATAAGCTTCAATAATTTAATTTTGCAATAATTAAAAATTAAATTATATTCTTTGAGAACGCAGTAGGAACAAAATGGATTGCAAATGGGTCATCCCGAACTCAATTATCAATGGAATCCTTCACATTGTAGCTTGAAAATAGTGTAGGCCAGTATCTACTATCGTCCAATCACAGCCATTTTAGAGGGTCAGAAAATTTAATTTACATTTTGAGTAGGTAATCTTCACCACATCATTGGACTGGCAAGTACAGTGAAGGTATTTTTGTAGACCGTCATGACTGTCAGTCAGTATCAACCTAGAGGGTCCTTTATTTTACCGGAAACCCATCCAACCTCGTCCGTCCACTTCCAACCTGGTGTCCCTTAGTTCCTCCACCTCTGCATTGCCACATTTATTTAATTGGTCTCATGCATATCACACATTTCACAATAGATTAATTTTCGGTTTTTGTACATGAGCTTTCCGGCGAGGACCCACTTTGTTTGGCCAACCAATAGGAATTTTAACAAATCTGGTATTTCACTACTCCATAATTAAACAAAAACAAACACTAAATCTTTGAGCGAGTTCTTTCACAGTCATAAACTACGTAGTGATCTCCTAGCTAGGTGCCGCAATGGAGTAACTTCCTGAATGCCTTTCTGAACTCAGGGTTGAAGATGGTGTAGATGACAGGGTTGAGAAACGAGTTGATGTAGCCCAACCACGTGGTCAGGATGAAGACTGTGACTCCTGGGGAGTACGGAAGGCCGAACTTGGAGCACATAGCGTCTAGGACTGAGCATGTGAAGAATGGCGCCCAGCAGAAGAGGAAGACACCTGGAAGAGAGACAAAAGTCGAGATTTATTATTTCTATCGCATAAGGTTACGTATGCACAGTGGATGAGCCATTGTCTTTTGCGCTTTTCATTCATTCTTTTCGCCTGCATTTCTTTGTTATGGGTTTACTTTCAACCAAATCTTTTGCAGCAAATCTGTAGATCCTAATGTAGATCATATAAGTATAGATCCTAATCAATTAAATTCGAGTCTGTTATGATGTAGGCTCTATTACAATATGATTAAGGTTTGGTTGTCGATTGATAAGGGGAGAATGGAACCTCAATACTTGACAAAACTTAAGGTCAAGAAGATACTTATAGCATTCAAAGAAATACATTTTCATATGTTAACAATTCTTGTATTCCACCGACATGAGGGTAGAAAAACCCTTGAAGTCATTCCAGCAGTCTCAAAACTCACCTAACACAATAGCAAGAGTCTGTGTAGCCTTCTTCTCTTTCTTGGCGAAGGACTTGGCCCTCAGCTTGCCAGCCCTGTTGGCTCTGAAGATGGTGAACCTGGCCGCTGATGCTGCACTCCTGAACCGCCTCCGAGGAGTCGAGATGAGGGAGCTGGTGCTTATCCTGCTTAGTTTCTTTCTGGGGAAGAAATGGATGTTTTAATTTGGTGTTGTTTGATGGAAGGATATGAAAATCTCTTTTTACTTAAACAAAGTTAATGTGTGCCACGGATTTCTATTGTCAGGGTAATGTAAATTTGCATTTTTATGTATTCAGCTTTACGGTCAGCAACAGAAGATTAACACTGTTACTTTTACATGTTATCTAAATAGACCTAAAATTTTTGCCTAATATGGGTAAGAGTTTGAACTACTTGAATAAATTTAACATCTGTTACATTTTTTTTTAATATCATGCTCTAAAATATGTTTGTAAAACTAGCGTGTTAATCGGCTTTGGTGCTGAGTGAACGTGACAGCTTTTCCTAGTACACACATTTTGTACATAGCACTATTTGTGAATATGAAAAACAAAGTCAGATTAATGACGTATGCCTAGGGTGTATAATTGATGTATCTATGTGTAAAATATACAATATGTAAAGCCAACGTTAACAACTTAGCCGTTGACCCGAACGCACGTTTCTTGAGTTCTCTCCGTCAAATTTACAAATATTTTTTTATGTGCGTCTACTGCACATGTTGCGAGTTTGCGCCTCGTGTCGGGCCTCGAAATCGTGTTAACTTTGTTGTGTTTGTGTCGCCAAATAAAATTCGTTGGAGCTGTAGGCGCGAGAACCAGTGCATACGAGGGGCTAATTGCGCCTGCCACACCGACTACCATCCAAGCATTTGGTGAGGTGGTCTCCCCATATCTTTTAGGGATCTGCTGAAGAGCAACGCTTAAATAACGGCCTGTGTACATATACATATGTACACAGACCGCTGCGTGTCGCCAGTCTGGTGCAACACGTCCCATTAGCATGTCCGTGACGCGAATCCATAAGTTTTTCCCATACAAAAAATCGCTCAACGCGCCTAAGTTTTTACTTCAAAAGTACGTAAGTGGTTTTATGGACACACAGTTGTAGCCAACCCGCCTGCCAAGCGTGGCGATTATGGCAAACCCCTCTTTGGGGGAGGCATATGTGCAGCAGTGGACGTTTTTCGGCTTAAATGATGACGATGATGACCATTGATACCTATTTGTTTGCGCTACAAGGTGAATATTTTTTGATGTGTAACATCTAAGAGTAATTAGACTTAGAGTGATAGTTTCATTGAAAATTCCGTTCAAAGTTGAAGCAACAACGTTCGCCGGCACGCACACAAGTAGACTGTAATGTTGCAAGAAAATGACATTTTCCCGAAAAAGTGGGGAAATGGAACTGATCCAACACCTTAATTTCATCAAAACAAAATAAAATCAACACATTTTTTTTATGACACGTGCGTGGGAACCCTAATAATATTTGTCAAATCAAAATAAAAAAAAATACTTTTATGTGAATAGGCAGTACATAATTATAATAACAAAAAATGGTGGAAAATATTTTCCTTTGCCTAGCAACATTTTCAATGTAATGGCGGCCGGCATCTGTCAAATTTACGATTTATTAATCTGTTTTGATAAATGTTTTATACAAACAGTATAAGATGCTAGGCAGTACTTACCCGTGAAATGGAATCTTTAAATTTTTCTCGTGATTATGTGATGAGTTGTAACACCCTTTCACTACACAGTACGTAATTTTATTGTAAAATTGCGCGAGCTCTTTACTGTAATACTTGGTCTTGATTACTGACGTGCCGAAAGTCCTAGGTAGCCTTTAAAGGCTAACATGAAATGGCTTCACTTTGCATACGAGTACTGCGGTTATAAGCCTATTACTTCTATGTGTAACATCTTTTTCCTCTCGCTTTCCTAGGAGTGATTTCGTGAGAGGGACAGAAGCCAGTAGCCAGGAAGCCGGGGAAGCGCGCACTATTAGATTTGACCAATGAACGCGCGTACTGCTCACCGGTCAACAGTACAGACACGAAATGTTATATACGCTTTAATTATGATACTCGTAGTCCATTCTAAAGTCCACCACGACACACATGTACGAGTAATAGTCGACCAACTTACAATTGCAGTTAATAAATGTATTTTCCTTATGAATTATAGGAAAAGAAAGAAAGAAAGAAAGAAAAGAAAGAAAAATGCGTTTATTGGCATTACAGCAAAAAAATACACCTTAAAAACTATAAATAACACAGAAAACAATTAATTATAATGCCAAAAGGGCCTCAGCTCAGCATAATGTCAGATGACAACACAAGGTGTACCACCTGACGCTGATTTTCAGCTGCAACCCACGATTGCCATACGCTAGAATAATAAACTTATAGGGAAGTGTGTGTCCGTTAATTAATTGAGAGTAAATTAAAGGTGATAATATAAAAAAAAAGCTCGAACAAAATAAAATAAAATGTTGTGACATACATGTGTGTGTGTTGTGGTTAATGTAAAACTAAAATAAATACCCACTATCTGTCTATTAACTATATTAAAAAATTATAAATAGAAAGTACCTATCATATGCAAATACGTGTGATTGCGTTGTTCTCAACAACAACACACAACAACAACATAGTACACACACACACACACACACATACACATACACACACACATACATAGTTCGGAACTATGGAAAATCTATAAGAAGTCTATGGTCTTAAAACAACATGGTAAATCACTCAATATTGTGCGTACAAACTTACATTTGTAGTTGGAATGTATTAGGGAACATGTTTTTCAACTACAACATTAAGTTTGTTTTTGGAATAAAGTCATCCCAACTACTCCCTTTATTGTGCGTGGTCCGGCGTGGTCTGACACGTACTTGGCCGGTTTTAATAATTTGGGTCGACTAATGTGGCCGTCTCCACTGTTACTGCTCGAGATATTATGAATGAGTATAGTATTTTATTAATACACATACATAAACTCACGCCTTCTTCCCATGGGGGTAGGCAGAAACTATAGAACGCCACTTGCTACGCTCCGCGCTTGTTACGCGCCTTTATTAATAAAACTTATTAAAAAAGTTATACATACGTGTAACAAGGGTAGGATACCATTAGCAATTGATGACCACCATAAAACAAATTACCCCCACAGAGCCTCGATTGAAATATTGATATCAGTTAAAATAGATTTGGTTACATTAATCAAAAGACCCTTTTAAAGGAAAATGGGTCACTTCGACACTTATAGCCGATGGGTTTAACCCATCCCTGGGACATCCTGTGACCTCGCGGAAATTGTCATCAAGGACGGGTGCAGTGCAAAATGGACCGGTCCATTATGAGGTAGCCATTTTGTGCAGCCTTTGGGGAAGACAGGCGACATTTTTAACCGACTTCCAAAAAGGAGGAGGTTATATGTTCGGCTGTATGTTTGTTTTTTTTTGTTTGTTCACCGATATCTCCGTCAATTATGGACCGATTTTGAAAATTATTTTTTTGTTTGAAAGGGTATGCTCTCGAAGTGGTTCCATTGCCACCAAATCAGAATCTGATGAAGGGATCTCATGGAAATCGAGGGAAACCCTCGAATTTTATAGGCAAACCTATAGCGATTTGGGTATTTTTTATAGTAACTCGTGCATTTGCTCCCAAAAATCACCATTTGGTGAAGTGGAACTGCTGATGGAGACCCCACAGATGGCCACCGGAACAACATAATAATAAGTATTTCACGGCTTGCGAATCGATTAGGTACTTTAATATGGTTGCTAAGCAATTTATGCTCGTCACAATGCATATGGTGAGTGGCAGTTCTCCTGGTTCTTACCAGGAGAACTCCTCAACAATTAACGTCCCAGCATCGGGCAAAGCAATATTTTGTAAAAGGTGATGAGCATTTGACTTTAGGCTATTGTAACTTAGATAAATTAAAAACAGACCCACTAAAAAGTGAAAAATAAAAAACTTTTTGTAAAAAAAATAACCGACTTCCAAAAAAACACTACAAAGTGAAAAATAACTTTAATTTCGGAATTCGGTGGCCAAAAACTAAAATACAGAACCAAAGACACCGACTTTCGAAATTAAAGTTATTTTTCACTTTGTAGTGTTTTTTTGGAAGTAGGTTATTTTTTTTTTCAGGTGATTTTCATAGATTTAGTGCTTTATTAAACAGCACCTGTCGATCAAATGTGGAAACTTTGTCATTTGTGGACAAATAAATCGCATTGTCAGAATGAATAATGAAGAGGCCGCAGATTACGGGGATTTACAATATGGTCAGAAGGAAAACTTGCCACAGGCAATCAAATAATGAATGTAGCGAAACGAAATGTTTTTTTTTTTATTTGATCATTAATTATAATTATATATTATACAAATATACGTAAAAAATATTCACATCATTATTTCAAATTGAGGCAGCAATAGTACTTGTGTAGGAATTATGTTTATGATTAATTCGATAAATGATATGATATGATGATCTTATGACAGTGCTGATTCTCAGCCTAGTTTGAATAAATAACTTTAGATTTTGTTATATTATATTTTATTTCTGTAAATTGCTTGTAAAAAAACATTTACACGTTCAAAAGAAATGATAATATTTTAGAACTAGATTAGGTCGGTGTTTTCTAACCGATTGTGACAAGAAACACGGAAAAAAACTCAGAGGTCACAGTCTATGTTAAAGTCCTGGGGGCCTAAAATGGACGCTTTGGCAGAATCATAATAATGATCTGCGTACAATTCATAACCCGCAACTCATCCGTTTGACAATTTTGTATGGAGTTTCGTAAAATGGTCCACAAATTATGAATTGCTCTATTGAAGTCTAATGTCAAATAGCAGCTGATGAATTGCGGGATATGAATTGTACGCAGATCATATTATGATTCGAGGGCGTCCATTTTAGGACCCCTGATGTTATCTTGGTCAGACCATATAAGGACCATGCAGATTAGATAGTGTCTAAAGTGCCATCGTCTTTTGAGGAAAGAACCTCATAGATTTGAGTGGACCTGTCCAGTCTGTGCCCGCATGTGTATCTCAACGTATAACTTAGGTATTAGCTGCACCCTGCGGTTTCACTCGCATAAGTCTCGATTTCATGGGAATATCGGGGTGAAAAGTATTTTATGTCCTTACCCAGGTCATGGTTTACCCATGTACCAAATTTCATCCGTCCAGCCGTTTTACGTAAAATCGTAGCAAACACACAAAGAAACTAACTTTCTCACTATTCCTACACGTAACTTATTAGGTAATGCACTTTTGAGTGCACACTTTTGAATCTATTAGCAATTACATTTTTCTCATATTTCATTTACACACAAAGTCAAAGTCAAATTATTTATTTCAAATAGGCACATAAATGGCACTTTTGAACGTCAAAATTTACAAATAAAATAGAATTGATTCTAGTCGCCCCTTCCAAAAGGTAGTTTCGTATGGAGAAGAATGGGCAAGAAACTCCACCGTTACTATTTTAAAATGTTTTACAATATTTGGTTTATATACATCAATTATATGTGAAGACGATGCACCTGGAATAAAATTACTATACCACAATAGGTAAAAATAATTAATAATGAAGCAATGACAGATAAATTAATTATGGGACAGATACATGGTGCTCACATATTTACAAACATTGTAAATAATAATAACATATGTAAACTTTGAAAGTGAAGTGTAAACAAATGCAGCAGTAGTACGAGTATTAAAGCAGTTTGTAAACACAATCCGTGCTGTATGTTTAACTTTCTATTTGCACCTGCATCTGCACCCGGGATGCAGTACTAAATTAAGTTAAGCTAAGTTAGACTTTCACTTTTACACGTGAAGCGGCCTACGCTTAGTTATGTTTTAGTTTATATTTCTACTTCGGATTTATTGCTAGTAGCTTTTGAGTAATTCGTATTTGTCCAGCCGTTGAGTAAAAACAAGCAAACTTTTGCATCTGTTATAGTTGTTTGGATAACTTGGTAAGTTAACAGCTTACCATCCTATTATATCTATTTATTGGATCTCCAACAGAGGCTACACAATTACATGCTTGTTTACGTCAAATACAGGGACGAATATAAGTGTGCGGTTCCAATTATAGGAGATCACACCATTCTCTTATAATCTAGGTACTACAATAAGTATAACCAGGACGAAAACATGAGCGAAGATGAAAACAAATACATGTACCTGTAATTTCACGAGTTGCCTTGCACTTCACTGTGGAATACCGGTTAATACAGTATCCCAAGTGTAAGTTTCAAAGAGAGTAAACGTAACTATTTCGTTTGCGTTAAAATTTGACTGATAGATCATAATGCTAAGAATATAAGGGTGAGAATAAAAATCTTAACGGAAACGCGCCAGTTACGTTTACTCACATGCAAACTTACACCCAGGGTACCGATCCAAGTCTTTCAGGACTTTACTACATAGCAAACATTTATTATTTTCCTTAGACCATTTAGGTTAAATGGTCTAGGATTTTAAGTGCACAGCTGATCGGTAGATAAAGATAAATTTATTTGTTTAAACACGTGTAACATGAAACATGAAAATGCACATATAGATTGAAACCACTCGTTCCACTAAAATCCCCTAGACCAGTCTCCTAGGGGACTACACAGCACTTAATGTTCCACTACGATACCCTATGCTGGGGATTCTCTAAGTACTAATAAGTACTATTCCTCTATAGTCCCTTCTAAAGGATTCTACATACCAGCGCGACTTGTCGCGCGACGCGACACGGTACAAAGGCCCCGCGTGTCGCGGGACGAGCGGTGCCTTTGTGTCGCGTCGCGTCGCGCGACTAGTCGCCCCGGTATGTAGAAGCCTTAAATCAAAAAGCCACTTACAAAATAACAATACCTAATACATATAATAAAAAATCTGTCTACAGAGGGGATAACAGTGACGTAAATTAACTTTTCTAAAATAAGTTAGATGTTGAAAAAAAAAGTACCAACAGCGTCACCTAGATAGTTAAAGACGGGGATTCGAGTCCCGCCTAAGGCGTTACATTTTTTTAACGTTTAACTAATTTAAGTATTTATATTTAACGATATAAACGCAAAATATCAAACACGTGGACAGTTGTTATTGCAGTTCTCGGCTCAAAAACAACCTCGCCTACGTCTCGGGTGTTAATTCCGCCTCGAATGCAATAAAAAACATTCTCCACTTGTATCAAAATGTACTATTCTGGTTACATAACCACCACACACATTTATTTTTACTCCAATCACTGCATCGCCACAGTACTGCGCAGATTTTATAAGTTTATTTTTTTGTGGTATTTGTAACCATCGTGCCAACGTCCTCTCATCATTGTATAATTTTAAACTCTTCAGACAAGAAGTCAAATATTGTATAATTAAATGAATTCAATTTAATTTCTTAATTTCAGTCATTGAAAGATATTGGTCAATGTCAGTGTTATCCTTGTAGTAGCCAGTGCTACATTGTAAATAGGTTTTAATTCAATAATAAGGTTCTCAAACAATTAGGGGATTCAAAAGGAAATTAGAGTTTTATATGACCCTCTAGGGTATCGTAGTGGAACATCGAGTGCTGTGTAGTCCCCTGGAGGACTGGTCTAGGGGATTTTAGTGGAACGAGCGATTGAAACATAGTTTTACCGGACCAACATGTTTTGCCTCACTCGGCGTACAAAATATTTACATTTTAATAAATTGGAATTGGTAATTATAAATTCATTATTAATGACAGTTTAATTTATAAAATTAAAGTTACTGCAAAATATAGTCAATAATTCAATATACCTACAATCAGAGTCAGTACAAAATGTAGTCAATATTAGTTACAGACAAAATATGTCAATATAATATAATACAATTAAATCCACAATAAAACTCAAAATTGATCATTCAAAAAATCAACAATGTTATAATAGCACATAACAGTAAGCAACTTTTTTAGTGTTTTCTTAATAAATTAAAATTCCATTGCTTAATGTCATTCGGATTTTTATTGTATATTAATGGGCCCATGCATACAACACTTTTTAGGGTTCCGCCTTTCAGCCAAATGGCAAAAAACGGAACCCTTATAGATTCGTCATGTCTGTCTGTCTGTCCGTCCGTCCGTATATCACAGCCACTTTTTTCCGAAACTATAAGAACTATACTGTTTAAACTTGGTAAGTAGATGTATTCTGTGAACTGCATTAAGATTTTCACACAAAAATAGAAAAAAAAACAATACATTTTGGGGGTTCCCTATACTTAGAACTGAAACTCAAATTTTTTTTCTCATTAAACCCATACGTGGGTATCTATGGATAGGTCTTCAAAAATGATATTGAGGTTTCTAATATATTTTTTTTCTAAACTGAATAGTTTGCGCGAGAGATACTTCCAAAGTGGTAAAATGCCTCCCCCCCTCCCTGTAACTTCTAAAATAAGAGAATGATAAAACTAAAAAAAATATATGAAGTCAGCGTCACATTCACACATGACATTTTTTTCAAATCATTAACACTACTCGTTTACATTACCATGTAAACTTCCACCGAAAATTGGTTTGAACGAGATCTAGTAAGTAGTTTTTTTTCATGGATAGCAATACGGAACCCTTCATGCGCGAGTCTGACTCGCACTTGGCCGGTTTTTCTTAGAAGTGCTGTTTTGGCCGAGTGTGGTTCGTTCTTTGTTATTCTTAGCATAAAACTCGATAGTCCTGCCAATTCCTCTTTCATAATCCCCTACTCGCTTTTTAAGACACGAACACAAATTACCTATTATTTCTCAAGAATTACCAAAACAAGCCTATTTAAGCCTATTTTAGTACACAACTCAACGAAGTCCAAATCAAAAGTTGTCAACAACGTGAAAGCCGTGGAGCCAATTTCACGAAGTTTTTGACTTAATGACTTGAACGTGACCTTTCACATTGGAAGTTAAAGCTTTGCCTTGAACTTGAAACTTTAAATTTCGGCGGATATAAGGCTTCGATCAATCTAAAATGAGCATCAATCAATCAACCTTGTTTTGTAGTTCTAATTATACAAGGACTATATCACATGTGTGAGCACTATGTACCTACTATAAAGCTACCATTTACTGGGTACGTCTTTCATTAACTTGAATGTGCCCTGGCGGCTGAGAGTATGTCATTCTCACTCAAATGTCTCGCTGATGGTGGCGTGTGTGTTGGATCAGCTAAATGATCCAACACACACGCCACGTGCTATAGTTATTTTATTTACTCCTTGTATAATTGAAATTATACATGTGAAAACCATGTAGAAGACAACATGAGCTGCTGAAGATTGTAAATACTATCTTTATATTGTGTAAATTCAATCTATTATTATTGTATAATTGCATAGCACATGTGTGAGCACTATGTACCAACCATTTACTGAGTACGTCTTTCATTGACTTGAATGTGCCCTGGCGGCTGAGAGTGTGTCATGCTCACTCAAATGTGTCGCTGATGGTGGCGTGTGTGTTGGATCATTTAGCTCCCTTCAATATGGTTGAGCTGAATGGTGCTGATCCATGCATCATGTTCGTGAACCAGCCCCGTCAGTAAGGACTGGTCATCTCTTAGTTGCCACGGCCTATTTAAATTGTTTGTATTATTTTATTACGGACGCTTTTAGCGTGCACGTCTTAGTTTCTACATCGTTCTCACATGTATAATTTCATCATGAATGATGTAACCAATATTTTGTAACAATGTTTTGATTTAAATGAGTGTCCGTGGAGTTTATTGTCCGTTCTTCTTCATAGAAACCTACTACACTTTGGAGTGAGCTTCATCTTTCTGACTGACCGACCCCTTGGCAATTCAAGTGCCTGTAATTGGTTTATTTGAAATAAATGCTTTGAATTTGAGGTTGAACTGAAAACCTCTGTACTCATTATAGCTTTTGCCCGTGACTTCGTCCGCTTGCTGCACTATTACTTCGTTTTCACTTAACGTACTTTCAGACTAGTTCTTTTTGCGGGTCCTAAAGATCCTAGCGTGATGTTAAAATACTAATAGCCTATAACCTGCATCAAGAATTGGGCTATTATATGAAAAATGATTTTTCAAATCCGACTGGTAGATCCAGAGATTAGAAAAACAAAACAAACTCTAAATTTCAGCTGTTTAATTAGTATATATTTATTTTATAAATATAGAATACTATACTACTATTTATATATATAAATATATACTAATAGTCTATATAGACTAATGACAACTTTTACTACGCAGCTACGGGATCAACCCTCAAAGCGAAAAATTCAATAACGACCTGTATTAATGTCGTATTCATCAGAATCGCATTGATCAGAATGAAATTACCAGGAATAAAACTGGAGTAACCGATATACGTATATCTTGCTTGCAGATTTATATAAGTAAGCTGAAGTGACAGTAGGACGGACATGTCAAAGGACCGATGGCCGTTGTAGCAAAGTCAAATCATTTATTTCAAAAGGCACATTTGAACGTCAAAATTTACAGAAAAATGTAATTGATTCTAGTCGCCCCTTCGAAAAAATAGTTTCGTATAACGTAGTATACAACAAACTCCACCGTTACTCTTTTAAAATGTTTTACAATATTTGGTATATTTACATTAGTTATATAATTATATGTCATATGTAAGTAATTAATTGATTTCCTAACAATATAAGAACATTGTGTAGAAAAAATATAAAAAATAACGTTATACATTTACATGCAATTAAAATAAAACTCGTTAAATACATTAGAAAAGTCGATAAAAACAATAACGGTCAATTAAGATTTCAAGTAATAATAGATCTAATAATAATAAATTTCAAAGTTGTAAAATCAATCATAAGTTACAAATGATGAATTTCCTACGATGTGAAGCGATGCACCTAGAATAAAGTTACCGCATCACAACGTAAAAATAATTTTAATTTTTTATTGACAGATATATTAATTACACGAAATTCTGACTGAAGAATTTATTTTGACATAGATTTTTTGAATGAATTAATTTTTATATACAGTTAACATTCTAAATTTATTATTGTTTGCTGCATTCACTTTAAATTAATGATGTTGACTTGAAATGAATTATTAACTGTTCATTATTCAAACTATTCATCCATTTGCACGCCATAGTATGTGGCTAACATGTCTGAACCTGTATTTTTTCTTTATGTTATTCTGCATGTACGTTTTTATTCTTCCATGTTTGACCAAATAAGTGATAGATACATGGTGCTCACATATTTACAAACATTGTAGAATTAGACGATATTCAAAAAAAATAACAAGTAATAAATCAGTGTGAGGTAAACTACTCACAGAATGTAAAATCCAAAGATATAAATATGTCTAGATAGACAGTCAAAGCTGTGAACGTCGAAAAAAATTGCGTCCAAATGTTGGCCGCAAAATTCACGCACTCTAGATTAAAACAATGACAGCACAATGACGTAACGCGAGTGTAAGACGTAGCTGTCACGTACACCAGCCTAGCAAAGCTGGCCTGTTTGTCAAGTTCTTGCAGCGCGACACTCTACGTTACATACATGAAAATAATCAAAGGTAAAATCAATGTCAGCAGACGAGTTCTCGAGTAGAAACCGTGTATCAGTTAATACAGCGTGTGATCCGTCCAGCAGGGCTCAGAAACCAGTTAATTTTCTATGTAACCGTAACCGTTATTATAAAGGTTATCGAAAATATTTCGTTAATTATTTAATATTTTGTTACAAAATGAATACTGAACTTAATGTGATGAAGCAATCTTCTGCTAACATCAACTGTATCAAAAATAATTTGTATCTTCGGAAATAAAAATTAACCGGTTTCGAGCCCTGCAGGGTTAGCATGGCGTTTTCGATCTCTACTCTACTATAGAATAGACATGCTTGTCTACACTTCTCGTAATCTCTTCTTCGCGAGCACGAGGACACACCTAGACTCGGGTTTCTTCGTAGACAGTGACTTGTCCATAGCAAAGGGGTATTCGCTAGTGGTGTGTATTACTACCCAATTTTACCGTACTTTTGCGTTTCGTTCTCAAACAAATCTATGAAGAAAACGCAAATGGTCAAGGGGGATGCGCTGAGTAGCCCGCGAAATTCAAATTTTCGAACGTTTTTTGAATTCTAAGGATTTTTTGAAGAGAGTTGGTTGTATTGCCGATTCTAATGATTATAATTCTGTAAAGCAATATTTTTTACGGCCGCGAATCATATTTAAATCAACTTATAACGTGTTACTGACCTGCAAATTGCAAAAAACGTACCTAATAAAATTTGAATTTCACGGGCTACCTTAGCGCATCTCCCTTTTAACAAAAATTGTTAAATGGCTGTAGCCAATGACGTCTTATAGGTAATACATCATTGGCTGTGGCGCCACTAAGTTTAAAAACTCATTTGTATTGCATACACCGAGCACTACCTATATAATATTGGTAATTGCATATAATGTACAGGCATTATTTAAATAAAGAGCCATAATTATACTATTTTGATGGCGTCACGCAAGAAGTATCCTTTAAGGGTACTGCAGACTGGCGGGTCGCGCTATCACGTCGCGCCTGTCTACGGGAGCCCTTGTTTTTACTAGGTACTTACATTGTTATTGTATTGTTGTTTATCGATATTTTATTTATTAGTAGGTAAATGCTCCATTTAAAACTGAGTGTGTAAGATTTAGTAAATGAAAATAATAATCACTACATAGTAAAGGCTTCTACAGACCAGCGCGACTCGCGACGCGACACAAAGGCACCGCTCGTCACGCGACACGCGGCGCCTTTGTGTCGCGCCAGTATGTAGAAGCCTTAATGCAACGCGGGCGAGGCCGCGGGCGGCAGCTAGTACTTCATAAATAAATAATTTAGTGTTCAATGAGGAGATTTTGGCTCTTATTCAGATGTTTTATATTCCCTGTGAATGTAGGTATCTAATAAATCAAAGTTAAAGGGACAACATAGTGTAAAAACTGTGGGATACTTATATTGGTGTTCTTATTTTATTGTTAATTCCAAAAATCTATTATTTATTTTGGGCGACAGGTCCTAGCCGAGTTCTTCGCATAAACATTGATTGCACTATCTCCTTGCTTATTTTATAATTCTACAGAACTCACTTCCGGTGAGATCAAAGGCTCCCAAACAAGCAAAGCAAGCTCTCTAATAGTATTTCTTTCCCATCTTCGCTGAAGTTTTTCTATAAAAAAACTTAAATAAAAAGCGCAATTTGAACCCAACATGTTAATTTCAGCTTATATATGATAAAGTAAAAAAGCACCGCCTAAAATTACTCGAATTAACGAAAAAACAACTAACGAATCGTTGTCTAGGACATTTTATATGTAGACTATTTCGGAAGAAAGGTTTCTATCCCAAGCTGTCAACATCGGAGAAAGATTGTACGTCGTGCTCGACGTTGTAGACAGTTGTCTAGGGTAGAGAAGACAAGTCTCTTCACATTTGGTTTTGTAATCGCCGTGCTACAGACAGTAGAAAACTTTCTGTTGTCTACACTGAAACGTCATTTTTGTCTATTCTTCCGTCGACAAAACGCGTAGAGAGGGTTCTCGTGCTAAGCCTGCTGCTGTCCAGTTTGGTGAGCCCACGGGCCACGACGTGTGCTAAACATGCAGAAAGCAAAGTAACGAAGGTTGAAGCGCAACTTTGGACAGGCTTATATATCCAGCAGAGACTGCGATAGCCTTTTTTTTGGGGATGGGAATTTATCAAATAACTTCTCCCGCTCTGGGCGGAGCGGGAGGGCGTGTCAGACTTTTACTGACTAAAACCCACCCGTATTCCTTCATTTGCCTGTGTGCCAGGGCGACGATATCCCTTTCGGACAAACTCGCAACCCTGTCAGGCATTGGCCCTATCGGACCCCGTCAGTTGGTGCTGACATCTCTTTGAGGCGCGCGTGGAATACGACGCGCCGTCGACCCGGGCCTGGTCCTTATCGGACGGTGAGCTTCCCATCGCTCCCCGTCCGCAGGCCCGCGCCTACGGTGGCCGGAAATCGGCGTGCGACTCCCGACGCCCGGGGCGTCTCCTGCGGCGACTAGGGGCGCGAGGGCGCGAACTTTGCCTCAGCTAGCAAAACTCCGCCGACATGATGGATATCGATATATCAATACGATAAAACGAAAAAAAAGATTCATTGTTATTTTTTGGGTTCAACGACTGTAGGTACTTGAAAAATATCAGTTTCAAAATATATTGTTTTTCTTTGTAAACTTCACAGACGTGATGGGTGTCGATATCAAAAAGAAAAAAACAAATTTCCACATTGACCCCAGAAAAAAAAAATCTTTTTTTTTGGTCGTGTTTAGATATCTATACCCATCACGTCTGCGGAGTTTCGCTAGCTAATTGAATTTAAATATATATACATTGTAAAATATCACATCACATCACACTATCACACTAATATTATAAAGGCCAAAGTTTGTGAGTGTGTGTGTGTTTGTTACTTCTTCACGCTCAAACGGCTGGACCAATTTTGATAAAATTTTGTATGGAGGTAGCTGACACCTCAGATAAACATAAAGGCTACTTTTTATCCCGATATTCTTACGGCATCGAGACTTATGCGGGTGAAACCGCGGGGAGCAGCTAGTAATTAAATAGTAACGAAGACAACACACTACTCGTACATTGAATATTTTTGAAAAAAAAAACTTTTTCCAAAAAAATTGTAACCGACTACCAAAAATAACACTACAAAGTGAAAAATAACTTTAATTTGGGAAGTTGGTGGCAAAACTCAAATACAGATCCAAAGACACCGACTTCCGAAATTAAAGTTATTTTTCACTTTGTAGTGTTATTTTTGGTAGTCGGTTATAATTTTTTTGTAAAAAGTTTTTTATTTTTCACTTTTTAGTGGGTCAGTTTTGAATTTATCTAAGTTACAATAGCCTAATGTTAACTGCTCATCATTTTTTATAAAAATATTGCTTTTTCCGATGCTGGGACGTTGATTGTTGAGGAGTTCTCCTGGTAAGAACCAGGAGAACTGCCACTCACCATTATGCATAGTGACGAGCATAAATTGCTTAATCGCAACCCGTTAAATAGGTACTCATTATTATATTGTTCCGGTGGCCATCTGTGGTCTCCATCATTAGTTCCACTTCACCAAATGGTGCTTTCAGAGAGTAAATGCACGAGTTTCTATAAAAAATACCCAAATCGCTATAAGTTTGCATATAAAATTTGAGGGTTTCCCTCGATTTCCATGGGATTCCCTCATCAGATTCTGATTTGGTGCCAATGGGACCACGTCGGGAGTATACCCTTTCAAACAAAAAAAGAATTTTCAAAATCGGTTCATAATTGACGGAGTAATCGCGTAACAAACATACGAAAAAAAAAAAAAAACACGGCCGAATTGAGAACCTCCTCCTTTTTGGAAGTCGGTTAAAAAGTAATTGCTACGAGGAGTAATTGAACGAGTCCGATGCCAAAAATATAGGTATTTTTTAGAATTTTTGTCATTTTGTCTGTTTGTCCTGGATGTATGTTGCGGATTAGCACAAAAACGGCTAAACGGATTTGGATACAATTTGGCACACAGATATTTTAATCAGGGTAGTAAGTTCCCGTGGGATATTATTCGAAATCCACGAGGGCGAAGCCGCGGGAAAAGCTAGGTCTGGATAAATAGCTACACGGTATGCTGTCCAACCCCAATAGAGGTTGTTAAACCTTTACTATCGTTCTCGATAGCCACATCATGTTATTGTTATGAGTTTTCTATTAATTTGGGCATAAAAGTAGGTATATTTATTATTTGGTTATCCTTTGAATATTAAGGACTTGAGAATAGACATTTTACTGGTAGTTGGGATCCTTGTGACGGAACAGTCAGCCTAAAAAAGTTGTATACCAACAAGAATTCATTAATTGATTGTGTAATAAAATTTCTGGTTCATAATACTCGTACTGAATCAATGTGTAGCCACAATTAGTACACAATGTGTTATATTTTGTGGCTACTCCTTACTACAATATTATGGGACCAGGGTTGCTGGTCGATGTATTTGTCACCGTAAGGCCCCTTTCACTCTGCAACGTGTCGCCGGTCGTCGCAAGCCTTAAAGGCTTCTACAGACCGGCACGACTCGCGACGTGACACAAAGGCACCGCTCGTCGCGTGACACGCGGGGCCTTTGTGTAGCGTCGCGTGTCGCGCCGATTTGTAGAACCGGCGCTTAGACTTCATACAAATTTCGCGACACGCTGCAGAGTGAAAGGGGCCTAAGATTGAGCACCTACCGTTAGTTTATAATCTATCTATTTGTGAGTAGCGAGATTTTAATACTATCGAAAAACTATAAACTGTTATACAGCATTCATTTTCGGTAGTTTAAATTATATATCTATTAATGTCTGTTCTGAGGCTCTGAGGTCAACATTAAACTAAAGGAATGGTTGCTGGGCCAAACTTATGAAAAAACAGAAAGTATACTTTGCAGCACATGTTAATGCACACTCTCTGGTAAAATACATACCCTCACTCACACTCACACCACACACTCACCTTAACTGTTTTAAAAAAATACAAAAAGTTTTGTTGGCTAAAGAAAATGGTGATGAGTTGATGACAGGCAGTGATCTTACTTATACACAATTAAGTTTGTACATCACAATGTTGGGTTTGACTGTTTACCCCCAAACTAAGCAGGGCTTGTATCTTGGGGGTCGGAGTGCGATTGAGCAGAAAGAAATATGTCAGTTTACAAGGCTAGTTTAGTAAAGCGTGTATTATGTTGTTTGTTGTGTGTGTGTTTGTTGGCTCTTTGGCTTGTTGACAAACGTTAGAGAAATGCTTCAGTTTCGGTGTAGTATGTATAATCTTTTGTCGTAAATATTATTTATTTTGTATGTATAATCTGTTGCTGTAAATGTTATTTATTTTCTTTGTACCTACTCACATTATTGTAAATGTAATGAATAACAATCTTGCGCTCGCTTGTCTTAAAATAATGATCATCATTTCATTTTATCCTTCATGATATCAGCCATGTAAAACATACGACCCTCCTCATAAACTTGTGGCGGCTATCTACATCGGAACTAGGCGTCACACTGACTTCACGCTAAATCCTGCATCGCGCAAGCAGAGTTTACCGCGCGACAGGCATATATACACCGTCCCGACATCAACCGTCGGGCAGTTGCCCACCAGACATAACACCCGTCTGGTCGGAGGATCCTCCCTTTTCTACGGATGAAGAGTGCACTTATAACTTGTTCTTCATAGTTCTTATAACCCAGCTGAATCTAGAATACCTATGAGATACAAGGTAATCATGACTGCCTTTCAGGTAAATTATTCCCTCAAAGTAATCTAACTAACGGACAATTCGTTAACGGTTCCACAGAAGGCACAAAACAGCTATTAGCATTTATATTCGATATCAAAGAGAATTAACATAACAATTGAGCGTACTAATTGGGTGCACCTATCGATGTAATTAAATTGGGCTAGAGATGGGCCGGTAAAAGTTGGCAGATATTTAAATTTCAGGGGTTGGAGAGCGAAAGTATACGCACGTTCTTAAGTGCAGTCACGAGCATACATGTATTACTATGGACAGCTCGGCAATAACATTTTATTTCATGATTCATTCATTAATATCTGTCATCAAGATGACGGCAAATATATCTGATCATTTATGGAAGGCATACACAAATGGCAGTAAACATATGTGACATCGAAGGAACACCAAAACTATCTATATATATCTAAAAAGTTAATATCTCGTTAAATTTAATCCATTCAACTACGCTTTGCAGAAATGTCACCTTTTATTAATTGGTAACCGCTGTTAAGGAAATACAAGGTTCGCTTGCAGGCAAACCACAGAAGCAATTTGCAAAATAATTATCTGGTACGGAATAGCGGAAGCGCGGTGAAGTTTCGGATATCCGATAGATTTGAGGTTACGTAAGGTTACATCACTAGTAATTGAGAAGCGTTTATGCTCGACTTCATCATTGTACTAAAGCTTTAATCGGTGTAAACCTATAATCTTCCTTGGGATCGACTCTCGATATTGTACGGCAGTGCGTGCTACGGCGTAGCAATTTGCTACGTCGTAGCTCGCGCTTTGCTACGGTTTCTTTGGTGTCTACGATTTTGAAACGTCCTTTCAAGAGATTTCTCAGGCCCGGTTTTTGAGTTAATCTTACTTAAAATGTATCTATTCGATAGTGCTATTGGTTCAAAGTGTTTGTGAACTCTCAGTAAAGAAAGGTCTTCTCAAAGTTCTTCTTTCTCGTTTTTTTCTTTTCAATAGAGACCAAATAACAAAGTTGAATTAGTTAAAAGTTATCTGAGAACGTCAGATACAGGCATTAGATAGTGTGATAATATAACGCTAAAATTATCAAATTAATGTAGAATTATTCAATTCAGTTCAATCATTATAAAGAAAAAAACGGTCAAGAGTGAGTCGGACTCGCGTACCGCGGGTTCCGTACGTATATATGATGTTGATGATTTCTGAAAACTGTTCTATTTAGAGACATAATTTCAATTTTCCCGTAATCTTTACATAAATTTCTATCACATAGATTAATTTCAGATTTTTATCCAGTTTTTTAATTTTTCATCAAAAGTCGGAAACTAAGCTGCCTAAAAAAAAAATGTTTGAGAATGTGCAAACAGCGCTCTTTCATATGATACCCCACATGCCCTAGTACACTTCAAATTTTTAAGACCCTTTTACTAAAAAGGTATATTTTTTTAAATTTCTTTCTTGTTTGCAAAATAGTTGAGCAAACGTCATCTAAAACTATTCTAAATTTCAAGTTGATAGCATTGGTAGTTATTGAGATATTCAGGTGTGACAGACAGACAGACAGACTTAGTCTGCCCATAAGGGTTCCTTTTTACTATTTTGCTACGGAACCCTAAAAATAAAGGAAGAAAATACGTTTATTTGAGGTGACGCAAAGAAAAACACAAACATAAAAAGAAAAAGTTAGGGGAAAATATGCGCCAAATGCAAGCAAAATGGCTATCGCTTAGCATAATGCTGCGGCCCTATGCGAGACAGAGCCACAGCGCTGGTTTTCAGCGACAGCCAACATTGACGTGATGACGTCACCCGCTGCAGCATAAAATAAGACACAAAAAAAGAAATAAAAATAAAATAAAAACACAACACTATACTAATAAGTTCTAACTAATGTTTCAATAAAATGTATGCCCTACGAAAATTGTTTTTCCATTGTGTTTGTTACAAAAAGTTGAAATAACACAAATTGGTTATGTATGAATTCATGAAGGGAAAGTTTCGGTCTTCTAACGAGATTTGGAAACAAGTATAACTCATGGGAGTTTCTTTATAAGTAGATATAACTTTTAAGGGGTACAATTTGGCTCAATGCTTGTATCATATAACATTTAATATGCAGGAGTGAGTGGATCCAGGGGCTGTTCGAGATTAAAGGTTTAAAGTAGCTTATGTATTGAGTTGTGTTGTTATGAGTACATGGAATTTGTTTTTAGGGTTCCGTACCCAAAGGGTAAACCGGGAACCCTATTACTAAGGCTCCGCCGTCTGTCTGTCTGTCTGTCCGTTTGTCTGTCCGTCTGTCACCAGGCTGTATCTCGTGAACCGTGATAGTTAGACAGTTGAAATTTTCACAGATGATGTATTTCTATTGCCGCTATAACAACAAATACTAAAAAACAGAATAAAATAAATATTTAAGGGGGCTCCCATACAACAAACGTGATTTTTTTGCTCTATATTGATAATAGCAACAGGTAGACGCTTGAAATATTCACAGAATATTTAGTTGAATATTCACTTTAAAAATAAATAATTAAATTAAAATAAAACAAATACTTAAGGGGGCTCCCATACAAAAAACGTGATTTTTTTGCCATTTTGATAGATGTACGGAACCCTTCGTGCGCGAGTCCGACTCGCACTTGGCCAGTTTTTTTATTTAAATGTTCTTGCAATTGCTTCGATAGATGAAAATGAAAAATGTTTATTTGTCCAAAAATAGTTACATAGATAATAAATGAGACATACCCAGTAATTAATTGCTAATACTTGTGTTTCACTCTTTCCCTAAATTATTAACAATATTGAGACCATTGTTTACAAAAGGCGACTAACTAACTTTTAAAAATAAAATTAGGAAGAAAATATAACAGTCATTTAAAGACTTTTAAACTAATTTGAAGATCTTTGTGTACCTTTCTTTTAGCTCGCAATTATTATTGTTTTACCCACAGATGCGTTTTTAATAAAAAACGTTTACAAAAGGTGTACTTATTGCCAATATACAATAATAGTGCCTAATAATAAACTAAAGCTAATATATTTTTAAATACAGGTACAAGTAATGATCGTTTGGAATTAGAATGTTAGCTAGCGACCCGCCCGATCTAGGTTTATTCAAACCTGTGTTTCAGGCCATCACTTTACGTTTCAATTACATTGGACATTTTATTTTTGTAAAAGTGATTTAAAAATAATCTAATAACAACTATGAGAAAAAGCATATTGATACATTAATACCTAAATCTAGCCTATGTAAAATATAATTATATTATACATAATTACTACTACGATAGTAGATACTTACGAGGGAATAAATTATCATTATGACAAAATTTCTAGAAGTTTTTAAACTATAACGTATAATAAAAACTTATACATACTGCCAATACTACTGCACACTTACATACACACTACACTGCACACACTGCACTGCACTGCTATACTGCCTACTTGGGCATACTGCCAATCATTTTATTCCTGCACCCTGTGGGTCAGCTGTACTCAGCGGGCACTCAATGCCCTTCGTGTACAATATAATAACGCCTTTAGGATGCTGATGGGGGTATCGAGATGCTGTAGTGCGTCTAGCATGTTTATGGAGGCTAAGATTGATGGCTTTCATGCCATCATGAGAAGGAGAGCGGCCTCCATATTGCACCGTATCCGAGCAAGCTCCAATAGCGTTCTAAAGGTAATAGCTAGCAGACTGGACAGTCCTTTTCTTGGGCACTGGATTGCACTCCATGTGTCCAACAAAATATGATTTGGTTTTATTTGATTTTTCTTGTAATTTTATTTGTTGTGTTTCACTAACATAGGTCTTAAGCATTTATTAACACAATTATGGATGTCTTTTATGGTCCGAAATAAACAGATTATTATTATTATTATACGAAATAGGTCTGCTCATTTTGTAAGTATAAGTTTTTAGAAGCTATCATAAAGTTACCACACACTTGTGTGTATTAAGAACGCGTGTTAAATTCCCACTTTCTCTCTCCCACTCCCTCTGTCTCATATATTAGAAAGAGACAGAGAGAAAATAAAGTCGCATGGAGGGGTCATAACCAATGACGTATTATAAATAGACGCGTCATACACGAACATTAGTGCACTCAAAAACAGCGTAAGCCTTGATTGTAGCTACATACTTGCGTACAATCATACAGCGCGTGAAGAAAAGAAAGGAAAGAGCTATACCGATATATGTTGTTAGAAAGAGATGAACATACATATTTAGTTACGTCACTAGCTGCTGCATGTTCATTAGCGCGGACGTAATAATAATAATAATAATTATTGTAAATGTCAGGCAATTGCCTGGCATTTACTTAGCCATTATTGAGCGTAGGTAACGCATTATTAAAATACATCATTGGTCATAACGCTTTTTCATTACGTGACGATTTCTACCGTCGGCGACGTCAACTCCTACCGCAAACCGCGTTAAAAAACTTCCAAAAATATTATTCAACAGCTTTCTTTCAAAGCGTATCTACGAGTACTATCGCGGGGGTGCAAATGGGACCACTTACAAAACAAAACCCCTTGCTCAAGATGACCACATCTGTTTACCACCCCTTTTTGCTTCGACCACTTTTTATTTTTATTTTGTTTATATGCTTTTCTCAGGCTCTGTTACAATGATCACAAATGTCTGACCACCCTTTAAGCGGTTTTTTACGGTCTTTTTTGCATTCACAAAAACACGGGGCTCAGAAAAAATCTGATGCGGCGATGCTATTGGTTGATGAGCGTAGGTAAGCGTTACTACAGGGTCAAATTAAATTAGCTAGCGAAACTCAGCAGACGTGATGGATATCAATATCTAAAACGGACAAAATAAAATAACAAAAGATTTGATGATTTTTTTTTGGGGTCAACGTACCGCTTTCATTGTTGTTACTTGAAGTATGAGTTGAGAAAATCTGTTTTCTTTTGATTTCATCATGTTGAGACTTGGTACCCATCACGTCAGTGAAGTATAAAAAAAAAACAATTTTTCAAGTGACTACACTTACTGCAGTTATAGACCCCAAAAAAAACTCGTCAAATTAATTATTTTTTTGTGTGATCATGTTCGATCGATACCCATCACGTCTGCGGAGTTTCGCTAGCTAATTTAATTTGACCCTGTATAGCGGCCGAGCGTTGCAAGCAGGATTAGTCCTTACTGTGCGGTGGTCCGGTTTGCACACCCGCGTTAGTACATATACCTCCCTGCCTTTAAAAGTAAGCTGTAACTCTTGAAATAATGCTGCCACAAGAATGCAATGGAGCCACTATCCTGCTCAAAATAAAGGTTCTTCAATCCAGAAGAACTCTAACTTTGGACTGGAATGACCATCGATAGCTTATGGTTATCACAATACTACGGTTCCAAGTTTCCCCACGGAGTTTCGATGGTATTCATGAACTGAAATTAAACCTGTAGCGGCATCTACATCACCACATGCGAACTACGCGTCACACTGACGTCACGCAAAATCCTGCATCGCGCAAGCAGAGTTTACCGCACGACTATCATATACAACATCCCGTCATCAACTTTACACCCTGTTCCTAAAAACATCATGCCTCTAAAAACCCAAAAAATCAATTATATTTAAGTGTTCATGCTTATACCCTTGCAGGGTAAACAGATATAATGGGATGTCATTCATCAACATGACGACAACTGAGTGTGGTGACGTTGTGTGGAAATCAAATGAAAAATTATGAGACTTCCGTAGGGTCGGCAAAAAAAGGTCGTTGATATATTCGAAACAGAAGAAACAGCCAGGTTACGGTACTCCCCAAACATTCTGATTCCCTTTTACAAGTTTAGTGACAAAGAATGTTCAACTATACAAATTATTGAAAGTTTTAGGTAGCGCGTTTAATAAGTTACTTTGTGTAAAAAAACTTTAATGCTGACTGTACTAACACGGTATACCATTTATCATTACTCCACCACTGTGCCTCTGTCTCATCTTGGTTATATTCTTTGTTTGTTTTTAATTAACTGGTCTGTCAAATATTGTTACCCAGCTTCAACACCCCGATTCACCCCCTTGGGGGAATTTTAATTTATCACACTTTAGTGGGCTGGTTTCTTTGCTTTATAAAAATAACTCAGCTTTAAAGCCTTGGCATACTTCTTGTAGATTATTATACGTCGTCAAAAATGTTATTTTTGTTTAACACGAGATAGAAAACCTTAGGGTTAAGTTTTTAACCGACTTCTAGGATAAAGCTATTACGACTTAAAAGAGTTTATTTATTATCGTTGCTTGTTTAAACATTAAAATGAATAGCAGATGTTAGTCATGAGTTTAAGACGCTGACAATAGCTAAACCGCGGTCACTGTCAGACTACATACAAAAGAAAGAGAAGCGCAATGACACAACGATTGTAATTTATTGCAAAATATGAAGCAATTATCTATTTACTCAAAAATTTGTTGAGTAATCGAAAATAAAAAAAAACAACCAAGTTCTGCATACAAATACGACGTTCTTGTTATTAATTAAATACCAACCGTGCGTGATATTTAATACAGATATTTTCAGTTGAAACTCAAAGTATAGGGGGTTAGTTTACCGTTAATTTGTATAGAGATTTTTCTCAACGTGTTTTGTTAACAACCAAGTTCTGAGAAATATGTTCAAGAATAACATATATTTTTTCCGCTATCACAAACTATATAAATTTGGCAATTTTTATCATTACTTACTTTTATCATTTGCCTCTTGTCAGCGCCTTAACGAAAAGTAGTCAAGATTTTGTGATGCACATATTTTTTTATAGACAACTAGCTTATGCCCGCGACTTCATTCGCGTGGAAGTCGTAACACACCACAATTCACTAAAACACAATTTCTACTAAAATAACAGCCAGATTTTTATAAAACTCCTTCTGATCGGTGACGTCTTATCTCATCGCCCGCCCGCGCTATTACTTCGTTTTCGGGTTTTTTCTAACTGTTTTTCGTTTTGCTTGGCTCCTAAGGGTCGTAGCGTGATGTTAACTTTAACCTTCGTCAAGAATTGGGCTATCAATTCATCATCATCATCATTACAACCGAAAGACGTCCACTGCTGGACATAGTCCTCCCCCAAAGGGAGGGTTTGCCATAATGGCCACGCTTGGCAAGCGGGTTGGCGATCGCAGTATGGTGTTAAAATGCATAGAGAACGCTGCTGCCCATTCTCTAGTATCAATCAATTACAAAAATATTTTTTCAAATCCGGCTGGTACTTCAAGATTAGCGCGTTGAAACAAACAAACAAACTCTTCAGCTTTATTATAAGTAAAGATATACAGGGTCAAATTAAATAAACTCCGCAGACGCGATGGGTTTATCAATAATCATTTATTTGCTTCGAAAGTAGGTACATAAAATAAAGGTGTTCACAAAATTTGTGATCCCTGTACAATCTACTCTAAATTAGGCATGCAAACATTGAAAAACAAAAGTCAATCAAAAACTAAACTTGGCAAAAAAAAAATTATAGAATTAAAGCGAGCATGATAATAATAAGGAAATACACAATGTCAAATATTAAATCTAAAGTGTCGTGTCATTTAAAAAATCATGAATTGAATAATATTATATTTGTAAAGTAATAAAGTAACAAAGTTACACATGCATACAATGTTTGAATCAAACGAATTTCGTAATAATGTAATAAAGTTACTTACTGTACTTTCCTAAATCTATAAAAAATAACACTTATCAAGTAATAGTGTCACTACTCAGATCGTACTCAGACGTTTTAGGCTTAATAGACTGTAGATCTGTATCCATTTTGTATTTTGTTATGTACCTGGTACTTTTGACGGCCTACACTGTCGTGTCATACCTATTAACACTGTAATTTGAAAACACGTAAGCGTGGAGTTTCTTGCCGGCTCTTCTCCATAGGAAACGACCAATTGGAACCGTGCGAACGTCAGAGGCTAGGTGAGCTTCTGACGTTCCATAAGTGCCCAAGTAGGCTTATGTGAAATAAACATATTTTTGATTTGATTTGATATAATGTGACTTAGATGTACAACAATACAATCAGAAATATATTTCACTAAACAATAAAACCTAAGAAAGCAGATTTTCTCAACTCGTACTTCAATTAACTAAACTGCCAGCGGTCGATGATCCCAAAAAAAAGAACATCAAATCCTTTTCTTTTTTGTTTTATAGTGTTTAGAAATGGATACCAATCATATCTGCGGAGTTTTGCTAGCTAAATCAATTTGACCCTGTATAGTATAGTATAGGTATCTGGTTTTCAATTCTCAATTCAATTCCCAATTCTTTATTGCATTCCATAGGTATTTTTTATTTTATACATTCCATTTAATAGATGGTATAAAAAAGTAAAAGATCAATATGGACCCTGTCGGGCACAGCAAATATTAGGAGAGAGGAAGAGATTGCTTGAATTTTATTGTAACTTAGCCAGTTACAATAAAATTCAAGCAATTCATTATTATTATTAATTATTCATATGTGTTTAGTTGGGTGCATAATTATGTGTAGGTGTATATATATATATATTATTAGGTTTATTAGTTATTTTTGTTTTATCTATTGCATAAGAATAATGTATGTAATTATTATGATATTATTATTATTAGTTATTATTATTAGAAGTATGTTCAATATTATTTAATTATGTTATTATTTATGTATTCATATTTTTGTTTTATTTTCTATATTCCTATTTATTTATATAGATTTCATAATGTTTGGTTTTTATGAAGGAGAATTTATTTTTATTTTGCAATAGTTTTGTCATCTAAAAACTCATTTACTGAGTAGTAAGTGACTTGGATTCCAGAAATTGTTTCAATTTATGAATAAATATATTGGTTCTGGTAACTTCTCTAATGTCATTTGGCAATTTATTATACATTTTTATAGACATAATTAAAGGACTGGTTGAGTGCATTTTGAGTCGGGATTGAGGTATGTTTATTTTGTGATCGAAAATTGTATTTTGTTTGTGTTTCTTCGCAAGTGGTGTAAAAATGTGGGTGTTTTCTGACAAATTTACATAATTCAAAAATATATAAACAGGGAAGTGTGAGTATTTTGTGTTTTCGGAAGTGTGGTTGCAGCTATCTGTTTGATCTATGTTGGTTATTATTCGAATTAACTTCTTTTGTAAAATAAATGTGGTTTGTGAGTCTGTACTGTTTCCATATGGTTGGTAGTTTTTTTAATTTCGCGTCGGGCGTATGAAAATTTTAATAATTTTGCTCTTCTTTTTCTTTCTGTTTCTTATTTTTTTTTTTATTTTTTTTTTTTTTATTTCCTATTTATGTGGGTATCTATAGACAAACCGAGGAGAGTAAATTCAGTTTTATGTTTATTAGAATAGAATTATCTTTTAGTGAAAAGATAATTCTATCGGACTTTTTGAGCAAGAGTAGTGACTCTTGCTCAAAAAGTCCGTTATTTGAGCGTACCGAGCGGGGCTAAAATAGCTTATAATCCTCTAGGGGAAAAAGTGTTTTATTTTTTTTCTGTTACCAACGAGCCTACAAAACCAAAAAGTTATTATTCTTAAGGTGAATCTGCAGTTGTAGCTGTAGCTGTATTAATGATTATAATTATGTAAATACATCATTATAGTTACTACTACTACTACTACGCGACTATAACAGATATGTAAATACATATCTGTTATAATCGCGAATTATATTGTGATTAAGATACAAGCTGACACTGACCCAAATAGCAAAAAAGTAAGAAAATTTGTATTTCGCGGGCTACAGCTGTGGATTCACCTTAAGTAAAATAATCATGAATAAATACTCGACTTATTACTGTTTCGTAAAAAAGAACAACATTTTATTTTTGGAAATGGAACTAAAAGCGGCGTACTCTTCGGTAGAAAGCGTGCATTACGTTGCGTCATCGCCGTAGTTGAGTAGGTATAAATGTTCCTTGGTTACGGCGACAGAAGAAATAAAAAAAAGGCATTGGCGCGAAATCTTAAGAAGTTTTTTCTCTAAAAATTGAATTGGTGACCGTAATTTATTTTACAAGAGTGAAAATGTCATCATCTAGTGCGAATGGAGACACGTATTTGCAGATGGAAGAGAAAGGCAAAGAAATAATTTTCAATCTGTTGCCTTATATAAACACCTTGTATTGGATTATTTTATTTTCTCGAAATCGTAGTGAAAAGTATAGTGTAACAACACACAGCGCTAAAAACCCATTGTTACTCGGTTTCTATTTATTCCCTCGCTTAAGCTCGGGAGTAAAACTACCTCGTATATAATGGGTCATTTTAGCCCCTTGTATAACAATCTACTATTATTCAGGTATCGTAGACTCAAAAATGATTAGTAAGACTTACAAGTGTATCAGTAAGAACTGACACTTCACAAATACAAATAAATGGTAGTGGATCACCGTTGTGGCAACCAATGTGAGATGGCACGACAGCGACCCGCACAAACACAGTCTAAACGACGTGAAATCATGGTTAGGATACTGTTGGAGCTGCCCCACACCCTGCGCATCATGGAAGTGCACCTTTTGCGCATGGTTGTGTAGAAACAATCTACATGCGCATCTGCGAACATCCTCGACCACTACAGGAGCGGGGCAGCTTCACCAGCTTTTTTTTTTTTTGTATGGGATCTCGTAGTTGGCCTTGAGAGGCCGCAACTACTTAACCGAGCTTTCCTGTGTCTGCCTTAAGTTTGAGCTTGAAACCTCCAGCCAGGGCGTAAATATATATTCTAAACTAAAACGACTGCGCACTAAGGGCACCCCCTGTGGGGTATGGACCTCGGCTTAGGGCGTCATTGGGGGATCACAAATTGGGGATGGGCTGGATCAAAGTTTAGATTATGATTATTATCTGGGGTAATAACCGCGCCGAGGCTGAGTGCGCCGTAACATTCAAAGTAATTAATGCTACGGCATACTCAGCCTCGGCGCGGGCGGCTGGCGATTCGACGTGCAAGGGACGGGGAGCCCCACCAGCATCCTAAGCGCGTTATTATACTGAACGCGAAGAGCGTTGTACGATCTTTGTGTTTATCTATATAGCCCGCAGGCTACTCAAAAACTCTACTCCTATGTGTTTAAAGCACACAGTTATTAGTTCTGTAGGCTTAACCGTAACACTGCTAGTAATTTATCACGTTCCTGATGTCTGTCCTGACAAGGCTATTTCCAGAGCCTGTCTGATGCTATCTCGGTTTATAAATGTGAGGTCTGGCAGAATTTTGCAGATTTTTTGTCAGAAGTTACCTACTTGTATGTGTCACATATGAAAAACTGCGCACTAATTGCGTAATCCACTTTTACACAAACGCTTTACTTTATTTTTTATTAGGTACAGTTTTTATCAAAGTATTCATTTTAAAACTCATTGATTTGAGTGTGGAAAAGGCTAATTTGAATTGATGAGTTTTACAATATTAGTGTATTACACAAATATAAATAAACTGTTTAGCAAAGTCAAAGTCAAATTGTTTATTTCAAATAGGCACATATAAGGCACTTTTGAACGTCAATATTTACAAAAAAATAGAATTGATACTTGTCGCCCCTTCCAAAATGTAGTTTCATATGGAGAAGAATGGGCAAGAAACTCCACCGTTATTCTTTTAAAATGTACAATATTTATAGCAAAATTTGAGATCCAGATGTTTGATTTTTACCGTACATAATGGCAATAAAAGTTCGTAGAAAGTACGGTCGGTACGGGTATACAACACCAAGCCAAATGTTCCTGACTACTAGTTTGAGTAATTCAATAGCTATTATAACATGTTTTTCGCAGCATTTTTTTATTGTGTTAACTTAGAAGATCGATTTTTTAGAGCTCCAAGTGACCGTAGATCTACGTATTTGATATTAATTTCAACTTGATACCTCCACGCGTTCCTGAGAAAAAGGGTCTTACCAAACTGACATACAGACAATGAAGTGATCCTATAAGGGTTCCGTGTTTCCTTTTGTGGTACGGAACCCTAAAAACGACGACAAGCAAGCCTTATATTAGTCGTATAATTATGATGTGTAACATCTGACATCACACCTGGTAATAACCTACTGAGCAGTGACTGAAATACTGAAATATTTATTCGAATAATTATTCATTGCTAGTGGTCGCCCACTGGTTGAAATTCGACCCCCTCTACTTACAATCTATACAGTACTTACTAATTCTATGACTACACTAATTAGATGCTATTATAAAGTACTTACTAATTCCATGCTATTAAAAAGTACTTACTTATTCCATGCTCAAGCTGTCACTTCCTATTACACACTTTCGTCCCTTTTCACGAAATCACTCCCACAGAACGCAAGAGGAAAGATGTTCACATCAAAAATTACAAGGAAAATAGGCTTTCCTCTGAACCTACAAATAAACAGTATCCTACTCAAATCTCTAATTCCCCGCAACCAATTCCATTATCTTAGCTTCATCCAAATAAGTACATATTAATCATCCCATCTTATCCTCATCAGGCGTTACGAGCTGCTGTGTGCCCTACTTTAAATCTAGGATTTTTACACTGCCTAGTCAAAATCAAAAGTCATTTATTCAAACTAGGCTGAGAATCAGCACTTTTCGAACGTCAGAAATTACATGAGACAGTCCCCCAAAAACGCCCCGCCCTTCACCACTTCCTAGTGCTTTAGCTGGGACGAAGAAGTGGCGCAACAAACTAACGATAATGATTTTTCTATGGAACCAACCTTGAAATCGCGAAAAAAAAATCAGCTGTTCCCTACATTTGTGTTCACTTAAATTGAAAAAATGTATTGAACAGCTGTTTTTAATTTCACGATTAAAATGTTGGTCCCATAGAAAAAAAAAATCAAAATGATGAGTACAATGACCCCTTTTCGGGTTTAGTATAAACAAAACCTAATGTTTTATATTTATATAATAATCGTCGAAAACTATACTCAAGCAGAAATAACGTAAACAAAACGTATCTAAATAAAAGCAAAAATGTTTTAGATAGCCAACAGTTACTGCTGAGACGTTTATAAACTGATTACCAAAGTCAGATATACTTTATCTGTGGAATAAAATTGACGTCTTAAAGGATTTGTATGGGAAACCTGCCAAACTTTTAATTCTAAAATTCACCTGAAGGGTAGCAGCCCGGTATGTTTTAAGCGTCGACGAATCGCTAATACGCGCTGCTTTTTCAAGGCAGAAACAGGCCGTAAAGAAAAAACCGGCCAAGTGCGTGTCGGACCACGCACAATGAAGGGGTCCGTATTTGGGATGAATTTATCCCAAGAATAAACTTAACATTGTAGTTGAAAATCTTGTTCCTTCCTCCATTCCAACAGCAAATGTAAGTTTGTACGCACCATATTGAAAGATTTACCATGTTATTTTAAGACCATAGACTTCTTATAGATTTCCCTGTAATCTTCATAGATTACAGGGAAATCTTAAAATAACATGGTAAAGAACTATTTTCTGTATTTTTTTCAAAATTTTAGGCTCAGTAGTTTCGGAGGTAATGGTCAATTTCCGTCTATTTTCATAAATAACTTTAAAAGTATTTAAAAAGTATTTAAAATTTATAAAAAAATATAAATCTGAAATCAAGCACTTTTATTTGAATGTCATACGGTACCGTTTGCATTTTTTTTAAATTTCTATTTTGCCCTGCAAAATTGACTCCCATATTCAAAATTCATTTATTTACGTTACCCGTCCGTGTTTGGGTCACAGAAATTCATATGTGTAGGTACCAAATTTCAACTTAATCGGTCCAGTAGATTCGGAGCAAATTGGCTGTGACAGACGGACGGACGGACAGACAGACAGACACGAGTGATCCTACAAGGATTCTGTTGTTTCCTTTTGATGTACGGAACCCGTACCGTGTGGTGCCGGACGTAAAGAATACCACTAGCTCATTTCTTCCCGTGGGTGTCGTAAAAGGCGACTAAGGGACGTACTAGAGAATGGGCAGCGGCGTTCTCTATGCATTTTTAAAACCATACTGCGAGCGCCAACCCGCCTGCCAAGCGTGGCGGTTATTGCAAATCTCCCCGCCTTTTTGGGGGAGGCCTATGTCCAGCAGTGGACGTCTTTCGGCTGAAATGATGATGATGATGAGGCGATGCAATGCGACGCAGTGGGTCGGAAGCCGAGGGAGTTTTATAAAAAAATGTCTGTTATTTTAGTTTATGGTGTATCTGACGACTCCCATGCGAACGAATTCGCGGGCAGAAGCTAGTAATTCTTTTAATTAAATTTTAAGCTTAATGAAAACTGTTTACTTACATTTGGAATTCTGGTATCATCAAACTTGATGGTTTTTGGGTTTCTCCATTATATCGAATGGTTTAAGAGCGTTTACGACTTACGGCATTTTAATGAAACTTCATACGCATAAGTAGGATACAAAGGTCTAAAAAGTTAGTTAAGAACATTTTCGAAAAATAGTGTTACAGACAAATTATACCGATTTTAAATTTTCCATAGAAACAGGTTTCCAGTTATCTGTTTTTAAATAAGACATTTCGAAAATGTTCTTAAATAACTTTTTTGAACTTTGTACGCACAAGCAAGATACTGCTTACGCGTATAAAGTTTCATTAAAATCGGTTCAGTCATTTCGAAAAACAAGGTGCTTGAAAGTTTGTATGAAATGCCGTACGTCGTAAACGCTCCGGCGCGACTCGCAACGCGACACAAAAGCACCGCTCGTCGCGCGACACGCGGGGCCTTTGTGTCGCGTCGCGTGTCGCGCCGACATGGATGCGTAGTTTATACAAACGTAATACCAAAATAATTTGTAATAAAAACATATTCTTAAGGTAGTGCGTCTTTATTCCGATTGTAATACAGAATATCTAGGTTCCCAAATATATATTTTGAATGGACACTGATTTAGACAAGAGTTATAAGAAAAATAAGTTTTCTATAGAAATTTTAAATTCCTCATATCTCGTCTTTATATCATAGTCCTATCAAGATATATATTTGGAAACATATATATTCTGTAATCCAATCGAGATAAATACACACTACCTTATGAATAATTATGTTTGATTTACAAATTATTTTGGTATTACGTTTGTATGAACTACGCATGCTACCCGGCCCCTTAAGTCATTTGTCGTGACCTTTACTTTTTGTATTGTACTCATGTTTGTGCAAATAAATGATTATCTTATCTTATCTTACCAAGTCATATTTCTATCAAACTTCATTAAGATCATTACTAATGGGTGTTCACAAATATTTCAGTTCCTATGCCTCAATGGTCTTGTGGTTGTAATCGCTACTGGTGAGCATGAGGTCCTGGATTCAATTCCCAGGTCGGGAAAATTGTTATTGGGGTTTTCCGTCACGGATTTCTCAGTAGCAGCCCGGAGTCTGGATCTGTGCCCGGTTGATGGCAATACGGTCGCCCCCTATTACATGGGACTTAAACATAACTGGCTAAATGTGGGTGTACTATACACCTATACACCTCTGCCTAACCCTTTGGGGGTTACGGGCGTGATGTTAAGTGTTATGTTCATTTTCTATTTAGACAGTGTCACAATTGAAGACATTCTAAACTATCACAAAGATAACAGAGGAATTCCTTATGAAAACAAAGAATGCTGCTTTATTTTTATGTTTGACAATAATTCCGAGACTTAATAAAACTTCATTATACCCCCCCCCTCCCCCACCCTTCATTTTTTGTTTTTTTTTTTAAATTTCCGTATTATTTATTACTACTTTTGCAAATATTATTCTAAGTTTAGGAGAAAGAAAGACTTCTTAGTATAGTCATTACATTTCACGAGTGCACGTTAGCATGTTTCGTTGTAATTTAGATGTTGTAGAGCAGTGGTGGCCCGGTGGTTACGGCAGCGACGAGTTGTAGGTCGTAAGTTCGAACCCAGACACTTTACTTTGTGTAAATTATTTTACCAAGAGATGCTGCAAGATGCACTGTGAACATTTTAAGACTAGCTCCAACCGTTGGACTGTAAAACCTGTGTGACAGATGACGGACAAACGGATACGCGAGTGACAGCAATATGGCTCCGTTTGGACCCTTCGGTTACGGAACCCTAATAAATAATAATCCGTTTTGTGCCGGACGTAAAGAATAGCACCATCCCATTTCTTCCCGTGGGCGTGGGTTTCGTTAAAGGCGACTAAGGGACTAGAGAATGGGCAGCAGCGTTCTCTATGCATTTTAACACCATACTGCGATCGCCAACCCGCCTGCCAAGCGTGGTGATTATGGCAAATCCCCCCTTTGGGGGAGGCCTATGTCCAGCAGTGGACGTCTTTCGGCTGAAATGAATGATGATGATGAAAAAATAATCATAGGCCATCAAACATTTCGTCCACAACGCTGTCATCAGGAAAATTGGCCAAAAGGCTGGCAACATCGCCACGTTGTATGGCAATGCTGATTCTTTGGGCAAGAAATAGGCCAGGGATAGGTCACGTGAAGAGTCTAAAAATCTTAAATTCATTCACTCACTAACTGACAACGCACAGCCTAACCCACTGGATCCAGAAACATGAAATTTTGCACAAAAGTTAACGCAGGTGCACTAAGGAAGGATGTTTGAAAACTGTATATAAGGAATTGTCATTTCTGCCGATGGAATATCCCATCGGGTAGGCGCACGACATGTCTATACATCAAGCTTTTTACTCACTTTAACTCAGGTTTAGGCTTAGGAACCTCAGTGCCATCTTCTGTCTTCTTCTCCTCCTTCGTGGTGGGAGAGGCTGGTGGTGTGTGCTCCTTATCGGCCTCCATGTTGGAGGGGGCGTACCCCGAGTCATTGTTTGTGTTCGGGTCCATCATCGGGATCGGGGAGGCTAGGTTCGCCATTATGCTGTGGGGAAGAGAAGGTGTTAGCGGTGTTCGTATTATCATGAGGATCGTTTGGTAATTATGGATTAGCAAATATGTTTACTCAGTGACTTAGTAGACTGTTGTTGAAATCATTATCAAAATCAAAAGTCATTTATTCAAAATAGGCTGCGAATCAGCACTTTTCGAACGTCAAACACTACATGAGACAGTCCCCCAAAAACGCCCACCCTTCACCACTTCCTAGTGCTTTACCTGGGAAGAAGAAGTGGCGCAACAAACACCCCAGCAGCACAGCTGTCTGTTCGCTTACAAAACTTGAATCTTTAAATGTAAAATAATTTGCATTACGCAACACAAAACATTAAATTAAATTATTAGCCTTATGTTAGCTAGCACACACCACTATATACTCGTATAAAAAAAAATATATATATACAGGTTGGATTTTTGAGATGGGGCAGTAAGGGCAGCTACCGTAACCGTTATAGCTACAGGAAAACGGTCTTAGGAGACTGTCCTTAACTTTTTGAGATATTTTGATCTGCATTCACAAATTTTGAAAAAAGTGTACAGTCAGCAGGAAAATGGGCAGTTTTCACAAAAACTTTTTTTATGCCAATCGATTCTGTTTCTTATAAGGATCAAAAACTTCTATTGGACCAACTGAGGTTTGAGTACTAGAAAAGTCAGAAATCGCAAAAAACTTTTCCCATACATTTCGTAGGAAATGAGACTACAGGTTAGTTTTTTATGATGGACCGCTACAATGAATACTGGCCGAAAATAAACAAAAAAAAATGAACTTTGAATTCCGAACGAATACGCGTCATAATTTAATTTGCTTTGAACAGAATCTAGATGGTTTGTTGCTTAGTTGCTTGCTAGTTGCTTGTAATTTTTGAAAGTCGTGACAAAAATGACCAAAATGATTATTATGCATGATTTTATATACATATTGACATTTCAGAATATTGTATACAATTTTACATGAATGTTTACTTTGAAAAGTATTATATTTACTGCTTTAATTTATTGTGAATGTGAGCACTATGTGGGTAATTCATTTTTTTTTTCTTTAAATGTTTTCCTTTCTTTTCTCAGTTAAGTTTTAATGATGGTCTGACATTTTGAGCGCTTTATGCGGCCTACCCAAATGTCCTTTTTTTGGTACTGTTCGTGGAGTCGTTGAGCTCCTTAAGTCTTGAGTTGAGCTGCACGATTACTGACAAATGCTTACACTGATTGGACAGGTCCGCTCAAATTTGCGTGGTTCTTTCCTCAAAAGACCATTTCAGACACGGATCTACATGGTCCTCACATGATCTGACCAAGATTATGTCTGGACTTTAAAAGAGACTTTGAACCCTGAGTTTGTTTCGCCATTTCTTCTCAGGGGTAGTCAGATAGGAAATGTCGGCTACATCTAGATTTTTTTTTTTATATGACGTGTAAAAGTGATTTTAATATCCTATTTACAGAATAAACGATTTCATTTCATTTCATTTGTGCCTACGTCAAAACGGCTACCATTTTGAACACCTCATATCTTAAAACAAAAGTAAAATTTCTAGGTGAGTCCAAATGTGAAGTTCCAAGTTTTTTGTTTTAAGGAAAAATAGTACCGAAAGTAAAAATTATTGTTTTTTATTTGTTTTTCGATCAGTCTTTTTTGTAGCAGCCACTTTATCGATGGTAAAAAATTTCAGTTAGAGTCTTTTCTAGGTGGCACTCGACGCATCGGGTAATTGATCTTGCTCCAATCAAAAAAGCACCTGACGGGTTTTTATTAAGTATTTAAAAATAAGCTTCTAATAAGTCTAAACGTTCTAAATTAAGGTCATTTTTGTCACGACTTTCAAAAATTACAAGCAAGCAACTAAGCAACAAACCATCTAGATTCTGTTCAAAGCAAATTAAATTATGACGCGTATTCGTTCGGAATTCAAAGTTCATTTTTTTTTGTTTATTTTCGGCCAGTATTCATTGTAGCGGTCCATCATAAAAAACTAACCTGTAGTCTCATTTCCTACGAAATGTATGGGAAAAGTTTTTTGCGATTTCTGACTTTTCTAGTACTCAAACCTCAGTTGGTCCAAAAGAGATTTTTGATCCTTATATAAAACAGGATCGATTGGCATATAAAAATGTTTTTGTAAAACTGCCCATTTTCCTCCTGACTGTACTTTTTTTTCAAAATCTCATCATCGATCATAATTTCTCAAAAAGTTAAGGACAGTCTCCTAAGACCGTTTTCCTGTAGCTACAACGGTTAAGGTAGCTGCCCTTACTGCCCCATCTCAAAAATCCACCCTGTATATAATAATCGTCGAAAACTATACTCAAGCAGAAATAACGTAAACAAAACGTATCTAAATAAAAGCCTCCAGGCATAATGGGCGTGCCCGCTTAAATAAAGCTACAGCTATAACTCGAAGTCACAAATGATAAACTAGCACCATCGAAGTAGAATAATAACAGTTAATTATTAATAACAATAACAGAACCATGGTCAGAAAGACGACCAGTCACCACAAGCAGCACCCGTTCACGAGCATAACGCAAAGGTCAGCCATCACCCCCCTCGCCATATTTGAGGGAAGGAGGCAACCCGATTATCATCTGCCTGGCGTTTTTCACAACATGTTGGAGTTGGCTTCCAGTCAACCGGATGCTCAATACCAGGTTGGTGAGATATATGTCTATAAAACCATCCACAATTTAGACAAAATCATGGTGGGGGTGAGCAGTGGTACCGGCCGCGACTTACGAGTTGTAAGTCTTGGGTTGGAACTCTGACAGGCGCTTTAATTTGTGTAAATTATTTCATCGCCACTGCTCTCAAAAACGGTGAAGGAAAACATCGTGAGGAAACCGGCATGTCCTAGAATAAAAAAATTGAAAATATGTGACATCCAACAACCCGTACTGGGCCCGCGTGGTGGATTACGGCCCACTCCCTTTCACAGAAAGAGGAGACCTGTTTCCCAGAAGTGGGAACATTACAGGCTTATTATGATTGTAATTTAAACCTTATGTATAAAGGTTTTTTAATGACACGAATACTGCGCTCAGCATGATTATTCACCATCATTATTATCAGGCAGCCGAAAGGCGTCTATTATTGGATAAAGGCTTCCCTAAAACATCGGCACAACTACTACTCCTACTCTTCTTCTATCTAGCGGATTCCCATGACCTTCACCAAAACGTCGTCGTGCTACTGGGGTCTACTCCGAACATAAATCTGAAGTATCGGCCAAATGTTCGGCCGTTGCTTAACTACGGCTAACTATGGCTAACTACGAAGATAGAAAAAAAAACGACGGTCAAAGAGATATGCCAAAGTCAAAAATGTGACTTTAAGTCGAGTAAGGCTTCAAATTCAAAAAAGGAAACTATGGAAGCCATAAAACTGCCGAACAATCGGCCGATACTTCGGATAGACCCCCAGATCTTGCCAACCAATATAGCGCCCATTTGTGTCTCTCTGATTTTATAATCCTTTTGTTTTATCATTATATGCTGTTTATGCATGCATCATGGAAGGTGGGGAATTTGTTTATTTCTCTTTATTTTGTACCCTTCCATCTGTTGCAAGTCGAGACACCAAAATTCCCAGAAACTGTCATGAAAGGAGTAAATCATGACTTCAACATGGAATTAGGATAGTCGATTCATAGCCCGAACAAGAAGGAGACACTGATCTAGTCGAGAGGCGAAGCAAGATGGCTTCCACAAATCAAGGTAAACAAACTGTTTCAGACTGGATTTACTATCAACAGGAGTACTGATTAATGGCATTGTTTGTTTGCCCTACTGCGGCGAGGAGGAGTAATGTAATTGCATGATTCGTGAATATTTTTCAGTAAGAAATAGACCTAAGTTAAGTATGGTTTGAGCAGTTTTTTTGATATTTATTGTAACACCATTTTATAAGCCGAGTGTTGCCATATAATACTGAGCTTGATTCTCTATGATAGTTTTTTTAAACAACACGGTTGGCGCGTGTTCGATTCCCACACGGAACAAATATTTGTATGACCTACAAGTAGTTGTTCCGGGTCTGCCTGTTTGTGTATGTGAATTTTATATGTTTGTAAACGCACACACAATCCAGGAGAAATTCCTTGTGTGGAATGTGTAAATTAATTATTGGATTAATTAATTACTCATGTGATTGAGACTTATTGTATTGTGCACATATATTTGCACAATGCATCTAAAGTTTTACCTTAGAGGAGCCTAAACCAAATCTGTTAATCCATTATTATCTAACTTTCCAGGGACCACAAACACAAGGTCAAAAGTACCACAGAAATCGATAAAGACATTCACAGACTATTGACATCATAACAGGCCCATATAGCTAGATTTATTCCTAAGTACACCTGCTACTTTGTAAAATTGAACTTCTGAAGTAAAATGGCTTTCAATATGGCCATAATTTTTCGTAACCAACGAACCGCTTGTGAGTGGTGCACTCAATTTGCTCAACCATTTCAAATCTTTTGAAGTATTTTAGGTTTTCTAAGGGAATTGTGATGAAAGAAATCCCCTGAGTGCAGGTTAATTTGAGGTCTTGATACCAAGTGATTGAGTCGTTAAAGGGTAAGTAAGCTTGGTAAATAAATTAAATAAAGCAGAAATTGAGAAAGGTTTAAGAGTTTTTTTTATCATGATGTAAATTGGAGCTTTTTTTTTGAAGGCTAGGCTTTTATATTGTTAGATATGGCGTTTGAAATAAAACTTTTTCCAAAAAATAATAACCGACTACCAAACATAACACTACAAAGTGAAAAATAACTTTAATTTCGGAAGTCGGTGTCTTTGGATCTGTATTTTAGTTTTTGGCCACCGACTTCCGAAATTAAAGTTATTTTTCACTTTGTAGTGTTATGTTTGGTAGTCGGTTTTAATTTTTTTGGAAAAAGTTTTTATTTTTCACTTTTTAGTGGGTCAGTTTACAATTTATCTAAGTTACAATAGCCTAATGTTAACTGCTCATCACCTTTTACAAAATATTGCATTTCCCGATGCTGGGACGTTGATTTTTGAGGAGTTCTCCTGGTGAAAACCAGGAGGACTGCCACTCACCATTATGCATAGTGACGAGCATAAATTGCTTAATCGCAACCCGTTAAATAGGTACTCATTATTATTCCGGTGGCCATCTGTGGTCTTCATCATCAGTTCCACTTCACCAAATGGTGCTTTCGGAGAGCAAAATATGCACGAGTTACTATAAAAAATATCCAAATCGCTATAGGTTTGCATATAAAATTTGAGGGTTTCCCTCGATTTCCATGGGATTCCCTCATCAGATTCTGATTTGGTGGCAATGGGACCACCTCGGGAGTATACCCTGTCAAACAAAAAAAGAATTTTCAAAATCGGTTCATAATTGACGGAGTAATCGCGTAACCAACATACAAAAAAAACAAAAAAAAACATACAGCCGAATTGAGATCCTCCTCCTTTTGGAAGTCGGTTAAAAAATGGTTTTCACACTTTCTTTCATCTTTTAGGTTATGAAGATGCCTTTCCGATTTAAACATTTTACAAAACCATATAAACTATAGGATGCTCCAAGATGCCTTTCCGATTTAAACATTTTACAAAACCATATAAACTATAGGATGCTCCAAATATACTTACAGCCCAGTCTCTTCTACCACAGCAGCCAGCATAAACCTGGCAGACCTGGAGTTGACCAGCTCCTCAGCATAAGCGCCCATCTCTGTCCTCACGAAGCTGTAAGAACTTTACTTTAAAGTTTCAGTCTTCTCTCTAATCGAAACGAACTGTTAGAATTGGAACAGCTAAAATATTGACTATAGTTTGACCGAAACCGCCGTACCGCGCTTTAGGAATGCGCGGTACGGCGGTTTCGGTCGGTCGGCGAGACGGGGGGCGGAACGCCGTGAGCGTTGATGGCGTACTGACAGAGCGGAGTGGCCTGTACTGTCCCCCGTGAGCCACGTACATACCTAGGGCGCGGTACACGGTACAGCGGTTTCGATCAAACTATAGTCAGCAAGATACAGTCAGCCTATGAAAACCTAGACCATACTATGGTGACATATCGGGAATATAAATATTAAATGAAAATTCATTTGTTTTTAATAATGACGAGTCGTGACTTCTTGTTTGGAGTAAAATTTTGGTGACCAATCGAAACAGTCACAATTCTGGCGTATTAACGACTCCTATGAAACAAAAAATGGCAACGTAAAAAATGACACGATATCGACGTAATGCAAACCTATCACGAAGCCTTTATCTCCGAAGTTTGCATACATAAAAATCTGAAATTATTCTATGTGATAGAAGTTTTTGTAAAGCTTACAGGAAAAATAAAACGATGTCTCTAAATAGCACAGTTTTTCAGAAATCATCAACATCATAATATATATACGTACGGAACCCTCGAGTCCGACTCGCTCTTGACCGGGTTTTTTTTAAGGTAAGGTATTCGTTTTTCGTATAACATCCAATCAGAGCAGAAGCTTGCCTCGAGCGGGTTTGAGGCGCCATCTTGACAGAAGCCACGCGCATGCGCAAGGCACGCGTTTATAGCTGGAATTTTTGACACTGTTTGACAGCTTTTGAGCGAGTTGGTTATTTTGGAAAAGTGATCTTTCTAATGGCGAAGTTAGATTGCTGTCACGGACCCGCTGCTCAGAATTAGTATTGGTAAAGTAATTATTCCTCCAGTGACTCTTAACATTGTAAAATTCTCATTAAATTCTATGGTGGCTGAGGAAGTGACCAAATAAAAAAAAAATGCGTATTATATAGCGGTCATACTTCTACTGAGCATATACGTTTTGTCCTATTATTTTGCTTAAACTTACTACAGAAGATTCAAAATTCAAATAGAACGAACGCCGGACGAAAAGTTTCTACTGGCGCGAACACGGTGCGTAGGTGCGTGAAAATAATGTGATATTAACGCTATAATAATGTACTATTAATAGAATCTGCTTAATAATTGTGACATTTAAACATGAATAATTTGCACGCGTGCTCGCAGGCAGAATACAATGACTTCAAAGCTGTAAGATCTTCCCTTGTAAACCATGTATTTTCATGCAAATAAACAATTTGAATTAATTGTATTTTGTTTTCGTCGTGTTTGAGAGGGTTATGTAAAGGTAGCACCGGTGAAATTAGATTTATTTCTTGATTTTTACGCCCTCTTATGGTCAAAGTATTACAACCGGCGTGCATGTACCTACTAATACGTGGATGAAGTTTCAGCACACCTTCCAAAGTATTCAGGAGTTCAAAACGAGTGTGAAATGTTTATAGTCATGTTTACTTCCGTAAGTTTTTGTTAGAGAAATATTTAAGGAATTGATATTCAAGCTCTTGGCAAGGGATAGGTATTTGCTATGCAACGTCATATTATGTGTGCAAAAGTTTCGGAAGTCATTTCACAGCGTAATGTTAATCTTTTGGCACGTTGCGTCCTGATCAAAGAAGCGAAATGGTTTTTGATTTGAATATTCTCTCACCACACAGCGGACAGCGTGAAATTTGACCTGTTAAACTAAGGGATGATATGAATAGTATGACTTTCGTCCGATTCAATATCATTCAAATCTCCATCAGTCAGCCGAAAAATGACCACAGTTGGACTTAGGCCTCCCCTAATCATTTGCGTTTCCCACACCCATCGGATTCTGGTAACCTCGTTGTTCACTAGACGATGGCAAATAATACCCAACGCTATACATAGTAAAAGTTGTTCATAATGATGAGTACAATGACTCATTAGGAGGTTATTGATGTTTTAAAAATAACCCTGTATATTCATTACTTCCTGGTATGATTAATATACTTTCGCATCAAAATAACTGCAGTTACTGTTAGGTCTACTTACTTGTCCTCATCCTCATCTTCATTGCTCCCTGAAGCGGTATTGGTTGGCGCGTCGTTCATAGACCCATCCAGCCGCTGCGTCTGCGCTACATTCTCTATTACTACCGCAGCCGTACCGCTGGATACAGCGGAACTTAGCACTGCTGATGTCTTCTTCGCTATTCGCTGCTTTTTCGCTCTTTGTCGTATTGCCTGATGAGGAAAATATTTGTTTACAAAAATGTTGCCTATGATACAATGTAGTCTTTTGTTTTCAAATTAGATTTGAGACACTTCTGAATAAATTATGATGGAATCATCATTTGCAAAACAGTGAGTAAGCCGTCCTAGTAAGTTCAGCTCCAGTTGAAAACCAGCGTCAAGCACTAGTGCCTAAGGCTGGTTTTGTCTGGCCTTTTTGCTGAACTGGGCCTATTTGGCGCAGCCGTGAGGCACACACTTTTTTTTTACTCGTAGTAATTATATGTTGTGGTGTATGCTTTATCTGTGCTAAATAATGTGTTTTCTTTCTTTATTTATCAATGCTTATGCTTTTTCTAAAAAACATTTTTTTTGTCATTCTTGTGTCTGAATAAAGGCTTATATTATTATTATGCTTTTTCTATAATATGGCATGACATGAGGTCTTTATCTTGCTTAAATTAGGTACTGAGCAAGTTATTGGAGTCTTAGGACGACTTTGATCAGGAATGCTTAAGTAAATGATCAGTTGATTATGGTTTAACGAAATTCGATTTTAACTTGTGAAACGCAAAAAAAATCACTAAATGCGTTTAGCGTAAAATGTATGTAGTGATTCAATTCATCAAGTCAGTTTGGCGCAGTCTACCGCTGGTCATAGGTCTTTCCAAACGCCTTACAACTCGGTTCAAATCAAATCTCGGTCCTCGGTTCCCTTTATCCAGCTTCTACCAGCTACCCTGTCAAGACCGTCGCTCCACATAGCCTGAAGGTAACCTAACGTATGGTACGTTTGCCGATCACTACCTATAGCTTTATTATTTCAAAATAAACTGTCCAATTCGTAAAACGACCGAACACGAAATACTCATTGTACAAATGTGTTTCGTTCACGAACGAGCAGAGACAATAAAAAACCTGGCTGCCAAGTTTTGTTCACTTGTAGACAAGTAAACTGTTTTTTGAATACTTGAAAAAACACGGTTTTGTAACATTTTGTTGTTACAAACTTAGATTTTGATTTTATTTTATTTAGGATGGGTTTGCTCTTGACCTTAGTCTAGGGCAGAGGTGACAGAGACAAAGTCAACGATGGAGTGAGCTTACCCAGAAGAAGCCTGTTCACTCTAACTTTGAAGATATTAGGGTTGTATGCGTTCGGAAACACAAACGCAGGTAGAGAGTTCCACTCTGAGATATATGCGAAGCATGTGTGGCGTGATTATAAATGATAGGTGGGCTGAAAAATGATGTGATAAGGTAACGATGCAGCTTATGAAATTGTAGTGACAAATATTGAAAAGAGTATGCTTAGATGGTTTGGTCATGGTGAGAGGATGAATGAAAGGCAACTAACAAATTTACAAGGCAGATGTGAGTGGAAACGCCGGTAGGGGACGCCCTAGGAGGACATATAGTGACCTTATTGTGACTTAAAATCATGATTAATTTGCACGCTTGCTCGCAGGCAGAATACAATGACCTTAAGGCTGTAAGATCTTCCCTTGTAAACCTTGTATTTTCTTGCAAATAAACAATTTGAATTTTTATTGGTGATGTGTGCGTAGTACTAGCAACCGGCTCGCGTGTATGACCAGATGTATGAACGTAAACGAAGCAATAGGAGTATGTAAGGAGCTCCTATCCTATAGTTTCTGCCTACCTCCATGGGAAGAAGGCGTGAGTTTATGTAAGTAGATATTTGAAGCCAAGTGATTAATTTTTAGACAATTACATAATGTATGTTGGTAGGCATACCAAGGTACTACTATTATAATATCATCATCATTATTAATGATGATGATATTATAATAGAGATGATATTAAACAGAGAGAGAGATGGCGCTGCCGTCACGTAAACATTAGCTCCGTGTATAAAATTTATTAAAAATAGTATTAACGAATATCTAGCGTTGAAAGTGGTGTTAAAGTGTTAGTAACGCTTGGAATTAGCTGACTTATCGTTTTCTGGACGCTAACTTAGCCAGGAAAACAAAAAAATTGAACTATAAGTTTTGTGTTTTAAATCATTTTTAAGGAGACTGATCCAAAATAGAACGTTTGACTAGTGCAGTGTTTTGGTCTCAAAACAATATTAAACATAAAGCCATAGTGAACAATTCAAAACAGTTAACAAAATGTTTCAAAAAAGTGCCGTGAATCCAGTGTGACAGTTCAAACATTTTTGCAGCATGAGTCACATAACGACTATTTTACGTTTTGAAATTATTTTGAATTAGAACCGATACTCGTATTTCACCGATATAAGTAATGTTCAGTTAGTCAAGAAGAATAACAAGCGGCGTCGACACCGGTGTAAACGAAGTGACGCTGGTTCGTACCCCACGATCAGCGATCTCTTTTTGGACATTTTTATTTTTCTGCAAGATAATATCTTATGTTTTGTTTGAGTCGATTAGGCATAAGATAGATTCTAACAAACATTTAACTAGTTTTTGGTATTGTTGCTTCATTTTCTTAATACAAATTATGGCGAGTGGAGTATCTAGTAACATAACTTTAAGAAAAATAAGAAAATCTAACTCTTATAATAATGTGTCGATTATGAACACGTCTGACTCGTCACTTTTTGATGGTACGATGCAGAGTCTACCTGACCCCAGCGAAACTTCAGAAGTACGTAATTTACAAATAAAATTATCATCTGTACAGGAGGAATTGATAATTGCAAATAATGAAATTGAGAATTTAAACGTAGAGAATACTAACTTAAAAAGTGAATTGGAAAGATGTCAGAAAATTATAGAATTGTACAAAAAGGTCGGATACGGCGAGTCTTGTTCCACTCCACCAACATCAACGAGGAAAACGAAAAAGAAACATGAGAACAAAGATACTTTCAATAATGGTTCCCAGACATGTAACCCGATGAACAAGGACAATAATACCGAAGTTACAGAAAAGAAAAACCAAAATAAGTCAGATCACGCGCCTAATATTAAAAAAATACCTAAACAACCAGAAGTTAGAGGAAGCCAAAGAAAGGTATGCATCCTGAGTACAAACAACAAAAACAAAATACTAACGATTGCAGAAAATACATTATTAGATTACAAAATTTGTCACCACTTAATACCGGGTTGTGGTATAGAGGCACTTATTAGGGACATGGATCTCAAATTGAAGAACTACACTACGGATGATTACTGCCTGATCTTCATCGGCGAGGAAGACTTTCGCCGAACGAACAACTATGTCGATCTCATAATTACATTGCGTGAAGCACTTTTAAAAATTAATCATACTAATATTATAATATGTGCACCTACATTTAAATTGAATGACTTTTCTATGATGTATAATGGGAGAATAGAAACATTTAACAGTCTTTTATACTTAGATGCCTGTACTCATCACTACGCGTATTTGTTTGATAGTAACTTTTATTTGACATATGATTATAAAATGTTCTGGCCCAGAAGTGGATCTGTTAATAATAATGGTATAATGAACATATTTAAAAATATAAATTTAATGCTTAATGAGATGAATAGCTACGACGTTTTTCATGTAATTGATGGTGAGTCTCCCCCAATTTCTTCTTCGTGCACAAAAGACAACACTAATGATATTTTTTTTCGTTAAAAAACATATTAAATTGTTACACCAAAATATTGCTGGTTTAATAAATAAAGCAAATGTTTTAACTGTATGCCTAGATGAACTGTCCGAAAAAAAGATTGACGTGGATGTTTTATGTATAACGGAACATTTCATTATGGAAGGGTTCCAACATCAACTGTATGTGCCAAATTATAGCCTAGCTGCCTGTTTTTGTAGGGAAGGCAGAAAAAGAGGAGGGGCTTGTATTCTTGTGAAAAATGATGTTCAATATAAGGAAATACCTAAAATTTCAAAATTATCGACGTCAGGCATATTTGAATGTTGTGCGATTGAGCTCACCCATTTTAAGATAATTGTTGTATGTATCTACAGAGTACCAAATATAAATAATCTCAGTTACTGCTTTGATAAAATGGAAACGCTTTTGAAAGAAATATCACGCACACGATATAACAACATTGTAATAGCAGGTGATTTTAATATTGACATGCTTAAACCTAATAGCCACTCAAATGCTTTCGAATATTTGTTAATGAGCTTTAACTTAAAACTAGAATTAAGACAGCCGACTCGCATGGCCAGTATGACGTGTATAGACAACTTTGCTCATAATTTTAGTTCAGTATGTAAAACCGAAGTAATCGAACTGGCGTTGTCCGATCATACGGCACAGCTGCTTCATTGTCCAGTACAAACAAAGTGTCTCATAAAGTATTGGTATACCGTCAAAAGAGACTACAGTGTAGACAATATCTTGAACTTTAGAAACCACATTAAAAATCTCTCTTTTGGTGAGATTTACGATACAATCGATCCGAATGAAGCCTATAATAAATTTCTCGATCTATTTAAATTAATTTACGACTTGTGTTTTCCAACTAAACTGATCAAAGTAGATGTCACAAAAAGACCTAAATGGTTGTCAAAAGGTATTAAACTAGGCAGTCAAAAAAAAAGAAAACTTTTGTGGCAATTCAGATTAAACCCAAATAAGTATAATAAATACACTTTCAAGAACTACTCTCGCTTACACAAAAAAATTATACACCTAACACAAAAGGCCCAAAATAATCATAATATAAAAACATCTAAAAATAAGTCCAAAACCACGTGGCAAATTATAAATCGTGCAAAATTTAACCTACCTAAGTCTAATATTACTAAAATTATAAATAATAACAGCGTTCTATCTAATCCCAACGATATTGCCGAAGCATTTAACAATTATTTTATCGACAAAGTACAAGGGAACCTTGATGTGACTAGCAAACCTAAATGTAACAGAATTGACACTAGTAATAAAACAATGTTTATGGCCCCTAGTATACCACAAGATATTGAGAGAATCATCAAATCATTAAACAATACAAATAGTGTAGGGTATGACGATATTGCTACAAAAATATTGAAACATGTGTCTAAGGAAATAAGTGGCCATTTAAGTCACATAATTAACTTAAGTATTAGCGCAGGCGTTTTCCCTGACGCATTAAAAATATCGATTATAAAGCCATTATTTAAAAAAGAAAATAGAGAACGGATGGAATACTACCGACCAATATCATTAATTCCCGTTATTTCAAAAATTTTTGAAAAATATATTTATAGGGAACTTTATAAATTCGTAGAAAAAAATAACATTCTGTGTGAGGAACAAAAAGGATTTCGTGTACATAGGACTATCAATATGGCTATATATGATTTTTTATTCAATGTCATAAAAAACGTTGATGTCCGGAATCCTGTATGTAGTGTATTTTGCGACATGACCCAGGCGTTCGACTATGTACACTATGCTACTCTTTTAAAGAAACTCGAAGCCTACGGGATAAGAGGCAATGTCCTTAATTTGCTTAATTCTTACCTACAAAATAGAAAACAAATTACGGAAATTAATAAAGTTAATATAGTTAATAAACGTGAAGAAATATTTCGGTCTTCAGAGCGTGAATTATTATTTGGGGTACCGCAAGGCAGCGTTTTAGGACCCTTTAAATTTATACTATACATAAATGACCTACCGAAATCTATTGATCGACCAGTAACACTATTTGCGGATGATAGTACGATTACAATACCTTGTAGAAGGATAGATAATTATGAGAATGACATTAATAATAGTTTACAACAGATGGTAACCTGGCTAGACGCGAATAATTTAAAAATAAATTTGAGTAAAACTAAAGTTATCCATTTTAGACAACAGACCTCTACTATTAATTTAAATATACACTACAAAAATGATACCATAGAAGAAGTTGAAAATATAAAATTCTTGGGTCTCAAAATAGATAACAAATTAAATTGGAAATCACACATTGATACCTTATGTAAGAAGCTGAGTAAGTCTGCATACGCTCTACATACATTATCACCTATAATTAACACAGATGCTCTTCTTACCGCTTATTATGGCATAGTAGAATCACATTTACGGTATGGGATCATATTTTGGGGAAACTCTACTGAAAAAGAAACCGCCTTCAAGGCGCAAAAAAGATGCATTCGATCGATGTTTAAAATTAAACCCCCTGATAGTTGTGAACCATACTTTAAAAGTTATAAGATATTAACATTACCTTGTCTGTACATACTAGAAGTAGCTGTGTTTGTGAAGGCAAACCCGAGTCGTTTCAGACGTATAGCTGACGTGTTTCCCCGCAATAGACGCGACAATAGCTTGCTTTGTCAGGAGCCAGCTAAGACAGCACTCATGCGCAAAAGTGTCTACTGCATGGCTCCAGTTATTTATAATCACTTGCCTAAGAGTTGGAAAGAGCTTCCAGTCCAATTATTTAAAAAAAGGCTTCGTAGCTTTTTAGTGGTGAAAGCTTATTATAATTTAAGTGAATACCTTACTGAGAAAGATTTTTTAAGTTAGAATAATGAATATTTTTTTTTTGTGTACCTTCTTTTTCGTGTAATGTTTTTTTTAATTGTACCTACTTTCTAGTTATAAGTTGATATTTTATATCTTTTGCATGCCTACGTGGTAAAATATGGCTGAACTTTCAATGTTTTTTTTTTTTTTTGTCACCATTTAATGATACCCATGTTTGCAAAATAAAATTATCTTTATCTTTATCTTTATCTTTATTATTTATTAAAATGTTGTCATTTTGACTAGAATAGAACACGATTCAAGGGTAAAGTTCTAGAGGTACGAGAATTTTTCGTAATTTAAGCTATTCAACAAACATGATTAAAGCTTGTGTAAATAGGGATTATTAAAGTACTAGCAGTAGTTGTCTAAACTAATATCTATATACAATATTAGTTTTAGTACATGCGAAACCCGAAACATGTGTCTAGTAGTATTTTTATGTAAAGAATCTATCTTGTGATCTTGTGATTTTTCATGATACAGTTTTGAAATGTTGTACAACATAATTAGATAAGATAATTTTTATTTGTTCAAACATGAGTATACACACGAGATTTTTTTTTATCAGCATGCAAGTTGGTAAAAGTATTTATACAGGTCGTCATGCTTGCCTTATAAAATGGCATACAAATATTTAAGTAAATAAGTAGGTAGGTCTATGCAAACATTTTTAACTTATTGAAATTACGTACACAAGCTAAGAAAATTATTTAAATAATACGACAACAGTTCAATTATCCAAATTAAAATATAACACTCATAGTTAACATAGAAAAAATATATAAATTAAGTAGTCAAAAACAAATAGGTCAGAATTATAAATCATTCAAAATATTTTTCAAATAAAAAATCATTTGTGGTATAATAGACTCTTTCTGCAAATTTTTTTTTACTTTCACTTTAAACTGCACGTCACTTAAAATCTTCCAAGATTTTGGTAATTTATTATAGATTATTGGAGCCATGCAAAAGACACTCTTTCGCATAAGAGTAGTTCTGGCTTGTTGTACGCAAATCTGAGTGTTGTCACGTCTGTTGCGTGGAAACACCTCAGCCATGCAAGGAAACAGATTAGGATACGGACAAAGCTTTAAGGTTGTTATGTTACCGGGTTGTCCGTACAAAAACATGCTAACGGCGCCCCCGCGCCTCCAGGGTCGTCTTGCGCTCATTGATAATAATTTAGCAGTAGGTACCTAATCGTACGGCGATTGTATTGTAAGTAATTAAATGGTGATAACCTTTTCCATCACACTTAAATATTGTTGACAAAATATAACATGGTGTAAAAATGATTGAAATCGGTTCATTTTCTTATTCTGAACAAACTATATTCAGGTTTCGCATATTATACTAAAAATAATGTTGTATAGCTGCACCCCGCGGTTTCACCCGCATGTCTCGATCCCGTGGAAATATCGGGATAAAAAGTATCCTATCTCCTAACTCAGGTCATGGTTTACCTATGTGCTAAATTTCATCCAAATCCGTTCAGCCCTTTTAGCGTGAAAGCGTAACAAACAAACTTACTTTCGCATATATAATATTAGTTAGGATTTTGGTACATCAACAGCAGTAGGTACATACAAAGAATTAAAATAGAACAATAACATAAGGAAAATACTTGTATGCATGCCTATTGTAGGTGTACACAGCATTCACCATAGAAGAACATCGTAATTACAATTTTTTGTCTTCTACTGATACAAATGACTAAGCTGTACTACTGCCAAGTTCCAAAGGATATGTTTTATGCTGACTTGACGCAAACGAAGTCACGGGAAGATGCTAGTAAGTTATACTGCGCAGTACCATGGTTCTAGCTTTATTTATTTCTCATGTTTACATAGGACATACTACAGCTTCGTCTACATGTCAAAGGGATGGTGTATTTATTTCCAAGTTACCAAGAATTTGTCAATAAAATTGAAATACAAATTGTATAAATTAGGTAAACAGTTTTCTCCCTGAAACCTACTATACATATTTTGTAGAATGACACGCCTTGTCGGAGTACAGTAGTATCGGACTTAAGGTATTTCTTCATTATTGTCGAATATCGAACCTAAGTATTGTTGATTTTTTTTTTTAGTTGGAGTATTGTCGAAATTAAATCTTGTCTTATTACAGTTTGTCGAAATTGAGTTTGGTAGTCAATGATACGTACATATTTCACTAACGCGTGGTGACCGTGTGGTTAGAATATGTACACTTGTGGATTGACTTGCAAGCTAATACCTACTTCTTCTATAAGTAATATGCAGCAGTAGGCAGATCGGCATGAACCATTTGTCAACACTTAAGAACTTCAGCTTTCTTGTTCGCAGATTGATATAATGAAACCTTTGTGAAAAGTGGCGAATCCAAAACCACGCTATTTATTCACGTTACGTGGGCGGGCCATCCATTTTTAGTACCACGACGTGTGCAAGCAAAAATTACCATAATGGATCTTGATTTGAGTTGAGGCCTTTAAAAAAAATACTTACCTTAAAAATACTATAATACAAAAACATCATGATGATGCAGGGTATGTAGAAGGATCCCAGTGAGGAGTATATAACATAGTAACTTGTTATTGAACAGGCAGTCGCCAGGCCGCCTGTCAAACGTGTTGTTCAAGCCCAGGACTATGGGGGAACCAATGGCGCCGGAGACCAGCCACGCTACGCCAATCATAGACCAGCCGCGAGCGTTGATTTTGTGTGTCGTGTATATGATTGTTTGCGTTATTGCTACGTATTCGAAACGCTTTGAAAGCGATTGTTACTTACCTCAAGTGGCAATCGCTTTTAAAGCGTTGCATATTTGGCTCTCTGACCTCATGAGATGCAATGTGGCCGTCTACAATTCGCTTTAAAATACGTGTCTAGGCGAAGCAAGTCTGTTCATAGTACTATGAAGAGTGCTATAGTTTCTTACTATACTAAGTATGTTCTATATTATGAACTAGCTATTGTAAATTGAATAACACTCACTTTAAAAATACTATAATACAAAAACATCATGATGATGCAGGGTATGTAGAAGGATCCCAGTGAGGAGTATATAACATAGTCCTTGTTATTGAACAGGCAGTCACCAGGTCGCCTGTCAAACGTGTTGTTCAGGCCCAGCACTATGGGGGAGCCAATGGCGCCGGAGACCAGCCACGCTACGCCAATCATAGACCAGACGCGAGAGTTGCTTTTGTGCTTCGCGTATTTGATTGGTTGAGTCACTGCTATGTATCTGCGGACAAGGAAAAGAAGAATTAGGTACATGGATATGTGGATCTTTATGCGCTTGAATTACATTGACATGAGGGTGCTGATGCATTGACAAAATAAGATGGCGGCTTTCGTTCCGATTTTGGTCATGCGCCAAAATAACCTTATATAAATTAATTAGTTAATATATTTTGTTACCATATGTTAATTTAAAAGAGTGTCCGTAGAGTTTCTCGCCCGTTGTTCTCCATAAGTACCTACTACGCTTTGGAAATGGGCAACTAGCTTCATCTTTCTGATCGATCGACCCTTTGACAATTCAAAAGTGCCTGTAATTGGTTTAATTTAAATAAAAGCTTTGAGTTTTCCCAAAAAAATCGTCTGGGAAAGCGGTATGGTAGGCCGCATTGGTAACAAAAGCAGTATTATCTGACCTCTTATTGAAACTCCATCTTAACCAACATATATTTTTTTTTGCACCAAGCATAGCGGTGTTCCAGGAACATGAAATTTGAAACTTGCATTGCTGTGTTGAAGGATATAAAGGTAAGAGGTGGTTAAAACTACAGCCAAATTGAATCACAAAAGTTGGTAACGTATCAAGAAAACCCCTCAATTTTGGTATGGTGTCACTATTATAAGCGGCAATAACCAATTTCCAAATTTGAGCCAACTTGACAATAATTGAGCGCTCAGAATTGAAACCCGTTTGTAACGAGAGAGTAAAATACCCTGAAAGCCCTTGATTTTGAAATCGAGTTGAAGCCATTCAATTTCACTTTACGGAATGTTAGATCAATAGCAATGAATAAAAGTACTTTTTCTCAAACATGCTTGGAAATTCGAGCATTATTTTGACAATCTTCTTCGAGATCAATCGAAATTGCTGTACTGGCCAAATACATGCGAGCAGCGGCCACCAACATTTGTATGAAAATCCCTAAGTGTCGTGGTTTAGCGGCCAAATAAATTACATAGTAAACTCTTAACTATCGTGTAATTTAAAAATGGAACGATCTTTTACTCCGAAACATGGCAACTAAGGAGGTAATTTATCATTGGTTTTATTTAAATTTCGAACTGGTTTGCAACTAGAAAGCTGTTTATTGAAAAAAAAAAAACAAATGAACACATTGGCGTGTGAAAAATTATCGTTGTTCGTCATTGAATCTGGAATTTATAAATAATTTACTTTGTTTGAATTTCCGTGCATTATTTGAGAAAAGCACTATACCAGCCTTGTCCGCAATCAGAGGATCAATTCCCGTATTTTTAAGAACGTTTGCATTCTAATCTCAGTGTCAATCTGTCAAAAAATCCTCTAATTTCCCTACATTTTTGACAAGGTTTTGACATTGATTGTCGTTGAGATGAAATTGCAACTTGAATTTGAACGTTTTCAAGTACGGGAATTGGCCTTCTGGCATTGATGGGCGAACGTGAAAATGTGGGCCGAAGCGAAGCCGAGTCACACATACGTGAGTCCTCACACATACGTGAGAATCAATGCCCCCCTATTGCAGGCCGCTGCAGTAATGTACTAATATTATTTTTCAATACACTTCCTCGAAAACTGGAAATAATGTTTATAAATAGAATAACATGATTATTACAATAAAAAAAAAACCTTTCTGAACAAATTAACATTTATTTGTGTTCTAAACTCAAAAATATTTGACTTTTCTATTTTTCATATTAGGCTGTTTATCGGCTTTATACCTTTGCTTCTCCTTCAACCTGGCGAAAGCAAAGCGCGGAAAAAAAAGAAAATTAAATCATAATTTCCTAATCATTCATGACAAAAATATTTTTCGTTATTTTATTTTATTTCTTCAAAAGTGTATTAAAAACGTCGTTTGATTCACGTGGACATTTGTTATTGCAGTTCTCGGCTCAAAAACAACCCCGCCTACGGCTCGGGTGTTAATTCCGCCTCGAATGCAATAACAAACATTCTCCACTTGTATCAAAATGTACTATTGTGTACGCAACGGTTGAACTACTGTCAGCACTTTCTGACACATATATATAGGTATGTGTCAGAAGAAGCTGACAGAGGTTATGAAGGTGTACTTTATGAAAGATCCGCATAACATCTAAGCACCACTTACTTATTACAACCATCACAACAAGCTGTTTCCTAAGTTAACATCGTAATCATTAAGTTACGCAGAAAACAGCACTTAACCTGCCATATTACGACAATTTGGATGAGCCTTAATCAGCATATTTCGCAGTTTTGGGTAACATTTAGTAATGTTGTTAGTTGTGAAGACAGTTTGTCGTGGTAGAGATTAATTGCAGTATGGTGTTGACTACATTTGGCAAAATGCAAATCACATGTTGTTACAGTATTCTGGAAAAGTATAAAACGGCAGATTAACATATATTTTTTTTAATACGTTATAAATAGCTTAAATACATTGTAATGAATATTTTGTATGATATTAGTCTGTTACTTTATACAATATTAATAGTGCCCCAAATGGTAGCTAAATTATTAAAACACATTCCCCCTTATTACAAAACAAGGTTTATCTTCAGACCCAGGCTTAAAACATGGAGCCTTTATTGAATTTCGAACTTTATTCCGACTATGGTAAAGTTCCTAAACACAAAACTGACAACTCAGTACCGAACTAAGTTTTCAGTTTTGTATAAAGAACGGTGTTTCAATCACTGTTACGTTCTTATTACAAAAACTGGCTCCATGGTTTAAGCCATGTCAAAATATAAATCTTGTTTTGTAATAAGGCAAAAAGACGTTTAATATATTTATTTTGTTTTCTCCTTAAACAGACCCGTGCTCTATAATATGTCACATGCAGAAACTCATATCTTATTTTCGTGTGTCCTCTAGTACACTTGCCAAGTTAAGGGTAGTGAAGTTTAGTATGATGCCCCATAATTTGAGTATGGGGACTAGAAAGGGAAGAGAAAGGAATTCGTTTAAAATTTTGATGTCATTTACCTACATCGCAGGTATCCATAGTGTGCATTGATACTCGATATCAAACAGGTAAATGCGAGAGGCGTTTGAACAGCATGCCAGGAAGTCGACATGCGGTAAAACATTGACTAGTCAATGCCAATGATTGCCAATGACAAAAATGACTTTGAAGTTCGAACTGTACTTTGTGTAGTAGCTTTTTGACAGTTCACAAGCTGATTTAAATCAGGGACCGTACAACCCTGGTTAAGAGTTAAGCCTTTCGAAGGGGTAACCCATTCAATGGGTTACCTTTATCATGATGTAACCCATTGAAAGGGTTTATACTAGAAACCCATTGAAAGGGTTACATTATAACCCATTGAATGAGTTTTATACTTGAAACCCAGTGAGAGGGTTACATGATAACCCATTCAATGGGTTCTATACCTACTTGAAACCCAGTAACATGACAAAATCATAATATTATGTTATTTCGATATCCGCCCAGCACGCGTAGCAGGACCAATTCTATCTCTATTCTACACAGGGACCATTTTGGTTACCATTTTAGAAAAACCTTATCGAAAACCCTTTCAATGGAAAGGGTTTTGGATAGGGTTTGTCTAAGCAGTTAATCAAAAACCCATACGGTGTGGGTAATTTTGAATGGCTTAAATTAAGCCGTTCAAAAGGGTTACCAACAACGTATGGGTTTCTATCCAAAACCCTTTCAATGGGTTACCAAAATTTAATTTAAGCTGTTCATAAGGGTTACCCTTATCATATGGGTTTTAGTTTAACCGCTTAGAAAAACCCTATCGAAAACCCTTTCAATGGGTAACCAAAATGGTCCCTGATTTAAATCGATACGTTTCCGTAGTCATTACCCCTGATGCGGTTGAATGGAAGATCCATATCCCTTTTGCTGTATCATACAAATATGAATAAAATAGTATCGCTATAATATCACCCCCAATAGAAGCCTCTGACCTGCTTTTTTCACAGGATAACTAAGTATATCTTTACACATAATATTGTCAGGCACATAGCTGGCTGAATGGCTACAAATGAGGCGTGCGCTCTATGCTATCACTCTCGACCCAGTGGCTCGAACTACCAGTTAATATAATAACGGATCAACTTAGGTCCACAATAGGTTCGGGAGGATTATCGCAAGATGTCTAATACGGTTGATAATTGGAAGGGTTGAATTGAGGATCAAATTCGAGAGGTAGGGATGAAGCGAGGGGGCAGGAGATAAAGTGTTGATTGGTGGATGGAAGAAAGTTCTGATTCAAAACCTAGTAAATTACTTACCTACTTGCGTGAAAGGTGGGTAAAGAAACTAACAGCTGTTAATAACCACTGTTGAACAAAAATATGCCTATTTAAATGGTGCTGCATTTACTAAAACATTTAGGGTTCCTTTTCGGGCAGTCGGATAAATACACACCCTAAAGTTATCAAAAAATAATAGGCCCGTTTTGAATAGAATAGACATTTATTTTGCAAATATGGGTAATACATAATAGGTGACAAGATACATTAAAGGTCAGCCATAATTCACCATTCGGCATAATAAATGGGGGGGGGGGGGGTATTATTAAAGTCTAACCAAAGGCAACTCCATTATAACAGAGCAATTCAGCAAAAATCATTTTCCGATAAAAAAAACTCAGTCACACTGTAGTACGTCTTATCCATTAAAAAATTACGTAGTCTACTCTTAAACTGCACTGTTGTTAATTCTCTCCAACTACTTGGTAATTTATTATTATATAATTGGGGCAATACAGTAGACACTTTTGCGCACCAAAGTAGTTTGACACGTTAATTGGCATAATTTACTATTGTCACGTCTATTTCTAGGGAATACATCAGCTAGACGTTCAAAACGACTTGGACTTTGCTTAACAAACATAGTTTCTTCGAAAATATAGATACAAGGAAGTGTCAAGATATTGTATTGGTTAAAATAAGGTTTGCAACTGTCTGTGGTTTTAAGGTTAAACATTGATCGGAGACATCTCACACACAACACACACATGACATTGACATTTAACTTTAATCGATTTATTTGATGATTATACTTAAGTAAGTCTTACTTACTTGCTTACGTTTATTTGATTATATTTTTTTTTTAATATTTTTTTTGTTTGATTGTTTTTTTTTTCGAGTACCGATTCGTATGGTAACTTCACTAGTTACGTCGCGATGGTCAATCGCGACGTAACTAGTGAAGTTACCATACGACTCGGTACTCGATACTCACGATAAATCGATTCAAGTTAAATGTCAAAACGGGTCTATTATTTTTTGACAAGTATAGTCGTGATCGTTATGACGACTAGCTGATAGTATGACGATAATGTCAGTCAACAACAGTTGGTTAGCATAATAGTCAACTTCAACTTCAACTAAATCAACTTATAATATTTCCACTGCTGAGACACCAGCCTCCTCTCTTCGCGAGGGAGTGGCCTGTAATCTACCACGTGGGCCCAGTGCGGGTTGATAGACGTCACATGTCTTCGAAAATTTGGTTCTAGGAAATGCCGGTTTCTTCATGATATTAAATAAAATAAAATATGAGGTAGTAAATGTATGCACATTTACCGCTAAATGAAAACAGATACGGGGATATTATTAGGAATATAATTGAGTATTGATATCTAACGATATTAATCAAAAACTGAAAGATTTTTTCAACTCTCCGCGGAGTCTCGTAACACAGGCATATCAGCTTAAAAGGAGGCTTCAATCACTAGTTGTTAAGGCTTACTTGTAAAAATAATAAACCATTTTCATTTTCATAATTTTTTCATTTTCATTTTCAACTTATAATTTCAAGAATACACAGCTGATTACGAAATTTCATTAATTTATTTTCATTTAACAATTAACACTGTGTTGAACATTATATATTAATAAAATTATCACATGCAGAAACAATACATATAAAGGCCTATTTAAATTGATGTAAATTAATGTGTTCAAGAGTCAATTAATTTAAAGTTAGTCAACAAATTAATATAATGTCAAATTAGTAGCAGGTATACTTAACGTCAAAATTTAATGTCAAAAATATTGAGAGTACAATTTTACTTAAATTCTGATACCGAGTATAAACATTTTTCCAACAAGAAGGCTTTTAATTTAGTTTTAAAAGAGTGAGAGCTATAAATTCATAATTTTAGGTCAGTCGGTAACCTATTAAATAACTCCACTGCTTGGTATCCGGAACAATGCTTAGCTATGTTAAAATTTGGTGCCATTTTGTGTTAAAATTCCTTCCTTCTTGTGCTTTCTCTTATCTTACGTTCGTCTTGTGATTCATTCTCCCGAATATACTTAGCAAAGTGATTTAGGATTACTAATATATATAAACTTGGTACTGTTAAAATGTCTAATTCTTTGAAGTGCTCTCTACATACATACATAAGGGTTATGGTAAGGATCTCACAAAGAGACTCATCTCTTTGTGAGATCCTTACTATAACCCTTATGGCACGTTTCTGTAAAATAAACGCTTTCTTACAGTTATAACTATAGCTGTTGCCCCAAAGCATTATGCTGTATCTTAATCTAGATTCTACCAGCGCGTAATATATAGGTTTTAGTTGCTTTAGATCCAACATATCTCAACTGCAGCTGGTGTAGTTCCTTGAAATTATTCGTAGAGAAACTCTTTATTTTGCTTTATCGTCATTAGATATCGACATGCATCACGGCTGTAAAGTTTTGCTAGCTATTTTAATTTTGACTCAGTAGTGAGTGACAGACACCCGCCATAAGTTATGTTCTTGCCGGAAACCACACTACCACAAGAATCTAATTATCTAAACACCATCCATTTTAATTAACTCATAGGCACGTGGATGCATAACTTACGACGTAATTAAGACTGAAATATAGATAGTTGTGCGAAATGGGGACTTGTTGATGAGCTATTTATCGAAAGGTCAGGGGTTCAGACTCAGTGCGGTGAACAATTGTTAACTAATCTATAAAGGTTTTCAGGTTTGTTTTAATCAAAATGAGATGATAGCGATATTGTTGAATGGACAAAGAGTATTAATGGTTGTAATAAATAGTTGTAGACATTATTATCTTTCTTCAAAGTTACGTAGTTAGTGTAGCTTTGAAGAAAGCAAGAACACCTATTAAAATAGTAATTCTGATAAATTAATTTGGTTATAAATTAGGTATAATTAAAGTTAACTGTAATAATCTCATTATTACTATCTTTTTTGGCTAAATAAAATAATATTTAATTTAACAAAAAACTTATAATAATATTAGGTATAGATATTATTCTCAATTTGTGCTTCCATCACTTTTGAGGATCCCCTTATCATTTTCACGAGAAACGAGTTTTTTTGTCAGTCCACAGAGAATCAGAAAAATCTAAATTAGGGACAGAAGAAACAAAAATAAGGCAAATATCACACTCATTTGTTAAACATACAAAAATTTATAAAATGTGGGATGTAGTTCAACAGCAGAAATAATATGTAAGGTGAATACACGCGTGGTACAAATGTATTCGTTTGAAATTATTATTAATGATTTAGACATTGTTATTAATAATTTTGACATTATTAGCAAAATTTGCTAAATTTTACTACTACTACCTAGTGCTAGTATACTAACACGAGTGTTTAAGATAAATGTATGTTATTACTTACATTGTATTATAATAATTATGTTAAATACTAACATATCATTTGATAAATTGAAGGCGGTTTTAGTTTTCAAGTGTCGTCACAAATATATTATAATATATTCGACCCTATTAGTTCACTGTATTTCTGTCTAATAAAATACGTATATTTGTGGACACACGCACTGTGGCCTGTATTGGACGTAAGTACCTACTAAGCCTTGTTTGATGTATGAAGGGAAAAACCAATTATACCTCCATGCATTGTCAACAAGCAAGTTTGACATTTTGCGAATCTTATGACAGGAATTTTCATTACGGTTTTTTTCTTTGCGACTTTGTACATAATACAGCGCTATAAGGTCATTTTGGCACGTGGCCAAAATCGGAACAAACTTTTTGAACGGACACATCTTGTTTTTTGAATACATTTCAAGTGGTATTTCACAAAACAATTGTACAAAGGAGAGGTCAAAAGTGGTATATTATTCCGAAGATTTTTAAACGCTAATATGATGTACCTTATTAGAAAGCTTATTTATAATGCTACTCTACGTATAGTTAAATCTGATTTTTTCAGGCGCCCGTTTTTGTAAAAAGTGAAAAATGTTTCACTACAAACAAAACGCACATTGTCTTTATTTATTTATTTTTATGCAATATAATTATTTTAAATGTGGCAAAAGTTTCCGTTTCTATTAAATACTTTGAGATTTATTATAATTTTAGCTGCAGCTCCATGAAATTGAGACAGAAAACATTGATTATCATGACAAAGCAATAACAAAACGTATCGAAAAAAGGTCAAATCTGTAAATATCAAGTCATCTGACCCGAGTCCTGCTAACTGACATTGTTACCATCATTGTCACGTCATTTGCCACAGGGCTGCCATACCTAAAATATAAATAATGTTTGTAGTTAGTGATGCCAGCATTTTATTTTTCAACCCTTTAAAAATAACACGGGCGGCTGTAATAAATGAAAAGGCCGAAAGGCATCAAAATAATTACCCTCTTTCAGCCTTTATAGCTCAGAGGGCTGTTTAAATTTACAATTATTTTAGTACCAAGCCCCATACATTTTCTGAACGTCTCCTTTTCACCAACAGCGCCACCCTGTCAGTCGAGCGCCAAAACATCCTTGTTGCAGTATATTTATGTGTTTTCGTTACACGTGAGCATAAATAGTGCCTCGTTTAACTAGCCATCACTACAATATTAAAAACAAAGGGCGCCGCGTATATCTGTCTGTTTTAACGCGATAAACTCAAAAACGACCAAACGGATTTTCATACGGTTTTCGTCAATGGACGGAGTGATTCATAAGGATGGATGGTTTAAGTGTTATTCATTAAGATTTTGTTTAAATTGGCTGAACTATAACAATGTACAATATTCCAAATCGGATGAAAATCAGTTACCATTTTAATCGAACCCACATTGTGTTAATATAATTATATAATTCTTCTGTACGTGTGTTTGTCACCTAACTCCTACTAAACGGCTGAACCGATTTGGTTGAAATTTTGTATTTATATTTCAATGGGTTCCTGGATGGTTTGAAAACACAATTGGACCCGGTAAGTGGCGCTGCTGTTGGTTTATGGCGGTACGAAGTTCGCCGGGTCAGCTAGTCTTAATATATATAATTCTTCTGTACGTGTGTTTGTCACCTAACTCCTAAACGGCTGGACCGATTTCGTTGAAATTTTGTATTTATATTTCATTAGGTTCCTGGATGGTTTGAAAACACAATTGGACCCGGTAGGTGGCGCTGCTGTCGGTATAAGGTGGTACGAAGTTCGCCGGGTCAGCTAGTATAATATAAAAATGCTCGACTCAACAGGCTGATACGATACTACGACGGGAAAAAAATGGCCATATATGCTCTGCTACCCGCGCGAAGTCGGGCCGGGTTGTTAGTACTGTATAAATAAAAAAAGGGATCTGTCTCGCACGTATTCCCACGGAAACAAAGGGAATGAAGGCAAGAATGATGAAATAGGTGTCGGACAAAATTGAACGACCGAGGACCGACAGTAAGACTTTTTCCTTTGATTGAAACGCCTGGTTCAGTAAATAGATTTCAGAAATAGGTAACTGAATTTGAGTTTGTGAGAAGTGGTTGAAATGTATGTGGGTGTGTTAGATGTTTAGCCGTGGACTTGGGAATGTTCCTGTCAATATTTTTGAATCGAAGTTCTATAACGCGGCTTGTACGCGGTAGGATTAAACTGTCAGAAATCGTCACGTGACGAAAAAGCGTTATGCCTGAAAAAGCCACAGATTGGCTCTGTATTAATACTGTTAGCCTAATAATATTTAATCGAGTTATTTCTCATGTCGGTGTCATTTATAATCGATTATTTACATTGCATTTTACTATCTGTATTCAATTGACATGTTGTGACAGTTGTCATGATTGATTCCTTTTTCGGCACATTCCTTTTTGGACATAATCATACTATGACAACTGTCTATTTTGTATTCGGGGTACGGCACTTGTTATTCAGCGGTCGAACAGAACGCATTAAATCCAGATATTTCTACGCAATCTGTGTTTTATTCGAGCCAACCTGCACTGTACCATCGATACATAATATCCCGTAGGTCACAGGGCTCCCCTAGTTTAGGAGGCAGGGTTTTTCACAATTTGTCCAGCCTTTTCCCAAAATCAAATGTATAGTCTATTGGATTTGTATACAGAGGTATTTTGTGTCAATAAACTTATTTTTTTTATATTTACCGAAGAGCAGTTGTAACCCAGTGATAACTGCCGTGACGAATCCAGCAGGCGCTTTAATTTGTGTCAATAATTTCATCACCACTGCTCTCAAAACGGTGAAGGAAAACATCGTGAGGAAACCGGCATGTCCTAGAACCAAAACTTAGAATATATGTGACATCTACCAACCCGCACTGGGCCCGCGTGGTGGGTTACGGCCCCCTCCCTCTCACCGAAAGGAGGCCTGTGTCCCAGCAGTGGGAACACTAAAGGCTGCTTATGCTTATGATATACATACAGCGCAAGGAATTTCGTTCCAACCGAGTGTCCCACGACACCTCACCACCGGTTTGACGTCATCACGTCAACGGGCGCTGTCGCTGAAAACCAGCGCTGGGGCTCTGTCTCGCATAGGGTCGCAGCATTATGCTGAGCGATGGCCGTTTTGCGTGAATGTGACGCATATTTTCCCTCAACTTGTTCTTTCCTGTTTGTGTTTTTTTTTTTCTTTGCGTTATGTTTACCGCAAATAAACGTATTTTCTTTCTTTCTTCTTCTTTTACCTCCTGGCTTTTTTTGTGAAATTGGTTGGTTGAAAAGGTTGTCCCTTAAAGGCACTAGCCAGCAACTATGCTAATTTAAGAATCAAAACTGCAAAATCTCAGGGGCTTGTAATTAATTTTAATGGAACATGCAGATTTCTCAGTTATCTCAAAATATGTTTCAGATTCATAACTTTTTGTAACAAGTTTCTGTTCGGGCCAATTCTTTATCCAATCATAGAGTAAGTTTTGGGTTCATCTGCGCTTCAAGTTTAAGTTAGTCCACCTATGAACTGATTTGAATGGCGCACGCTCCGCAGTAGTTCCTGAGGTTCTTGAAGAAGACACACGTCTTCTGCATCCACTCCGCTTGCCGCACCTTGTGTCAGCCATCACATATCATATATGCTCCACTCGCTATTGTCGTGTGTGTGTTTTATTTTAATTTGTGATCTGTGCGAGTCCCAATAAATGCTTTTTCTTTCTTTCTTTCTTTTTTCTTTCGTGTGTGTAATAGTTGACACGCTGCTGTGACCATATACTTTATGAACCGGTAAACTAAATATACGAACTATAATCGCTTGTGAATGATCTTCGCCACATAAATCAGCGCAAGCTCAAGAAGACTTTGAAGACAGTGTTTCTGCTGTTACTACTGTGTGCAGTGTTCAACTGGTAAGTGCAATGTTCCTTTTATTGCTCGTTTGAATTGGGTGTGAATGGTTCAGGATTTTTTCTCGCGCATCTATATAATTCCCCCCGCATCAATATACAGGGTTATTTTTAAAACGTCAATAACCTCTAAGGGGTCATTCTACTCATCATTATGAACAACTTTTACTATGGGACCAAAAATGAAATCGCGAAAAACAAATCAGCTGTTCCCGACATTTTAACGAATTATTCAAACATAAATGTAGGGAACAGCTGGTTTTTTTTTCACGATTTCAGTTTTGGTCCCATAGTAAAAGTTGTTCATAATGATGAGTAGAGACAATGAACCCTTAAGAGGTTATTGACGTTTTAAAAATAATCCCGTATAAGTCCTATAAACGCTTCTACAGTTTCAGTTAACTTACCTAACATATATTATTACAATTCCATACCATCGGAAACTGAAATATCCCCGTAGTCTCGAAAATATACCATACAGGAAAAGTTTTTAACCAGCACGCAAATTTTTTTTGGTGGTTCAATATCAGTAATAGAACACATTTCCATTATTTTATCAATACTTTTTTTAAATTTTTTATCCTACTTTAAATCATCAAAATATGGACACAATCTATTCGTAATAATATCAATATCGCGCGCGCGGCGGCCGGCGCAAGCGGCGGTGTTGCACGGCTACCGGGCGGCAGGGCGCAGCAGGGGGCGGCAGGGGGCGGCAGAGCGCGCCGGGCGCGCCGGCCGACAGTTCACTCATCGCACGCGCTGTCGTGTGACGTCGCGTCTAATCGCTTTCCCGCGCAAGCGCCGCGCCGCACGTGTGTCGTGCTTGTACCTACCGGTCACGATGTCGGACTTCAGTAACCGCGAGTGTTACGAGATGGTGCGAGTGTATGTACTGAGTGGTGAAAGTTTGCGAGCAGCTTGCAGAATGTGTGCGACGGAGAGCATACCTCGAATGCGAGCCCATGGAATCCTTAACCCCGCGGTCCCTAATGAAAGGACTATTTTAAGCGGCCACTCAAAGGCTGCTTGATCACGGACAGTTTAGAACCCCGAATCATGCACGAAGGTCTGGCAGACCCCGACTGGTGATCGAAATCGAAGAAGCCATCCTAAGCCCATTAAAGTATGTAGGAAAAATTAAAATTACTCTTCAAATAACTTCAGGTCACGGCCTAAACATAAAAAAGTCTACCTCGAACCTGATAAAATTAGCGATCAGTAACCCACGTAAATACCTACGCCGGCGAATCGAGCGAGCGCACAGCTGATAGGTAGGTACTTTAGCGCGTTACGCTTCGTCGCGCGCCGCCGGGTAGCCATACATCCACTTTTAAAGTAAACATCTTTCGTTAACGATATTTCTTGTTTTTTGTACTAAGACGTATCAAAATAAAAAATATATGTTTAATAAAACTCGTTTAAGTTTAATTTGTCAAAATTTGCGCAGTGGATAAAAACTTTTCCTGTATAGATGATGGAATATATTCTCTAATGTGGGTGTGCTACACCTCTGACTTCGAGGAAAACAAGCGAGATATTATGTTGTGTAATATATTCCGCTGTGATAAGAGACACCAAGACAAAGTTATTTATAACACCTTTTGAATCTTTTAAAAGACAATTGAATTTGCGAAACACTTTAGCCTTCCTAACATTTCTATTACCAGGTATAAAAGTGAGCAATCTTATTTTTCTAACCTCAAACCAGACTGTTAAAACGCCGCTACTTACGTTTTTAAGAGGTACTTAGAATCCTATTTACTTGGGCTCAACGTGATAATAAATTGCCGACATAAACCAGTCGTAGTTTACTTAGAGCAGATGCCAATAATTAGGAAGGTTCAGCCAGATGGGGCTAGTAATCAACGTTAGAAAGCTGGAGGACTGTTTAAGGAAGTACCCGACAGTTGAAAGTAAACATTTGAAAGGTACGAAAAATGTATAGTGGTAGGATGACATAGAAGGGAAGATTAATGCTTCATTTACAACCGTTTGAAAGGTACATTCAAGGAAATCAATTGCTTATCAAATTGACAAACTAAGTACGCCAATTTGTCGTGTTAGAGTTATTGTATGCAACTGTCAAAGAATGACATTACATTATAACAATGTAGAGATAAACTACGACAACAAGGCACGCCCCTCCAAAATTCAAAACGTTTGAAAGTATTTACAAAGACTCACAACGCATGTGTGCGTAATGAGACAGCCGTCAAACAAAAAATATACACGGATTTGACGTACTTTATGAAAACGACACGTGCGTTGTCTTGCGCGATCGGCTAGTTATGATTAGTTGACCAACAAATCCGTTTGGTGTATCTGTCCCGTTTGGTGCCGGACGTAAAGAATAGCACCATCCCATTTCTTCCCGTGGGTGTCGTAAAAGGCGACTAAGGGACTTACTAGAGAATGGGCAGCAGTGTTCTCTATGCATTTTTAAAACCATACTGCGATCGCCAACCCGCCTGCCAAGCGTGGCGATTATGGCAAATCCCCCCCCTTTTTGGGGGAGGCCTATGTCCAGCAGTGGACGTCTTTCGGCTGAAATGATGATGATGACCAACAAATCTGGTAATAAGTGAGATATTACGAGTACTGATTGCACAAAAACTATGAATAAATTCGACGAATACGAAGACGAATACTTACAACTACATACAAACTCTTTCGTAAGGATGTGACCACACACATTGAAACAGTAATTGGAGGGGCGCGCCATGTTATCGTAGTTTATCTAAAAGTTGGTAGACAATTGGCTAAACAATGAATGTCCCTGACTTTACACTAAAACTTAAAACCACACTAGATATGAATATAAATCATTTTGAAACACAAACACCGGTAAAATTGACTGAAGGTATAACGGACAGTCGTTTCATAAAATATAAGGATAATATTATACATAAGGCAAAAATAATCAGCCAACACAAAGATGAAGAAGAACTTTATAATGAAGAAGATTGGAAGCAATGAAGAAGAATTAGTAGTAGCAGTGGGGTAATTCTAGCTAAAACAGAGTATTTCGAGAAGAACTTGCATTAGCCAAGTTACAGAAAATAGATAATCTACAAAGAAGAGTACTCTGACTAACTAGCCCTTCGGGTAAAACATGCGTGATGTTATGTTATGTGGTACATAAAAAAATATTTTGTTCAAACAAAAATATAAAGGAGAAGGCTTTTAACAGCAAATTGACGAATGAACAGTTGTTGAATGGTAGATAAATGGCGTGCCTCGCTCACTGTCTGCCCCGGAAGGGTTCATACGTGACATGATAGCCCGGAGTAGCCCATATTGGATCCACGAGGGAGGGTTCCGGCAAATTTTAGCAACTTCGGAAGTAACCCGTAGATATGTAGTGTGGCTAGGGTTATTGAGATGTCTGCATGCTAGGATAAATAGGGTTGAAGACTAACCAAGCTAGGTTAGTGATGTGACAATCTATTTTCGTCCCGTCCTTGTAAAAGTTTTAGGGTGGTTACTTAGCATGACCTTTTCAGTTCGTTCGTTTTTGTTTAAGAGCGTTTACGACATACGGCATTTCATACAAACTTTCAAGCCATTGTTTTTCGAAATGACTGAACCGATTTTAATGAAACTTCATACGCAGACGCAGGATACAAAGGTTTCAAAAGTTAGTTAAGAACATTTTCGAAATGTCTTATTTAAAAACAGATAACTGGGAAAATTTTAAAATCGGTCTGATTTGGCTGTAACACTATTTTTCGAAAATGTTCTTAACTAACTTTTTAGACCTTTGTATCCTGCTTATGCGTATGAAGTTTCATTAAAATCGGTTCCGTAATTTCGAAAAACAAGGGCTTGAAAGTTTGTAGGAAATGCCGTACGACGTAAACGCCTTAAGTGGATTACTTTTTTGTTCTTGAAATTCTTATCAAAAACAGAAAAGTAACCATCAGTGTCTATGTTTTTTCCACAGATTTTTTTGCTAAAACAAAATTCAGAAGTGTCCTGTATGTGTTAATCCTATGTTAACTGCTGTGATTAGCTGCCAGATTTAATAACAAACAGAAGTAAATTTACACGTTTTTATGGGTGGTATTTGATTGAAATCTTTGAATTTTGATAAACGTCCTAGAATTGTAAGTATTCTACTGCAATACATACCAAGTATGAATAGCTTACCATAAACAAAATATCTTTCAGAAGCTAGTGTTAAATTATTCTAACATTTTTCACAACACTTTGTTTTTATCACACAAAGAGTATTCAAGTAAACTCGTCGGAAATATGTATTTACAACGTTTTGCGTAAAAGTGGCGTTAAAACGTTCTCTTTGAAAACACCATGCATATGACAATGTATTCGTCACGTTTACTGAAGAAAAATAATGATAAAAGTTAGCTATTCACAAAGCACTGCAAGAATAAGATTTAAGACTACAAACTTGACGAGATCAATGATGTTATTACCTTTAAATGCATTACCTGGGTTGGATGGCTTGGTTTTAAGTATAAATACTGAGTTTCGAGTTAATCGGACCGGGCGTTAAAGTTCTTCTATACAAACATTGACACCCGCAATCCCTTTTTAGGGGTAGATAAAAAAAAAAAAGAAATTGCAAACATTATTAGTTTCTTATATAAGTATTCATGCTAAGTTTCAAGTTTATTAACTCAAGGAATAAGATTTTTCATGCAAAAAAAATCCCCCCTTTTCACCCCCTTAAAGATCGAATTTCCAAAAATCCCTTCTTAGCGGATGCCTACGTCATAATAACTCCTATCTGCGTGCCAAATTTCAGCCCAATCCGTTTAAGGGTTTGAGCTCTGGGTTGATAGACCAGTCAGTCACGCTTTCCTTTTATATAAATAGATAGAAAAAGATTAGTATAAATTAGTATAGATAAGCAGCGTTCGCAACGGAAGTTCTCAAATAGATTTTTTTCCCGTTTTTGCAAAAAAATTCATTGATGCTCCGTTCCTTTTGGTCGTAGCGTGATGTTATATAGCCTATAGCCTTCCTCGATAAATGGACTATCCAACACAAAAAGAATTTTTAAATTCGAACCAGCAGTTCCTGAGATTAGCGCGTTCAACCAAACAAACTCTTCAGCTTTATAATATTAGTATAGAATGATTATAGATAATTATAGATGTCATCGCTGTGGGAAACACAGTCAGTGAACATCGTTTGCACAAGAAAATATTATTGAAGACAAACCATATTATGTTCTTTTGAAAGCAATGATATTATATTAAACAGATATCTTGTGAGCGCGCAATCGTGAAGACTCGAAAACGTCCTAATTGGGACGTATAGACTTTAGTCTGCGACACGCATGGCGACGAGTTTTTTGTAGTATTTTTTTTTTCTTCTTCAACTAAGCGTATATGGTTGAAGCAGAAAAAAAAAACTAAAAATGCCATCGTGTGTATTTAGAAAGTGTACCAATTATGATACCAAAGTTGGAAAACACAAGGGATCTTATACCACATCTAAGTACACAATATACTTCGATTTATTAATATATTTAAATAATTTTTCAAATTTTCTCATATTTGGAGGTTAGAAAAAAGAAAGAAATGGAAATGCATATTTTTGTCGTGAGGAGTACTGAGGACGACAAGTACGCATGCACTCCATTTACAATTTGTTAGTCTGTGATGCCAACATTCGGTGATTGGTGGCCAGAATAATGTTTGTTTACATTCACGCGCAATTGACAAATTGTTAATGATCCTATATGGATTGAAATAAATGATTTTGAATTTGAATTTGAATTGAAATCGGCAAATGATTGTCAAATTTTTTAGTGTATTGGATACGAGGGTTTTGGGTGCTTTGTATGTGTGTATTTTAATTATGTTTATATTTGTTGAAATGTGCGTTTAGTTTGTGCAGAATAAACAATTTTTCTTTCTATCTTTCTTCTTTTTTTCTTTTCAATTGACAACACTAGCTTTAATCCTTGTTGTTTTTATCAAGCCATCTCTTTTCTATAATTTTTACTTGTAGTGAAATGTAAAATGAATGAAAAGTGGGTATGTGTGCTGCGCGGAACACTTTTTTCGGTTGTTTTGTGTTTTTGTGTTTGTGTGAGTGTATAAAATATCTGTTTAATATAATATCATTGTTTGAAAGTGTCCATTATACGGGTAAAACATAATTAAAAACATGCTCGAACACTTGCTTGTTTAAAATAAAACGGACTCACCTGTCAACAGAAATGGCGACTAAGTTGAATATGCTAGAGGTGGAGCAGATGACATCGATGGCGATGTAGCAGTCGCACACCACCGGCGGCAGACCCCACACGCCGTGGTTGAACTGGAACCACAGAAATAATAGTATTTATTTATTAGGAACACTAATTACATATTTAAAATACATCTTCGTTCTGTGTAAAGTTCATTTTTTAATCCCAGATAAATTAATAATTTGACCCTTTCCTATCCTTTTTGTATAGGATTGAATGTTATGACGCGATTCTGTGATCAGCATCCCAATTGTGCAACACACATTTAATCTGAAAATCCGAGTGATTTTAATGGAAATCCTAATCCATTTATTTCATATGCCTGAAATCTCCGTCTGCTCAACAACGTAATGAATGTTGCTGAGCTGTCAAAATGAATGGCATGTATTGCCGTTATGTGCATAATATCCTTTACATATCTTATTTAATAAATGTTTATCATGTGGTATTTTCCCTGAAGTTTGGAAACATGCAAATATTGTACCGGTTCATAAGAGTGGTTCCAAGCATGATGTAACGACTTATCGACCTATCTCTATACTATCTGCTTTTTCCAAGCTATTTGAGAGAATGGTACATAATCATTTATATCCTGCTATTCGCAGTGTTTTAATAAAATAACAACATGGCTTCGTTAAAGACAGATCTTGCATTAGCAATCTCCTCATTTTCACGTCCCAACTGTTTGATAGTCTCGATAATAAGCAGCAGATTGATGCGGTGTACACAGATTTTCAGAAGGCTTTCGATAAACTTGACCACACACTACTACTTAATAAAATTGCGTACAATGGAATCCGAGGGGATCTTTTACGGTGGTTTATATCTTACATAACTAACAGAACACAAAAGGTGGTTGTTAATGGCTTTGAATCGGGCTATTTCAGGTCACCTCCGGTGTACCACAAGGTTCCATTTTAGGGCCTTTATTATTTGTTTTATATATTAATGACATAAAAGACTGTTTTCAAAATTAAAAATTTCTTCTCTACGCGGACGATTTAAAGGTCTATAAAATTATTTCTGATAAAAACGATTGTGTTAACTTCCAGCAGGATTTAGACCGTTTCTCTAGCTACTGCTCTTCCAATAAGCTTTACCTCAGTCTTCCAAAGTGTCATGTTATAACATTTACCAAAAAGAAAAATATTACTGAGTTCGACTATCATCTTGCCTATACGCCAATTAGTAAAGTGGGTTTTCTCCGCGATCTTGGTGTTCTGCTAGATTCGAAGCTCCATCTGGATGCTCATATTGATAAAATTGTTAACAAAGCCTACCAAATGTTTGGTTTTGTCATGAGGTCTTCCAGGGATTTTCGTCGACCTTCCACCTTTTTGCACTTATACAAATCAATAATTAGGCCACAGTTAGAGTTTGCAGTACCTATTTGGAACCCTTTTTACGTAAAATATTGTGAACAATTAGAACTAGAACTAGTAGTAGTAGTAGTAAATACCTTCGTGCAATGAATTATAGATGTTATCGGAATAAATTGTCTTACCATTTACTTCTTAAAAAGTATGATCTTCTGACCTTAAAGTCAAGGCGGAAACTTCTGGAGGTTATGACTTTGTTTAATGTGTGCCGCAATCATTTTGATTGTCCGGACTTAGTTAGGAGTCTTTGTTACCTGGTTCCTCGAGCAGTTCATGTGCGTGAGGTACGCACTCGACGTCTATTTGCTACTCGCCTCTGTAAATCCAACGCTGGCTCGCGTTCACCATTTCATCGTTTGGTTGAGACATATAACAATGAGTTTAATTTAATCGACATACTTTTTCTTAGTAAAATGCATTTAGGAAGCAAATCCAAGCAACCCTAAAGGATCAGCAAAGTATGTGACGTAATGTTTAATAATGTACGCACAAAATTTACCTACATTGTCTTCTTTTTTTTTTCAATTTAAAAATCCAGATATAATTTCTAGGTTAATAAATAAATATAAAATTTTATTGTAACTAAAAACAACTGATCTGAACTTTTAGTATATTAATATAATGTATGTGTTACTAGCTAGTTTTTAAATACTTTCCATTGTAATCCGTGGAGAACGTAGTGGGTAGCATAATTGCTTAACATGTAATATTAAGATAGATATAATTACAATATCGTATTGTGCTACTGTTTGTGTTTCCTTAAATAAATAAATAAATAATCTCTCTCTCCCTGACGCATTCCGCCTCCTCCTTCGCGAGCATTACTGCTTCGCAGAAGGAGGTGACGGCCTTCCATGCACTCTCGCTCCGAGCCATGGCCTGAACCAGGGCCGGACGCGAGAGATCGTCGCCGCCGATCGCCTCCGTGAGGACACGGCGGTGCTCCGCCCATGCCGGGCAGACCTCCACCGTATGCTCCACCGTGTTCTCCAGGTGATCCACACAGTGGTGACACCTGTTCTGCCCGGGCCTAGCACGTAGGCAAGCGCGAAGCGAACGAGACGTCAATTCATAATCAATTCGAACGACTTTAAAATAACCTTCCTTTGGCTTTGCCGTAGTCGGATAAATACTGGTTTTGCACATAAAATTGAACTTATGTAAGTACCTCTTTAGACTACCGTGTGTTGGTTTAGACTACTTACTTAGTTATAGACTTGATTCATATCTGTGGCTATTTTTTGTGCTTGTAGCAATTAATTAAAGTAAAATGTTTTAGGATAGTTGTATTCCCGATAAAAAAAAATTAATCGAATCGAATACAATTGCTTCGGTGCGTTAGTGTTAGGCCTTCTGGTGTCTCAAGTCCTCATTGGTCAAGTGTACGCAAGCTCGATTGCTGACCGTGACGTGAAATGTCCGTGTACCAGTATACCTCTGCCTAGCCCTCCGAGAGAATTCAGGCATGAAGTCATGTTTATGTTAATATTCGAAAAACACAAGGTAAAACTAGAAAGTGTTCACATAGGTACAAACTCCATAAAGTTTAAATCTAACTTTAATTATTTTGCCTAGATTTCTAAGGGCATTGTTTCACATGTTAGCGGCTTGTGTCAATTAGGTGAATATAATTCATTAGGTCCGAATAATGGGCGCCTTACAATAGGGCACTAAAGCTCACCTAGCCTTAGAGGCCGGGTCTCGAACTGGGTTTCATTGTCATGTGAACCTATTCCAACACACCTTTGTGACTTTAAAGGGTCGTGCGGACTAGCGCGATATCGCAGGCGCGACGCGACACTAGTAGCACAATTTCTATGTCGCTGCCTGTCGCGCCCGCGATATCGCGCGAGTCTGCATGAGTCTTTAAAGGCTTGCCCTAGTAGCCCCACTTCAAATTTTTAAGACCCCCTTTCAGTCCCTTTTGCAAAAAAGATTTTTTTTTAATTTCTTTCTTGTTTGCAAAATAGTTGGGCTAACGTTATCTAAAACTATTCTAAATTTCAAGCTGATAGCATTAGATAGCATTGGACTAAAAATGTCTGAAATAAAGAATTTGAATTTGAAAATTTGAATTTGAATTAGTAGTTCTTGAGATATCCAGGTGTGACAGACAGACAGGCAGACAGATTTAATCTCACCATAAGGTGAGAAGGTTTTTGTACCATTTTGGTATGGAACCCTAAAAAGGCCTTAGACAAACGACAATAATTATAGACTAATGAAAATACTCATGAATTAGTTCAAATATCTTGAAAGACATATTCTTTGACCTCTTAATGTACTCGTAATATTATTGTGACTCAAGGACAGTTAACCGCTCGTTGTCAAGATTACAAGACCTTTTTCCGGATTACTAGAAATAAGCAAGAACGTGTCCTTTCTGTGTCAAGGTTAAGGTGATACGTAAAAAATAAATCATAGCTCGAGGGGCGTGGCTTAACCCGGGCGCTCAACCAAAGACGCGGGGAGCGGCCCGCGCCCCCGCTTGAATACGTCGCAAACGCACCGCGAGCGTGTCTGTGTTTTGAAGTTTTAGAATAGAGAAGGCATGAGTCGCCAGAAATACATTTGTTTTTTTTTGTTCAATTAAACTAACAAATTAATTATAATTTACATATTATTACTTAATTTAGTATTTTGCTATAATTGAATGAAAAAAAATAATATAACGTGTGTAAATGAACAGGTAACATTTAAGACCATATTGATCAAAGAAAAGAAACCGCGTCAGTAAAAAAACCGGCCAAGTGCGAGTCGGACTCGCGCACGAAGGGTTCCGTACCATTATCTATAAAAACCGCAAAAAAATCACGTTTGTTGTATGGGAGCCCGCTTAAATATATATTTTATTCTGTTTTTTAGTATTTGTTGTTATAGCGGCAACAGAAATACACCATCGGTGATAATTTCAACTGTCTAACCATCACAGTTCATGAGAACAGCCTGGTGACAGACGGACAGACAGACAGACAGACGGACAGGCAGCGGACCCTTAGTAATAGGGTTCCTGTTTTACCCTTTGGGTACGGAACCCTAAAACCGGCCGAGTGCGAGTCGGAACACGCACAATGAAGGGTTCCGTAGTTGGGATAAATTTATCCCTAGAACAAACTATTATAGTCATTTTTAGGGTTCCGTACCAAAAGGGTAAAACGGGAACCCTATTACTAAGGTTCCGCTGTCCGTCCGTCTGTCTGTCTGTCCGTCTGTCACCAGGCTGTATCTCATGAACCGTGATAGTTATACAGTTGAAATTTTCACAGATGATGTATTTCTGTTGCCGCTATAACAACAAATACTAATTATATTACTATTATTATACTATTAATTTCATTTTGAATCATTCCACCGGTAAAATAATTTCTCAGGATTTTTTTTATCGTTTTTCAATTACTATTCTTATATATTTCAATGTAAAATAACATTCGCTGTACGCAGTACTCCATTTATGTAAAAAAACAACAAAAATAAATAAATCGGCGATGGTGTTGAAATACTAAAATAATAAATACTCTTTAGATTTGGTAATAATAATTATATAATACTAATACTAAACGATCAAAGCATAAAATCAGCTGATGCTCGGCTCACTTGGCGGCAGCGCATTGAACCCGTGGCGCCGAGCGCGACCGAAAGCTCGCTGCGCTGCCGTACGCTACGTAAAGTACGTACGATCCTGACATACCTCTTTCGCTTCTTCCACAATCATCAATCAAGTCATTCAAGTATTATACACTTACTGAATATGTAATTATTATAAAGACAAACTTACTTTTTATTTTCCGTCATTTTACAAGCATGTTCCCTCAGGCGTTTCGTTGTTTATATTTATTCCCCATAACGGCAATGTAATGTTGTTATTTATACCTTGTTCTCTTGACAAATATAGATAACTAGCTGACCCGTGCCCACTCCGTTGGGCGGTTAACATTTTTACTCTATGACACTCACAAATAACGTGGCTTTCTATGGGTAAAAGAATACCTACCCTACCTGCCTACCCTACCTACCTACCCTACCTACCTACCGGTAGGTAGGTTGGGTAGGTACCTTTTTTTCTTTTTTAGGTTGGTACTACCTAAAAAAGAAAAAAAAAAAAAACTTCACATAAACCATCTACTAAATAGTCCGAACAAAGCCTAAACCTTTTTTTTTGATAGGTGAGTCCGTTCTTGAGTTATAAAATTACAACGAATTTTGGCATTGAATTTTATAGATATAGATGAAGGTCATGAAACAAACACAAACTAAAAAAGTATTGGGATAAAAAAATGTTGGACGTTGTACTGTTGCACGGTTGCGGGAGGAACCGACACAGGTCGGTCGCTGGCAAAGGCCGCAGGCGAACTGGGCGGGAATAAGAAAGTGACAGAGTCAATTACATCCACATGCGAAAAAAGAGAACGTAACAATGCGCTGGGACCAAAATAAAACGACGTAAGCGCCAAACCAAATAAAAATTGTTTAAAAATAAATTAAGCTATCTATCAAAAATGTTTTCAGTCAAAATTTTCTATTACCTAATACGCACATTTTGAATTCAATTTTGCAATTAAATTAATTAGGATTTTAGAATTACAGAGAAAATTATAGAAAAGTAGAGGTCTTTTCGGAATTAAATTCTATTGAGCGAATTTAATCCAATTGTTTTTTCCTTCAGTATAAGTATTAATCATATAGTCAATAAACATATATCCAATAATAAAATCGATACATGCTGTAATAGTGAAATAAATGGATATGAAAAATACCCCAATTTATTTTGGTATCGCCTTAAGATCAAGGTCAACTTTGGGTAAATAGGGTCGAAATTATGTGTCTTTCTGGGTTCCGTAGCTAAATAGCAAAAATGGAGCACTGTTAATTTCGCCATGTCCGTCTGTCAGTCTGTCCGGATGCGGAGACGGAGACTTTAGCACTACGTCGATAAAAATCGAAAAGGATTCTGTGAACCGCCAAACAATGGTGTAGTGAAATTCCAGGCAGGTAGGCACTCCCCATTGTAGGTAACCGAGGGATGAAAAAAATATCAATGCACATGAGCACGTTGGACTCACTATCGTTGGATCCCATAATGAAAAAAATGTTAATAAAATGCCTAAACTAACTTAGATTGTTTACCTAGAACCACTTGTTGAGTATTTCGGTATGAAATGACAAGTTACGAAAATATTTCTCATTATTTTATTATTTATTTTTATCAGGTTTACCAACAAATGTTCATATTGATTCATGCAGTGACATAATACTTACGTTTTTAAAATTTAATTACAGAGCAATAATTACTTATAGGAAAACACAAATGTATAAAATATTAAATTAATCTAAATGACTAAGTTACTAAGCGCTAATAATCAATTAAATTAAAGTTGGTAATTTTGAAATATTGGTTATATCTTACATGGAAATGAAAATAAAACTGATAAAAGAATATAAAAATTATTTAAGTTTAAATTAATTAATTTATGACAATGACATCATTGGTTACGTTTTAGGATACAAAGGGCATGATAAAAGAAAAAGTAAATACCCAGCACACAATATTCACACAATTACAAAAAAACAGAAAATAGAGGTATAGGAGGTGGAGCATAGTTTGCGACATAGCATAAATAATGTTTAATGATATAAACATAAACCGGCCAAGTGCGTGTCGGACTTCGCATATTTAGGGTTCCGTACCAAATGTAGAATATAAGCAGCCGAATGGCAGAATTATTCATAAGCAGTATGTGAGCGACCTTAGTAACACTTTTTGTGAGGCTCCAAATCTGATTTATCAATATATTGGTATTTGTTAGTAAAATTTTCGTCGTCATAATAGCATTATCACAAAATTTCAAATTCATAGCTCAATTGGAAGTTAAAAAAGTCTTCTGTCTTTGTGTATGTGAGTTTAAATGTTTGTAAACGCACACACAAAGAATACAGTATTTATCTACTTAAAAGTTCTAAACAACGATACCTCACTTGATGGGGCAGGTAATTTTTTTTTCGCGCCCCCCTTTATCTTTATGGGAGCGCCCCACCTTAAAAACATTTAAAAATATTTTTTGATAATTTGAAGACTACTTCTATATTATCTTCAAATTTTCACAGTATAAGCATCATGGTCACATCTAGCTCCAACCGTTTGGCTGTAAAACCTGTTTGACAGACGACGGCCGGACACGTGAGTGACAGCAATAGGGCTCCGTGTGGACCCTTCGGGTACGGAACCCTAAAAAGAACAATCATAAAAATCCCAAACGAAGTAAATCACAATAAGTCCAACAAATTGCCCTCATTATTCTTCACATTCATTCATGAATATGATGAATAGGAATTCATCATATAACTTGTGATCTAACTCATCACGTTGATTCATCCAGCGAAATGCTATCATCTGTATGCCAGTCCTTAGCTATAAATTGTATCTCATCATTTCTTTCATCTGCGGGAAATATGTTTGTGATTTTAGCTTCTTTATTTTGATTAACCTCACGCTTGTTTCTTGAATGGGTAGATAGAAATGTAGGTATGTTACTTATACGGTAAACTCTGACTGATGATATTAAAGTCTTTCACTTAGAAAGTGCTATCACCGATTAAATGTTCGGGATTGGTGGTCAAGATAAATGCTTAGCAAAGTCCTAGTTCTGTGATTGATCTGGGAAATGAAAATCTGATAATATGCAAGGTCAATTAAAATTAGCTAGCAAAACTGTGCAGACGATCACGTCTGCACAGTTTTGCTAGCTAATTTTCATCAGGGTATCGATATTTATACCGGAGTTTAAATTTCTAAGCCTATCACGTCTGTGAAGTTTACACAAAAAAATTAAATGATATTTAATAACAACATTATTTTTAGTATATGCGAAACCTGAATATAGTTTGTTCAGAATAAGGAACTGAATAGATTTCAATTATTTTTACACCATGTTATATTTTGTCCCAAAAATATTTAAGTGTGATGGAAAATGTTATCACCATTTAATTACTTACAATACAATCGCCGTTCGGTTAGGTACCTACCGCCAAATTATTATCAATGAGCGCAAGACGACCCTAGAGGCCGGGAGCGCCGTTAGCATGTTTTTGTACGGACAACCCGGTAAGATAACGACCTTATAACTTTGTGATTTTTCATGATAGTTTTGAAATTTTGTACATAGTTTCTTTACATAAAAATACTAGACACGTGTTTCGGGTTTCGCATAAACTAAAAATAATGTTGTATATAAGTGACTTCGTTTTTTTGTAAGGTCATCGACCGCAGTTAGTGTAGGTCTAACTGCGGTCGATGACCCCACAAAAAAAAACTATTAAATTTATTTATTTTATCATGTTTTACATCTGTAGTCCTTATAACTGTATTCCTTTCGTTATAGTGAACATATTAAAGTCCTGCCTTATTTGTAGTCTATAAAAAATTACGATATGAGTAATTGTTGGTACACCACGTAATTTTAAGCTTCAGAAGAGCGAAGTATCCTAACAGAGACAATTTTTGTCTAAAAGGTGACTTCAACCACTAGATGTAGTACATAACTTGTGAAAGAAAATAAATTATTTGTATTTGTATTTGCACCTCAGAAATCAGTATTTCTTCCACGCACATAATTAAGGAAGATGCGCTAAGGTAGCCCGCGAAATACATTTTTTTTTACATTGTTGTAATGCTGATTCTAATGATTATAATTCTGTGAAGCCGTATTTGTTATGGCCGCGAATTATATTTAGATCAACATACAACCTGATACTGACCTGCAAATTGCAAAAAACGTTAGAAAATTTGAATTTCGCGAGCTACCTTAGCGCATCCCCTTAATCACATCTTTTTAGTAGCAGGCGATTCTTTCACTCATAATCATTCTTTTTGTAACTATATTTTCAATTCCACTAGTCGCAAGTTATATTTCGCCACAAATTGTGAAGCAACTCTCCACCGAGGCCTATATTCAGCACACACAAGGTCCCCAGCTGGTCGTCAGTCATACAATTTGTGCCTTAGGCTCGGCGTATTTCGGACAGACAGACCTCGTTACCGACCATTATTCCGGACGCTTAGGCGATTGCTGCCGGACATAAGTGTGCACTATGTGGCCGGACGGAACAAAGGGCCTTTCATGCTAGTTATTTACAAAGGGATAGATAGAGGAATGACGGAATGATGTTTTGCGTTAAATGAGTTATATATATATAAAGCCGTGATGGTCACGGCTTTTTATCAAACGTCGAGAGGAAACCTATTTTGTTCTGTTTAAAGAAGGATTTGTTTTTTTTTGTGTAGAGTTTATAAGGATCATATGCAAATAAATTAAATACCATTGTAACTGTGAAAATAATTATGCATTCATCATCATACATTAACTAGTAGTGCAGAATTAAAAAGAAAATCATTTTATGTTACGCTTGAGTTGGATATTTCAGCTCGAGCATGCCGGAAGCGCTCCTGAGGGGGCTATTGGAAACATTTATAAAAGGCATCGAAGTTCGTGATTCCACAAAAACAGAACAGTTTTGTTTCCTACAGACTTTTGTAAAAATATTCAAAAGAGTGTCTGTGGAGCTTCTTACCCGTTCTTCTCCATAGGAAAATACTATGCTCTGGAATGTGCAACTAGCTTCATCTTTTTGAATGACGTCGACAACCTTGACAATTCAACAGTGTCTGTAATTGATTTTAATTGAAATAAATGTTTTTTTCCTGGGTTCCTTTATCGATACTGAACCTACCTAAGTAAGCTATGGCACGCAGTTACTTTAACATCCTGTATACTCATTTCTTATTCTATCCATTCGCATATATTTTCGCTTATATTATAAGAGGAAGTCTGAAAGTTGACGATGACCGGAAAGTTCTGTGCAGGAAATCGGTTGTCATGGTATGGGCATGTGATGCGGAGGAATGAGGAAATTTTCCTCAGGAAAGTTTTAAGTATGAATGTGGAGGGCTATACGAGTAAGGGAAGACCAAAGAAACGATGGATGGACTGCGTGGTATGGTAAAAAAGGGAGTGACTACCGAGATGACGATACCTTACGAATATGTTTGATTTGCAAATTATTTTGGTATTACGTTTGTATGAACTACGCATGCTACGCCGCGCCGGCCCATTAAGACGCAGATATATGCCAGTGACCTTAAGTGGTTAGCTTGCATGTTCTGTACTGAGCTCACGCAACGCGTCGTACGTTCAGCCAGTAATAGGACTCGCCCATCAAGGAGCGCTGTCCCCATATTAATTTATTATACCCAAAACAAAAGGTATTTTAATAAAACGCGTATACTAAAAGATCAATAATTAAATTATCTTTAAATTGGTGAAGGTTTAGAAAAATATGTTTGGTAGATTTTGCGCCATTCCCAGTTCCGCGTACCCTAACTTTGAAATTAAATTCACTATGTAATATAAACATATTCACATATTAAGTTATTGAGTTTAGACGTGATCTTCAGTATAAAATGATTAAAAGTCGGTTATCGTCCCCATAAGGATAGTTTCTCAAGAATGTTATCCTGTAGCTACAACATTTGCGGTCACAAAATTTCATCCTGTGTACTAACAATAGTAATAAAAGAAAACCGGCCAAGTGCGTGTCGGACCACGCACATGAAGGGTTCCGTAGTTGAGATGAATTTATCCCAAAAACAGACTAAACATTGTAGTTGAAAAACATGACTGTGAGACCTTGCTTCTTGCCAAATTTCATGATTTTAGATCAACGGGTAGTACGAGTACTACGGGTACGGGTTTTGATTTATTTGCGAGTATCAAAATATGTCGCATAAATCGCCGATTTTTATTGCGTTGACTAAGGAGCTTGATTTTTTTAGAGCTCCAAGAAAACCTAGACCTACGTAATTTATATTAATTTCAACTTGATGCCTCCACACGTTCCTGAGAAAAGGGTCTTGACAGACAGACAGACATACAGACAGACGGACAACGTAGTGATCCTATAAGGGTTCCGTTTTTTTCCATTTGAAGTACGGAACCCTAAAAAATTCCTAAAGTCATAAAATATTTAAATCTTATACCTACCAAAACAAGTAACAGGTACCCTCACCTCACACAAATTTAATCCCAACGTCAAGGTTCAAAGGCACATAAAGAACTCGTATCGTAACATTTCCGACATTAATCTCATTAGGAGACCAGTTTGACCTCCCAAATGAACGCGGAACAGTTACAAAGTCACACACTGAAGTACACTGATAGTACTATCTAAATAGGTTTATTTAACCCCTTTTGGGGGTGTTTAAGCGTACATTATGGGTAACGAAGTTTCGGAAAAGGTGAGATTTTGTGGCGAGGAATGGGTGGGTAAGCTATGGTAGGTATCACGAAGTAAACACACACATATACAGATGGTAGGAGTTCATTATTTTGAAAGTATATACGCCGACAAACTTTAAGCAGTGCTTTAGACCATAGAACTGAATAACTTTTACTAAGGCTTTGAAATCGCGAAAAATAAAAACAGCTGTCCCATACAGTTTAGAACAGTAGGTATAAAACCCCAAGTAAGTGCTAATGTGGTTTTGTTTGTGCAGAATAACAATTTTTCTTTCTTTTCGTTCTTTTATTTCTTTTCTTTCTTTTCTTTCTTTTCTTTCTTTTCTTTCTTTTCTTTCTTTTCTTTCTTTTCTTTCTTTTCTTTCTTTTCTTTCTTTTCTTTCTTTTCTTTCTTTTCTTTTTATTTCTTTTCTTTCTTTTTCTGTGGGTCCCCTATAGCACAGCAGCATGCTAAGTGGAAGCCTTCTTATCACAATCCTGACGTGCTGCTATCGACTATGTCTGTTTTGTGCTCGTGAATGTGATTATAATTATATTATATATTTTGTTGTTAGTTTTATTATCACTCCAGTTAATTACCTTTTTATGTGCACGTGTTATTGTGAGGAATAAACCTATATTTCTTTCTTTTGTTATATGAGGCAGCACTATTTTCCTTTCTACACTAAACCTTTTCGTTTATCGCTCCAAAGAGGTAATGTCTCTATATTCTTCAAGATAAATGAGCACAAAGATTAAGTAAGAAGTGAATAACATCCACTACTTTACCTTGTTTTTCCATTTAGATACCTAAAATAAACGTTATTTTCGCAATGAATTTGCAAGTTTGTCGATTCAAAAGAGCATTTCTAACGTTCAATGGAACAAAATATTATTACATAGAACGGATAACGTCACCCGAACATAATACCTCGATTTTGAATACTTTGTTCTGCATTGAAATGAGCTGATTCATTCCTCATTATGCTGATATAATGGCTATGAAAAACATAGGTCATGGTCGTGATTTTTATCTTTTCATGCGAGAGCAAAAGGGAACATAGCATAGTGAACTGCGCGTTCAGTCAAAATCATGCAATGTATGTAGTATGTACCAGCGTTGCCAGACGCCCCGTTTTTTAGCCCAAAATTAAATGTCCCGCACTGGACAGTCTCAGTCCCGCTTTTCGGGGACAGAAAAAATAAAAGTAATTCGTAAGTAATATATTACTTGTATAAATTATATTCCTCTGAACACTTAACAGGGTAAACCAGAAAATTATTGTTGAAGTAAAACTTCTCTAAGCACGGTTGACTTGGGGAGTATGCGGTAAGCTGGTGAATGTATGACGAGGGCGTTACGGAAGTGACGAGAGCGTTACGGAAGTATTATTAGTAAGTTGTAAGTTTTACTTCAGTTGTGTGATCTTAGCACACTCGTATTTTTTGCGTTTATTATTAATTTAGTAATGTAACATATTTTTATTAAAATACATTTTCCATGGCTACTTATCAAACATAATTGTAAACTAAATTTGTAGCGTGTTAGAAAAAAAAAAAAAACGATTTTTTTACTCAGAGGGTTATAAAATCCCCCTGTGCCCGAAAAAAAATCTGGCAACGCTGATAATACGAGTATGTACCTACTGTGTTCAGCAATAAAGATTAGATTTGAGTTTTGATTCTATACTCAACTCAAAGCATTTATTTCAACTAAACCATTTACAGGCACTTTTATTGCCAAAAGAGTTGGTCATTCACATTTGATACATAATTAGATAAAGTATAACTCTATAGGGACTCTTTCTGAATAAAGGTTCGTACAGACTCGCGCTATATCGCGGGCGCAACAAGGGTCGCGCTACCTGTCGCGTCCACGAAATCGCGCGTGAAGGGTATCTATGAAGATAAAAAAAAAACATTTTTGCCGCACTTAGTGCAGTCACTTGAAAGATCTGTTTAAAAATGGTTCAGGTTTTTGAGCATAAACCTCACAGACGTGATTGGTATGGATATCTAAACACAAAAAAAAAAAAACGACGTGAGCAGAGGGCTGGTCTATTTTTCGGGCAGAGAATCAGCATCACCATACAACGTGGCAATGCTGCCAGCCTTTTGCGCACATTTCCTGTTGACAGCGTTGCGCACGAGTTTTTTGATGCCTTATGATTCTGTCCCACTCCTTTTTTATATACATGTACATATTATTATTTTAAGTCTGTTAACTTAAGTATTATATAAATATGAGTACAAATATGAGTTCATTTTTTATTTAGTATCATTTTTTAATTATTATATTACTTTTTTCTTTATATTTGTTTAAACTTTATTTGAATATTGACGTAGTAATCTTATTTTTTTATTTTGACATGTAATTTTTTATTTTTGAGAAGATTAATTATTATCGTTTGATTATTGTAATTATGTTATAAATTTTTAGTATATATCAATGACATCCATTAATATTTGTACGCCTTCTGGTATAACATAGCGCGCTTGTATTTTTTTCTATAACAACAATTTTATTGTACCTATGTTAACAAATGATTAAATGATTATGATTATGATTAAAGGAAACAGATTTTCTCAACTTATACCTACTTCTAGTAACAAAACTACCAGAAGTGGTTGACCCACAAAATAAACATCAAATATCTTTTCTTGTTATTTTAACGTGTTAAGATATCGATACCCATCCGGTCTGCAGAGTTCCGCTAGCTAATTAAACTTGACCCGAAATAAAATGAAAAAATAAAAATAAAAATCCCAATGAAAATGCCTATGGCATTAAGTCCGCCTCTGTACATTTGTGTGCTTAAATTATTAAATAAATAATAATAAAAATTAAAATACTTATGAAAAAATGAAAATAAAAAATAAATGAAATAATTTCTCGATACATTAATGGAGCTCTAAACAAAGCACAAGACGGAAGTTTTGCATACTATGCTACACGATCAAAAATTTAAACAAAAACGTGTCATTATCCTATCTGGCCGTCTAATCCCTCTCTCCACCTGTTACCGGTTTCCAAATCCCCCCACCCTCCCATTATTCCCAGCTCCTAGTCCCCGAATACTCCGCCTAATCTCCAGCTTATGACGATGTGACGTAGTCATTAGGGCTCATACACACATTGGCACGTCGTATACAACGTACATGCAAACGAGTTTGGTTGATTGATTAATTACTTAATGAATGAAGCCTAGGTTTGATGAAGGCGCTAAGTTGAGATAGGGTTAATAGATGATGAAGGTATTTGTGCTAGATTTTAGGTCTGTGGGGCTTGTTACATGTGGTCTAGAGGTCGGAAAATTATAGATGAATGAAATATAATAATAATGCTCCGTGTGATGCCGGACGTAAAGAATAGCACCAACCTATTTCTTCCCGTGGGTGTCATAAAAGGCGACTAAGGTACTTACTAGAGAATGGGCAGCAGCGTTCTCTATGCATTTTAACACCATACTGCGATCGCCAACCCGCCTGCCAAGCGTATTATGGCAACATTGGGGGAGGCCTATGCCATAGAGTGGACGTCTTTCGGCTGAAATGAATGATGAATAATAATTATTATTATATTAATTATTTTCGGACAACAATGGTCCATCGTGTTAGTAAGCAATAATATAACTTATTACTAGGGTTAGTAGTTATAAAAAATACAATAGAGAAGACAGTTTATATAGTATTGTGAAAAGGACATCCCCAAATTAATTTGTAGTGATTGTCCTTCTCACAAAACTTTTAATAATCGGAGAGTCGATACTCTCCGCCAAAGTTATAATAATAATAATTCTATATTTACACTTCAGTCACAAACATCAGTGTAGCCCTGGCTCTGGTACTAGGAGTTCCTGAGTAACAAGAGCCAGATCTCTCAATTTACAGGGAATTATGTTATACTCGTAGAAGCGCGATATACAACAATGAAATAAATTACAGTTAGGGCATGCATTGACAGGTAGGTTTAGAAAGAGTGATGCTGGGTGATCGTGAGTGTGAGGAGTGTGTGTATTAATGTTTGTGGTGTGTGTGTGTGTGTGCGGTTTGTGCGTGTGGTGAATGTGAGTGGGTATCATGTTACGTTGCCGATTAGATTTTCTGTTTCCTCGTAATCGTATTTGTCTAGCCAGTGAATAATTGTTTTTTTGTTATTGGAATATAAGTAGAGAAGGTATATTTTTTGCCGTAAAGAAAAAATCAATCTGCCCGCCTTTTCCCAATGTTGGGGTCAGATTCCCTTCCAGTCTAACTGGATGCAGCTGGATACCAGTACTTTGCAGTGTTTTACATCTGACCTCCACAACCCAGTTACCGGGTTACACGATACTCCTTGGTAAGACTGGTGGTCAGACTTTGGTTTTATGACTACGTTTTATACTAAGGGTCTACGAAAGACAGCCGGGACCAACGGCTTAACGAGGGCTTAACTTGCTTACCGAGGTACGGAGGGGTCCGATTAATAATGGATGGTCACCCATCCACGACTGCAGCAAGCATAGCTTAACTTTAGATCCCCGTGCGGCATTTATTATTTAAAGTCCGGTCGCGAAGCACAAAGAATTTCGTACAATGACCCCCCCCCCCCCTCCCACCCCCCTCCTTACTTATCTCTATCGCTCGCGCACAATTGTATTGCCGTCGCGCTCGCGCATTTTAAGGTCCTTCTAATGTGCGAGTGCGACGGCAATACAATTGTGCGCGAGCGATAGAGATAAGGAATGAGGGGTCATTGAACGAAATTCTTTCTGCTTCGCGACCGGACTTTAGCCACGAGCTATGTCGTAAAGAAGATAGCAATATAATACCAAACATGTTATTGCTTATTTTCATGCTGATGTTATTAGAACGGTTGGCGTCTTATGCTAAGGCTACACTGTCGCAATAGCGCGAACTACACTTCGCGCGTTCTCGATTGTACAGCGAGACGTCGAGTGGTGTGTGAGAGAGTGCGCGTGTGAGTTCGTGTTATCACTACAATGTAGCCGTAGCATTATCGCCACAATGTAGCCGTACCGCCGAACTTTTTTAATACATTGCTTACAAAAGTCAGGTATAGTTAGTGTTTGTAAGTAAGTATACCGCCTGGCATTCAGTGGATAAGCCTGAGGATCTAAGTAATATGTAGTTTTTAGGTTAAACAAAAAAAAAAAACAAAAACCCTACTGCCTAAAAAGTGAACTTAAAAAAACCGGCCAAATGCGTGTGGGACCACGCACAATGAAGGGTTCCGTAGTTAGAATGAATTTATCCCAAAAACAAACTTAACCTTGTAGTTGAAAAACATGCTCTCCCATGCATCGATATACGTTACGGTCAATTCTTCAACTGCAAATTTAAGTTGGTCGACTATCACTCGTTAACTTGTTAACCTTACTTAGCTGTGATAGTTTTTCTTTTCATTTCGTTATACAGGGTGTTTGGTGCATCGTGTGCCAAATTGAAATGGGCGACTGAAGGAGTCATCCGCTAGCCTTTAACACCCCTCATGCTCTGTGGATTTTTTTTTATCGACTTTTTATTGTTTTCCAAAAAAAGATCCAAATTTTACATTCAAATACAGATTTAAAAAAAAATTTAAGGCGTAGACTCTGAATTTTATTTTTATTTCGATGTGTATTGTTTAAGAATACTTTTAAATACAAAATTAGTGATATTAGTGACCTAGTTCTTTTTTAATTCACTCGCAAAGGTAAAACTTAAATTAAAGCTGTACATGTTACAGCTGTTTATAAGGCTACAAAAAAAAAATCAAAAGCGACCGGGATCTTCCAACTCCCTCATTAATTCTCCAGTCTATCCTCTTTCTAATGATGTGCCACATGCCATAAAAGTATTTTAACAACTTTGTGAATTCGCTAGAATTATTGTGAATCGAGTCACCTAAGGCCAATATTCAAAATTATGATTTAAAAAAAAATCTCTTAAATGATACCTGTCAAACCTATAAATCTGCTATCTCATTCTTATGGTTAGGTAAATTCGTGTCTCATATCTGTATCTTTCGTGGGATTTACTTGAAATAAAAAAACAAAATTGCATTTTTAACATTTATTTAATCATTGTTACAAATCTTGCTCAAATTGTTGGCCTCTGTTGCGAATGCAGGCCCGACACCTGTTTCGTATTTCAACAGTTGTTGTACGAAGTCGTATTTCCTCCTTAATAGTATTGAATGCCGCTTCTATGCGTTGGACTAATACCTCCCTAGTTGGAACCTCCGTGGCATATACCAACTCTTTGGCACGTCCCCAGACATAAAACTCTAACGGAGTTAGATCTGGGGAACGTGGCGGCCATGGAATAGGGCCATCGCGTCCAATCCATGCATTGGAGAACACATTGTCGAGATATTCCCTCACAGTCAATCGCCAATGCGCGGGACAGCCGTCATTTTGAAATACAATGGGCACACGTTCATTAAATACGGGCACATCGGTCACTAATTCGGGCAGGTCATTTTGTAGGGATTCCAGGTAGTCTTCGCCATTGAGATTATCGGGCAGGTAATGCGGTCCAATTACCTGATTCCCAATCACTCCTGCCCAAACGTTTACACTAAACCTTCTTTGAGAAGATTTCTGTCTTTTAACACGTGGGTTTTGCGTTTTCGTTGTCCAGTGGTGCAAATTGTGTAAATTGAGGATCCCATCCTTGGTAAATTTGGATTCATCCGTCCACAGTATTCTTTTTAAAAAATCAGGATCATCCACATCCGTGTGTAAAAGAAACCGACAAAAAGCCACTCGTCTCTCAAAGTCGCCACCCTCAAGACCTGCAACAAACAAAAAACTCTTTTAAATTTCTCTTGGGCAATATGTAATTGCACAAGAAAGGACCCGCTGTTCGTGCTAATAGATTCACTACCTGGAAGTGACGCCATACCATACCCATTACCTGCTAAACAAAGGCAAGGTCAAACAAAGCTTGCACGGGTTTAAAGTTAGTTTAAAATTACGTACCTTGCACCGGAGTGTAGTGGAATGGATGCTTTTTGTTTTGACGAAGTACTTTCCACACTTTCCATATTGAAATATCAAGATGTGATGCCACATTTCTAATGCTTCTTGTAGGGTCTTCCTCAAAAAGTGCCAGTATTCTCTCGTCTACTTCAACATTATGTCGCACAATATGGCCCCTTGGTTCATTAAAAGTAACACTGCCAGTCTCGCGTATGCGTCGGTATGTGTCTTGGAAGACTCTGCGGCCAGGTAATCGTCTACCAGGAAAGCGTTCCTGGTAAAGTCGTTGCGCTGCACGAGCGACGCCATTAGCGGCTCCGTAAGCCATCATGATGTCCGCATATTCTTCGTTAGAGAATGTCGCCATTGCAATAACAAAAAACTCAAAGTTTAACAACAAGAACCAGCAAAACTTAACGATAACAAAGTAATAAAAGAATCGCGGAGTATGGTGAACTAGCACACACGTTAGGTAGCAGAGGCAGTCATGTCTCGACTAAAAAAATGGCGGGTCGGGCGGCGCGATTTGTTCAAACCGATTTAAGGTATGCAAGAAAGAGATAGAAGATAGATTTTACTGTGAAAGAGTGAGAAAACAAATTTTACCTCTTTCTCAAGTAACAGTTCCGCAATAAATATTTTTTCATTAGAATTTGGAATGTAGTTTTATGTGACTTGATTCACAATTCTAGCGAATTCACAAAGTTGTTAAAATACTTTTATGGCATGTGGCACATCATTAGAAAGAGGATAGACTGGAGAATTAATGAGGGAGTTGGAAGATCCCGGTCGCTTTTGGTTTTTTTTTTGTAGCCTTATAAATAGCTGTAACATGTACAGCTTTAATTTAAGTTTTACCTTTGCGAGTGAATTAAAAAAAAAACTAGGTAACTATTATCACTAATTTTGTATTTAAAAGTATTCTTAAACAATACACATCGGAATAAAATTAAAATTCAGAGTCTACGCCTTATATTTTTTTTAAAATCTGTATTTGAATGTAAAATTTGGGTCTTTTTTTTGGAAAACAATAAAAAGTCGATAAAAAAAAATCCACAGAGCATGAGGGGTGTTAAGGGGTCTGAAAGGCTAGCGGATGACCCCTTCAGTCGCCCATTTTAATTTGGCACACGATGCACCAAACAGCCTGTATATACTACTGCCATGAATTTTTTCACATATCCAAAACCAACCATTTAGCTGGCATGGGGGGGGGGGCACTTGACTCTAACAAAAAATGGCACTTTAAAGCTTAATATTACGCAAACGGATCTCAGAATTGAAAAATGACTTTTACAGACCCATAATATTTTTAAACAGCCTATCCAACGATACCCCACACCATGTATTGGACGAGAAAAAAAAATATCATACCCGTTTTACGTGCAAAGGAGGTACCCTAAAAAAAATGTTTTTCATGGTTTTATTTTAACTTTAACTATTTATTATGTAATCTAAATAAGTTGTTTCATATGCACCTTCTCATTAAAAAGTTAAAGAATATTTTTTACATTCAATCGGGAGTTGGGTCAACCCAGAGCAATCAGGATTGAAGGGTTTATGATTTTTTTTTAAATAAACTTATTTATAATACTAGCCTTGTTTCACGTAGATTAGACACCGAACTGCATATAAAAAAATATTTTGAAAACGTTTTTGGATTTTAAAATGGGTTTATCCAGCCCGACACGAAAAAAAAATGCCTCTGGAGATCGACCCACCTACTGCAGTGAAGTCAGACACACATCTAACCCATATCAATCCAACACATTATAATAAATGCCACAGCAAAATAATATACACCAAGCATCAATTCACCCAACCACCTCTATATTCCAGTATCATTTCACAGATAGGTCACTCCATACAAAGTTCCGAGACACATGAATAGTCCTATTCAAAACACGTTCCAATGGCACATGTAAATAAATAACTTACGGACTAAGGACAGCCCAGAATTGTGTGTTAGGGGTGCTACACACATGCTCGGGTCCAGGCATATTCGGTTCGGCCGACCCGAAGCAATTGCTACACATGTTTGGCTTTCATTCGACTTGTGTCGATCGTCAAACTCCGGATTAGGATCCGTTCGACACAATTCGAGCTAAGCCGAGCGGCTTTTCCCGAACATATAATATACATACATACTTACATAAACTCACGCCTTCTTCCCATGGGGGTAGGCAGAAACTATAGAACGCCACTTGCTACGCTCCTTACATACTCCTTTTGCTTCGCCTACGTTCATACATCTAGTCATACACGCACGCCGGTTGCGAGTACTACGCACCTGACCTTTCTGAAGAACATCACCAATTTGGTCACTATATGTCCTTCTAGGGCGTCCCTTCCCGGCGTTTCCACTCACCTCTGCTTTATAAATACCTTTTGTTAGTCGCCTTTTACTCATCCTCTCCACATGACCAAACCATCTCAGCATACTCTTTTCAATCTTTGTCACTACATCTTCTTTTAAACTGCACCGTTGCCTTATCACCTCATTTTTCAGCCTAACATTCATATAATATACAGGGTTATTTTTAAAACGTCAATAACCTCTTAAGGGGTCATTTTACTTATCATTATGAACAACTTTTACTATGGGACCAAACCTGAAATCGCGAAAAAAAATCAGCTGTTCCCTACATTTTAACGAATTATTCGAACATAAATGTAGGGAACAGCTGGTTTTTTTTTCGCGATTTCAGTTTAGGTCCTATAGTAAAAGTTGTTCATAATGATGAGTAAAATGACCCTTTAAGAGGTTATTGACGTTTTAAAAATGACCCTGTATACATATTATCTGCTCCATTGGTCTAGTGGTCGCAAGCGCTACTGCTGAGGTCCTGGGTTCGACTCCTAGGTCGCGCAAAGCATTATTGGGTTTTTCCATCTAGAATTTCTCAGTAACAGCTAGGAGTCTGGATTTGTGCTCGGTTGATGGCATTAGGCTCGCCCCCTATTACATGGGACTTACAGCATAACCGGCAAAATTTGGGTGTACCTACAAAATGTGGTTGTACTACATTTTTAATTGGCATAAGTCTGTGATTAGCTCCACAAATTTCAGAACATTGCATAGAAGATACCTGGACGGTTAATAAAAAAAAAATCGTTTGATTAGGTTGTCCAGGGTAAGCATCTACTTTAACCCCTAAAAATGTTATAGTTCACGAATGAATAAAATCTATAGCAGTTACTATGATTCGAATTTGGATAGATAAAGGTAAAATAATTCGATTATCAACAACTAATAAACGAAAACTATTAGGGGATATTTCATTAAGAGGACATTATGTAATAATCAAATTCAATATTATGAAAATCTGAGTATTCATAACTTCAATATCATTGATGACCGATAGATTTTTGCGTACCGCTAAAGCCCTGACATTGCCATTTCGGCAATGCTGCGCCCAAACCCTCAGATTCAAGATTCAAGCTATTGGATTGGTTGAAAATAGTCTTAAGTAATGCTTGAGTACTGAGTAACGCTCTATAAATACGGGCCTAGGGGTACACCTCTGCGTAACCCTTTGGGGATTACATGTGAGGTGTTATTTTTATGTATATCTACATTATATTCGATTTTGCCGTCCGGGTGTGCCGAATAATGCCAACCCGGACAAGTGTGTATCACGCCGGAAAGTTCACAGTTCCTGACTTCGGTGTTGAACCTTCGGAATTGGTAGCGTATTGAATGTTGTAAAGTATTCATCGTTGTTGTGTCTTGAGTTGCTGGTGACCTTTTGACGTTCAGGCGTGTGTGTGTGATTCGAGTTTAAACTGTAGATCGAGAACTTTGTAACTTTGTTCTATTGGCAAGTTCTAGACTTCGAAAAGGGTTTTAATTCTAAACAATCAGCTTTGTCACTTGGCACATCACTATTTAAACAATGTAGAAAGGACCTTTAAGGCGACGATAACCGACTTTTAATGATTTTATACTGAAGATCACGTCTAAAGGAGTAGTGTTAATGATTTGAAAAAAAAATATAATGTGTTAAATTAAAGCATTTTTTCAATAACTTAATATGTGAACATTTTAGATTATGTTTATATTACATAGTGAAATTAATTTGTAAAGTTATGTCTAACGCGGATTAAAAACTGAGAATGGCGCAAAATCTACCAAGCGAATTTTTCTGAAACCTTCACTAATTTAAAGATAATTTAGTTATTGATCTTTTAGTATACGCGTTTTATTAAAATACTTATCTTTTGATTTGTGTATAATAAATTATTAATGCGTCAAATTGGGGACAGCGCTCCTTGGTGGGCGAGTCCTATTACTGGCTGAACGTAGTACCACGCGTTGCGTGAGCTCAGTACAGAACACGCAAGCTAACCACCCGAGGTCACTGGCATATATCTGAGTCTTAATGACTAGGGTAGGTACGTACATGCTAAGAATGGTCAACTATCATTTTGACGAGTCGATGGAAGCTGCGCGCTTATGTCGACTCTTCAAAATGATAGTTAGAATAGCTAGACAATAGCGAGCATTTTAACACCATACTTCTATCGCCAACCCGCCTTCCAAGCGTGGCGATTATGGCAAACCCCTCCTTGGTGAAACAGTGGACGTCTTTTGGCTGAAATGATGATGATGATGACACAATGGCGAGCAGCGTTTTCCTGTCACTTAACAAATAAAGCTTGAGGAAACTTATCTCCAGGCTGTCATAAAAAGCAATATAGTCCTGATTTACCAGAAAAATATATCATCTCACATGTGCCAAAACCTAGGAGAAAAGCTCAAAATTATCAACATTGTTTTCAAGTGGGAACATTACGTCTAAACTCAACCAAAATAGCAAAATAATAATGTTATTAATAATAATAACATTGTATGTAATAAGTTTTAGAAAATAAGTTGTTATTGTTAAGTTTGCTTCACTATTGCATTGGGTTTTACCTGTAAAAATTGTTGTAAGTGATTATATAAATAAATAAATAATATATTATGGATGACGCCTACGTAAAAAAAAAAAAAATCTGTTTTGGCCATTAGTGATAAAACGAATTAAAGTTAGGGAGTGGGGGCTCGTTGCGTCACAATTTAGTATAAAATTAAGGCGATTAACACACGGCACCGCGAACCGCCGCGGTAGGCGGTGAAGCGGATCTCAATGTCGCTTTGGCCTCTAATAAATCCGTTGATGCCTAACACACGTACACCGCCCGACCGCGCGGTTGAGCGGTGCTCTCACCATATGAAACCGCGGCGGTGCGCGGTGCCGTGTGTTAATCGCCTAAGCAAGGCGTGACGGTGAGAGGCCCTTCTTGCCCCGCCGACGCTCGGTTAAGCAGAGAAGGCACTCCGGAGCCATCTGCAACAGGTTATTATCAAAAAAAAAAAAAGTTATGCCACATTTTAACTCAATGTATCGCCTTTGCCTTTTGACTACGTAAAGAAAAATACGTGTCCATTGTTTTTTTACTGACAAACAAAAAATCTTTTTCTGTCGTAATCCCTATTTACGAGCATTCTAAACAACTCCTGATACATTCATATAGGCAGACGCTGGTGAGCTGGCCAATCCTGCTTCAACGATCAATACAACAGCTTACAGGCTGGCTAGCTAGGTGAAACTGAAGTGCCAATGGGCTTGACGAGTGAAATATTGAGGCTGATATGGTGAAGGATTTATGGAGAATTAGCTTTAAGCTGCAGTTTCACTCACATCCAAGAACCACTACTTTATATAAATACAGGGTGCTCGGTAATTCGATCTATTCCTTGAAAGCGGCTATACTAGAGGTCATTTCCAACAAATTAAGCCCCAACAACTAGGGGTCGAAAATGTATGGTTTCCGAGTAACGGAGGTTTTTAGATTATTGTTAAAATTTACAGACTGGTCGCCAATTAAATCATAATTAAAAATAACTACTTCTCTCTCGACACTTATAAATTTGTTATTTTTCTGACTGATGAATCAATGATAAACCAGTGCTCATTTATAAAAAAATACATGCCCTAAATTCCCATAATTTCAGACATAAAGTTTTGAGTGCAAAGAAAATATTCTTTGTTTTATAATTTTTGAAATTTAGACGTGTTTTACTTGAAAAAAATGTGTGTGTGGCGGGGCTTAATTTAATGGAATTTACCTCTAGTATAACCTCTTTCAAGGAATATGTCGAATTACCGAACATCCTGTATAGCCGGGTAAGAGTTTTGTTTTGTGCAAAATATAGTCTACCAGCTGAACATCCAAATTCGTAAAGTAATTTCTGGGTGCTTGAGTAACAAACAGCTTTAGCTACTAAATAAGGTTGGTCTATCTTTTGAAAATAAACGAAATTATGTGAGTGAAATTCACTTGTTCTCGCGGGTTGATGATTGCTCGATGTTTATCTGTAACCTCTGGCTATTACAACCTAAGATTACAACTGTACGTATTACTTGACATGATTACGTGCCATCTTGTGTTTGGCATTGGGCCTATTTATTTCCAACTAGCTTTTGCCTGCGGCTTCGCCCTTGTGGAGGTGGGAAATTATCCAAATGGAACGTACTACCGGGATTGAAAGAATCCTTTGTCCTATTCCAGGAAATTCTACCCCTAAGACGAACCACTAACCCAGGACATGGTCTACCTGTGTGCCGATTTTCATCGAAATCCTCTCAGCTGTTGAAGCGTGAAAAGGTAAGAGACTGACAGAGTTACTTTAGCATTTTTGATATTAACTAGCTTCTCTGCGTGAAATGTCAGCCCCCGACCCACTGCATCGCATCGCATCGCATCGCCCGCCCGCGCTATTACTTCGTTTTCGCTTAGCGTTGTTTCTGACTTTTATCATTTTGTTCGGCGCCTAAGGGTCTTAAGGCGACGATAACCGACTTTTAATGATTTTATACTGAAGATCACGTCTAAACGAGTAGTGTTAATGGTTTGAAAAAAAAATGTTAAATTAAAGCATTTTTCAATAATTTAATATGTGATTATTTTAGATTATGTTTATATTACATACTGAAATTAATTTGTAAAGTTATGTCTAACGCGGATAAAAAACTGAGAATGGAGCAAAATCTACCAAGCGTATTTTTCTTAAACCTTCACCAATTTAAAGATAATTTAATTATTGATCGTTTAGTATACGCGTTTTATCAAAATACCTTTTGTTTTGTGTATAATAAATTAATAATGCGTCAAATTGGGGACAGTGCTCCTTGATGGGCGAGTCCTATTACTGGCTGAACGTACGACGCGTTGCGTGAGCTCAGTACAGAACACGCAAGCTAACCACTCATGGTCACTGGCATATATCTGGGTCTTAACGTGATATTAACTAACCTATAACCCTACTCAAGAGTTGGACTATCAAATGCAAAACATATTTTTTTTAAATCCAACTGGTACTTGCAGAGGGGCTCGTGGTTAAATAATATCAGCCACATGGGTCGATCGGAGGTTAAACTACGCTTGTCGCGGTCTGTTCGTGGATGGATGACCATCCATTAAATATCGTGATTCTTCCGTGCCTCGGAAAGCACGTTAAGCCGTTGGTCCCGGCTGTCATTCGTAGATCCTTGACGCGGGTAGTCAGAAGCCCGAAAGTCTGACAACCAGTTTTACCAAGGGGTATCGTGTTACCCAGTAACTGGGTTCTAGAAGTCAGATAGGCAGTTGCTCCATGTAAAACGACTGGAAGCCGACTCTAAAATATGTAATTGGGGCAAAGCTAGGCAGATTGAGTTCCACTGATTAGCGTTCATAATATACAAACAAACTCTAAGATTTATTATATTAAGGCAACGATAACCGACTTTTAATGATTTTATACTGAAGATCACGTCTAAACGAGTAGTGTTAATGATTTGAAAAAAAAAAATGTTAAATTAGAGCATTTTCTCAATAACTTAATATGTGAATATTTTAGATTATGTTTATATTACATCGTGAAATTAATTTGTAAAGTTATGTCTAACGCGTATAAAAAACTGAGAGTGGCGCAAAATCTACCAAGCGTATTTTTCTGAAACCTTCACCAATTTAAAGATAATTTAATTATTTATCTTTTAGTATACGCGTTTTATTAAAATACCTTTTGGTTTGTGGGGACTGCGCTCCTTGATGGGCGAGTCCTATTACTGGCTGAACGTACGACGCGTTGCGTGAGCTCAGTACAGAACACGCAAGCTAACCACTCAAGGTCACTGGCATCTACCTCCGTCTGAAGTATATAGATAATATGTTAGTATATTAGTATGGATGGATTGCTTATTCTTCTAAAATATTAGTTGCTCTCATATTAGAAGCGTCGCGTCGGTCATCACTCCTTACAGTATTATTTCTATTTTCACCTCTTTGAATTTACGGATCCTGAACCCAATGTGTGTTACAACCCCATCGTTTATTATTATGCAAGGTAAAAAGAAGTGTCAATGGGTTTCGTACGTGAGATATAAGAGTAAAGCGGTATTAAGGTCATTTGGAGGAAAAGAGGGTAATTTGTAACCAGGTAATATGAAGTTTGGAGAACGTGCGTGGTGTATCTCCAGCATGCGTATAGTGCTACCTTATGAGATCTTAAGAATGGTACCTTAGTAAGGTTACAAAATTGATCTAAAGTATAATCATCTTCCCGAAGAATTGCCAAGCTTAAGTGTCAGTGGGCAGGCACATTGCTCGCAGAACTGATGGCCGATGCGGGAAGCACAGAACCGGTCGAAGTGGCGGTGCTTGGGGGAGGCCTATGTCCAGCAGTGGACGTCTTTCGGCTAAAATGATGATGATGATGATAATTATCTTTATCACCTGTATTAAGTTTATAATAGCATAGAATAGAATACTCTTTATTATGTACACCATAAAAGTTACAGATATAAAAGTTTAAATTTTACATAGGGTGACACAATGGGCGGTCTTATAGCATATTAGATGAAGTAGTGATTATTAGCAAACGATGGATATTACTAGAACTTGCTCTCTTAACCTAATACATAAGATGTCTTCAGTTCCCAACAATAGGACAGAATTTGTATTTTTGTTCTGAACTAATGGAGCACATTAAAATAATGATTAATTCCGATATCATTCACTCAATTTTCCAAAGAAACCCCAAAATCTGCGGAACCCCTAATCTTCATAAAAGTTACACGCTTGATTACACCATTGATCAGTGAGCTGGTCACCATTGAATCATAGCTTTTAGCCATAAGAACCCTTTTTTATCGCTGTATTGAAGACAAGTCACTCGGAGCTCTCATTTTATTTTTGACATTACTTTAGGAGAGCGAACGTAATTTTAGGGCTATTCTGTGAATTTTTGTGTACGCGTTTTTTTTGTTCCGTTGCTGTATTAAAAAATGTCGTCTATTTTAATATTGTTTCAGTGTTTAATTACATTTTTGCAATGCGGTTGAAGAAAAAAGCAGAAAACTATGGTTCCACATTTTTGTGGGCCTCTCATAAGATTCTTAGAAATCGACCCTAAACATTATCTTTTAATTATCCATTACATACGAGTAACATTTTGAAAAATACAAAATTAAATTATTATACAGACTATTTCGATGAATGTATGAAGTTTTTGTTTTACGTTGCGGATATAATTTTCATAGCGAAAGTTGTTTAGTATGTACGAGTAGAATCACCCTGTTAGGTGACTAAGTGACCAACTTGTATTTTTTTTTTTTTTTTAATGTTGCCCCACACTAGGAATTTCTCCTGTATTGTGGGTGCGTTTACAAACATTTAAATTCACATACACAAACAGCCAGACTAGTTAGATTAGTTAGTCATTTAATAAGTACCTAAGTAATAAGTATATAGTAATTACGTGTTGTATGTACCTTGTTTAATTAGTAGTTGTATAATTTACAATTTATATTAGTTTTCTGATGAAACATAATATTTTACGAAGTTAGCTGAAAAGAATATTGTACAGTCGACTATAAAGAGATGTATACCCCCTAACTTCGGTACAAATAATTATACACATGATACATGACGATTATATGTGTTCACTAAATGTGCCAAATTTATGTATACAGCAAGATTGTAATGTGTACACATTACAGTGTCAATCTTGCTGTATACATACATTTGGCACATTTAATTGAAACATAAATCTGTCATACATCATGTGTACAAGTATTTGTAACAAACATTGACAACATCATCAAAGGATATATATTTTTGTAACTTTAAAATGTATACATCTCTTTGTAGTCGACTGTACAAGAACTTGCACATCGTAAAATTGAAGAGTATTTTCTCGTAAACCGAGTTCATTATTGAGCGCGATTTTCAGTAATGTAAACATCACTAAAGCTTAGGTAGTCTGATCTACTGCGAAGACAATAAAATCTTTTTATCCTTTTCAATCTGAAACCAATTACAAAGTCTTGCAGTTAGCTTAGTCGTCTCACAAACTTTTAAGAGTCAATAGATGCTAGATAAGACAATGTAGGACATAGATCAGTGACCTATCGTAATGGAAACTAGCTAATAAATCCTCCATTCTAGATTATTTGACGACACGTTTGGCGCAGTGGTTAAGCGATTGACTGCTGCGCTGCGTGTCGCGGGTTCGATTCCCGCATGGAACAAATATTTGTATGACCTACAAGTAGTTGTTCCGGGTCTGGCTGTTTGTGTATGTGAGTTTAAATGTTTGTAAACGCACCCACAATACAGGAGAAATTCCTAGTGTAGTAACGTTTAAAAAAAAAAAATGCAAAGAGGCAAAGAAACTACCACTCGATTAACATCTGTAATAATAATTACTATTGGTCGCCCACTAGTCGAAATTCTACCCCCTCTACTTACAATCTATTTAGTACTTATTAATTCCATGAGTACATTAATACGATGCTATTATAAAGTACTTACTAATTCCGTGCTATTAAAAAGAACTTACTTATTCCATGCTCAAGCTGTCACTTCTGTCACCTATCTATCTTCGAGTCATGAGGCCCTGGTACTATGTATGTGTGTGTGTGTCAAACGCATGGTAGTGTGTGTAAAGTTATTTTTTTATTCATCATCATCATCATTTCCGCCGAAAGACGTCCACTGCTAGACATAGGCCTTCCCAAAAAATGGGGGGGGGGGATTTGCCATAATCGCCACGCTTGGCAGGCGGGTTGGCGATCACAGTATGGTTTTTAAAATGCATAGAGAACGCTGCTGCCCATTCTCTAGTAAGTCCATTAGTCGCCTTTTACGACAACCACGGGAAGAAATGGGATGGTGCTATTCTTTACGTCCGGCACCAAACGGAACTTGAGTACATTAATTCCATGCTATTATAAAGTACTTACTAATTCCATGGTACTAAAAAGTACTTACTTATTCCATGCTCAAGCTGTCACTTCTGTCACCTATCTATGTTCGAGTCATGAGGCCCTGGTACTATGTATGTGTGTGTGTGTGTCAAACGCATGGTAGTGTGTGTAATGTTTTTTAAATTAATTATATTATTTCTTAAGCATCACACTATTAATAATTATAAAGGCGAAAGTTTGTGAGTGGGTTTGTTACTTCCTCACGCTCAAAAGGCTGGACGAATTTTGAAAGAAATTTGAATGGAGTTAGCTGACACCCTGGATTAACATATAGGCTACTTTTTATCCCGATATTCAAACGGGATCGAGACTTACGCTAGTGAAACAGCGGGGCGCAGCTAGTATTATATAAAAATATTAGCTGTCTGCATTCCTCCTCCATAATAAACTTTAACTGTGCCAAATTTTAAAGTTCTCGCTTCACGTATTGATATAATGATGATGATTATTGTCTCTCTGCAGGACAAAAACCTCTTTTAATACATTGATCACTTGATTTCAGACTAATATTGATGTCAACAATGTCCAAAATATACTCAGAAGATACATATGAAAAGAGAAAACGTCACATTAGTCCTTGGCTGGATTTGAACCCACAACCTCGTGCATCAGAGGCAGGGCTTTTACCACAGGGTCATCACGACACTTAGTAACACCTGTGTAATAAAATATGATTAACATCTTACTTACGAGTATAAGGGATAAGCAGCAGCGTCCTTCTCTCTGCTTTTAAAGAATAAACTCAATACTCAATATATTTATTGCTTCCACATGTGGACATATGATCATTGTGGACCCTATCGGGTACAGCAAAAGTAGGAGAAGAAAAAGGGCTTTTATTTGACTCCTCACCATTTCAGCCGAAAGACGTCCACTGCTGGACATAGGCCTCCCCCAAAAGGGTGGAGGGGGGTGCCCTATTTGACTACTTAGTTTTTAATAATAACATTGTAATTATTTTATAAAACATGTTTTAAATATTATAATAGCATTTAGATAATAAAAATTGTTTTATTTTATTTATGATACTCGTATTATTAAATTTTTGGTCTTCTTTATATTTTTCTAGTAATTTATTATATATTTTAATTGACATGACTAGTGTACTTGTTGAGTGCATTTTTAGCTTAAAGCTTGGTAAGTTTAATCTATTTTTATGGAGTAATATATATTTTGACTGTATATTTTCTCTTGTCGTGTAAATGTGTTGGTAATTTCGAACGAATTTGCATATTTCTAGAATGTGTAGGCAGAGGGTTAGTATTTAGTAGGAAATGAGGTTTGCAGCTGTCGGTATCTTTTATATTTACTAGGATTCTTATAAGTATTTTTTGCAATGTGAAAGGTGTCAGTGTATCTGTGCTGTTTCCCCACAGTATCACGCCGTATCTGAGCCTCGCATGTGTGTATAATAGGTAACAAGTGCAGTTTTAAGGTATTTTTGACTTCACTACTCAATATCACACACAAACTCTTTAACTATGATAGTACTCGTAGTTTCATATCAGGAATTACCAATCTGCCAATAAAGCAATTATGTCGTTTTGTCTATGACCTGTTAGTACTCGTAGCGAGAATGGTCATATTATTTAAAGTAGCAGACTTTGGAGATATTACTGGCTGTTAATATCTCCAAAGGATTTTTTTTACCTTCACTTAAAAGGTTAAACCCTTTATTTCTTGAAAGTTCAAGGAATAAATTGGTTAAGTTCCAAAGGCAATAAAAGATAGATAACATAAATTTGAGAATACTGATTTAGTAGTAGCAAGCCATAAAACTTGAGGTCCACAAACGAATTCTAGAAAGGACAAATTAAAGTTTTCCTGCCCCATTTCAATAGTTACAGCCTTGAGTGTAGAATTCGGTTTCAACCTTCAGGGATTACAAACATGAAAGGCATGTAACGTTATACAGTTTCAGTAAACCATGTTCTTAAAGTATCATTATATTAATACGTGAAGCAAAAACTTTGTACCCCTTTTTACGAAAATTACGCGGACGAAGGAGTTTGAAATTTGGCACAGTTAAAGTTTATATTGGAGGAGGAGGAGGATTGCGGAAAGCTAATATTTTTATATAATACGAATTAGAAATAAATTAAATTATTTAAAAAAAAACATTATACACACTGCCATGCGTTTGACACACACACACATAGTACCAGGCCTCATGATTTGAAGATAGATAGGTGACAGAAGTGACAGCTTGAGTATCGAATAATTAAGTACATTTTAATAGCATGGAATTAGCGTACTCGTGGAGTTACATACATATTTAGAGGTATGAAGAACAGGTTGTAAAGTTCACTCATTTTCTATAGAAAAGGGGGGATCCTCCAACTAGACGGGTGTTGTGTCTGGTGGGCAACTGCCTGACGGTTGATGTCGGGACGTTGTATTATATATTTGCTAGTCGCGCGGTAAACTCTGCTTGCGCGATGCAGGACTTTGCGTGACGTCAGTGTGACGCGTCGTTCGCATGCGGCGATTTTGATGCCGCTACACATACATACATAAACTCACGCTTTCTTCCCATGGGGGTAGGCAGAAACTATAGAACGCCACTTGCTACGCTCCTTACATGGAGTTAGTAAGTACTATATAGATTTTAAGTAGAGGGGTTCGATTTTCGACCAGTGGGCAACCACTAGTTCATATTAAATAGACTGTATGTGGCATAAGATAACCACACTTGTACCATAACACCTATTATACATTCGAAACTCTGCTCTTAATGTCTGGTTTAATATGTTTTTGCGGCTATAGTAGTTTATTTATTTCTTTCTGTAACAATATTTACATTGTATCAAAATTTTACACAAAAATTTAACACACACACTTATTATTTACTTTACTTCTGAAAAATTTTCATCTGTGAGGACCAACATTTTGATGAATGAATGAGCGAATAAATAAATGAATGAATGGTTTATTTGCCAGAATATTGGTGCATTAATAACAGATGGTTTCACGATATTCGACTTTTCAGTCGTGCAAATATTTAAGTTACATACTTATTACAAATGGATTGCAGTCTGGGTCGTGGTAACAAGTTATATTAGGATTATGTAAGCAAATATTATTTTCTGTTTCAGGCAGGTCCATAAGAATAAAGATTCGGTTGGCGTCTGTTAATTACTTAGGGAAAACCACTGGACACGACTTTTAGGTGTTGGATAAATTTTCAAGGAAAGTAAAAATGTTAATTATTCCAATGTTAAATTTTAGGATTTACTTTGACAGTGAGAGAGGACAACAAGTTTGTTCCTTTTATATTAAAATGAGCTAACGTAGCGCAATGCTAGTAAAAAATAAAACCGGCCAAGTGCGTGTCAGACCACGCACAATGAAGGGTTCCGTAGTTGGGATGAATTTATCCCAAAAACACACTTAACGTTGTAGTTGAAAAACCTGTTCTCCCATACATAGTTTTTTTTTTTTTTTTATACGTTGCCCCACTTTAGGAATTTCTCCTGTATTGTGGGTGCGTTTACAAACATTTAAATTCACATACACAAACAGCCAGACCCGAAACAACTACTTGTAGGTCATACAAATATTTGTTCCGTGCGAAATTGGACCCGCGACACGCAGCGCAGTAGTCAATCGCTTAACTAACTGCGCCAACCGTGCCGTCAAAAAATCGATATACGCCACTGTCACTTTTCTAACTGTGAATGTAAGTTTGTAATCCTAATTCTTTTATTTATGTGATAAAACTATTTATTAGCAATTTTCGGACAAGACAAGATAGATGCTAGGTCAACGGGAAGTACCCTATAGGTTTTGGTTTACTTGCGAGTATCAAAATATGTCGCATAAATCACCGTAATTTTTTAAAGCGTTGACTTAGCAGCTTGATTTTTTAGAGCTTCAACGGATCGTAGATTTACGTATTTGATATTAATTTCAATTTGATTCCTCTATGCGTTCCTGAGAAAAAGAGTCTTGACAGACTGACAGACAGGCAGACGGGCAACGAAGTGGTCCTATAAGGGTTCCGTCTTTTCCTTTTGAGGTACGGAACCCTAAAAAAACGAGCGAGCCTTACAGTAGTCGCATAATATGATGTGTAACATCTGACATCTCACCTTGGTAATCTAAGCAACTGAGCAGCGGCAGAAATGACACCCTCTACTTAAGACGGAGATATATGCCAGTGACCTTGACTAGTTAGCTTGCGTGTTCTGTACTGAGCTCACGCAACGCGTCGTACGTTCAGCCAGTAATAGGACTCGCCCATCAAGGAGCGCTGTCCCCAATTTGACGCATTATTAATTTATTATACACAAAAAAAAGGTATTTTGATAAAAGGCGTATACTAAAAGATCAATAATTAAATTATCTTTAAATTGGTGAAGGTTTCAGAAAAATACGCTTGGTAGATTTTTCACAATTCTCAGTTTTTTATCCGCGTTAGACATAACTTTACAAATTAATTTTACTATGTAATATAAACATAATCTAAAATATTCACATATTAAATTATTGAGAAAATGCTCTACTTTAACATATAATATTTTTTTCAAATCATTAAAACTACTTTTTTAGACGTGATCTTCAGTATAAAATCATTATAAGTCGGTTATCGTCCCCTAGGCGACGATAACCGACTTTATATGTGAATATTTTAGATTATGTTTATAATTACATAGTGAAATTAATTTGTAAAGTTATGTCTAACGCGGATAAAAAACTGAGAATGGCGCAAAATATACCATGCGTGTTTCTCTGAAACCTTCACCAATTTAAAGATAATTTAATTATTGATCTTTTAGTATACGCGTTTTAATAAAATACCTTATGTTTTGTCTATAATAAATTAATAATGCGTCAAATTGGGGACAGCGCTCCTTGATGGGCGAGTCCTATTACTGGCTGAACGTACGACGCGTTGCGTGAGCTCAATACAGAACACGCAAGCTAACCACTCAAGGTCACTGGCATATGTCTCCGTCTTAAGTAGATGGTGTCATTTCTGCCGCTGCTCAGTTGCTTAGATTACCAAGGTGAGATGTCAGATGTTACGCATATATCTGCGTCTTAATGCACTATTGCCATATATTCTTCGAATATAATTTTTTTTGGTGGTCACGAATGCGACTTGATATGCAGCTATACCACACTAGACTGAGCGACTTGTCACAAGGACAAATGTAGATATGATTACTTACTCGATGATCTCTCACTTACCCGAAATCGGGATGCTATACTTGTTACGGTTGTATAATATCATATTTAGTTCTGGTGATCTCCCATCCCAGTGGCATGAAGTTAAAGTCGTAGCTATTACTAAGGCTGGTGGCTCGTCGAGTGGCAGTGGTAAGCTCAGACCTATATCGTTAATATCATGTACCTGCAAAATTTTCCATGCGATGATTGCAAAGAGACTTGAGTGGTTTGTGGAAAGAAATGGGATCTTATCACCGTTTACTACTGGTTTTCGAAGAGGTCGATCTTGCCTTGATTGTTTAGCACGCCTGGTGACACAAATCCAAATTGGCTTTTCCAAAGACCTTCCTACGCTGGCTTGTTTCTTGGACATTGAAAGCGCGTACAATAATGTTTAAATAAATCAAATGACGATTATTCTTGATAACTTGAACGTGGGTAGAAGTATCTGCCAGTATATATGGAACTTCCTTAGCGAACGGCATCTTAAAATCACTAGTGATTCTGGCGGAGATAATGAAATAGTTAGAATTCGCGAGAAACGGTTTGGCTCAAGGTGACCCTTTGTCACCGCTTCTTTTTAACATTACAACTTTTAGGATTTGTCGGGACATTGCTGAAAACATAGGTATATACGCAGACGACTTTGTACTCTATGTATACAACTGGAAAGGATATTCTTGAATGTGCAGAAAAAAATCAATATTCATTAAATACATTTACTGAAATATTGGAAGAGTTAGGTTTAGAAGTTTCAGTAAGTAAGTCAAAATTTTGTATTCTTAATAAAGGTCGAAGACAACAACAGGTAAGCCTGATAGTAAATAATGGTCCCCTTGGTGATGTAGTTACGTATAAATATTTAGGAATGTGGCTTGACAAATCTTTACGCTGGAGTAGGCATATTAATGAAACCGTTGAAAAGGCCTTAAAGTACGTAAACATGCTAAAAAATCTTGCAAGTTCTTCGTGGGGTGTGCATCAGAGCCACCTGCGAATAATATATATAGCAATTACAAGAAGTAGGTTGGATTATGGGTCTTTCTTTTATAATAATAGTGCTAAAACACACCAGTATAAATTACACAAAGTTCAGAATCAGGCACTAAGAATAGTGGGCGGATTTATAAGAAGTCTGTGTTCCTCCACTGTATTTGCGAAGAAAGTGGTTAGCATATAAGTTTTGTTTAAAATCTTGCTCCATTGTCGGTAATGTTACAAAAAAATTTTTAGCGGAACTTGGCGGTTTGGGACACATCAGATACTGGTCAAATAAAGATATGCCACTTTTAACTACAGTGTATAGAGAAGTCAAAGAAGAAAATAGATAGCAAACCGTTTTTAGAAATGTTTAGTTTAAGAACATGGGTTACCAAAATTAACATTCATAGTTTAATTATTCGAAGCCTAGATGTAATTAAAATGCCTGATGATGTAATTAAATGTTATTAGCGCACCCACAATACAGGAGAAATTCCTAGTGTGGGGCAACGTTTAAAAAAAAAAAAAAATTAAAATGCCTAAGAGGACATAAATGATCCGAATTATTTGTATTATTCTACAGTGTCTGAACTACGAGAAACATATTGTGAATATTATGTTATTTACACCGATGGGTCCAAAACTGCTGAGGGAAGAGGTGCTGCCTTTTATGATCCCCTTAGACCAGAAAATAGTAAAGTTTTAAAATTAATGCCGCTTTGTGCGTTATGTCGTTGGAACTCATTGCGATTTCGGAGGCCTTATCATATGCTGGAACCATTGGTGTTTATTGTATAAGGTTGATTTTTTGTTGTCTTGGTTTTTTAAAGAAAACGACGTGTATTCAGTATGCAGGTTTATTCGCAACTGTATGAACATAGTGGACTGTAAGTATACATGTATAGATAGCTATTACTTAAACGTATCTATAGACTCATCACACACAAAACGCTAATCTTCTTGGACATTCCGCCCGCCAAAGAACATAGTTCTTTAACTACACTTTAAAAAATAAACTTAAACTCAAACAATGAAAAAAAAATAGAAATACATAATTATGCGTAAACTTACCACATCTTCAACTTACAACAGATAATGTAAGTAAACACAACTCTTAAGAAATATGCCTCTCAACATCGTAATAAAAAATACAATTGAATGAATAACAGAACAGCCTGTATTGTTCTTATTTGTAGTAAGTAAATATATTCAAGCAAAAAATAACACGTTTCATAGGTATTAGTATCTAGCTCAACAGAACTTAATGGTGCAGGTAAAGAATAGGTTCGCGTAGTAATTAGATTACGTAAATAAACTCTGAACTTGAACCAACTAGAAAAACTACTAAACTACTAAAATAACACTAGGTATAATAAGAAATAAACAAATGTCATTTAGTTAAAATACAAATTTTGCTTACTGGACGCTTATATTCTCCGGTTTTACACCTTACCGATACGACTCGGGTTACATTATCAGGTCCAGGATATTTTTTGATAATTTTACCAAGTAACCATTTAGCTGGCGGTACCTGGTCTTCCTTTAAAACAACAACATCGCCTATTTCTGGTTCATCCCGTTTAGTGTTCCATTTATACCTTTGATTTAAATTAACTAGGTATTCCTTATACCACCTATTCCAAAAATCTGTTACAATTTTTTGCGTTAATCGCCATCTATCCAACCCAACAATATTACAATTAGTGTAATCCTCATCTGCAATATTTAATAATGGTTCGCCTACCAAAAAATGACCTGGTGTCAAGGGTAGAGGGTCATTTGGGTCATCGCTCAACAAGGAAATCGGTCTCGAGTTTAAACACGCCTCCACTTGCGCCAGGACAGTCCACATTTCTTCATATGTAAGTGTGCTATTTCCTACTACTTTTTTCAAATGGGTCTTAGTACTGCGCACTGATGATTCCCACAGCCCGCCAAAGTTAGGCGAGTGCGGCGGAATATAATGCCAGGTGGTTCTTTCTAAAGAAAGTAGCTCTGCTAATTCTCCAGGAAGAGAAGACTTGGCACTATTAAACATTTCTCGCATTTGCTTATCGGCACCAACAAAATTGGTGCCATTGTCACTGTACAAATCTTGACAATAGCCTCTACGAGAAGTAAATCGCCTAAATGCAGCAATAAACCCTTTGGTAGTCATGTCGGTTACTGCTTCTAAATTGACTGCTCGTGTAACCATACACACGAATATGCATATATAACTTTTATAAGACTTAGCTCCTCGACCTGGTGAAAATCTGATAAAAACAGGACCACAATAATCCACACCAGTAGATTTGAATGGCTTACTGGGTTTCAACCTTGCCTCTGGAAGCAGGCCCATAATAGGAGTAGTCTTTCTTGTAGAGTATCTCAAACAAATAGTGCACTCTCTAAAATATTTTTTAACACGTTCCTTAGCACGTAAGATCCAGTATTTGGTTCTAAGAAAATTTAACATAGCCTGTGGACCACCGTGCAATGTTTTTGCATGAGCATCCGCAATTAAAACCTCGGTAAAATGATGGTTACCAGGCATAATTATTGGGTGCTTCGTGTCATAGAACGCGTCCGATTGTGCTATGCGTCCACTTACTCTTAGTATCCCCTTTTGGTTCAAAAAAGGACAAAGAGATCGTAATTTACTCTTTTTAGGCACACATCCTCCAATCTTTAACTGTTTTATTTCCAATGAAAACTCGCGTTCTTGTACTTGTTTAATGCATGCTAATAAAGTCTCATTCATTTCACTAGGCGTGATAAACTTAGGTGATTTAGGTCTATTATCTTTCTTTAATTTATAATTCAAAACTCGTCTACAATAGGATACAATTTTTAATAGTTTATTTAAAGATGAATATTTTGACCAAACAAATTCTTCGTCAACGTCAGATAAAACGGTTAAAGATTGGATTCGTTCCTCTTCGTGTGTGTCTTCAATCAGTTTACTCTCTGTATTTATTTTAGTTTCCGACAACCACTGCGGTCCTTTCCACCACAATTTATGCTCACTCAATTCCTTGGGCTGCAGACCACGTGAAGCACAGTCCGCTGGGTTTGTCTCTGATGAAACATGACTCCACTGGTGGTAATCCATAATATTTAATATAGTGGACACTCTGTTGCTAACAAATGTTGCCCATCGACTTGAGCCTCCCTTGAGCCAGGCTAACACTATGGTGGAGTCGGTCCATCCATAGAGATGTTGCTTGGGTATCTCAAGAACTTGTGATACCTCACATAAAAGCTTGGCTGCTAAAGTGGCGCCACACAGTTCAAGTCGGGGTATAGAAATCTCCTTTACGATTGGGGCAACTCGAGTTTTTGCGGTCAGTAAATGTACATGCACTCTATTTGAACTATCAATCACTCGTATGTAAGCCGCTGCCGCAAAAGCTGATTTTGAAGTATCTGAAAATACGTGTAACTCTCTCATACATTCTTGTGTAAAATTCACCCACCTAGGTACTTTAAGAGTTTTCACATCTATTAGCTCTTCTCTGTATTTTAGCCACTCACCATGTAATTCATCCGTCAAACTATCATCCCACTCAAGACCAGATTTCCACAGTTTCTGAATAAATATTTTAGCATTAACTACCACTGGGGCAATCCAGCCTAAAGGATCATACAATCTCGCTACTTCAGATAATACTTGTCTTTTAGTGACTAAATCTTTAGGTTCAGGTAAGTTTACTACGTATTCAAAATTATCATTCTTCCTATTCCAACTCAAACCTAACACCTTGATTAGATCATTAAATTTAATAGGTTGCTTTTCACTCAACTCAGTTTTCCCAATCTGCTCTAAAAAAATCTCATTGTTACTATTCCATTTTTGTAATTCAAACCCGCCACTCTTCATTAAATTTGTATTGCTTCATTAACCGTGTCAGAACCGGTCATTAGGTCATCCATAAAATAACATTGTTTTGTTATTCTCGCCGCTAATGGATACTTATTCCTCTCTAACTCAGCAAGTCTGTGCAATACCTTAACAGCTAGATATGGCGCGCTTGCTGTACCAAACGTTAAACGTAACAATTTGTAACGTTGTATGGACTCTGACGGATCAAATCTCCAGACAACTCTCTGAAAATCTGTGTCCTGGTCCGCCACTATCACCATCCGATACATTTTTACGATATCGGCTACAATACAGATTTTATGATGACGCCATCTTATCAAGATGTGCCTTAAATCTTGTTGTAACCTTGGACCAACAAAAAGCTCATCGTTTAGGGATACACTGTTATCACCTTTGCTCGAAGCGTCAAACACAACTCTCACTTTAGTGGTGTCTTTGTCTTCTCTCACCACAGCATGGTGAGGAAGATAGACAGCTTTAGACTTCTGCAACTCACACTCAGAAACCAGTCTCATGTGGTTCATACTCAAGTACTCACTCATAACTTTATTATATTCTTCTCTCAACTTTGAATCTTTCGATAGCTTTCTTTCTAAATATTTTAACCTCTTCACTGCTCTCTCTTCTGTATTACCATCTTGACACTTAGGATCGTCCGTTGCAAAAGGTAATCTCACTATAAACCTCCCTTCATTATCTCTCACTGTAGTTAAGTCAAACAAATCCTCACATACTTTCTCGCTATTAGTCATCTCTCTCTTTATTAAATTAGGCTCATCTTGCATTTCCCAAAACCTTCTAAGTAACTCATCCTCCTTCACCTGTATGTGCATGCTAATGAGATTATCCTTTGCTAACGTTCGAGATCCCCTTGACATTCTTCCTGACAAAATCCATCCAAACACTGAATTTTGTGCTATTAAATTACAATCAGGATGCTTCATAACGCCATCAAGTATTATTTCACTATAAACCTCTGCACCTAGCAAAATATCGATCGTACCTGGCGTCGCGTATGTAGGATCAGCTAAAGGAAGATTTTCAATTTCTACCCATTTTGAATTGCTCACGTTGGTTGAAGGAAGTAGTGACGTTAAGGAATTCAACACATAAGCGTTAACTACGATGTAATTCGCTGGATTATGACGTGATTCCAAGCGAAGTGAAACCGTGTTTTTTATCCTCTTACGCCCATCTCCCAGCCCTGACACCCAGCCACTTACTGGTTTGCGTACAAGACCCAATAATTGCACAGTTGACTCAGATACAAAAGATGCCTGTGACCCTTGGTCAAGCAAAGCACGAATTATTTGTTTAAAACCGTTAGAACGGAATACCTTAACCTTAGCCGTCGCAAGTAGCTCGCTGTTGGGTTGTAGCTCTCCTCTAGAAAATGTAGCAGTTATGTTTGTGTCACCTCGTGTTGTACTCGCTCTTTCCTGTTGTGGTTCACTCGGTGACACTGCGGCTGCCTGCTCCCGGCAGCTGGATGGCTCCTGGTTCTCTCTCTCAAAGTGTAACATCGTATGATGTCTTCTCCCACATTTCTTACAGCTGAATGAATGACGACATTTAACTACCGCGTGAGTTGGTGCCAAGCAATTAAAACATAATTTACTCGTTTGAACGAAGTCCTGTCTTTCCTTAGGTGTCATAAGGCTAAAACGCTTGCACTGGTTAAGATAATGACTTTCATGACACATCGGACACTCTTGTTTAGTCTTATTCTCTTTCTCCTTGTCTACTGATGCGTGAAAAGATTTCGACTTAGCAGCAGGCTTAGCTTGTTGCGCGGCGCGGTTCCCGTTCGTATCAATCATTTCTAACGTCCTGAATCTGTATTCTAAGTAATCTCTTAATTGTATCCAACTTGGCAACTCATCACACATCGTATTTAATTGTTGTTCCCATTGTTTGACAGATTCTGTGTCCAATTTTGAAACGACTAAGTGAACGACAGACGCGTTAGCGTAACTAGATTCAGTACTAATGCCTAAGTTTTCCAAAGATTTAATACAAGTAGACGTCGTATCCAACAAATTCCTAATTGCATTGGCTGACTCAGTTTGAATTTTCTTTGTGCCAAATAAAGACCTCATTATAGCATTGCAGTTATAGCGCTTATTATTGTATCGTCGAACTAACTGTTTCCATGCTTCCTCATAATTTGCATCAGTCGTCGAATAATTACTAAGTAGATTGCATGCTTCTCCACTCACATTGGACTTGAGGTAATGTAATTTCTGTACCGATGAAATATTTTTATTATTATGTATTAATGAGGAAAACATGTCGTAAAAGGTGGGCCACTCTTCATATTTACCCCCAAAAGTAGGTAATGTTATGCGGGGTAGTTTTACATCACTGCAATTATTGTTCGCGCTATTGGTAACTACTGGGTTAGGTAACTCGGTAACTGACGGCAAAAACTGTTGCAAAGCTTCTCGCAAACTTGATTTATACTGTACATATAACTCCTCAAAACTCTCATATTTTCCTTCTGTAAAGTATGCTTCCTTCTTATTTTTAGCTTTTGCAACTATTTCCTTGTGTCCGTCTTTAAATTCTTTAAATAGTTGTTCTAACAACTCCAATCTCGTTTCTAAGTACTCACGTTTAATTCTTTCTTTCGGAGACTTCTTAAAATTTCTCTCAGCTCTCATCAAATTCTCGTACATCTCATCTTGTAACGAAAAAAGTGCCTCCATTGTAGTAACAAATAAACTTGCACCGCAATCTCAGCAAAACAACACTCGATCGGTCACTTGGTTTAGGTAATAAATCCTCGCTGGTAACAGTTTGTTAATTTTAATCACTTTTAACACTCACTCAATGTACAATTATTATTATTTGCACCAAAAGTCACATCCACCTTGTAAGCAAGTAACAGTTTATAGTCAATCAATTTCACTGTAATAATTCGTTTGTTAAAAATGTTTTTATAACTTGCATATTAACAATTAGCAAACGTGTCACCCGACAACTCCTTATCGCACTCAGGTAATAAAATCTTTTGTTCTCGCGGGTCGACCGGGCTCGATGCTCATTAACACGATCCTGCTCGAATATGGACCAAATGTTTATTGTATAAGGTTGATTTTTTGTTGTCTTGGTTTTTTAAAGAAAACGACGTGTATTCAGTATGCAGGTTTATTCGCAACTGTATGAACATAGTGGACTGTAAGTATACATGTATAGATAGCTATTACTTAAACGTATCTATAGACTCATCACACACAAAACGCTAATCTTCTTGGACAATTGGTAATAGAAAAGTACTCATTTGCGTGGATAGCAAAAGTGCTCTTCAGCATATAGCTCGATGCGCCTCTGGTCACAGAGGTGTATCGATAGCTTATAATATTATCTCAAAGATCGATTTGTTATCCAGTAATGGCGTGGATCTGAGGATGCAATGGATTCCCTCACATATAGGTTTAAAAGGAAACGAGGAGGTTGATAAGCTGGCAAAGAAAGGAATATTTGAAAGAATCGACCTGGATTTTAAAATGAATTTTTCAGAAGTGTTGCCAAAATATAAGGGCAAATGTAATCAACTTTGGATGGAATATTTTAATTTGAGATCAAAACTAAAGGTATTTGGTATAAGACGATAGCTGCTGAACTTCCTCGTATACCTTGGTTTAGTAATGATAAGTTAAGTAGGCGGCTATTGATAATTGCTCACAGATTGAGATCTGAGGGGCAATTCTACTAATTTTAAGAACGTTCACAGTCTGATCTCAGTCTCAATCTGTCAAAAATACCTCTTATTTCCCTACATTTTGACAATTTTTTGACGTTTGTTTGTCGCCAAAATGAGATTGCGACTAGATTTTGAACGTTTTAAATTACGAGAATTGGCCTTCTGGACACATGTCTCTCAACAATTTTGGTTTTCTCATGAAAAAATGCAACTCTCCAAAATATGAGACCTGTGGTAAGGTAGAAGACGTTGTACATTTGTTGACGGAATGTGTCCGCTTTCAGACTGAAAGGGAAAAATTGATAATAGATCTACAATTAAATAAAAATAACATAGGATTGTTTCACGAGATTTTGTCTATGCCACTGTCTGATGCTGCCAAAAGTCTGTTTAGATTTGTAAGTCTTCGTTTTAAGTCTAACTAATGAGTTGAAGTTTGGTCTAAGAGGCTAATGATAAGAATTTCTGTATTGTAGCAGTATTAAGGTACGATGGGACTGCTTTGTATTTTATACAAAAGTCCCCAAATTCAATATAGAGAGAAAAAAAAAGGACAAATGTATCGGATTACGATTTTGTTCGCTATGTCCTGTGTATTATTAAGTAAATAATTTAATGTCTGCACTATGGTGCTTGGGTGGGACCTATGTCTCGCAGTGGACGACTTTCGGCAGACATGATGACACGTGATGGAGGTTGTATACACGGAATATAAAAAACGGGTTGTATGTATAGTATACAACTACAATCTATACTAGAATGTGTCACTATAAACTGGTCCGTTAAGGAGAAAGAGTCGTTGTGTATTATAATAATTGCGGTGATAATAAATGTGTTCCATCCAAATAGCCTCTTAATTACAATACGACGGACCCCAACTTCAAAACATTTTAAAACTTTTATCACTTCCTGAAATCTTAAGTCATTACCAGTTTCCAGGCCAAATCTGTTCTAGGTCAAAGATTTAGGGCAGCAAGGCAGGTGAGTTGTTCAGATTATAAAAGATATTGTATATTTCTTTAATGTGTTCTTCAATGTATTGATTGTTTTCTAGACTTGAGGATAAAAATGACAATTCGTCCAAATCCTATGCTGAACATTACATTACATCCGAGTTCTTAGCTGATATACAGTAAAAGAGGAGTTGCCCTGCGTGGCTGCTTGGTAGATTATTTTCTATAGCAACAGAAGATTTCCCTGCTTGTATTCGTCTGGACCGCCTTTAAGTGTCGTTAAATTAAAACACATGAAGCAAACTAAGTGTCACATAAAATTTACTTAATTTACACTTCTTCACCACAAAAAGTTACCCAAAGGGCAATAGAGAGGGCTATGCTTGGAGTTTCCCTACGTGATCGAATCAAAAATGAAGTGATCCGCAGGCGGACCAAGGTAACTGACATAGCCCGAAGAATTGCGAAACTTAAGTGGCAGTGGGCAGGGCACATTGCTCACAGAACTGATGGCCGATGGGGCCGAAAGGTTCTGGAGTGGCGACCGCGTACCGGAAGACGTAGCGTTGGAAGGCCTCCTACAAGGTAAACCGATGACCTTGTGAAGGCCGCAGGTATCCGTTGGATGCGGGAAGCACAGAATCGGTCGAAGTGGCGGTGCTTGGGGGAGGCCTATGTCCAGCAGTGGACGTCTTTCGGCTGAAATGATGACACTTCTTTAATTTGGTTTTTAATTGCTTAAGACTACTACAATAGCATAGCATCATAGCCTTAATAAAGCAAGTCATACCCAGGCATATCACAAATAGAATATCTTAAAAAAAATGTGCGAACTAATGCTCCTATAATATTAATAATTGATCAAAACGTGAGGTGAGCTGTTCGAGGAGAATATCTTATAGGAATAAAAGGCATTCCACGAGTAATAGAAATGAACTATTCATGTGGAAAATGGTTCCTAATGGAGGGGGGACACTTCTTGACGTAGCGTGTCTGGCCTAATACTTTGTCAATTGAAACTCAATCATTTATTGTGTTGGCTTGTGAAGATGTGTGAAGTGAAGTGCACATCAACATTATGGAACTGAAAAGTATATTTTGATTAGATGGGTTATTTACTAAGGCACAACTCGATATTACCTATTACAATTTTGCAAATCAGTTACTCAGTAATTAAAACGCACCGTTGCGTGTTCCATTTACCTATACGAATTACAGGCAAAATTCATTTATAGTGCGTGCAAGTAGCAACTTTAATAGCATGTGTAAACGGCATGATTTTGATCCTTTCATAACAGGTGTGTCCTCGGCCAGAAAGTGCCTGAGCCTTGACTTGTTTAATTAAGATTTTGTGTGTTCAGGTTTTTTATTCTTACGAATACGAAATGGAAATTTAATTTAAGCTTGAATGTTATACGGTCTCTTTTATTGGTATGTGTGTTGTGTTGTGCTGTTCAGTGTTCACACTCCTTCTTTCCAATCTGTTTTTAGAAGTGAAGACTTGTAATTGGCTGTCAGTCTCACATACTTTTTATTATTCTGTTTGTTTTTAGCTGTAAGTCTTCCATAGTTAATAAATAAATAAAATAAAATAAATTAATAAACAAGATTAAGACAAATCGATTGACGTAAGAATCATCAAAATCGGTCCACGCGTTTGGTCTCTAGAATTCCACAAAGAAACAAACATACATACATACATGATAAACACAATTACCCTCCTTTGCCTCACGCAGTCGGGTAAAAATTAAGAGACGTTTATAAATAATACCGATACCGTCTTATTACAAAACAAGGTTTATCTTCAGACCCAGGTTTAAATCATGGAGCCATTATTGAATTTCGAATTTGATTTCGTCTATGGTAAAGTTCCTAACACAAAACTGACAACTTAGTACCGAACTAAGTATTCAGTTTTGTATAAAGAACGGTATTTCAATCACAGTTACGTTATTATTACAAAAACTGGCTCCATGGTTTAAGCCATGTCAAAATATAAATCTTAATTTGTAATAAGGCCGATACAGTTTAGTTACGAAAACTTTTCAAGAATGTACAAAAGAATATTTAAATATTTGTTTAACATTTTCTTGACTTAACAAGCGAATAAAGCCGACAAAAGCGAATAAAGTAATTGAAATGACAATAACATTAATCATTAATTCCGTTCAAGGGGAAGCTATTGTTTTATAATATCGGAAATCGTACTTTTCCTATATTTTATCTAGTATCCATTTACTTGATGTATTGTTAAGATAGTAAATAATATACTTCCAACCGCGATCTAACAAAGGAATTTAATTTGTCTACATTGTCAGGAATGCCTATTATTTACTTACTGGAATTCCTTAGGCAAATATAGTGTAGTAATTATGTTCTAACTGTGTTTCTGTGGTTCTCAATTTTTTTTGGAACACGAAATATTTGACGGAGCCCTAAAATAATCAAAAATGGTTTTATCTTGTATTTTGCATTAATCTGTCAGTCACTTGACATTAACATTTGCTTAATTTTTTACTTTATGTTGGAAGCTGCTATGTTGCAGAGTTAAATAAACGTAGTACCCCTTTAGTATTGGTAATATTTTTCATTATGACCAGTTTTTCCGCAGAGCCCCCACAGAGGCTTTGCGGAGCCCTGGGGTTCCGCGGAGCACACTTTGAGTATCGCTGCCCTAGACTGTCAACTCTACCTACTGCCTTGCTGACTGCCTAAGAGTCTTAATTTATTTATCGTTCTTTAAAAACGTAAAAACACTAAACATGGTTGTACAAGCAGGTGGTCCAAAACAGATTGAACAGCTGACTACTAAACGAAGTAAACATCTACTTGTATCTCAGGAGCCATAGTTTCTCATGTACCTACGTTGATTATGACAACAAATGAGTTTTTAAATGAAAAATTTGATTCAAAATTTAAATTAGACGATGACTCGTCTATGTGTTCTTATTAATTTAATGGAATTTCATTTCTATGACATTGTATTTTATAATAATTTTCTACATTGTATTTAATAATTCTTGACATTATAATTAATAATCCTTGACATTGTATTTGACAGTAGTTAACGTTTTCCTTGTCCTTGCCATGGTATGGTTTAATTTCGACATATTGTTCTAATACTCCTAAAAACAGCAGAATATTATGGATATTATATTATACCTTTGTAACAAGAATATTCTAACAAATAAATAATTACTTACTTACAACATTTGTTTTTATAAAAAAAAATCTTTAGACTTTTTTTTACTGGCGACACCTCTGTCTAACCCTTTGAAACAAGGCGTGATATTTTTATCACTAGATAGTTATGTTATGGTTCGTGCTAAAACGAGAATGGGCGATCTATATTGTAATCTTATCAGTAGGAAAGATTATAGATCACACATGCTCGCAAAAAACTCTTCTTAAACGGGATACCGTTTAAGAATCTTTTGCTCTGTAAGGGATAGTTACCCTTGGATGTGTGTGATTAGAGCCATCCTTATTAGTCATCTGTTACATCGAAGGTCATCGAAATTGTCGAAGAAACCTTTTTATTTAAATAAAATTCATTAAGAATTGAATTAAGAAAAATTTAAATTAAAGCAGTTTAACTTTGCATCTAAAGTCAACACGTAACTCATCAAATAAACCAATTACAGGTACTTTTTTATTGTCAGTCAGAGAGATGAGGCTAGTTGCCCATTCCAAAGCGTAGTAGGTTCGTATGGAGAAGAACGGGCAATAAACTCCACGGACATTTTTTTAAATCTAATTATTGTTAGAAAGTATAGGTTACATCATTCATATTAAAATTATAGATGTGAGAATAATGTAGATCGACGTACACGTTAAAAGTGTCCGTAATAAAATAATATACTTCAATAAAAAAAAACAATTAAAATAAGTTAAACTATGCCGTGGCAGCCAAGAAATGACCAGTCCCTACCGACGGCGCCCGTTCACGAACATGACGCATGGATCAGCACCATTCAGCTGAACCATTTTGAAGTGAACTTAATGATCCAAGACTCGCCGCCATCAGCTAGACATTTAAGTGAGCATGACACACTCTCAGCTGCTCTCAGGGCCCTTTTGGCATTATAATAATTGATTTCTGTTTATATTTTTATATTTATAGTTTTTAAGGTGTATTTTTTGCTGTAATGCCAATAAACGTATTTTTCTTTCTTTCTTTCATGCATGTAATCTCAGAAGTGTTAGGCGGAGGTGTATGATCCATGCGTCATGTTCGTGAACGGGCGCTGTCAGTTGGGACTGGTTTTCTCTTAGCTACCACGGCTTTTTAATTATTTTGTTATTTTTTGTTATTTCTATTTGCTGTACCTACTATTGTCGTATTTTTTTTTTATATCGTCCTCACATTTAATTATAAATTCAACACTAAAGATGTAACAATTATTTGTAACAATATAATTTAAAAGATTGTCGATGGAGTTTCTTGCTCGTTCTTCTCCATATGTACCAACTATGCTTTGGAATCGGGACCTAGCTTCATATTTCTAACTGACCGACTCCTTCACAATTCAAAAGTGCCTGTAAATGGTTTAATTGAAATAAATGCTCTGAGTACCTGTAGTACCTACATTTCCGCAGTTATGTTTAAGTCTCATGAAATAAGGGGCGAGCCTATTGCCATCAACCGGGCACAAATGCAGACTCCGGGGTGCTACTGAGAAATTCCAAATGGAAAGTTCAGCCGCCTACGCTGTTTGGAAAATTCGCCAATTAACAGACGTGGATACAGCGAGACTGGTCTATTTTAGTTACTTTCATAGCATCATGGCTTACGGTATTTTGCTGTGGGGACGGGCTGCAGATATTGTTTCTATCTTTGTTCTGCAAAAGAGGGCTATCAGAGCCATCTACAACCTCCGCAGACGCGACTCTCTAAGGGAACTGTTTAAAGAAATTAACATCATGACGGCACCTTGCCAATATATTTATGAAAATATTATGTATGTTAGAAAAAACCTACATCTTTTCAGTAAGATAAGTGACAGGCATAATTTTAATACCAGAAATAGGAACAAATTAGATCAACCACGTTTCAGATTGTCAAAAGTACACACTTCTTTTATGGGGTATTGTGTAAAATGTTATAATAAAATACCACTCGATATTCTTCAACTAAAGGAGAAGAAATTTAAAACATGCATTAAACGCACACTATGTAGACAAGCATATTATAGGTTGGATGATTATATCGTAGATAAAAATGCTTGGCTTAATGCTGGTCCTGCTCCACAACCACTTGGGCTCACTTGTTAAAATTATAATATTTGGAAGAGATGCTTCCCCCCTTTTTTATGTTCTGACATTACAATCATATTTAATATATAAAATGTACTTAATCAAGTTTTAGTTGTTGAATACTTCAATAGGTAATTATGTTTATCTTTTTGCTGGTGAAATTTTATTTATCTTTGAAATGCATTGCAAGCTATAGTTTTGTATAATTTAAAAGCATTTTTTCAATTTTTGTAAATGTGAGTACCATGGAGCCGTTTATTATGTTATGATGTATGTTGACTTAAAAAAGTTTGGCAGTTAAGAGTATGTCATGCTCACTTAAATGTCTCGCTGATGGTGGTGCGTGTGTTGGATCATTCGGTTCCCTACAAAATGGTTGAGCTGGATGGTGCTGATCCACGCGTTATGCTCGTGAACGGGCGCCGTCAGTTGTGACTGGTCTTCTCCTATTCTCCTCCGCCTCGCCAGGGCTTATTTGTAATATTTTATATTGTTTTTTAAATAATTTATATTCTACATTGTTCTCACATATAGAAGCGACAAGAATAATGTATCCAGGATTTTGTAATATCTTGATTTAAAAGAGTGTCCTTGGAGTTTCTTGCCTATTCTTCTCCATAGAGATCTACGTTTTGGAATGGGCAAATAGCTTCAACTTTCTGACTAACTGACCGACTCTTTGACAATTCAAAAGTGCCTGTAATTGGTTTAATTGAAATAAATGCTTTGAGTTTGAGTTTGAGTTTGAAAAACACAATAATATTTTGCCCGACTTGGGAATCGAACCCAGGAACACTTGCTCAACAGTAGCGCTCTAAAGCCAATAACTTAAAAAAAGGATGCTCCGTTTCAAAACATCTGAATACGATTTAGCTGACATAATTTGTGTTTAAATGACGGTATCATGAAATCCAACACATCTGTAGTTTACCAACCCCCAACTAACATAACGTGACAATACGCCTTTTCATCAAACATTAACCCTTATCTCGCCGAAACAACGTAATTGTTTGGACAACAAGCCGCTGATAAATTCTAATTGGTGGTCTAAGCGACCGTTTGTGAGTAGTGGAGCTAAATAATGAAGGTACTGTTTGACCAGTGACGGTGAGGGTTAGGTGATTAGCACATCAGTGAGGCTTTCTGAGGTCGTTTTTAATTGGCCTGTGGACACGAGACTAAAAGCTAAGTTTTAAATAATGTCAATCAATCAACTCAGCCTAAAGCAGTCCACTGCTGGACATAGGCCTCTCCCAGGCTGCGCCACAACACCCTGTCCTCCGCCTTCCGCATCCAGTCTGCCCCAGCCACCTTTTTAAGGTCGTCGGTCCATCTAGCTGGGGGGCGTCCCACACTACGCTTGCCGATACACGGTCTCCACTCCAGGACTCGTCTGCTGCACCGGCCATCGGTCCTTCGACAAACATGCCCAGCCCACTGCCACTTCAGCTTGCTTACTCTGTAGGCTTTGTCGGTAACTCCGGTTCTCCTCCGGATAACTTCATTTCTGATCTTATCCTTCAGAGAAACTCCGAGCATAGCCCGCTACATAGCACGCTGAGCGACCTTGAATTTGTGGACCAGCCCGACTGTCAGTGTCCACGTCTCGGCACCGTATGTCATAACGGGCAGGAAGCACTGGTTGAAGACCTTAGTCTTCAAACTTAAAACTAAAAATCAAAAATAAATAATGTACTTTCACCATAGCAGTATGCTCAATGTAATAAATAAAGTTGTTGTTATTTGATTTCCAAAGTTCAAATGATTTCTTTTGTGATATCCACAAACTATGGAGAAGTGATATACACTGAAAAGAGAGAGAGAGTGAGCGAGCGAGACAAAGTTGCAAAAATTTGGAGCCTACAGTGATTGTAGCACGGTGCCTGCTACGCCGTAGCACAGTGCAAGCTACGACGTAGGACAGTTCTAGCTACGCCGTAGGACAGTTCTAGCTACGCCGTAGGACAGTTCTAGCTACGCCGTAGGACAGTTCTAGCTACGCCGTAGGACAGTTCTAGTTACGCCGTAGGACAGTTCTAGCTACGCCAAAACACAGCGCTATGCACAGATTTAGAGTAGGCTAGATACCACAAGCCGTCCGACCAAGCGACTTCCTATTGCATGTCAAATGAAAATAATGTCAACGCACGTCCACTCCTGACGAAATCTATCAGCTCACAGACGCGCTTAGCGATTGAAATGATTCTGTTTACGTTGAGCACATCACTAAATGGCTGGGGTGACGTCATCGCTGATATAAAATACATGACACGCTCGGTTTTCATACTATCGAAAAAAAAGTGGAGATTGACTTGTACCGTTTGTTTGTAATGTATCATTCGAGGCGATCTTGTTACAATACGGTGACACAGACTGACTTGTAACGTCTGTTTGTAATGTATCATTTGAACTCTTTACTCAAGTGTGCTCCATTTTTACTCAAAATGATGCGATGACGCGACCTGCACTGACTTGTAATGTAACACTCAAAGGGATTCGCGAAAAAACCGACAGCCAAGTGTAGCACGCGGCGCTCGCCGCGAATGATACATTACAAACTAACGTTACAAGTCAGTCTTTGGTTTGAGTTACAAAAACTCGATACATTACACCAAAATGTTACAAGTCAGTCTCCAGCTTAATGAACATGCGATATCTAGCTCTCTAAATATGTGGCGCTACGTAAAGCTTAAAGCCTGATTTACACGGTGCGATTTAATTGCCTGTGGCATACCTATCATATTGTGTTGAAGCAACAATAAAAGTTGTGCTACAAGTAATTTGTTGCTTTCATTTTATTGTATACCACGGGCAAGACACTAGCGTCGTGTAAATGTGGCTTTAGTTTAAGTTTTGGGGAATTGCCGCATAAGCGAGTTATCACCAAATTTTGATCCGTTTCAGGAAAAAAACAATGCTCATAATTGACTACCAATACAGAATACATAACATTGTCTGTTACAAAACAGAGAGCCCATGAATTATAATGACGCCAATTATGACTGCTAATGGCCCAGTGTATATATTACGTTGATTGAATGGACTTCTAAACCATTCGCATAGTAAATGTTCATTAGTAAATGTCCGTATGTATGGATTTTTAATGTGATTGTGTTTACAATTACTTTAATTGTGTTTGTTAGACAGTGACAATTGCTATTTTTTTTTTATGAGCTGCATATAGACTTCTCCTTTTTGAGTCGAATAATTGGTAAAATAAACTATCAACAAGTGTGGAAGGACGTAGTACGATACTTTGTCACTCACGTATTGTTATATTTGTTATTGTTGAGTGCGGTCTGCGATACGCTGCTGTGTGCCCGAACATACTCTAATTAACTTCACTTTAAATAAATACACTGCAGTGAAACGAGTTTAAGTAACAAAAAAAAAACTTATCGTGTTCAAAGCAATTTCAGTAATTTAAAGAAAAAGAGTTCTTGTGTAAAATCGGAGAAAACTTCTGATAAAAGTTTAATTACAAAAGTTTTTTTGGCTCAAACGAACTTAAGAACAAATTCTTCTTCTTATCTAAGTGCGTCCATGCATAATGTATTTGATTGAACAAAAAAAAAAGTGCTCTCTTAGTACATTAAACTTAACTGGCAAATAAAAATGATCATTATTATATAATGTATTCAATTTTGAATAAATGGAACACACGAATATTAAACGAGCAGTCCCATAAATAGTTAATTTATAATAATAAATCAGGCAATATTCACCTACTGGGCTCATTATAATGATGTAATAATGATAAATGATGTACTGTTTCGTTATGATTAAGTTATTACTGAGCACTATGGAGTAAATAATATTTATCTTAATTTTAAAATAATAACCTTGATAATGAATAATGAAAAATGGAAAGTGATAAGGTCATGAATAAAGACCTGGTATTATCCATAATACCAGGTCTTTATTCATGACCTTAATTTAAGCATAGTTTGGTTAAAATAATTTAAGAAAGGAAATGTTGAAATTTTACTTAAGATATTAACGCACTCAGCTAAAACCAAACAGTAGGTTGGTTGTAATCATTCATGCGCTTTATGCCTCAACTACTTTAGTCTTCTTAGCTAAATCCAAATAAAAAACCAGTCAAGAGCGAGTCGGACTCGCGCACCAAGGGTTCCGTACGATGTTGATGATTTCTGAAAAACTGTGCTATTTAGAGACATCAATTTATTTTTCTTGTAATCTTTACATAAACTTCTATCACATAGAATAATTTCAGATATTTTCAGAAACTATGTTGCCTAAAAAAATATGTTTGAGAATGTGCAAACAGCGTTCTTTCATATGATACCCCACATATTTTTATTGATCTAAATAACGATTCTATCCAGGTGAGATAAATCTAGGTGTGACAAACAGACAGACTTAGTCTCACTATAAGGGTTCCTTTTTACCATTTAGGTACGGAACCCTAAAAATAAGACTACAATAGTGGCATAAACCCATTAAAGATGAAATCCGCTCCTTTGTGAAGCGCGTATTGTTATTGCAGAGTGGTAGACTGCGATACTCGCTGTTGTGTACCGGATTATATGGTAATTAGTGTCAGACTTGTGATGTGTCTTGATAGTTTGGGAGGCGAGTTAGTTATTAAATCTTAATTTATGGAAGAAGAAAAGAGGTTTGTGATTTTCGTTTTTTAGCACTAAAAAGTATGTTAAATATGAATGTTGAATATAATAATTATGATTTTTCATTCTATTCAGTTTTTATCGATTCTATTTTCTTAAGTATTTAAAAGTGAAACATATTATTCAACTTTCTTGTAATCGCTGCTTAAAGTTAAGTCATGAACGTCAGTGTAACCATACACATTTTGCCGTTTAAGGTCTTAATTTAAGCAACGATTTAAAGTAATCCGAGTGTTGCCAAGTGACATCCAATAACTGCAATATAATATTACCTAATTGTACTTGCTAATTCATGAAATATTGATTTTATTTTATTTTACTTATTAGTAGAGATCGGATATTCGGATGCATATTTACCTAAAGTACGTTTTTTCCCCGGCAAAGGATACAAAGTATGGAAACGGCTTCTTAAAATATATCTTTATTCCGGCATCGCGGGGTTTCATTAATAACAGTGTGTAGGTAAACAATTTTGTATTCCTAAGTATAACAAATATTTCTTATCTATTTAGAACTAGGCCAGAATTTTGTGGAAAATATATTACGTTTAAAAAACACTATTTATTTCTATTCACTACGTATTTCTTCAAAATCTTTTATTCTAAAATGAAATATATTTATTCGGGGATACACAGTACAAAAGAGTAGTTCTTAAAAAGTCGTCCGTCTTGGAAACCGACACTTTTCTCGTACCGAAGCGCACACATACTAGTCAACTCTCAAACTTTAGGTAATTATGCATCCGAATATCCGATCTTTACTTTAGGTAATTATGCATCCGAATATCCGATCTCTACTTTAGGTAATTATGCATCCGAATATCCGATCTGTACTTATTAGGCCTATTCGTAAGCCGAATAGCTAAAGAGAATAAAAGACATTTGAATTAATTTGTTTCTATTAGTGATCCAATTAGTAACTTATATTCTGAACAAAAACATCGTTTATCTGGCGTCTGGGTCACATGTCAATTACTTATTCAAGGAGTAATTAAATCAATTAAGAACGAATGTGTTTTTATATATGAAATCTTTTCAAATTACAGCTTAATTTCAATAAGATATTGTCTTTAATTATGGCACATTTTATACAAAAACGCCAGTATTAAGGGGCCGGCGGCGTAGCATGTGTAGTTCATACAAACGTAATACCAAAATAATTTGTAAATCAAATATATTCTTATGGTAGTGTGTCTTTATTCCGATTGGATAACAGAATATCTAGGTTCCCAAATATATATTTTGAAAGGACAATGATATAAAGACGAGAGGATATGAGGAATTTAAAATTTCTATAGAAAACTTATTTTTCTCATAACTCTTGTTTAAATCAGTGTCCATTCAAAATATATATTTGGGAACCTAGATATTCTGTATTTCAATCGGAATAAAGACACACTACCATAAGAATATATTTGATTTACAAATTATTTTGGTATTACGTTTGTATGAACTACGCATCCATCGGCCTCTTAAGTATTCGGATGAAGGTAAACGGTTACTAAGTAATAAAAAACACAATACTAATTACTCACCAAATAATAAACTCCAAACGGCATCACAACCACAGCTACAAGTAAGTCAGCAACAGCTAAACTGACTATAAAATAGTTCGTTGCTGTTTGCAAACTCCTTTCTCTCGAAACACTAAGTATCACTAAAACATTACCAAATAAAGTCAACAAAGGAAACACTAATAACGACAGCGCCCAATAATTATAGTCCACATCACTACACGTTCCATTTTTGAGCGTACAATTCGAATCACTGAATGTTTCGTTGAAATAGTCGATGTTGAATTCCGAATCGGAATAGTTCGATTCGATGTAATGCCGGTAGAAGAACGTAGTGTTGGGATCGGGAGGCTTCACTTCGAAAGATATTTTCGATGAGTTCTGACATTCATTCGTGCTGCATAGTTTCGGTATTGTCATGTTTTTTATTAGCTCTTCTTGGTGATTCATTTTAGTGCTCGATTGGAAGCTCTAAAAGCCAATGTTGTTTTTCTACATTATTTGGTGTTGTTTTCCTGTTTCTTGTTTGTTTTCTTTTGTATTAAGAATTCATAGTGACATTTCTACATACCCAACCCTCTCGCATGATTAACTTAACCATAAATCTTTCCATTCTGTAATTTTATGTATTTCATTTTTATTCTGTTAAACATTTTATTTTCACTCAGCCGCTGTGTTCGGCTGCAAGGTTACCGCTCGTTTCATTGTCTGTACCTGAAACAAAATTGTTTTTCATTAAAGATGAAACATTTTTGAAATGAAATGTTAGCGAACGAACAAAGGTAGTGATTTTTGTTACTCCCAGCTTGATCAGCATTGGGTTTTTATTAAAATACCTTTGCATATATATGGATTTGGAAATTGAAAATGTAAGGCTGGAGTTGATATTGAATCCTTTCGTTTATCTAATTGAGTAGACTACTCGTGCGGAATATCAGGACAAATTTATATAATATTTGTTCTACGTTTCGTTGAATACAGAGCAACATTTACGGCTTGTTCAGATAGCCCGCGCCGACCACGCGCACGCCCCACACACGCGTTGGTCCTACCTTGCACCCACATTCGCCACGCGCAAAATCCGCGCTCGCCACGCGCCCGCCTCGCACCCGCTTATGCTATTTATTATTTAATCAAAAAACGCCCTTGATCACAGTCAATACGGCACTAGCCGAAGCGCGGACACAAGGCGTGTTCAGCGCGTGTGCGGCGAGTGTGCGGGGTGTGTGCGGGGCGGGCGCGAGGCGGGCGCGTGGCGGGTGCGGGTCGACTTCGATAAATGCAATTTAAGAGCTATTGATCATCACACTAATATTATAAAGGGTAAAGTTTGTGAGTGTGTGGGTGTGTGTGTGTATGTTTGTTACTTCTTCACGCTCAAACGGCTGGACCAATTTTGATAAAATTTTGTATGGAGGTAGCTGACGCCCTGGATTAAGACATAGGCTACTTTTTATCCCGATATTCTCACGGCATCGAGAGTTATGCGGGTGAAACTGCCGGGCGCAGCTAGTGCGTCATAAGACTCAAGTTATATACAACAAATTTCAAAGCGAGTGGGGAGGGCGCGGGTCGAGCCCGTGGCGTGCAAGTAGCGGGCGCGTGTCGTCTGAACGCAGCCTTATTAAATCGTTCTGTTTCGCTTGGAATTCGATAAGTTTCATAATTATAAATTAACAATTCACGTAATAACGTTCAGGTATCACATTAATTATTCAGTTTTGAATAACTTTCTGACTCAATAACTCTACAATAACTATGACTGTGAATCATAGATCAATCCATAGGCATAAACGAATCCGTTCATAACATTTACCGGACTTTTAAAACATACCATGCATATTCAGCCTGTATGATATTCCCACTGCTGGGACACAGGCCTCCTCTCGATGAGAGGAAGAGGGCCGTAATCCACCACGCGGGCCCAGTGCGGGTTGTTAGATGTCAAAAAAAATCAATAAATTCGTATTTGCTTTTTTGTTTGCCTTTAATTACAAATATTACATCTGTGCGTACCGCCATAATGGTGTATTACGCATACGTCTGCTCAGTAATACGATACTTCCGAAATGGCAAAGATCTTCATCGCCCAAAAAAAGTGTATTCGTGCAATATTCAAAATGCAGTGGTCTGACTCATCCAGGTGACCTATACCCCAGCGCGGCCTGGGTGCCTATATTCGAGTCGCACAATCTATTGACTGTCCCATGCATTTATATTTACGAAATTTCCAGGATTGTGAGGTCCAATCTTGAACTGTTTCAACGAAAAGATAACACAAATAAAAGGAAAGTTACACATTTAGATTTTGAATTGCCCGTTCCAAAGCTAGAACTTTTTCGACGGAGCTGCGTTTACATGGCTCCCCTAATTTACAATGCTTGGCCTAGGTCAATTACTCAACTACCCTTCAATAAGTTTTGTGTTGCGTTGCGGAAGTGGTTGTTACAAGAATGTTTTTATTCGATAGACGAGTTCTTTCAAGTGTCCCTGTAAATTTTATATGTTAAAGCACAGATATATTTAACTGATTATAAAATACTTGCATGCTAAATATTGGCCAAATGTGTGTTACTAAATATTTTATTTAAGAACTTCATGGACCTACCATATTTGATGCAATAAAAAAATGAATTAAATTGAATTGAATTTCACATTTTTTCTTGTCGAATTTTTGGTTCTAGGACATGCCGGTTTCCTCACGATGTTTTCTTTCACCGTTTTGAGAACAGTGGTGATGAAATAATTTACACAACGTAAAGCGCTTGTCTCGGTTCGAACCTACGACCTACAACTCGTAAGCAGACCCCAACATAGTTTTTGCAGCGTTTCGGAAATGTTTGCTGAGACCCACACAGATGGCTTTCATGCTATAATCCGTAAAAAAACCGCGTCGCTGCTGAGCAGAGTGCGAGGTAGTCGCAACTATATCCTGAGAGCTGTGGCGGAGAGCTATACTCCAAATATTCGGCATTTTATCCGGAGGTTGCTCAGGTAGGAAACATGTTTTCTTGCCTGCTCGTCCTCTGCGTGGAGTGTGCATCATTGTATTTTATTTTATTTTATACCTACCTTTAACTACTACTAACACTAGAATATAAGTTGTTTTTGTAATACTAACATAATATGGATCCCTGTTATCTGTATTAAATGAATTTTAATTTAATTTAATAGTAGGGAAAAGGCTGGGCAGATTGATTTTGACCTACACACAGTACCTACGTATTACAACGAACTCCTTCAACCTCATGGTTACTTAGCTAATTAGTAGCATACTCGTTTATACGAGTATTGTACTGAACAACTCTGCTTCAGTTACTGTAGCATGTTATGCCTCAATAAAATAAAACTACCTTGCCTTGCCCATGAACCTTCACACTGAGAAATAATGAAGACTGAATTGCTTTATTTTGAAACCGTAATCTTAATAGTATTTATTAATTTATTTAATACTTCAAGCACACAAATGTATAGAGGCGGACTTAATGCCATAGGAATTTTCTACCCGTCAACCTTTGGGTGATGCAGAGACAAGCAGTGGTAGGTGCAATAAAGAAAATTGTGAAATCAATATAGTATTGTATTAAGGCTCCCGCAGACACCCGCGACGTGACAGCGTGACGCGACACAAGTAGCACAAATTATAGGTATGTAAACTTCATGGTAAGTGTCGCGCTATCTGTCGCGCCAGTCTGCACGAGCCTTTACAGTGTGTTAATCTTATGTGTACCTACAATAAATCATCTTCTATCATCTTTTTTTTGTTAATACTATAACTCCTATGGTAGGTACAATTTATTATTACAATGCATTTTAAACTTTATTAGCTTCGCCTGCGTGGCTTGTTTTTAAATAAAAGAAGTTACTCCTTATAAAATCAGCCATCAGCCAGTGAAAGTACCATCGAAATCTGTCGAGCCATTTCGGAGATTAGCCGGAACAAACAAACAGACAGACAGACAAAAATGTTAAAAATTGTTTAAAGTAAGTACCATTTAAACTTCTTATGCATTTAGTAGAAAGCTGTTATGTGGACATTAGAAACGTTGTTGAAATCAGTGCTCTGAGTGGAATACCTCGTTAATTTTATTTATTTGTAAGACTAGACTAGCTTCTGGCCGCGACTTCGTTCGCGTACAAGTCGTAAGACACCACAATATACTAAAATAACAGCCACATTTTTATTAAAAAAACTGCCTCGTTGGTCTAGTGGTCGCAAGCACTACTTTTGAGCATGAGGTCCCGGGTTGGATTCCCAGGAAGGGCAAAGCGTTATTAGAGTTTTCCATCAGGAATTTGCCAAAAGCAGCCCGGAGTCTGAATTTGCGCCCGGTTGATGGCAATAGGCTCGCCCCTTTTATATGGGACTGATACATAACTGGCGAAACGTGGGTGTGCTATAGGTACACTTCAGCCTAACCCTTCGGGAATTACAGGCGTGATGTTATGTTATGATTACAAATCTATGTGACCAGCTATTTGTAATTTTCTCAATGGCCGTTTATTGCAACGGTTACTGGTATATTGGGAGCAAATTAAGAGCAACAGCGGGGTAGACCCAGCAACAAGAATTACGAAAATATCCCCCCTTACAGGCTGAAATGATTACTGTTTCTCGGTTTCTTCCCCGTTCTTCTCCAGGTGTACCTACTAAGCTTTGGAATGGGCAACTAGCTTCATAAACTCAAACTCAAAGCATTTATTTCAATTAAACCAATTACAGGCACTTTTGAATTGTCAAAGAGTCGGTCAGTTAGTCAGAAAGTTGAAGCTATTTGCCCATTCCAAAACGTAGATCTCTATGGAGAAGAATAGGCAAGAAACTCCTAGGACACTCTTTTAAATCAAGATAATTATCACATAATCCTGGGTTAATTATTCTTGTCGCTTCTATAAGTGAGAACAATGAAAAAAATATATTTAAAAACAATACAAAATATAAGATTAAAAGATTACAAATAAGCCCTGGCAGTTATGAAATGACCAGTCTCAACTGACGGTACCCGTTCACGAACATGACGCGTGGATCAGCACCATCCAACTCAACCATTTTGTAGGGAACCGAATGATCCAACACACGCGCCACCATAAGCGAGACATTTAAGTGAGCATGACATAGTCTTAACTGCCAAGCTAGTAGATGTAGCTAGTAAACGGTTTTATTGAAATAAATGCTTTGAGTTTACTGACTTGAAATAATTTGGAAGTAAATGATAGAATAGAATAAAATACTCTTTATAATGTACACCATAAAGTTACAGATTGAAATTGATACGTGATTTTATTTCTGTAAGTAGGGTTGTTCAAACACTTTTTACACGTCGATCAGTTTAAAAACTAGATCTGTGTTTCCTATCTGACTACTTTGACAAGAAGGGCCGAAAGAAACTCAGCTTTTTTAAAGTCCAGACATAATCTTGGTCAGATCATGTTGTAGCGGCATCAACATCGCCACATGTGAACTACGCGTCACACTGACGTCACGCAAAATCCTGCATCGCGCAAGCAGACTTTACTGCGCGTAACTAGCATATTACAACATTCCGACATCAACCGTCAGGCAGTTGTCCACCAGACACAACACCCGTCTGGTCGGAGGATCCTCCCTTTTCTATAGAGGATGAGTGAACTTTACACCCTGTTCCTCATGCCTCTAAAATGAGAATACCATGTAGATTGGTGTCTGAAATGGCCTTTTAAGGAAAGAACCACGCGAATTGAGTGAGACCTGTCAAACGAATTAGTTAGTAATCGTGCAGCTCAGCTCAGAAATTAAGCCGTCTGAAGGAAACCTTCAAAGAGCTCAACTCAAGTAGGTATAGTACGGTTATTAATGTTTGTTATTTGGCCATTAACGATAAAAATCATGCGTGGGTAGTTACTAATTGTCCAGTGAACTCTGATAAAAATATACTAATGGATAACGCAATTAGAACAAAAGTATTTTTATTAGTGAAAAGTAGATTATATCCGACTCAATCAAATCGTTATCTATATCTATAAAAATCAATGCCACTTTTCGTTGTAATTTTATAACTCAAGAACGGGCTCACCTATCAAAAAAAAAAGGTTTATGCTTTGTTCGGACTATTTAGTAGATGGTTTATGTGAAGTTTTTTTTTTAGGTAGGTAGTGTAGGTAGGTAGGTAGGGTAGGTAGGTAGGTAGGGTAGGTAGGCAGGTTAAGTAGGTAGGTAGGATAGGTAGGGTAGGTAGGTAGGTAGGGTAGGTAGGTAGGGTAGGTAGGTAGGGTAGGTAGGTAGGGTAAGTAGGTAGGGTAGGTAGGCAGGTAGGGTAGGCCACGTTATTTGTGAGTGTCATAGAGTAAAAATGTTTACCGCCCAACGGAGTGGGCACGGGTCAGATAGTATTTTATACATATTAATGATGTTTATCAAATAATTTGCGTTGGGGCTCGTGGTCAAATAATAACAGCTTCACGGGTCTATCTTCAAAGTTAAGCAACGCTTGCCGATGTTAGTCTGTGGATTGGTGATCATCCATTACATAATAAGATCCCTCCGTGCCTTGGAAAGCAAGTTCAGCAGTTAGTCCCGGCTGTCATTCCTTAATCTTTGACAGTTGTTACGGGTAGTTAGAAACCCGAAAGTTTGGCAACCAGTCTTACCAAGGGGTATCGTGTTACCGATAACTGGGTTGTGGAGGTCAGGTAGGCAGTCACTTCATGTAAAATATAGGTGGATTTTGCTACAATCAGAATAAAGACAAAAACACAATACAATCATCATCATCATTTCAGCCGAAAGACGTCCACTGCTGGACATAGGCCTCCCCCAAAGGGGGCCGCATTACCGCCACGCCTGGCAGGTGGATTGGCAATCGCAGTATGGTGTTAAAATGCAAAGAGAACGCTGCTGCCCATTCTCTAGTAAGTCCCTTAGTCGCCTATTACAACACCCATGGGAAGAAATAGGGTGGTGCTATTCTTTACGTCTGGCACCAGACAATACAATTATAATAATTTCAATCCCTTGGTCACCTTAAATTCTATTTTTTGGTAAATTTTGTTGTTTAAAAGTGTGTCTAAGTGCCTATTTGATATAAATAATTATTTTACTTTGACATTAACCTTTTATTGCATCCAAGGGTGGGAAAAGGATGACCTGAGGCCCACTGTTGCTTGATAAACAAGACATCATTGAAACTATTTATTTTATTCACACATTCAAAAACGATTGAATTTTTGATGTCAGCTGCGAACATTTAATAGAAGTGGTATCGGATTGATGTGTGGCAGCCATTATGCCGTAATTGGATCGCTCCGCACGCATGTTCGGCGTTATACTGGACTCTTATTTAGTTGCGCCGGGGGAGGGGTTGGACGGTTTAGGGTTAAATTTATATGGGCATTGGAAGTCATTTTGAGTTGAAGGCCTGGATTGGTCGTGTCGTTCAAAAATATCGAATGGTTATGAGTTGGCGTGTTTGTTAAATTGACTTTCAGCAGATCATATATTATTATTATTATAGCCTCTTTATTAATGACTTAATATAAAAACAAATTTATCATGATTATTATAAATGTGCATGCATAAAATAAAAAAATATTACAGTTCATATCATAACAAATAATTTCTAAATTAATATAATCATAAAATCAATAAAATCATTTATTTCTAAAATATTAAATAAATTAAATTTTCAATATAATTTATAATTTCATTTTCAATATGGACCCCTCAACGGGTGGAGGCCTCCTCCATTTTGCTCCACTTTTGTCTGTCCTTTGCCTTTGTGATCCAGTTTTCACCGGCTTTTCTTATTATTTCGTCAACCCACTTTTCTTTCAGACCACATATAATAATTTAGAATATTCGGATTAAGAAAAACAATCTGAAAGACTCATTAATATTAATGGCACTATTATTGAAAGTATTTTAAACTCTTGAAGCTTGTCGCCGGTTAATAATAGCCCTCCAGACCGAATTGCGGCTATGGCGGCCAATCTCAGCGGAGATTAGCCATCGACACGGGAGGTGTTAAAGTGCACAACTGTGTGAGCAGCCACACTCTCTCTTCCTTCTTTGTCATAGTCCGATGGGACGGCAATCCGACACGACCGGGGAGAGATCAAGCGCAGGATCAACGGCTTAACGTACTTTTCGAGTCACGAGTCACGGAATAATTTCTAAATTAATATAATCATAAAATCAATAAAATCATTAAGGCGACGATAACAGAGTTTTAATGATTTTATACTGAAGATCACGTCTAAACGAGCAATGTTAATGATTTAAAAAAAAAATGTTAAATTAAAGCATTTTTTCAATAACTTAATATGTGAATATTTTAGATTATGTTTATATTACATATTGAAATTAATTTGTAAAGTTATGTCTAACGCGGATAAACAACTGAGAATGGCGCAAAATCTACTTAGCGTATTTTTATGAAACCTTCACCAATTTAAAGATAATCTAATTATTGATCTTTTAGTATACGCGTTTTATTAAAATACCTTTTGGTTTGTGTATAATAAATTAATAATGCGTCAAGTTGGGGACAGCGCTCCTTGATGGGCGAGTCCTATTACTGGCTGAACGTACGACGCGATGCGGGAGCTCAGTACAGAACACGCAAGCTAACCACTTAAGGTCACTGCATATATCTCCGTCTTAATATCCAGGACCCTCCCAAGATAAGACCCACGGAGCAGTTTACACAGAATTTTGAACAGCGAAGTGTTAATGTAGATAGATAGAATGGTACCTACACCACTGCCTGCTTCTTCGTGAAAGTCAGTCGTGATGTTATGCTAAACCATATAACTGTAAATTCGTTTCCAGGTTTTCATTTTTTATTATTCAGAACGTTTCACATATTCATTCATTTCCGAATAAAATGGTTTTCCAACAGTTTGCTTTGCTATCCAAACTGCCGATGCCGATATAAATCTGTTTGAATGAAAAATGGTGGCGTACAGATTTCAGTTACCTACGTCATACGTATCGTGAGGTAAAGTTACATATTTATACGTATTTAGCTTAGCTAGTCAATTTATGACTAGCTAAACTCCGCAGGCGCTAAGCAAAGCACTAATAAAAAGATTTGCTGTATCTTTTTGAGAGGTCAAAGACCACTGTTAGTGTTGTATGTGTTGAGAAAAACAAAGAAAATTATGATTTTTTTAATTCGTACTTCAAGTAACCACACTACCAGCGGACATTGACTTAAAAAATATATTTTTATTATTTTGTCGTGTTTTGATATCTAAGCCCGTTTCGCTAGTTAATTAAAGTTGACCCTATTTAACGAAGGTGGGCACTAGGATAGGGTTTTTTTTTATTCGAATGGGTTGAGTAGGGGATGAAAATTTCTATGCAAATTCGTCATTTTTGCTGATGGGAAATTCAATCGAATGTAATAAGAATCTAGAAAATATTAGCAAGCCAGCAGATTCTAGTGGGATTGATGCTAAACTTCGTCAAGTCGTAGATGTACTTCTCTAATGAGTCCAATCTATATTACTAACAATATCTGAATTAAATTACGAAAGTTCGGACACAATAACCGAACAAACATTTAGGCAAAAAATTCAATAAGATTTTCGCTAAAAACAAATGCCATTTCATTAAACAAAATTAAATGAAGATCTACGGTATAGGGTTAGCAAAATAATATACTGATAGTTTCCAGAAATCTTAAAAAACTACTTTCATACTTAGTTGGGACAGAGTGTTAAAACTTAGACAGTTTGACAGACACCGGCCTGATAATTTCTCATTTTCTACGGAGTTTTAAAATTAAAATTAAATTGGTAGAAGAATATTATTTAGTTGAAGGGTAGTCGGTGTTTCCTTATTGTTATTTAAACTGACATACACAAGTGTTTTATGATAAAGTGTTTCATGCTCGTGAACGGGCGCCGTCAGTTGTGACTGGTCTTCTCCTATCTGCCAGGGCTTATTTGTAATATTTTATATTGTTTTTTAAATAATTTATATTTTTACATTGTTCTCACATATAGAAGCGACAATAATAATGTACCCAGGATTTTGTAATATCTTGATTTAAAAGAGTGTCCTTGGAGTTTCTTGCCTATTCTTCTCCATAGAGATCTACGTTTTGGAATGGGCAAATAGCTTCAACTTTCTGACTAACTGACCGACTTTTTGACAATTCAAAAGTGCCTGTAATTGGTTTAATTGAAATAAATGCTTTGAGTTTGAGTTAAAAAAATTACCTGCTTATTTTGAAATAGTTCTTGGATAATACGTAACATAACATTACGCCTGTTTTCTCCAAAGGGTTAAGGCTCCCAGGCAAACAGGCGCGACGCGACAGCGCAATGCGACACTAGTAGCACAATTTCTATGAAGACTTCATGGATAGTGTAGCGCTGCGCTGCCTGCCGCGCCAGTCTGCACAAGCCTTTAGTCAGATGTGTAGGTACCGGCGGTACACCCACATTTCACCAGTTAAGACGCAGATATATGCCAGTGACCTTGAGTGGTTAGCTTGCGTGTTCTGTACTGAGCTCACGCAACGCGTCGTACGTTCAGCCAGTAATAGGACTCGCCCATCAAGGAGCGCTGTCCCCAATTTGACGCATTATTAATTTATTATGCACAAAACAAAAGGTATTTTAATAAAACGCGTATATTAAAGATCAATAATTAAATTATCTTTCAATTGGTTTCAGAAAAATACGCTTGGTAGATTTTGCGCCATTCTCAGTTTTTTTTACCGCGTTAGACATAACTTTACAAATTCATTTCACTATGTAATATAAACATAATCTATTTTAGATTGTTTATATTACCTATTGACATTAATTTTCATATTAACATTCACATATTACAATATTGAGAAAATGCTCTAATTTATCATATATTTTTTTCAAATCATTAACACTACTCGTTAAGACGTGATCTTCAGTATAAAATGATTAAAAGTCGGCTATCGTCCCCTTAAGTCCCACGTAATAGGGGGCGAGCCTCTTGCCATCAACCGGGCACAAATCTGGACTTCGGCTGCTGAGAAATTCCTGGTGGAAAACCCGACTACACTTTAAATAAAAAAAAAACAAATAAAACTATTTCAAACGTCAAGTTTTTGAGTAACGACGCAGTGAGTAACTTCACAATAGGTACATTGGCGCGATTCTTTACGAGATCGTATTATTTTTACTCTATTGAGATCAATAGAGTAAAAATAATAATATTATCGATATTCTGACATAACTATCTATGTAGTATTAAGCCGTTTCCTCTACATAATGTTCTTCCTGTTATTGTGCAGGGAAACATGTGCGCAGACATTATTAGACGCGTCGTCGTACAGAATCGCTGAGCTTTGTCAAAGTTATACGAGTATGAGACTGCTTTCCTTGTTTTTATTACCGTATTTTCCGGGTTTTCCGGGAGTAAGTAAAATGAGTTTCGAATTAAGAAAGTACTGTGCGTTTAGTATGCTTTGGAATAATTATGTTCTATTATGATTCGATAATAGGTTTGAGAATAATCTGAAGACATTTGTTAACTTAATTACTGTGCATGAAGAAATTAATATATGAAAATAGGACATTCAGCAGCTCAATATATGGTAAGATTAAATCAGTAAGAGAATAAAATACATCATGATTTTCTGCAATAAGTAGCTTCCAACAATAAACGTACAATAAAATGAAGTAAATAATCACATTGCTGACACACGGGAAATGAAATGAAAATTAAATTAAATTGTTCATTCTGTAAATAGGATGTCGGAATCACTTTACACGTCATATTATTAAAAAAAAAGAAGCTAGATGGAGTCGAAATTTCCTATCTGACTACCCCTGAGAAGAAATGGTGAAACAAACTCAGGGGTCAGAGTCTCTTTTAAAAGTCCAGACATAATCTTGGTCAGATCATGTGATGACCATGTAGATCCGTGTCTGAAATAGTCTTTTGAGGAAATAACCACACAAATTTGAATGGACCTGTCCAATCATTGCAAGCATTTGTCAGTAATCGTGCAGCTCAACTCAAGAAGCTCAACGACTCGACGAAAAATACTAAAGAAAGGACATTTGTGTAGGCCGCATAAAGTACTCAAAATGTCAGACCATCATTAAAACTAACTGAGAAAGAAAAAAAAAGGAAAAAATAAAAATAAAATGACTCACACAGTCAGGCATCGTCAAGAGATCTATCAGCAGTCACGAATGACACCACAAACATGCTTTGTAATCACACAAACACATTGCGTGAAAGAATTTCACGACATATTTGTATTCATTATGCACGCCATTACCAAAAAATACCAGCCTTATGTCAAGTTCAGTTAACCTTGACCTCAACCTTGACTCCTTGGTGCAAAACTAGAAAAAAAACGACCAACTTTAATTAACAAAATATTGTAACCAAAGTCCGACCAATGGTAGCCAACAAAGGGGCAATTCCCGTATTTTTAAGAATGTTCGCATACTAATCTGTGTCAATCCGTCGTCACGTTCACGTCGTCCGTTATCATGGACGGAAAGACTTCATCTATTTCCATACATTTTACTTCCCTGTGTAATCGTGATGCCGTGAATGTCCACGATAATATATCATCACGATAGAAATGATAAAAGCTCACAATCTGACAAAAATACATCTAATATACAGGAACAATTTTTTGACATTAATTGTTCATGAGATGAGATTGCGACCAGGGCCTGCAGTCTCGACATAGATAGCGATCGCTTGACGACCGAATTCGGTCGCAAAGTCCTAATGGGGTCTCTAGACGGTCAAAGTTGCTTGATAAGATTGTTATTTTTTCGTGCTTGTCAAGCAATTTTGACTGTCTAGACACCCCATTAGAAATTTGCGACCGAATTCGGTCATAAAGCGATCGCTATCTATGTCAAGACTGCAGCCCCAGGGGGTCGGCCGTTTCTTGATTTCCAAAGTTTCCTTTTTTTACTTTAAGTTCTTACCCGACTTCAAGTCACATTTTTGACTTTGACTGTCGTTTTTTTTTCTTTCGCATTAGTCAGCCGTAGTCAGGAAACAGCCGAACATTCGGCTGATTTTTCGGATCTTCGGAGTAGACCTGGGATTTTGAGTTTTTAAATACTGAAAGTGCTTGCTGTTATTGTCAATATGGTAACTCCGATTGGTGGAATGATCCCTGATATTGTCACTTTAATAAGTCCAGAAATCGTTACAGGAAAGATGCTGACATTTGCAAAAGAAATTTTCGCCTTCTTTAGTATGATTAGTTTGGTTTTCAAAGGTCAAGTCAAACGACCTTTTTGTTTATGTCCTTCAAAAGATCAGGGAAGTAATTTCAATCGGAAAATTGCAGGAGGAAGTGGGTGTTACAAGTGTCTACGTAAATAAGCCCGAGTTGGGTTGGGTTATCCACAGCTATAGGCATGCGATGACGGGGGCGCGTGTCTTTGAGGTGTCTGGTGCCTCTAGTGGTGAGAAGGCGGACACATTGGCCGCCAAGCTGAGAGGGGTCCTGAACCCGGACGACGTCCGAGTGTCCAGGCCGATGAAGACCGCTGAGCTGCGCGTCGACGGACTGGACGACTGCGCGACCCCGGCTGAGGTCGTGGCGGCCGTCGCCAAAGCCGGCGGATGTCCGCCCGAGGGCGTGCGGACGGGTGACATCCGTGCCGACGCTTCCGGGCTTGGCACAATCTGGGTGCGGTGCCCGGTGGCAGCGGCAAACAAGGTCGCCAACAGTGGGCGTCTATTGGTGGGATGGGTTGCAGCGAGAACCAAGCTGCTGCAACCCAGGGCCTTGCGGTGTTTCCGGTGCCTAGACATGGGGCATGTCAGGGCACGGTGCACCTCTGAAATAGACCGCAGCGACCAGTGCTATCGCTGCGGTCAGCCCGGCCACAAGGCGGCCCAGTGCTCCACGGCGCCAAACTGCAGCCTCTGTACAGCTGCAGGGAGGTCCGCTGGGCACAGGGCTGGCGGAAAGGCCTGTCGTGCACCTGCACCCAAAAAGAAGAGGGGAGCCATGGCTGCCGGGGACTCTTTACCCCCCCCTCAGCCTGGCTGCCCTACGGCCGACTCCCGGCCTGTGACTGGTGCGGAGGGGATGGACTGCGTCTAATGGCGCTGTACCATTTCCTCCAGGGCAATATTAACCACGCTGCCAGAGCTCAGGATCTCTTGCTCCAGAGCATGGCAGAGTGGTCAATTGATGTGGCTGTGGTCGCCGAGCCGTACTTTGTCCCCCCCAGGGATAACTGGGTGGGAGACCTGGATGGTTTGGTGGCCATTATTGGCGGGGCTCTCGTCAACCCATCCCGAGGACACGGCTGGGTGGCCGCCCTTGCGGACGGCATTGGCACGGTTGGGGCGTATTTCTCGCCCAACAAGAGCCTCGCCGACTTCGAGAACTTCCTTGTCGAGTTGGGCGCCGTTGTAGGCCGACTCCACCCTCACCCGGTGCTGTTACTCGGGGATCTCAACGCCAAGTCAGCGGCGTGGGGATCTCCGGTGACCGATGCTAGGGGTGAGGCGCTGGAGGAGTGGGCAATCACGACAGGCTTGACCGTCCTAAACCGGGGCTCGGTCTACACGTGCGTGCGGCAGCGGGGTGGGTCCATAGTGGACGTCTCGTTCGCTAGCCCTGCTGTCGCAAGCCGTGTCCGCGACTGGCGTGTCGCCGTGGAGGTGGAGACGTTGTCGGATCACCGATACATCCGCTTCGACGTCTCCACCCAGACCACCGGCGGCCGTAGTCCATCGGCCCCGCGAAGGGACGGTCCGCGCTGGGCGCGTAAACGCATTGACAGGGAACTTCTCGAGGAGGCCGCTATCGTCCAGGCCTGGTTTCGGGATTCGGTGACGAACGGACCCGTCGACGTCGAAGAGGAGGCGCTGTGGTTCCGCGGGGCGATGACGCATATCTGCGACGCGTCCATGCCCCGCGTCAGCACACATCCAGCAAGGCGCCAGGTGTACTGGTGGTCTGCCGAGATCGCACAACTACGTGTTGAGTGCGTAGCGGTAAGGCGCGAGTACACCCGATACCGGAGGAGACGTCGTCGGGTCCCTGACGAAGAAGCCGCGCTGTATGAGGTGTACCGCGCGGCGAAGCAGGCCCTGTGGCTGGCCATCGGCGAAGCGAGAACGCGAGGCAGGGAGGAGATGTTGGAGACTCTCGATGCGGATCCGTGGGGGCGTCCCTATCGTGCGGTTCGAGGGAAACTTCGAGCTGCGGCGCCTCCACTCACGGAGAGTCTCCAACCTGAGCTGCTGGAGGAGGTAGTCGCAGCCCTCTTCCCGGCAAGAGCGGAGCATACTCCGCCGCCGATGGCTTTGCCCACAGCCGCAGAGCCTACAGAGGAGAACGCCATCAGCGTCCCGGAGGTGACACAAGAAGAGATGGGGGCAGCCGTGATGCGGCTCCGGGCCAAGAACGTGGCTCCGGGGCCCGACGGGATCCACGGCCAAGCGCTTGCCCTCGCTCTGAAGGAGCTAGAGCCCCACTTGAGAGGACTCTACACAGCGTGCCTTGAGCAGGGCCAGTTTCCCACTTTGTGGAAATCTGGCCGTCTGGTCCTGCTCAGGAAGGCGGGGCGCCCTGCGGACTCACCGTCCGCGTACAGGCCCATAGTGCTGCTAGACGAGGTGGGTAAGATGTTTGAGCGTATAATCGCTGCCCGCCTCGTCGGCCACTTGTGCGGAGAGGGGCCTGACCTGGCCGAGAGCCAGTTCGGCTTTCGGCACGGGCGCTCCACCATCCACGCGATATCGCGGGTTAGAGTCCTGGCGGAGGAAACGGTGTCCCGGGGCGGAGTGATGTTGGCGGTGTCCTTGGACATTTCCAACGCCTTCAACACCCTGCCCTGGAGCTGTATTCGGGAGGCACTGCGGTACCATCGGGTGCCTTCCTACCTCCGCCGCATCGTCGGGGCTTATTTGGCGGAGAGGTGTGTCACCTACACGGGACGTGATGGCGGAAACCAGCGCCGCATGTCGTGCGGTGTTCCACAGGGCTCAGTCGTGGGCCCACTTCTGTGGAACATCGGGTACGACTGGGTGCTGCGGGGCGAGCTCCAGCCGGGCGTGGACCTGACGTGTTATGCAGACGACACACTGGTCACGGCCCGGGGGAGCTCATACAGGGAAGCAGCGTTGCTGGCGACGGCTGCGGTCTCACAGGTGGTGAGCCGCATACGGCGCCTAGGCCTGGAGGTTGCCCTCAACAAGTCGGAGGCCATGATATTTCATGGCCCTCGGCGGGCGCCGCCGCCGGGATCACACATCGTGGTCGGGGGGGCTCAAATCGCTGTCGAGTCCACCATGAAGTACCTAGGATTGGTGCTCGACAGCCGGTGGGATTTTGGCCCTCACTTCCGGCGGCTTGCGCCCAAGTTGTTGGGCGCGGCTGGGGCGTTATCAACGCTGCTTCCCAATCTGGGGGGCCCGAGCGCCGCCTGTAGGCGGCTCTACGTGGGGATCGTGCGATCGATGGCCCTGTATGGGGCCCCGATCTGGGCGGCTGACCTGACGGCCGGGAGCATCGCAGTCCTGCGCAAACCGCAGAGAGCGATGGCCGTCAGAGTCATCAGGGGTTATCGCAGGATCTCCTACGAGGCGGCTTGCGTACTGGCCGGATCCCCGCCATGGGACCTCGAGGCGAAAGTACTCGCGTCACTGTATCGGTGGCGCGAGGAAGCGAGGGCGCGGGGCGAGTGGCTGATGCAGCGACATGTGGAGTTGCGTCGGTCACAGCTTCGCGCAGCCCTGGTGGCGGAATGGCGGGACAGGCTTTCACGCCCTACCGCCGGCCTCGCCACCATCGAGGCGGTCCGGCCAGTACTCGAACCCTGGCTCGGGAGGAGGCACGGCTCCCTGTCGTTTCGGGTGACGCAGGTGCTCTCGGGGCATGGTTGCTTCGGGAAGTACCTGTGTCGCATAAACAGGGAGCCGGACGCCCGGTGTCACCACTGCGTCGACTGCCGGGAGGACACGGCGCGGCATACGCTGGCAGAGTGTGCCGCTTGGGAGGAGCCACGCCGTGCCCTCATCTCAGGAGTAGGCAGTGACCTATCGCTGCCGGCCGTGGTCGAGTCGATGGCCGGCAGCGAGGAGTCCTGGGACGCGGTGGTGTCCTTCTGCGAAACAGTCGTGTCGCAGAAGGAGGCTGCGGAAAGGGAGCGGGAGATCTCGTCCGCTCACCCGGCACGCAGCAGGCGCACCGGGCGTCGGCGGAGGGCCGATAACGCCCTCTTCCAGCCCCCATAAATGGGTCCAGGGACGGCGGACTTGGGGACGTCCGCCGCCCCCCTATCACATTGGACCCGATGTGGCGGCGCGTAGTGTTCCACGCGCGCCCCTAACAGACGTCGCGGGGGGGGGGTCAGACACCTCACCCCCCCCCCAGACTTGAGGTGGCCCGCAGAGGCGGGCCGGCACTAGCCGGGGATTGCGGAAGGAATAACAGATCCCAAGATCCCCGGTGCAAGTGTGGGAGGGGAACACTGGGGTGGTTTTTAGTCAGTAAGAGTCTGACAGACCCCTCCGCCCGCCCCAGGGCGGAGGACATCCATGAGGATTTTCCACCCCGTGAACAAAAAAAAAAAAAAAAAAAGGGTTATCCACAGCGCGTACCGAAAGCATAGATTTATTAGCTTTGCTGAAGCGTCCCGCAGTGTGCAGGCATGCCCACCTTTTAGGAAATACAACTGTGTATTTTTTTTTATATTAACTTTTCTTTTCTTTTTTTTTTTTAAAAACCCCACACCAGGAATTTCTCCTGTATTGTGGGTGCATTTATAAACATTTAAACTCACATACACAAACAGCCAGACCCGGAACAACTACTTGTAGGTCATAAAAATATTTGTTCCGTGCGGGAATCGAACCCGCGACACGCAGCGCAGCAGTCAATCGCTTAACCACTGCGCCAACCGTGTCGTCCGATTAATTGCATTTAAATAAAGTCCTATTCATTAATTGTAGTCTGCATACATAGTACGAGTACTTATATCTAAACTAATATTTTATAGAGAAAAGATTAGATTTTTTGTTTGTATTTTTTTGTAATGGATAAACTAAAAAAATACTAAACTGATTTTAGAAATTCTTTTAATTCTATAGAAAGCTACATTATTAGCGAATAACATGGGCTGTACTGTATCAAAATGTTTGAGATCCCTACTAAAATTGCAATACCTAATCAAAATCAAAATATTTTACTTCACATAAGCCTACATGGGCACTTATGAAACGTCAGAAGCTATATAGGTGCACGGTTCCAATTGGTTGTTTCCTATGGAGAAGAACCGGCAAGAAACTGCATGGTTACTCTTTTAAAAATAATGTTTTCAAATTTTACAATGTTTTCAAGTGGTATTAGGTATGGAGGACAGTGTAGGCCCGTCAACAAGTACTTAACAAAAATAGAAAATGGTTTACAAATAAAGTAACCCAAGGTATAAAAAAATTGCATAAAAAAGTCAAGTATTTGGTGTGTGCTGCAAAAACTGTTGATAAATAAAATAATGTACTACATGTTTATAGTCATATATACCCACAAAACAGTTCGTGAGGCTATATGTCTAACTATAATATTATAGTTGAGTCACAATAGGCGTTTTTTGTTCAAATTATTCAAAAGTAACTACTTTATAGTTTAAAAACCTGGACTATATAGGACTTACTACTTTTAGTCCCGGTAGTACGTCCCCGTGGGATATTTTCCAACACCCACGCGGGTGAAGCTGCAGGAAAAAGCTTGTGTACAGGATGTTAAAGAAACTGCGTGCCATAGCTTAAGGTTAGGTTCAGTATTGATAAAGGAACCTAGGAAAAATAAAAAATAAAAATAAAAAAAAATTATAAAAATAAAAATATTATTGCTAGATCAACCTAATTTAGTACCTACTAACGATTGTTATTTTAAGTTATTAGGTACTAAATAAGTTTGATCTTGCAATAATTTATTAATGTTTTTATTTAGATTTTTTTAAAGTTTATTTTTTATTTTTATAAATTAAATCATTTTAATTATAAACGATTGCTATTTTAAATAAGTAGGTACTAAATAAGTTTAATCTTGCAATATTTTTTTATGTTTTTATTTATTTAATTTTTTTTGTTTTTTTTATGTTTTTCCTAGGTCCTTTATCGATACTGAACCTATCGATGCTATGGCACGCAATTACTTTAACAGCCTGTATAAGTACAATTAAATCATTTTGCCGAAACGTCTTGTTTGTCAGCACGAGCGCCAAGGAGACAAACAATAGTTACGATTATGACCTGACCTTGTTGGTGATGTTCTTTAGAAAGGTCAGGTGCGTAGTACTCGGAACCGGCGTACGTGTATGACCATGTATGAGCGTAAACGAAGCAAAAGGATGTAAGGATCGTAGCAGATGGATTCCGTATAGTTTTTAGAGGTATGAGGAACAGGGTGTAATGTTCACTCATCCTCTATAGAAAAGGGAGGATCCTCCGACCAGACGGGTGTTGTGTCTGGTGGGCAACTGCCCGTTGATGTCGGGACGTTGTATATATGCTAGTTGCGCGGTAAACTCTGCTTGCGCGATGCAGGATTTTGCGTGACGTCAGTGTGACGCGTAGTTCGTATGTGGTAGTGTTGATGCCGCTACAAGTTTCTGCCATGGGATAAGGCGTAAGTGAGGGTTATTATGAATGTAATAATTGTGAATTACGCAATAGGCACCACGATGCAAATTCAGAAAGATTTCGTAGCCAACAGTCAGATAAATCGTAGTCGTTCAGCTCTTCCGTTTGAACGGATTTCCTCCTCTGACTAAACATTTGAAATACTATTCGAATTATTCCAGTTGATCGATTTAATTCATTCGATTCTAATTGACCGCTGAGTCATCTTAGGAGGTCGGTAAGAATCGGTGCGTTATATCGAATAATTTAATTTGGGGACTCATATTTTTTCGTGGAACTATTTAGAATGGCACTAGACTCATTTGCCTACCAGAGAAACCAATCGACTGAATCAACTATTCAAAAACAGGAAACATTTTACACCATTTAATTTTTAAAATTACATGCTAAAATAATGCAGTCACTATCAAGTCAAATCAATCAAATCAAAATATTTTATTTCAAATAAACCTACGTAGGCAAGTATGAAACGTCAGTCCAATGCTAGGTGTACGGTTCCAATTGGTCGTTTCCTATGGAGAAGAGCCGGCAAGAAACTTCACGGTTATTCTTTTAAAATAAGTAATTGGATTTTACAATGTTTTCAAATTACAGTGTTTACAGATATGGGCGGGCAGTGCAGGCCCGTCAACAGGTACCAGGTACTGAAACTGTCTTATAATCCCAAAATTATACGGTAAGAAATCGTACTGATCATCGTTTTGTGAATAGTAATGACCACTAATATGTAAACGCTTAGCAGAATTCAAAACCAATTTTCTTGTGGAATAACGATTGCAACTTTGAGAAAAGATCTATTTCATTATTTTGGAACCCAAACTGTTAGTTTAATAAAATTTCAATCGATATAAGTAGTTGGAGGAAATCATTTCTAAAAGTTGCTGAGTGTATAAATATTGGTGCTCGTGACTGAACATGGTCTTTTAATTCCTACAATTATTTATCCATAGTGTAAAGCAGAGAAAAATAACTCATTATGTATAATAGTAGCGGGTAGGTGTAAGAAAACGATAGACATATCTTTAATTTTGAATTTTTATTTAAAATAGAAATACTTAGTTATTTGTTTATTTTTTGATCAAAAATAAGTAAATAACCTCCATTACACGGGTACTCACGTTTGTGGCACATTTATGTGACTCAAATAGTAAAATTACACCACCTGCCAGCTCATCATCTGAATAGTCACTACACTTTCACCTTGAAACTAGTGGAACACTATGGCCCAACTTGCTGATATACTGTCTGCACAAAAGAGCCTTGAAGAGACCTTCACACGCAAAATGGAAGCACTGGAAGCTCAAATTCAGTGCGCTGGACCTGCCAAGGATACCGTGGCTAGGGTGGCTGAGGAGTTCCGGTCCTTCAGGGAGCTTATTTTTAGCATGCTCGGCTTGCTCCGGACTCAGATTAGTGAGTGTGCTAAGCAGGTTGACGGAATGGAGACAAGACATAGGCGGAAAGCCCTGATTTTTCAAGGTGTAACCGAAGTTGACAGTGAAGACAGCACCGCAGTCATCCTGGATGTAATCACTAATAAGCTGAACCTCAAGAATTTCTCTGCATCTTCCATAAAGGTCTGTCACAGACTTGGCGCTGCCAATAAAGAACATCACAGGCCCATACTGGTGAAGTTTTCCAGCTACGATGATAAATCAGTAGTCTGGAAGGGTAAAACACGCTTGAAGGGAACACCCATCTCGGTCAAGGAGTTCTTGACAAGGGTCCGGCAATCCATCTTCGGGAAGGCGCGTCTTCACTTCGGAATGCGGTCGTGTTTGACTCAGGATGGTGTCATCGCTCTGAAGGCCTTTGACGGAAGTAGACACAAAGTTTCATCAATGGATGAGCTCAATCCGTTGCTTGCGAAGTATCCAAAGGTCCAAGATCCAAAGGCCCAAGGCACTGGAGATAGCCTGCAAAACAGAACGTCTCAGTAATGGTATCATGTTTGTACTTACTAGATAATGATTTGCATGCAATTGTTATGATTTACTTACCGCTGTTATTTCTTTGTTTATGTTCTTAGTAGTCCTATAATTAGTTACGTCATTTCCTCATAATCTATGTTTTATGTGAAACTAACTTACCCTCAACAAGTTAAATAAACAATCATTTCTATATTTTTTTTTTTTTTTTTCTTCTTGCTTCGCACGGTTTGTGCATTTAGCCAATGTCACGTTTTAGTTCTTGTCTTGTTTAATATTGATGAAATAAATTATACATGCATGATGATGATATCCCCGCCCACTCCCCTTGAGTTTCAGTAAAGATGTGGCACTTTACTGAGACCTCACGCGGACTTCTTGAGAGAACTTGAAGCGAAGTTGCACTGTTTTGTTTCATTTGCCTACACTAATGCACGTTCACAAACACTTAATGGTTAATAATCCACCATTATTACACATTAATATTCGGCTAAACACAAATTTTGGAAAATTAAACAAACTGTTGAACATGACGCTTCACTTTCCCGCCAAGAAGTAATCATTTCTATTTCTTAATTAATATGTCAAATGCAAACACAGATAATTACTAGTCAGAGAAATGAATGCAAATGTTAGAAGTCCACAGGTTATTTATGACACCATTATTCCTAATCGGATACGTTCACGACTCGACTTACTCATATTTTATCTCGCTTCACTTCTTATAAACATTCTAGTAAAATTAAATTGTTACCGTAACATTATATTTGTGCTTGATGATATTACTTTTATTTTATTTTTTGCATAACAGCCATAATGTTTTAATAAAGGTTTTTGCTGTGTGCTTTATAACTTACTTAATTAGTTTTACCAATGTTTAGAATTAGATGATGTTGTGAGCTGGCGGGTGGTGCAGAGATGCAAACTTCGTACCAGTCATTCATGTAGTGTTTTTAGCGTTTTATATAATTGTATATTTATATTTATTTTATGACATCTGATAACGAATCATTTTATTCTGCCAACGAATCTAGTGCCTCTTCCAGCAATGACAGTTTCGCTTCTCTTACGGATACCTTAGGTGTTCTTTTACGCCAAAACTTTAGCCAAAATTCTGGCCGGCTATTTAATGTATGTCATCTCAATGCTCAGAGCATTCCTAGTCACTTTAATGAATTGTACGACACATTTACGGACAACAAAGTTCACGCCATCCTGATTTCCGAGACTTGGCTCAAACCTAACCTCCTTTCAACCACTTACCGGCTCCCTGGTTTCGTTCTTCTTCGGAATGATCGGATCGGTAGAAGGGGGGGCGGTGTAGCCATCTATCTTCGTGATGATTTCTCTTTTAAAGTTCTATCTTCTTCTTCTTCCAATGAATCCGCAGAGTTTCTTTTTCTCGAGGTTTGTGCCAGAGGAGCTAAAACTGTCCTTGGTGTCATCTATTGCCCCCCTTCTATTGATTACTTCACTGAATTCGAATCGGTACTTGAATCTTTGGGTTGCACATGCATTATTATGGGGGATTTTAATACCAACCTATTGGCCCACAACTCCCCTCGGTCCCTTAAACTCCTGCACCTAATTGAGTCAGCCAGTCTGCACGTTTTGCCACTCCAACCTACTCATCTTAATATAGTCGGTGATGATACTTGGCTTGACCTGATCCTCACCTCTAATCCTTCCCTAGTTGGCCAATACGATGCTCCTGGCTTTTCCCATTACGATCTTATTTTCCTATCCTATGTCCTTAAGCCCCCTAAACCTAAACCAACGTTCCAGTACAGGCGTGCCTTTGCACGTATGAATAGCGAGAAACTTCAAAAAGATGCGTCCAATATTGACTGGTCACCCCTGGAAGCAGCTGCTACAGTTGATGAAAAAGTTAGGTTCTTCAACGATGTCGTGGTCAAGCTATACGACGCCCATGCTCCAATCAAGAAGATTAAGTTGAAGCGTCCGCTTGCGCCTTGGATGAACAGGGGCGTTCGGATGGCAATGCGACGGAGGGACCGCGCGTTTCGGAAATTTAAAAAGGATCGTTCGGAGGACAATTGGGCTTTCTTTAAGGCTGCTAGGAATCGGTGTAATCAGATGATACGCAATGCTAAACGCCGCCACGTTCTAAATAATATCACTTCTTCTTCTGCTGCCGATATTTGGAAATTTCTTGGAACTGGGCATCGGCAAATCGCGACATTCGGACCTTCCTAATACAATTGGTTTGGATGATCTAAATCGCCATTTCTCCACTGTTCCCGTTTTGGATAGTCCAACCAAATGTCAAACCCTTGATTACCTAGCTGGTCTGACGCGTCCTAATATTAACCCCTTTGTCTTCACCCCAGTCGACCCGGGAGAGATCAAAAAGATTATCCTTTCTATTAAATCCAAAGCTGTGGGCTGCGATAATATCAGCCGCCATATGATCGTAGTGGTTCTTAATGAACTACACCCTGCAATCTCCCACATCATTAACTTCTCCCTTTTTACCGGTGTTTTCCCCTCGCTGTGCTTACGCACAGGGAGGGGAAAACAGCCCTTGTTCGGCCACTGCCAAAGATTCCCAATCCCTCTCTTCCTGGTCACTTTCGCACAATTTCCATCCTTCCCTTTCTATCTAAGGTGCTTGAGGCTAGTGTGCATAAACAATTTTCCCACTTTATTCACTGCAACTCTCTCATCAGTCCTTTTCAATCCGGTTTTAGACCAGGGCACAGTACCGTTTCTGCTCTCCTTAAAGTGACTGACGATATAAGGCGGGGGATGGAAGACACTAAAGTAACAGTCTTAGTGTTAATTGACTTCTCCAATGCTTTTAATACTGTCAGTCACGAAGTCCTTTTATCCATCCTGTCCTATCTTATGGTCTCTCAGGAGGTATTGGAATGATTTCCTCTTATCTCTTCATCGAGTTGGTGTGATCTTGCAGCTGGCGTGCCTCAAGGCGGTATATTATCTCCTCTTTTGTTCTCCATTTTTATTAATCTTATCACCACCGAGCTTCGGACTGCGTATCATCTTTATGCTGACGATTTACAGCTTTACTGCCAGGCGAGTGTTGACAACATATCTGATGCGATTGAGGAGCTAAACCGGGATTTAGGTGTGGTTAAAAGCTGGTGTGATCGTTTTGGGGTGGCGGTTAACCCTAACAAGTGTCAGGCTATCATTGTGGGGAGCCCCCACAGTATGAGGAAGCTGAATGGCTCAACTGTGCCACCTATGATGTTCGACAACTCAGTCATCCCGTTTAGCTCCGATGTCAAGGATCTTGGTCTGCATGTCGACACTTGTCTTGACTGGCGAAGGCAGGTCACGACTGTCAGTAAAAAAGTCACCGGAACGTTGCGGTCACTCTATCGGTTGAGGAACCTTCTCCCTTCACACATAAAGGCAATGCTTGTACAGTCCTTAATCTTTCCCATAATTGACTATTGTGATGTATGTTACTATGACCTGAATGCTGATCTCCTCAATAAACTTGACCGCCTTCTAAATAACTGCATTCGATTCGTTTTCAATCTTCGTAAGTATGATCATGTGTCCGCGCACCGATTGGTTTTAAAATGGTTGCCCATTCGTCAGCGCAGGGAGTTGAGGGCTTTGTCTATGTTGTTTTCAATACTCGACAAACCCATTTCTCCTTCTTACCTAACTTCCCATGTTCAATACTTGTGCTCTGCCCACAGTAAAAATCTCCGTTCCACCAACAATCGTCTTCTACGATGTCCTTCTCACCGCTCTGGTTTCATTCACTCTTCTTTCTTTGTCCAGGCGGTTTTCCTTTGGAATGCGCTCCCTCTGAGCATCAGGATGGCAACCGGACGGTTAACGTTTAAAGTGAAGGCACGGGAATATATTCGTAAGAAGTTGGCAGAATCATCCCAGCGTTGATTCGTTTTCTCCTCCACCAATCGTTATTTCTCCTGACACTTTTTATTTTGTTTATAAGTATGTATGTATGTATGTATGTATTAGTATATATTTTTGATTTTCAAGTTATCTATCCCATATGTTGCACCTACCATGTTTTGTCTCTGCATCACCCTAAGGTTTACTGGTAGAAAATGCCTCAGGCATTAAGTCCGCCTTTGTACAGTATTTTTTTACTTGTGCATGAAGTTTTAATAAATAAAAAAATATAATAGTATGTATCCAATGTGTATCCAATTAATTAATAGTATGATCCATAAAACACATCATATATCACTAGAAAGCATATTAATTACGTGGGGCGAATGCGAACTCACTCTTATTGAAATAAATTTCGCACATTGAGTCACATTCTGAATTTCTGACACAGCTGTACAAAATTGGGATCCCAGCAATACGCCAATATACGCCAGTATGAAGGACGAAAAAATTTATACGAAAATTGAATTTTCCAATCGCCTGTCCCCAATGACCTTTTGAAATTTCCAAGTAAATCGCATTTGTTGTGATTTTCGCAATTTCCTGGTTTATTTATTATAGTTTGTTTTTTTTATCGTCACCTTTCAAACAAAACAAAAATCGGTCAGCCGTTTGGGAGCTACGATGGCATAGACAGACACACAGGTCCACAGATACACAGATACACACTTTAAACTTATAATACCCCTTTTTTTCCGTCGGGGGTTAAAAACTGGTACTACTGTCGTGGCTGTGGAGGGAGTGGAGGGATCGGATAAAAATAAGTAAATAAAAAAAAACAAAACAACAAACAATACAAAAACAACACTACAACAATATATTTGTGTTTCCTTTAAAAATATAAATCAAGGATCAGGTATGTTTCGCAAGTATTGCTTAAGGCTTCTACTGACCGGCGCGACACAAAGGCCCCGCGTGTCGCACGACGAGCGGTGCCTTTGTGTCACGTCGTGACTCGCGCTGGTCTGTAGAAGCCTTTATTGCAACACTTTTGCTTTCTATTATAGCACTGTTTTTGGACTTTAAATTAAACTTTCACCCCTGAGTTTGTTTCGCCATTTCTTCTCAGAGGTAGTCAGAAAGGAACTTTTACGGTTCCGTACGTCCGAATGAAAAAACGGAACCCTTATAGGATCACTTGTGGGTCTGTCTTTCTGTTTATCCGTCTGTCACCGCCAATTTGCTTCGAATCTAATGGACCGTCAAGTTGAAACTTGGTACACATAATATCAATTTCTGTGACCCAAACACGAACGTGTTACGGAAATAAATGAGTCTTGAATAAATGGGGATCACTTTTGGGAAGCAAATAAGAAAATTATAAAAAAAAAATTGTGAACTGTACCGTGAGATATATCAAATGAAAGGGCTTGCTGTGAGAGTCTCAAGATTTTTTTTTTAAATTTTGAAATCGTCCGTTTTAAAGTTATTTAACAAAATAGATGAAAATGTACCTACCCTTATCACCAAAACTACTGAACCTGAAATTTTGGAAAAAAATACAGAAAATAGTTCAATACTTATAGATGTAATGTTATTTTAAGACCATGGAATTCTCATGGGTTTTCCTTGTAACCTATGAGAGTTCTATGGTCTTAACATAACATGATACATTTCTCAATACTGTGCATACAAACTTACATTTGCAGTTGGAATGGATGGGAGAACATGTTTTTCAACTACAATATTAAGTTTGTTCTTGGAATAAATTTATCCCAACGGAACTCGTCACTGTGCGTGGTCCAACACGCACTCGATATCCTATCTACAGAATAAACAGTTTAATTTAATTTTAATAAATTCTGGAATAATTATTTTGTATCTAATGTATCAAATTCACCTATTGAACCTCATAATTTCATAAGGAATGTGTTCCTATATGGCATAGTTACAAATGTAACAATACAGGCCATTTATCATTAACGAAACATATAACAGGGAGACCTAAATAAATATTGCCAGTACCGTTAATAAATACAGTCCTTTGTGGGTATTATGACTTACATTTATATCCATTGGTCTCGCTCCTTTGTAGTAAAAGGCTAATGGATAATGTCAGGTGGAGAGACAAAGTATCTTCCTGTGCACTGAACCCTAAAGACTTCTCACGAGAAACTATTGAATTTCACACATGGCCAGATCCTTTGTAAGTCCTAGAAATTGCACATCATATTCTGACTACTCACTGATTTTAAATTCTTCAATTTTTAAATTCACTTGTCTTATTTATTACTTGTTTAACAAGAGACGGTGATTCTGCTTCAATTATTATTTCAACACTGTCTTTGAGTTTTTGTAGGACCACGCCTGAAACAATCCTAGTTGACTCAACATTGCACTTCAAACAGACTTCATCATCACTTTAATCAAGCCAATTGCAGTTTATTACACTTCGCACGCACTGATTCATATTGTGCAAATTGTTCATTGTTCTGAACATGATTATTATTACACATGCTAGTTCTACAATGTCTAAGTCGTATCATACATCTTCTGAAGAATCTACCAGCTCAACTGGTTTCACTTCTTCACCGAATACACGTAACGATTTCTATGTTGAAGTACCTGCTGCCATCAATCAATCTTCTCTGCATTTTTCACACTTCCTTACTGGACACTGACAGTGGAAATTATTCGTCCTGTGTGTTATTAGTTTGTCCTTTTGTCTAGTTCCCTGTTCCGTTCAAATGATTCCAGTTTGTTTTCTCATCATCATTAGGTAGTCCATATAATTTTTGATTACTCGTACTTCTCTGAACATCCCATATTTTTATTCGTTATACTGTTTTTGTGTTTAGTCCTCTAGGGGTTGTCTCAGGGGATGTCTTCATTACGACGATATTTTGCCCCGTTACTCGAACACTAGGATTTGGCCTCAATCGGCTCCATATTACTATGGGTCCGCCGTAACCGTAAGGCAACTCTTCTATCAAAAACTTAGTTTTAGTTTAGTACCTTTCTGTACATAACTTCTACGTGATTTTTTCACGATTAATATTGATTTCAAACATGAACACTACACTTCAGTCTATAGAGTTTTTCTTAGTTATATGGTTTCAAATAAATTAAAGTTTAAACACGACTAATACGACTATCACACTTAACTATTTCACAAAATCCACTCCCTGTCGATGCATTTTTAATATTTAATCAGGGTCTACCACTAGGAGAGGTAACAAACTGTGCGCGTGGATCTCCCGTACAATTGAATTAGCCCTACTGAGACACTCTTAATGGAACACTGTCAGGATTGGTACACTGGGGTGGACAAGTGATAGACAAAAACCAGAGTGACATAAAGGATACGTTCTTTTTTAACTTTAGATAGTTTTGATGGCCTTGATAAAAGGTTCGGTCCATGAATATTTTTCTTGTGACCTACATTTATTGCTTGTTAATACCTAATACTTTGGAATACCAGACATGTAGATTTGTTGTCAAGCAGACTCTCTTGAAGGTCTAGTTTGTAGCGATAATTTCCAATAACTAAGATAATCCTATTGTTAATTTGTTGTTTACTTAGTTAATTAAACTATCTAATGTAACTTAGGCTAATTTTTTTTCCGTAATCAGACGACCCGGATGTAATTCAGTGGCGTACAATTTGCGTAATTTTATTAACGTTGTAGGAGAACAAATTGGGCAGTGTGATGTAGGTACTGTATTCCCAATTGCTTCATGTCAAGATCATTGGTCTGAGCTATAAATATTTTTATATTTCTATGGTGGTAGAGCCGTCAGGTACTATATACAACATTAGTTTTTAAGTGGCAAAGTACCTTAAGTGGCAAATTTGCCAAATTTGATCCAAATTCAGTCAGCCATTATACGCCAACTCATACATCCAGACAAACAGACAAACGGACAAAACATTCTAAAAACTATATTTTCGGCATCAGACTCGTTTCCACACCTCGTAGTTTTTAATTTTTAATGAACAGTTTTGACTTTAGTATTTTATTCTATGTCCCGTATATTTACAACATTAGTTTTTGTTTATACAACGACAACCAACCTTGAAATCGCAAAAAAAAAATCAGCTATTCCATACATTTGTGTTCACTTAATTCGACAAAATGTATGGAACAGCTGATTTTTTTTTCGTGATTTTAAGGTGTGTCCTATAGAAAAAGTTGTTCAAAATGATTAGTACAATGACCCCTTTTCGGGTTTAGTATAAACAAAAACTAATGTTGTATATATACGGGACATAGAATAAAATACTAAAGTCAAAACTGTTCATTAAAAATTAAAAACTACGAGGTGTGGAAACGAGTCTGATGCCGAAAATATAGTTTTTAGAATGTTTTGTCCGTTTGTCTGTTTGTCTGGATGTATGGGTTGGCGTATAATGGCTGACTGAATTTGGATCAAATTTGGCAAATTTGCCACTTAAGGTACTTTTAATCCCGGTAGTACGTTCCCGTGGACTATTTTTCAACATCCACGTGGGCGAAGTCGCGGGCAAAAGCTAGTAGTATATAACCAACATGCCTTACAATATAACACAAATTGACGCGTGCAATCTGGCCTACATACCCGCGTGACATGCGGCTGTCAGTGACGTCGTAGATCCCATGCCGAGATACCGGAGTTTGCACAACTGATTGCATTGATAAAAGTTCCTGATATTAATCGTTGACTGCAGTTGTTTGTATTTTTTATTTTATGCAATTAATAATGTTTGATCGTCGTTATTATTTAACTAGAGTTACTTCGAGTAACAAAAAAACTCCTCCTCCAATTAGCTCTTAAAAAAGTCCTCTTCTCACTAACTCCTTAACACCAAGACTGTCAACGTCCAAGTCAAATTGTTTATTTCAAATATAACAATTCTATTTTTTTGTAAATTTTGACGTTCAAAAGTGCAAAATAGAATTGATTCTAGTCGCCCCTACCAAAAGGTAGCTTCGTATGGAGAAGAATGGGGATGAGGGGGGATCTTCACATAATCCTATAAAGTTTACAGTATTTTTTTTCACGAAGCGACGCGCGCTTTACTTATGTTTACCAAGTGTACAAACACCCTGTGAATGTGTGTGTGTAAGAGTTCCTGGTACCACCCGAGACAATGGTGAAGTCGGAAGTGTGTGTGTGTTATGTGCTGACGTTACACGTCTTCACGCACACACTCTCAGCGGCTTTGTGCACTTGGTTACCACAACATAAGCGCGCGTCACTTCTTGAGGTAAAATACTACATCTATAGACTGCTTTATTTCACTACTCTGAAGAGGCGAACAGCTTGAGCAGTAAAAAGTAAATACTAATTAAAAACGACGCGCAGTTTGGTTTTAGAACCGGTTTGTCGATGGAAAGTGCAATCCTGTGTCTCAAGCAGACTGTACTGTACTACACAGACAGGAAGACACCTGTATATGGTTGTTTTCTGGACCTATCGAAGGCTTTTGACCTGGTGAATTATGACATTCTGTGGCAAAAAATGTCGGATGAAACAGACCTTCCACCTGAGGTTACAAATATATTTAAATTTTGGTACGAAACTCAGATAAACTGTGTTAGATGGTCAGATGCTCAATCTGTACATTATGCTGGCAGGCTGGATTGTGGAGTGAGGCAGGGGGGGTTGACTTCACCCACTCTATTTAACCTGTACATGGACCGGCTGGTTGGTGAGCTGAGTAGCACTGTAGTTGGTTGTTGAAGAATGATCAACAACATTAGTTATGCTGATGACATGGTGCTGCTCAGCCCATCAATCTGTGGACCAAGGAAGTTGTTGGCCATATGTGAGAGGTTTGCGGAGGCTCATGGCTTGAGGTATAATGCTACTAAAAGTGAGGTGGTGGTTTTTACAGTACGTAATAATACACCCACGAATATACCACCGGTGACGTTACAAGGAACACCATTAAAAGTCGTCACTCAATTTAAATACCTCGGTCATGTGGTCACGGGTTCTCTCACAGATGACCAGGATATAGATAGGAAGCGCAGGGCGTTGGCAGCCAGATGCAATATGCTTGCTCGCAGGTTTGCGCGGTGGTCTGACGAGGTAAAACTGACGCTCTTCAGAGCCTACTGCAAGTCGTTTTACTCGTGCAGCTTGTGGGTTAGGTATACGCAGAAGGCTTACAACGCTCTGCGCGTGCGATATAATAATGCACTGAGGATATTGTTGGGGCTGCCTCGGTTTTGCAGTGCATCGGGCATGTTTGCGGAAGCGCGAATAGACGACTTTCATGCCATCATGCGCAAACGGTGTGCATCGATGTCGCGGCGATTCAGGGGTAGCCCGAACAGTATTTTAGCTACACTGGCGGACAAGGTTGATGGACCATTTATCAGGCTCTGGGCTGGCAGACATGTGCGTGCATATGTTCATGTAGCCAATTAATTTTTATTTATTGTATTTTTAAGTTGTTGAGTTTACTAACATGGGCTAAGTTCTTACTAACACTATATGGATCCTTGGTCTGAAATAAAAACTTTAAATTTTAATTTGAAAAACTATGTTGTTTTATTTCTTCTATCTTGTTAGCTGTAAATAAGTAACAGTAAAAAACGAAAAATGTAATTAAACGCTAAAAGGAAACGCAGGGAGCTTAGTGAAGGAAACGAAAGTGTTGGTAATTTTCTGTTCCATATTTTTATCAACCGGGGCACTACCGTTGACGTGTTTTTCTTGCACTTGCAACGATCAACTTGTTTGAGATTTCTTGTTTATAGTTTAAGAGTAGTTTTGCAAAAGAAACTCTTTAATAATATAAGATGTATCTATTCATACACGAAATCTCTTAAGGGGTCACTGTACTCATCGTTATGATCAACTTTCACTATGAGACCAAAGTTAATATCCTGAAAAAAAAATCAGCTGTTCCCTACATTGATGTTCGCATAACTCGTCAAAATGTATGGAACAGCTGATTTTTTTTTCACGATATCAACTTTGGTCTCATTGTGAAAGTTGATCATAATGATGAGTACAGTGACCCCTTAAGAGATTTCGTGTATGAATAGATACACCTTATAAATATTTTATTTATAACTTTCTCTTATTAATTCATGTATGCTACCGACGCGCGAGCGACGTTCCGTGTGGTGCCGGACGTAAAGAATAGCACCATCCTATTTCTTCCCGTGGGTGTCATAAAAGCGACTAAGGTACTTACTAGAGAATGGGCAGCAGCGTTCTCTATGCATTTTAACATCATACTGCCATCGCCAACCCGCCTGCAAAGCGTAGCGATTATGGCAACCCCTCCTTTAGGGGAAGGCCTACGTCCAGCAGTGGACGTCTTTCGGCTGAAATTATGATGATCTGAAATGATGATGATGATGATCTTAACAACAGATAGCTAGGTGGTCGCAGGTGCAGTAGACCCCTTATTGAGTGGTTGCCGAGAGACGATAGGAGTGTTGGCAGACCAACAGTCAGATGGGTGGATATCATTCAGAAGATTAAGGGTAAGACCTGGTTGAGACTCCGACATACCCGCAAAGCATGGTACAAAAAGGAGGAGACAACTCAGCAGTGGATGGACAAGGTCTGCCAATGATAATGACGCCAGGTTCAGAATTATGTTTGTCAAAAATCTAAGGTCAAGATTCTTGGAATCAATAGTATGTAGGCTGACGGGCTGTCCGGCACAGACTTACTCTTTGTGAGTTTAATAATTGTGTTTTTGTTAATACATCTCTTTATCGACTTTCCTATCGCAGGTATGCTTGAAGAGCTTTCTTTAGAAATAAGCATCACCTTTGTACGGATTTTTCTGTTCCTTTCTTCTTGTATCTCTATATATACTCGTATATATATATCTTATATACAACATGTCCCATAATTAACGCACAACTTTTACTATGGGACCAAACCTGAACTCGCGAAAAAAAAAACAGTTGTTCCCTACATTTTGACGAGTTATTCGAACATACCTAAATGTAGGGAACAGCTGATTTTTTATTCGCGATTTCAGTTTTGGTCCCATAGTAAAAGTTGTTCATAATGATGACTACAATAGCACCTTAAGAGGTTGTGCGTTAATTCTGGGACATGTTGTTTATGTGTGTACATAAATGGTTAAATATATAAATAAATTACTAGCTGACCAGACAGACGTTGTCCTGTCCAACTTTCAATAGTTCATACAAAAATCCCATACAAAAAAGAACGTTCAAGTTTTCCCGTTTATGAAAATCTTTTCCATTTATTTACCTAAGTAATTCATTTATTTCATTCCTAATTCATAAAAAAAAAATCTGTCCAGCCGTTCTCAAGTGATGCGCTTTTGGTAAACGCATCACGAGAACGGCTGGACCAATTTGGCTATTTTTAGGGTTCCGTAGCTAAATGGCAAAAAACGGAACCCTTATAGTTTCGTCATGTCTGTCTGTCTGGTTGTCCGTCCGTATGTCACAGCCACTTTTTTCCGAAACTATAGGAACTATACTGTTGAAACTTGGTAAGTAGATGTATTCTGTGAGCCGCTCACGCGCGCGCGCGTGATTTAAAAAAAAATAGAAAAAAAAAACAATTTATTTGGGGGTTCTTTATTTGAACTGAAACTCAATAATTTTTTTTTTCATCAAACCCAATACGTGTGGGGTATCTATGGATAGGTCTTCAAAAATGATATTGAGGTTTCTAATATCTTTTTTTTCTAAACTGAATAGTTTGCGCGAGAGACACTTCCGAATTGGTAAAATGTGTGTCCCCATGTAACTTCTAAAATAAGAGAATGATAAAACTAAAAAAAATATATGATATACATTACCATGTGAACTTCCACCGAAAATTGGTTTAAACGAGATCTAGTAAGTGGTTTTTTTTAATACGTAAACAGCAATTTACCTTAGATAATAATTGTACGGAACCCTTCGTGCGCGAGTCCGACTCGCACTTGGCCGTTTTTGTTTGTTTTAACAAACAGTCCGAGTTAGGTTTTTTTGTGAACAGCATTTAATTTTTATTCGCATTGCTAGATTAAGAACATTTTCTGAGTTTATTATTCTCCTTTATTAGTGTATTCATTAATGTTCCTAAGATACATGATAAAGCGCAATTAACACAATTTTTTAACTAAGTATGTAATAATGATGATAGTAACTTCGCAACAAAAATGAAATGTGTTTGTTTTCGTGTACGGGGAGGAGTTTAGAACCATTTGTCATGTCGGCCATTATAACTACACAAGAAAACATCGTGCTTTGCAAAAATATAGTAATGGATGATTTATAAAGTATTTTAAATTATATACCTCTGTTCAAGGTCGTTATATTACAAACGAAAACCTTTAATTCTACGTTCTAGACTGCTTGTAATGTCTGGTGAAGGTCTACTGCGGGTTGAAGAAAACAAAACCTTGAGTAAAGAAAGCTAAGTTAGCAATTTGCGTAGACTGTTTGAAGAAAACGGAGCACAAAGTGTTGAGTTATAAAACGTTTAAATCATATGAATAATTTATCAAAACCCCGCTTTTAATATAATACTGTGACTTTCACAAAAATATACCCACACATGCCTTTAGGCATCAGCTCCTTTAGTCTTTCGATTAATATATCGCACCGAGCACGAAATTGCGGCGCCGCGCCGAGCGCCGCGCCGAAAGCGTCTCAAGATAGCACTAAGTACCTACTAATAAAATTTGTGACGCTGAAATTACGTTGGGCTCACAACTTTTGCCACGGACCGCCGTAAAAGCCCTCAGTTTTTGTACTTTTTTGCGTCGTAGTGCGAGTAAACGGTGTCACGCTTGGATTGTATGTAAAGTAATGACAACGCCGCCTCTAACATATTGGCCGCCGAGGCGTCTCTAATCGCCGTCGCATTGCCCTATTACCAATGTGTATGTCGCCGTCATTAATGTATTAAATAGGAAGATAGGCCACTCTCTAACATCACGTAAATATTAAATGGACCCGATGTCGTGCGTCATGTGCTCGACAACCGAAATAGAGAGACATATTACGCGGGCTATAGCGGGAACGAGATAGCAATAATTGTCACTGTTACGTACCCATAACAACTCGGAAACAAACTACGATTCGGGTAGTAATGTAGGTCGATTGTGTTCTTTCCCCTAATTTATGTCCACATCGAAGAGCGCGTACCATATCTTCCTATTTAATACATCAATGGTCGCCGTACAAACATTTGTTTAGAGGCTACATTAGTCGCTCCGCTAAACATCCCGCTTCAATCTGTCACAGATCACGCCCTTACAAAATCGACCAGACACAATCTATTAAAATTCTATTGTCAGCATCATCGCTTGTTTTTATTAAACTCTTTACATAGTTTTTTCTGTACTTTTTCTAGCAATAAACTGTTCAAGTTATTTTTTTCGGGGCGAAATTAAATTTCTCTTTGTGTAAGTATTTTGTGTGCGAGTGTACGAACAATTGAGCTAGCCTTGCATGATTTAGGATACTTCATTGAGAATGTTGAACGGGCCAAATAACTCATGAACAAACATGAATGTGTTTCGAAATTGCAATCGTTCTATTGATTATTGTGAACTGGATTTCACATTTCAGAATTCTTCATTCTACAGATAGGTTTCTACAATAGGCAACCTGCTTTTGAAGGAAATCAAGTTCAACAAAAATATGCAAGTCGCAGCGCACTAGACGGCTCTGTGCCACGAAACATTTTGCAGTTTACCTTTATATATTTTTTTAATGTACCAAGCTTTTAAAAATACCATTTTTTTCTTTATGGACGTGTGTTTTTTAAATTGCAAATCTTTGTTGTCTACATTTTTGTATCGTGGCAACATGAGCAAAAAGTAAATAAATGATTTAAATGTCAAAAGGATGTAAAAAGCGTTTTCCTTTTGCGGTATAACAACATACTGGGATTACCACACGCTGCTAAGTTAGCGTTAATTAAAGCGAGGAGTATAAATATTACATACACCGTTATTCAAGTAAGTATTCACAAATATAATAAGATGTGGTTTGTGACAAAAACTACTATAGATAGGTAGGGCTCCTTAGGTACAAAAAGGTTGCCCATGGGACCCTATTACTTAGTTTTTCTATTTTAAACACTTTATTGTTAGCGCTTTTCCCGCCTAGCCTACGTGGCTGTCTATCAAGCTCGCTGTCACAGTACAGGACTTTTTATTAATAACCGTAAAGAGCGCGTTTTGATGACTACGCGTACACGCCAAAACTGCCCTTCTCACCACGAACGTGCCGTGAAAGCGCAGCTACCGAAAGGCTGCCGCGTAGCTACTACGCAGTGGCTCACTCAGCTGCTAAGGTGTCCATTCTATAGTCCACAGATCATCTTTTCACAGCTGCATTCAGACGTGTTTATCATCTGCTCTGTGAATAAAAAATATAAAATCCTATTTGCGTATAATTTTTATAAAAAATTGAAAAATGAAAGAAAACTTTGGGTGCATCCTATTTCAGCTTGTCGAAAAGAATGTAGTGAAATCTTGTCCCGCAATACATCCCTCTCTTATGTTTACGAAATAAATGCGTATCCGTCTCGTCCGTGTCGCAGCGCGGCTTCTAACGAGGTGGAAGGACACACTAGTGACGTGGCGGTGGTGCGGGTGCGAGCGTTTACAGAGCGCGGTCGCTGTTCGATGACTGCGCGATTGCTGCTCGGTAGCTATACGTACGCGGTGTTTGTAGAGAGATTTCAAAATAAGCTTTATGTAATTAACATAGGCCTCAAAATTGTAATAATCTTAGGGACTACATGCGACACGCGCCGAATCCGCGGGAGCCGAATCCGCGCGCGCATAAAACGCGTATGTTGGTACGTATCCTAATAGCTAGCCAGTTGTTTTATTTTAACAAAGTTCGTATTAATTATGTCCCATAGAGATGTTCCTGATCTCCGCAATCTATTTGTCCCAGACAATTACGGTCGTGGCAGAAAACACCGTTTACTGGGTGTTCCAACTTGCCGTACTGTTGCACACTCCAAGTCGCCTATTCCTCGGACATTAGCCGCTATTAATGCTCTCCTGACCTCAAACACAGATCTTCTAGATATGTTTGCGAATTAATGGAAGATGATTCTGTCAGAATGTTTGAATTTTTGTGAGAAGAATGCATGACTGTGTTAAATAAATTATACCTATGTTTAAGAAACAAAAAAAAAAAAAAACACTTCTTACTTTATCCATTTTCGTCACACATCCATCTCAATATTCCCATCGAATTTGTTTACATTTCACCAATCTGTATCCGGCATTAGACGGTGTCTAATAAACCTTATTTTTTCTTTCTCTTTGAATACCGCTTCACGACGAAATAAAAAAATATAGTCATCTAATTTTAAATTCTCCGTGTCCTAACAACTCTGTCCACGAGTGTACTGACAATTAAGCTAGCATCTCCTCTGATTGGGCTTGTCTAGTAGCCGGTAGATATTGATGGATGGTACTTACATTACTGCCGCCTCAGCGTCCTGGCTGTGACGTGTGAAGTAGTGGACATTTATTTATATTAATATGGTGAATCAAATGTTATTCACCTGTGAATAACATTTTATTCAAATACTGCATTCTATTCAAGTAATGCTTGGAAACATGCTGGTCCAGATCCTTAGGACAATAAATCAGTCTGAGCTTTTCACGCTTTACCAGCTAAACGGAGTTGGATGTGTACCATGGATTGACCATGTCCTGGGTTAGGAAATAATATGTGATACTTTCATACTAATAGTGCCGAGGGATAATTTCCGACCTCCACGCGGGCGAGGCCACAGGGAAAAGCTAATTTTCTATAAATCTGGGAGCAGTCTTATCAGTAATAAATTAATTTAAATTAAAGCAGTATTAGTTAACACTAATACTGCTTTAATGCTTTAAAAAAACACAACTTATTATTTAAATTTTAATTATAGATGACAGAAGAGGCCTAAACTTGATGTTTCTCTGTGATATACGAACTATCATAATATTATAATAGTATCATTATACCATCAGCTCGCGACTCCGTCCGCGTGAAATTTCGGCACCCGACCCTCCGTGCCTCATCGCATCGCATCGGCCGATCGCGCTATTACTTCATTTCCGCTTAGAGTTCTTTCTGCCTTTTTTATTTTTGCTCGGCTTCTAAGGGTTGTAGCGTGATATTTAATAGCCTATATCCTGCCTCAAGAATTCGGCTGTAAAATTCCCAAAATAATTTTTCAAATGCAACTGGTAGTTCCAGAAATTAGCGCGTTTAAACAAAAAACAAACTCTATATTAATCTAAAGAAGATAGATACTTGTAGATTATTATAGATATATATAAATAACAAAATGTAAGGAATCGAACTTGCAAAGCAGTTGTCGAACCTTTTAGCTTGCTTTGTTGAAAGTTGACTAAGATAGCCGTTCTTATATTTATAATGTCATGATTCACTGCTTAGCTCCTTAAAGGTATAGCGGGATGTTTATCATTTAAAAGTTTCGCTTCCTATTCAGCCCAGTGAAGTAATGGAATAATTCGACTGTTGTCATTCACTGGTATATTGGGTTATCTTTCATCTCAGTCTCATTTCCTACGAAATCATCATCATCATCATCATTTTAGCCCAAAGACGTCCACTGCTGGACATAGGCCTCTCCCAAAGGGGGGTTTGCCATAATCGCCACGCTTGGCAGGCGGGTTAGCGATCGCAGTCCTACGAAATGTATTTGTGATTTCTGAATTTTCTAGTGCCTCCTTTTATAAAACAGAATCAATATTTGGTAGCAAAAGAAGTTTTTGTGAAAATTGCAAATTTTCATGCTGATTATAATTTTTCAAAATCTGTGAATACTGAAGACCGTTTTCTTGTAGCAATAACGGTTAAGGTACGGTAAGGTCCTTCCAGTCCTCCCAGTCACAAAGGTGTCTTGGAATAGGTTCACTTGACAATAGAACGCGGTTCGAGTCCCGGCCTCTAAGGCTAGGTGAGCTAGTGCCCTATTGTAAGGCGCCCATTATTCGGACCTAATGAATCCTATTCACCTAATTGACAAAAGCCGCTAACATGTGTAACAATGCCCTTAGAAATCTAGGCAGAATAATTAAAGTTAGATTTAAACTTTATGGAGTTTGTACATAATGAATGTAAAGACAAGCTATGTCAATACTTTCTAGTTTTTAAATACGTTGTGTTTTTCAAACATTAACATAAATATGACTTCACGCCTAAATTCCCTCGGAGGGCTAGGCATAGGTATACTGGTACACGGATATTTCACCAGTTATGTTCAAGTAGTGTGCCCAAATAACTGAGAACTGGTGCCCCGAGACAGTGAGGCGGGGTGGCGGTAGACCACTTAGGAGATGGCGGGGCTAGCTGAATAGGTTCCGTCAAAACTGGAAGGAGGACGCGTGGGCTCACGGAAGATGTAAGGACTGGGAGGCCTTGGCCAGGAGTGGGACAGAGTAGGTTAGTAAAAAACTTACAATTTCCATTTTGCGCTCTGAAACATATTATTGAACACTAATTTATAATGACTGCGCCTCTTTTTGTGAACGTCAATAAATCCGAACTCAATTTATTTTAATCATTTTGATCAACTGTTATTTGACTTGTGCGTCCGAAAAAATAACCGGTCGTCTACAGATGAACCTCTTTGCAATTTAATGGAATTTGCTAAACTCAAAACCTATTTTGGTTCACTGGAAATATGAAATATGCATTAAACTACTTTAAATATATTTGATCCATGAAAGAAATAACAATGAGCTAAGTATTTGACATGACGATGGCGTCAAAATGAAAATCCAATATAGCGGCCACGAAAATAAAAAAAAATCGTCATGGGTGTCGTTTTCATGGTTTTCGAAGGACGGTGCTGATGGCGATAGTGAGTACAAAATGAAAATCAAAGATGGCGGCTGCGCAAACTTTCACAATTTTCGCTATGGGTGTCGTTTCCATGGTTTTCGAGGGTGCTAATACTGACAGTGAGGTCAAAATGAAAGTCCAAGATGGTGGCTGGTAAAATTTTAAATTTAGTCATGGGTGTCATTTTCATGGTTTTAAACCTTTAAACATGGCAAGAAAAGGAATTGAGACGAAACTTATGGGTGAACAGAAGAAGTATTTATTGTTTAGGTAACATCTCTGTATACCCCACTAAGGACCTCTAGCGTGATACTATACACATTTAGAAGCTCCAGAACCAGTACGTTCGCTTGCAGCAGTACACAATCGGGCCTCATTAACGACCTCATTATCACAGCCTATCGGATTAGCGTTCGAATGTTAATTAAATTGTTTATTCGCTTGCCTACGTTTAATTTGCAGTTTGTGAGGTATTTAATGGTTGGTTTGATGAAATGCTGAACATTTTCGGGCTGGTTTTGGTGTTTAAAAATGAATGCGCTTGAATAAATGTGAAACTCATTTAAAATTGTTTAAAATTAATTGTTTGAGTTTCGGGTACTTTTTTGTGGCTACTGTTGATATGAATGTCATCCTATAAACATGTAATCAATTCGGGGAGACCAAAGAAACCATTGATGGACTGTGTCAAAGATGATATGGCTAGAAAAGGGGAGACTGCAGAGATGACGACTAATACCTAGAGAAGTATGGAAGCAAAAGATATCTCGCGCCGACCCCAAATAAATTGGGATAAGGAATAATGAAGATCGGTCAACATTGGTTGTGGCTGCTATGTAAGTTTGTAAGATATATTGTCTGTGTAAATATGTGCACGATACAGGAAAAAGATACTAGTGTGGGGCAAAGTTGCCTAGATTCTTTGAGTTTCTTAAAGTAGTTAGAAGCCCGGAAGTCTGACAACCAGTCTTACCAGGGGGTATTGTATTACCCAGTAACTGGATTGTGAACGTCAGACAGGCATTCGCTCCATGTAAAATACTGGTATTCAGCTGCATTCTATAAATTAGACAGAAGACTGATGCCACCGGTCTTTGCACAAAGCTGCTTTGGGCAAAGACCAAACAGATGATGATGGGGTAAAGTTCAGTAACGGCCGAACCCAATAACCTATCTATCATCAATTTTGGCATACTGGAGATAGAAAAATCTATCTATCGATGGTTTTAACATCCCAATAATCTATGAGACATGGAATCTTACCGGCCCATGCTATCTACTGATGGGAGGGTGTATCGCTTACAACGGATAGCTATTTGTATGAAAATACCAAAGTATGAAATGAAATCGTTTATTCTGTAAATAGGATATTAAAATCACTTTTACACGTCATATAAAAAAAAAAAATCTAGTTGTAGCCGACATTTCCTATCTGTCTACCCCTGAGAAGAAATGGCGAAACAAACTCAGGGGTCAAAGTCTCTTTTAAAGTCCAGACATAATCTTGGTCAGATCATGTGAGGACCATGTAGATCCGTGTCTGAAATGGTCTTTTGAGGAAAGAACCACACAAATTTGAGCGGACCTGTCCAATCAGTGTAAGCATTTGTTAGTAATCGTGCAGCTCAACTCAAAACTTAAGGAGCTCAACGACTCGACAAACAATACCAAAAAAAGGACATTTGGGTAGCCCGCATAAAGCGCTCAAAATGTCAGACCATCATTAAAACTTAACTGAGAAAAGAAAAGAAAGGAAAACATTTAAAGAAAAAAAAAAATGACCCACATAGTGCTCACATTCACAATAAATTAAAGCAGTAAATATAATACTCGTACTTTTCGAAGTAAACATTCATGTAAAATTGTATACAATATTCTGCAATGTCAATATGTATATAAAATCATGCATAATAATTATGCGTCCCAATATACGATTTATTTGACAGGACAGTACTAAAGATGACAGATTGGTCTATTCCCCGAATTGCAGGGATAAACGTAAAGTAGCCAAGCTAAAATTAACTCTTGCAATAATAATCATAGATGTTTTTTTTTAAGTAATAAAAAAAATAGAAATTCAAATATCTCGAAAACGGCGCGTCCCAGGCAAAAAATAACTGAAATTTAACACCCCTTTGTAGCACCCCCCATGCAAGCACCATGCCAACATGAATTTAAAGTAAAAAAAATCAACATTAATTTAAGGGGGATGCGCTAAGGTAGCCCGCGAAATTCAAATTTTATTACGTTTTTTGCAATTTGCAGGTCAAACAAGACAACAAGTTGTATTTTGATTCGCGGCCATAAATATATGGCTCTACAGAATCATATCTTAATCCAGTAACTTATTTAGAAGTAAGAAACAAAGAAGTTTTATAATAAGACTAATTAATTACACATGTTGTTTTTTAAAGTGATGTTGGTTGTAACGGAACGCACGGGAGGGTGAAGTAGAAAAACCTACTTAGTGTTTTCGTTAGATAGATAGCCTTTATCAATGATTGTGAGACGCCATCCCTGTCCCTATCATAGAATTATACTGTCTATCATCAATAGCGATCTGTCTTTCACTGAAAATAGGTTATTGGGTTCGGCCGAAAAACTACAACTAGCTACAGAACGGAACGAAGAAAACATAATAAATACATATATAAAATATGTATATAAACGCATTCCTACAAGACTCAAGTCTCATACCAAGCTCATCTCAATATCAAGTAAAAAATAAATAAAAGAAAACAAGAAATCACATTGACAGACACAGAAATTCATTGAGCATGCAATCGTGGAGCTATCCATTTCTCGGTTTTCTATTACGAGCCGTTATTGGTAAGTTAAACGAAACGTTATTGGAAAATGCTGAAGGACAATCAAAGGTTTTAAATTACGTGGAGGTAATAATGTGAGAAGGTATATTGATTCTTGCTTTTATTGAAAGGGGGAAAGGTTGTTGAAATAATAGGCTTTTCAATCATCCATGATGTTGTTAAGACACCTCATGTAACCTCAGAGCCTCGTAATGAGGCAGTCATTGTGATACACTGTCTCTTAAAATACAGGATACCCTAGTTTAAGAGACAGGGTTTAATTTATTGTGTACAGATTTCTGCAGCATCAAAATGTTTTATGTTTTTGTGAATGTTCGTTTTCATAATCTCAAAATTGTAAACCTAAAGTACAATTATCTGTATGTGTTTAGTTTATTTTTATTTTTTATTATTGTTATTGCACAGCCAAACAGCCTAATGATTGTCCAAAAGGCATGATCGTATATTACGCCTATATTCCTCGTAGGATTTTTTTGTGTTAAGGCTTCTACAGACCGGCGTGAATCGTGACGCGACACAAAGGCACCGCGTGTTGCGCGACGAGCGGTGCCTTTGTGTCGCGTCGTCGCAAGTCGCGCCGGTCTGTAGAAGTCTTTATTGTTTGATTCGCTTATTAAGGCTTCTACAGACCGGCGCGACACGCGACGCGACACAAAGGCCCCGCGTGTTGCGCGACGAGCGGTGCCTTTGTGTCGCGTCGCGAGTCACGCCGGTCTGTAGATGCCTTCATGTTGTGACTAGGTTATCGATTGTATATTTTTTTAATTCTCGTTTTCGACGTTATCTCTTCGTAGGGTTAGGCAGAGGTGTACCTAAGTACACTCGTACTGACGGCACGGTTGGCGCAGTGGTTAAGCGATTGACTGCTGCGCTGCGTGTCGCGGGTCGATTCCCACACGGAACAAAAATATTTGTATGACCTACAAGTAGTTGTCCCGGTTCTGGCTGTTTGTGTACGTGAGTTTAAATGTTTGTAAACGCACCCACAATACAGGAGAAAAGTCCATTATTGCAATGTTTTTGCAATAATGGTATTAGAAACGACCATTTTAATAAGACTAAAACACTTCAGTGGATTTAGGGATTTAAGAATGACGTCAGAGCACGATATTCATATTTAATTTCTCGTTTGACTGTAAATTTTCCTGCACAATAAGAGGGTAGATATCGGTCGCTATCTAACTATTTATAATTAATTTGATAATTATAAAGTCATAATCCGATTTTAATTTAATTCCCCTTTTAGATAAGGTGAATGGAAAAACCGGGAATGTATTAGCGTTATACTTATTTTCAAGATATGTTTTTCAATTTGATTCTATTTCCGATACCTTGCTGAGACCCAGTTTGAAGAGTCGGGTGCGCGTTTTAACGTAACAAAAGTTGTTGTTGTTGATAGCTATTTCAGGTTTATTTTTACAACATAACATCGTAAACATCTGAGTCTGTATTCCCCGAAGGGTTAAGGCTTCTGCAGACCGGCGCGACACGCGACGCGACATAAAGGCGCCGCTCGTCGCGCGACACGCGGGGCCTTTGCGTCGCGTCGCGTGTCGTGCCGGTCTGTACAAGCCTTTAGGCAGAGGGGCTCCTATAGTACACCCACATTTCACCAGTTATGTTTAAGTTCCATGTAGTCTCGGTTGATGGGAAAAGGCTCATTTTGCCATCAACCGGGCACAAATCTAGAGAAAAATACCAGATGGATGACCCAATGATACTAGCCCGACCCTGGAATCGAACCCAGGACCTCGTGCTCAATAGTAGCGCTTGCGACCACTAGACCAACGAGCATTTTACAAATGAAAAGAAAACGCTGCTCAAGCTCATGTGCCTTCCTAAAGTAAGCATTTAAGGTCATCATCATCATCATTCCAGCCGAAAGACGTCCACTGCTGGACATAGGCCTCCCCCAAAAGGGGGCTTGCCATAATCGCCACGCTTGGCAAGCGGGTTGGCGATCACAGTATGGTGTTAAAATGTATAGAGACCGCGGCTGCCCATTCTCTAGTAAGTCCCTTATTCGCCTTTTACGACACCCACGGGAAAAATGAGATGATGCTATTCTTTACGTCCGGCACCACACGGAACAAATAAGCATTCAAGGTATTTTGTCAATAACCCGATCCTGCCGATTTGAAACAGAAAACATGAGTATTCTTCGCTTCGGGATTGGTTGTCGAAATTCATTCGACTGATCACAAATTGGGATGTACATATCAGATATGAATTTCAAAGGAAATATTAAATGTGTACGTCATACAGGCACGGAACCAATTTAACGGATCATTGGGAATTGGGTATTTATATATAAAATATGCCGTCAGTCGAGAGTTTCTAAAGGTCGAAGTATTCTAGGGTTAAGATATTGCTTTGATGAGCGCTAAAAAATAACCAAATATTTACTAGATAAAGTTTTTTTCGTTACATTGTCAACGAAGTCATTTCACAGGCCTCCTGTCTGTGAGGGGAAGTGGGCTGCGATCCAAACATCGTGAGGAAACCGGCATGTCCTAGAACCGAAAATTAGAAGTGACATCTACCAACATGCCCAGGAGGTTAATATTATGTCACATGTCTTCGAATTTTCGATTTCCTCACGATGTTTTCCTTCACCGTTCTGAGAGCAGTGGATAATAATGCAATAATTTACAAAAAGTAAAGCACCTGTCAGGGTTTTCACCTACGACCTACAACTCATAAGACACGGCCACCACTGCTCAGCTAGTTGGCTAGTTGGTGTATAAAATGTAATAAAAAATGTGAAAGTTTTTGTACTCAATCACCCCTTTTTTTTTTTTTTTTGTTTTTGGGTGGGAAATCATCAAATAACTTCTCCCGCTCTGGGCTGAGCGGGAAGGCGTGTCAGACTTTTACTGACTAAAACCCACCCGTGTTCCTTCCGTTGCCTGTGTGCCGGGGCCACGATATCCCTTTCGGACAAACTCGCAACCCCGGCAGGCATTGGCCCTAACGGACCCCGTCAGTTGGTGCTGACATCTCTTTGAGGCGCGCGTGAAACACAACGCGCCGTCGACCCGGGCCTGGTCCCTATCGGCCGGCGAGCTACCCATCGCTCACCGTCCGCAGGCCCGCGCCTACGGTGGCCGGAAATCAGCTTGTGACTCCCGACGCCAGGGGCGTCTCCTGCGGCGGCTAAGGGCGTGAGGGCGCGAACCCTGCCTCACCCTCACGCGTTCCGCCTCCTCCTTCGCGAGCATTACTGCTTCGCAGAAGGAGGTGACGGCCTCCCATGCACTCTCGAACCATGGCCTGAACCAGGGCCGGACGCGAGAGATCACCGCCGCCGATCGCCTCCGTGAGGACACGGCGGTGCTCCGCCCAAGCCGGGCAGACCTCCACCGTATGCTCCACCGTGTCCTCCGGGCGATCCACACAGTAGTGACACCCGGGCGTTTCCTCCCGCTTTATCCTGAACAGGAACCTCCCGAAACAACCGTGTCCGGTGAGGACCTGCGTCAGGCGGAAGGTGAGGACGCCGTGGCGCCTCTCTAGCCACTCCTCAAAGAGGGGACTTATCGCCACAACTGTGGCGTGCCCTACTCAATCACCCCTAAATCGATAAATGGATTTGGATGAATTTCAGCACACAGATTGACAATGTCCTGGATAATACAAATAATATTATAATATATGTCGGAGCGTCAGGATGAATCTAACTGAGTAAAGTTAGATTCGGACATCATGTGGGCAGAAGTTGGGTTTCGTGCAATGAAAACACACTGGGTACGATACACAGCGTTTATTTGAAATTACAAATTAACACAATCATTATAAATTATAATCACCACTATAACCGAGCATAACAAATCGAATACAGTTCCGTCAGATCAAACACTGAATCTTGAATGTCCTACTCGCCATCTGCTCAAAACATCACGACTCTGTAGAAGCGCGCCAGAGGTGTCGGTAGATCACGCGATGTCACCGGTGGCGGGCTTGATTCGTTACTTGTCCGTACTAATCACCGGCTCCGACATAAATATATATATTTTTTCATAATATCCTACATGGGCACTTATGAAACGTCAGAAACTAGATGCACGGTTCCAACTGGTCGTTTCCTATGCAGAAGAGCCGGCAAGCAACTCCACGGTTACTCTTTTAAAAATAATTGGTTTTTACAGTGGTACCCAATTGATAAGGCGCGTCGTGAATCTTCGTTCGCACAGAAAAGAAAGTATGGCCCCGAAGATTAACGAAAGAATGCTTAAAACTTACAATCAACCTTAGGTCACTATTATAAGGTTCATAATACACTGGAGCTGCTAGCGTGCACTCGATCAGAAGTATGGCGGCTGACAAACATGCCACGCGGCGCGCGCTAACATGGCGGCAGCTGCCGACCGATAGCGGTACAGGAAAAAGAACCGCGGTGCGTGGAGAGTGCCGATTGGTCAATAGCATTTCCCGCACTTTTAAAATTCACCTTCTGCGCAGGTACATCGGTAAGCCATATCAATTGGGTACTACTGTACAATGTTTTCAAATTACAGTGTCAATAGGTATGTGGGAGGACTGTGTAGGCTTGTCAACAACTACGAGGTAAGTAACAAAATAGAAAATGGTCTACAAATCTAAAGTCTGTTAAGCCTAAAACGTTCTCACTTTCACAAAATATAAAATAATCTCTAGAAAATAATAAAAAATAGGTAAAAACCAACCAACCAAGGCCAAGTGCGAGTCGGACTCGCGCCCGAAGGGTTCTATACCATTATCTATAAAAACGCCAAAAAAAACACGCTTGTTGTATGGCAGCCCCCCTTAAATATTTGTTTTATTTTAATTTAATTATTTATTTTTAAAGTGAATATACATATAACTAAAGATTCTGTGAATATTTCAAGCGTCTACTTGTTTCCGTTATCAATATCGAGCAAAAACGAGCAAATAAATGACGTTTGTTGTATGGAAGCCCCCTTAAATATTTATTTTATTCTGTTTTTTAGTATTTGTTGTTATTTGCGGCAACAGAAATACATCATCTGTGAAAATTTCAACTGTCTAACTATCACGGTTCATGAGATACAGCCTGGTGACAGACGGACAGACAGACAGACTAATACTGACAGAGAAAATTAATACTTTTAAACATTAACATTTCTACCCCTGCCTAAAAATCAGCTTGGACATGATAATATTGCACTTAAGACGGAGATATATGCCAGTGACCTTGAGTGGTTAGCTTGCGTGTTCTATACTGAGCTCACGCAACGCGTCGTACGTTCAGCCAGTAATAGGACTCGCCCATCAAGGAGCGCTGTCCCCAATTTGACGCATTATTAATTTATTATACACAAACCAAAGGGAATTTTAATAAGATTTATAGAATTAGATTTTGCGCCATTCTCAGTTTTTTATCCGCGTTAGACATAACTTTACAAATTAATTTCACTATGTAATAAAACATAATTTAAAATATTCACATATTAAGTTATTGGGGAAATGCTCTAATTTAACATATATTTTGTTTAAATCATTAACACTACTCGTTTAGACGTGATCTTCAGTATAAAATCATTAAAAGTCGGTTATCGTCGCCTTAAGCGTAAGGAAATTTTTGAAAGTCAAAATTCATCGAAAGAAAATTTGTATTTCGTATTAGAAGTCACGTTTTGTATATTTTTAGAGGCTCTCGACAATTTTAGAGCTTTACAAAAGCGATGAGATTCAAATTATACGAATTAGTATAATTACGGCAGCCCTGGAAGATCGCCTTATTGTTTGATCATTAAAACTAAATGTCGAAGAGATGGTAATTCATTTTATGCTGATAACTTATAACACTAGACTGAATAGGACACCATTGTCGGGTGAGTAAGAAACTAAAAAGTAGAAAATAATTTTAAATAAGTTTGAAATAATAATATCTAGTGATTAACAATAAATTTATTTTATCGTACGAGTATAAAAGCATGGAGTGTTTTTTAAGATATTTTCATAATGATAAAATGAATTTCAAAAATGTTCTTTACAAACTTTTTCGACCTTTGTGTCCTGCTTATGCGTATGAAGTTTCATTAAAATCGGTTCAGTCATTTCGAAAAACAAGGGCTTGAAAGTTTGTATCAAATGCCGTAAGGTGTAAACGCTCTTAATGAGTGAACTTTGCACCCTGTTCCTCGTACCTTTATATTGGTGACGCTCATACTCGGGAGTATGAACGTCAGCGCAGCCTTCGTGCAACTCGTAAGCGTGACGTCATTATCATCACTTCCTCAAGCTTTAGAGCGGCGAGTCATACAGCCAGCCAGCATCCTCGGCTTCAATGGGCATCCTGACCACCAGCATGCAGCGATCACGGGTATCCTGACCACCAGCATGCAGCGATCACGCATACCTGGTCATCACCCTCAGCCTCATCAGCAACCTTGGCACAACACACTTTCCGACTCTCTGGAACCGCAAAATCCTCCATCCAGCATATACAGGATGTTCGGTAATTCGACCTATTCCTTGAAAGGGGTTATACTAGAGATAATTTCCAACAAATTAGGCCCCGTCAACTTACACATTTTTTTTCAAGTAAAACACGTCTCAAAAATTATAAAATAAAGAAGGTTTCCTTTGAAGACCTTTTATTTCTGAAATTATGGGAATTTAGGGCATGTATTTTTTTTATAAATAAGCGGTCGTGTGTCACCAGTCAGAAAAATTACAAATAAGTGTCGAGCGGGAAGTAGTTATTTTTAAATTATTTGTTTTTGGTGACCAGTCTGAAAATTTTAACAATTATCTAAAAAGCTCCGTAACTCGGAAACCATTCATTTTCGAGCGCTAGTTGGTGGGGCTTAATTTGTTGGAAATGACCTCTAGTATAGGAAGGTCAAGGTAGTCAAGGAATAGGTCGAATTACCTGTATACAACTTCCCGACATCAATCGTCGGGCAGCAGCCCCCCAGACACAACACCCGTCTGGTCGGAGGATACTCCCTTTTCTATGGAGGATGAGTGAACTTTACACCCTGGTCCTGCTACCTCTATAAAACCAAGAAAATGTGGGTATTGGAAAATGTCCAACATCACCGGTTGCAAAGTTCTCAACCCAGTTCGTACTCTTCGTGTATCCCAAAAAGGATTAGTACGTTTTAATGGAGTAACCACACCTCCTTTGCATGGCTTGAATACGGCCATCGTGTGGATCAGAACCCAGCACCGTAATTATTAAAATAAATATTGAATATTGTAGGTAAAATTTCAACGGCCAACGATTCCAGTTCAGGTGAACTACTATAACTACTCTTAATTCTGTCGTTTGGGTTTAGTTAAGACAGCTTTAACTTTCCCCCAAACGACATAATGACTACAATCCGGCACAAACAACCACGACTTGTGGTTATTCGTTATTTCCTGTCTCCATTCTAACTTATCCTCATCTTTATCTTATCCGCTTCTTCTCCACAATAATTCTCCAACTTTCTTCAATAAAAGCGCAATGTTCTTCAAAGCTATCTTTACGGGTAAGGGGCGCAATTTAACCCCACACAATTATCAACCCTTTGAACAATAAATCACTGCAGAGCGAGTTGTCAAAACAAGTTGGTACTTGAATCGCTGAGCGGATGGGTTAAGAAGTTTTACTTTACATGAACTGGAACAAAACTTTAGCGTATTCATACATTGGAATATAATCTCATTAGCCAAAAAACTGCTGTCCACTGCTAGATAGAGAATTTCGAGAAATTTTAAACCACGAGCCAAACGTTTGTTGGTTTTCAACTTACATCAATATTAACATCAGACAATAAAATTATGAGCTTGCTGTGTTAGTAAGCTCGCAGTTGTACTAACAAATATGGATGTAATCATAATAATGAATCTGAAATAAATGATGATTTATTTATTTTTAGAACCCCATAGGTACATTCACTTTGTTGAAATCAGCAGCTTTTGGAACAGCAGCCTTACTACATGTTTTGGAACAGCAGCCTTACTACATGTTTTTATATGAAAAATACAATACATTGGCATCTCCTAAACGTGATAGTCACCATCCCAACATATTCTGGAACATGCGTATGACCAGTAGTGGATTGTCATGGTTGATTTTAGTACCTATAGTAACTACTTTTTCAAGTCTTACTTCAAATCGTATGTCTACGAGCTAAGGTTTGGCACACGTCTCGAAGTGGGATTACTGTGTCTCTTTGCCATGTGTACAATCTGACCTACTGACTTGTCAGCGTCTTTTCCTTACTCTTTGATTCGCTCACAATGTTGCCACATTACGCGGAAATTATAGTTATTCCGTTGTTGATGTCGACATGCAAGGGCAATGTCCTTTTAGGGAAAAACTTGTAGTTAAGACGCTTTTGGTAGGTACACTTTTGTGCATAGTTTTTTGTTTTGGTGGCGCAAATGGAAATCACTCATAAGTATAAAATAAAATAAAGAGTGGAATTTATTTTCATGTAGGGGCACTATGATAATAAAATAAAATAAATAATAAAGATTTATTGTTCAACTAGGACTAGATTACATGACAAGGTAATATATAAAGCAAAAGCATAAAGTTTCAATCTAGTTAGTGGGTGCCGTACTGATCTCCTAGATAGGGTTCAAAATAACCTGTGTTTAGGAGAAACAGTTCCGATCCCCTTCATACATCCTCCTCCTCCCTTCCTTCCTTCTTCCTTCTCTCCTTCCTTCCTTCTTATAATGTTTGTAAACATAGACGCTAGTAATCTCCGGTTTCTGGCAGTGGTTAAAGGCGAAGGTATATTAAATGGGCTATGAAAAACTTTATGAAAAAAAACACAACCAACTCCCAAAAAACGCTTAAATCTTTTTGCCACCGGCTTCCAAAATTAAAGTTAAAAAACACTGTGAAGTGTGTTTTTTTCTAATAACCCTCCTTTTGGAGCAGTCGGGTAAAAAGGTTTTATTATTTACTTTTTAGTGGGTCAGTTTGTAATAATTTATCTAAGTAACAATAGCCTAACGTCAACTGCTCATCACCTTTTACAAAATATTGCTTTTCCAGGTGCAGGGACGTTAATTGTTGAGGAGTTCTCCTGGTAAGAACCAGGAGAACTGCCACTCAATATATGCATTGTGACAAGCAGAAATTGCTTAGCAACCACATTAAAGTACCTAATCGAATCGCAATAGTTTTTTTCGTCAATTTGTATTTTATTTTTGTAATGTGTGTTTTGTTTGTGCAGAATAAACATTTTTTCTTTCCTTTTTCTTTCTTTCTTTCAATCCATTAGTTACTTATTATTTAGTAGTTTCGGTGGCCATCGGTGGTCTTCATCATCAATGTTACTATTTTTACATCAAATAATTACAATAAAAATATTTGTCTACTTTAAAGGGTAACACATCCTTACCATTCACAGACACTCGAATAAAAAGTTTCCAAAATAAAAACACCATTACGCCATAAACCCACTTTTATATATCTCCCGATCTTGTCTGCACAGAACATCCCATTGAACTTGTGTGAACAACAAACAAGTTGTAAATAACTACAGTATGCCCGATAAAAATGATACGCTAAGGACATGTAGGCACTGAGCCGCCAAATGTTGCTAGAGTCTGACCACAGAACATTATTATACCCGACGGGAGTCTGACCAACGAAATATGTCCATGAAAAAAAGCGGCAATTTAAAAAATCAGGAGCTGTCAACCCTTGCTATACTTTCCATAGATATGAAATACTCATGTAAGTATCGCAGAATATTTCTTGATTAATAAATAGTATCAACTCTGTTTATACAGTGTAAAGCAAGGGTGACTGCCCATGATTTTTTTTAATTGCCGCTTTTTTTCTTGGACAGCTATTCTATCTTCATTATATACAAAGTAACGTTTTTAATAGTCGTTTTTTTTCCCAGTGCCGTGTTTATTTGTTGGATTCACTTTGCTCCATCTACGTAATTTTATCATGTTAAGAGGCCGGATGGATGGATCATATCTTATCATCATGGATCCGTAGTTCATAAAACGTAATACCAAAATAATTTGTAAAACAAACATATTCTTAAGGTAGTGTCTTTATTCCAATTGGAATACAGAATACCTAGGTTCCCAAATATTTATTTTGAATGGACACTGGTTTAAACAAGAGTTACAAGAAAAATGTCTTTTCTATAGAAATTTTAATTTCCTCATAATTATCTCGTCTTTATTTCATTGTCCTATTGTCCTATCTTCTGTCCAGTATTTTTTGTTTATACTCATGTGTTTTTCTATGTAATTATTTTTGTATTTTATATTTTGCTTTGTCTTTCTATTAACCAGCCATGTGTTGTCTCAGCATCACCCTAAGGTAGACTGGTAGAAAATGTCTAAGCAAATGATTGCATCCCGACAGGACTGTCCCATACAGGCGCACTGGGTGGGTATAGTTACGGGGAAATTGTAAAATATTGTTAACTTAATTATATTATGTACCTACTAACATAGATCTTAAGAAAATTGTTACTAACACTTTATGGATTCTGTCCGAAATAAATAAATAATAATAATAAGTCGTTAAGTCCGCCTTTGTACAGTTATTTTTTACTCATGGATAAAGTTTTAATAAATTAATAAGTACTTTATCGGAAACAAGATTCTAAGTCAAAGTCAAGCAAGGGGCTAGCAGAAATGGAAAATTAATACAAAGGACAACTGAACTTAAAAATAAGAATCTCTGGATTGGCAAATTATAATCTGAAATGATGATGATGAATCTGCAATTTGATAATCTGTGTTCTCCCGTGTGCCGTTCGTAAGTGCTTATTATCGTTGCTGTAGTAGGTATATGTTGGAGTTTTCATTCCTAGATGCTTTTAACAAAGTCACAAGTAAAATAAAAATATTTTTATATATTATTTATTTCAAGTAGTCCATTAAAAGGCGCCTTTGAACGTCAAAATCTACAAGAAAATAGAAATGAAACCCTTACAAAAAGTAGTTTCGTATGGAGAAGAATAGGAACGTGACTCCGTATTTACTCTTTTAAAATGTTTTACAATATTTTCCATACCTAGAATAAAATTACTATACTACAATAGGTATATAGGTACAAAGTATAAAAAATAGGCAATGACAGATAAATTAATGATTGTTAATTAATTATTGGTTATGGTACTCACTTAAGGCGATACCAAAATAAATTGGGGTATTTTTCATATCCATTTATTTCACTATTACAGCATGTATCGATTTTATTATTGGATATATGTTTATTGACTATATGATTAATACTTAGACTGAAGGAAAAAACAATTGGATTCAATTTGCTCGATAGAATTTAATTCCGAAAAGACCTCTACTTTTCTATAATTTTCTCTGTAATTCTAAAATCCTAATTAGTTTCATTGCAAAATTGAATTCAAAATGTGCGTATTAGGTAATAGAAAATTCTGACTGAAAACATTTTTGATAGATAGCTTAATTTATTTTTAAACAATTTTTATTTGGTTTGGCGCTTACGTTGTTTTATTTTGGTCCCAGCGCATTGTTGCGTTCTCTTTTTTCGCATGTGGATGTAATTGACTCTGTCACTTTCTTATTCCCGCCCAGTTCGCCTGCGGCCTTTGCCAGCAACAGACCTGTGTCGGTTCCTCCCGCAACCGTGCAACAGTACAACGTCCAACATTTTTTTATCCCAATACTTTTTTAGTTTGTGTTTGTTTCATGACCTTTATCTATATCTATAAAAATCAATGCCAATTTTCGTTGTAATTTTATAACTCAAGAACGGACTCAACTATCAAAAAAAAAAAGGTTTAGGCTTTGTTCGGACTATTTAGTAGATGGTTTATGTGCGCCATATGGGTGCGCCAAAGTTCACCTAAATTTTCAACTCCGATAATTGGAAATCCGAAAATGTTGTTCCTAACATTTTTTATCCTAACAATCACAATTCCTAACTACCCTGTCTCTATTGTTCATAATTCCGAAGCATTCAACTTCATAATGTCAGTAGCAATAAACATCTATTATACTTTTATTTGTTTTCCTATATTTTCTCAACATAACCATCTTTTACACTATTATTCAAAGTCAAATCTTTTTTGTGATCATATCGTCTTGACTTTTGTCCAATTGAAGAATATTATGATTTATTTCAAAGTTAATAGTATCAGGTTCTGTAATTTTTTCTTTTTTGTTTCTTTGACGATATACGAGTATTACTTGTCTCAAGTTCAAGTTTGTTGGTGTTTAGCACGTATACTTGAGGAAGTGCTTGCTTCGCACTCACTAATTATATGAATTGGTTTTTATTAATTAAAGCGTCTTATTTAATTTAATTACAGCGTTGTGTACCTGCAAAGATATCCATAGGTTAGGTTAGGTTAGAACTGTGACCAACTACGCGCGAGCCGAGCGAGCGTAGCGAGCGGTGCCGCGGCAGCGGCCGGCGAGCGCTACCTCTAAATTAGTCGCGAAAATTTTCTAAGTATTTTTTTCATAGTGCCCCCAAGACGACACTGATCTGAATTTCATTCATTTAAGACAAAAATCAGTGAAACGACCTTTAATCATTCTAAATAGTTGGTTTTTTAGACATAATTATCTCAGGTCATAGTAATAAGTATGTAACAACAATAACCAAAAATAAAATGGTTAAGTGTAAAAATTGTTTAGGGATAAAAGCGTTATGATAAAAAACAGTAGGAGTTTAAATATATTTACATTAATGATATTATTAATTAAAATTTTCGGAAACATGAGTGTTATGAACATCGCGTAGCACTACAAATAGTATTAATGAAAACTTTAGGATGAACATTTTTAGGAAGAGTGATCATTCGGATTACAAATCATTAGGAAGAACAATTTCGGGTAAAGAACTTTAGGTGAGCCAATATGGACCCTTTATGTGAAGTCTTTTTTTTTTTTTTAGGTAGGTAGGGTAGGTAGGTAGGGTAGGTAGGTAGGGTAGGTAGGTAGGGTAGGTAGGTAGGGTAGGTAGGTAGGGTAGGTAGGTAGGGTAGGTAGGTAGGGTAGGTAGGTAGGGTAGGTAGGTAGGGTAGGTAGGTAGGGTAGGTAGGTAGGGTAGGTAGGTAGGGTAGGTAGGTAGGGTAGGTAGGTAGGGTAGGTAGGTAGGGTAGGTAGGTAGGGTAGGTAGGTAGGGTAGGCAGGTAGGGTAGGTATTCTTTTACCCATAGAAAGCCACGTTATTTGAGAGTGTCATAGAGTAAAAATGTTTACCGCCCAACGGAGTGGGCACGGGTCAGCTAGTTATCTATATTTGTCAAGAGAACAAGGTAAATAACAACATTACATTGCCGTTATGGGGAATAAATATAAACAACGAAAGGTAAACAAATCCCAAAAGTTGAATCGCCTGATGAACATGCTAGTTAGTAAAATGACAGAAAATAAAAAGTAAGTTTGTCTTTATAATAATTACATATTCAGTAAGTGTATAATACTTGAATGACTCGATTGATGATTGTGGAAGAAGCGAAAGAGGTATGTCAGGATCGTACGTACTTTACGTAGCGTACGGCAGCGCAGCGAGCTTTCGGTCGTGCTCGGCGCCACGGGTTCAATGCGCTGCCGCCAAGTGAGCCGAGCACCAGCTGATTTTATGCTTTGATCGATTAGTATTATATTATTATTATTACCAAATCTAAAGAGTATTTATTATTTTAGTATTTCAACACCATCGCTGATTTATTTATTTTTGTTGTTTTATTTACATAAATGGAGTACTGCGTACAGCGAATGTTATTTTACATTGAAATATATATAATAGTTATATATAATAGTTATTGAAAAACGATTAAAAAAACCTGAGAAATTATTTTACCGGTGGAATGATTCAAAATGAAATTAATAGTATATTAATAGTAATATAATTAGTATTTGTTGTTATAGCGGCAACAGAAATACATCATCTGTGAGAAAATTTCAACTGTCTAACTATCACAGTTCATGAGATACAGCCTGGTGACAGACGGACAGACAGACAGACGGACGGACAGCGGAGCCTTAGTAATAGGGTTCCCGTTTTACTCTTTTGGTACGGAACCCTAAAAATGACTATAATAGTTTGTTCTAGGGATAAATTTATCCCAACTACGGCACCCTTCATTGTGCGTGTTCCGACTCGCACTCGGCCGGTTTTAGGGTAAAACGGGACCCCTATTACTAAGGGTCCGCTGCCTGTCCGTCTGTCTGTCTGTCTGTCCGTCTGTCACCAGGCTGTTCTCATGAACTGTGATGGTTAGACAGTTGAAATTATCACCGATGGTGTATTTCTGTTGCCGCTATAACAAAAAATACTACAAAACAGAATAAAATATATATTTAACGGGGCTCCCATACAACAAACGTGATTTTTTTTGCGGTTTTTATAGATAATGGTACGGAACCCTTCGTGTGCGAGTCCGACTCGCACTTGGCCGGTTTTTTTACTGACGCGGTTTCTTTTCTTAGATCAATATGGTCTTAAATGTTACCTGTTCATTTACACACGTTATATTATTTTTTTTCATTCAATTATAGCAAAATACTAAATTAAGTAATAATATTTAAATTATAATTAATTTGTTAGTTTAATTTGGAGAACAAAAAACAAATGTATTTCTGGCGACTCATGCCTTCCCTATTCTAATACTTCAAAACACAGACACGCTCGCGGTGCGTTTGCGACGTATTCAAGCGGGGGCGCGGGGCGCTCCCCGCGTCTTCGGTTGAACGCGTTGAGCGCCCGGGTTAAGCCACGCCCCTCGAGCTATGATTTATTTTTTACGTATCGCCTTAATAACATTATTTACCGTATCAAGATGAGAGTATCTCTAAACATCGTTACAGATCTAGGCAGACAACGTTGTGTTGCAAGCAACTTGTGCTGCCGAACATTTAGTTGCCTAGTGAGAAGCAAGCCTTACCCAACACTTCATAACAAACGTTCAGTCTTTTCAAGTTAGCGAAAAACTTTGAGTTGAATCCTTGAAATATTACTTCGGAAACTTTAATATTATTACTGTTCGTGTCAAGAACTGAGAAATGCGATGTTGTGGTTCTTTTACAGATAGCCTCGACTTGATGTTTTTGTTTAAACACTGTTTTAAAAGACGAATTTCGAAGATTCTAGGAGATATTTATTATGACAACTTATGACTATTTTCAAAAATTATGTTCATTGTTCGTAGTTACACTTCCTTTGTTTTCATTCTGAGCACAAACGTACACTTTTCCCACCTATCTGGCATTAAAATCGTTAATAAATTCCGCAGAGAAAAAAAAAACTACAAACAGTAAAGTAAAGAAAAGAGTACCAAGTAATTAACCTAAATGAACCAATATTTGAACTGAAGTAAACAGCTTTTATACACTTTGTGTTCCTTTTTAGGGGTCCGTACCCAAAGGGTAAAACGGGAACCCTATTACTAAGGCTCCGCTGTCTGTCTGTCTGTCACCAGACTATATCTCATGAACTGTGATAGTTAGACAGTTGAAATGTTCACAGATGATGTATTTCTATTGCCGCTATAACAAAAAATACTAAAAAACAGAATAACATAAATATTTAAGGGGGCTCCCATACAACAAACGTGATTTTTTTGCTCGTTTTTGCTCTATATTGATAACGGCAACAGGTAGACGCTTGAAATATTTACAGAATATTTAGTTATATATTTACTTTAAAAATAAATAATTAAATTAAAATAAAACAAATATTTAAAGGGGGCTCCCATACAACAAACGTGATTTTTTTGCCATTTTTATAGATAATGGTACGGAACCCTTCGTGCGTGAGTCCGACTCGTACTTGGCCGATTTTCCTATTTTAGATCTAGATAAAAAGTGCTCTGGATCACCTAGTAACATTACACCTCCTCGCCGCAGTAGGGCAAACAAACAATGCTATTAATCAGTACTCCTGTTGATAGTAAATCCAGTCTTGTTTACTGGTACCGATAGGTGGCGTGTGGTTCTGAATTAAGTACCCTATTAGTTCTTATGAGTGTCTTGAGGTAACGAGTTATATCCGCTTCATTAGAAGGCTTTACTACAGCACCTGCGGTGGGAATTGGGAGGTTTGATTATTATTTACTAGCTGCGCCCCGCGGTTTCACTCGATCCCGTGGGCATATAGAGATAAAAAGTAGCCTATATGTTAATCCAGGGTGTCAGCTACCTCGATACAAAATTATATCAAAATTGGTCCAGCCGTTTTTACGTGAAAGAGTAACAAACATCCATCCATCCATACTTACAAACGTTCGTAATATAGTAGGATTTATGGATTACCAATTAACTTAGTTTTCTCCGCCCCTCAATAAATTGTTTAAACATTTGGTACTGATTACTGAATGACTGTGTTTCTCTGAAACTTAGAGTTATATCTAAACAAATGTCTTAGGTAATAATTATGTAAAGAAAACGCCAGACATCTAGGTAGTACTATAACTACTAAGTATATGTAATTTTTACTAGGTTGGTACTCCTTTTGTCTGTGAGGACGTAAAAAAGGGTTTAGTTCCTTCTCTTCCCCTAGGCGTTTATTCCTACAAAAAAATCCTTTTCAAGGTATAAACATATAGGGGAAGAGATGGGAAGGGGAAGAGATGGGACTAAGCCAAAAAAAGACCCAACTTAATAACAATAAGTCCATAACTGCGAAGATTTTTGTTGAAAGGGACATAAAAAGACCCATTTTCGTAGAATGATTTTGTAACTACGCTCTTTTAATTTGATTAAAACCCGTATTTCAATATCTTTAAAAAGGACCTATGACACAAACAACCACCGACGAACATTTTCTCCGAATACCCAATATACGCGAACCCTCATCACTACATACCTACTTCCGTTCCACCCCAAAGCTATTACAGCGACCACACTGCTGATCCCAGTGAACCAGAGCGTGAAAATAAATCAATTTTTGGATGCCACAAGAGCATTTTAAGGGCATTCAAATAACCCACAGAGTTCAATTTTCCTTTTCTTTTCTTGGGTACCACTGTACATAGTTATATTTTTTTCTTAAATAAGTACCTAAGTAGGTATTAAACAGGGAAATTATGGACTATGCATAAACCACCAATTTTTACATCTGGTAAAACCTATATTTACCTTATTCTCGTTATTGCCAATATTTTTAAAAATCAAGCATGTTTCATTTCTGTATCTCACCCTTAAAGTACTCTCCTTAGAGCAAGGCGTGTCTGAAAAGCATTTAATATCTCTTGCGCAGAAAGTTTGTGTTTGTTCCCAGAGTAAATGTGAGCTTAACTTAGATATTAAACCTTCACCTGGGATGGCTCGAGTTTAGATCGCAATTGCTCTTAAAGTATTGCAAGTTTTTAATGAAAGGGCTTAGTACGTTGTTGTTTGAAGGTAAGTGGTACGTTTTGAAGTGTATTGGAGTGGGTATAAAGAAAAGAAAAAAACCGGTCAAGAGCGAGTCGGACTCGCACACCAAGGGTTCCGTACGTATATATGATGTTGATGATATCCGAAAAACTGTGCTATTTAGAGGCATCGTTTTATTTTTCCTGTAATCTTTACATACAATCCTATCATATGGAATAATTTCAGATTTTTATCTATGCAAACTTTGGAGATAAAGGGGGAATATGCTGCCAAAAAAATTTTTGAGAATGTGCAAACAGCGTTCTTTCATATGATACCCCACATGCCCGCCCTAGTAGCCTGCCTCACTTCAAATTTGTAAGACCCTCTTTCAGTCGCTTTTGCAAAAAAGATATATTTTTTTGAATTTCTTTCTTGTTTGCAAAATAGTTGGGCAAACGTCATCTAAAACTATTCTAAATTTCAAGTTGATAGCATTAGTAGTTCTTGAGATATCCAGGTGTGACAGACAGACAGACAGACGGACAGACTTAGTCTCACCATAAGGGTTCCTTTTTACCATTTTGGTACGGAACCCTAAAAGTAGGTAAAGACGTTGCCGTGATGCAGACCGTTCAATGGATGCTGAGATAATTGTTATTTATTTAGACCTAAAATACAATGGGTACCTAAAGAACTTCAATCTCGATCTAAGGATACATAATGGGAAATTGGAAGTTACCGACCGGAACAAGTACCTAGTCCATTTCGAAATATTCTATGCCAAACTAACAACAAAACTTATTTAAACTAACAGCCAAATGACTATTTAAATTCATTTTTTTTTTAAAGACGTTGACAACTTTTAGAAAGAGATAGTAAACAGGCAATATTATTATTTTATTATTTATCTAACCGCAGACGAAAGGTCATTTCACATACAATGATCCACCGACCTTTAAACACCCATACGTTCGCAAGTACTATTGTTTCCTAGGCTCTTTTCTGTATGAAAGACTAAATAAGCTTTTCGATATACACCCCTTGAATAGGAACAAGTGTAAACTTGTGGTAGTAGACTACATTCGCAAGCTAAACTACAATGAGACCGAAGAAACTATAGTCTATAGTTAAGTAGCTTACAATAATACTCACCCTCCTACACACATCTACTCATTTACACTGTACTCACCGGAGGCCATCGCTATATTTATCATTTCCTTTTATTTTAATATTATTTAATTTCTATGTTTAATGTGTGATAGATATGTATACAGGTCAAACAAAGTTTAATTTCTAGTGTCGCCTACAACAGGGAAAGAGCGCTGATGTCTGAAATACAGATATTTTATATCTAGTTCGGGCACAGATGTTCAATATCACATCATTGAATAAAAGTGTAATATAGTGTACTTATCAGTTTAATATTAAATGTCTGCATGTTTTTGAACAAATAAATTATTCTTATTCTTATTATTAATATTTAATTTGACACTTCTCTGGAATAATTTTACCAAATAATAGTTTCTTAAAACGAAATCAGGTCATAAATTGTTGCGCTACTTATGCAACTATACCCATTTTTACGAAGAAAAGAATTAATAAGAATCAATCTTCACGTCGACTCAGCATTATTTAGCTCTGATCCACAGATTAAATATAATATTCACGCAAGGAAGGCTCTTAAAAAATCATTTTTGAAAGGGAAATCTCGCCAAGCTTTACTCAAGGGACAAGGAGGCAATAAATTTATTGGTTTGGGCGAATTTGATAAGGTATTAAAAATGTTTTATGGTGATTTCGTACTTACCGTATTTCATTTAATAAATCGTCCACATAATAATACGTTTAAGACGCAGATAAATGCCAGTGACCTTGCGTGATCTTAGTACAGAACACGCAAGCTAACCAGCTTGCGTGTTCTGTACTAAGATCACGCAACGCGTCGTACGTTCAGCCAGTAATAGGACTCGCCCATCAATGAGCGCTGTCCCCAATTTGACGCATTATTAATTTATTATACACAAAACAAAAGGTATTTTAATAAAACGCGTATACTAAAAGATCAATAATTAAATTATCTTTAAATTGGTGAAGGTATCAGAAAAATACGCGGTAGATTTTGCGCCATTCTTAGTTTTTTATCCGCGTTAGACATAACTTTACAAATTAATTTCACTATGTAATATAAACATAATCTAAAATATTCATATGTTACGTTGTTGAGAAAATGCTTTAATTTATCATATATTTTTAGATGATGACATTTTCATTGTTGTAAAATAAATTACGGTCACCAATTCAATTTGTAATTAGAGAAAAATTCTTCTCAGAGTAGTCAGATAAGAAACGCCGACTTCATCTAGTTTTTTAAATATGATTGACATGTAAAAGTGTTGAACAAACCTACTTTCAGAATTAAAAAAAAATCATTTAAGATTTCGCGCTAATGCCTTTTTTTAATTTCTTCTACAGTAGTCGCAACGCAATGCACGCATTCATCGCCGCTTTTAGTTCCATTTAAAGATAGAAAGAAAGAAAGAAAATACGTGCGGTAAACATATCGCAATGAAACAAAAACACAAACACGAAAAAACAAGTTGAGGGGAAAATATGGGTCACATTCACGCAAAACGGCCATCGCTCAGCATAATGCTGCGACCAAAACACAACAAACAAAACAAAACATCATCAAAACAAAATCACCAAACCAACATCAACCAACCAACCACCATCATCATTTATAAAAATAAAATGTTCTTCTTTTTTAGGGTTCCGTTTTTACCTCAAGAGGAAAAAACGGAACCCTTATAGGATCACTTCGTTGTCCGTCTGTCTGTCTGTATGTCTGTCTGTCAGTCTGTCAAGACCCCTTTTCTCAGGAACGCGTGTAGGTATCAAGTTGAAATTATTATCAAATACGTAAGTCCATGGTCCCTTGAAGCTCTAAAAAAATCAAGCTTCTAAGTCAACGCAATAAAAAAATACGGTGATTTAAGCGACATTATTGCGACATATTTCGATACTCGCAAATAAATCAAAACCTTTAGAGTACTTTCCGTTGACCTAGAATCATGAAATTTGGCAAGAAGTCTCACAGCACAAGTATAGGAAAAAGTTAAAAAATTGTAAATTTGTAGTTTTATCACATATTTTTTTTTTGCCATTACCAACTTATATTTGCAGTTGGAGAATTGACTGTGACGTATATCGATATATGGGAGAACATGAAATGTTTTTCAACTACAATGTTAAGTTTGTTTTTAGAATAAATTCATCCTAACTACGGAACCCTTCATTGTGCGTGGTCCGACACGACGCGCACTTGGTTGGTTTTTTTATGAAACAGTAATAAACCGAGTCTTTATTCATGATTATTCTACTTTCTTAAATGTACAACGAGCCCAGAAAAACGAAAAAGTCTTTATTCATATAAAGACTGTTTCGTTTTTGTGGGCTCGTTGGAAACTGACAAATTAAAAAATAATATTACTTTTTCCCCTAGAGGACAAATATGCCATTTTATCCCCGCTCAGGTACGCTACAATGACGGACTTTTTGAGCGAGAGGAGTGAAATAATAATTGTTGTCCTAAGAACAACGCCGGCCCACTAATTTTCAAGATTAACGCAAACACTTCAAACGAAAACAAGCTAACTTAATTTTCTCATTCCTGACTCCTGATAAGAGCAAACCCAACATAAAATAACGAATGTCCTACACTCTACCTGGGCCTAACTACGGTCTACCTATTATTTAATTATATATATTTGGGTCCTCACATTATGAAGGGTTCAAACAGGTCCCTGCCGTAATTGTTAGGGTACCTTTTCGTTCCCTTTGGAACGGAAGGGTTTAATGCCTTGCTCACGGCTGTAGAATGATTATTACATAATCTGAAGAAATGTGGTTGGTATTTTAGTTATTTTTCACTGATTCCCGTGGTAAAATAAGGGGTTTATGTTGGTCTCTCTTTACGTTTAGTTTAGGCTAAATGTTATGTGACGTGCTAAATATTTGGAATTTTTAAGAGAAATGCTTCCCTCTTTTTGTTTTTGTTCTGACATTTCAATCTTTATTTTTTCAAGTTTTAGTTGTTGAATACTTCAATAGGTAATAATGATTTTCCTTTTGCTAGTAAAATTGTATTATTATTTGAAATATATTGCAAGCTATAGTTTTGTATAAATTAAAAGCATTTTTTAATTTTGTAAATGTGAGTACCATGGATGGAGCCATTTATTATGTTATGATGTATGTTGACTTAAAAAAGCGTGGCAGTTGAGAGTATGTCATGCTCACTTAAATGTCTCGCTGATGGTGGCGCATGTGTTGGATCATTCGGTTCCCTACAAAATGGTTGAGCTCAAGGATGGTACTGATCCACGAGTCGTCAACGAGCGCCGTCAGTTGAGACTGGTCATCTCCCAGGGCTTATTTGTAATCTCATATTCTTATATTTTGTATTGTTTATAAATAGGTATATATTTTTTACATTGTTCTCACATAAAGAAGCGACAAGAATAATGTACCCAGGATTTTGTAATATTGATTTAAAAGAGTGTCCTTGGAGCTTCATGCCTGTACTTCTCCATAGAGATCTACGTTTTGGAATGGGCAAATAGCTTCAACTTTCTGACTAACTGAGCGACAATTTGACAGTTCAAAAGCGCCTGTAATTAGTTTAATTGAAATAAATGTTTTGAGTTTGAGTTTGAAATGCTTTGGCGAGTAAAGTTTGTGTAAAATAATATAGTTATCTCTACCTATATTGTCAATCCAATTTTTTGTTCACAACGGGCATTATACAGGCTCAAATTTATTTATTTATTTAAGCTTCTCGCACACAATAAGCAAATAAAATTAACGAAAATCCACAGACGTAAAAAAAAAATTACTTATAACTGCTTATACTTATACTACTTATGACGGTTGGACATAGGCCTCCCCTAAAGGGGGGGTTGCCATAATCGCCACGCTTGGCAGGCGGGTTGGCGATCGCAGTATGGTGTTAAAATGCATACGCTGCTGCCCACTCTCTAGTAAGTCCCTTAGTCGCCTTTTACGACACCCACGGGAAGTGATGAGACGGCAAGTGAATGGGAATCTTAAACATGATCAAACAAAAAAATAGTTAATTCGATGAGTTTTTTTTTGGGGTCATCAACCGCAGTCAGTGTAGTGACTATAAAAACTCGGTTCTTTTTTTGTGTATTCTTCATAACGGAAAACATACAGGGCTAAAATAAATGAGTTAGCGAAACTCCGCGGACATTATGGGTATGGATATTGTAACAGAGTTTTGCTAGCTAATATTTAACATAACATAACATCACGCCTGTAATCCCCGACGGGTTAGGCAGAGGTGTACCTATAGTACACCCACATTTCGCCAGTTATGTTTAAGTCCCATGTAATAGGGGCGAGCCTATTGCCATCAACCGGGCACAAATCCAGACTCCGGGCTGCTACTGAGAAATTCCTAATGGAAAATCCCAGTGCCATTTTGCCCGACCTGGGAATCGAACCCAGAACCTCATGCTATAACAGTCATAAAACTTTTACAACAGGGCCCCAAGTCTGCTATTTTTATAAATTCAGTCATTCCAACACGATCCCATTGTCATTTTGCTAAAAGTTCGTAATCTGCTAAATTCATAATGGTCGATCATTGGTCGGTCAATGTTCTCGTAATAGAATTGTGTTACTTATAATGGCATTGTCGTATTGCCATTATTATAAAACCCATTAGTAGACATGTCATTAATTTGTCATTATGTACGAGATTACCAATAAATGCAATTTCTTTCATTACTACATTGAAAGAAATTGCATTTATTGGTAATCTCAGTCAGTGGCCGACCATTGGAAAGTCATAATGACGCCATTAAAATAGTAGATTACAAAACTTCTCAAAATCAACAATTATGAAATCAATGATCGACCATTCTGCCACTATTGTAATAGCAGACTTGAGGCCCAGGTTAAGACTTAATTTGTTAGTTTGATGGTTCGATACATTACATATAATAAACTAGCTTATGCTCGCGGCTTCGCCCGCGTGGAGGTCAGAAATTATCTCGCTGGAAGGTACTAGCGGGATAAAAAGTATCCTATGTCCTAACTGTCAATTGTCCACCTGCAAATATAAGTTTCCAACAGCAAAAAATAAATGTGATGAAACTACAAATTAACTTTGTTCATTGCGTGTGCTGTGAGACCTCTCCTTGGCAAATTTCATGAGTTTCTAGGTCGACAGGAAGTACATTTTGATTTATTTGAGAGTATCAAAATAATGATGTCCCATAAATGCGTGTCCGATAAATTTTTTATTGCGTTGACTTAGAAGCTTGATTTAGAGCCCCAAGGGACCATATATCTACGTATTTGAAATTAATTTCAACTTGATACCTCCACGCGTTCCTGACAAAAAGGGTATTGACAGACAGACAGACGGACGGACAATGAAGTGATTCTATAAGGATTCCGTTTTTTCTTTTGAGGTACCAAACCATAAAGCAACAATTTTTTTTTTTTAATTTCTCCTGTATTCTGGGTGCGTTTACAAACATTTAAACTCACATACACAAACAGCCAGACCCGGAACGACTAATTTCAGGTCATACAAATATTTGTTCCGGGCGGGAATCGAACCTGCGACACGCAGCGCAGCAGTCAATCGCTTAACCACTTCGCCAACCGTGCCGTCAAAAATAAAATATTGACATTTGAACTCGTTTATGCAGAACTTAGTTTTCTTAAACGCGTTTTGTAATATGAACGGTGAAATTGGCGCTGAAATTGGGTATCCTAAGTTAACTGGACAATATAAACTAAAAATCATTTATAATTTTATTAAATATAATTTTGTGACTTAAATTTGACATTTTAATTTCAATTCTGTGACCTTTTATTTTGTACATACTCATGCGTTTATTTTAATTGCGTTTGACATTTTATTTTCATTTTAATTCTGTGACTTTAATAATTTATACATTCCTTCGTTTATTTTAATTGCATTGACATTTTATTTTATTCTGTTACAGTATTGTGAAATATTATTTTAGTAACAGAGGTGTGGGTTTTGCTGAACTAAATGTATTTTTTAAATTATTTTTATTCTGCGAAATCTGCTCCCTACGTCAACGTCGGTCGCTCAGCTTATGATATAAAACTGGTAACGTAATCTATTTGTATGTGTTGAGTGCTGCACTAACAAGCTGTCAGTGTAATGCACTGAGACCTTTAAACCTGACACTTTATTTTCTAAACGAAGGAGCTCGTGGCTAAGTAATAACAGTTGAACGGGTCGATCCATTAGGTTAAGCTACTCTAGCCGGGGTTGGTCCGTGGATGGGTGACCATCTTTACATACAGAGACTCCTCCGTGCTTCGGGGAGCACGTTAAACTGTTGCTCCCGGTTGTTATTCGTGGATTTTTGAGAGTCGTTACGGGTGGGTCGTCAGAAGCCCGAAAGTCTGACAACCAGTCTTACCAAGGGGTATTGTATTACCAAGTTAATGGGTTGTGGAGATCAGATAGGCAGTCACTCCATGTAAAATACTGGTATTCAACTGCATCCATTTAAGGCGAAATTAACCGATCTTTAATGATTTTATACTGAAGATCACGTCTAAACGATTAGTGTTAATGATTTGAAAAAAAAAAATATATGTTAAATTAGAGCATTTTCTCAATAACTTATTATGTGAATATTTTAGATTATGTTTATATTTCATGGTGAAATGAATTTGTAAAATTATGTCTAACGCGGATAAAAAACTAAGAATGGCGCAAAATCTACCAAGCGTATTTTTCTGAATCCTTTACCAATTTAAAGATAATTTAATTATTGATCTTTTAGTAGACGCGTTTTATTAAAATATCTTTTGTTATGTGTATAATAAATTATTAATGCGTCAAATTGGGGACAGCGCTCCTTGATGGGCGCGTCCTATTACTGGCTGAACGTACGACGCGTTGCGTGAGCTCAGCACAGAACACGCAAGCTAACCACTCAAGGTCACTGGCATATATCTCCGTCTTAAGACTGAAACTGACTCCAACTTTGTTGGGAAAAGGCTGGGCGGGTTGATGGACTTTGTCTTCTAGGCTTGATGTGAACCTCATGCTACATATAGTTACGACTTGCGTGAGTTGTGGCACTAAAGAACTGAAAGTAGGTGCAGTATTATGGAAGGTTACGCTTTCAGTGTTGCGAGCTAATTAATATCAAAGTAAACTACGTATAATACAGTTAGCAACTAAAATGTTCAGTCTATTGTTGGATTTTCTTTCATTTATTTCTATCACAAGTTTAAAAAAAAATAATCTCTGATCTTACGATAGTTAAAAGTTGAAGAGCAGTACATGATGTATTTTGTAGAGGTGGCAGTCCGGTCGTAACCTACCGGACGGACGGTCTGCTACCGTAAGCTCATCGTTGGGTGTTCAGAATCTGCATAATATTATGATCTGCTTACAACTCATACATCCCGCAATTCATCTGTTTGACAGCTGCTATTTGACATTAGACTTCAATAGAGCAATTCATAATTTGTGGACCATTTTACGAAACTCCATACAAAACTGTCAAATAGATGAATTGCGGGATATGAATTGTACGCAAATCATAATTATGATTCTGCCAAAGCGTCCATTTTAGGCCCCCTGAACTCGGCTGTGCTGTGTACCTTTTTTAATGCGACATCATGTATAGTGTTTCAAAGACGTATTCATCTATTTCTCCAATTCTAGGTAACATGTACAACCCTTCGCTAGGCAATATGACTTATTCAATGCCATCTAATGTAGGTACCTTGAACGTTTTTATTGTTAATTACCTACATAATTGAATTTGATGATATTTCGTAGCCAGTTATATATGAATTGATAGCATTTTTTATTCTGGATAAATGAAAATATATTGTAGGCATTAAAGTGTGTACTTATAAGCCTGAATTTCATGAACATGTTCTTTAAATTAGTTTGCGGTTCATATCAATAGGGGAGGTCAGCTCAAAGCGGCCATAAGAGGAAAAGCAGCCAAGCTTCATATTTCGGTTATTTGAAATTATAGCGCGACGTCGCGTTGCCGTTCTGTCCGCATAACCAATCTCTCGCCCGCCCCGTTGCGATGGCGTCATTCGGAAGCGATGGGATGGGACCGAGCGCGTGGCTGCAGTGCGAAAAATATTTCTTTGCGTGTGGTGTTCAAAAAATGCAAGAGCATTTCAACCTGCTTTGTTCAAACCAATTTATACAATGCTTGCAATATTTCACTGCTTTTGTTACACGTGCAAGATATCTATTTGGCTTTGTTTGTGTTCTATTTTCTCTAAAATATAATAAATTGAATAATGTCATTATTAAATGGTCGAAAAAGGCAGAGAAGCTCGGGTAAATTATTATTATTATTATATCATTTATTTCAGGCAACGCCCATAGTGTTAGTAACAATGATCTTAATAACTAGTGTTAGTAGAAATACAAGTTTTATTACGTGTGGAGTTTCATCCAATGTCGCAGCATTGGAGACTCCCATCTATCTGCGAATAAACTCAAGATAGTGTTGGTACTGCCGCGGAGACGAGCAAGCAGAGAAGCGCTTCTTTTACGTATGATGGCCGCAAAACCATCTATATGCCTTTCCGCAAACATCCTTGACGCGCTACATCGCCACGGCAGTCTCATTAGTATCCTGAGTGCGTTATTATACTGGACACGTAGATCGCTATATGCACGCAAACCATAACTATTCCACAGGCTGCACGTGTAAAATGACGAGCAAAATGATTTAAACAATGTAATCTTGACCGCCTCTGTACATCGCGCAAACCTGCGGGCCAGCATGTTGCAGCGTACCGACAGCGATCTACGTTCCCTGTCAATGTCCTTGTTATCTTTCAGCTCTTCGGTAACCCAATGACCCAAGTACTTAAAATTGGCCACCCTATTTAAGGGAGCTCCACAGAGCGATATATCTGGTATAGTTGGGTAACACCTGCTTTAAAAACCATTATTTCGCTCTTGTTGGTGTTGTACTTGAGTCCCTGAGTTATCGCGTATGCTTCACAGATTGACACCAGTCGCCTCAAGGCACCGATCGATGGGCTCAGCAACACCATATCGTCAGCATAACTAATGTTATTAACACAAACTCCATCAATATGACAACCAATATTAGTGTTACTGAGCTCAACGATCAGTCGATTCATGTACAGATTGAAAAGTCGAGGTGAGCTCAATCCCCCCTGCCTCACCCCGCACTCCAACCGATACACATCAGAGAAAGACCCCTCCCACTTCACACTGTTTTGTTGATAAACGTCTCAAATTGGCAAAGAGGCCAACTGACTGCTTCAGTAATAGAAGAGTAGAAGAAAGTAGAAAATGTTAATTATTATACATTTTTAAATAATAATACATAATATTTTAAAATATTTTTGGTATTTTTATTTTGTCAAGCACGAATATTCTTCAACAAAAAACAAATGCATGTCTTGTGCACTTTTGGGGCGGCCACGTTAGCCGCTGTGGGCAGCCACTCGGGCAAAGCGATTTTAAGACAAGTTTACGTAATTTACTAATCACATGGTTATTTGTGGGCTGGCCATGTTTGTCGAAGGACCGATGGCTGGTGGAGCAGACGAGTCCTGGAGTGGAGACCGCGTATCGGCAAGCGTAGTGTGGGACGCCCCCCAGCTAGATGGACCGACGACCTTAAAAAGGTGGCTGGGTCAGACTGGATGCGGAAGGCGGAGGACAGGGTGTTGTGGCGCAGCCTGGGAGAGGCCTATGTCCAGCAGTAGACTATAGCAGTCCACTGCTGGACATAGGCCGCTTGCTAAGCTGAGTTGATTGATGGTTATTTTTAAATTTCCGCCTGGTTATTATTAGGTAGGTATACAATTCTCTTCAAAAGTGTATCGTATAATAGGTTTTTTTTTACTTTAAGATGGCTGCTTTGACCTATTCAAGAAAACCATTCAATAAAATAAACACAGTGTTAGTGAGATTATCAAACGAGGCACGTTCGAGCGTAAACAGTAAGCTATTCTGACGAGCGACGCTTTATTTTGTGGTTTGTTCACACAGAATTAGTTAGCATGTTAGTAGATTAATTTTGGTAGCTTCATTAGAACGATTTTTTTTTTCTATTATAATACTACATAATACATAATACCACGCCCGTTATCCCCAAAGGGTTAGCCAGAGGTGTACCTTTTAGTAACAACCTCATTTCGCTATAGTAGCAGTTATAGTAGTCCCATGTAATGGGGGGCGAGCCTAATGCCATCAACCGGGCACATACACAGACTCCGGGCAGCTACTGATAAATTCTTGATGGAAGAACCCAATGACATTTTTTCCGAACTTGGAATTGAACTTAGGACCGCATGCTCAGTAGTAACACGACCACTACACCAACGAGGCAGTTAAGTCAGACATTTTATTATATTCTAGGAATTTCTTTACTATGAATACTGTGAAAAGCCACTCCCTCAAATAACGTGAAGTGAAAAAGTCTTTATCTCGATTTTCGGTTAAGACCAAGTTTTTTTCATTAGTGATTTATTCTGTCTTTACTGGTTAGACAATATTATCATTAGAAACAATTTATGAATTCCGCGTTCCTGCACAGGATTTAATACAATCAGGGCAGTACCTAAATACTCTAAGTACCAGAAAAAATGGTGCAATTATCTCGATATTTTCATAAAGGTTAAGATGGTAATTAATAACAAGTGTAAGTGTATGTAAAGAACAAGTAACCAGTACCTACACCACAAATTAGCTAAAGAACAAGTAACCAGTACCTACACCACAAATTAGCTAAAGAACAAGTAACCAGTACCTACACCACAAATTAGCTAAAGAACAAGTAACCAGTACCTACACCACAAATTAGCTAAAGAACAAGTAACCAGTACCTACACCACAAATTAGCTAAAGAACAAGTAACCAGTACCTACACCACAAATTAGCTAAAGAACAAGTAACCAGTACCTACACCACAAATTAGCTAAAGAACAAGTAACCAGTACCTACACCACAAATTAGCTAAAGAACAAGTAACCAGTACCTACACCACAAATTAGCTAAAGAACAAGTAACCAGTACCTACACCACAAATTAGCTAAAGAACAAGTAACCAGTACCTACACCACAAATTAGCTAAAGAACAAGTAACCAGTACCTACACCACAAATTAGCTAAAGAACAACACTTAAGGCGCAGTTATATGATTTTAGTGACTATGAAATCTGTTATTACGCCTTCATAAAATGCAAGTAAGTTATGCAAAAAATGTAAGTTAAACTAGAATGCATACACATCAATTCTTTATGTGAATATTTAAGTATTGTAGTAAAATACTTTTCTTTCAACTACGTAGTAATGTTATCATTAATCACTATAAAACCGATCATAAAGCACGTATTTTTTCTTAGAACCAAAACAGTGCATTAATGGTGTATGAAATCTCATTGTTGCACTGTTTTTATTTTTTTATTTGTACAGGGTCAAATTAAATTAACTAGCGCGACTCCGCAGAAGTGATGGGTATCGATAAACTTAAAACTTAAAATTGAAAATAACTTTTAATTTTGAGTAGGTATATTTTAAACATTAAATCGAAATTTAAACATTTATATCTGTAACTTTTATGGTGTACATAATAAAGAGTATTCTATTCTATTCTATTTTATCACGATATGTAGATTGGTAGTTGAAAGAAAAGTAGATTACGCACCTTGCTAAAGTGAGTAATTAATGCACTCGTGCTAGTTTAGTGCTCCCGCCTCGCCTGCGCTCGGGCACCAACATAACACTCGTGCATTAATGACACACTTTGAGCTCGTCGCAACGATCTTCTATTATGAAATAAATTCAGGAATTAATGTCTACCCAAAGCATAAAAAACGATATGACTTTCAAACTCCTTAAGATATTTTCATATTTTTTTTTGCATGAACAGACTATTGTTTGTGTGTTTATGAAACCGAACGGCGCGGACGGCGTGAACGCGTCGCGCATTTGTATAGCCAAGGGCAACGGCGATTACTCGACCCTTAAATGATCGCAAATGCCACCATTCTGTGGTGTAATTTAGTGAAATAAATTAAGTTAATTCTATTTTTCGTTGAGGAGCGCCTTCCGCTTCCATAATGACTAAACGACTTGGAGTAGAAAGTAAACGTTAAATAATGAATACGAAACAACAGAAACCACAGGAAAACAATTACGAAACTTAATCTTTGAGTAAATAGAGAAAGAACAAGGAAATAATGAATTTATGTTTTTTTGGTGTAGATAATAGGTTGGAGGGGCTCGTGGCTAAATAATATCAGCCACACGGGTCAATCGAAGGTTAAGCTACGCTAGTCGCGGTCGGTTTGTGGATGGGGGACCATCCAATACATAATTATCGAGACCCCTCTGTGCCACGTTAAGCCGTTGGTCCCGGCTGTTATTCGTAAACCTTCGTCTTTACGTGTAGTCAGAAGCCGAAAAGTCTGACAACCAGTCTTGCCAAGGGGTATCGTGTTACCCAGTAGCTGGGTTGTGAGGTCAGATAGGCAGTCGCTCCATGTAAAATACAGCTGCATCAGGTTAGACTGAAAGCCGACCACAACGTACTTGGGAAAACTCGGGCAGATAGATTGAGGTTGGAAAAAGGCGGGCAGATAGATTGAGGTTGGAAAAAGGCGGGCAGATAGATTGAGGTTGGAAAAAGGCGGGTAGATAGATTGAGGTTGGAAAAAGGCGGGCAGATAGATTGAGGTTGGAAAAAGGCGGGCAGATAGATTGAGGTTGGAAAAAGGCGGGCAGATAGATTGAGGTTGGAAAAAGGCGGGCAGATAGATTGAGGTTGGAAAAAGGCGGGCAGATAGATTAAGGTTGGAAAAAGGCGGGCAGATAGATTGAGGTTGGAAAAATTACCGAAATTCTATAAAAACTTTGCCCGTACGTATGATGTGGTTACCTGCATCCATTAAAGTAGTAATTCCTGTCACATTACTTTCCATCTTCTCGTCCCACATACCGCAATGTCTCAAGACGAAAGTCTACCAGTGCGTGTTGCCAGTGATGACCTATGGCACTGAAACGTGGTCGCTCACAATGGGCCTTATCAGAAGGCTAAAAGTCACCCATAGGGCAACGGAGAGGGCTATGCTTTGAGTTTCCCTACGTGATCGAATCAGAAATGAAGAGATCCGCAGGCGAACCAAGGTAACCGACATAGCCCGAAGAATAGCCAAGCTTAAGTGGCAGTGGGCAGGGCACATTGCTCGCAGAACTGATGGCCGATGGGGCGGAAAGGTTCTGGAGTGGCGACCGCGTACCGGAAGACGTAGCGTTGGAAGGCCTCCTACAAGTTGGACCGATGACCTAGTGAAGGCCGCAGGTATCCGCTGGATGCGGGAAGCACAGAACCGGTCGAAGTGGCGGTGATTGGGGGAGGCCTATGTCCAGCAGTGGACGTCTTTCGGCTGAAATGATGAATGATGATGATGACTTTCCATCAGAAACCTTAGTAGGTATATTGGATTCGTGAAAAATATCAAATTCCGGTACAACAATGTGATTATGTGTGGCGTGTTCAAGAAGTTGTCGCCTGTGCTTATTTGTCGGGCCTTGACAGTCTCATGTCTATCCGACAGACACACGTGTATGCAATAGACTCTATCGCATATATTTCTTACAAAACTGGTGTCCGAATTTATTTAGAAGACATCAATGAGTGATCTAACGAACGTAAGCAACTGACAGAAAAGTATGGAAGAAAAAGACATACTATTATTGCGTTGACCTCAAATTAATTGGAATAAAGGCGATGATGATGATGACGTCAGTGAGAAATTATCACAAGCGTCAGCTTTTAAATTGATAAGATTTTTTTTTTGTAATTTTGCTATGGGTTTACCTGAATTAAACGATTTTTATTATCTATTTATTTATTAAGGTTCCGTGCACGAAAAAAACCCTTCTTCGTCAATTTCTTATCTAATTGTGAGAAAGCTTGAAATAATTCAAACATTATCTGTGTAACTATAAAAGTACAGTTTTCGTGGTGCTACACCATTCGTGTCAGTCACAGAACATGTTAATAGTTTCATCACTTTTGCGCTCTCGAAAATGTAGCTTATTTCGCCTTTGATTTACTAAATGAAGATTTTATGTAATCATAAAAAACATTTTGATTTTATCTCAAGGGTAGCTGAAGCCCAGTGTGTGATTTTTAAATTTGTTGATATGGTTTGATAAATAATAGGAATTAAATACATTACCGACTGGGTTTTAAAAGAAATATTGGTTAAAAGAAAAAAAAAACTGATATATTTGTTTCATCTTTTGTACATTTCGACAATCTAACAATTAGACCCTTACGCATTATATCACAATTATTTATTGTCATTTGTACATTCATATAGGTACATTAAGACTTTTGTACATTTTGACACTAGGTCTATGTTGCCTATTGATTTTTTGTCTTTTCATTTTGTATCCGGCGTCGTTTCTTGTAAAAAGATGATCAAACGTCACTCTCGCGTCATTTTTTGGAAAACTTGTTGCGTGTTTTTGTAATTTTCCAGGAATACTTAATTTATTTGCAAAAACCATTTCCGCCACATGCAAAAAAAATGCAACTTTCAATTCACAAATATTTTTTCTCAAACATGCATGGAAATATTGTCATTATTTTCGAAAAGAGTACACGCGAAGTATCGAATTTACGGTCAAAGAAAATCAAACTCATACTCTATCTGCAATTGCCTATTTCACGGCCTTTGCAATAATGTACTATTGTTTAAATTCTCTTTCCCTTTCTCACAATCTATGAACAAAATTGACCAAAATCAGCCGATTTCAAGCACAGCCCCTTAACACACTCAAACATAACTGGCGAAATCTAAAAAAAATGTACCTACCTCTGCCTAACCCTTCGGGGATTACAGGCGTGATGTTATGTTATTAACACCAACCATCAAAAGCTTGTAAATAAATAGGTAGTGAGCGACTGGCTCAAGTACTCGCCTCAAACATTCCCACAATCTGTACAAGTCCTGTGTTACGCATTGATAATGACGTAACGTATCAAATGTTTATTGTGCTACAGCGTGGTAACATACAGAATTGATTGCTGCCCGAGACCGCGACACGGTTTTATTGCTGTCATAAAGACAATTTCAGAGGGCTCTCTCTGAAATTGTTTTTATAACGATAGGTAAGGTACCTTTCACTATGGCCCGATTTTCACTGTGGAGATCTGCAAACCCTTTTTTTTTTTGGGTAGCAATTTTAAATTATCAAATAACTTCTCCCGCTCTGGGCGAAGCGGCGTGTCAGACTTTTACTGACTAAAACGCACTCGTGTTCCTTCAGTTGCCTGTGTGCTAAGGCCACGATATCCCTTTCATATTGGGGAAACCCGATCTTGATCTGTTATGCAGTTGTCATCCGTATAATCAAAGCTTTTCTCTAGAAATCTGAATTTACCATCTGATGCCTAATTATCGTATTTCAAATTAATAAGTTCACTAGGTAATACTTTTTCAGTTTCAGTCATTTACATACACATTTGTCTGTGCGGTGCCGGACGTAAAGAATAGCACCGCCCTATTTCTTCCCGTGGGTGTCGTAAAAGGCTACTAAGGGACTTACTAGAGAATGGGCAGCAGCGTTGTCTATGCATTTTAACCAGGGACCGTACTACCCCGGTTAAGAGTTAAGCCATTCGAAGGGGTAAACCATTCAATGGGTTACCTTTTTCATGATGTAACCCGTTGAAAGGGTTTTATACTAGAAACCCATTAAAAGGGTTACAATACGATACCCCATTAATGGGTTCTATACCTACGTGAAGTCCAGTAACATGAAAAAATCATAATATTATGTTTTTTCGATATGGTTTTCCAAATTATATATTTCTATGTCTATTCTACCCAGGGACCATTTTGGTTTATCATTTAAAAAAAACCCTTTCAATAAAAAGGGTTTTCGATAGGGTTTTCCATATCGTATGGGTTTTTGTTTAAACGCTTAGAAAAACCCTATCGAAAACCCTTTCAGCGGGTAACCAAAATGGTCCCTGATTTTAACACCATACTGCGATCGCCAACCCGCCTGCCAAGCGTGGCGATTATGGCAAACACCCCCTTTTAGGGGAGGCCTATGTCCAACAGTGGACGTCTTTCGGCTGAAATGATGATGATGTCATACACGTCATTGTTTCAATAAAAAGAATATCTGATTGAAATGATTAGTAAGGAAGAGACGAGGTCATCACAGCCAACGTTGCCGACCCCACATAACAACCGTATGTTTCCACATTACGGTTCCCAGCGATCCTGCCGATGGTTTACGGTCGTTTCAGGGCTTTTAAATTATTCAAAATGCGTCACCACCCCCAAATTCCTATTACTTTGCATTATCCCCCACTGAAAGCACTCCTAAGGGACTGAAATTGGATTTTGGTTAGCTATCCGTTGCTCCTAGCTGGTTAAGAAAATTTCGTTTTGTAATTGCGTTTGGATTATCAAATTTTTGAGCAATTTGGGTTTGTAATTGAGTAGATTATGTTATCTACTTTTCACAGTCATTATAATCCCACCATTATCCCAATTTATTTGAGCGCAAAATTTTGTCTTCTAATCTTTTATTATAACATGATTACATGACGTATGATTATTTCTAATGCTACGGCTACACTGTCGCGATAACGCGAACTACATTTTACGCGCTCTCTGTTGTACAGCGAGACGTCGCGTCGCGGTGAGAGAGAGCGCGCGAAGTGGAGTTTGCATTATCGCGACAATGTAGCCGTAGGGTAAGTTATTGTTTGGGACGAAGTTCCTATCGCACGTACTTTGTACACCAAAGACAAAAGCGAAGTAATTTTCGTTCCAACCGGGTGTCAAAATCAAAAGTCATTTATTCAAACTAGCCTGAGAACTAGCACTTTTTTGAACGTCAAAACTACTTAAGACAGTCCCCCAAAACGCCCGCCCTTTACCGTTCAGTTAGAAGATACATTACGAAACACAATACAATACTTACATTAAAATACTAGCCATATGTCAGCTAGCGCACGCTAATATACCAAGTGCTCAGGTGCGGTTCGGACAAGTGCTGTTGAAATAAGTGCTGTGAGTGGAATACCTCAACAAAAACCGAATAAAAAACGTTTTTACAAAAAAAAAACCGACTTCCAACAAAAACACTAAAAAGTGAAAAATTACTTTAATTTCGGAAGCACATAACATAACATGACGCCTGGTTTCCTCGAAGGGTTGGGCAGAGGTATGCCTGTACTACACCCACATTTAATATCATATTTAATTTAATTTCGGAAGTCGGTGTCTTTTATTTTGTATTTTCGTTTGTGGCCACCGACTTCCGAAATTATCATAAATTTATATATATTTTTTCTCGTCTATCCCATAGCGTGGGGTATCGTTGGATAGGCCGGCCAAAAATATTGCAGGGTTCTGAAAATCACTTTAGGTTCAGGGATCCGTTTGCGTAATATTTAGCTTTAAAGTGCTAATTTTTGTTAGAGTCAAGTGTGGTGTCAGATAAATGGTTGCGCATAAATAACGAAATTAAAAGGAAAACTATCACAGCTAAATAGGCTTTGCAAATTAACGAGTAATAGTCGACCAATTTACATTTGCAGTTGGAGAAGTGACCGTGACGTATTTCGATTTATATAAACATGTTTTTCAACTACCTACATGACATGTTGTTTGTTTTTGGGATCAATTCATCCCGTCTACGAAACTCTTCATTGTGCGTGGTCTGACACGCACTGGGCTGGTTTTTTTTTTCTTTACACCAATAGTCACGACCTCACTTGTCAGTTCATGTTTTACCTTTGGGCTATTGTCCGTAAAATTCCGTAGTAAAAATATATTATTGAAACCTTTATAATGTAGATAAAAGATAAGATTTTTTTTTTGAGGTAGGTATATGAAGATTTTTGATGTACATGAGAGACGTAAGATGGTGTAAGTACATCTAATCGTTGGGTGAATCGCTGCTCTCCTAGCTATTATACATATTATATTATATATTGCTCTTACTGAGTAATCTGTATTTAGACAGATTCCACTCTCTATTTGAGTACGTAGGTATATTGAAAAAAAAAAAACTTCTTAAAATTAAAATAGGATAAAACTAAATTAAACAATATTAAACAAAAAAAAAATAATGAATGAGTGCTGGTGTGGCGAGTCGAGTGCATGCGTGTGTTTGTGGATGATTGTGTAGGTGTGAGCGTGTGTGGGTGTGCAATTTAATAAAATGAAATAGCTTCGATCAATAATAGCACTGAAACTAGATACTAAATAAAACATGAAATAAATGTTGATAGCGGTGGTAACACAACTCAACTTAGCACATTTGAGTCCCAAGGGTCAGCGGCTCACAGTTTAAAATATTTCTTGCAGAAAACTCATGCAAACAAAGTGTAAAATTTTAACGTTCCCACTTTGTAGCACTTTATTTCCTTGCTCAAAACCTGAGGAAAAGTCGTTAAAGTTTTATAGCTTCTTTAAATAATAACCCTTTAAAAGCTCGCTAATTGAGGAAGCTTTTGATCAAGTACTTGTTATTTTGTGAACTCTTAAGAGAAACGGGAATAAATTGGATTTTTATATGTATTTAATATTTTTACTTATAGGTATGTCTATTTAGTTTGTTTTTACTTGTTTCAGAGGATGTTTCAAAATGGTAAAAAGGAACACTTATGGTGAGACTAAGTCTGTCTGTCTGTCACACCTGGATATCTCAAGAACTACTAATGCTATCAACTTGAGATTTAGAATAGTTTTAGATGACGTTTGCCCAACATTTTGCAAGCAACAGAGAAATTAAATAAAATATATCTTTTTTGCAAAAGGGGCTGAAAGGGGGTCTTAAAAATTTGAAGTGGGGCTACTAGGGCATGTGGGGTATATCATATGAAAGAACGTGTTTGCACATTCTCAAACATATTTTTTTTTTTAGGCATCATAGTCTCCAACTTGTGATGAAAAATGTAAAAAAAAATACCGTACCCCGCCCCCCCTTATCTCCGAAGTTTGCAGAGATAAAAATCTGAAATTATTCTATATGATAGAAGCCTAAGTACAGATTACAGGAAAAATAAAACAATGTCTCTAAATAGCACAGTTTTTCAGAAATCATCAACATCATATATTCGTACGGAACCCACGGTGCGCAAGTCCGACTCGCTCTTGACCGGTTTTTTTTCTCATTACTTTTTGATGTGAACAGCTGTAGACATACAAGAACTCACTTCTTTTTCCCACATGGTAGGCAGAGACTACCTACAGAACCTGCCGCGTGCTGCGATTCTTACATATTCCATTGGGTTCGTTTTCGTTAATACATTTGGTCATACACGCACGCTGGTTACAATCAACAGCAGCTGGTATCAATCAATCAATCAACTCAGCCTATAGCAGTCAACTGCTGGACATAGGCCTCTCCCAGGCTACGCCACAACAGCCTGTCCTCCGCCTTCCGCATCCAGTCTGTCCCAGCAACCTTTTTAAGGTCGTCGGTCCATCTAGCTGGGGGGCGTCCCACACTACGCTTGCCAATACGCGGTCTTCACTCCAGGACTCGTCTGCTCCACCGGCCATCAGTCCTTCGAGAAACATGGCCAGCCCACTGCCACTTCAGCTTGCTTACTCAGCTGGCTATGTCGGTAACTCCGGTTCTCTTCCGGATAACTTCAACAGCATAGCCAGTACTATTTATACCAAACTTAACCACTATCAGCTCTTCTCAAAGGCATCAGGGCATCTGTGGCTCTTTTGTCGAGGACCCATTTCCTTCTTCAGTAACTATTATTAATAATCGACAATCGAACTTCGAATTCGAGCTCGTGACTAAGTAATAACTGCCGCGTGTGTTGATCCACCAGGTTAAGCTACGCTTACCGGGGTTGGTCCGTGGATGGGTGGTCATTTTTACATACCCAGACTCCTCCGTGACTCAGAAAGCACGTTAACCCGTTGGTCCCGGCTGTCATTCGTGGATCTTTGACAGTCTTTACACCCGTAAAGACTGTCAGAAGTTCGAAAGTCTGACAACCAGTCTCTCCAGGGGGTATCATCGAGTATTACCCAGTTACTGGGTTGTGGAGCACAGATAGGCAGTCGGTCGTCTTTTTGGCATCGCACAAGTCTTGATTGTTTTTTTTTGTATATTGTTAGTTTAAAAAATTCTATTTTTGTATTTCTGCGTGCGTGTCCCAAATAAAATATGTCGCATCCGGCAAAATGTTTACAACAAGACGAGGCGCGCCACCTAGAGGCAACTATAAAGACTAGAATTGGCGCGCTATGACAGAGTCGGGGCGTTTCCGGTCGGTTACGAGATTAAAGAGAACGCGCCAAGTCGGGCATTCTTATCCTGGTGATCGAGCTGTGAAGACGCCTCGGAACTATCCCACGTTTTGTTGCATCATCATGCCAATCTGTTATTGTCTCAATGCAGGGCAAAGGCCATAATACCTAGTTGATTGTAATACCTAAAGTTATTAAAGTGTAAAGTGATTATCATTTGTAGTGATTGTGTCAATTTGTGATTTCAATAAACGCTGTGTATCGCACCCAGTGTGTTTTCATTTCACGAAACCTAACTTCTGCCCACATGATGACTAACTAAGTACTGTACTAATTAAGTTTAGCTAAGTATTTTAGCAAGTAGGATTTTTGTACTATTTACATCTTTTTAAATACCTATTCAATGACTGGATTTTTATAATTAATGTGATTATTTAGAAATATTATACCTTGCCTCGCCTGAAACACAGGATAACCTAGTTCAGGCACATCACAATAGAATTTTACGTAGATTTAAGCAAATTTGTATTTAGTATTTTACCTTTTTACCTGAATAAACTTTTTATTTTATTTTTTTTAACTGAGTAAATCCTGACGATCCGACAAATATTTTTCTTTGTTTTCTTTCTTTCTCCATGTAAAATACTGGTATTCACCTGCATCCAGTTGGGAAAAGGCTAGGCAGATTGGCTATAATCGAACTTAGCTACATGTGCAGATCTTTTCGAAATCCTAATAAAAATACTCTATTCTCAAGCAAATAATCTCTTCCAAGGAAAATATTACTCGTAAAATTACATTATCTCAACTCCTATAAACATTCCCTCTATTCCGGCCACAATTTAATCCAATCATACAATATTTTGCTAGGGCAGTTCAGTCTCATTCAATAAAATAATTACGGAGATTGGCTAAACCAACAGAGTAACATGTCTTTTCTTATTTCCTTGGATCCCCTATACGTATTTTATTGTTTGTCGATCGAAGAACCGAAATCCCATTTTTTTAACCTCAGGCTGATGAGATAATTGGAAAAAGGCGTAAGGGTTATGCTTTGTTGTAAGATGAGCTGAGACATTTCTCGCTGAGCGCACACAACCCTACAACAAATAATTGTAAAGACAGCAACATAGTTGGTACAAGATTTGCATTATATGCTTTGCAGAGTGCCTTGTTTCAATCAATCAACTCAGCCTATAGCAGTCCACTGCTGGACATGGGCCTCTCCCAAGCTGCGCCACAACACCCTGTCCTCCGCCTTCCGCATCCAGTCTGACCCAGCCATCTTCTTAAGGTCGTCGGTCCATCTAGCTGGGGGCGTCCCACACTACGCTTGCCGATACGCGGTCTCCACTCCAGGACTTGTCTGCTCCACTGGCTATCGGAGAGTTCCTTATTTGCGAAAAGAAAATTATGTAGGTTTTTCTTAAATGAATGACAGCAACGTTACCTAGATCATTGTGTAGCTTTATATGCAAATAAAGATCACTGCAGTCGCAAATAGAAGAATACCGATTTTCGACGAAATGGAAATTACAGTCCTTTCATAGTTATTTTACCTATGCAATAAGGTAAGAGCCTGTTCACACGAGCGTAGCGGCGCCACCGTAACTTTTTTGCGCCGCAACAGTGTCAAACCGCAAAGATTTCGTCTTTTCTTGTGCTGCACAATACAACTGAGCGGTGCCGCTCCGGCACGCGGTGTCGCAACGCGTGCACCCCTCCCCGACTCGTCTCGTGGGTTGCAAGTCCGTTGTACGTGCGGTGCGGTGGCATACCATGGATATATTTTGTTTGTAGTACGTCGCCGTCGCAGTGACACCGTTTTTGGGGCCGCTGCAACGCATCATGTGAGAGGTTGCAATAATCAATCAAATCAATAAATGATCTGATTTGATTTATTATTGCAACCTTATTATTTGTTATTATTACAGACCTTATTGATTATTAATCATCATCATCATTTCAGCTAAAAGTCGTCCACTGCTGGACATAGGCCTCCTCAAAAAAGGGGATTTGCCATAATCGCCACGCTTGGCAGGCGGGTTGGCGATCGCAGTATGGTTTAAAAAAATGCATAGAGAACGCTGCTGCCCATTCTCTAGTAAGTCCCTTAGTCGCCTTTTACCTTCCATGGGAAGAAATGGGATGGTGCTATTACAGATCTTAAATCCAATTTGTTAGTAATTACATACACATCTTAACCACTAGTGTTATTACATACATTTGACAAATTTTGATAATAATTACTAATAATGTCAAAATAATTACTAATAATGTCAAAATAATTACTAATAATGTCAAAATAATTACTAATAATGTCAAAATAATTACTAATAATGTCAAAATAATTAATAATAATGTCAAAATCATAATAATTATGATATCGTCAAAATCATCATTAATAATGTAGCTTTTGAGTTGCTGCTGTCAGAGGTGAAATAACTGTGATAGGGCTCTGGCCTTAGAGTAAGAAATCTATAGAGGTTCGGGTAGCGTGGCCAGATGAGACAACATATTTTATACATATCCATAAATGTTTATAGGACCCAATGATACCATAGACTTAACCCTTTACCCTGGGTTTTAAAACAAAAAAGAAATCATCAGATTGATGACATGTAGAAAAGTGCCAAGATAAACTTCACAATTTCACAAAAACGCCATGAATGTCGAAGCTTGATCAGCTACATATGTCGCTGACCTTGAAAAACTGACACGCACTGAGACCGAAATAGTATAGCTTTGTCCTTTTCCTTTACGTGTAATAACTTAATACTATATCCCTTTTTTGTGAGAATGAAATGGAGCTACCCGCCGTCAATACATTTCTTTGTCTAAGGCTGTGGCCTACTACTGTTCTGTTTCATAAAGTTGACAATCATATTCAAGAAATGTGATTTGTATGGCTCCTGTAATGTTTAATAAAATACCTGACCAAATTCAAAATTTACCGTTCCAAAAATTTAAAAAACGTTTCACAGAATTACTTGTAGATAAATGTTATTATTCTGTGCCGGACTTGTTAAGTGATATTTTTTGTAATATCTTTAGTACCCTTTACTTTGTATTAAATTTGCATGCTATATTAAGGCAGAATGTACATGGAACCTATTATATAATTTAACAACTTATTTTTATTTACCTACATTCTAAGCAAATAAAGACCTATTCTATTCTATTCTATTCACTTACCATTTTTTCCAAAGTTACCCTTTACTTTGTATTACATTTGCATGCTATATTAAGGCAGAATGTACATGGATCCTATTATTATAATAACAACTTATTTTTATTTACCTATATTCTAAGCAAAAAAGACCTATTCTATTCTATTCTATTCACTTACCATTTTTTCCAAAGTTACCCTTTACTTTGTAGGTATTACATTTGCATGCAATAATTAAGGCAGAATGTACTTGGATCCTATTATATAATTTAACGACTTATTTTTATTTACCTACATTCTAAGCAAATAAAGACATATTCTATTCTATTCACTTACCATTTTTTTTCCAAAGTTATCCTAATTCATTAATAACCTCTTTCACTCTTTACACACTAATCTCTTTATTATTCCGCTACCTTGCCCGCTAATCTCCTGATGAGACCTCGCTCAAACATAATGTAAGGACCCAATCGTTTGGGATAGTGGATGTCGCCTTATCAGGGACGAAGCCTGGTCTTGATTAATGTGATGAACTGAATATTGTTGTTAAACCTGGTAATAAAGGGTTAATCTGTGAATGGGTCGGTAACCTATATTTGGTAAGGGTTTGGAAATATATAGTTTTGGGGTAATTTTTTGTTTTATGTCATAAAATAAATTAAATGGACTAGTGATAGGTTTATTTTTAGGGTTCCGTAGTCCAGGAACCCTTTTATTTCGCCGTGTCCGTCTGTCTGTCTATCTGTCCCCGGTATAGCTCAGAGACTCTTATTGCTAGAAAGCTGTAATTTGGCATGGGTATACATATTAACCACGCTGACAAAGTGGTCAATATTTTTTTTTAGGATCTACCTTACACGTAAAGTGGCGATGATATTTTTTCTCTCGTCTATCCCATGATATGGGGTATCGTTGGATAGGCCGTTCAAAAATATTGCGGGTCTGTTAGGACCATTTTTGGATTTAGGGATCCGTTTGCGTATTATTAAGTGCTTCTGCTATCTTCCTCTCTCCTACTGTTGCTGTGCCCGACAGGGTCCACAATGATCATTTTTGTAAAACCTACCACCACCTAAGTTCACATGTGGAAGCAATAAATATATTGAGTATTCAGTATTAAGCTTTAAACTGCACATTTTTGTTAGAGTCAAGTGAATAGGTACCTATGTGAAAAAAATCATGGCAGAGCAGTACTTATAACGAAATTAAAAGTAAAACTATCATAGCTAAGTAGGCTTTACAAGTTAACGAGTAATAGTCGACCAACTTCATTCGCAGTTGTAAAAGTGACCGTGACGTATATTGATGTAAAGGAGAAGATGTTTTTCAACTACAATGTTAAGTTTGTTTTTGGGATAAATTCATGTCAATTACGGAACCCTTCATTGTGTGTGGACACGCACTTGGCCGGATTTTTAAACAATTGTTTTGTGTTTTTGGACCAGTACATTTTCTCATCATAATTATGTATCTCTTATTAGCGAATACCTTAGTTAGGACTTAAAACGAAGCTCCCGATAATAATGAGTCATGACGTTTTTAGTCAAGTAATGACGACGACGTAACGGAATATTGCCATTCTAGATATTATATATATGTCGGATCCGGACATTAGTACGGACACGTAACGAATCAAGCGCGCCACCACTGGTGACATCGCGTGATCTACCCACACCTATGGCGCGCTTCTACAGCGTCGTGATGTTTTCATTAATTTAATTTAATTTATTGTGAATGTGAGCACTATGTGGTTCATTTTTTTTTTGTCTTTAAATATATTTCTTTTTCTTAGTTTTAATGATGGTCTGGCATTTTGAGCGTTTTATGCGGCCTACCCAAATGTCCTTTCTTTGGTATTGTTCGTCGAGTCGTTAAGCTCTTTATGTCTTGAGTTGAGCTGCACGATTACTGACAAATGCTTACATTGATTGGACAGGTCCACTCAAATTTGTGTGGTTCTTTCCTCAAAAGACCATTTCAGACACGGATCTACATGGTCCTCACATGATCTGAGCAAGATTATGTCTGGCCTATAAAAGAGACTTTGACCCCTGAGTTTGGTTTGCCATTTCTTCTCAGGGGTAGTCAGATAGGAAATTTCAGCTACATCTAGATTATTTTTTTTAGTTTTTATATGACGTGTAAAAGTGATTCTAATATCTTATTTACAGAATAAACGATTTCATTTCATTGAGCTCCTGGCGAGGAGGACATTCAAGATTTAGTGTCTGGTCTGATCACATCGGAGTTAAGACGTCGCGGAACTGTACTCTATTTTATTTTTTTTTTTACTTTTTTTTATTTTATTTTTTTATCTTATTTTATTTTATTCTATTTTATGCTCGGTTATTGTGGTAATTGTAATTTGTAGTCATGGTGTCAATTTGTGATTTCAATAAACGCTGTGTATCTCATCCAGTGTGTTTTCATTGCACAAAACCAAACTTCTGCCCACATGATGTCCGAATCTAACTGAGTAAATCCTGACGACCCGACATTTAAATAAACATATAAAACAATGTATTGTATTTATTTTTATTTCTTATTTTGTTTATTTTTATCTCATTTAATGCTGCACCAGGTGATCATCACGTCAACGCCGGCTGTCGCTGAAAACCAGCGCTGGGGCTCTGTCTTGCATAGGGTCGTTGGCGTTTTGCGTGAATGTGACGCATATTTTCCCTCAACTTGTTCATTCGTGTTTGTGTTTTTATTTCTTTGCGTTATGTTTACCGCAAATGAACGTATTTTCTTTCGTTCTTTTATCATGGTTTGACATTTGACGTTTCTGTTCACAGCTGTGAATAAAAATAAAAAAATACTGTTTATTTCATCAAACTTTTCATACTTTTTTACATTAAATATAGGTCTTAATCTAGATACAATAAGATTATGTGTGCTATAAGCTTATTTAAATAGTTGCTTACCTACTTAAATTTATGGCTAAGAACCTACTCGCTGACATCCTCCATTCCATACTTCCCCACAGTAAAGTAGGCTTTTAAGTGTCTATTAACTGCTCCCAAGTTCCGATGTTTATGTTATTTATTTTTTACATACTTCCTTGACATAATCGATGTTTTTTGATTTCAACTAGGCTCTAACTTTTATTATGTTTATCATATTTTATATAGTTTTTTTTTTTTTTGTTAATGTGAGGACGTTGTAGGATTAATATACTGTAGATCTGTAGACCATTTTCTATTTTGTTAAGTACCTGGTACTTTTGACGGGCCTACGCTGTCCTCTCATACTTTGAAAATATTGTAAAAGCCAATTTTTTTTTTAAAAGAGTAACCGTGGAGTTTCTTGCCGGGTCTTCTCCATAGGAAACGACCAAATGGAACCGTGCACCTAGCTTCTGACGTTTCATAAGTGCCCATGTAGGCTTAAGTGAAATAAAAATATTTTTGATTTGATTTCATTTAAGATGTTTTTAATTTGTTTAGGTTTTTTGTCTTCTAATTTTTTTGGTAGTTCATTTAGAATGGCAGGAAAGGCGTACGTCCAGGCTCACTTACCATATTCATTATTCATCTTTGGCAGTTTATATGTAGGCAAGTACGACACGTTACGAACAAAGTTTGGTCTCTTTGTTTTCTGCAGTTTATTCATAAATACAGAGTTAAATAGTTTAAATAGTTTTATCTAGTTTACTCTGAGGTGTTGACCCTGGGACCGATCGATGCCGCGAATGCCTAGAAAAATGCTTTCCCAGATACAGTCACACATAACCACATGCAGGATCCAGCTACCCCCAGGGACAAAACTTGAATCCCCTTTTATAGCCTGAAGTGAACATATATCAACCAACTTTCAGGGGAATCAAATCTTAAAAGATGGACGTCCCTTACGCATTTTACGAGTCTTATAAAAGATACTAACAATATCAATCATAAGTTATTAACAATATCAATCATAAGTTATTAACAATATCAATCATAAGTTATTAACAATATCAATCATAAGTTACAACACTTATATAAGTTCTAAAGATATTTTGTTTGATCTTTTGTTTCAATGCCCGACGGGGACAAAGATTTTACGTAGTTACATATGTTCGTAGAGGTCGAATGATAATTGGACTCTAAACATCTTTCTATTAATTAAATGTCTTACTAATATTATGAAATTATTAATTTAAATCTATTGATAACCATGTAACGTACCTAATTCAAATTCAAATTAATTTATTTGCTAGAATGTAGCTACAAATCAAGAATTTAAGAATATCGTGGCCCAATTACATTCTACCATTACATATGGTGTGCAAATTTGTCATAATAACATTTAATTTATTAATAAAAGGTAATTTAACAACGCGATTTGTCTACATGGGTACATAAATATAACTACACGCGGGACCAATAAAACAGAAATCAACTGTAAATTACCTGCAAATCATAGTGATTTAAATGTAATCAATATTCAGGAAAATCGGCTAACACTGTTTAAAATTAACTAATAACACGTTTTTTGGTTTTATGTATTCTATTTGATTGATTCCTTTTTCGGCACATTCCTTTTTGGACATATTCCGTTTTCGGCATATTCTTGTTTCGGCACATTTTAGTAAATAAATTATACTATGAAATACTTGTGACTTTGCTTGCGTAATAAAATAAAATAATGTTTATTAGTAAAATATTAAATTTTAATCAATAAAATTAAAGACAACAATTAAACAGTAGGTACCTACACCGATTACTTAAAATAATTGGGCAACTAACTAATGATGATAACCAACTAGGTATCGAAATTCATATGCCTATGCTTATGCTTATGGACCCGTCTTTTATAAAAGTTGGCAAAGTCTAATATGCTCTTCAATTGATAAGATCCTCATTACAAAAATTACCTTACTATTTCACTGCCGTCTACCTTGTATTAGGTATTTTTTGTGGGTGGGACAAAATAGCCCTAGGTATTTTAAAATTTCAGAATAATGATGCTTTGTTTTATATAATGATTTATACCGAAAACGGAATGTGCCGAAACAAGAATATTCCGAAAACGGAATATGTCCAAAAAGGAATGTGCCGAAAAAGGAATCAATCTTCTATTTTCTCTTCTACTAATGCGAACTACATTTCACGTGCTCTCTCTCGCACACTGCCCGACGCGGGACGTTTCGCTGTACAACAGAGAGCGCGCGAAGTGTAGTTCGCGTTATCGCGACAATGTAGCCGTATAATTCATTACACACGGTGTCAACAGGGTCAGTGACAGCTCGGCCCGAGTCAACTAGGCCCGAATAATAATACATCTAATACACACATAATAATAGGTACATCTCTATATCTACTTTCCTGTCGCAGGTAAGAAATATGCATTACCTTTAAACCTACGTATTTTCCTGATGATTTCTTGTCTGTTTATTTAAATAAATTAACATTAAAATGAAAAAAGAATTCTCTCCGGCGGGGAATCGAACCCCGGTCTCCCGCGTGACAGGCGGGGATACTTACCACTATACTACCGAAGACTTGATTTAAAATGGCCAAATAGCCGTATTGTTTAAACAGATAATATTATTTTATCTCACTGTATTAATTTTATATTGTTATACGTTTTTAAGATAAAAATAAATTAATTGATATCAATTAAGAATATTTACACGATTGGGTGAACTACGTTGTTTATGTGAACCACTTAAATGTCTTTTGGGTATCGAATTCCAATTATAACTTACTAGCTTTTGCCCGCGCGGCGGCTTCGCTCGCGTTAATTTAGAATTTGATAATCAATTCGGGTTGTAATCTGCTTGTAGTTTAGCGGCAAAAAACTCTTAACACACTACTAAAGTTTCTGTATTTAATTCAATCATGATTCGCAAGACACGTGGCGCCATCTATTATCATAAGAACGTATTTGTTGTTTTCCTTGGGATCAGTACTTCTTTTCGGGATGAAAGATACCCTATGTCCGTTTCTGTACACCTGAAAACATTTATGCAAAAGTTCAGGATGATCGGTTTAGTGGTTTAGGCGTGAAAAGGTTACAAACAAACAAACAAACTTACTTTCACTTTTATAATAGGTATTAGTTAGGATCATATTAGAATTTCTTGATCACAATTAAACTCTCGATAAATAGCAATAACATTAGCCTGTATAACGTCTAGTACAAATAAAAGTAAACAAGAAAAAATACTATTTATTTTCTGCAAATAATACTAAGTATTATGTAAGTTTAACTTTAAACAAAGATCTTTTAACTTCTTACTCTCAACAAGAATACGTATTGTTTGCACTAAACTGCAATAAACGAAGTAAGAGTAAACTAATTAAATGGAACCCTTGTTACAAAGTTGCACAAAACATTGCAACTCCGAGCAGTCTTTATTCAGGAACTTAACGGGTATTTTCTGCACTTGAGACTTAGGTCTAATCACTATTGTATCCAAGTTCTTTTGTAGTGAAAAATGCTACAGGAAACTACTAAAATGGTTATAAAGCGCAAGAGGTTAGTCTAATAAATAGGAAGGTTATAGATACCTACAACCGAGGCCCACTGTTCAGTCGCCTGTGTATGTCACACATTTTTGTTACGCATAAGTCACAAAAATCCTGCATCGCGCAAGCAGAGTTTACCGCACGACTGGCTGGGTGTGGCGTAAATAGTGAAGGGGCCAATACGCTATATATTCAGCTATCACATACCACAATAAATATATAATATATATAAATATGATAAATCCATTTCTTCCCGTGGATGTCGTAAAAGGCGACTAAGGGACTTACTAGAGAACGGGCAGCAGCGTTTTCTATGCATTCAAACTCAAACTCAAACTCAAAGCATTTAAATAGTAGGTTCCTATGGAGAAGAACGTCCACGTCTCCGCGGACACTCTTTTAAATTAAAATATTGATACAAAATATTCGTTACATCATTCATATTGAAGTTAAACATGTGAAAACGATGCAATATGTCAAAAGCGTCCGTGATAAAAAGATTAAAAAAAAACAACAATTCAAAACTAAAATAATTAAAAATAAGCCGTGGCAGCTAAGAGATGACCAGTCCCAAGTGACAGCGCCCGTTCACGAACATGACGCATGGGTCAGCACCATTCAGCTCAACCATTTTGAAGGGAGCTAAATGATCCAACACACACGCCACCATCAGCGAGACATCTGAGTGAGCATGACATACTCTCAGCCGCCCGGGCACATTTAAGTCAATGAAAGACATAATTACCCGGCAAATGGTAGCTCTATTGTACATAGTACTCACACCTGTGATATGCAATTATATTATATAATACAAAAGAGATTCGAGTTTATACAATGAAAAAAATAGTCTTCCAATCTTCATATCTTCATCAGCTCCAACAGTATTTTCAAATGTTAATAAATTAGTTGTGGTTGTGGAGCTGGACCAGCATTGAGCCAAGCATTTCTATCAGCGATGTAATCCCCCAACCTATAATATGCCTGCTTGCATAGTGTGCGTTTTATACAAGATTTGAATTTCGTCTCATTCAGTTGAAGTATGAGGGGAGGGATTTTATTATAACATTTTAAACAGTACCCCATGAAAGATGAGTCTACTTTTGCCAGTCTGCAACCTGGTTGAGCTAATAGATCCCTACTTCTAGTACTATAATTATGTCTTTCGCCTCTTTTACTAAAAAGATGTAAATTTTTTCTTACGTACATGATGTTTTCATAGATATATTGACAAGGCACCGTCATGATGTTAATATCCTTAAACAGTTCCCTAAGAGAATCGCGCCTGCGGAGATTATATATAGCTCTGATGGCTCTTTTCTGCAGAATAAAAATAGACTCGATGTCTGCAGCCCGTCCCCAAAGCAAAATACCGTAAGACATGATACTATGAAAGTAACTAAAATAGACTAGCCTCGCGGTATCTACATCAGTAAATTGACGGATTTTTCTGACAGCATATGCTGCTGAACTTAGCCGTACTGTAAGAGATGTTAAATGAGGACCCCATTGAAGCCTAGAGTCGAGCGTGATCCCCAGGAAAACAGTTTTATCGACGAATTCTAGTTTCTCTTGATTCAATACTATCTCATAATCACTACTTTTTACAATTGGTAAAGAAAATCGGATGCACTTAGTTTTTTTTCCATTTAATACTAAATTATTGGCAGTGAACCAATTTTTACAATTTAAACACCATGCGATCGCCAACCCGTCTGCCAAGCGTGGCGATTATTGCAAACCCCTCGTTTAGGGGAGGCCTATGTCCAGCTGTGGACGTCTTTCGGCTGAAATGATGATGATGAATATAATAAATAAATTAAACAATTTGTTTTTTTTTTCCATAGGTCTCAGTTTTTTTTTTTTTGATTGTGTACCATGCTTCACTAATTTGGTAATTTCTATAAATTACATTATGCTATAGACTACAATCTTTGTTCTCTAATATTGTAATAATATCACAAAACAGATTAACACATTGGGTAGCTATTACATATTGATTCAATATTGGAAAACACAGATAAGATTGTAGACAATCAGATTGTTGGCAATGTACCTATACAACTTTTTGAGGCTGACTGTACAACTGTCACTCTCTCGCAGCCGGAACCGAGCGACACCGACGGCTTATCGGCTTGGTTATCTCCGAGGCAGCTGTCACGGAGGTGTCGCGATGTATATCACCTGAACAAACTAACTTAACCTCGACGATCGAAGTTATCGTTAAGGGCCCCTTTTCCCGAAAGTTTAGGCATGAGACAGCTTGCGCCCGCGTTGCACAGGAGTAGTCGCGATAGCACTATAGCACTGGCACGGTGCGCGCGAGCCGTTTTTCACGTATTTATTTAATATAAAAAAAAAATAAGTGCCATATTATAAATCTATCCAATAATATCCCTGTCAAATCCGATTAGTAAGTGAAATGTAAAATTTTCATAAAAAATGCGTTCCCCCAAGTCTCATACAACTTAAAATACTTTCAAAATCGACTTCACTTCTGATTTTTTTTTATCGAGCAAAATGTTAAAAATCGAGTTTTTAACCAAAAAAGTCACTAGATCAAACATGTACGAGTATCTGTACTATATATTTTTTTACGAATTTTAATATGGTATTTTCTCTGAAAACAACTCGATCTAGAAACGTACATTTCGGAAAAGGGGCCCTTAATCACCTACAAGATTCTAGCCATTGTTAATTACTGTGTATAATTATAATGATTTATACGTGGTTTGATAATGCCTTTTTAAACATAAAAAGGCATTAGGGTGAATTTGAAAGAATAGCTACGTATAGAATTTGTTATGGTATAACCAGTGGAAATATTTAATTGTTATGTGTACTGCAATATCGCATTGGGTCTAGCCTGTAAGGATATTTGTATGTTTGGAGGGAATAAATAAATAAATAAAATTAGGCTGACATACTCTCAGCCGCCAGGGCACATTCAAGTCAATGAATAAGACATATTACCCGGTAAAAGCTCTATTGTACATAGTACTCGCACCTGTGATATGCAAATATAATACAAAGGAGATTGAGTTTATACTTTTTGTTATATACTTGTACATATTATTATTACTTTCAGTCTGTTAGTTTTTAAATGATGTAAATATTTTAGAAAGAAAAAACTTAACTTTGTATAATATCATATACCTATTATACCCCGCAAAGATAAAGGCTATCTCAATTTATTTGGTGTCGTCGCTGCGTGTCATAATCTTCTATAAAGACGATTGTTCTAGAGATATGGTATAGATTCTATACCATACCAGTCGTCTTCTCAGTATTCTCCCCCTCTTCCTGCCATAGTTATCATTCTTCACTCGATTCATCCCTCTTTTCCTAGTAGTCACCATTTTGTAGACTTGTATTGCTATGTAAACAAAAATTCAACAAGTTTCCACAGAAAACACTACAAAGTTATAAATAACTTTAATTTTGGAAGTCAGTGTCTTTGGAGCTGTTTTTTAGTTTTTTTGCCACCGACTTTTGAAAATAAACTTATTTTTCACTTTGTAGTGTTTTCTTTTGAAAGTCGGTTATTTTTTTTTGTAAAAAACTTTTAACTTTTTAGTCTTGGTATCTACCCCACAATAATTCGTATACTTACCACTTCTTGATATGTAAACAACAGAGACAGTAATACGTATATTATAACATTATCAAGATCAGGGACCATACAACCCCGGTTAAGAGTTAAGTGAATGGGTTACCTTTATCATGATGTAACCCATTGAAAGGGTTACATGATAACCCATTGAATGGGTTTTATACTTGAAACCCATTCGGGTTACATGATAACCTTCTATACCTACTTGAAACCCAGTAACATAAAAAAATCATAATATTATGTTATTTCGATATCCGCCCAGCACACGTAGAATGATCAATTCTATCTCTATTCTACCCAGGGACAATTTTGGTTACCATTTTAGAAAAACCCATACGGTGTGGGTAATTTTGAATTGCTTAAATTAAGCTGTTCAAAAGGGTTACCCACACCGTATGGGTTTTTATCGAAAACCCTTTCAATAGTTTACCAAAATTTAATTTAAGCCGTTCATAAGTGTTACCCATATCGTATGGGTTTTTGTTTAGCCGGAAAGTCGAAAACCCTTTCAATGCGTAACCAAAATGGTCCCTGAATAATAAATAATAATTTTAATACACAATGTGGATTAAATACGTAGTATCAAAGCTAACTCAAAAACGGCTCGAGCAAAGTTAATACAATGTAGGGACTACCGCGCAAGCTTCCTCTACCAAAAGAAGTTTCAAAATCGGTTCACAAATTGTCGAAAATATCGTCAAAAAATACATTAAAAAAAATACATACTGACGAACATAATAAACCCCTCCTTTTTTGAAGTCAGTTAAAAATACTGCAATCACTATCGATAAGAATACTTTCGTTTAAAACTCTTTTCATCTACCAACCTACGGAACCTTCACGAAAAAACCGTACACACTCTAAAATCAAATTACCTGTTTCCCTCACCACATAAAAACCGACACACATGATTGGAAGTACTTATTACATCAAAGTTACTTTGGGGGACATTTTCCCCATAACATTATACTCTTAGGTACCCACAGTCATGGTCAGTTTTTATGGTAAGCCGTAGAGAGGACATCGACACCATGGGAGTAACGAAGATGATATTATATTTTTTTTTCTTTGGAATATAAATTGTGTAATAGAGTGGAAGGAAATTGAAGGGTCCTTGGGTAAAAGTTAGGATCAAGGGTAAGGAGTTTTCCATAAAATTGTGTGTACAATGTACAGTTAAGTACATATTATATATGATTTGTCCTTATTATCGAACGATAGTCCACTATACTTTTTCTGTGGTCTATGGGTCATCCTTTAATCACGCGAGGTTTTTTAAACCCTCCCTTGGTGATAACGCTGTGAGGCTGTAGGCTACCACTTCTCAGCATCACGTGTATTTTTTTACTGAAAAGATTAGATATCTTTAGAATCTGTTTTAATATAATGTCGGATCCGGTTATTAGTACGGACACGAAACGAATCGCAAGCGCGCTCTGGCGACATCACGTTATCTACCCCAGCTCTAGCGCGCTTCTACAGAGTCGTGATGTTATGAGCCGATGGGCGAGGAGGACATTCAAGATTCAGTGTCTGATCGCATCGGAGTTAAGACGTCGTGGAACTGTACTCGATTCGTTGTGCTCAGTTATTGTGGTAATTGTAATTTGTAGTGATTGTGTCAACACTGGGTGTGTGTATTTTCATTGCACGAAACCCACCTTCTGCCCACATGATGACCGAATCTAACACAGTAAATCCTGACGATCCGACACATAGAATTAGATTCTGAAAAACCATAAAGTCTAAATAATCTGGTAACCGGAGAGCTTAGATTCGTTATTGGTAAAAATCATTTAGCACGTCAACAAAATAAGTATTTTTCGTTGCAGGAAAAAATACACGTGATTGACACATTATCCCATCCCCCTTATCGTGATTATCGAGATTTTTCTCTCACCCTCTCCTCCCCTGTTCGAACCTCACGTGATTAAAGGATTTACTTGTTTATTTGTGATTCAAATATCTATATTAATTTCTTGTTTTAATTATATTGCATGTTTTATTATTTTTGTACGCCCTAGAGGCAAAACATAGCGCCCTCAATGTATTACCAAATAACAACTTATAATGTACCTACCTATGTTTTACAATAAATAAATGAATTTGAATTTGAAAATCGTAGTGAATTCAAAGGACCAATCCCTTTGGCAAAAATTGACAAATCGCAAGATAAATTAACCGGTACCTTTAAGGTAATTAATTAAATTAAATAAGGTTATTAAGTTTATATCTATAGGTACTATGACTTCCCAAACACTACATAGCTGTGTTGGATAAACAAACTTAGGTACATACCAATTCTACATCTTAAACGATTTTTTCCAACACTATTTTACACTTTCAGGTCATTGGTATAAACGAGCTTTCGAAAACTATTATTACATGATAAATAGTAAGAACCATTTCCGAAGCAATTGTACAAACAATTTACCACACACACGAGTGTATATTATAATAATTTATAACCAATCTTTTCGTTAGAACCATTTCATAAAACTATGTTTATGAATCTAAGTAGGTATTGTCGACTATTTTTGTGGAGTGAATGGCCTCTGTAATCGTTCCCTAGACGTAGGAAAGAAAAGAAAGAAAGAATGAATGAATGTATTCATGGTTATTTGGGGTTGTTGTCTGAATCTAAACTGCCACTTATGGTGTTGTGTAAGAGACAAGTGACAGCCTCGTACATAGTATTGGGAACATGTTTTGGGGTTCAAATTGGGAGAGGACTATTTTTTTCTTCAGTCTTTTGAGAAAGAACCACACAGATTGAGTGGACCTATCCAGTCAGTGCACGCATTTGTCAGTAATCGTGCAGCTCAAAGATTGACAATCGGTTTATCAGATGTCTAGGTAATTCGAAATGTGAAAAACTCGCTTACATACAGTATGTTTTGTTCATCCTCCTTATCTTATTTCACACTATATCCAGTTTTATCTTGATGTTTAATCTCATGCTTATCTAGATATTTTTCAATATCACCCCACATACCACCCTACTCTATACAGAAACGTATTTAACATACCCTCGCCCCCATTTCCCCACGCCAGCAGTTTTCAATTCACATGTATAAGCCTTGGTGTCTCCGTATTTCCCCGGGGACCATGTTGTAAACTGTTGCGTTTGGTCTGTACAGTTTTTTTTTTTAGGAAAATCTAGTTATTTTTACTTGGTTTGAATATTATGGTGGTGGTCGGATTTGGAATTGAACTTATGAAGTAGTTTGGTGGAAAAATCTGGTTTGTTAAACACAACGGATCGTTTTATTTAAGTTCCAAGCGATTTTCAACTATGGACTATTTATTGGTAATTTTCTTCGATAAAGGGGAAATGCTGTTAATAAACCTTTACGATGCCTGCTGGGTCACAGGCGTCCTCTCTATGCGAGGGAGTGCGCCGTAATCCACCACGCAGGCCCAGTGCGGGTTGGATTACGATAGGTAGGTGGGTTGCTTACTGCAAGTCAAAAGTCTCTCATCATATAGAGAAGAAATGACTACGGATGTGCCAGTTGGCGATTTCAAGCTATAACTATTCTTCAGTTCTTCACACAGTATTCATTTGCTGAAAGTCAGTGGTGTCATTAAATTAAATAAAGCCAGTTAATTTATGACATTGCGAACACAAAAGTCACCTTGTTCAATACGAGCCCTTTTAATATTTCTTTAATTAAAACTAAAGTGTGATAAGTATACGATTTCTCAAGAGCTATTAACCATTTTATACCACTTAACTTAGATTTAACGCGTGCAATTAGAACTTAGTTTTATTAAGGGGAATTAACGGTCGTTAATCTTTAACGAGATATATTAAGTTTTGACGATGTGGAGATTAAATAATAAAATACATTGTTTCAGATAAGTGGGCTCTTTGAAAGAATACAGTTTTTTTTTGTTTCAGTCTCAGTAAGTTTATAAAATAATATAATTTTTGTAAATTTTACAAAAGGAAAATCTTGACTGAGAGTCTAATAAATTAAATAAGTAAGTTCTTAGTAATGTAAATATGTAATATTATAACCATTGGGAATAATCTCAAACAATAGGCATACTCTAACTATTGTGAGTGGTAAATTTTATTATATTAATAGCGGTTGAGATTTCTTTTATTTAAAAAAAAATGAACGAAATTACTAATTTTAATCAATTCCACATAAATACAATTTTAAACTTAAAAATATACTTCTTGATTTAAAATAACGACAACGAACAATATTTTCAACCGATGTTATCACGACGGCTGCTTGAGACGGAATGAGGGGCGAGCGCTGGCTGCACCCCGCTTTTATAGGCACCACCGTACGGTAGTTTAAAATAACGTTGTTATACTAATAATATCATCATCATCATCATTCCAGCCGAAAGACATCCACTGCTGGACATAGGCCTCCCTCAAATGGGTGGGTTGCCATAATCGCTACGCTTGGCAGGTCAGTTGGCGATCGCAGTATGGTGTTAAAATGCATAGAGAACGCTGCTGCCCATTCTCTAGTAGCTAAGTCCCTTAGTCGCCTTTTACGACACCCACGGGAAGAAATAGGATGGTGCTCTTCTTTACGTCCGGCACCACACGGATTTTATTCAATTCAATTCATTTATTCAATAACAATTTTCACACCGTGTCTGAATTTCTATAACTAAATATATAACATGCATGCAATCAATATTTAAATCATTATAATTATACAAATCACATTAAAATAAAAAAAATAACATAAATATAAAAATAAATGTCACAATCATCAGTCCATTCATAAAATTAATTATTAATTTCAAATCAATAAAATTATGTTACTTCGACTTTTTTATTAATTTATAATTCCTCAATAGATTATAGACACTTATTTAACAAGAACCGTTTAAGCTTAGTCTGAAACCCACTTGTATAAACTAGACTTTTTAACTCTGTCGGCAGTTTATATTATATGTGTTGCTATGTTATTTTATTATATGTGTTGATATTTTTCCTTAGGTACATAGAGACCTGTGAACTCATCCAAATGAACACCCCTTAAATAGAAATACGCCAAAAACATATTATACAGGGTGTAAGGGACAGCCCTCCGCAGACTGATGGGGTGAATTCAGTATATCGTACTAAGATGACCGGTACATGAAATTATTTCAGGAACGTGGACGGCCGCGCTCGCTGATTTCAGGCGTCGTTCGTTAGAGAATTTCAACATCCATTACCGATTTTTTTTTTTAGCTGTGATATTTACAATAATGGAGTACTGCGTACAGAGAATGTGATTTTACATTGAAATAAAGGAATAGTAACTGAAATTACGATAAAAAATATTACAATTTTCCTGAGAAAATTTTCAGTGGAATATGATTCAAAATAAGGAGCTGAATGCACCCTGTTAATTTGCGGAGGGCTGTCCCTTACATCCTGTATATAATATATCTCTGACAGATTTTTTCACCAAACGACGCAAGGTTGCCTGCTTGTCGGTCTTCTACAGATTGTAGTTCGGTGACCAAGAACTCAATGACCTCATTCCACCGGCGGCCCCCTTCTATTATCGGACATCTAGACGCACTGCAGGTTACCATCCCTTCCTTGTTGCTATTCCACCAATTCGCACTAAGCGTTTCCAAATGACTTTTATAATGCGCACAGCAAAAGAGTGGAACTCTCTCTCTGCGTCTGTGTTTCCGAACGCTTACAACCCTAATCTCTTCAAAGTCAGAGTAAACAGGCATCTTCTGGGTAAGCTCACTCCATCGTCGACTTTGTCTCTGTCACCTCTGCCCTAGACTAAGGTCAAGAGCAAACCCATCCTAAATAAAAAAAAAACGAATTTCAGTAGCCTTTTTACGTAATAATATTATTTTAGGCCATCATTTGTGTGAAAATTAAACAATATTTCAGCGACACAAGCTCACGTATTTTAGCTTCATTTTCACCCAAGTTTGTTTTATTAGGCCTCTGAAGCCCTTAAGAAGTAAGGTCTCAACCGTATGATGTTATTTTCGTACACATCCACGTGATATTATTTCATACTCTACGTTTACGATGCTCAAGGGACTGGTGAAAAATATATCTAGCTACTCACCCAGTATTATCTGAGCTCGCATTATACAACGTGTAACAAAAACCCTGTTGGCTTATACTGCAATAACATTGCCAAAAATTTATGAAAATTCTTATTGATGTTGAAAATAAAAAGTTAGCTTTTAAAATTCATGATTTCAGTACCTAAAATTACCCCAATTTCATTAGATTTGACAAAAGTTATAAGTTTATTTATGACTTGATTACTCCAATTCGAAATTTTCTAATTAACTAAGGTCGTAAGTTATGAGTTGAAATACTACACGACGGCTGCTCGCGCCCCGTGGACAAAAACCTGGTATAACCAGGTAGGTAGGTTATTTCCAGGTAAAATTCCCCATTTAAACAAAATTAGGGGGTGACTTTTTTTTCTGAAAATTACATTAATAGACTTGTAGGACGATACATATCAACATACTCACGGATCGAAGAGGTGTTTGTATGTCCTCTCGCTTTCTGAGGGAGTGATTTCAGCATGGAATAAATATGGACGTTATAATAGCATGGAATTAGTAAGTGCTTAATAATAGCATGGAATTCGTGTACTCATGTAATATAATTATAGATTGTAACTACAGGTGGTGGAATTTCGACCAGTGAGCTTCTTCTTCTTTCGACCACTAGTAATGAATAATTATTCGAATAAATATTTCAGTATTTAGCTTTTTTAAATTCTGATGATTCTGTCGCTGATCAGTTGCTTATTACCAAGGTGAGATGTCAGATGTTTTTTTTACATGTTGTAGGTATAAGTTTTCCGTACAATGAGAGGTCAGCTTAGACTGGAGTTGTACCTTGCTATGTCGTTGTGCATACATTGCGCGTTCTTTATGACTTAGTGTCTGAGGTCTGCTCATTGTGGCCGCATTCGACTTGTAACTGGCTTATTCTGTGCTTAAGAGTATTTACCTCTTGATGTATTTGTCTCCAGCGTTTTCTTTGCCTGAAACAGACTTGTTTTTCTAAGACAACAAACAAACTTAACCCAGATTGTTTATATTATGACTTTGACTTATTTGTCTTTAGAATCCTTACTTCGGAAAATATACCTTTTCTTGGAGGCTTAATTTGGTAACATCCGATTTGAAATATAACTGAAATAAAACTTAAAAATTGGTGAAACTTGGTAAGATCAGATTTGAAATATGACTGAAGGAAACTATTAAAATTGCGCTAATTTGAGACTTGTTATTTTTTTGTATGGCATTACACATAACAAGTGTAAGTAGGTAAAGTTACCATCAAGTTACTACGCAGCGTAGGTAACTCTATCTTTGATGGATCTTAATCTTCGCTGTGTGTACACACGGCTACTCATCAAGCTATACATTTCCAGTATAAGCTGGCCTCTCATTGTACGAATATCCTATACAATGCGAGATCAGCCTAAACTGGATATATATACCTTGATGTGTATCTGTCTGTGTTGTGTGTAGCTGACACGCTAAGACGCTGATATATTTTTTAATTTCTATTGTAGGTAATTTAATTTATTTTTGATGCATGTAATTTAATTTAAAATTATAATGGATTTTTACTATGGGTTGGGTGGGGGAATCGTTTAATTCAGGTATTAAACCTGAATTAAACGATTTTTTTTTTTATCATAACCTGCTTAATTTGTCCTCTAAAATATGCGTCTGATCAGCTTTGTTTTACCAATTAGGTATAAGTTAGAATTGTACATCCCAAACTGCGATAAGTTTTTCAGACAGTATCATAAAAAACCTGTTTGGACCAGACGGCACTACAGGTTGCAAGAGAACCCAGAAATACCACTTAATGCTGATGTAGGTAACAAAGATGTTTGGATGCTTAAAAAAACTGAAATATTTGCTGTAGCACGTAGTTCAATCAATCAATCAACTCAGCCTATAGCAGTCCACTGCTGGACATAGGCCTCCCCCAGGCTGCGCCACAACACCCTGTCCTCCGCCTTCCGCATCCAGTCTGTCCCAGCCACCTTTTTAAGGTCGTCGGTCCATCTAGCTGGGGGGCGTCCCACACTACGCTTGCCGATACGCGGTCTCCACTCCAGGACTTGTCTGCTCCACCGGCCATCGGTCCTTCGACAAACATGGCCGGCCCACTGCCACTTCAGCTTGCTTACTCTGCAGGCTATGTCGGTAACTCCGGTTCTCTTTCGGATAACTTCATTTCTGATCTTATCCTTCAGAGAAACTCCGAGCATAGCCCGCTCCATAGCACGCTGAGTGACCTTGAATTTGTGGACCAGCCCGACTGTCAGTGTCCACGTTTCGGCACCGTATGTCATAACGGGCAGGACGCACTGGTTGAAGACCTTAGTCTTCAAACACTGCGGGATTGGCGACGAGAAGACTTGACGAAGTTTTCCAAACGCTGCCCAACCCAACCGGATCCTTCTGTCGGCTTCTTTCTCAACGCACGTAGTTATCTGTATAGAATGAAGGATGGTAATTAAGTGACTTTAACTAAAAGTTTTAGCCATTTTTAGAATAGGCCTGTATCTGTTTTAAGATTTCGACAACTGGGATGATTTTCTATTGCTAAATGGAGACAAAACTCTAAGTTATATATGTTTTTATTTGGTAGGAATAAGCTCAGTATAGTAGGTACCTATCTAGAATCAGGTTTTGTAAGTTTGTCTAATTATTTGGTCTATTTATTTTTTCAGTCAGAGATCAAAAACTTGATTTAAGCATCTTTTGTTTTTTGGGTGGGAAATTATCAAACGACTTCTCCCGCTCTGGGCGGAGCGGGAGGGCGTGTCAGACTTTTACTGACTAAAATCCACCCATGTTCCTTCCGTTGCCTGTGTGCCAGGGCCACGATATCCCTTTCGGACAAACTCGCAACCCTGGCAGGTGACTGAAGCACCTACCACTTTGTAGAGTCGACCGCTCGTCAGCGGTAACACTTTGAATTGGCCTAGCGTAGCATAATCAGCCTATAATGTTCCCACTGCTGGGAAACAGGCCTTCTCTTTTCGAGAGGGAGTGGGTTGTAATCCACCACGCGGGCCCAGTGCGGGTGGGTAGATGTCACATGTCTTCGAATGTTTGGTTCTAGGACATGCTGGTTTCCTTACGATGTTTTCCTTCACCGTTTTTAGAGCAGTGGTGATGAAATAATTTATACAAAGTACAGCGCCTGCCTGAGTTCGAACCCGCGACCTATACAAATATAACATTATTTTTAGTATATGCGAAATCTGAATATAGTTTGTTCAGAATAAGGAACTGAATCGATTTCAATAATTTTTACACCATGTTATATTTTGTTCCAAAAATATTTATGTATGATGAAAAATGTCATCACCATTTAATTACTTACAATACAATCGCCGTACGGTTAGGTACCTACTGCCAAATTATTATCAATGAGCGCAAGACGACGCTGGAGGCGCGGAGGCGCCGTTAGCATGTTTTTGTATGGACAACCCGGTAACATAACGACCTTATAACTTTGTGATTTTTCATGATACAGTTTTGAAATTTTGTACATAGATTCTTTACATAAAAATACTAGACACGTGTTTCGGGTTTCGCATATACTAAAAATAATTTTGTAAATCTGAAACCAAAATTGTTATACATATAACTCGTAAGTCGGAGACGTTACCAATGCTCTTTCTGCCTTCTTGTTCAGAGTAGTACGGGGCTTCAATAGAATAAGAGGCCAGCTTATACTGGTTTTGTTACACTATAACGTGTTGTCTACTGTGCCTAATGCCCGTTTGGTTATAGTGGCTTCTTTTTTGCCCCAAACCCATTAAGTTTGAAGAGTGGTCCTTCTACACTTATCTTTTATTACCAACACGTAGTTTCGGACATGTTTGCACGTGTTTAATTAGTTGTTCTCGTTTGCTTTACACTCGCAGTTAAATGGCCTCGTTCATGTTATGTTATAACATGTCTGGAGGGGATTTTGTAATGTTTTGAGAACAAAAGGGAAAAGTTTTAGCTACAAATCTTTTGAGCATTTATATTATTAGGGTAAGGCATATTTTTAATTATATTTTAAGCAAACCAACTGTTTTATGGCAATGTGCTAATTATGGCGTTGAAATATGTTTTTAAACACTAAAGGCTCGTGCAGACAGGCGCGTCATGACGACGTGACACTAGTAGCACAATTTCTATGAAAACTTCATGGAAAGTGTGACGCTGCCTGTCACGCCCGCGATATCGCGCCAGTCTGCACGAGCGTTAACTCACATATAGTTTGACAGACATAAACGGAAGAAAAAAAAGACAAAGTGTCAGATTGTATAACGATTTCTACGGCGCAATGTCAAAAAAACCGGCCAAGGGGCCAAGTTCCGTAGTTGGGATGAATTTATCCAAACAAACTTAATTTATATTAATAATTTATTTCATTTATACTTAATTTATTATAAATAAATAAACATTGTAGTTGAAAAACATGATCCCCCATACATTTCAACTGCAAATGTAAGTGTGTACGCACAATATTGAATGATTTACCATGTTATTTTAAGATCACAGACTGTTTATAGGTTTTCCTGTAATCTTTATGTAAAGAACTATTTTCTGTATTTTTATCAAAATTTTAGGCTCTGTAGTTTCGGAGATAAGGGGGGGGGGGATTTTTCATCTATTTTCTTAAATATTTTCAAAAGTTTGTATTTTTAAATTATAAGAAAATATATACAAAATCCTTAAAACAAGCCCTTTCATTTGATATGTCACACGGTATAGCCAGCAAAACTTTTTTTTTAAATTTTCAAATTTGCCCCCTAAATGTGACCTCCATATTCAAAATTAATTTATTTACGTAACACGTCCGTGTTTGGGTCACAGAAGTTCATATGTGTACCAAATATCAACATAATCGGTCCAGTAGATTCGGAGAAAATCAGCTGTGACAGACGGACGGACGGACAGACAGACAGACCACGAGTGATCCTATAAGGGTTCCTTTTTTCCTTTTGAGGTACGGAACCCTAAAAATGAAGGAAATAAATTTCATTTTGGATATAGAGAGGTAGATAATAATTATGTATGTCTGTTTTTCGTACAGATTGAAGTAGTCATAGTCCCATGCTACACACATGCTGATGTAACCATTATTAAGTAATTTAGTACTCTATTGTTTTGTACTTTTATGGTGTACATAATAAAGACTATTCTATTCTATTCTATCGTTGCAGTATAGTTAACTAATCAGTTGTTGTTGGCACAAGGCTACGCATATGATGATAAATCTGCCACTTTCCTAACTAAAACTACAACCGGAAACTTACTAAACTTGAAAACACTCGACTCAAAGGACTCTCCATTCAAAACCAACTTGTCAAACTACCCGCCCTAAGGCCCGAAGTCGTGAAGGTTGTGGTCTGCCTAATAAATTACCCTTTAGAGGCCCTTTCGACCTTTAAAAGGACTACAAAGGAGCAAAAGCTGGTTTTGATATTCTTAAGTGCGTTCAAAATATTTTTGATAAAAGTCACTGTGGGGAGGCCTCCTATTGTATGCAGTTGAATCTTTCATGAAAATGTCTTTTGTTAGCGACCCTAGGGTTGATGACAATAGTTATATTGTGGAGTAGTTTTTAGGGTTCCGTACCCAAAGGGTAAAACGGGAACCCTATTACTAAGGCTCCGCCGTCTGTCTGTCTGTCCGTCTGTCACCAGGCTGTATCTCATGAACCGTGATAGCAAGACAGTTGAAATTTTCACAGATGATGTATTTAAGTTGCCGCTATAACAACAAATACTAAAAAACAGAATAAAATAAATATTTAAGGGAGCTCCGATACAACAAACTAGATTTTATTTGCTCGTTTTGCTCTATATTGATAACGGCAACAGGTAGACGCTTGAAATATTCACAGAATATGTAGATATATATTGACTTTAAAAATAAATAATTAAATTAAAATACTTCAAATATTTATGGGGGGCTCCCATACAACTAACGTGATTTTTTTGCCATTTTTATGGGACGGAACCCTTCGTGCGCGAGTCCGACTCGCACTTGGCCGTTTTTTTATGTATTATGGGCTAATGAGTGACTGTGCATTAGGGGTCCGAACCAAAGGGTCACCCAATTGGGTTACTTATAGTAAACGATTGTTGTAGTTTAAAGCTAAGTGCACATTACAACCGCATATCATTACAAGCGCACATTACAACCGCATATCCCGCCTGCAGTGTGAGACGATTCATGCAAGTATGTCAGTAAAATATTGTAGGAGGACAGCTTTGGAATATCTTGAAGTAAAAAGTAAATAGAACTATATAATTCAGTGACAGGTTGCCAGCTCTCCGCTTGTTGCAAGTTTAACAAACTTCCTTAAGTGGAATTTTACGACTTCGCGTAAAATACTTAGAAGTTCATTGTGAGGGGGATGGAAACTTTCTTGCGTCGCGAATGCGGTTTTGCCCCAAGTAATGCGAAACTGTGATTTTGGTTCGTTTACCTAAAACAGGAGTTTATTACGATTTTATGAACAGAATTTTTTGACATGATGATGGAACTTCAAGAGCTTCGTCAACGATAAGTCTATGAAACATCGGCGTGACGGCTTGGATGTGTTCATGAAAGATGAGTAAGAAAAGATTAGACGTATTTGGGGCAAACGCAGCCCAGCTGTGGGGTGTGGGGGTGTGTGGTCAGAAGTGGTTGCGGGTATTCGCATCCGCATCGGCAATAGCGGCCATTTTTTTAGATCTCCGCATCCGAATGAATCAATTCAGAGCTCAGGCAGATGCAGATGTGGGTGGAAAAGGGTTATGATACTAACTAAGAAACCCTTAAGAAATAAAATCGAGCATCCTGTATGCACACGCGCAGTTTCTGAGAATAGGCTTCGTACACAGCCCGCCAACAATACGTATGGCGTGCGAACTACCGGTTATATTATACCGAGACTTATAAACAGTCTACCCTCAGAAATAAATAAATGTATTACACCTAAAAATATAAAATGTAAACTTAGGCAATATTACTTAAGTATTTTAAAGGAATGATTGTAACCACTTAATGACCTAAAGATTTTATTAATTATATAGTTTGATAATGAGATAGACTCACGATAGCATAAGTTTAAACCTTAGTGGTTTTTGATTGCTATCTATTATGTAATCCTGTGTTCTTTGTATATATGATAATTAAATAAAAAAATAAAAACAAGTAATATAAGTAAAATCTTAATCAATAAAATGGAAATTATAATCAGTTAAATCGTCACATGTTCGAGATTTGTATTTTCAACGGATTATGTCTGGATTTGTAACTTCGTTTGCTTTGATTCATACCAAAAATCATCCCTCATTATTTGTGTCCAATTTTCTAGCAAAACTATAACATAACATGATGCCTGTTCTCTGAAGGGTTACTAATAGGCGGGAGTACCGGTGGTTTCCCCAGTTTTTTTCGGAAGTCTCATGTTCATGGGTGAGCCTATTGTCATCAACCGGGCATGTATCCAGACACCGGGCTGCTACTGAGAAATTCTTGTTGAAAAAAAAAACTAATAATAAAAAACTTTTTACAAAATAATAATAACCGACTTCCAAAAATAACACTACAAAGTCGGTGTCTTTGAGTTTTTTGCCACCAACTTCCGAAACTTTCACTTAGTATTGTTATTTTTGGAAGTCGGTAATATTTTTTTTGTAAAAAGTTTTTATATTTTTCACTTTTTAGTAGGTCAGTTTTGAATTTGTCTAAGTTACAATAGCCTAATGTTAACTGCTCATCACCTTTTACAAAATATTGCTTTTCCCGATGCTGGAACGTTGATTGTTGAGGAGTTCTCCAGGTAAGAACCAGGAGAACTGCCACTCACCATATGCATATTAACGAGCATAAATTGCTATATACCGCAGAATTGAGAACCTCCTCCTTTTTGAAGTCGGTTAAAACTAAAACTTGCTCAGCTTGCTTGTCCCTTAAAAATCGCTCTTACAAGTACCTCGTTAAAACGTCAGGTATGGTCAAACGCAAGTCAGTGGAGACACTTGAAATGAGAAACCCGCCCTTACCTACTACGAAATAAAGGTATTTTCAATGTGCACGAGCCGTTGGCTGTACCACAAAAGCACTAATCAACTAATGGGGGTAGAATTTCTTTTCCCATTAAGACATAGTGGTCTTCGTTACCTGATAATGGTGGTTACCGGCGGAACTAACTACTGATTTAATGAACAGTAATTGTAGTTCAAACGGGTTTATGGTCTGGAACGGTTTTTGCAATTAGGAATGGTAGCTGCGAAGTTGGGTTTTGATCCTGATTTAAGGCTCATACAGAGTGTTTCCATGAAATATTTATAGAATTTGTACTATTACTGTCGCATCATGGTGTCGCGTTGTGCATGTCTGCGGAGTCTTTAGAATCACTATTTTGGTTTCAGATATACAATATTAGTTTTAGTATAACACGTGTCTAGTATTTTTATGTAAAGAATCTATGTACAAAATTTCAAAACTGTATCATGAAAAATCACAAAGATAAAAGGTTGGGTTATGTTACCGGGTTGTTCGTACAAAAACATGCTAACGGCGGACGTAAAATTATTGAAATCGATTCAGTTCCTTATTCTGAAAAAACTATATTCAGGTTTAAAATAACGTTGTATAACTATGCATAAACAGCTATAAGTACCTACTAAGAACTGCATACATTCAAAATAAGTGCTGAGCATGTAACCGGATATAAATGAATTTCGTAACAAATATGGTATAGGTTTATTTTTGTTCTGTACAAATTAATAATAGGCAAAAGTGTTTGTCAAAAATTATAATATTGTGGTAAGTGTCGTCTTTATCCTGTGAGTATGGTAGTTAATGCAATAAATCAAAACCTGTTATGGTTTTTTGTGTTTTTTCTTGAGCATGAAATAAGTACTTTTTAATAGCATGGAATTAGTATTACCAAGGTGAGCTGTTTCACATCACATGCGACTACTGCCGATCGATTCTATAAAAATCTCACCGTGAAAAGTAGGTGAAGTGAGCTGTCAACAGTGTCAATTCCTAGCGATCCCTAGCATCAGCCAGTCTATTCTGTAAGAATCTCACCGTGAAATCTTAGGTGAAGTGAGATTTAAGTGAGCTATCCGGTGGAGTTTCTTGCCCATTCTTCTCCATACGAAACTACCTTTTGGAAGGGGCGACTAGAATCAATTCTATTTTTTTGTAAATATTGACGTTCAAAAGTGCCTTTTATGTGCCTATTTGAAATAAACAATTTGACTTTGATTTTGACTATCATTCCACCTGATGCTACGGACCGCTAGGAATTGACACTATTGACAGCTCACTTCACGTAAGATTTTTACAGAATAGCACTGCACTAAGACCAGCTCATTTTTTTTTTTGGTATCTAGTGCTTATCCTTCCTACATAATGATTACCAAACATTTGGTACAGTCATAGCCAAACTAGACGACACACTAGCATCCGAAATGCTAAAGGAAGTCGGTATCCCAATTGATGAATTCACATTTGGAAATCGGAGGTGTATCCGTGTAACATTCTATTTAGGTTACAGAGTTCTAGTGCTAATCCGGATCGCCTGGGGCTGGTAATTGGATCACAAGCATAGGTACTGAGCGTTTGAGTGCTAAATCTAGGTTCTACGTGGTTATGTAATGATATGTTTGTAGGTTGTAATTGGAGGTTCGATTCTCAATAACTTTTCTATCACTACCTAATTACCCGCTTGATGGTATTAGGCTCACCCCTTAGTACACGGGATTTAAACATAACTGGTGAACTGTGTGTGTACAGTAAGTAACTGTGGGGGATACAGCTTAGGCGTGATGTATGGTAAGTTACTGCCTCACTAGTTTGATAATTATAAACCAGCTTTGTCAGGAGTCGAGCGGCTGCGCGGGCGCGCGGGACGGGCAACGTGGATGCATGAGAGGGCCCGATGCCTAGTCACTTCAACAACGATCGCTATAGACGACACGCACGCGTTAAATTCTAGCTGTACATTCGATTCAATATTATAAGTTTTACAGTCCACTGCCTTTCATTTAAAAGTCCGACTAGGTCTTTACACATCTATGTGTAATTTTTGGGGTCTCGACCTTGAATGGTAAAACAGAATCTTTATAAGATCTACTTGATCCGTCTGTCACAGAGGGTTTTTATCAAGATCGGATTTTCATCAACATAGGAAATTGAATTCTTCTACCTACTAATTGCAGTACATGGTTTTATTGTTATCTAACTTGAAGTTTAGTACCAAAACTATAAATCACTAGCTTTTGCCTGCAGCTTCGCCGTGCGCTCCTGTGGGATACAATGTATCCTGTCTTAATTCAGGTCATGGTCTACCCATGTGCTAAATTCATCATCTAAATCTGTTCAGCAGTTTTAGCGTGAAAGCGTAACAAACGAACTCACTTTCGCTTTTATATTATTAGTTAGGAAGTTAGGTTATGATAGTTAAGATTCGCGGAAGTCGCACATGGTCCCATGATCCCCGGTGCAAGTGTGGGAAGGGAACACTTTGGTGGTTTTTAGTCAGTAAGAGTCTCACAGACTCCTCTGCCCGCCCCAGGGCGGAGGACACTCATGAGGATTTACCAACTCCGAAAAAAAAAAAGATGTATACCCCCTAAAGTTCCAAATACATGTACCCATTGAAAGAAGTGTACATACTTCGTTACAAATAATTATACACATGGTATTAACGATTATATGTGTTCACTCAATGTGCCAAATTTATATATACAGCAAGAAGGATATATATATATCATTGTAACCAAAGACGAATACGTTAATTCGTTTCAGAGCGTACACATTACAGTGTCCTTCTTTATATTTAAATTTGGAATATTTAATTGAAACATAAATCTGTCATATATCATGTCTACATGTATTTGTAACAACCACATCATCAAAGGATAAAATATATATTTTTGTAACTTTCAAATGTATACATCTCTTTGTAGTCGACTGTACACTGCTTCGTTGAATGCTAAGATTTTCCCGAGGAGTGTTCCTGATATTCAATTATGCATTTCATCTGTCTACACATAAGCACCAGGCTTCTAAACCAACAAGATTCTCCTGAACTTCAGCAAAGGTTAGGGCTGATTGTTGTATACATTTTGAATGATTTTAATTTTGGAATTGAGCTCTTATTCAAGATACTTTCTTCGTTCAAGATTACTTTTTATATCCTGGATTCTTTTTGTAGAGTTGCAATTTACAATACCTTGATAGACGGTTGACTATGACCAGTTGAAATTATTTTAATCGAAAGTTGAAGAGAGTGATATTCATGTACAATTGTACATCCCTGGTATGACGCCTAGACTCCGATCTCTGAAAATAATTAAGTATGTAAAGACATAAAATATCCCTTGAATGTAAAAATTACAAGCTTACAGTATAAATTGTTACTTTGTAGTACCTATATTAGAGATTTAAATAATTTCCGAACTCACTAGCCATGTATAAGCCATCAAAGGCTTCTGTAGTTTTTAGCAAAAAATTATTAACTCTGCGATATACTTTTTTTGAACATTAATAAAAAAATAAAAATAAATTAGGAAGAATTTTTGGAACGAAGTTCTTTAACGCAGCTTGTGGTAGGAGTTGACTGGTAGAATTCATTATGTAAGGAAAAAGCGTTATGCCCCCTCCATGCGACTTTCACACTCACTCTCTCTAGAGAAGTGTGAACTTAGTCAAAAACAAGATCCAAAAAGACGGCTGTGAAAACTTTCAAATTTTTCATCATGGGTGTCGTTTTTATAGTTTTCGAGGTTTCTAAAGTCGACAGTGAGTCAAAATGTAAATTCAAAATGGTGGCTGCGAAAATTTTGTTCTGTTTTAAATCATACGTGCAAAGGAACTTCATTCCTTCATTCGGGGGTCCCCCGACCGCACACGTTTTTATTTTTTTGCCCATATATCTTATAATGACCTGTAACTTATAATACTTTAATTGTATCAGTTATTCTGTTATAGGTACACATACTCTTTTAAGAATAAAAAACCAGTGTGTTTTGCAATTTATCATCATTATTATACTGGCCTCTAACGACACTCCTGGGACATAGAATATATTCTTATCAACCTTGAAGGTTTATGTCCTGCTTTGTATATTCATAAAGCACTGCCAGCATTGTTGTGCAAATAAAAGAAAAGATTTAAAAAGACAAAGCTTGGAAATGGAACGAAAAGATAGGCTGCAAAAAACTTAATTCACATTCAAATCTGCGTAGGACTAGGATATATGCGGCCAGACTTTTGAAATATAGAGGAGGGAAGATAATAAAGAGAAAAGACAATTCTTTATCCGCGAAACTTTATTGTTTTTAGGCCTTGGTAGCAATATAGCACTCACTACCTATTTCATTTGGTAGTTTCTTTTGACCGGTTTTTTTAAATAAGCGAGAGAATACACTGAACAGGTGCTAACGTGGTAATCACCTTTGGCAAATTATTAAATTACAAATCAGACAATCTTATGAGAAGTACAGTACACTGAACATCACACAGCTCTTCACAATAACAGATACAATATTGGCAATATTGGGTCAACAACATTCGTTCCATTTGTTTCTTACTAATGAGACTTTGAAAAGGTAATTTATTTGCTTGAATATGGGTACATGAGGTGATACATACAAACAAGTTCTTTAAATCATATCTTACCTAAACAGGTGTGCAAATATCTACTATATTAGAAATATTTCTTACATTATTCATTAATTTACAAATATTAATATTACATTATTTATGAAATTTATTAATTATATAATTTTATTGTTATTAACTTAATAATTTAATTACATTTATCATTTAAATAATCAATAACTTTGTAATAGGCTTTATTGATCAGATATGTCTTTAAATTTAATTTTAAATGATGTAAAATTCTTTGCTTCTTTTATATTATTAGGTAATTTATTATACATATATTCTAGGGCCCATACAAAATGCACTCTTGTCAAACATAGCTGTTCTATGGCGTATTGCACAAAGTGTACTAGGTGGGAGGATGATGTGCCTTACGTGGAGGGAGATAGAGAAGGACTATGTCGCAACACAGCCACAGGCTGTGCGGTCAGGCTGATATACCTAATTTGTTAATACAGGAATAACAAGCAGAATTTAAAGTATGAATTGCTATGTCTCACTTTAACTCTTGGGTGGTATAATGAAACACTATTAGAGTGTAGTGTGTGTGACACGTCCGCTTACCTCGACTGCTGTTAATGCCGAGCGGGCGGGTCATAGGAGCACATACATATTTAATAATTTTACAGTACATCACATGAATAAATGTTATTAGTTTCTAAGAACTTGTTTATGTACAAAGGGTCAAAGGAAATATAAAGGCTATTTTTACTATTTATTTTAATGAGACTTTGTAAAATACTCGGCGAAACACAGAAGCTACAAATCTCTGCATACCCTTTTCGAAGAATAATGGCGTCATTTTATGTTTCGGCTGACTAGACTTCATTTAATTTCACTGATTTCGTTATCAAGATGCCAATCAGAACATTACAGTGCAATGAACATTATGGTTCTGTCAAAATTTAAAGCTATTGTGAGAGTTACGTAATAAGTGAGTAGCTCAAAATAGATAGGTAAGTACAGAAGCTCGGCTCCATACAACGTGCGAATACGCACCCCTACATAGATACGCCTCACGTACAGCGACTGCACCCATTTTTTTTTGTGTATGGCATCTCGTAGTTGACCTTGAGAGGTCGTGACTACTTAACCGGACTATCCTGTGGTTGCCTTAAGTTTGAGCTTAAAGCCTCCAGCCAGGGGCGAAATAAATTTAAATACTAAACGACTGCACGCTAAGGGCACCCCCTGTGGGGTACGGACCTTGGCTTAGGGCGTCGTTGGGCTCAGGTGTAGGCAGTGACCTATCGCTGCCGGCCATGGTCGATGGTCGGTAGTGAGGAGTCCTGGGACGCGGTGGTGTCCTTCTGCGAAACAGTCGTGTCGCAGAAAGAGGCTGGGGAAAGAGAGCGGGAGATCTCGTCCGCTTACCCGGTCCGCAGCAGGCGCACTGGGCGTCGGCAGAGGGCAGTTAAAGCCCACTTCCGGCTCTCCTAGGAAGTCCAGGAACGACGGACTTGGGGACGTCCGCCGCCCCCTATCACACTGGACCCGAGGTGGCGGCGCGTAGTGTTCCACGCGTGCCCCTTTTAGATGTCGATTACGTCTGGATATTCGCGAGGGACCTCGGCGTCGAGGACGGAATGACGGTCTGTGTAGTTTGTGCACTGTACTTGTGGCCTTACTACTTTCCTGGAGGAGGCTAATGGGGTCATCTAGGTCGGTGAGACTGCAACTGCACTCGCGACTGGCATTTGTTTGAGAACGCCTAACGTACGTGTCTATGAGTGCGTGCGTCTGTTTTCGGTCGGTGTTTGAACCTGAGCTTCTGTATCTGTACCAGTAGGTAAGGTAGGGTGTGTCAGTAGATAGATGTGATTGGTTAGGTATGATCACCCTATATTCGATTAAACCTTTGAGAAAACGAATAGTTTTTATCTCAAACCTTTGTCAGAATAATGTATAGGCGGTTTATCTACATTCTGGACTTCTTTACTGTTCCTAGGCTTAGGATGTGGCTAACATTTCGTTAGCGTAAAAATGGTATTGCGTTAGCGTAAATATGGGTATTCTGACCTCATTACTTATTTATGAGATTAGTGCTTTACAGTCTGTTGTGGGATTAAATTAGTTTAATTAAATATACACTGAGATTCGGGATAGAGGTTTACACTAAAGTGTTTTTTTTATCTTTTTATCACGGACACTTCTGACGTTTTGCATCGTTCTCACATGTTTAACTTCAATATGAATGATGTAACCAATATTTTGTATCAATATTTTAATTTAAAAGAGTGTCCGTGGAGTTTCTTGCCCGTTCTTCTCCATAGGAACCTACTATTTGGAATGGGCAACTAGTTTCATGTTTGTAACTGACCGACTTCTTGACAATTGAAAAGTGCCTGTCAACGGTTTAATTGAAATAAATGGTTTGAGTTTGTGTAATATATTTTCTGTTAAGCTTTCTTGAATTTCTTTTTTTTTAATTTTCAAACTAACTTGCTATAACTAGATATCATTTTTGGAAGGATCGTTCATGCTATTACTAACAAATCTCTCATGCGTATTTTTATTAAATTATTGTGTACCTATTTAAATCTGTTTTGTTTTGGAATCTAATTAGTTAAAGTCAACGATCCATAATCTTTGTCTTTTCCAGTAAATCTATGTCTACCAAGAATGCTTAATGAATGAATGGCCATGAACTGAAATATACCAATACATGGGCCAAAACTATAACGAATGATGCAATTAATTTAGTTTCATAATCCACTGTCTGTTGGATATTGGGCTATTTCGGAGTTTACTACGACACACATAAAAGAGCGACTCGCAAGCCTAAAGTTTGTGAATAATTTATGAATACCAAAAAACATTACGTCGGGAAAGTGAATGAAAAAAAAGGGTCTGTCATTAACAACGCTGTATTTTCCCCAAAATTGTTTTGACCTAGATCAAAAATACGCTTAATATTCAGCGGAACCCAAATATAAAATGTAAACCAGAAAAAAAATATGTACTTACCTAAAAGTTTTAACATTTTTACAAAATTAACAAAATAAAACAGACACGATATTTGACCTTCAATAAAAAAATGTCCAGAACACGCTGTTTTAAAAACGTTAACAAAACAAAAATACCCTCAAATCCGACCGTCTGGTCACATTTGACTGACATTGTACCTACATGGGTAAAGGTAGGGCTGTGCACACACATGCAGCAAGACTGTTTGTCCCACTATTACTGTATTTAAACTTTGTAATTAAAGACTCATCATAGTCATGTTAGTTCATTAATGAACTGAAATAAAAAACAACCACGGCAAGGCAACTAAAAAAAACTTTTATCAATATTATATTGTCGAAAATACATTTAAGTACACTAAAACTTGAATGTGCCCTGGCGGCTGAGAGTGTGTCATGCTCACTCAAATGTCTAGCTAATGGTGGCGTGTGTGTTGGATCATTAAGTTCATTTCTTAGCTGCCACGGCTTATTTTAACTTAGGTATTTTAATTTGTTGGTATTTAAAATGTTTTGTTTTGTTTTTTATATTTTTATTACGGACGCTTTTAACGTGCACGTCTTTCTACATTGTTCTCACATGGATAATTTCAACATAAATGATGTAACCAATACTATGTAACAATATTTTGATTTAAAAGAGTGTCCGTGGAGTTTCTTGCCCGTTCTTCTCCATAGGAACCTACTACGCTTTGGAATGGACAACTAGCTTCATCTCTCTGACTGACCGACCCCTTGACAATTCAAAAGTGCCTCTATTAGGTTTATTTGAAATAAATGCTTTGAGTTTGAAAAAGTACACAACATATTTTCAAAAATAAATACAAAAAAAAATATATATTCCGTTTTTATGCAGGAATTGACTTTGACTATATGGCTGTTTCGTTGGGAATTTGCACACCATCATTGTTTTCATAGACCGCCAGAGGACTCTCGACCCAGTCTACGCACAGCCTTAGTTGGCAACTTTCCCCTTTTCTAAATAATACACGCCGGAGACCGGTAACACGGTTCCTTTCCGACGATAAACGGAATAAAATCGGATGAGCCCGGTGACTGATCAAATATTTATAAAAGGTTTCGTAGGTTTTATAGATATTACGTTGATTTTTCCCCTCATTTTATTGGCCTTTTTGGTTTGTGTATGGTAATTTTTGATAATGGAGGATAAACTTGTATTTTTGGGACGATTTACCTATGCTGTAGAAAAACTAGGGGACGGAAAATCAAAAGAAAAGGGTCAATGAAAATATTTTTTTATTCTAAAACGATTGTTGACATGCATAGGTATAGTAATTTAGTATCCTATAAATCCCCACTGCTGGGACACAGACCTCCTCTCTTCGATAGGGAGTGCAATCCACCACGTGGGCTCAGTGCGAGTAAATCGATGTCACAATTTATGATCTTTGAATTTTTGGGTCTAGGACATACCGGGTTCCTCACGATGTTTTTCTTCACCTTTTTGGGAGCAGTGGTGATGAAATAGTTTACACAAAGTGTCTCCTTGGGTTCGAACCTACGACCTACAACAATTCGTAAGTCACGGCCGTTTCAATTGTGGTATTATTAGCACAGAAAAATGTATTCGAGCTTTATGTAAAATAAAACGAACGGACTCATGTAAGCCACATTTCCCAAATTTAAAAATATTGACTGTACCATCACTCTATGTCTATGAAGAATGTATATCTTTGTATAAAACAATAATTATGTATTTGTATAAATCTGTCGAAAGTCAACGGCGCTCTAAAAAGTTGCACCTGCTACGCACTAAAACCAAATTTCTATACAATAGTGTTTATGCAATGGCACCAAGATTGTATACTAAATTACCTGATCAAATTGTATCAAGCAACACAGCTTTTTAAATTATTGAGTGACAAGGCATACCTACTATTCTGTTAGTGAATATCTCAATGACAAATTGAAATAATATTTATTTGTATAACTGTCTGTATATTTTTTTAATTTTTTTTCAAATGTTGCTTCCATAAGATAATGATATTCTGTATTGACATTTTTTATTAAATTTTATTATTGTAGGTTATTATTGTAAGTATGCCAAATTGTGACTATACTACTTATTAGTTTTTGTACATGTATTATTAATTTTGACTATTAGTGTTGGGCATGAAATTGTGACAGGTAGGTACTTACTTTGACTTTATTTTATTTTACATTTTCGATTTGTTAAAATGTGACATTTGATTACGCAAACAATTTTTGTATGCCTTCTGGCGGGACGTAGTATGGATCAAAGTTTAATTTTAAACATCTATATAATTTTTTACCCTATGTTCACAAAATAAATAAATACATAAATAAACTGGGCTACCAGTGCAAGTGCTCTAATTTTATAAACTAGGCATATACTAATGTGTTATCTTCAATGTCGTGTTATTATTTATTAAAAACAACGTTTAAAAAAATCTTGACTTAAGGAATTTGACCCGCAAAGCCGTTTTCATGCGCGGTTTGTCTGTGGGAACAGAACATACAGTTTTACAATTTAGGTTTATTAGTGCGGACATTTAAAATTCACTAATTGCACATAAAAAGTAACTAAAAATTATCTTATCTTATGACTTATATCTTATAAAATATACCTGATCACTTATCTGCTCTCCCCCAACAATCTGCAAACCATTTTCCTAAGAACATCGTTTACAAACTCCTGAAAAAGAACTGTTTAAGTAACTTGACAAATCTACCTTTTATTTCCTGACTTCTTAAATCAGTACGCAATTGGTTGAGAAGATATGGATACTCTTTTATCAAGCGTTCGGTCGCCAAAATAATTTCTTATTCTAGGTACCTACATCAAATTTACCTGCTGATACCACGCAACTGCGCAACTGGGCTGTTTGTGTATGTGAATTTAAATGTTTGTAAACGCACCCACACTACAAGAGAAATTCCTAGTGTGGGGCACCGTTTAAAAAAAAAAGAAAAGAAAACTAGGATGTGTGGAGTTGTGTGGTTATGGGTAACTAGCGAGTGACGCACCCAGCTGCCATGACCGTTAACCAAAAGTAGGTATTTATGTTGTTATTTGCATACATATAATTATGATTGTGGAGCAAAAAGGGTCCAGTAGTGGGGTATTGAGTTAAGACTAGATTCGGTATCTATAATAGTCAATAATTGATAATAAGGATTAAAAAAAGAAACAAAAATGGCACATTTTTTATCAGATATTTGATGTTGAAATTCTGAAAAAGCTTGATTTGAGAAAAAGCACCGTCCCATTTCTTCCCATGGGTGTCGTAAAAGGCGACTAAGGGGCTTACTAGACAATGGGCAGCAGCGTTCTCTATAAATTTTTAAAACCATACTGCGATCGCCAACCAGCCTGCCAAGCGCGGCGTTTATGGCCCTCCCCCGTTTTTTGGGGGAGGCCTATGTCCAGCAGTGGACGTCCTTCGGCTGAAATGATGATGATGATGAGAAAAAGCATTATAAAATTTGACATGCCGCCACCACTGGTACCTTGTTAATAAACTTGTCTCTTAACATTTATGATACTTAGAAACATCATTATGAACTTGTAGATAATTGAGCTTTAATTAATAAACAATTAAAATCGCGAAATGATTTTTTTTCATTCTACTTTACAAAACTGCGTACCTATACCTCGGATACTTAATGCCGAGATCTGGACCCTTTTGTTTGGACGGCCACATACGTACTTACTCGAAGACTGAATTTCTGGAATCACAAGAAAGCAAGGAGCAAGCGTAATAAATGTGATCAGTAATCGTAGGTACTCTGAAAAATATGAAAACTATAAATATGGCACTAACGATGCTGGCATTTAATATTAAAAAAATGTGAATATCGGTTTGCTTTAACCGTTATCGTTGACTTTTTAAGATCATTGTAATAGGAAACCTTTAAGGTGCGCATACCAACGGGCTACCTGCCTCAGATAATGGAAGAAAGCTTTTGGCCTCAGGATGTGGTATTCCGCCGCTTTCGCGGTCAAGTGCCACCAGAACGCACGAAGACTTACTGCATCTAAGTGATACTAACATAGCTTTAAGTTTTATTTACTAACGCTAAATAATAATGTATACTTAGGTTAAGGTATTCATTTGTGGGTCTTTGTAACCTGTTATTAAATGGTTTATTATTATTATTTTTAACAGATCATCCTCTAAAAATTTATTGACCATCTTAAGAAAAAAGGTGTCCACCTTTTTAAATTAATGAACCTCTAAAAACTGTTTGCGCCTCTAATGATACACACTTTTTAAATATAATTGTGTTTATTTTAACGTTGTGGCCTTTTTTCATAGTTGGTCGCAGTAACTAAGCTAAAGTACTCCGACCAAATGGGTTAGATTAGGTTAGGACTGTGACCAACCGCGCACGAGCCGAGCGAGCGAAGTTGGTCGCAGTAAGTTGACTATTTAGTATTTTTAGGACCCCAAAATAGGAATTATTAGAGGTTCACGAAAATAGGCGCAACCATTATATCAAGAGTGTTTAATCATATTTTTATTAAAGCAAAATGAGAATTATTTGAGGTACGATTACTAACATGCTTTACTATAGCTATATCAGCCCTTTTGATAACATAAACATGATACATATCTTTAGGCTGTAGTTGTTTAAACACGGCCTCATTAGTGTACGGCTTTGCTCACGTAAAATTGAGTCCAAAATATCAAATAATTTCAACCTATGAATTTCACACACACGAAAGCTTTACAAGTTTACATAATAATACAGATTGGGTCGGGATTTATTCTATTAGGTACAACGATTTACTTGGAAAATAAAAGGATCACAGAAAAAATGTAGACCTTCATATATTTTTCTATAACGACAGTTTTTAATAAGAAAAAATAACTGCTTTTTAAAAAGTACCAAAGACAATTTCACAACAGATACACTCTATGTGCCTTTGATCTCTGCAAATAAGCTATTTATAGTTTTCTACTAGCTGTTGCCCGCGGCTTAGCCCGCGTGACTTTTTCTAAAATAAAAAACCTAGGTTACTCCTTACAACATCAGCTATCTGCCAGTAAGATTCCCGTCAAAATCGGTCGAGTCGTTTCGGAGATTGCCGGAACAAAAAGACAAAAAATATAATAATGTTTGTTTTTAATAAGTACTGTAAATATACTTTCATATCCATTTGGTAAAAAGCTGTTGTTTTGACATTACAAACAGACGGTTCTATTTTATTTACTTGAATAGATGCATAGATTTTATGACATGATCATTCATTAATAGTAGATTGTTGCACCGAGCACAAAGTGAGTTATGGTAACGCACGAGTGTTATGTTGGTGCCTGAGCGCAAGCGGGGGCACTAAATTAGCACGAGTGCATTAATTACTCACTTTAGCAATAAAAACTCAATTTAATGAAAACAAAGTTTCTCAAGTCAGTTTAATTCAGCTGATTTTTATTTTCAGCCAGTATCTTTTTGATCTCATGCATACATTTTATATTAAACTTAATGGCAGACAATAACCCTCTGTGGTAAATTTATATCTAAATAAAAAATAAAAACCGGTCCAGTGCGAGTCGGACTCGCGCACGAAGGGTTCCGTACCATTATCTATAAAAACGGAAAAAATATCACGTTTGTTGTATGGGAGCCCCTTTAAAATATTTGTTTTATTTTAATTTAATTATTTATTTTTAAAGTTTAAACTGTGTTTTTTTAGTTTGTGTAGTTTTAGTTTTATTTATCTAAAGATTCTGTGAATATTTAAAGCGTCTACCTGTTGCCGTAATCAATATCGAGCTAAAACGAGCAAAAAAATCACGTTTGTTGTATGGAAGCCCCTTAAATATTTATTTTATTCTGTTTTTTAGTATTTGTTGTTATAGCGGCAACGGAAATACATCATCTGTGAAAATTTCAACGGTCTAACTATCACGGTTTATGAGATACAGCCTGGTGACAGGCGGACAGACGGACAGACAGACAGACAGACGGCGGAGCCTTAGTAATAGGGTTCCCGTTTTACCCTTTGGGTACGGAACCCTAAAAACTGTACCGAAATGAGATTTCATACAACTTTTCTACACTGTTTTGGCTCTAAGCAAAAAATACGTGCTTTGTGATCGGTTTTGTAGTGATTAATGAGAACATTACTACGTAGTTGAAAGAAAAGTATTTTATCAATTATAGAATTCAAAAATATAAATCCATTTTATTTCAATAAACGTGTAAGTGAATTAGTGTGTTTTAGTTAGGATATAATTTTGTTATTTTTTATTAATTAATTAGGTTATTTATGAATATAAATTATTTTAATACTTTATAAATAAATAAATGAATTAAACTAGAAAAAGAAAAGTCTAAGAAAGTGGTTTTATTAAAATATAAATAAGTTTAGTAAAAACCCAATATATTTTCAGCTAGCTAACATAAAAGTCAGACACAAATAATATGAAAGGCAGACGTGAAAAGTGTATGTGCGAAAACCTACTCGTAGGTACGTGATACAAAACAGCTACTGCCAGACTGAAGAAAAAATTATTTTTCCAATTTTCGGGATTTATATTTTCATAAACTTACTAACAATTCCCCAGTCAGTTTTCTACATCGAGCAAATTATCCCCAAATCAAAACCGAAATAACAATTGGAAAACATTTTAAAATAAAAAGTAGGTATATACCTAGTAATACTAATAACTCAGAAATAGACTCAAACTCAAATATTCTACGAGTATCTACACTCATGTGGTAAGTAGATGGGTCATTCAAGAGGTCCAGCACGTGCCGTGAACCCTGTAAGGACACAGCAATTTACAAAGTATTCAAATTACTTTACATTCAGTTTAAGATTAATAAAGAGAAAGTATATATGTAATTTTGTAGTTGTAAATGTTTCCAATAAAGTCTACACCATCAAAAGTGTTTTGTAATTTTGAAATAAATCTTTTGCATAAACTTTACAATTAATTATTTTTTATTGATTTTAATTCCATTAACATAGTTCTCTAAGTTTTAATACCAATACATTATGGATGGTTTTCCGAAATAAATAAATTGAATTGAATTTAAATAATGCGTGCAACAAACTATGCAATAAATTTACATTTTATAAAATTTGCATAATAAATTGTACATGAAGTGTCTATTTAATTTATAATTAGTTACACAATGGTATACAATGTATATTATAACCAGGGTTCGTAAAATCCGTATTTTTAATAAATATCGATATTTGATTTATCGCATAAAAAAAAAAACGATTTTCATTTTGTTTTGGTTTATAATTATGTTTTAGTTGTAGAATAAAAGTTTGTATTTGATTATTTGACGATTTTTATAGTATAACCCTATGCTAAGGATATAAGGTTTGAATTCCTTTTTTTTTTTTTTAATAAAAAGCTAACCGTATTTGCACGTTATTTAGTGAGTCCCCGAAACTCCAAATTGTAGTTTTTTGTCTGGTGTTGCTAGGTTAAACTTTGAGTTGCAAAGTTTTGGCAATAAATATCAACTACCACACCACCACTATCTCATCTACTATCTATCTACTGATATATATCAGTGAACCCTGATTATAACAGACTTTGGTTCTATGTTTTGGTAGATGGCAATGAACATGATATGTATTTCCTTTTATCTTCGAAAAACTCTTGCAGTGTATAATAGTATTTATTTATAAGATACCGCCCATTATGTAAAATTTCAACATTTTTATCTATAATTTTTATGGTGTACATAATAAAGAGTATTCTTTTCACTTAACTTATTTTTACATATTTTTTAGTTGTTATAGTCTCTTTTATTTCTTCTGGAATTTATTGTAGATTTTTAAACACAGGTCTAGAATGTAAGGTCTACAAATGGAAAATAGTTACTTTGGACGTGGGTAGCTTGTTTGTCTTTATTAAATAATGGGTTTGTGAAAAGTTGTCGTGGATAAGTGAGAAAATATTTAAAAAAATATATATATAAAATTGAAATTTATAATCCGCAGGAACTTATCTGCATAGTAAATACATAAACATACATTTTACCCAAGTCAAAGAAAAAAATATGATTAACTCTTAGAAAACAATTTCAATAAAAAGTACGTAATGTAATCCAAAAATATATCACAAAAATTGACAGGACGATAATATTAATTCAAAAGAAAATCGCCATTTATAATAACTAAAATAAATAAAATATTTTTTTATAGTACTATTTCTTCTAGCGGTGTCAATGTGGCCTGGGCTGGGACTCGAGGACCGTCGTAAATCAGATAGAAAGGGTCGAATAAGTAATCGAGTTTCTGTTGGTATTTCTACTATTATACATGTGTTGTATATTTTTGGGAAGGTCAAAAATAACATCAGATAAGTAAACTAACAAAAATATATTTTTTTCCGATAATTATACTTTATACAAATGTCGTTTTAGTAGAGAAATAAAATAAAAATAAAGTTTTATGACTTAAATATTCTACAAGGTACTATATTCTACAATGATTATAATAATATTAAAAAGAATAATTTCCAATAATTATTTATTTATTAATATTCCTATTTCTTCCCGTGGGTGTCGTAAAAGGCGACTAAGGGACTTACTAGAGAATAGGCAGCAGCGTTCTCTATGCATTTTTACACCATACTGCCTTTTGCCAATCCGCCTGCCAAGCGTGGCGATTATGGCAACTCCCCCCTCTTGGGGGAGGCCTATATTCAGCAGTGGACGTCTTTCGGCTGAAAGTATGATGAGGAATATTCCAAAATAAGACGACAATACAAAAAAAATAATAATAAAAGAAACTACTAAATCAATTAAATATTTATCGATAGAAAATAATCTATTTGAATGCCCTAGAATGCAGATTACAGCTCAAGTTAGCGGCTACCAGAGCTACGTCTTTGACACTGCTCCCATTCAATCACTGCTTAATCCACAATTCGAATAAATCCTTACCTTAAATTGGAACCAAGAATCCCCGGCATTACTATTGAATTAAATCTAGCATCTGCTTAAGTAATAATACCCCTCAATTATTATGAGATGCAGAAGGGAAACTTAGTACAAATAAATATCAAACAAATGAATGGTTTCCTAGGTAAAGTTTTTTTCAAACAGTTATTCTCAAATGTAAAACAAATAAAGTAAGCAAGTTGTGTATGACATGGGACTAAAACATAATTGGCGAAATGTGGGTGTACTAATAACACCTCTGCCGAGCCCTTTGGGGAAAACAGGCGTCATCAACTCAGCCTATAGCAGTCCACTGCTGGACATAGGCCTCTCCCAGGATGCGCCACAACACCCTGTCCTCCGCCTTCCGCATCCAGTCTGTCCCAGCCACCTTTTTAAGGTCGTCGGTCCATCTAGCTGGGGGGCGTCCCACACTACGCTTGCCGATACGCGGTCTCCACTCCAGGACTCGTCTGCTCCACCGGCCATCGGTCCTTCGACAAACATGGCCAGCCCACTGCCACTTCAGCTTGCTTACTCTGCAGGCATTACATAATTAATGGCAGTTCTTCTTTGATGAGAAATATGTAAAGCAAGACCAAATTAGTTTTAGCTTTAAGAGGGCGTACAACGGTCCACTAGCGCCACTCCTTTAAAAAAATATTATCTCATGACTGAGAAGGAATTATGAATAACGGCTAGAAGGGACCCTCGGTAAGTGTGTCTAGAATTTTCTAATACCTTTTATAAATTTCATATTGAGACAAGAAGCAACAAAATCCGATCTAAAGGAATGTGGCCGCTTTTCTTTAGATCGCATTTTGTTGCTTCGTGTCTTAATATGAAACTTGTATAATTAGGTGTATATATTATATTTATAGTTTTAATAGGTCTTCTAAGGTAATCTTTATATTTAAATAATATTTATTCCTCAATTCTCACTATTGCACCTACCACTGTTTGTCTCTGCATCGCAAAAGGTTGACTGGTAGAAAATGCCTATGGCCTTAAGTCCGCCTCTGAACATTTGTGTGCTTAAAGTATTAAATAAATAAACTTTTTAAAAGGTATTAGAAAATTCTAGAAACACTTACCGAGGCTCTAGCCGTTATTCATAATTCCTTCTCAGTCACGAGATAATATTTTTTTTAAGGAGTGGCGCTAGTGGACCATTGTACGCCCCCTTAAAGATACAAAGTTACGACCTAGCGACGCCGACGGACGTAGCGAAGGTTTTCTTGCTACGGTGCGGCGTAGAAATACGAGCTACGCGTACAATTGTGTAAGCTATATAATTTTGTTTTCTAAATAATTAATTTCTAAATTATTGTAGAAGACTTTCGCAGAGTGATAACTATTTTAGCTGAAATGAAATGATTTGTGAGATTAACAGAATAATCTCCATTGACTACATATCACTTATTGCTCCTTAATAATGTACCCATAGCTACACATCAAGCTATAATTTTCCAGTTTAAGCTGACCTCTCAATAAACGGAAATTCTATACAATGCGAGATCAGCTTAAACTGGATACATAATAAACGAATAAGGCGATTAACACACGGCACCGCGCACCGCCGCGGTAGGCGGTGAAGCGGATCTCAATGTCGCATTGGCCTCTAATAAATCCATTGATGCCTAACACACGTACACCGCCCGACCGCGCGAACGAGCGGTGCTCTCACCATATGAAACCGCGGCGGTGCGCGGTGCCGTGTGTGAATCGCCTGAATGACATTGTTGTTATTTTATTTCAATATTTTATCTTTCCTTATTTATCAGTGCGTATAATATGTATGAGTAGGGTGATTTTCCTAGCAAAATCTTTTTTTTTTATAAGTTTGTGTTCCTATTGACGTAGGAGTTTCTACGATTTTATTTTCAAGATTGTAACAATATAAATAGTTCCAGAAACTTTATTAATACGAAATACTAATATTCACCTATTTAGCATTACATATTACTATGTACAATGTGTTAGAATTTAGTTGAAATGAGATATGCTATTGATTTTTGAAGTGTAATCTTTTAGTTATTGTTGAGTGGATAAGATGACAGTCATTTTTACGTTGGATAAGACTGTCATCCTATACCACTAGATGGCGTTACTTTTGGTATGGTTAGGATCTATTTATTTTGTTAAACATTGATTTTACATTAAAGTTATGCTTAATGAATACCTGTATTTTATAACGTTAAAACTAATATTTAGAATTGTTTTGGTTTGTGTTCAAGATGTCAATTAATGATACTGTTTTATCAAACAAGGTGGCGCGCTACATCCGGTCCCCACTCTTGTTGGTAGCCGGCGTAGCGCATTGGCTCTTGGGTCAGTCTGTTACTAACTGTGGCGCAAGCAAGTGGTGTAATAAAAGTATTAAATGTAGCATAAAAGTGAGTTTTATTGGAACCGATCCAACAAATGTTTATACATTGTTAGGACAGTCGCCCATACTTCCATTTAGCCATGTCCTTTATAATAATTGTATTTTCAATCATGCGCATGATACATCGTGTGTTTTAAGTACTCGCATAATTTCTTTACAAAACGCAAAATCTTCGCTTCTATCATTCGACATCAAAGCCTACTAATAATACGTTATATTTTCTATTTCCCATTCATTAACCTTCTGTTCTCCTATCTACATCGCGTCACTACCGAGAAATACCCTTTTTGCTCCACCCAGCTGAATAGAATCGCTATTCTAATAGGATTATGAATTGCATTCAAATTCTACGTCCTATTTATAAAATCTGCTCGTAAGCGCTTAGCATGTGCGCTTCGGAAAGCGGCTGGATTTTCTTTTATTATACTCTTCAAAAGCGAGGTTTCAGCCGCTATCTAACTTTTCTCGCGTATTGTTAGATTTACAGTCCCCAAGTGTCCCTTTCGGTAGATATACTATAAGGTATTTTTCATGCTAAATGTCAAGATAATCTCTATCAATCTAATCGCCACGCTTGGCAGGCGGGTTGGCGATCGCAGTGTGGTGATAAAATGCTTAGAGAAGGCCCATTCTCTATTAAGTCCTTTAGTCGCCTTTTACGACACCCACGGGAAGAAATAGAGGAGTGCTATTCTTTACGTCCGGCACCACACAGACCGTATGTAATATGTATGCTACTGTTTCCGAAATAATTTAATCTTAATTTCATCTAATATACTCCTATAACATCTAAAGAATAAAATGCTCATTAATTAACTTCTGAGAATGAATAGCAGTTGCCAACAGCAATATGTCTGAAAACTAAAACCCATATAATTATAACAAGCCCACTTTGTGTGAGAGATTTCATGAAAATCTAGAAAAATCTGTCGACTTGTTCAGAGCTCGTTTTGGCGTACATTCGTATAACACTGTTTAACTTTGATATCAATGTAGTCTGTTGAAAAGAGGTGAGCTATGAAATTTGTAATGTGAAAATTAAATTCTATTTATCTGAGAAATATTATTGTATTGTCTGTTTCTGTGTTAATGTAGGTATACTATGATGCTGTGATTAACTCAAGACAATGTTTATATTCTGTCTCCAGAAGTAGCTTACCTCCTGACAGGGTATATGAGTTCATATTATAATAAAATTGTTGTATTATGTCAAATAAAATAATGTCGGATACATTGGCTTATTATTAATAACACATTCTAATGAGCTTTTTATTAATGAGTTGTATTGCAAAGTGGCAAATAATTTATTTAATTTTTCTTTGTTTTGTAAGGTTTTTAGTTCTTCTAACTTAACAGACAGCTGTACTGCTGGGGAGTTTGTTGCGCCACTTCTTCTTCCCAGCTAAAGCACTAGGAGGCCATTTTTATTAGAAAAAGTGTTGCCATTTAAAATGAACATTTAAATATACTCTTTTAGTATTGGCAAATGGTTTTCATAACGCACAAATTCACAGCGTATACGTATCGTGATTCAATGTTTATCTAACCTAGGATATTTAAAAATAATTCTGGTAATGTACTACTACTCACATTTCAAGTTTCTTACATTTAAGAGATTCACTTTATCTCATTAAGTGAATTCATAATAACTTCAAAAGCAGTTTGAAGATTTAAACAGTGGAGTTTGCAGTCACTATCTAGATTAAACCTTTTTTTATTAAAACTATGAGAGCTTTGTACGATAGTAACTAAGGATTAAGTCATAATGCTTCTTAACAAACATGCATACCTCATAGAATTGATATAGAGAAAGAGGGTCGCGATAATAAACTAAGTTTTTCAAATATTGTCCTGCAAAATTCATCAGGATGTAGCCCATATATTGCACGAATACACTTTTTTTCTGCAACAAATACCCTATTATTGTTGGCACTATTACCCTACATTATGAGCCTTTAGAGGTATGAGGAACAGGGTGTAAAGTTCACTCATCCTCCATAGAAAAGGGAGGATCCTCCGACCAGACGGGTGTTGTGTCTGGTGGGGAACTGCCCGACGGTTGATGTCGGGACGTTGTATACGAGTATATGCTAGTCGCGCAGTATGATATGTAGTGATAGCAGTTTTAAACTTTGTTATATTTTTAACCTGAGTATACAAACTTATTTATTCTGCAAGATATATCACCTGCTTGTGTTTTCTAATTTATGTCCTGATCTATTAATACTCCAAGAAATTTTGTTTATGTAACTTCAAATATAACCTATAAAATAAAACCAACTATAAAATAACCACTTGGCTTAGTAAATATACTGCTTGGCAATAAGAAAGGGTAAGATACTGTTTGAACGCTGCTGTGTGAATAAATAATGGGATATACCCTTTTCCCATTACAGTTACTTATGACTGCCATATTATAACTAAATATTTGTTAAAGTATATTTTTCTTAAACTTCTAAGATTAACAAATATGGCATATTACTGGTTGGGAAAATTAATGGTTAATTCGAAGCAGATTTTTATGTAATACCGTCCCTACTAATATGCTGCGTGTAATATTGAAATAAACATTTTTGTATTTTGTATTTTTGTATGCTTCTTACAAAATATCAAGATAAGCTCAGTGTGATTTATGCGAATACTCTTTGTTTTTGTATCATATTTGTTTTCCAAAAAACATTTGTGAGGAAAAATATACAGTAAGTACCTACCTACCTGTGTTATGAGAAATTCCAATTATCATACACGAAGCGCCAAATGATCATAGTTGGATTTAGATTAGATTCGATTTATTTATTTCTCTGTATATGGTACATTTAGATCTTACATTAAACATTGTTTCACACATACTACCATTGCTGGTGTAGAAATATTAAATAATAAGCTAGGTACATGCAAGTCAGAACTACACATTATAAGAATATTATATAAAGTTATGAAATTTTGTTTAAGTTTATAAAATAATTTTAATGACAAATGAATAGGTTAAGATTAATCTAAAATGCATTCTAAAATGCAGTCAAAATATGAATAGTAAAATCAAAAATAAAAATCATAACGACGAAAATATAAATCATAATATCAAAATATAAATAATAACGTCAAAATAAAAATTAAAAATGTCCATGAAATCATAATAATGTTAAAATACTAATGTTATTTAATAATCTAAATTACAATATCAAAAAGAATGATTTAAAAATGTATTGACGGAATAAAAACACATGTCTAAGAGCCAGTCAAACATTTTACATTTAAACTTATTAATTGGTAACATTCTCAGGGCAGGGTTTTCTAGGATTTATTTTAGATTTTAATTGTCATACAACTGGCATTTCTACTGTACAATTGATACTATACAGTTGATCGTACCGTGACATTATTTATCGAAGATCGTATAGATGGTACCGTGACATTATTTATCGAAGATCGAATAGTGCCTCTACATTTCATTCCTAACACGTCCATTAGTCCACTCCTACACAAGCACGTTCCCAAGGCCTTGCACTCAAAACTAATGCATTTAGCATCATTAATCTTTTTTTTAGATGTAACCCAATACACTGTGGCGTAGACATTGCAATGCAACGCTGGGATTTGAATTAAAGTTTCATTAGTTACGCTTTTGGGACGGGTTTGCGAGAAGTACGTTATTAAAGTGGTAATGCAGTTTTTAATTTAGAGAATTAAATGTTTAAAGTTGTTGAAACTGGGATCCAATTTTAAAGAGTTGTGTGAAATGAAATTTTAAAGATGTGGATGATTTATACTACATTTTTACTATTCTTACAAGACTAATATTATAACTTGTCTGGCTGTACCTTTCACTTCTTAACGGCTGAACAGTTTTGAACGAAAGGCACACAGGTTTGGGCTGAGTTAGGACATCATCATTTCAGCCGAAAGACGTCCATTGCTGTACTTAGGCCTCCCAAAAAGGCCTGGAATTTGCCATAAATGCCACGCTTGGCAGGCGGGTTGGCGATCGCAGTATGATTTTAAAAATGCATAGAGAACGCTGCTGCCCATTCTCTAGTAAGTTCCCTTAGTCGGCTTTTACGACACCCATGGGAAGAAATGGGATGGTGCTATTCTTTACGTCCGGCACCAAACGGAACAGTTAGGACATAGGATACTTTTATTCCCGTGGCATAATCCACGCGGGCGAGGCTTTGGGAAAATGCTATACAGATAACAAAATAAATTATACCTACAACTACTACATAAAAGTAATTGACTTATTTCGCAACAGCAAGTGACATACCGCTCTTGTTCATCTTATAAAGTTCTTAAGATGGTGGCGCGTGTGTTGGATCATTCGGTTCCATATAAAATGGTTGAGTTGGATGGAGCTGATCCACGCGTCATGTTCGTGAACGAGCGCTGTCAGTTGGGACTGGTCTTCTCTTAACTGCCAGGGCTTATTTGTAATCTTTTAATCTTATATTTTGTATTGTTTTTTAAATAAGAAATTTAATTTTTTACGTTGTTTTCACATAAATAGAAGCAACAAGAATAATGTATCCAGGATTTTGTAATATCTTGATTTAAAAGAGTGTTCTTGGAGTTTCTTGCCTGTTCTTCTCCATAGAGATCTACGTTTTGGAATGGGCAAATAGCTTCAACTTTCTGACTAACTGACCGACTCTTTGAAAATTCAAAAGTGCCTGTAATAGGTTTAATTGAAATAAATGTTTTGAGTTTGAGTTTAAGAGTCAAAGATTCATCTTGTTGGTGGTGCCATAATCGCCACGCTTAGCAGACGAGTTGGGTAGGGATCAAAGATTAAACAAGGTTAAACATAAATATGAAGGTATACTTTCCAATAAATCAAACACTTAACATCTCACATCATCGTTTTTATCGAAGAGCTATAAAATGGTAAATGTCAAGATTCTCAGTCGTATTTCATTCTTCAATTGAATACCTATAAAAGGGCAGTAAAATGCAAAGAGAATCGTAAGCAGGTGTTAACGCCCCCATAAAATGGCGACTGTTGAGAAAAAAGGTCATGTTTTGAAGACGAAATGTCTGGGTTTATTATTCTTTTGTTTGTTTTTGAGATTTACTGGGATTTTTGTATTTTGTAAGGGGCAGACTAGGCAGTGCAGTTAAAGCACTAAAGGTGTGCGCTTCGCTGCGTAATTCTGAAACCCGAAGATTACCTTCGGGTTTCAGAATTAATACTAACGTCGCGTCACAGTGTGGGTGCCGCAGAGGCAAAGCTTCTAAGTATAGTACAAACTCAAAACTCAAACTGCATTTATTTGCATATCACATGCAGCATTTATTTCAATTAAACCATTTACAGGCACTTTTGAATTGTCAAGAAGTCGGAATGAAGCTAGTTGCCCATTCCAAATAATAGGTTCCTAAAGAGAAGAACGGGCAAGAAACTCCACCTACTACCTACCCGTACCTACTGCGGAGCTTCTTAGTAGCGCTATAATTGCGCGTTTGTGTAAAACTTTTTTTCTGTTGGGTTACTTACGCCGATGAGACCTCGTGATCTGTTACTCAAAAGTTGTGAAAAGTTTATTTTGAATAATTATTATCGAGTTTTTAATCTCTAATTTTGAAACCAAAGTAAGTCGGTAAGTACTTCATTGGTTGTAAGAACTCTGTATTAGATTTCGATAGACGATGATCTCCGAAGCGCATACTTTTTCTGGGAGATCTGTACTTCAAGTTAAGTCATCACTTGTTATCAATCTCATGCAGAATTTCTTAACCCAAAGGTCGTTGTTATTTCCTGGTGGATTAACAAAAAACGGCCAAGTGCGACTCGGACTCGCGCAAGAAGGGTTCCGTACCATTATCTATAAAAACGGCCAAAAAAATACACGTTTGTTGTATGGGAGGGCCCCCCTTAAATATTTGTTTTATTTTAATTTAATTATTTATTTTTAAAGTGAATATATAACTATATATTCGGAGAATATTTCAAGCGTCTACCTATTGCCGTTATCAATATCGAGCAAAACCGACCAAAAAAAAACACATTTTTTGTATGGGAACCCCCTTAAATATTAATTTTATTCTGTTTTTTTTTTGTTATAGCGGCAACAGAAATACATCATCTGTGAAAATTTCAACTGTCTAACTATCACGGTTCATGAGATACAGCCTGGTGACAGACGGACAGACAGACAGACGGCGGAGCCTTAGTAATAGGGTTCCCGTTTTACCCTTTGGGTACGGGACCCTAAAAAAGGTTTTAACTTTGTTATGAGCACAACATGAAAATGTTTGCTTTTTGCTATATCTGTACAGAATCCAATCCTTTCCCCAAAAATATTTTCCAACAATAAACCCATTGTAACGCGAGAGCAATATCCTAATAATGTGTTTACACGCAGCTCATGGCACTTATGTGTTATAATGGATGTGTTTCTGTTATTATTTTGTTGACTTCAAGTTGTTGAGAGCTGAGTGCGTTAATAATAAATTGTTTGTGAAACCAGCTAGTTCAAGTCATGTCAAGGGTTGTCATGGAGTTCATTTACCTGAATAACAGGCCGCTGTAAACCTCTCACCTCAAATGATAATGGTTACACAAATCAAAGTTCGTTTATGTTTTACACGAATAAGTATAAGTCAAATAATTACAACGATCATTAAGGGTGAAGGCTTCTACATACCAGCGCGACTTGTCGCGCGACGAGACACGGCACAAAGGCCCCGTGTGTCGCGGGACGAGCGGTGCCTTTGTGTCGCGTCGCATCGCGCGTCAAGTCGCCCCGGTATGTAGAAGCCTTCACCCTTAATGATCGTTGTACTTTGTGTATGTTTAATTATAACATGTACAGTACACATTTATTGAAACGGGTTCGGATTTTAAAGGTACAGTCCATGATATTAAATTAAACAGATATGTTGTGAGCGCGCAATTGTGAAGACTCGAAAACGTCCTAACTGGGACGTATTTGTTAGTCTGTGATGCCGACATTCGGTGATTGGTGGCCAGAATAATGTTTGTTTACATTCACGCGCAATTGACAACACTAGCTGTCTCTTTTTTTTTGTTGTTTTTATAAAGCCATCTCTTTTCTATCATTTTTACTTATAGTGACATGTAAAATGAATGAAAAGTGGGTATGTGTGCTGCCGCTGCTGCGCGGAACACTTTTTTCGGTTGTTTTGTGAGTGTATATAACATATCTGTTTAATATAGTATCATTGGGTATTGTACTTAGCCTTACAGTTCGTAGGTAACGTAATTTACAAATACACACACACACATAACATCACGCCGGTAATCCCCGAAGGGTTAGGCAGAGGTGTGCCTTATAGTACACTCACATTTTGCCAGTTATTAACAAATAATAGGTTCTTGATTTCTACATTTTGTTACCGAATGCTGAACGAAATGACTGAAAAGGACTCTACTGTGAACATCGAGAACCATGTGACAACTGTTCAATACCCAAAAGTAACAGATACAGGTGTTGTCTATCACATATTTATGAGTCAATTTGAGAAACAAGAATATCTGGCATTCAGGTTTCAGTACGATAGCACTAACTCAAACGGGGCTGGTGGTATTGTATCAAATCCTAGCGGACGAATAAGTATAAGGCTAAAAGGAAACATAATATTCAGAGAATGTCTAGATAAATACATAAAAAAATACCTTTTTTTAGCAAAAAAAAAAATCAGTCTAGGTGTTGAGGACAGCGCCATCTACCGGCACCGACGGGAGGCGCAATGAAGAATAAAATGATGATCTACAACAGTTCTACACAACTGACATGCTCCTACGTCACTCGTCAAGCTGAATGGTCCATCACCGAGAGGAGGCGCTGATGAAATTGTATAAAAGCACCGGACGCCGCAAGCTCGCCCCTTTTTCGTCTTCTGCCTCCACCATATTAAAATTTAGACATAATCTCAAACTCATTGTAATTTCAAATTAACAATAAATTTCTGTAGTCCAAAGGAAATAAATAATTCATTTTGGTTGCCATTCCCTGAGACCTGAAGAGAACCCCTTAAGAGTTAAGGCCACACCTTAACACTAGGTTTTATTCTTGGTTATATTGGGCTCGAGTTTCAGACTAACTTTTTATAGCTGATATTTACCAAAGTTTTAATTTATGATCCAGAACCGAATAACTAGAAAATACTGTTATCAAGGCTTGAATCACGATACTGCAAAGAAAAAACTAAAATTGAAGATAGGTACATTCTCATTTTGATAGTATTACGAAGTCCCATTTTTTAAGTGGCAAGCCATTTGCTGTCAACTACTTTGTTGTCAAATAATTATCTACTTTCAATGACACAAGGATCGAATCCGCGAAAAAAAACCCTCAGCTCATCTCGGATGCTTAGCAGATCCATCCGCTCGCTGCCTCTAGAACAATAATGACAATCTAACATATTTGGACTAGAAATTTATTTAACATACACATACATACATAAACTCACGCCTTCTTCTCATGGGGGTAGGCAGAAACTATAGAACGCCACTTGCTACGCTCCTTACATACTCCTTTTGCTTCGCCTACGTTCATACATCTGGTCATACACGCACGCTGGTTGCGAGTACTACGCACCTGACTTTTCTGAAGAACATCACCAACACCCTAGGACATACTACAGGATAAACTCTAACCATCTGAAATGCTCTAGTTAATAATTATCTCGAAGCTTTTGTAATAAGTGAACCGCTTTTTGTAAGAATAAAACTGTTGTCAGAACACCTTTTGGATACGAACTGACACTCTTTTTAAAACTGAGAGGTTTAACATCGTTTGGTATAAAAAAGCAATAGCTTTCTGAACCCAATAAAACAAACAATAAAATAACAATTGAAAGTAGCTAAAACAATCAAGTTGTTTTTGTCTGATTAAAATGCGTATGGGCAAACTTTAGAATTCGTGATGAGTTCCAAAACTGTCATTTGTGAAATGTGAAATACTTTGTAGATATGCAACTCAGTTTAAATTAAATTTTTGTGTTTTAATGTCTGTTCTTTGTTGTTCTTTTTTGTATTTGTTGCCCATGAGTTCTTGTTACAATCTTAAAAGCTGGTTTTAGACAGATTTTTTTCTCTTCTACTCTTACACACGGTGTTTACATCTCTTTGTCTACTTTTTTTGGCGACGACAAGAAGACCGCTTGTAACAACAACTGATTATAAAATGATTAATTAAATAAAGATGATTTGACGTAGGGATAAGCAATTTACTCAATAAGAATGTATATATTGTAAACTGTCTAACACGATAATCAATAATTATACCAAGTCATTACCCTAAAAACATCCCATGGCCAAGTAAACACACAGACTCAATTATGATCATTCATCCATACACACAGACAAGAATGGATCAGCCCGAGAGCAGGTCGCAACCTGTCGGGTTCAAACTTGACCAAAGTATCCAAGCCTCACTTTTACACCATTGATCGACACCTTATAAACATTTTGTAATAACACTAGGGCCACCCGCTACTTGCGCTATGGTAATTTACTATACTTATAAGAAGGGCAAAATTGTGGCCAAATATAGTTCAGTACGCAGCTCAATAAGTGACAAGTTTAATAAAGTCCCTTACAACTTTCCTATCGCAGGTATGCTGGAAGAGATTTCTTTAGAAATAAACATCACCTTTGTACGTATTTTTCTGTTCCTTTCTTCTTGTATGTTTAAATATATGTGTGTACATAAATGGTTAAATAAATAAATAAAGAAAAATCCAATAGTGCTTTCATAAACCGACCGGAGTGTGTAGAGGTCTCACATACAATGTTAGGTACCAGAGTGCCATGACAAGGAAAGTGCTCTGTGAATGTCAATATCGTAAAATTTTGTATCGTTATTTCTTCTCGTGGGTGTTGTACAAGGCCATGGTAGAAGTCTAGGCAGCAATAAAAAAGCGACCAAGTACGAGTCGGACTCGGACACGAAGGGTTCCGTACCACCTTACAATATTTTAACACTACATCGTCTTATATATAAAATTCTCGTGTCACAATGTTAGTTACCATACTCCTCCGAAACGGCTTGACCGATTTTTATGAAATTTTATATGTATATTCAGTAGGTCTGAGAATCGGCTACTATCTATTTTTTATACCCCTAAGTGTTAAGGGTGGCTTTCCCACGGGATAGAGACTAACGCGGGTGAAACCGCGGGGTGCAGCTAGTAATATATATAATTCTTCTGTACGTGTGTTTGTCACCTAACTCCTCCTAAACGGCTAGACCAATTTGGTTGAAATTTTGTATTTATATTTCATCGGGTTCCTGGATGGTTTGAAAACACAATTGGACCCGGTAGGTGGCGCTGCTGTCGGTATAAGACGGTACGAAGTTCGCCGGGTCAGCTAGTATTTTTTATAAATTTTAACTTTATTTTATTTTTATTACTTGTTGATAAAGCGGTACACTCTGTGAAAATGTCTATAACGGTTCAAAAGATACAGCCCTGTAACAGATGGATGGACGGACGGACAGCGAAGCCTTAGTAATAGGGTTCTGTTGGCACCCTTTGGGTACGGAACCCTGAAACAATTTGGTGACTGGATTATAGGTTTGTTCAACAGTAACCTATGTGCGTTAGGGAAGTTATTGTTTATCAAATTCACACACTTCGCCAATCTGTCGTGTTATAGTCATTTCATACAACTGTCAAAGAATGACACTTGTAATTTAAATAAACGGACAATTTAAGTTGGTAGTCAATTATTTCCCTTCACTTTACAAGCTAATGGATGATATAACCAAAATAAAAGATAAATAGTTTTGTTTTGTGAAGAATAAATATTAAATTTTACTGCCACGTTGGTCTAGTGGTCGCAAGCGCCAATACGGTCCTGGGTTCAATTCCTAGGTCGCGCAAAGTGTTATTGGGTTTTCCATCAGGAATTTGTCAGTAGTAGTGTGGAGTTTGGATTTGTGCTCCGTTGATGGTAATAGGCTCGCCCCCTATTACATGGAACTTAAATATAACTGGCAAAATGTGGGTCTACTAGGTACCTAGGTACCTCTGCCGGACCCTTCGGGGATTACAGGTGTGATGTTATGTTATAAATATAAAAAAAAACAATAGACTGGAGAAAACCCAAGATAAAAACGTAACCGACTTAATATTATCATGACAACAAGGTCTAATAAAACTCAAGATTGCCAACACCGCCCTATTTTTTGTTAACAAACCACGATATTGCGTTGTTTTGAGACAAAGTAATTTACTCGTAAATGGGGATATGGATTGAAAGATAAACATAGAATTGTCGGATACTTGTTAGGATGTTATACCTACTAATAATCAATTGTAGCGGCATCAACATCGCCACATGCGAACTACACGTCACAATGACGTCACGCAAAAACCTGCATCGCGCAAGCAGAGTTTACCACGTGACTATCATATAAGTATACAACATCCCGTCATCAATCGTTGGGCAGTTGCCCTCCAGACACAACACCCATCTGGTCGGAGAATCCTCCCTTTTCTATGGAGGATGAGTGAACTTTACACCCTGTTCCTCAGGCCTCTAAACTGGTGACCCCGAGTACGAACGTCAGCGCAGCCTTCATGCAACTACTTCAGCGTGACGTCATCATCATCACTTCCTGAAGCTTTGGAGCGGCGAGTCACACAGCCAGCCAGCACCCACGGCTTCAACGGGTATCCTGACCACCAGCATGCAGCGGACGCGCATTCCTGGTCATCACCCACAGCCTCATCAGCAACCTTGGCACAGCACCCTGCAATTTCAGCCGGGCCACCAGCAGAGAACATGATACCTATCCTGGTTGACGCCAGCAGTCAGCCTCAACCCGGCGCTGTACCACATCCGACTCACTGGAGCATAATGCAGCGCCACCCTGACTCACTGGGGAATCACCGCAGACAGTTCCGACTTACCGAGAACTATGCGGCACCCGGTTCCGACTCACTGGAACCCTCTACTCTACTGGCACTGGCAAGCATCGCAAGATACATGACTCAGCCCACTATCGACCTCCGGTCTCCGGAGGGGAGTGATGTAGCGGCATCAACATCGCCACATGCGAACTACGCGTCACACTGACGTCACGCAAAATCCTGCATCGCGCAAGCAGAGTTTACTGCGCAACTAGCATATATACAACATCTCGTTGGGGAGTTGCCCACCAGACACAACACACGTCTGGTCGGAGGATCCTCCCTTTTCTATGGCGGATGAGTAAACTTTACACCCTGTTCCTCATGCCTCTAAACAATAAATAGTATGAAATCTGTACCCCATGAATCCGACCTGCTCTAGACTTTTCCCAACTATGTTGGGGTCGGTGAGGAGCCATGTAAAAAACTGGTATTCAGTTAGACTTGTAGCCGACCCCAACATATCTGGGAAAAAGCTAGGCAGAACTCTACAACCCAGTTACTGGGTAACACGTGTCAGTACCCCGTAAAATAGTGAATCAGTCAGGTTGAAGCAAAAAACAACAATCAGGAATTTGGAAAGCGTCCTGTAAATAGTAAAAATCTCGTAAGGGAACAGTATTAATACCATACTTGAGTAATTGTGAATGACACTTCTGCTCACCCCTTTTAAGGTATACCCATATCTATTTTTACCTGAAGTGTGCACTTGGCCATTTCGTTTGGAGTATAAAAAGCGGGCACCCCAACCAATTTATTTTTTATCAAAAAATGGACACGAGGAAATGTTACTATTTGTTTCTGAATTTTTTTGAAAGGTTTTTGAAGGCACTCGGTTTTTGCATTGTCAAGGGTTTAGGCTATAAGCAACTACTGTGGAGGATTTTAAGAGTACATCGCTTTTATTAAAATACATTCAAAAGTTGCAATATGCAAAGAGTAATGTGAACTGTTCTTTTTTTTAGTTTTCATTGTATATATGCGATGTTTTTACTTTCGAAAATAAATGAAAGGTAGATATATAGATAGAATACTCTTCATTATGTACACCATCAAAATTACAGATATACAATATTAGCTTTAGTATATGCGAAACCCGAAACACGCGTCTAGTATTTTTATGTAATGAATCTAAGTACAAAATTTCAAAACTGTATCATGAAAAATCACAAAGTTATAAGGTTGTTATGTTACCGGGTTGTCCGTACAAAAACATGCTAACGGCGCGCGGCGCCCCCGCGCCTCCAGGGTCGTCTTGCGCTCATTGATAATAATTTGGCAGTAGGTACCTAACCGTGGCGATTGTATTGTAGAGAGATAGTGTGTTTATACCATAATTTTAAACTGGACAAAGATTGAGCACACCTTATCGAAAAAAACGTGTTACTAAAGAAAATTAATCAATTGATCATAGAATTATGTTTTTGAGGTACCTAATGCTTTTTGAAACACAATTAATTAAGTATAGCTCCATTGTTTCATTGGCCCTGTAATCTTTTGATACCAGAGGAGGCAAAAAGTTGCCAGGGAAAATTTTATTAAAAGGATGAAAAGTCTTCATGTTACAAAACATTGCTTGCGAAACAATATTATAAATACTGCATTGCATTCAGCTACCTCATGTTTTATATTATTCTTCCAAGATCAAAGCAGAATGTTTTAAAGATGAACAGTGAATTGTAAAATAAATTCAAAGAAAATATTCATAACTAGCTTCTGCCCGCGACTTTCGTGTTACCCCGACCAATTGTGTCGCATTGCATCGCCCGCCCGCACTATTACTTCCTTTTCATCATTTCTTTTCTTCGCCAGACTATCGTTGACACGTAAGACATCCGTATCTTTTCCATGTATTTTAAAAATAAGAGAAGTGTCATCAGCGAATAGTGGTTGACAGCTGTCAACCACTGTTTATAAAATACCATATACTGACACTTCCGTCACTATACATCTTGGAAATAGCTTTATTTGTTAGAAGCAATCCTCACTGGTTTCCTCTTTTGTCAGACAATGTCACTAGAAATAGACGAACTAAATATAAGAACTTCTTACAGCCTCACTCTGCGAAAACAGCACTCCTTCATAAAAGCGTGTTTTGTATGGCACCATTAATATACAATAAGATACCAGAGGTTATTAAAAATATAAACCAGCCAAACCTATTCAAAAGAGAACTTAAGAAGTTACTTACTGAAAAATGTTACTATTATGTTAAAGATTTTTTAAATGACAGTTTCTAATCTATTTGTGTTATATTTTAATTTTGTTATTACAATTTTTTTTTTTTTTTTCTCTTGCTAAATACTGTTATATTTCAAGTAACTATAATTAATTTTATACGCCAATGGTGGCAAAACATGTTGAACTCGAATTTTTCACTTTGACATCCACATTTGCATTTATATGTATATTGTTACACATGTTTACAAATAAATATCTCTTTATCTTTATCTTTATCTTTATAGAACTTATTTATTTTTATTTTTTTATTTATTAAGGCACCAAGTCCCACACCAATCACAATACATACAACTAAAACGAAAACCATTACATCATTCAAATACAATACATTAAAATTAATTATTTATTTAAAATACTTGTATAAAATTGAATAGTCATTGATGATAAATGATGATAAATTTGTTTTATTTCTGTAAGTAGGTTTGTACAAACACTTTTACACGTCAATCTTATTTTAAAAACTAGATGAGGTCGGCGTTTCCTATCTGACTACTCTGAGAAGAAAGGCCGAAACAAACTCACAGGTCACAGTCTCTTTTAAAGTCCAGACATAATCTTGGTCAGATCATGTGAAGGCCATGCAGATTAGTGTCTGAAATGGTCTTTTGAGGAAAGAACCACACAGATTGAGAGGACCTGACCAGTCAGTGCACGCATTTGTCAGTAATCGTTCAGCTCTACTCAGAACTTAAGGAGCTCAATGATGCGACAATCAATACCAAAGAAAGGACATTTGGGTAGGCCGCTTATATGACTCAAACTCCCAGACCATGATTAACACTAACTGAGAATAAAAGAAAAGGAAAGAAAAAAAAATAACCCACATAGTCTTCACATTCACAATAATTAAAATAATATAATACTTTACAAGTAAATATTGATGTCATTGTGTATAAAATAATAATTAAATGTCACTGTATATAAAATAATAAAAGTTAGCAAAAAAAATCAAACAATAAAAATAAACCACCTCAATATGTATTAAAAAAAATTGGAACAGCTCAATCCCAAGCCTTTTATTTTCCATTTCCCATTATTTTTAATTTCCCATTAAAAATCTTTTTCGTCGATTGGCACTTCGATGAACTTCGAGCCAATACCTGTGGATTGGACTGCTCCAATCCTCACTAACGTCCCTCAACAGTTGATTGGTAAACACCGAACATGCTCGACGCGCTACAGTACCGCGGAAATTTCATTAAGATGCGGAAGGCATCATTGTACTGCACTCGCATGGTACTAATAGTCGACCTTTTAAATTTTGTCCATAGCTGGCATGTGTGAATTAGCCATCATGTAAGGAAGATCATTAATATAAACTAGAAATAGGAAAAGGCCATGAATTGAACCTTGAGGCACGCTCACTTTAACTAAAGACCCCGAGGACTTCGCCCCGTTAACGTTTACTTTTTGCTGCCTGTTTTAATGTTTGATAAATAAGAAAGAACAAGATCATCAGCTTGCCCATGAATCCGTAGTGGAGTAATTTAGAGATCAGTTTATCAACGCAGGCAAACGCTTTTGAGAGGTCACAGAAAATACCAATTGCATCTTGAAACTTCTCTCAGGATTCCAAAATGTGACTGATGAGTTTTACTCCTGCATCAGTCGTCGACCTACTTTTCGTGAAACTAAATTGGTGAGATAAAATCCTATTTCAGTTAAAATGTGACAACATCTGGTCTAGCATGATTATTTCATAGATTTTGCTCAATGCTGGTAGCATAAGTCTCCTTTTTAAAGAAATTTCTCGACGACTGGTTGACACTTCACGTTACCAGAGGGCTGGCTCGTTCTGTGGCCAAAGAATTAGCATTGCCATTCAACGTGGCCATGCTGCCAGTCTTCTGGACACGTTTCCGGATGACATCAATGCGAACGAGTACTTCAACGCCTAAGTGTGTTTTAGTTTTTTTGTATTTACTTGTTTATTTAGTTAGTTAGTCATTTAATTTAGTACCTAGTGTACATATCTGTTATTGTTATTCCATATTCATTACTACGTTACGTTGATCTCCTGATTGTCGTTTAGGAATTATAATTCTAAGCCTACGTCAATTCCCAAAAATAAATTATTCTATGTTTTTTCTCAGGCTTTGTTTAAACTCTACGCCAATTTCCATTGAAATTGGTCATGTCAAAAGTAACAAACAGACACATTTCAGATTCAAAATATTTGTCTTAATTATGTTTGTCAGTTTGATATTTGGCAAAAACCCAAATCAGTGAAAACAAAAGTACTAGGTATTTAGCTATATTACTATTTCAGCTTTAAGTAATGATTAAGTGCTTTCCAAGCTGTATGAAGGATGAGGGTCGTTAACACATGCTCCATTATTAAAATATGAGTCGATGACGGTACAGGGTACAGTCAGGGAAAGTACTTGCCGGAGACGGATGACAAGGGTCATTGACCTTAGTGCTTAAATAATAGTTTCGTTAAGTATGATATGTTAGTTGTTGGAATGTTTCGTTTGAGTTCTCTGAGACTTTAAATACGTAAATTTCACAGTTTACATTGTAATTGTAAAGTGTTAGCATGGATTATAATGGTTTGGCATTTACAGAACATAGTCATAATTTGAGCATTGATCATGTTTAAATGAGAGCAGTGGTGGCCCCGACTTACGAGTTGTAGGTCATGGGGTCGAACCCAGGCAGGAGGTATACTTTGTGGAAATTATTTCAGTACCACTGCTCTCAAACGGTGAGGGAAAATATCGTGAGGAAACCGGCATGTCCAAGAATAGAACATTGCCTGTGTCCCAGCAGTGGGGAACATTAGGGATTATGCCAAGTATAAAATACAATGTGTACCTTATAATTGCATTACCACCCTAAGGTTGTCACTTGCACGTTATAAAACGACAATCTATTTGTCTGTGACATATAGTTTCAACCTTAGTGAAGTTTCAATTTGCTGGGAATTGTTCTCAAAAGTGATAAACTAATTAGAACCACGACTTTACCTAAGTAGAAAACTTCCAACTGCCTTGTATATCCAGCTGGTAGTTCTATAGGTAGATAGTACATCTCTGCCTACAGGCGTAATGTTGTGTTATTGTTAAGGAACAATAATGTAATAAAATATTAAATTCATTCACGGACAGACAGCCCACAGACTACACACGACTGGGCCGAGAAGCATGTAATTTTGGGCAAGAGTTCCTTATAATGAATGTGAGCACTAGGGAAGGGTTTTTGAGAATTCATCCCCTAAACGGGTTAAATAATGGATGAGAGTATGTAATCTATACAAACTTTCATCCTTTATTTAACCCGTTTAATTTTCCCGTTCAAGGGAAAGGGACATGTTGCGCCGACCCTAAATAAATTGGGGTAAGGGCAGAAGTATGATGACGATGAATTTTCCCGTTCGTAATTTTTGGCGATGGGAAGTCTGATCGCGCGCACAGCTTGCAAATAATATTTTGTTTCAGCAATGCCCACGTGAATTATTGGGCGTTGCCAAAACCAACATACTCTGCCTGCAAAGAGTCCAAGATGGTATCCTAAGATCAATAGCAAATGCACCTTGGTTTACTAGTAACGACGAAATCCACGACTATCTACAAATGCTATCTGTATTTTAGAAGCATTTTTTCAATTTTGTAAATATGAGTGCCATGGAGCCGTCTATTATGATAAGATGTATGTTGACTTAAAAAACCGTGGCAGTTGAGAGTATGTCATGATCACTTAAATGTCTCGCTGATGGTGGCGCGTATGTTGGATCATTCGGTTCCCTACAAAATGGTTGAGTTGGATGGTGCTGATCCACGCGTCATGTTCGTGAACGGGCGCCGTCAGTTAAGACTGGTCTTCTCTTAACTGCCAGGGCTTATTTGTAATCTTATATTTGGTATTGTTTTTTAAATAAGTAATTTAATTTTCTTCATTGTTCTCACATATAGAAGCAACAAGAATAATGTACCCAGGGTTTTGTAATATCTTGATTTAAAAGAGTGTCCTTGGAGTTTCTTGCCTGTTCTTCTCCATAGAGATTTAAGTTTTGGAATGGGCAAATAGCTTCAACTTTCTGACTAACTGACCGACTCTTTGACAATTCAAAAGTGCCTGTAATAGGTTTAATTGAAATAAATGTTTTGAGTTTGAGTTTTGTAAACTCTGAAATCGAGCGGTACAAAACACAAAACAAGGCATCCCTAACCTTGCATCTAAACCCACAAGTTACTGAACTGTTAAACCCAACAGCGGTGTTAAAAAGGCTGAAAAGGCACCACCTTCTTTATGTAGGAGGTGCAGCACCCAGGCTGCTCCACCACAACGCTATTTGACATGGAACGAATTCTGATGACCGATTGTAAATAGATACAAAGGAAAAAAAAAACAATGGCCGCTGAAAGACTTGCATAAAGCCTAAAAAGTAAAACCCTATTTAAGGCTAAGCGAAAAGGCTCAGTCAAGAAACGGATGGCAACAGGTCGGTATTACGCCGAGAATGAGAAAATCTTCCGTTGGAGCCTTTGAGCGGACGATTTTAGTGAAAATTCGCAATAGACATTATGGCTGATAAGATTTTTTTCGTGAGTAAAATGAATAATTATGGGAATTATCGTTTATTTTGTTAATGTGTACATTTTACTAACTTTCGTGTTTTCATTTTGAATTTTTCTTAATCTCTCTTAGGGCTCTTTTAAATTCGTTCCACATTTATTATGAGGAAAGTGCTATACAGACTCATATTTTTCCGTTCTTATTAAATTAAATGATCCTCCAAAACACTCTTTTACTTTCAGACACATAAAAATTATTCACCAGCATCAGCTGGGAACAATAACTTTCAAAAAAGTACAAAAATCTAGAAAATTTTCGTATAAAATAATGTTATCGCAGTTCTGTAGAAAAATATACTGGAATCTGAAACAGCTTGTAGGAAAACTGAAAGTTTCAACATTGATTTGCTGTGGTCCTAAGCCGCCACAGAGTAGTAAAAATCAGTAGACCAATTTAGCGAAGAGCAAAGAAGTTATGGCAGTTTTTCATCCATGCCAGTGCTTTTATTAAACACAAACTCCCTTATTACAAAACAAGGTTTATCTTCAGACCCAGGCCGAATCGGCAACGCCGGGGCTTTAGCGGTTAAAACATGGAGCCATTATTGAATTTCGAACTTTATTCCGACTATGGTAAAGTTCCTAAACACAAAACTGACAACTTAGTACCGAACTAAGTTTTCAGTTTTGTATAAAGAATGGTATTTCAATCACAGTTATACGTTCTTATTACCAAAACTGGCTGGATGGTTTGAGCCATGTCAAAATATAAATTTTGTAATAAGGCGGTATAATTTTATTATAAAAAATTCGTCAATTTTACAAGCGTGATTATAGAGGTAATAATTTGCATGAATTCATTGCCAGGATCAATTAGTTTAAGGCCATTGATTTATTGCGGATGTTTATTATTTTGCCACCGATTCCGAATTCAAAATCCGTAAACGCAATAAAACGTAAACGCCATGACTAGTCTTCAGTTTTATTTACCCTAATCGAAATTCACGCATCTCACTTTTATTGAGTTTACCTACGTTATGTTTACACTGTGGCGTCAGTGGCACAATATCAGTTCATGTTCTCTACTGGTAGCTATGTGTAGTGTCGCTGAATTCACTTGAGAACCTCGCTTCATATGGTAATATTACTTGCTTGCCGACTTATAGTTTTTGATATAAACCACTTTCTCGTAAATTCGGAATAAGTGGCATTTTAGCAGAAAGTTTTCCAAGCCAAGAGCAGCTTCCATTTTGAAATCAGTTTAACATAATATACCATCACGTCTCTAATCCGCGAAGGGTTAGGCAGAGGTGTACACCCACATATCGCCAGTTATGTTTTAGTTCCATGTATTAGGGGGCGAGCCATCAACCGGGTACAAATCCTGTCTCTGGGCTGCTACTGAGAAATCGCTGATGGAAAATCTTCAATTTTATTTATTTGTATGTATAGATTTAATGTCCTTTCTTTGGTATTGATCGTCGCATCGTTGAGCTCCTTAAGTTCTGAGTAGAGCTGCACGATTACTGACAAATGCGTGCACTGACTGGTCAGGTCCACTCAATCTGTGCGGTTCTTTCCTCAAAAGACCATTTCAGACACCAATCTGCATGGCCTTCACATGATCTGACCAAGATTATGCCTGAACTTTAAAAGATACTATGATCTATGAGTTTGTTTCGGCCTTTCTTCTCAGAGTAGTCAGATAGGAAACGCCGACCTCATCTGGTTTTTAAAATATGATTGACGTGTAAAAGTGTTTGTACAAACCTAGTTACAGAAATAAAAATCATTTATCAATGCCGTACATAATGGGATTGAATATTTTTTATGGTTGAAAACAGAACCCATTATCGCAGATCCTATGAGATTCACCAATCGTTCGCTCTGAAAGATATAAACATTTTACGACACGGAAAACTATAAAGAAATACGATCCTCTTTGAGCTCAAACTTATAATATTTTATAGCTTAGCTTATATTTTTTATATACATATTTGTAAGATAATTGAAAGTAGATACCTAAGTCATAAGAAAGAACTCGGACGACATGGTTGGCGCAGTGGTTAAGCGATTGACTGCTGCGCTGCGTGTCGCGGGTTTGCTTACCGTACGGAACAAATATTTTTATGACCTACAAGTAGTTGTTCAGGGACTGGCTGTTTGTTTATGTTAATTTAAATGTTTGTAAACGCACCCACAATACAGGAGAAATTCCTAGTGTGGGGCAACGATTTTTAAAAGAAAAGAAAGAATAATAGGTTTATTTGGCACAGAAACAATTAAGTGCATACAAAACGATCAGTTAAGGCAAATAACAAAGAAATATAAAAGCAAAATAGATATTTATAACCACAAGCACAGACCATATAAATAGTCGGCCGCTGCAAGTCGTGATTGACAAGCAGACTGCCACTCAGCATTTTTTAATTTTTTTTGGGTGGGAATTTATCAAATAACTTTTCCCGCTCTGGGTGGAGCGGGAGGACGTGTCAGACTTTTACTGACTAAAACGCACCCGTGTTCCTTCCATTGCCTGTGGGCCAGGGCCACGATATCCCTTTCGGACAAACTCGCAACCCTGGCAGGCATTGGCCCTCCTAACGGACCAGTTGGTGCTGACATCTCTTTGAGGCGCGCGTGGAACACAACGCGCTGTCGACCCGGGCCTAGGCCTTATCGGACGGCGAGCAACCCATCGCTCACCGTCCGCAAGTCCGCGCCTGCGGTGGCCGGAAGTGGCTTGCGACTCCCGACGCCCGGGGCGTCTCCTGCGGCGACTGGGGCGCGAGGGCGCGAACCTTGCCTCTCCCTCACGCGTTCCGCCGCCTCCTTCGCGAGCATTACAGCTTCACAGAAAGAGGTGACAGTCTCCCATGCACTCTCGCTCCGAACCATGGCCTGAACCAGTGCCGGACGCAAGAGATCGCCGCCGCCGATCGCCTCCGTGAGGACACGGCAGTGCTCCAACGCCGCACAACACAGCGCTAATTTTCAGTGGTCACCCGAAAATTACGTACGGACACCAAGTCTGGTTTAAAGATTATTTTGTACTCTATAGGTTAAGTATTTAGTAAGAAAAATAAACAATACTTAGTAAATAAACAGGCAATTGCTACTGAAATTTTTGTCTTTAACAAAAATGAAACTCATCATGACTTGTATGACAAAGAAGAAACTATGAAACTGAATTTAAACGCGATTATAAATTTATGGAGCAAACACATTAAATATATTAAAACTCCTCTATTCCACACAGAAAAAATAACAAAGAGAAAGTTCCTTTAAAAATTAATAACACACATACGTTACCGTACGGAACACTGTGTACCATCAACAAAAAATAAATTTATCGAAAACAACTGACCGATTTTTTACATTACGTTTTAGAATATATTTTTTTTATGTTGGAAATGAACGAAGCTTGTTTTATATAAATGAGTTTCGATAAAATCCGGCTAAGTGCAAGTTTGACTCGCACACGAAGGGTTCCGTACCACCGTACAATATTTAACAATACATATTTTTTTTAATAATAGTGTCAAACCGACTATATAAACGGTCAATCATGGAGGAACGATCACTCGCTACTTAGAAGGCACAGTGGACGATAGCCTCGCAGTCACCACTGTCATAAGCTTGACCTGAGCGGAGGCCCCGTCGTCCTCAGGAATAGCCTAACTAGGAGGTGAAGGGATAGGGTAGTCCCGCAGCCCATCCCTAGAACCACACATAGGTTTTAATCCAGACCACTTTGTAAACTAGAAGTTAAGTGTTTGCCTATCATAAATTCCTAACTGTCATCGTTGGTTTCATTCAACCGCCACCATTATAATAGGGTTTTTATGGAATAATACAATTGTTTTGGGATGAATTATTTATTTTCTGTTTTCTGTGAGAAAAAAAAATAAGGCGGAGGAGCTTTTTATTTATATGAATTTTTTCAACAAGTTGATTAAAACAGTTAAATGTCCAATGATTTAACGCCACTCTCATTAAACATCTGGTATTACAAAATGTAACAAAACAACAGCGACACAGCCCAAAGATACAACAGAATTAAATCCTTTACAAAAAAACCCTCCACGACGCGACGCATTAAAAAGAATTCCTATGCTAACGGTACAAAAGGGAATTTTTGCTTTTCGAACAAAAAAGTTGGTTGGTACGGGGGCTGAAGTTCGTCGTACGTACAAAGGCACGACAAAGTACTGTAACGTACTTTGTTGATGCTGTGCCCCTATGTCTGCGCGTTTGTGTCGCTTTCTGAATGGTTATGTAACGAGAATGGGATGTATCGTTTGTTATAAAGCGTTGTATATTAGGTAAGATTACAGCCTAGTTTCTTTGATTAAAATATGTCCTAAAATATAAAGTTGTAAAGCATAGCGCCTAGCACAAGTCATAAAAAATGTTCAATAAACTGCCGACAGAGTTAAAAAGTCTAGTTTATACAAGTGGGTTTCAGACTAAGCTTAAACGGTTCTTGTTTAATAAGTGTCAATATTATATTGATGAATTATAAAAGTCGAAGTAACATCATTTTATTGATTTGAAATGAATAATAAATTTTATGAATTGACTTATGAATTACTATGATATTTATTTTTATATTTTTGTTATTTTTTTATTTTAATGTGATTTGTATAATTATAATGATTTAAATATTGATTGCATGCATGATTTGGTTGCATATTTAGTTATAGAAATTCAGACACGATGTGAAAATTGTTATTGAATAAATGAATTGAATTGAATTGATTTAGAGCAGTTTTTCTTTGCTGCACAACGAGGGAAATTATCCAAAGGAAACCTAGAGATGATATGATGATGATATATTAATATGTCTGACTTTGCCAATAAGAAGAGACAAGAGGCCTTTATCTTGCAATGAGATAGGTACAGGTGGGAATGGTGGGATTGAACCTTTTTGACATACTTTCAATAAAAAATAAAACTTTCCCACGGCAGAGCACTTCTTATAGGAAAAAGGTACAAGAATCGGTCACTACGCTTGCCCATTAAGTGTAAAATATGTACCGAAATTAAGCGCAGAAAAATGTCATCGAATTCCATGCCAATAATACTAGCTTACGTAGCTAAGTACCTTCGTCCCGGTTTTATCGAAACCCAATAACAGACAAACAAGGGTTTTTGGAAGCGTGGCCTTGGGACAAAATAAAAGGAATGTATGGCCGATTATGGTTCACGGTCGACATTCTTACTAACAACATTCTTTCTCTTTCGTTTTTAGGGTTCCGTACCAAAATGGTAAAAAGGAACCCTTATGGTGAGACTAAGTCTGTCTGTTTGTCCGTCCGTATGTCACAGCCACTTTTTCCGAAACTATAAGAACTATACTGTTGAAACTTGGTAAGTAGATGTATTCTGTGAAACGGATAGAAAAAAAAAATGTTGGGGGTTCCTCATACTTTGAACCCATACGTGTGGGGTATCTATGGATAGGTCTTCAAAAATGATATTGAGGTTTCTAATATCATTCGTTTCTAAACTGAATAGTTTGCGCGCAAGAGACACTTCCATAGTGGTAAAATGTCCCCCCCCCCCTCTTGTAACTTCTAAAATAAGAGAATGATAAAAGTAAAAAAATATATGATGTACCATTTTTTTTTATAGATATTTTATTTCAACATTCTGAGATATATTATTATATATATTTAATTTCGTTTGCTTGTATACAGTAGTTCAATCCACGAGCTCAAAAAGTACTGTCGCGAATTTTATGAATACTTGCTTCGGAATTTTGGCTTTAAATAAATAGATAAGCAAAAATGGAGGAAAGGGAGACGGCTATAAACTATACTAATAGCTAATCTTCACCACTTATTAAGTAAAAGTTGGCGAAGTCTTTCGGTTTCTCAGAATCAGAACGTCAAAGTTGGCCTTTTAATGCAAAAATCACAGTCAAAATGTAATAGGCCTCTTAAGGGTCAGATAATCGCCGTTGACCTTGGCCATACAAATGATCGTCGCGCTCACGCCACTCAAGCATTAACTTTCATTCGGAATATTTATTTTTAGTAATGAAAATATGAATATTTGGAAAAATCACAGATTGAATTATAGATAATAAAATAGTTAAAAAAAAATCATGAAAATATCTTAAGTAGTTTGAAAGTAATATCGTTTTTTATACTTTGGGTTGTCTACCCAAAGTATATTTCCTGAATTTATTTTATACTGTATTTTACTACAATACTTAAATATTCATATAGAATTGATGTGTATGGCGTTCTAATTTAACATAAATTTTTGCATAACTTACTTGCGTTATATGAAGGCGTAATAACAGTTTTAAACGTCACTAAAATCATATATCTGCGCCGTAATTGCCAGTGGTATGCAATTAGTTGAAGCAACGTGTTTCTAAACACTCATCAAACAAACAGTCACACAATCATCGTCTACGATGCAAGTCAGTTGTTGCTCCAATTTGAAAGTATACCTACCACAGACAAGAATGTTGTATGAGGATGTATGTATTGAGGAATATGGGCAGTTTCCTAAATCGACGGTAATGAAACCATCCACTATAATGGTGATCATAATAATTATGGTAATATTTATTAAAGAATAAGAATAATTTATTTGTGAAACAAAGGTAATTACAGACAAAGATCTTAAAAATTTGGGAGTGCGCTATGTTTTGGCAATATTGACATACAAATGATTGATGAGTACAATTAAAATGAGTACTATTCAATTACAATGTTAAATGTATTACAATACAGTATTTCAGTACCTAATTTTATTTTATTATTTGGCTGTTCATGTTCCGATCACTGGTGTGCTACATACATACAAAGATATTATGCGGACTTGTAACTCCCATCCATCGCCAGCCACAACCGTTTGCTTATATGGAGAAGGTTACAAAGCCAAAGGAAGATTTAACAGGTTTCTGTCCCCTGTGCAGTTTAATTAATCCCATCGAACATGACTGATGTCTACGTGCGTTTCGAATAGATTGCTATCCATAAATTGGCTGATGGCTTCAGTTCATTCGCTGACCCGAAAATGCCTAAATAGGGAATTTGAAGTGACGAAGTCAGTGTTGTGACCATGTTTCGTTAAAGAAAATTTTCGGTTTTGCCTTGCAGTGATGTTTGAGACACTCACTTTTATTAGTCAACTCGCCTATCGCAGTCCACTAATGAACATAGGCCTCTCCCAGGCTGCGCCACAACACCCTGTCCTCCGTCTTCCGCATTCAGTATGTCCCAGCATTCAGTATGTTTTTTAAGGTCGTCGGACCATTTAGTTGGGGGTTTGCCGAAGGACCGATGTAGGATGGAGCAGACAGTCCTGGAGTGGAGACCGCGTATCGGCAAGTGTAGTGTGGGCTGCCTTTCATTAGTAACGATATACAATTAAAACTCCAAACTACGAATATTTCTAACAGCTGTCTCATTAGTGGTAATTTTCAGCAGAATGTTCGCTATAACGTAGATACCGATTATTTTGCTCATTCTTGTGAAACATTCTAGCTCAAAAACTTTGAATCATTCCTCCGACGTGAAACCGGAAACATGATGGAAAAGACAGTCCTGGAGTGGAGACCCCGTATCGGCAAGCGTAGTGTGGGGCGACTTTCATTAGTAACGATATATAATTTAAACTTCAAACTACGATGAGTTCTATCAGCTCAAACTCAAACATTTATTTCAATTAAACCTATTACAGCCACTTTTGAATTGTCAAAGAGTCGGTCAGTTAGTCTCATTAGTAATTTTCAGCAGAATATTCGCTATAACGTAGACCAGGTACCGATTATTTTGATAATTCTTGTGAAATATTCTAGTTCGACGTGAAACCGGAAACATTAAAAGCCTTTTGTCATCGCCATCGTTTGACAGAGAATGCATGCTCCAATCATTTCAATAAGTTGATGAACGTTGTCGAAAAATATTCGAAAATATTACGATGTTACGATGTGGGGAAAAGGGAATCTAAATTAGAAACAAGAGTACGTTTCCTGGTTCTAAAGTAGTTTATTTAACATTTTCGCACTGCACAATGTTTGGTCGAAATGCGAGAAGTTAAAAAGTCTAGTAAACTGGTTAACTAGATAGGCAGTCTTTTCCGAACTTGGCTTGAACACTGCCTTTAGACCATAACCAAATGGGCGCGGGTGGCCCAACTTAAATTTATATCAGCATTTAATTTGTATGGTAGATATTTTAAACCTAATCTCCCTTATAAACAAGGTTTATCTTCAGACCCAGGTTTAAAACATGGAGCCATTATGGAAGTTCGAACTTTATTCCGACTATGGTAAAGTTCCTAAACACAAAACTGACAACTTAGTACCGAACTAAGTTTTCAGTTTTGTATAAAGAACGGTATATCAATCACTGTTACGTTCTTATTACTAAAACTGGCTTCATGGTTTAAGCCATGTGAAAATATAAATCTTGTTTTATAATAAGGCGGCTTATGTCCCTTAATACTAAGTACGTATAACGTTTTAAGAAAGGCTAGAATTCTACTCGTAGGTCATCAAAAGCCAATAAATTGCCTGCTATTTATTGAAAATCAAATATTAAACCAACATAATATCTCCAGTTAAAGCTCACAAATTACCTACATCAATATCACATAAAAACATTCGAATAAGCACTCACGATTTTCCGTGAGGCGCATATCCAATACGAATGTTTACAGCCTGTAATGGAAGCTAAACAATTTGTCGGTAAAGTATGTAGATAAAAATTCCGTGAGTCAATAAGCTTCGAGCTGACGCCGACGCCGCCGACGACGCGCTGACGTTCCGAAGTGCCTGTTCCATGAACAGCATGCCAAAATAAATGTTGTCTGCTATGGCGTTAGGATGGGGTAACTTGGGATCCGTGGATATTAGTTTCCGGTACTTATAGGGTTTTTATAGTATTTCGCGTTAGTAGTTAAGATTTTATGGGTAAAAATAACATTTTTTACATTTTATAACGAACTATGTTTGAGAAATTTTTGTGACATGTTTTAAAATAAAAGTTGTCACTTAAATATATAAAATAAAAATAAATGAGTCGATTTTTCTCCAAATAATGGTTTTTTTGGAAAAAACTATTTTTCCTATTATTTGAAAGAATGCCTGCTGTTTTTTCTTCTGTATAATATATATTACGGTAAGTGTGATGAGTTAAAAATTATTAATAATTATCTATCATTATTGATAATTACCAAAAGCCGTGGAAAAAGTAAGCAATTAATCACTTTCTTGCGGATTGCGGACGAAAAAAACAATCAACAATGAATAAAAAAATAGATTTTTAATAAATCGATTATTTGTAATATTAAAAATATTCGATTAAGTATCGATTTTTCTGTTCACGCTGCTACTGCTGTTTTGGTCTGGTTTTTTGGACAGTGACTTATTTTTCCTTATTCAGAAAAATTTCAGTTTCCCAGCTCTGAAAATTTCCTGCAATGTTCAGCATTCACGTGAAAAACATCGAATAAATAAAGATCTTGAAACGGAGCGCTCCATATTACGGGAAACGTAAAGAGCCTTTTATACTCCATCTAATGGCGCGTAGAAGGTAAAAATGTAGGAGCGAGGGAATAAGGGCAAAAAAGGAGGGGAAAGGAGTGGTGGCGGAAATTGGAGAGTTATTTAAAGTTTCCCACAAAATCTCATGGAACCATGAATTTGAAGCAGGCAGCAGTTGAGGTATTTGGTAGACAAAATCGAGAAGAGTTTGGAATAGTGTTATCCAGTAGTATACGGAGATAGCCCGCACATCAATAGTATAACTGATAATTTAGTTATTATATTCCTTATGTACTTTTTTTCACAGTGCCTAGTAATAGTAAAAAAAGTTAAAGGTAAGGTTGTCGTAAAAGAAAACGACGCATCCCACTGTTACGAATGCCTTAAAATTTGCCTCCGACTGCATTTATTTATTTTTGGTACATATAGGATACTGGTTTTCTTTTCATCTTGTTTCCATCTTTTCAGTTCATGATTTTGCAGTCGGGATTTTTATTTTTTTATTTAACTTTTTTTATTTTATAATTTTTAGTTAGGATTATAAGACGGTAAATTAGGTTATATACTATAGTACTCACTTAGAACCGGGTGATAACGACCTCTTACTCACTCACTCCAAAAGTCCGGGATATTTTTTTATCATTTCTCATTTAAATTACTTTTGAACATATTATATAATAAGTATATATTTTTGTAATCACCTTTTGAACCCCTTCATTTTAATACCCCATTTGATAGGCTAGGGAGATATTTTTTTTTCGAAAACAAACCTTTTGGTTCCAATAATCCACTATTTTGATTTTTAATCATTTTAATATACTCTATGACACTCGCGCAACAAAGACGAATCTAACGACATATCACTCATCAAAATCGGTTGAGCCGTTTACTAGTTACGAGGGAACATAGGGACAGACATACATACATACAGGTCAAACACATAACCCTCCTCTTTTGGCTTCGCCGCAGTCGGGTAAAAACATAAAGCATAAGCTGAAAGAACATTACATTAACTCGATTATAACTTAACTGTTAATAGCGTGTTGATCAAATCTCAGGTCATGGCATGCTAAGACAGATCCCAGAGGTCTAATTGTGTGCTTTGTTTGAGGTTGTAACTTGTAATTTATAAAATACATAAATAAGTAAATAGTTACTAGTTTTACTATTAGTCTAGTAAGGAGCTTCTGTTCTATAGCTTTTTGGCGACCTATGTGTATATTATTATTATTTATTTATTTATTAACTACGTTTACAACAAAAAAAAACTTAACATAAGGACTTTGCCCCGCAAAACCGTTTTCATGGCTTGTCTGTGGGAACAGAACACAATTATACAATTTTTATTTATAGTGCGGACACTTTAATTTCTCTAACTGAACCTACTATGTAACTATCAATTATCTAATCTTATGAATTAGTTATTTTAAAATATCCCCAATCACTCATCCGCTCTTCCCCAACAATCTGCAAACCATTTTCCTTAGAACATCGTTTACAAATTCCTGAAAAAGAACTGCCTAAGTAACTTGGCAAATTTACCTTTTATTTCCTGACTTCTTATATCATTAGGCAATTGATTGAGAAGGTATGGAACTCTTTTGTCAAGCGTTCGGTCGCCAAAATAGTTCTTTATTCTAGGTACATCAAATTTACCTGCTGATACCATCCTAGTTGCGTGGTATGAAGAATTTTGCAAATTTTAAATAATTTATAATAATCATCTTTACATTTGTTTTTAGTTTTGTTACTTACTAATAGTTTTAAAAATCTTATTTGTTGTGATTCAAATTTTTCCAAGTTACTTTTGAATGTGAGTCCATAGCAGTCGAGAGCGTAACTTAATATTGGGTCAACTAATTGAAGATAAAGGCACTTAAGGGTATTACTTGGCACTTTAAAGCTTAGATGGTAGAATTTACCGAGCAATATTCTAAGTTTATTACACAAGTATTCAATATGGTTTGACCAAGAAAAGTTCTCGTCAACCTTTACTCCGAGGTATGTTACACATTTATCGCATACAATTTTATTGGCTTACTACAATTACAGTCAACATGGTTTTTATGAATGCACGTAAACTCATGTGCGTATATCGGTGGTGGTTCACCAGGTGGTAGTAAATATGGTGAGCGTATCAAAACTAGCTTAGTTTTATCTGCGTTTAGGATTATCCCGTTGTCGTGCGACCATTCAACAACTCGGTCTACGTCACGCTGCACTAGTCGACAAGTTTCGGCGAGGTCGGTGCCGGCGCGCAGCACGCACAGGTCATCCGCGAACATGTACGCTGAGCAGTTGCGTAAAACGCCGCACAAGCTGTTAACGTGCATTAGGTAGCATACAGGCCCGCATCCTGCGCCCTGCGGCACCCCGCACCTCACCTCCCCCGCGTCACTGTACGACTCGCCCACCTTTACGCGGTAACATCGCTTCGTGAGATAGTCTCTAAACCAGTTGTTAAGTGGTTCCCCCACCCCGCACTCCTCCATTGCATTTAATAAAGTATTTGTTTCTAAAGTATCAAATGCTCTTTTATAATCAAAAAATACCACTACAACAAATTGCTTTTTATTTAAATTATTATTAATTTCGTCACAAAACTTAGATAACAAGGTGATCGTACTTTTACTCTTTTGAAATCCATGTTGGCATTCACTAATAATGCTATTTTGCTGAAGATAATTTCCTAGTTGATTTACAATACACTTTTCTAAAATTTCTAAAATTTTGTCTACACTTGATAAAATAGCAATTGGCCTGTAATTGGACAATGTTTTACGATCACCTTTTTTAAAAATAGGACGCACTATAGCCTCCTTTAACTTGCTCGGACATGTATATGTACTTACGCATAAATTAATAAGACGTGCGAGCACGGGACTCACTAAATTGACCAAATATTTAAGATCAGACATGCGTATGAGATCGCTTCCGGGTGATTTATTTATATCCATACCTGTTATCACTTTCATAACATCCTGACTATTCACCGGTCGCCACCGCATACACACACTCTTCTCCTTCTACATATGTGCTTCTGCCTAACCACTTCACATCACAATCATGTTTTATATTTACTATTTCGTTTGTAAATGTTGACGAGAACTTATAACAAATATCTTTTACACTGCCTTGCATCTTAATGTTGTTTAATATTACGCTATCCAAGGATTGCTTATCCTTCCCCATCATTACATGTATTCTATCCCATAACTTTTTTATGTTGTTATTACAATCTATTATACTTTGCCTATCGTATTTATTTTTACTTTTAGTTAATATTTTATGGCATTTATTCCTATACTTAGTGTATTCTAAACGTTTAACCATATTCTTTGGTTCGTTACTCCATATCACGAAAAGTCTGTCCCTTTCTAATAACAGTTTCTTATGATCTCACGTTATCCAGCTTTTATTATTTCAGACTCCTTTGTTAATAATTTTATTACAATAACAAGCTTCATAAATATCAGCAAATATTTGTCTGAAAGATTCATATAATTCTATAGGACATTCAATTTGCAAGAGATCATCAAAAGCTATGCACGATAATGTCGCAGATGGATTTTATTATTCACCTATAATACTTAAATACTGTTTTTAGCTAATGTTATTTATATATAAACTGTTGGTATAGTCAAATGTCAATAAGTGAATGAATGAAACTATGTGCTAGACTGCTTAACCGGAACTTAGGTATCCAAAACTGGTTAAATTTATTATATTGAAACCATTTTAATTTAGCTACATATAAAGAAAATTTTAGGGTTACGTACCAAAATGGTAAAGGGTTCCGTACCAAAATGGTAAAAAGGAACCCTTATGGTGAGACTAAGTCTGTCTGTCTGTCTGTCACACCTGAATATCTCGAGAACTACTAATGCTATCAACTTGAAATTTAGAATAGTTTTAGTTGACGTTAGCCCAACTACTTTGCAAACAAGAAAAAAAAATTTGCATAGATAAAAGTCTGAAATTATTCTATGTAATAGAAATTTATGTAAAGATTACAGCAAAAATAAAACGATGTCTCTAAATAGCACAGTTTTTCAGAATTCATCAACATCATATATACGTACGAAACCCTCGGTGCGCGATTCCGACTCGCACTTGACCGGTTTTTTTTAGTTTTTGCGATACTTCTATAAGTAACCTATTATTGGCAAGTAAGCAATAAAAAAATGCCGAAAATAAAAACAAAACAAAACAATGAGCGGTCATTGACCAATCATTCGAAAATAAAAACAAAACAAAACAATGACCAAACATTCGAAAAGGATAACGTTGGTGCCTATTGTCTTAACGGTTACGTTTCGTTTCAAGACATCCACAGGAAGCCAAACCAAACTGTTTTTCTTTGGTCAACTATAAAATACTAGTTTCTCCCGATATATCCGTTGACAGAAACGGATACACGGAATCTACGTTGCCTTTTACTTGTGGTAGAGAGGAACATGTATTTTGGCGTTCAGCCCAGCTGGGTTGTTCACACGCCCCATTTTCGGGTTCCCCTTCTTTTCATTTCTTTTTAATTAAAAGAATAACGGGCCTGGCTGTCGAGCTAATTGTTCGATCTGTATGTTTGTTTCGTGTTTCAAAATTGATGAAGTTTCGTCCGTCTTTCTGACGCGGATGTGACCTGCATACGATTTTTTTTTTCTGTAACCTTGACTGCGTAAGCGAATTGTCATTTTGATCATGACGTAAAAGTCAATTAAGTTCATTAAAAACTGTGGAATAAAAGTTGTGCAAATGAAGGGCAAAATCCGTATCTTTTTAGGGTTCCATAGTAAACAAGGAACCCTTATAGTTTCGCCATGTCTGTCTGTCTGTCTGTCTGTCTGTCCGTCCGTCCGTCTGTCCCCAGCTTAGCTCAGAGACGCTTAGTCCTAGAAAACTGTAATTTGGCATGGGTATACATAGTAATCATGCTGAAAAAATAGTAAAATAAAATTATGAAAAACATTTTTTTTTAGGGTACCTCCCTTACACGTGAAATGGGGATGATATTTTTTTTTCTCGTCTGTTCCATAGTGTGGGGTATCGTTGGATGGGCCGTTCAAAAATATTGTGGGTTTGGCAAAACCATTTTTCAATTAAGGGATCCGTTTGCGTAATATTAAGCTTTAAAGTGCTATTTTTTGTTAGAGTCAAGTGTCGTCCCCCCCCTTGCCAGCTAAATGGTTGGTTTTGGATATGTGAAAAAATTCATGGCAATACTATATATAACGAAATTAAAAGGAAAACTATCACAGCTAAGTAGGCTTCACAAGCTAACGAGTAATAGTCGACCAACTTAAATTTGCAGTTGGAGAATTGACCGTAACGTATATCGATGTATGGGAGAGCATGTTTTTCAACTACAATGTTAAGTTTGTTTTTGGGATAAATTCATCCCAACTACGGAACCCTTCATTGTGCGTGGTCCGACATGCACTTGGCCGGTTTTTTTAAATAGGTCCAATTAGGCGATCGCAACGGGTACACGGTCCGGGGCTAATGCTACTAACAACTTTGTCCTGAAATTGTAATTGAAACTCAGCTTAATCAGAGCTTTCAAGCGTTTTCTTATTCTACTAATGAACAACGATCCAGCGGCGGTTAAGACGTAGTTGACGCTAACGATCGACCGAAACATTTTAAGTTCCATTCTGCTAACACGATCGAACACCAACCAGACTTTATGAGACATTAACTCATATTTTACAAACATTTTGACACACACAAGTTAACTCTAAAAGCTATTATAACATAAAATGCTGAAAAGCAATGTATCGAATCATTTTGTACCAATTCGGGTGATAAATATGTAAAAGTAACAGTGTTAATCGACTTTAGTTGCTGACTGACCAAGTTCACTCTAAGTCTTATGTTATATTTTCTATGTGCAACAGTGTTCGTTCTCGGTCTGATAATATCAGAAGCGGTTTGTGTTATAGAAATTAACTGATTGACGTATTATTAATTAAACAGTACCCACTAAAATCCTGTTCCAATTTAAACACACATTTCATTTGCGTCGCTATATACATCCATTTCGGAAATAGTCTCTAAAAGCAACGCAAACACGTTACATTAACTTTACATTTTCAAATGATGCTTGAGTTGCTATTTCCGGCATTTAAATCAAATAAAATCAAATCAAATCTATTTATTTGCCATAAATGTTGGTACAATTTCGGATTTATACAGATCCATAACACTTAGTCATAACAATGTGACATGCAAACATTTGGGTTTATAAATAAGTAGTCATAATTATTGTCACCTACACACAAACTTAAACTCACGCATAATCATTTTTTCTCTATAGTTATAATCAATATCAATTGAGTAGAAATATATTTACATTAATAGAACAAAAAAAAAACACTTAAATACTATTAACGTCAGAGGGAATTATATTAAGTATATTTATTATTTATTTTTAAATCTCATATTAAATATGTCTCTTACTGAGTAGAAATTATTTTCCCTTAACCATACTTTAAGACACCTCGTAAATTTATTGGCTGGTAAGATTGTAATACTCTCAGGTATAGCATTAAATACGCGACCACACATTGCATAGCTATTCTTACTGTATAATAAATAAAGCAATATAATAAAGCATTTAGAACTCTTTTTCTTAGCAGTAAAACACTTTTTACGATTGCTATAGATAAGAGTAACGAGTTTATACGATTTTTCTTAAAAAAACACTTTTTTATTTCACAGGGTGGACTGAGTTATTAATCTGATACTTTATGAGTGTTAATGAATGAATATTCTCAAAAGAAATCCGCCATGACTGTCTAGTCGTGCTCGTGGGTGTCGCAAATAAAATAATTTTCTTTCTTTTCCTACAACCTCTAGCTAATCTAAGAATTGTATCATAGACATTTGGGAATTGTATCATAGGCATAGGAGAAGCCCTGGGCGTCGGGAGTCGCAGGCCGATTCCCGGCCACCGTAGGCGCGGGCTTGGGGACGGTAAGCTATGGGTACGAGTAGCTCGCCGTCCGATAAGGACCAGGCCCGGGTCAACGGCGTATTGTGTTCCACGTGCGCCTCAAAGAGATCTAAGCACCAACTGACGGGATCCGGTAGGGCCAATGCCTGCCAGGGTTGCGAGTTTGTCCGAAGTGGATATCGTGGCCCTGGCACACAGGCAACTAAAGGAGCACGTGTGGGTTTTAGTCAGTAAAAGTCTGACACGCCCCCTCCCGCTACGCCCAGAGCGGGAGAATTTGATAATTTCCCACCCAAAAAAAGGCATTTGATTTTCATAAAATACAGTGATACAACAGCTGATGGAATTAACATGAGTGCGGTCGTAAAATTATGTTCCTCATGACTTGTAACAGATAGATAAGTCTAATTCCGGTAGCGAACATCAACAACGACAACTTTTCTTAGAATGATCGATAACCAAAACTCATGGAATAAGCAATTTGTCAATTTAAGAAGAAGGCTTCATTCATCATTGGATTTACGTGATATGACTTCTAATAAAGGCACCTATTTTTAGATGAATCCTTAGAGCTTACTTACAATGTCCCTGTCGTCATGTTTTGCTGGAACCTCTGAGTTCGTACTGTAGGTTGTTGTCAATACAACCGAATTCGGAAACTCGAAAAAAGCTTTTATCTCAGAAATTATTGTAAATACAAAAATTCTAAGAACCTTTCAAGACAGGGGGCTAAAATGGACGCTTTGGTAGAATCATAATACGATCTGCGTACTCATACCCTGCAATTCATCTGTTTGACAGTTTTGTATGGAGTTTCGTAAAATGTTCCACAAAATATGAATTGCTTTATTGAAGTCTAATGTCAAATAGCAGCTGTCAAACAGATGAATTGCGGGATGTACCTATGAATTCTTTGCAGATCATAATATTAAAAAATAAAAAAAAAATAAAAAATAAGAGCTTTATAAACGCCAAAAAAAAATTTTGGCGTTTTAAAAGATGATTTATAACGCCAAAAAATAATCAGAACTGTCAAAAAAATAACGCTGACTTATGATGATAAGTTATCGTTATTTGGAAATAATACTAAGTATATTTGTTTAATTTTTCACCTATTGTGGTATAGTAATTTTATTCTAGGTAGATACATCGTCTTTACATGTAGTTAAGGTACATATGTTAAATATTGTAAAACATTTTAAAAGAGTAATTGTTGCCCTGTCCGTTTGGTGCCGGACGTAAAGAATAGCACTATCCCATTTCTTCCCGTGGGTGTCGTAAAAGGCGACTAAGGGACTTACTAGAGAATGGGCAGCAGCGTTCTCTATGCATTTTAACACCATACTGCGATCGCCAACCCGCCTGCCAAGCGTGGAGATTATGGCAAAGCCCCCTTTAGGGGAGGCCTATGTCCAGCAGTGGACGTTTTTGGGCTAAAATGATGAGGATGAATTATTGCCCATACTTCTCCATACAAAACTAACCTTTGGAAGGGGCGACTAGAATCAATTCTATTTTCTTGTCAATGACGTTCAAAAATGCCTTTTAAAAGCTTATTTGAAATAAATGATTTGATTTTGGCTTTATATGTTTTGAAGAAAGAAGATTAAAAGAAAATGGCAGGGTTTTATTTCTTGAGCTGGCTTAGATATTGTTTTTTTTAAAGGTCAATTGGAGCGTCGCTCTTGTCGGCTAAAAACAAAGCGTTGCCAAATGATCTTTTAAGCGATTATGTTTATAAAATGAATGTTGGTGATTTTTTCTTTTTGCTGTTTTTGTTTTTTATGTATTCACGCTTTCTATGGGAGAGATTTCGTGAAAGGGACCAACGTGTGTAGAGAGGAAGTGACAGTTGAGACAGTTGAGCATGGAATAAGTTAGTATTTTTAAATAGCATGGAATTAGTTTTACCTACTTTATATTTTTTTACTTTATTTTTTTTTCCCATGGGAAGAAAGCGTGAGTGTTTGTATGTGTATGTCTGTGTATTTTATAATAACATGGAATTAGTGTACTCATGGAGTTACTAAGTACTACATAGATTGTTAGTACTACATAGATTGTAAGTACTACATAGATTGTAAGTACTACATAGATTGTTAGTACTACATAGATTGTAAGTACTACATAGATTGTAAGTACTACATAGATTGTAAGTACTACATAGATTGTAAGTACTACATAGATTGTAAGTACTACATAGATTGTAAGTACTACATAGATTGTAAGTACTACATAGATTGTAAGTAGAAGGGGTCGAATTTCGACCAGTGGGCGACCAATAGTAATGAATAATTATTCGAATAAATATTACAGTATTGAGATTTTATAATTTTGAGGTTAATTTCTGTCGCTGTTCAGTAGCTTTATCCCAAGGTGAGATGTCAGATGTTACACATTTATTTCGTTGTTTTTTTTTTCACTCAAAGTTAATTCTGTTGAACCATCAAAAATGTGTTATTAATGCTTACTCCAATCTACGCAAAACCAAAAAGAAAGCTGTGCCGTACATTATTGAAAGTTATTAAGATGTCGTTACTGCACATTTTACAAAACCCAAGGAAAAAGTGTTTTATTTTAATCCGGTAATCACTCAAGGAAATTCACCTAAAAACCGTTTCCATAATCCCTAAACGTAAATAAACCAAGACAATTTATCATCAGTCTTTTCTCTCACAAATAAAATGAGGCAGATGGAGTTCCCTAAAAAACATTTACGCAAAGTGACAGGACCGCTTTCAAAATGGACGAAATCCCATCCGCCGTGGTTTACGTATCGGTACGAGGAACCGAGATACGGATTGAGGTGTACCTACGCTGCCTACCGATATTGTTTTCTGATACGTCTCTGAAATTGTGTGACGTAATTTATTTGCAGGTGCTAGATATTGTGGGAAATTCGGGTTAAAGTGGAAATATTCTAGATTTCAGTTAAGGACTGGATAGGCAATGAGGTATCAGGTAGTGGAAGGTGGCGAAATTGAAAATATCTCTCATAATCATAGCGTAATAGATAATTAGTTATAGGAAATGCTTTAGTGTACATCAAGACAATAATGAATAATGATGTTTCTACCTTTGATTATTTATGTTCGTGAACGGGCGCCATCAGTAGGGACTGGTCACCTCTTAGCGGCCTTGGCTTATTTTAATTTAATTTTTGAATTGTTTTGTTTTTTAATCTTTTTGTTATGGACGCTTTTGACGTTTTGCATCGTTCTCACATGTTTAATTTCAACACGAATGATGTAACCAATATTTTGTAACCATATGTTAATTTAAAAGACTGTCCGTGGAGTTTCTTGCTCGTTCTTCTCCATAGGTACCTACTAAGCTTTAGAATGGGCAACTAGCTTCATCTTTATGACTGACTGACCCCTTGACAATTCAAAAGTGCCTGTAATTGGTTTATTTGAAATAAATGGTTTGAGTTTGAGTTTATACAGGATTTTTGAGATGGGGCAGTAAGGGCAGCTACCTTAACCGTTGTAGCTACAGGAAAACGGCTTTAAGAGACTGTCTCATTTCCTATGAAATGTATGGGAAAAGTTTTTTGCGATTTATGACTATTTTAGTACTCAAACCTCAATTGGTCCGATAGAAGTTTTTGATCCTTATAAGAAAGAGGATCGGTTGGCATAAAAAAAAGTGTTTGTGAAAATTTACCATTTTCCTGCTGACGGTACATTTTTTTCAAAATCTGTGAATGCAGATCAAAATTTCTCAAAAAGTTAAGGACAGTCTCTTAAGACCGTTTTCCTGTAGCTAAAACGGTTAAGGTAGCCGCCCTTACTGCCCCATCTCAAAAAATCATTCTGTATATCTAGATAGAGGGTCGCGCTGCAAAATAGATAAAACAAACAACAGCTACGTTGCTACAGCAACCACGCCTCGTCATTGTGCTATAATTGTATTATTCTAGTCTGCGTGCATTTTGCGGCCAACAGTTGGACTCAATTTTTTTCGACGAGTTCACAGCTTTGTCGGTCTAGCCAGTCATATTTATGTATTTGGTTTCTACCTACACTGGACTATTGGAACGTTTGTGTAAGAATGACAACAGCAATCAGACACAAAAAAGCTACCTTCAGTGAAGCCCACTTAGGCTGGAACTCGATCCGTGCGCAGTTTTCCCTGCACCGGAAATTGAACGCGTTACCAAATTGCTACCCCGTAGAAAGTACTTTTGGAACAAAAATCGGAATCAACGAAGAGGATACCTTTGAACGGGAGGGATATCCGAGGATGCACGTAGAGTGTAAAAAGAAGATATAGTAACTAAATCCATGTTCCTACCTGTGATCAAAACTTGCTTTGACGATGGCATGAAATAGGATTGGGAAATCGAGCGACAAATATGTTAGGAACAACAAAACTCTTGATTATTCTAGCCATCTCGATCAGGGCTTTTGATGACTTTACAGTATAATCACATACCTATCCACGTTCCAGTTTTGGTCATAGGCACAGAGCATGGAATCGCGTCTAGAGGCGGCAGAAGTAATTTAATAAAATTCGTTCCGTCCAAAGTCCGTTGAGCACACAACTCAACACATGGACCGCTTTTGTATGAAGTTAGTTGTCTAAAAACTGACGTTTTAATACGTCATAAGCTGTTGCCCACGACTTCGTCTGCAATCCAGGAGGAAAAGTAGCTCATTTTCTTCTCCAGGTCATGGTCTACCCATGTGTCGAATTTCATCAAAATCCATTCAGTCGTTTTAGCAAAAAAGCAAAACAAACAAAGAAACTCACTTTCGCATTTATAATATACTAGCTGCGCCCCATGGTTTCACTAGAATAAGTCTCGATCGCGTGGGAATATCGGGATAAGAGTATTCAAACTCAAAGCATTTATTTCAAATAAAGGCTTCTACATACTGGCGCGACACGCGACGTGACACAAAGGCCCCGCGTGTCGCGCTACGAGCGGTGCCTTTGTGTCGCGTCATGAGTCGCGCTGGTCTGTAGAAGCCTTAAAGCAATTACAGGCATTTTTTTTTCATCAATTACCAAGGTTTTTATAGTTGCAATCAATCAAAAATATTTTTGTTTTACATAAGCCTACATGGGCACTTATGAAACGTCAGAAGCTAGGTGCACGGTTCCAATTGGTCGTTTCCTATGGAGAAGAGCCGGCAAGAAACTCCACGGTTGATCTTTTAAAAAAAAATGGCTTTTACAATGTTTTCAAATTACAGTGTTAATAGGTATGAGAGGACAGCGTAGGCTTGTCAAAAGTATCAGGTACTTAACAAAATAGAAAATGGCCTACAGATCTACAGTCTATTAAGCCTACGACGTCCTCTCATTAACAAAAAACAATATAAAATATGATTAAAATAATAAAAGTTAGAACCTTGTTGAAATTAAAATTGCAGATAATATGATAATGTCAAATAAAAAAACATTATGTTGAAGTTTGTAAAAAAAAAGAAAAAAATAAATTTAAAAAAAAACATCGTAATTTGGGAGCAGTTAATAGACATTTACATAGTTTTGCCATTAATGAGGTACCAGGGAAGCCACATGTAAAGAAGGAATGAATGCCAAACTTCCTTGTCTTCAACGTAGTCCTTAATCTTATAATATGCTTTTTTGCTAAGGGCAAATCCTGTCCTAATCCAGGTTATGGTATACCCATGTGCCAAATTTCATCTGAATCCGTTCAGTCGTTCTAGCCTGAAAGCGTAAAAAACAAATAAACAAAACAAACATTTTCGTTTTTATAATACTATGGTTAGGATAGTTACGATTTGTGTCTCAGTGCGACTAAACGGTGACATGTTTGGTGTATATTGACAATGCCGCCTCTAGCAGTGGCCGCCGAGGCGTCTCCGTGCTCTGGGATCATTTATATCACATTTTTTTTCCACCAAGATAGGTAATCGTATCAGGAATTTCCCAGAAGCAGCTCGGAGTTTGGATTTGTGTCCGATTAATGGCTGTCAAAATCAGTGATAATAAAAGTAAAAAGAGGTAGTTAGGTTATACGCGGTCCGCAAGTGGCACGTCTCGTCAAAACTTGACTAATTAGCTTAGTTACGTATCATCTTGTCTCTTTTTCGCTCCCGATAATTACGACATGCCATCTTACTTTCACGTGTCATCTAATAGTATGACATTGTGCCTTTTTTGAAGATTGAATGTTGGGTAGGTAACCTATTTATCTCTCTTTCCTTAAGGCTTCTACATACTGGCGTGAATTGTCGCGCGACGCGACACCGGTAGAACAATTTCCTTGAATTTTTCATAGAAATTGTTCTACCGATGTCGGGTCGCACGAGAAATCGCGGCAGTATGTAGAAGCCCTATTACTTAATTTATCATTAGTCAAAATATTGTTGGAAAATCTGCCTACTCCTACGGAAGACGAGGAATACAGGCGTCCTGTTATGTAATGTAGTGGATGATATTATTAACATCAAGTTTACATTAAAGAATACGGAAATAAAGTTGTCAACCCCAATCAATAGTCTACAAAATAATGTGTTTACCTACACATATTGTACCCTATTCCTTGCCCCTCCGTATGTTTCCCTGTAATTCGCCATTATTAATAAAGTTCCCCTAAGGGTCATCATTATCGACATCAGAAGAATACGCTTTATTGCAGAGCTTGTAAATCGACGGTACGTTCAAATTGTCGGTGAGGGAAACAAGTTAACTACACTAAACGATACAGGTGATGTTGAAGAAGTAGCACAGCGAGGAATGGGGACAGGTGAGCGAGAAATGAGCTAAGATAAGAAAAGACGACGGCGGAATTAAACTAGAATAGGTTTTATAACAGTTGGTTACTAAAGTAAAACATCTTAGTCGTTAGATTAGATTCATGAACAGAAACAGAATGTCTTAAGCCTTCTATATGTAATATTTATAAACGTATCTTAAAGATTATGCTGTCGGTACGATAATATAAAACCATTGAAAACAACACGTAGTGCTAAGTCATTTTGGGTTTGTGACTTACCAGGGTTTTAGTTTTGTCCGTGTAGTGCCGGACGTAAAGAATAGCACCTCCCTATTTCTTCTCGTGGGTGTCGTAAAAAGCGACTAAGGGACTTACTAGAGAATGGTCAGCAGCATTCTCTATGCATTTTAACACCATGCTGCGATCACCAACCCACCTGCCAAGCGTGGCGATTATGGCAACCCCGCTTTGCGGAGGCCTATATCCAGCAGTGGACGTCTTTCGGCTGGTATGATGATGATGATGATGAGGGTTTTAAATGCTGCCTCTTGATGCAGCATCGGGCAAAAGCAATACGATTTGTTTTTCCAGTAAGTTATTTGTAGGGAACCAATTTTGCATCGTACTATTGACGAGCTTTACTAATCTTACTGAAACAAGTTCTTTATATGGCGCACTTTGCGAATTTAAGAAGAAATGGGTCAGACTTTACCCCTTACTTAAACAAAACTACATCGAAAGACCAAATAAAGTTGTCTTCAAAATAAATTACATTACGCCTATCATCAATTCAAGCTTGTTAGACGACAAGATTAGATTATGTTCTGATTACAAGTCTATTTCTGAGTACATGAAATACATTACCTGAAATTAGATTCGAGACTGCAAGATCCAACCTAAACTAGGTTAGAATAGGACTGTCAGAAAAAGTAATTTCACCACGGTACTATCTTAGGACCGGTTCATAGTTACAAAGAGAATTAAGAAGAATAGTGAAATATATAGGTACTTACAGTAGAAAGATGTTGTGATTGTAAGAACTCTCCTGTACCTGTAATATGAAAAAAAGGTTTATATTAGTAATTGATCATCGATATTTTTATCGTCGTTCATTTCACCTGAAAGACGTCACTGCTGGATATTGGCCTCCCCCAAGCATCGCCATTTCAAACGATTCTGTGCTTCTCTTACCCAGCGGATTCCTGCGGTCTTCACCAGGTCATCGATATTGACAGTGAAAAAAATTATTAAGATAAAAAGAGATTGATGAAATAATGATAATGTTAACAAAACAGAAAACATTTGAAATACACTGTCAATTTAAGATTCAAAAACTCAACATTTTCGAATCTTAAAAGTTGATAGTGTCTTTTTAAGTTCTGTTGCAAAAATTTACGCTCGTTCTCTAGGAATATGTGATGCGAACATTGCTTAAGGCGACGATAAGGGACTTTTAATGATTTTATACTGAAGATCACGTCTAAACGAGTAGTGTTAATGATTTTAAAAAAAATTATTATATGTTAAATTAGAGCATTTTCTCAATAATTTAATATGTGAATATTTTAGATTATGTTTATATTACATAGTGAAATTAATTTGTAAAGTTATGTCTAACGCGGACAAAAAACTGAGAATGGCGCAAAATCTACCGCACGTATTTTTCTGAAACCTTCACCAATTTAAAGATAATTTAATATTAATCTTTTAGTATACGCGTTTTATTAAAATACCTTTTGTTTTGTGTATAATAAATTAATAATGCGTCGAATTGGGGACAGCGCTCCTTAATGGGCGAGTCCTATTACTGGCTGAACGTACGACACGTTGCGTGAGCTCAGTACAGAACACGCAAGCTAACTACTCAAGGTCACTGGCATATATCTCCGTCTTAAGTTCTAATGAAACAAATATTCTCACTACTTCCTAGCTTATGTTGCCAACAACTAATCCGAATATATCCAGCTTCAAGCCCAACTTATTTGGTTCGGTATCTAAGCGAGCTATAACTCAGCTCAGCTCACGTTACTTCGTTCCCAACTTTAACGGTTTAATTAAACAACAAGCGATTACTTGCAAAGTTTTACAAATTTATATAATGTTTACGTGGGCAGTAGACGTTGTAATCATTTAAGGACTGTTTTCTGTTTGTTTAACTCGATTGTTTGTTAAGCTCTGACTGTGTGAGAGAGTTTAGGTGGAATTGTATTTGTCTAAAGTAGGAGAAAGGCGAAACGGTATAAGGAGCGTTGGCAGACCAATAGCCAGGTGGGTGGACGATTTATGGAAGATCGCGGGGAAGACCTGGATGAGACTTGCTTAAACCAGGGAAGCACGGCACAAAAGGGAGGAGGCATAGTACTCAGCAGTGACTGGAACAAGGTTGCCAATTATGATGATGATGATGAGGAGAAAGTAACCATAGCCAATGAAGAAGATTAATTATTTGGTAAATTAGAAAAAGTTCTGAAGTTTACCAAAGGGTTAGTTTTGCTAATTGGAGCATAACTTTATAAGCTGTATAAGAAAAATAAAGAAACTCAAAGTATAGGAAACAAAAAAGACCAAATGACTGACGTTCTCTAGTTTACGTACTTGTAAACATGGCGCGATACGTCATTATGACCGAAAAAAATCTTGTTTCTTAGATTGTTTTCTTTAAACCTCACATACTAGGTAGTATGTCTGTACGAAGCCTGAAGAATATTCTTGTCAAGGTTTCCAGCCATAAACTTATTGGTACCGTCAACCAGTTATCCCTTGCACTACAAACCTGATTTTACCAATGAAACTAAACGCGATCAGATTAACTAAACCGCGTTCAAGATCTATCAGTGTCATCATAATTGTTGGGGAATCTTTACACTGACAGCTCTTGAACGCAGTTTCGATGTGCTGGATGTCTTACAGGTACAACACAACGTAAAGCCGCCGTTAGTATTAAATTGTTTCCACTGATGTGGTTGACTGTACTAATATTTATTTACGCCAGAATTTAAAGTCGTTCGTCGATTTATCGTCAACATTTTCATATTTTTATCGACATTCGACACCGACTGTAATAAACTTTCTGAAATAGGTTTCAATTTTTTTCGACGCTCGTTTATGAGTTTTGTTACATTTGTAAAATAAAGGGTTTGTAATAAAACAATATTCGTAAATTGTCGGGGTGGTTGAAGGTTTTTAGTTTCTGCAAGTGATAGTGATAATCTAGAGAATTGTAGAGGGTTGGCTGAAAAAGATGTTTTGCACATAATTTTGGCCATATCTATACTCCGATTGAAATACAATTAGACATTTAAATAAAATATCTTTTTTACCGTCCGTTCAATCGATTTTGACTTCTATTGCGTTGGTAGCATGACCAATGACAGGTGTAATAAACAGTTGGTATTGTAACTACGTTTTTGCTTTTAATGCCATCCTTATGCTTACGGAATAGAAGTCAAAATCGGTTGAACGGACTGTAAACAAGTTTATTTAAATGTCTAATCTTATTTCAAACGGAGTATAGATATGGCCAAAATCCATCAATCTTATTTCAAATGGAGTATAGTGTAAAAAAACTAGCCAAGTGCGAGTCGGACTCGCGCACGAAAGGTTCCGTACCATTATCTATAAAAATGGCAAAAAAATCACGTTTGTTGTATGTGAGCCCCCTTAAATATTTATTTTATGCTGTTTTTTTTGTATTTGTTGTTATAGCGGCAACAGAAATACATCATCTGTGAAAATGTCAACTGTCTAGCTATCACTGTTCATGAGATACAGCCTGGTGGCAGACGGACAGACAGACAGCGGAGCCTTAGTAATAGGGTTCCCGTTTTACCCTTTACTAAGAGAATGACTAGGCAATAAGGTTAGCCGCTGACAGAAGCGTGTTCTTTTTTTTTTGTAGGGTTCTCGTGGGTGACCTTGACAGGTCTTCAATATTTAACCGGTCAATCCTGTAGCTTCCTAAAACCCCCACTCAGGGGCGAATTCCTTAAATTACGAAGCGACTGCACGCTAAGGGCTCACCGTGTGGGGTACGAACCTCGGTTTCACATCACTTGGGGGGGACAGAAAGTTGGGACAGGCTGCATTATAGCTGTGCGTCGGGGATGTTCGCGGATGCGCATGTAGATTGTTTCTACACAACCATGCGCAAAAGGTGCGCTTCCATGGTGCGCAGGGTGCGGGACAGCTCCAACAGTATCCTAAGCATGATTTCACGTCGTCTAGACTGTTTTTCATGGGTCGCTGTTGTGCCATCTCACATGGGTTGCCACAACGGTGACCACTACCATTTGTTTGTTTTTGTGAAGTGTCAGTTCTTACTAATATAGTTGTAAGTCTTACTAATCATTTTTGAGTCTAAGATACTTGAATAAAGATAATTCTATTCTATAGCTGGATAGTTATTATCATCAGTGGAATTTAAAGCTACAGGCTCGGCTACGGCGCAGGCTGGCGCTTCGTCGAGCAAGGGACGGGAGAAGTGTTTTCGTTGAGAAACACACTATTTCCATAATAGTGTGTTTCTCAACGAAAACACTTCGTGTAAAACAAACGTGCGTGAATCGTTCAGAAACAACTAGGTTAGGTTTATGTTCATATTCCAATGATAATATCACGGGAGACAAGCTGTGATGTTTATTTTTATGGTAGAAGAAATTCCAAATATGTTTGACATGACGTAGAATTCCGGAATGGTGTTATAGTAGGTATTCAATGGTAGTACAACTTGCATAATAAGTAGTATTTGAATTGTAACCTGTGATGCATTAGCTAAACTGAAGTTAAGAATATTGTAAATATTCTTATCATTAAAAAAAAATACTTTAAGTACTTTGTCTTACAAAGAAAACACCTACTTAAGTATCCCTGTCAAAAACACTACACCAAAATATTATCTTAGGTACATCCATCAGTAAACTTCGAAGAGACAGACTCATAAAACGACACACACGACCCCCCTCCCCCACCACATTATGCTCCATTACCCCAACACAAACTGTCAGTCACATCGTAACCATTCCATTCGACGGTAAATCCTTGTCATTTACGTGGGAGTGTGCCTAAATACCGTATAAACGTGTGCCGAAATTAAGCAGAGAGCTTTCTGTCTGTAATTTTAGGGAATGATGTTGATGAATAAGTTTTTAATGGGGGGAATGTCAGGCTTGGTGACGGGAAGTTATAATGATGTGGTGGGGTTTCAAAGCAGAGATAACAATCTTAAATTCTACCATCTATCGAAATTTCGGGAATGTTCTTAGGCAATCCCGGTATTCCAGGCCTGCTCTCGATGTATCTTTCCTTTTTAGGGTTCCGTACCCAAAGGGTAAAACGGGAACCCTATTACTAAGGCTTCGCCGTCTGTCTGTTTGTCTGTCTGTCACCAGGCTGTATCTCATGAGCCGTGATAGTTAGACAGTTGACATTTTCACAGATGATGTATTTCTGTTGCCGCTATAACAACAAATACTAAAAAATAGAATAAAATAAATATTTAAGGGTTTCCTATACAACAAACGTGATTTTTTTGCTTGTTTTTACTCTATATTGATAACGGCAACAGGTAGACGCTTGTAATATTAACAGAATATGTAGATATATATTGCCTTTGAAAATAAATAATTAAATTAAAATAAAACAAATATTTCAGGGGGGCTCCCATACAACAAACGTGTTTTTTTTTGCCATTTTTATAGATAATGATACGGAACCCTTCGTGCGCGAGATCGACTTGCACTTGGCCGGTTTTTTATTCTTTTTTACTTGTATTAACTGTGTTATAGTATTTTTTATCAAACAGTAGTTACCGTGGCTGATTCAAGTCTCGGCGCAAGAAAAGGTCACCTATCTGCAGACTCACCGTGGTTGGCGACCTGCATGGTTGTGTACACTGGTGGCTAAGTGCTGCGACTTACGAGTTGTACGTCATAGGATTGAACCCAGAGAGGCGCTTTAATTTGTGTAAATTATTTCATCACCACTGCTCTCAAAACGGTGAAGGAAAACATCGAGAGGAAACTGTCATGTCCTAGAACCAAAAATTCGAAGACATGTGACATCTACCAACCCGCACTGGGCCCGCGTGGTGGATTACGGCCCGCTCCCTCTCACCGAGAGGAGGCCTGTGTCTCAAAAGTGGGAACATTGTAGGCATTTATGCTATTTTTATTTATTTATAGTTAATCAAAACGGTGCAACATAAATTACATGAATGAACATAGAAGCATAAAACATATTAATAACTAGCTGCGCCCAGCGGTTTCACCCACGTAAGTCTCGATCTCGTGGGAATATAGGGATAAAAAGTAGCCTATATGTTAATTCAGGGTGTCAGCTACCTCGATACAAAATTTTATCAAAATTAATCTAGCCGTTTTTACGTGAAAGAGTAACAAACATCCATCCATCCATACTTACAAACTTTCGCATTTATAATATTAAATTAAGTAGGATAACATATTTTGTATAAATGTTATACAGATTCAATTTAATTTAATTTTGCATTGTTAAAACTAACATGGAACAGTAGACTCTCATTGCATACTTTCTCTCACAGAACACCAGACATATACGCATATTTTTTTCTCCATTTATCCGCAAATACATCACATTCAGGGTTGGCAGTCAGAAGGGCGTTGAGCATCTTCAAAGCACGACACACTGGGGGTCTGGCTCCTTCGTATTTTCTATGACTCCTTAGACAGTAGTTATAATTATCGAAACCGATATACATGTTACTGATAGTTGATAATGCTACTAGGCAATAAAAACGAGGAAGTTTGAAACCCAATTTTTATGTAGCCCATATAATTTTTCCCCCATTTTACAATCCCAGAACGTTATCTCCATTCGTCATCATCTCACCACTTGAGTTTCATCTTGAGAAAGATAAGCCGATAACTCATTTCATCTTTCATTCCCGAACAAAGCTAAATCAAATAAAAGTAATCATACTTTTAAAGGGAATTTACATTATTTTGAATTCTCTTTCTGAATCTGTCCGATGTAATTTACATTTGACTTACGACTGAAAAATTATTTATTTGAGAAGGGAAGAGCTGTAAATTTCTTCTCATCTTTAATTTATTAGCATACATCAATATTTGCCTTTTTTATCAATTATAATGATAAAATTCTTCAGAACATTTACGTAATCCGGAAACAAGTGAACAGAGCCGTATCTGTAAAGAAATTTAATATTGGATAATGAGAAATCTTAACTTGTTCACATGTCATTGTAGGTTTTTTTTTTAGGGTTCCGTAGCCGAACTGAAAACCCGTTGAACTATTTATCAATATGCTACCTATACCTAATAAAAATCAAAGACTGTCCCAAAAGAAGTTCCATCAGGGTTTTCCATCATTAATGTGGCAAATATGTTAGCCCAAAGGTATCAGACTCCTAAAAGGGAAAGTCTGAGACAACTCGGTACTAAATTGATGACAGCCGAAATTTGTATCAGAAATAGTGCGTTCTTACAATGTCGATTACAGCCTAGTTCAGTACCCCAAGTGTAAATTTGCAAGAGAGTAAACGTAACTATGTCGTTTGTGTTAAAATTTGACCGATAGATCATAATGCTAAGAGTATAAGAGTGAGGATAAAAATCTTAACGCAAACGCGCTAGTTACGTTTAATCACTTGCAAATTTACACTCGGGGTACTGAAATATTCTCTCGAAATTCGTAAGATCGAGAGAGTAAAACTGAAATCAAATGGCTCGTTCGGTACTTGAGTTCTGTCAGGCCTTTTTTAAATCAAACCGTAATGAATTTCTTGTCTATCTTCATGTCAAACCGTAGTCATTGTCAGTATTTAATAAAAAGGGGCCTGCTTGATATTAAAGATTTCTAAGCAATCTGTTTTCTGTTATTCTAATAATACGAAATAAGGGTTTTAATTTGGTAAAGTACTGTCAGAAAGATTCTAAAAAACTGAGCGATATTGCTTTAATCTTATAATTAAATTCTATTAAAGTCTAAAATTTTGATTATCTTCGTTTTTTCATTATTCTTACAACACTCTGCCCGTGCAATATAAGAATGCACATATTGTTGGGACTGTCTCGGTTTTGCAGTACATCGGGCATGTTTGCGGAAGCGCGAATAGATGACTTTCATGCCATCATGCGCAAACGGTGTGCTTCGATGTTGCGGCGATTCAGGGGTAGCCCGAACAGTATTTTAGCTACACTGGCGGACAAGGTTGATGGACCATTTATCAGGCTCTGGGCTGGCAGACATGTGCGTGCATATGTTCATGTAGCTAATTAATGTATAATTATTGTATTTTTAAGTTATTGAGTTTACTAACATACTTAGGCTAAGTTCATACCAACACACAAATTTTGAATTTGAATTTGAATGCCAAAGTAAGAAGCAAATTGTAGAAGGTATTAAACCAAAAATCAATTACTCACTCATTGATGTATAATAGGAAGACATCGTACGCGCTCCTCGACGTGGATCGCATACATTAGGGGAAAAGAATACAATTGACCTTAGTCACAATCGAACTGGCGTTTGTGTAGCACGTATTAGTGACAATTATTGGTATCTCGTTCCCGCTGTAGCCCGCGTAATATGTCTCTCTATTTCGGTTTTCGAGCACATGACGCACGACATCGGGAAATGTAGTTGTGTAGGGGAGGGGTGTGTTTACATGTAAGTGTTTCTAGTCCATTTAATATTTACGTGATGTTAGAGAGTGGCCTATCTTCCTATTTAATACATCAATGTACTCACTAGAAGAATTTACACATTACTTGCAAGCTTAATTGTTGGAATGATCTGTAATTATGCTAATTATTATTATTATACGCTAAACTAGAACGGCCGAAGCCAATTACACTATTTAAAGTCATAGAAAAATATTAATAGAAAGACAACAAAAGATAAACTTGACAACACAGCAAGTGGCGCCGTCTATTACTGTTACGAAGTTACTGGAATCACCGAAAAGGTCGGATAAAATTGACACAGGCTGGTGACAGTCACTCGAGCAGAGCGTCGCAAGGTTGAATCGATGGTTGCGTGGCGGCTGTCTTCTGATGACAGAAGAAAATGTCAGGTAAGCTACTGTTATACCACGACCACGACGAACTGCTATATTCCGTCACTATCTGAATTATATTGAAGCTGATGAACCACTAATACAATGACCAGTTCTGGTAAAGGCTACCCTGCGTTAAACTTATTATAAGACAAAACTACTGGCGACTCTTTATAGAATATAATACTCTTTATTATGTACACCATAAAAGTTACATATATAAATGTTTAAATTTTACATAGGGTGACACAATGGGCGGTCTTATCGCTAAAAAGCGATCTTTTACAGACAACCTTTGGATGGATTAAAGCGAGCAGGAGAGACAGCAGGTAGGGCATACCATAAACAATAAAAACATACATACACAAAGCATACACTTATCTAATAAATATATACATATATACAATAATACACATGAAACAAGAGCCGGGATAACTGTATTATGTAATGATGATGTTTAAGAACAGAGGAAGTGTTTTTTTTTTACCTGAATCTAAAAAGAGGACAAAGATTAAGCACGCCTTACCGACACGGGCAAGGCATTCCATAACCGCACTGCTTGAACTGTAAAAGACTTGTCATAAAAGCTAGTGGAATGCATCGGCATCTCTAGTCTCAAGTTTTCCGGTGACCTCAGATATCTATTATGTGTGTCATGAAGGAACTTGAAACGTTCTTTAAGATAAGAAGGGGTTGTAGGATTGAAAAGAATACTGTAGAGCTGAAATAAGATATGAGAATTCTGGCGAAGACGTATGGATAACCACTTGAGCTTTGTACGGAATCCTCTTTATCACCAAATCAAGACAACAAAAAATCTAGTGCACTCTTGCCTTGTTTCCAAACAACAACATTAGAACTAGCCCTTATTCTATAATCAAACTCAACTAGGTACATGCATCCTTGGCATCCAATATTCCAGAACAAGCATTCCCTTCGCAACGGTCCAATAAAGGCGGTATTGCCAGCATACTAAAGATCGACAACATCGTTTAGTTTCAGCACAACACTGCACTTTATTTCACAGGAATTGCATTTAGTTTGCGATGTTAAACAAGCCAGTCAGGTCTTGTCTTGCGTTCGTAGCTAATTCTGTGAGAGCATTACCCTTTAATAGTGCTTAAGGGTGAGTCTTATCAACATTTTGTATGTAATTAATATTATAAATTCGAGCGTAACTCTGTCTGTCTGTGCGTTACCTTTTCACGCCTAAACCACAAAACAAATTTTGATAAAATTTGGCAAGGAGATAGATGGCATCCTAGGGAAGGGCATAGGACACCGTTTGTATCAAAAAATTTCATAAAGGGGGTGATAATATAGGGGAACAAAATTTGTATGGAGAACTTAGCATTTCTCAAGCTAGGGATATGAAAATTCAAATCTATTCTTTTGTTAAGAATAAAAAAGGTTGTATTTCAGGGATTTTGTAAAATCACCCCTCAAGGGGGTGAAATAGGGGATGACTTTAAAATTCAAATGATTATTGAATTTTTTGTGTACATCTTTTGAAGACATTTTAGGGATTGGAAATATAGTCATAGTCCGTATCTTGAAGTAACATTTAGTCTTTATTTCATTAAAATCGGCCCACTCGGCCAAAAGTTATTACAATTTAAAATGATAAAATAACCTTTTCAACACATTTGGTCAAAAAATGCATTTACAAAGCCTCATTGTTCGAAAGTTAAAAATTACGCACCATGCAACGGAATGGGCGGTAAAATAGGTACTCTCACCTAAGAACATGTTTTACCGCACCCTCCGTTGTATAGCGCCGTGCGTTATTTTTATTTTCATAAAAAAATACATAAGAATTCCACCAAGGAGTTTCAAAATACGAGAATAAATAAGCTGAATGATCGAACCTCCTTGGAAGCGCTTTTGCTCAATACGTTTATCTCACTTTATTATTAAAGAGAAAACGAGACGAAAGATGTACCTAGTACTAATTTTCACCATTCGTACGTGGCGCCATTTGCAAATTCGTGCTATTTTCATATTAGAAATGTCAAAGATTGTTACGACTTTCCAACTGATATTTGTAAACAAAATAATGCAATGAGTTCAAGCGAGGAATCCGAAATTAATATGGAATCGAATGCACCTGATACCTGAATGAGCCGCCGAAATTGCGTGAGTGCTATTTAATGATTTACCTACAATAATTTTATATCATGGAAGACTCGAAGAAATACTCAATCATTCTCTTAAAATGTTTTAATGGCTTGTTTAATTACCTATTTTACTGTTTTCTCGCCAATGTGTTGAAAAACGTTGTATGACCCACGTGTGGAAATTGGTATTTACAAACTCGTGTCTATGATAAGCCCTCGACTATTCGTCAACTCGTTTGTAAAAACCAACTTACCGCACATAAATAACTATTCTATCACGTAGGGTATTACGTAGTCAATGCCGACCCTGGAGTAGGTATTACAAATAATTGGTGATAATTATATTATATAAAATGAATTATTGTTATTTTAAGTAAGACATTTAGAATTATAAAAACCTGTTTAATAAAAAAAATATATGATTATTTGCATTTAATAACTGTCTGTCTGTCTATTACCCTTTCACGCGTTAACGGCTGAATTGATTTGTATTATAGGGTACCTATAATACGGATAGGCCATGACCTGCACCCTATTTGTGTAACACTGTTTGAATAACAGTATATCGCAGTATATTTTCTTAAAATGTTTGAAAAATAAATCTCAACTCTCAACGTAAATAACGCAATGAATGTTGTAGAACTATCAGAATGAAACCCATTGCTACTGATAGTGTGTTACACAATTCCCCCGCTGGGTACAGTCGGCAGCGCATCAGATTATATTAATTTAAAATTGGATGAGAAAATTTGACAGTTTGTTTTAACTTGATGTGCGTGCTGACGACTGTACCTACGATATTTTTTATCCTGGTAGCATGTTTCCGTGGGATGATTTCTGACATCCACGCGGGCGAAGCCGCGGGCAGAAGCTTCAAAAGTAGTGTAGGTGCTACTGTTTCAAGTTTAATGTTGGTAATTAATGTCAGCCATAATGTAATTTATGACCATTGACCTTAATTAGATATCTAAAGGTAAGAAAGCCGGAAAGCAAGATTTGACATTTAAAAAATATACAGAGATGAAAAGTGTACATTCCAGAGAAACCAGAGAACAATTAGGTACTCACATAACCGCATGATCATCAGTCATTACTTATTTTAAGCAAATGGTCATCTAACAAGGCCTCAATAAACTCAGAATCATTATAATATTGCTTCTAACAAGAACGGATTTTTTTACAATAGCTTCCACAAATAAAAAAGTAGCTCTGTCAAAAAATCACAAGAAATCTTAAGTAGCAACTCTTCATTTTTTTTTACTTTGATACCATAATTGTTCTCCAAAAGTCACCAAAGTAATCTGCAAAAAGATTAATAAAAAAACCAGCTAAGTGCGTGTCGGTCTACGCACAATAAAGGGTTCCTCAGTTGGGATGAATTTATCCCAAAAACAAACTTACAACTACAATGTTGAAAAACATAATAATATGGTCTCCCATACATCGATATACGTCATGGTCAATTCTCCAACTGCCAATGTAAGTTGGTTGACAATTACTTATTAACTTGTAAAGCCTACTTAGCTGTGATTTTTTTTTCACTTTTAATTTCGTTTATATACTACTGCCATCAATTTTTTCTTTTTTCACATGTCCAAAAACAACCATTTAGCTGGAGGGGGAGGGGACACTTGACTCTCACAAAAAAATGCACTATAAAGCTTAATATTACGCAAACGGGAAACAAATAATAATATCCACTTTACGTGCAAGGGAGGTACCATAAGGAGCCGGCGTGGCATGCATAGTTCATACAAACGTAATACTAAAATAATTTGTAAATCAAAAATATTCTTAAGGGAGTGTGTATCTATTTCGATTGGATTACAGAATATCTATGTTCCCAAATATATATTTTGAAAGGACAGTGATATAAAGACGAGAATTTTTCTGATAACTCTTGTTTAAATCAGTGTCCTTAAAAATATATATTTGGGAACCTAGATATTCTGTATTCCAACCGGAATAAAGACACGCTACCACTACGAGTATGTTTGATTTACAAATTATATTGGTATTACGTTTGAATGAACTACGCATCCATCGCCAGTCTCTTAAAGATTTTTTTTTTTCAAGAAAATATTTTACCACATTGTCGGCGTGATTAATATGTATGTATGTCCAAGCCAAATTACAGCTTTCTAGTACTAAGAGTCTCTTATCTATGCCGAGGACAGACAGACAGACAGAAATGGCGAAACTATAAGGGTTCCTTGTTGAGTACGGAACCCTAAAAAACTCTCTAAGCGTTGAAAGTACGAGTTTATAGCCCACAGAATCTGCTAAGTGTCTCTTTGTGAGTTAATTGACAAAATTTCAGCTTCAACTATATCTTGAGATGAGGAGGCGGTAATTAGAGCCTTTATTGCTATTTCAGATGGCTTTATTGATGAAGCTACGTTGTATCTTTCAAGTTTATGTGTTTTATGAGTTGAGTAAGGAGACGACTGTTTTGTCGGGATTATGGAATGCAGAATACTTGTAGGAATGTACTTGTTTTTCTAAAGAATGATCCTGAAAAAGTCTATGGTGGTTTATTTGTGTCTAGAACTGCGCGTGGACTTGCAGCCTCTAAATGAGGTGGATGGTTTTCCCGTTTACATGTATTGAATTTTTATACTAATATTTAATTATAGTAGGTAATCCACAGAGCACGGAATCACCGTGTTGGCAGGGCCTAGAGACGGTATTACTGATAAAATTCGTGGCGTCGACAGTTTTTTTTTTTTTTTATAATTTCTATACGTCATTATGTGTTCGAGTAAAACGTGTCGCGCTTGGTTTATATGGAAAGTTTGACATAGCTTTTGCCCGCGACTTCGTTGGTGATCCAGGATGAAAAGTAGTGTATGTCCTTCTCCAGGTCATGGTCTACCCATGTGCCTAATTTGATCTAAATCCGTTCAGCCATTTTACCGTGAAAGCATAACAAACAAACTCATTTTGGCATTTATAATATTAGTTAGGATGCCGCCTCTAGCATCTGCCGCCGTCGGGAGTCGCAAGCTGATTTCCGGCCACCGTAGGCGCGGGCCTGCGGACGGTGAGCGATGGGTAGCTCGCCGTCCGATAAGGACCAGGCCCAGGACGACGGCGCGTTGTGTTTCACGCGCGCCTCAAAGAGATGCTAGCACCAACTGACGGGGTCTGTTAGGGCCAATGCCTGCCAGGGTTGCGAGTTTGTCCGAAAGGGATATCGTGGCCCTGGCACACAGGCAACGGAAGGAACACGGGTGGGTTTTAGTCAGTAAAAGTCTGACACGCCCTCCCGCTCAGCCCAGAGCGGGAGAAGTTATTTGATAATTTCCCACCGAAAAAAAAAAAAGCATCGGCCGCCGAGGCATATTTCCGTGATCTGTGAATGGTTCTAATGTCAATTGTTGCAACAGCATTTAGATGGGTTATTGGTCGATTCGCATGAATTTACTCGTCCGAAATGGGTGAATCGACACTTTTAAATAATATTATTTTTTCTGTAGGCGGTTTGCACGAAATTAATTTATTTGTGGATGAATCGACAACTCCAATACGTAGTAGACAATTAGGGAGCATGGTGTGAAGGCAATTATTATATCATTATGTATATTATATTACATTAATTTTATTAAAAAAATATGTGACCAAATAAGGTAAATACAGCATGTTGTTACCTAACTAGACATATTAAATAACATTACGTGGAAAATTTCGAGAATGAATTTATTAGAATACCTAAACAATAATTAGGTACTTATTCAAAAGCTAACCGTTTCTGAGGGAAACATAAATAAGATTTACTTGAATTTCGACTAAATAAAACTTCCTACCTAAATAATATTCTGCTTAGTTACCCTCGAAAACACAAAAAACTGCTTCCATAAATAATTCCCTTAAAAAGGCAGAGACGATTACGTTCCGTTTTACGAAACCATTTCCTTGCCGTCTTAAGACAAAACGGTTCACAATTTATGCTAAGATAATTTACCCGCTGTATTGTACCGAGTTCTTTTATCTGCAAGACGGGATTCATATCTTAAGATTAATCGTATGATAATGAGAAGATAAGGATGATGGATTTTTTTAAAGAAGTTTATTATCTGGTAGCTTTATAAATGTATAAATGTGGTGAGAAATTACACAAACCGTTAGTGTCCGATGGAATTTCTCATCGGCAAAAATTACGAACTTTCATACAAAATTGTATTTCCTATTTAACCCCCTCAGGGCCGATTCACACGATGCGTTGCGGCGGTGACTCGGCATCGGAATGGTGTCGCTGCGGCGTCCTACAAACAAATATCCATGGTATGCCACATGGTGTGTTCCGGCGCCGCACCGCACGTACACCGGACTTGCAACCCGCGAGACGACGCTGGAGCGGCACCGCTCAGTTGTTTTTGCGGCAAAAGAAAGGGCAAAACGTATGCGTGACGGCGCCGCTGCGGCGTACCAACGCTACGGCGCCGCAATGCACTATTGACCACCAATACGGCGAAATCTTTGCGGTGCGGCGCTGCAACGCATCGTGTGAACAGGCTCTTAGGGAATGAATATTCAAAAATCCTTCCTTAGTGCTCACCTTCGTTATACAGGTCCGGTAAAGAATGGATAACCTTGAAATAACATAAAGTAGACCATATGGCCGTTCTAAAAAAATATCCCAAGTAGTAACTAAGATAACTCACGGTACCTTAACTAAGATTTTTTAAGTTTTTTTTTTTTTTACCCTAATTTACATTCTTCTTCGCCACGACCACACATTAATGAATTCCATCGGTTATTTGTTGTTATAAAATTGTACGTTGCCTATAGAGAGACAGACTGCAGAGAGACAAAAATAGGGTGACTAGAAAATACACAGTATTTAAAAAAAAAAACGAATCTTAGGTACTACTAGCTACGTAACGTACGTACGTTTTAACTAAGTAGTAATGTTATCATTAATAACTAAAAAGCCGATCACAAAGGAAGTACTTTTTGCTTAGAACCAAAACAGTGCAGAAATGTTAACTATATGAAATCTCATTGTTGCACAGTTTTTCATTAATGCACTGTTTATTTTTTTTATTTAGATATAAATTAACCACAGAGATTTAATGCCTCCCATTAAGTTTAACATAGCATGTATGCATTAGATCAAAAAGATGCAGCTGAAAATAAAAATCGGTTGAATAAAACCGCCTTGGTGAAAAACTTTGTTTTCATTAACTTGAGTTTTTATTTTGAGTAGGTATATTTTATCACGGAAGGTACATTGGTAGTTGGTAGAAAAGTGGATTTCGCACTTTGCTTAAAGTGAGTAATTAATGCACTCGTGCTAATTTAGTGCCCAACCTACCAACATAACACTCGTGCATTAATAACTAACTTTGTGCTCGGTGCAACAAACTACTATTGTTTTTTATTTACAATGGCCATAACGTCTATTATACAGGTTCAAATTAAATTAGCTAGTGAAACTCCACAAACTTGGTGGGTAAACAAACATGATAAAAGAAAAGGAGAGCGTTTTGGAGTCATCAACCGGGTAGTGTTAGTTTTGTGTACAAACTTCACAGACGGGATGAGTATCAATAACTAAACACGATACAATAAATAAAACAGATTTTCCCAACCTATCCTTCCAGTAACAACACGACCAGCTGACGCCAAAAAAAATACATTTTTATTTTATTGTGTTTCAATATCGATACCCATCACGTCTGCGGAGTTTCTCTAGCTAATTTAATTTGACCCTGTACACTATTTCCAGGTTATCCATTCTTTACCGGACATCCGGTTGAAGGAACTCTTGTGCAAAATGGCATGCTTCTAGGCCCAACAGTTAACATAGGTTGTACGTTGTCTGTCAGTAAATTTAAGATTTTAATTTAGTTGAGTTTTCCAGACGAGCGCAAAAGTTGCAGTCATGGACGAAGTTTTAATGAATTTTACCGCAGTAACTTTATTATCATAAAAATATAGACTGTGATAAAAAGCTTTCATGAATTTTGAAACTTAATAAATGCGTGTGTAAACAACAGCTGTAAATTTATTTTTTTGTTGAAAGCTGGTCAATTGATAAAAAAACGTTACTGAACTATTGAAAATCAAGCGTCTATTACATGTTACAGAAGGCACAACTCTACCAGCATCCATGTGAATTGATCACATTACAGCAGATTTATTGAAACTCCTTTATACAAAGTTCGTGATTGGTGCTCACTATCTTAGCATGCGAGAGTTTCATCCTTAAGCGAATATATGGAGCAGAAGCAAAGTGTAAATAAGCTTGGATAGTCTTGTGTTTGGTAGTTATATGGATTTATTTAGCAGGTAATAAACGCACAAATAAAACAGATAATGCTTGTGTATTTTAGTTTCATCATTTATCACTGCTTACATTTTCAATAGGTACCTACTTACGTCGTAAAAGGCGACTAAGGGATTTACTAGAGAATGGGTAGCAGCATTCTCTATGCATTTTTAAAACCATACTGCGATCGCCAACCCGCCTGCCAAGCGTGGCGATTATGGCAACCCCCCCCCCTCTTTGGGGGAGGCCTATGTCCAGCAGTGCACGTCTTTCGGCTGAAACGATGATGACCTACTTACTTAATATTTTAAGACAGAAATAGCAACCAGCTCTTAGATACAACAGTTGTATTTAAAAATCTTTGGTCTCGATTCCCAATAGATTTAAAGAATGTTCAATCCTTTTCACTATTTAATGTAAAATAATAAACTGATTAAGAGTTACCTTATTTTTACTAAAATGTTTCATCATCATCATTTCAGCCAAAGACGTCCACTGCTGGACATAGGCCTCTCCAAAAAGGGGGGGGGGGGGATTTGCCATATGATTATGGCAAATCCGTGGTGATCCACGCTTGGCAGGCGGGTTGGCGATCGCAGTATGGTTTTAAAAATGCATAGAGAACGCTGCTGCCCAAGTAAATCCCTTAGTCACCTTTTACGACACCCACGGGAAGAAATGGGATGGTGTTATTCTTTACGTCCGGCACCAAACGGAACAAAAATGATTAAAATTCAGTGATTCAAAATTATATACTAATTTAATTAAGCTGAAGAGTTTGTTTGTCTTTTGTTGAACGTGCTCATCTCCGGAACTACCAGTGGGATCTGAAAATATATTTTTGCATTTGATGGCCCAATTCTCAAGGAAGGTAACAGGCTATATTCACATCACGTTACGACCCTTAGGAGTCGAGCATAAAGAATAAAAGCCAGAAAGAACGCTAAATAAAAACGAAGTACTCGCGGGCGGGCAATGCGATGCGACGCGGTGGGTCGAGGGAGTTTTAAGAAGTGTGGCTGTTTTTTTAGTATATTGTGTCTACCTCAAACTCAAAGCATTTATTTCAATTAAACTAATTACAGGCTCTTTTGAATTGTCAATGAGTCGGTCAGTTTGTCAGAAAGTTGAAACTATTTGCCCATTCCAAAACGTAGATCTCTATGGAGAAGAACAGGCAAGAAACTCCAAGGACACTCTTTTAAATCAAGATATTACAAAATCCTGGGTACATAATTCTTGTCGCTTCTATATGTGAGAACAATGTAAAAATAAATTACTTAAAAACAATACAAAATATAAGATTAAAAGATTGCAAATAAGCCCTGGCAGATAGGAGATGACCAGTCTCAACTGACGACACCCGTTCACGAACATGACGCGTGGATCAGCACCATCCAGCTCAACCAATTTGTAGGGAACTGAATGATCCAACACATGCGCCACCATCAGCGAGACATTTAAGTGAGCATGACATACTCATAGCTGCCAAACTTTTTTAAGTCAACATACATCATAACATAATAAACGGCTCCATAGTACTCACATTTACAAAATTGAAAAAATGCTTTTAAATTATACAAAACTATAGCTGTATTCAACAACTAAAACTTGATTACGTAAAAATAAACGATAAGATTGTAATGTCAGAACAAAAACAAAAAAAGGGAAGCATCTCTTCCAAATATTAAAATTTTAGCAAGTGAGCTCAAGTGGTTGTGGAGCAGGACCAGCATTAAGCCAAGCATTTTTATCTACGATATAATCATCCAACCTATAATATGCTTGTCTTCATAGTGTGCGTTTAATGCATGTTTTAAATTTTTTCTCATTTAGTTGAAGTATATCGAGCGGTATTTTATTATAACATTTTACACAGTACCCCATAAAAGAAGTGTGTACTTTAGACAATCTGAAACATGGTTGATCTAATTTGTTCCTATTTCTAGTGTTAAAATTATGCCTGTCACTTATCTTACTGAAAAGATGTTGGTTCTTTGTAAAATACATTATATTTTTATATATATATTGGCAAGGAACCGGCTCTGATAGCCCTCTTTTGCAGAATAAAGATAGAAACAATATATGTAGCCCGTCCCCACAGCAAAATACCGTAAGACATGGTGCTATGAAATTAACTAAAATGGAACAGTCTCGCTATAGACATGTCTGTTAATTGGCGAATTTTACAAACAGCGTAGGCGGCTGAACTTAGCCGCCCTGCAAGTGATGTTAAGTAAGGACTCCACTGCAGCTTTGAGTCAAGTGTGATTTCCAGGAAAACAGTCTTTTCGACGAATTCTAGTATCTCTTTGTTCAATACAACATGACATTCACTACTTCTAATATCCGGTAACGCGAATCTTATGCATTTAGTTTTCTTCTCATTTAATTCCAAATTATTTACAGTAAAACAATTATTTAGCATACATTGCATGCATTACTAGCATGCAATGTATTATTAGTAAAAGGTATTCTAAAGGACTTCTCGTTCGTAGTACCCTTTACATTGCGAAAGTCTGGCAAACCCTAACCCTATATATTTGTGGACCATAAGCATAGCGTTATTCACGTCGTCAAGCTCCTGTGCATGACTGTTTACTTTAAAAATCAGTGATGTGTCATCAGCAAATAACACCATTTGAGGTCGGTTTTTCAGTAAATGAGGTAAGTAAATCATTTATATAATTATACTAAAAAAAGGAACGGACCCAATATTGAGCCCTGCGGTACACCTATTTTGACTATTAAACCCAATTAATTCACACCGTTTATTTGAACTTGCTGCTTAACTTAGTGAAATCATATTTGAATGATAGACATCATTCAAATATGATTTCACTAAGTTAAGCGCAACTTACCCAGTCATAATACTCAAGTTTCAAGAGCAGTGTTTCGTGATTCACGCAGTCAAATGCCTTGGATAGGTCACAAAAGATGCCTATTGCATCTTGCGCAAGAGGTGCAAGATGCAATGCCATCCCATGCGTTAAAAATATCTTACGACTTCCACGCGAACGAAGTCGCGGGCAAAAGGTAGTACATAATAATTAGGAGTGCTAAAGGCGAATAAACAAAAGGAGTGTTATTCCTACTAAGATTTATCTTTTAATAGATAGGTATATTATTAGTAAGCTATCTTTTATTCCTTAATATTAGCTAAAGACTAGAAAACGCGAAGCAAGAACAAAATATCGCTATCATACAAGAATGAAGACAATCATTTACCCAACCCGCAGGGATATATACTTTATATAAATCTTATAACTTGTAACAGAGCTTCTGTTTTCCTTTAATTTCGTTTTCGAGATAAATTATATCCTCCAAGGTATATGTTCAGAATATCTTGTTTTTATTCTAAAAGGAGTAGATACAGAGATATATATTAAAATATGAAGGTTTTCGGTTTTTGTAAGTCTAAAAAAATTCGAGGAAAATTATCTGAGAAGAAATTAGAAAGAGAGTTGGACAAGAGCGTTGGATTTTTGGTAAAATTCCTTGTACACACGTTTTTCTTAACGTAAAAAACTACGGTTTATTCGCCGTGTCGGTCGTCAGTATTGAACGGATCATTTTTGTACTAAATGAAAAAATATATTTTTTATCGGTCCACAATCGATGATTATCGATGAACACGTCATATAAGACGAATTGAGAACATCCTCCTTTTTTAAGAAGTGGGTTAAAAAGAAAATCATACCTTATCCTCTAATTAATAACGAGAAGAAAGTAATGTTCTTGTCTAGCTAAGTAGGCGGAATATTCCCTAGAGATATTTGATGCTTATTGTTCTCCGAATGGGATTCTAATTATACAGGTTTTAGACATTTATTCCAATTTACAGCCGTTTTAATGAAAGATGAGATAAGTAAGTAACTAAGGAAGTTACTATAAAGTTAAAATATGAGCAGAGTATATTCCATATTGCCTAACATAATGTGACTGCGGTACATATGTAGCTAAGTTTGGCGATACGTATCAGTTATTATGTAAAGTTTTGAGTACATCATATATTAAGTTCTCTTACATATTAAGTTGTCTAGTTTAGTATTTTGGGTCATTTGACTGAAAAGTTGTGTGGAAGTCGGTTGTTATGGTATGGGCGTGAGTCGGCAGTCGCAGGCCGATTCCCGGCCACCGTAGGCGCAGGCTTGCGAACGGTGAGCGATGGGTAGATCGCCGTTGATAATTTCCCACAAAGTATGGGCATGAAATGCGGAGGATTGAGGACTGATTTGAGTATGAATAGCGATGGCTATAAAAGTAGAGGAAGACCAAAGAAACGATGGATGGACTGTGTGCTAGAAAAAAGGGAAATGTTGCGCCGACCTCAAATAAATTGGGAAATGGCCAAGAAAATCAAGATGATGATACACTAGCCATTTCGTGATAGCTTGGTTGTTTTGGTAGATTGTCGAATTAAAGCAATTTATAATCTAAGTCGCCGCGAATCTCTTAGGGAACTATTTAAAAATATTAATATTATGACGGTACCTTGCCAATTCATTTATGAAAATATTATGTATGTAAGGAAAAATCTACATCTTTTTAATAAAATAAGTGATAGACATAATTTTAATACTAGAAATAAAGACAAAATAGATCAACCATTTTTCAGGTTATCTAAAGTACATACATCTTTTACGGGGTACTGTGTTAAATGTTACAACAAAATACCTTGTGATATATTGCAACTAAATGAAAGAAAATTTAAAACTCATATTAAAAGAACACTTTGTAAACAAGCATTAAACAAATTAGAGGATTATATACAAGATAAAAATGCTTGGAAACATGCTGGTCCTGCTCCATAGGACAATCTAGAGTCTAGACAAAATCAAACAGGTTGCTATTTTAATTGTATAATTTATTATTTTTAAGACATTTATTTTAAATTCTGTGATTATCTTAACTCACACTGATATTATTGTTATTTTTTAGGAAATCGTATATATTTTAAAAAAAAAAATGTAAATATGTGAGCACCATGTTCTATCACCTAATTAATTTATCTGTCATTGCTTCATTCTTAACTCTTTTTATTACCTATTGTGGTATAGTACTTTTATTCTAGGTGCATCGTCTTCACATATAATTATATAATTAATGTACCTATAAAAATATTGTACAAGATTTTAAAAGAGTGCCGGTGGAGTTTTTTGCCCATTCTTCTCCATACGAAACTACATTTTGGAAGGGGCGACTAGAATCAATTCTATTTTTTTTTGTAAATATTGACGTTCAAAAGTGCCTTTTATGTGCCTATTTGAAATAAACAATTTGACTTTGACTTTGACTTTGACTTTAAATATCAGTTACTAGATAGAAAGAAATAACACGAATATGATAAAAATAAAGAAAAAAGATTATACTATTACTACTATGTCGGATCGTCAGGATTTACTCAGTTAGATTCGGCGGACATCATGTGGGCAGAAGTTGGGTTTCGTGCAATGAAAACACACTGGGTGCGATACACAGCGTTCATTGAAATCGCAAATTGACACAATCACTACAAATGATAATCACTTTACACTTGAATAACTTTAGGTATTACAATCAACTAGGTATGATGGCCTTTGCACTGCATTGAGACAATAACAGATTGGTATGATGTAGCAACAAAACGTGGGACAGTTCCGAGGCGTCTTCACAGCTCGATCAACAGGATAAGAATGCCCGACTTGGCGCGTTTTCTTTAACCTCGTAACCGACCGGAAACGCCCCGACTCATAGCGTGTGTCATAGCGCGCCAATTCTAGTGTTTATAGTTGCCGCTAGGTGGCGCGCCTCGTCTTGTTGTAAACATTTTGCCGGATGCGACAACTATATCATACCAGCTTTTTACACGACTGCGGTGGAGCCCAAAAGGAGGTTTATGTTTTTCGTTTGGTTGGAACATAGAGACATTACATACCATGTAGAAGGGAAGGGAGCATATAGAAGGGATATGACTCTCGCCATTTATATTTTTGAATGACTCAATGGTAATATCAAAAATCAAGGGGTATTAGAGGAGGTAAATCTGTGAGTGCCCGACAACTACGTGCTGAGGCGGAGAAGGCTGCAGCTGCTAGTGGTGCCGCGCTGCAGGACTAACTTGCTTCTAAAAGCGCCAGTTACTCGCACCTTACGTACACTTTTTTATTTTATTTTTTTTATTTAGGATGGGTTTGCTCTTGACCTTAGTCTAGGGCAGAGGTGACAGAAACAAAGTCGACGATGGATTGAGCTTAACCAGAAGAAGCCTGTTCACTCTAACTTTGAAGAGATTAATGCGTTCGGAAACACAGACGCAGGTAGAGAGTTCCACTCTTTTGCTGTGCATTATAAAAGACATTTGAAAACGCTTAGTACGAATTGGTGGAATAGCAACCAGGATGGGATGGTAACCTGCAGTGCGTCTAGATGTCCGATAATAGAAGGGGGCCGGTGGAATGAGGTCATGGAGTACTTGGGCACACTTACCGAAGTACAATCTGTAGAAGACCGAGAAGCAGCACTCAATGAAGTCACCAAAAGTATTCACATTATTTCATGTTCATTGAATGAATTCGCAAGAATAACTGCATACTCGTACCATTTGTGTTACAATGTTTGAAATAAGTATAAGCTAAGTACCACCCTATCGCTTTGGGATATCATGTTATATAGAAGAGTTATTAAAAATAACATATCCTTTTCGTAACACGCTGTATATATCTCAGAGGTTAAACGAGTCAACCGATTTAGCAAACGAGGTGTCACATTAAAACCTTTTTGCAACTGGGGTGTTCACAGGTACTGTGTACTTCCTAATTATAATCTCGGGAGCAGTGAGTGAAGTGTCTTGGATTATAAAGTCTTAATATTTAAATTGATGTTGGTTGTTTTTATAGATTTCTATCAATATTAATATTAGATCTATGTGAATATTAAAGGTACGATTCACCAGATAGATCATAGTAAAATTTTTACAGTGACAGCCACTTAGCAGTAAGGGCAGTTTGAGCGATACAGCCGCTAACCATCTAATCAATGGATAAAGAAAATAAATTAAGAAAATACGTTTATTTGTAGCACTTACACATAAGCGTCACAATCGCCGTGAATAAATTATAGTTAAAATGCAAAGGTCATATTTTCTTACCTTTTGGCGTTTAGATCTCTGAACTAACAGATCGAATTAAATTGTGTCTGGCAGAAAGCTATCTTTCTGCCTAGCAAAAGCTATTGTTCTCCGAATGGGAGCTCTTACTTGAAAGTTTAAAACATTATTAACAGCAGATTCAATATAATAGTCGTACTGAATCTTGGCACAACAATATCTATATTTCTTGTATGCAGGTGTTCGAGATGTTATGACCAATTTTAAAACAAAAGGTTTTCTTGAAACGGTTTTATTTAGAGATAATGCAGGATATTTGAAACAGCTGTTTGAACGAAATGCTTTTCGATAAGAACTGTGCTTGTTACAAATTGTTTTGTGAGAACTGTAAGCTTCGCAATGGAGCGCTAGTAGGTACTTACATCCTGTGGAATTCCCGTTGCAGTTGGTACAGTCAGCAACGAAAGTCGATTAACACGTTATTATAAAAACAATAAAAAAACAGTTATTGAACACAATATTAGAAAAACATCGGAACAGCTTTAAAATAATATAATCAAATACCAAACTAAACCATGTGTGTATGTGTTTGAATTTATAACCAACATTCAGTAGAAATCATTCATTCTGATCAACAGATAATCTTTTTTAAATTAAAATATAACAAAAACCGTCAAGTGCGAGTCGGACTCGAGCACGAAGGGTTCCGAACCATTATCTATAAAAATGGCAAAAAATCACGTTTGTTGTATAGGGGCCCCCTTAAATACTTGTTTTATTTTAATTTAATTATTTATTTTTAAAGTGAATATATAACTAAATACTCTGTGAATATTTCAACCGTCTACATGTTGCCATTATCAATATAGAGCAAAAAAATCACGTGTGTTGTATGGGAGCCCCCTTAAATATTTATTTTATTGTTTTTTAGTATTTTTTATTATAGCGGCAACAGAAATACATCATCTGTGAAAATTTCAACTGTCTAACTATCACGGTTCATGAGATACGGCCTGGTGACAGACGGACAGACAGACAGACAGACAGACAGACAGACGGACAGACAGACAGATGGCGGAGCCTTAGTAATAGGGTTCCCGTTTTACCCTTAATCTATACATACTTTGAACGTTTTACTACTAACATGAAATGGTCAAGGTCATCTATCTAGATAGATAGTATTCATAAAGCGTTAATAGTATATGCATAAGCCTAAATGTCCAGTTTTATGAATATATGGCTTTATTTCTCCTATCCCTAAAACAGACATAAAGTTAAACATAATAAAGCAATAACAATAATTACTTTGGTGTCCAAAACAAACAAAACGGTTTATTTGCGCATAGAAGTGTCCTAAACACATGACACTAGGCATAAATCGCGAACTATATAGTAAAAGCTTTCGTTATACATATAAGATTTATTTATCGCTAAACTTGGGTTATCACTGTTTTTATATCGGTGATAGAAAGGCGGAATTTATGTCCGAGGGTCGGGGAGATATTCACATCACTACACCCTTTTAGATCTGGAAATAGCAAGTGGGAATATGAATCTAGAGAATCGACATTTTCCTCTATTGTCAGTAACGGGATTTCTTCTGTCATTGTATACTGTAGGTGCCCTGAAATGAATTTCCGATAACTAGTTCATTATCATCATTTCAGCCAATTGGGGTTGCCATAATCGCCATGCTTGTCAGGCGGGTTGGCGATTGCAGTATGGTGTTTAATTGTAAGTCCCTTAGTTGCCTTTTAAAACACCCACGGGAAGAAATAGGGTGGTGCTACTACTATTGCTTTACGTCCGGCACCACACGACGTAAAGCTAGTGACAATCTACTTAATAAAAATCTTAAATAATTCATACATTCACGGACGGACAACGCTCTGTCTACACCGCTGGGTATAGAAGTATGACATTTTGAGCAAGAGTTCCTTTTGTAACGAAGGTATTTTTATTTACTTCATTGACATAATCTTTTCAATACTTGACACTAAATACCTACAATTTTAATTTAGAATATTGATTTAATAGTGGATTTTGTGGACAGGATATTAATTCAGATTTATTACAGTTGTAATGGCAATCATGTTATTTGGTTTAAATAGGTTTTTTTTTTTTTATATTAGTAATATTGTATTAGATTATGTTTTAATTTGTGAACGCAAGAACGTTGTCTTAATAGACTGCAGTTTTGTAGATCATTTTCTATTTTGTTACGTACCTGGTACCTGTTGACGGGCCTTTTTAATTTTTTTTGGGTGTGAAAGTATCAAATAACTTCTGGCAAAATAACTCTGGGCGGAGCGGGAGGGCGTGTCAGACTTTTACTGACTAAAACTCACCCGTATTCCTTCATTTGCCTGTATGCCAGGGCCACGATATCCCTTTCGGACAAACTCGCAACCATGGCAGGCATTGGCCCTAACGGACCCCGTCAGTTGGTGCTGACATCTCTTTGAGGCACGCGTGGAATACAACGCGCCGTCGGACGGTGAGCTACCCGTCGCTCACCATCCTTCGCAAGGATTACTGCTTCGCAGAAGGAGGTGACAGCCTCCCATGCACTCTCGCTCCAAACCATGGCCTGAACCAGGGCCGGACGCGAGAGATCACCGCCGCCGATCGCCTCCGTGAGGACACGGTGGTGCTCCACCTAAGCCGGGCAGACCTCCACCGTATGCTACACCGTGTCTTGTTGAAGGGCCTAGGACGGGAATAGGTAGGTATACTGGACAGTGTTTGGCCAGTGTAATTTGAAAACATTGTAAAAGCCCATTATTATTAATGTAATACAATAATATGATGCTGATCTGTTTTAGAGGCTCTAGGTTGATTTCGTAGTCTGGTTTAACGTAACAAGTTTACAACGGCATAATATCTATATATATAAAATTCAAAGTCCTGACTGACTGACTGACTGACTGACTGACTGACTGACTGATATATCAACGCACAGCCTAAACCGCTGGTCCTAGAGACATGAAATTTGGAGGGTGTGTTCTTTGTAAAGAGTAGGTATCCACTAAGAAAGGGTTTTTCGAAATTCCACCCCTAAGAGGGTAAAATAGGGGATGGAAGTTTATATGAAAGTCCGTCAGTTTTGAAGTTAGGATTTTCAAATTTGGTGTATAGGCTGACGATTAATAATTAATTTATACGTGTCTCAGCGTTTTTGATAATTCCACCCCCGAAGGGTTAAAAAGGGGGATTAAGTTGTGTATCAAAGTCCTTAATTTTCGAAGTAAAAATCACTAAATATATTATCTAGGGTTATGGTTGGAAGCTAATGCAATGGTGTTGTTAGAATTTCAATCCTTAAGGTGTGAAAAAGGTTTTAAGTTAACATCACTAATATTTCGGCTGATGGTTGGAAACGATAGGCAGGCATCCGGTAAGAAAGGACTTTTAGTTTTTTTTTTTTTTAATGTTGACCCACACTAGGAATTACTCCTGTATTGTGGGTGCGTTTAGAAACATTTAAACTCACATACACAAACAGCCAGACCCGGAACAACTACTTGTAGGTCATACAAATATTTGTTCCGTGCGGGAATCGAACCCGCGACACGCCGCGCAGCAGTCAATCGCTTAACCACTGCGCCAACCGTGTCGTCGTAAAGAAATTCGACCTTTATGGGGTGAAAAAGGGGAATAAATCTTATTCCTTGAGTTAATATAAAAATAAAAAAATAAAATGTTTATTTCATCAACATATGTAAATTACATTGTTATGTTTGGAGTCACCTTTTAAGCAAAGATTTGCTTGTATTAGGTGGTTTCGCTCTTCCAGTTTACATTGACTATACATGTATGAGAGAATAAACAATAGAAAATTTTGAAAGCATGCCAAAGGCTTTTAACAATACATAATAGAAAAACAAACAAAAAAACTAATTAAATAAGGGATAAGGAATGCGCACAGTGTTATGTGTGTGTGTGGGGGGTGAGTATGTGTGAGGTGGCGGTGTGTGTAGTGTAAGGGTGTGAATGTTGGTGTGGAAGGTGTGATTTGTGTACTTAATGTTTTATTCAGCGACCAATTGTATCTATAGATTATAATTAGATATGTATTTGGGAATTAAGTGACTGTGTAGAGCATAGCCTCGATTTCTTCGTAACTTTTGCTCTTCAACCATTCAGTGAGTGTCTTTTTACACTCGCGGTATTTCATAGGGTATATGGTGAGAATTTTGTTGAGAGAATTGTATATGCGAGAAGATTGCTTTGTGTATTGTCTTGTAGCAAATGTAGTTTTGACTGGGGTTTCTGAAGCTACTTTATTCTTCCTCCTAGTTTTCGTCCTGGCAGTGACGAAGGGAAGGGATTTATGCTTCTTTAGAGTAATCAGCAGGACATAGAGCTTTCTAACTGACAAGAGGTTCGAAGTTAAGTATAAGGTTTCGGTGGGAAATATACGTGGCTTAAAGTACATGACTTTTAGTAAAGCTCTCTGCGTCCTCTCAAGTTCTAAAAACTTTGTTTTGGATGCTCCACCCCAAATTGGTAAACAATACGTCAATACGGATTGACCCAGAGACACGTAAATTTGTTGGATAAGATCTTTAGTAGCTACATGGCGAAGAGATTTGAAGGTCCAAATTAATTTCCTGACTCTGTTCATTATGAGTTCTAGATGCAAGTGCCACGATAGCCTTTGGTCAAGCATAACACCAAGGTATTTAGTGCTACTTACTTTGTTGATTTTTAAACAAGAGCAGTTGGTGTCAGGGAAGTCAGAGCAGGTATGTATTTTAATCTGTAGATCTTGAGATGGCTGATTGCGATTGTCAATGGAGAAACAAATGTAGTTGGTTTTTGATACATTTAAAGTTAAAAGGTTACATTCGAGCCAGGCAGCTATTGTAGACAAGCCACGTTCGGCGGTGTGACCGACACTGTCCCATGTTTCTCCCGAGAAAACAATTGCTGTATCGTCAGCATAGGAGAATATGTGAGCTGCGTCAAGTCTCATGTTGCAAAGGCTGTTTATATAAATAAGAAACAGCGTCGGACCGAGTACACTACCTTGTCCTACTCCGTATGTGACTATTTCTTCGGAACTAGTGATTGATCCTATTTTTACCACATATCTGCTTTGGCTTAGGTATTCTTTAAAAAGTTTAAGTGGTATTCCTCTTACGCCAATGCCTTCTAGCCTGTGTAAAAGTGTAGGGACACTGACCGTGTCGAAGGCTTTTTTTAGGTCTAAAAATACTGCCAGACACTTATCACGACTGTCCATTTTTTCAGTGACTAAAGATGTAAGTGCCAGGACTGCGTCTTCTGTAGACTTTCCCTGTCTAAAACCAAACTGCGAGGGCGAGATTAAATTATTTTTTTGTTAAATATCTAGTCAAGCGATGATTTATTAATCTTTCAACAATTTTAGACATAAACCTGAAACTTGGCACGAATACTAACCTAAGTAAATTATAAAGTGTGAGATTTTTTGTTTTTAGGGTTCCGTACCAAAATGGTAAAAAGAAACCCTTATGGTGAGACTAAGTCTGTCTGTCTGTCTGTCTGTCACACCTGGATATCTCAAAAACTACTAATGCTATCAACTTGAAATTTAAAATAGTTTTAGATGACGTTTGCCTAACTATTTTGAAAACAAGAAATAAATTTAAAAAATATCTTATTTTGCAAAAGGGACTGAAAGGGGGTCTTAAATATTTGAAGTGGGGCTACTAGGGCATGTGGGGTATCATATACAAGAACACTATTTGCACATTCTCAAACATTTTTTTTCTTTTTTAGGCAGCATAGTTTCAGCCTTTGGATAAAAAATGTAAAAAAAATACCCCCCACCTTATCTCCGAAGTTTGCATAAATAAAAATCTGAAATTATTCTATGTGATAGAAGTAACGTAAAGATTACAGGAAAAATAAAACGATGTCTCTAAATAGCACAGTTTTTCAGAAATCATTAACATCATAGATTTATTATTTTTTCGGTTTTTTTTTAAACAGAGTAGTTTAAAAAAAAAACGGTCAAGAGCGAGTCGGACTCGCGCACCGAGGGTTCCGTACGTAAGGCGGAGATTTCTAAAAATGGTCAAAAATGTGGTTTTTAAAGGAGTGTATCTCTTAAACCGTAAATATTTTTTCCAAAACAAAAACATTATGATATTTTCAAGTCTTTTGTGCATAAGGTGATGGAACTCAAAACATAATTAAACATAATATAATACTTCAAAAAAATCTTCAAAGACAACTCTTAATTATTTTGAAAGCCTCTTTTATTCCAGTTTATACCTTCGTTAACAGTTATAATTATAAGTATACCATAAAATCGCAAATGCCCAACTACATCCGGCGATGGATTAATTTTTATTAATTAGTTAACCTAATAAATTCTAAGTTAATTTAATAATATTTGTGACCCATGAGTTCTACGCCGAGTTTTTTTCTCTATTAAACACGCGATTTAATGACACTTTACCACTGAAGATTAAAAGTATTTACTCAAAGTTCGTATTTAGTGATTGGGCGACTCCAGGTATTCGTAAAAGCAAGAAAACATTTTTTGAACTTTATGGCCTAAAGCAACATATGAATAATACAAGCTTTCATTAATATGTTGCTTTAAAAGTATGTGCAAAATAGCTAAACCTCTTTATATTAGCAATAAAATAAAATCAGCAGATAATAAAATAAAAACTACCTGGCAAATAATAAATAATTAATTAGGTAGGAAAAAACAGCGTAATACTGAATTTAATTTAGAGACTGCACATGGGCCCATCACTTCAGAGGTAGAAATAGCTCAGGAATTTGAAAACTTTTTTGCTAATATTCCCCTTAAAACTACTGAAATTTTAAGTTCCTCACCCGCGCCTTCTGCTGCCTTACTTAGAAAGAATGTAAAGGTATGCCATTTAGAGTTAAGGTTTCAGCAAACAAACCCCCAGGCTGTTATAAAAACTTAAATATCTTAAAATTAAATCAACAGAAGATCTATGGGGCATGTCTGTAAAAGTCTGTAGATCTGTCATCGAAACCATTGCGCCCTATTTAGCTTTGGAGGAGTCTTTCCGGATCTCATGAAACACAGTAAAGTAGTTCCTTTGTTCAAATCCGGAGATAGTAAAGAACCCAACAATATTATAGGCCCGTGTCAATTCTGCCAGTTCTCAGTAAGGTGTTTGAAAAGTTGATGCTCAATCAAATGTTACGTCACTTCAATAAAAATTTCACCTTTCATGAACAACAGTACGGTTTCACTAAAGGTCGTTGTACCACTGACGCCGGTGTCACCCTAATAAAGAAAATTTCTAACGCCTGGGAGGAAGGACAAGATGCCATTGGAATTTTTTGTGACCTCTCTAAGGCTTTCGATTGCGTTAACCATGAGACACTTCTGCTGAAACTAGAACACTATGGGATTAGGAATACAGCTCTTGATTTACTTAGATCATACCTGAAAGATAGAAAGGTAAGAGTTCAAGTAAACGGCGTGAACTCTTTGGGGTCTGAAAAAGCAATGGGCGTGCCTCAAGGTTCGATATTGGGTCCATTTCTGTTTTTAGTTTACATTAACGATTTACCCCAATTACTTCAAAATCAACCGGAGATGGTGTTATTTGCAGATGACACGTCATTGTTCTTTAAAATAGACCGATGGCAACAAAACATTGACGACGTGAATAATTCTATTCTTCAGGTCCAAGATTAGTTTACAGTAAATAATTTGGTTATAACTTATAAAATAATAAATAAGAAATAATCGGGTAAATAAGTTTTCGGGAGAATTTTACTGCGTACCTTGAATAACTCAAAAGTTGGTATACATCAATTATTATTTAAGAACAAAAACAGTAGAAAAAATAAACAAATGAAATGGAGGACACGTATATTGAACAAGTATGTACAAAACGAATTCAAAATGCTATCTATATTATTATGCTCCGTAAAGTTGTAAATCAAACTGTACTCCTAACTGCTTACCACGCTTATGTTGGTTTTAACTAAGATATGGTATAATGTTTTCAAACTCAAACTCAAAGCATTTATTTCAATTAAACCAATTACAGGCACTTTTGAATTGTCAAAGAGTCGGTCAGTTAGTCAGAAAGTTGAAGCTATTTGCCCATTTCGACATCCACGCGGGCGAAGCCGCGGGCGAAAGCTAGTAATAATATAAACAAATAAAATTAAAGTTGTTGTTTGTTTCTTATGTCAAAATAACAGCGTTTTACTAAGTGCATAATTATGAGAGTCTAGGTATAATAATATAACAAAGAAAAAAACAATTTTTAAAAGTTTCGTTTGTCTGTCTGTTTGTTTGTTGTTACGGCTAATCTCCGAAACGGCTGGACCGGTTTTGGCGGGACTTTCACTGGCAGATAGCTAACTTAGGCTACTTTTATTATAGAAAAAGCCACGCGTGCGAAGCCGGACAGCAGCTAGTGTTTAAAATAAAACATTACAAAAATAACCTTCGTTGTCTATTACCAGCTATTTTACGAAAAGCTATTTTAATGACAAATGCTGTGTCATTATTATGTGGTTTATGGCCTAAGCTAATAAATAATACTGCAGATAGAATTCGGCAGGTCTTCAGTGAAAAATTACTTTCACGTCTTTCATGCATTGCCAATCTCTACACCCTGCTCTTGTCGACGACATGCCAACCACAATATTTTTTAAATGTTTTTTTGTTGGGAAAAAGGTAGCCACATACCTGATGGAAAATAGTTACCGCTGCCTGTGAAAACCAGCAACATCAAAGGGGAAATTCCTTTTTTGTTGCAGTGTGTTGTATTTTCCAGGAAAAGTTAAAAAAGTCTTGTGTAGGTGACATATCTGTGGCACCCGTGTCCTTCAAATAGTAGCATTGGAAAATTTCTTGAAGGCAGAATAGGTGTGTTATGTCGAAAGCTATGTAGGTGTATGTAGGCGTCAAATTAAAATTCAAATAATTATGTTTATTTGTAGAACATAGGTAAACAAAAAACTACAGATGTCAATATTAATAAAATTAACGCTGTCGCCGCCGTGGCATCTTGCCGTCAACGGCTCACAAATATTTGAATTATATTTTTTCATTAATTAGTAATAATTACAACAAAACATAAACATACATAAACTCACGCCTTCTTCCCATGGGGGTAGGCAGAAACTATAGAACGCCACTTGCTACGCCCCTTACATACTCCTTTTGCTTCGCCTACGTTCATACATCTAGTCATACACGCACGCCGGTTGCGAGTACTACGCACCTGACCTTTCTGAAGAACATCACCAATTTGGTCACTATATGTCCTTCTAGGGCGTGGCTTCCAGCGTTTCCACTCACCTCTGCTTTATAAATACCTTTTGTTAATCGCCTTTTTTAATTACAACAACACATTAAAACTAAATTATTACGTTACGTTACGTACGTTTTTACGTTCAATTGTCATCTCATAACAATATGACAATGAAACGATATCCCTATTATTTCACTGACACTTACGTACTTCAAATCAAAGCCTTGTGATAGCCGAATGGGTATTAAGTATTGCTTGAAAGGATTTTTTTTTATTTCCTTTAATCATTATTTTGATCGTCGCCTATTGTATTTGATTGATTGGTAATCATTTAAGGCGACGATAACCGACTTTTAATGACTTTATACTGAAGATCACGTCTAAACGAGTAGTGTAAGTGATTTGAAAAAAATATTATGTTAAAATAGGCATTTTCGCAATAACTTAATATGTTAATATTTTAGATTGTCTTTATTACATAGTGAAATTAATTTGTAAAGTTATGTCTAATGCGGCTAAAAAACTGAGAATGGCGCAAAATCTACCAAGTTTATTTTTCTGAAACCTTCACCAATATAAAGATAAGTTTAATTATTGATCTTTTAGTATACGCGTTTTATAAAAATACCTTTTGGTTTGTGTATTAATAAATTAATAATGCGTCAAATTGGGGACAGCGCTCTTTGATGTGCGAGTCCTATTACTGGCTGAACGTACGACGCGTTGCGTGAGCTCAGTACAGAACACGCAAGCTAACCACACAAGGTCACTGGCATATATATCCGTCTTAAGTAAGTTCGAAGATGTGGCCTCTGATAGGATTATAGTTACGATTTTATCTCAATTTTTAATGGGAAGTATTTAACTGAGCCTCTAAAAACTAATATACCTTACAATGATGCTTTTTTAAATGAATCACGGTCTAAAACCCTTTTCGGGCTTTTAATGATGCACAATTTTTTAAATAATTTAGCCTCTTTTTCAAAATCTGGCCGTTTCTCACAGTTGGTCGCAGTAAATAAGCTCGGATACCCCGATCGAACAGGTTAGGTTAGGTTTGAACTGTGACCAACCACGCACAACTTGAATTGGTCGCAGTGACTAAACTAGGGCACCTCGACCAAATGGGTTAGGTAAGGTTAGAATTGTGACCAAACGAGCGCGAGCCGAGCGAGCGGTGCGAGCGGCGCGCGGTGTGACACGGTGTCGCCGCGGCAGTGGCCGGCGAAAGCTGCATCTAAGTTGGTCGCAGTTAGCTAATTAGTATTTTTAGAACCCCAAAGTAGGAATTATTCAACCAATCAATCAATCAACTTTATTTTTCTCACCACAATATATGTACATAAGTAGTTATTTTACATTGGTCAGATTCGACAATGATACACAATTCGGGTAAGATTCAGATTCAGATATGATATATTGTGGGAGACTGGTGCCTAAGCTAGGCTCGTGGCCTGTGTTTCAGGACACCAGGATCCCACCCCTTTTCATTTTCATTTTATAAATTATGTACTAAGCGCACTGACAGAATGTAGTAAGCAACGACATTTTATAGTTTTATATAATATGATTAATATCTAAGTATGCTAGACGAGCAGCGACTCGTAAGTCGGGGCCGTTACCACTGGGCCACCAGCCCAGTGGTAACGGCCCCGACTTACGAGTCATAGGTCGTGGGTTCGAACCCAGGCAGGCGCTTTACTTTGTGTAAATAATTTCATCACCACTGCTCTCAAAACGGTGAAGGAAAACATCGTGAGGAAACCGGCATGTCCTAGAACCAACAATTCAAAGACATGTGATATCTACCAACCCGCACTGGGCCCGCGTGGTAGATTACAGCCCAGTCCCTCTCGAAGAGAGGAGGCCTGTGTCCCAGCAGTGGGAACATTATAGGCTGATTATGCTATGCTATGCGAGACGAATGTTAGTAGATGTGTAGTGTGGGTGATGTGTGTGTAATTATAAGGATGTTTTCAGTATCATTATAGTTTAATTTTAGTAGCCAGTCAGTTAGCCTCCTTTTGCATTTATTCTTTGTGAGACTAAAGATATGTAATACCTTATGAGTTGTATTGTATAAGTAGCCACCAAGATAGCAAAAGAAACGTCTTGCAAAAATAGTTTTGTGACGTAGTTGATGGCGCTCCACATTAGAAGTGCACTTTGAATGGTTGTTTGAGATTCAATTAAATACAAGCAATTACTAATTGAACAACAGAAACCTACTCATCTCTCTTTAAGTCTAATTTAAATTATCTATTAGTCCAATAATACATTAGGCTAAAAGATCGCAGCAGTATTCGCATTAAGACGATGTACGAGCAATCAATTAGTTGCTGAAGTAAGTTAGTGCAGTGCGGTCATTAGGAGCAATGGTCAATACATTACTGACAGTATTTATTGTTCCTACTGTACGTATTGCACTCAGACCGTTAAAGACGGATTTATCTAACGTTGAATTACATAAAATGAGTGGATCTTATTTCAATAAAAAACGTTGCTCAACTAACTGTAAGAAAGAGTTGTTCGTGAAAAAGTTATGTTATGTGAAATAATTCCTTAGAAACCTTTCTAAGGGATCATTTCAGAAACAGGAATTATTTATCGTGATCATCACATTGCAAAGTGATAAATAAGTTAATAAACTTGTCAGTTTATTAATTTATTGTATCCATACTAATGTTATAAAATGTGGAACTTTACAAGCTTCGAAGGCTGAACGAATTTCAATAAAATTTGGCAGACCATGGCTTGATATGGGTTAGGATATGATACATTTTATTTAGGTATACGATTCTGGTGGACAATTTCCCTCCTCATAAAATGAAATAAAGAAACATCTAATACTTTTTTGTGGTGCCGAACTGTCGATCTAAGAAAACGCTTGAACAAAATAAACACGAAATACCGAATTAAAACTTGGTCCTTGTTACTACAGTTTCTGTTACGTAACGAAAGACTAGTGACCTTTGCAAAATGAGGGTACCTAAACTGAATACTTATACAGATACAGTTAGGTATAAAAGAAAGATCCCCCAAGAGAAATTTCACATAATTAGTAAAGAATGAGCTAGCTTAGGACAGTGTCCCCTTACCTTTTAATTAACTTAATTTAATGTAGGACCTTGGTGTTTGAATAAATTTGAGAGTTCAGAAGAAGACTGAAAGATGTAAATCTTAATAGTAACGTTATGTGAAAAAGAAAAAATACAAAAAAAAGAATAATTTCTTGAAAATAATATGCAGCACACTTGTAATTGCTCCGGGGTCACGTTTATAGCACATAATACAAGTTAACAAACTTACAAATACTCTTTATTATGTACACCATAAAAGTTACAGATATAAATGTTTAAATTTTACATAGGGTGACACAATGGGCGGTCTTATCCCTAAAAGCAATCTTTTACAGACAACCTTTGGATGGATTAAAGGGAGCAGGAGTGACAATACTGCAGGTAGTCAGTGGTGTACCATTAACATAAATAATAAATACATACAAACACAAATCATACACTTATTCTAATAAATATTATATATACAATAATACACATTAAACAAGAGCAGGGAACTGTATTATGTAATGATGATGTTTAAGGAGAGAGGAAGTGTTTTGTTATTATGGATATAGGCTCTGATGGAAAGTGGTAGAATAGAATACACATTTATTTTGCAAATATGGGTAATACATAATAGGTGTTATATTAAGAGCGTTTACACCTTACGGCATTTCATACAAACTTTCAAGCCCTTGTTTTTCAAAATGACTGAACCGATTTTAATGAAACTTCATACACATAAGCAGGATACAAAGGTCTAAAAAGTTAGTTGTGAACATTTTCGAAATGTCTTGTTTAAAAACAGATAACTGAAAATCTCTGATTTTAGGGAAAATTTAAAATCGGTCTAATTCGGCTGTAACAATTTTTTTCGAAAATGTTTATTTTGAAAAACAAGGGCTTGAAAGTTTGTATGAAATGCTGTAAGGTGTAAACGCTCTTAAAGCTCAGCCATATTTCACTATTCGGCATGCAAACATTTATAAAAGCCAGAGCAATTTATCTATTTTTTTTTTGCTGTCATAATCTCAGTCACAGTGTAGTACGTTTCATCCATTAAAAAATTACGTACTGTTGTCTCTCTGTCTCTGAGTCAATAGACATCTGGAACACCAAGGGAAATCGGCACGCGTTGCAGAAATTGTTTAAAACAGACAAAGCTAAAATAGCTTAGGTATTTGCCTGAGTATCCTCTGAATGAAACCATTACGCAAGAGATATTTGTTTATCCACAACGAGCAAGTTCTTGGCGTTCATCTTACCTGATGGTAAGTGAGTATAAGGGCAAAGGTGGAACCCAGCTTAACCTGGAATCCTCAACCACAGAGGAACTGGCTATCTTACCAATAACTGCCCAAACACAACAATGCTTGTTAACATTGTTGTTATGGCGACAGACGTAGATAAGATGGTGGTAGCTAGCCAGGTGGACTTAGAACAAGCCCTACCACCAACCAAACCGAGCAGAAACTTTTGCCCCCACTGGGAATCGAACCCTGGACTTCTGGGTCTGAGACAGGTGGTCTTACCACTAAAACACAAAGGTGGTTAAAAGTCAAAGTGAAATCTTATATTTCAGTTGGACCATTAAAAGGCATTTTTAATGTCATTAAGAAGAATTAAATCTAACTGCACCTACCAAATGGCAGTTTCGTATGGAAAAAATGGGCAAGAAACTCCATAGATATAGTTACTCATTAAAAAAAATGGCATTCCTATATTTTATTAACATTTTTGTTTATTCATATGTGAAGACGATCTACTAGAATAAAATGACTATTCTACAATAGGATAGACAGTTGCAAACTAAGCGACAACAGATAAGTTAATGATGTTGGTAGACATATTTTATCCTTTTCTGCAAGAACAATTTCATAATTATGGAGCTTTATTTATTTATTTAATACTTTAAGCACACTAATGTACATAGGCATTTTCTACCAGTCAACCTTTGGGCGATGCAGAGATAAACAGTGGTAGGTGCAATAGTGAGAATTGAGGAATAAAATAATATTATTTAAATATAAAGATATAAATATACCTATTAAAACTATAAATATAATATATACACCTAATTATATATATAAATCTATGCACAAATAAATATACATAAAAATATTAAAATAATTAAGACAAACAATGGGAAAACATTACCGTTGTGATGATACTGCCAGCTTCTTGCGAATGTGTTCGCGAACTTTAACTTTAAAGGATAATCGGTTGGTTGCCATCCTGATTTCCTGGGGAAGCGCATTCCACAGACAGATAGACTGAACGAAAAAAGAAAAGTGAATGAAGTCTGTGCTTTATTGTTGCTCCATGTTATTCTGTCAGCCTTGCCCGTCGACCTTCAAAAAGTCTGAATGTTGTTCAGTTTCCTATAACACCCTTTTTCAGTACAACTCTTCATGTTTTTCTTTATCCACATTTTGTACCCAAAAACTTTAAGGAGAGCGAATTTTGTTTAAAATTTAACTCTCCCGACATTAGTCTCGGTTTATCTTTTTCCTTTTCTACTTTATCTTTCAGCCTCATGATCACAAATAGACTTTTTTCCTTTAAAAAAAGCAATTCGTAAATTACTTTTGGGAGATTAACCCGAATCCTTTATTTGCAAGTTTTATTAGAAGTAAATAATTATTATTATGTTAAACCTGAATTAAAAGGATTTAATTAAAAGATTTAGACATTACAGTATGTAACGAGTTTATTTAATTTGGTAGATTGCACAACCAATGTCAAAAAAAATGTGCAGTTAATTTAACTATAACTCAGACTGCCTCGCTCACCTCCTTCTGCGAAGCAGTAATGCTCGCGAAGGACGATGCGGAATGCGTGAGGGAGAGGCAAGGTTTGCGCCCTCACGCCCTTAGTCGCCGCAAGAGACACCCCGGGCGTCGGGAGTCGCAGGCCGGTATCCGGCCACCGTAGGCGTGGGCTTGCGGATGGAGCTATGGGCGTCCGATAAGGACCAGGCCCGGGTCAACGGCGCTTTGGTTTCCACGCGCGCCTCAAAGACATGTCAGCCCCAATTGACGGGGTCCGATAGGGTCAATGCCTGCCAGGGTTGCGAGTTTGTCTGAAAGGGTTATCGTGGCCCTCGCACACAGGCAACGGAAGGAGCACGGGTGGGTTTTAGTCAGTAAAAGTCTGACACGCCCACCCGCTCCGCCCAGAGCGGGAGAAGTTATTTTATGATTTCCCACCCAAAAAAAAAAGGACGGCCTCGCTGAGCATAGCATCCTGGAGCCCAGATTCATGACCAGCTTTGGGCAAAAGGCTCGCCTCTCATAACATGGAACAGTTGGCCTCACAGCTGTGGTAGTAAAGAGGCATGAGGAACTGGGTCTAAAGTTCTTTTCCTCGATAGAAAAGGGAGGATACTCCGACCAGACGGGTGTTGTGTCTGGTAGGCAACTGCCCGACCGTTGATGTCGGGATGTTGTATATATACCAGTCGCGCGGTAAACTCTGCTTGCACGATGCCGGATTTTGCGTGACGTCAGTGTGATGTGTAGTTCGTATGGGCGATATAAATGCGAGTACGGAGTTTCAAAAGGATACGAGGCCAGCTTATACTGGTTTTGTTATCACATTCGTGCGGCTTACCAACTTAAACATGATTCGAAACCATGAATCGTTAAAATTACATGAGACAGACTCCCAAAACGCCCGCCCTTCACCACATCCTAGTGCTTTAGCTGGGAAGATGAAGTGGCGCCACAAACTCCCCAGCAGCACAGTTGTCTGTTCAGTAAAAACTTATAGACATTTAGATGAAAAAAAACATGCGGGCAGTCTTTGGGGACTGCCGATAGAAGTGAAAACAGTATATTTATAGCTCATGGAAAGCGTTCGCTGACGATGACGCGAGTTCCATGATTTTTGTTCACACAAAAAGTGCTCAATGCGCATAAAGAAGTTTTCTCTTAAAAAAAAAACCGCCCAAGTGCGTGTCGGACCACGCACAATGAAGGGTTCCGTAGTTAGGGTGAAATTAGGCGTGAATTATCCTAAAAACAAACTTAACATTGTAGTTGAAAAACATGTTCTCCCATACATCGATACACGTCACAGTCAATTCTCCAACTGCAAATATAAGTTTGTAATCGCAAAAAACAATTTTTTTTATGCGCGAAAACTACAAAATTACAATTTTAGGACTCTTTCCTATACTTGTGCTGTGAGACCTTGCTTCTTGCCAAATTTTATGATTCTAAGTCAACGAAAAGTACCCTATAAGTTTTGATTTATTTGCGAGCATCGAAATATGTCGCAATAATGTCGCATAAATCGTCGTATTTTTTTATTGCGTTGGCTTAGAAGCTTGATTTTTTTAGAGCTCCAAGGGACTGTAGACTTACGTATTTGATATTAATTTCAACTTGATACCTACACGTGTTCCTGACAAAAAGGGTCTTGACAGACTGACAGACAGACAGACAAACGGACAACGAAGTGATCCTATAAGGGTTCCGTTTTTTTCTCTTGAGGTACGGAACCCTAAAAATTGGTAACAATAAATACTATGTAAGCATATCTAAGTAAATCTATAATATCCTAACTTAACTAAAACCATTAACAAACTAAAACATGACGTCGAAAACCCCAAGAGGCTGGTGGCATTGCCAATAGTAGGTGTGTAAATTAATTAACATTACGAGACGCAGAACATTAAATTAAATTATTTGCCATAATGTACAAATACAATAAAAACTTAACAAGCCAAAATATAAACACAAAAATTAAAATAAAAGTTAATACTTAAATAAAAGTCTCCAGGCATAAAGGGCGTGCTCGCTACGAAATGTGGGTGTACTACTAACCTCTGTCTACCCCTTTGGGGAATTCAGGCATGATGTTTATTAAATAAAATAAAAGTAAAACCGGCCAAATGCGTGTCGGACCACGCACAATGATGGGTTCTGTAGTTGGGATGACTTTATTTTTTGAAATTGCCTCGCGTATACCGTTTTAGAATAGAATAGAATACTCTTTATTATGTACACCATAAAAGTTACAGATATAAATGTTTAAATTTTACATAGGGTGACACAATGGGCGGTCTTATCGCTAAAAGCGATCTTTTACAGACAACCTTTGGATGGATTAAAGGGAGCAGGAGAGACAATACTGCAGGTAGTCAGTGGTGTACCATTAACATATACAATAAATACACAAAGCATACACTTATCTAATAAATATATACATATATACAATAATAGACATGAAACAAGAGCAGGGAACTGTATTATGAAATGATGATGTTTAAGGACAGAGGAAGTGTTTTTTTACCTGAATCTTAAAAATGGACAAAGATTGAGCACGCCTTACCGACACAGGCAAGGCATTCCATTACCGCACTGCTTGAACTATAAAACCCACAGACGCGTTTTTAGTACAGAGAGATACAAAAACGCGTATTGAATTCACACTTTCTCTCTCTCTCTCTCTCTTTCTATTTTATAATAGAAAGAAAGAGAGAGATACTACTAGCTGACGACCCGCGACGTTGCCCGCACCTATCCCGTTTTTTTTCGTTCCCGTGCGAATTGCCAGGTTTTAACAATTTTCAACTTTTTCCTTTTTTTTATCATCATCATCATTTCAGCCGAAAGACGTCCACTGCTGGACATAGGCCTCTCCCAAAAAAGGGGGGGGATTAGCCATAATCGCCATGCTCCCCAGGCGGGTTGGCAATCGCAGTATGGTTTTTTAAAATGCATAGAGAACGCTGCTGCCCATTCTCTAGTGAGTCCCTTAGTCGCCTTTTACGACACCCACGGGAAGAAATGGGATGATGCTATTCTTTACCTCCGGCACCAAACGGAACCTTTTTTTTCTTAAGAACCTAATTTGGACTATTACCTACATTAGAAAAAAAGAATTAGCAAAATATTTTTTTTTTTTTCATTTAAAAACGTTGCCTGTATCGTGGGTGCGTTTACAAACATTTAAACTCACATACACAAACAGCCAGACTCGCAACAACTACTTGTAGGTCATACAAATATTTATTCCGTGTGGGAATCGAACCCGCGACTCGCACCGCAGCAGTCAATCGCTTAACCACTGCGCCAACCGTGCCGACCGAATTGGTTCAGCCGTTCTCGAGTTTTGCGCTAAGCAACACAATTAGCCATTAATTTGTATTTATAAAGATAGATAGAAAGAGACAGACAGAAAGAGGCGGCATAACGCTTTTTCCTTACGTGACGATTTCTACCACTCAACTCCTACCGCAACCCGCGTTAAAGAACGTCAATCCAATAAAGTTCCCATTCATGAATGAACCTTGTAAATTCACACGCTACGCCTCAACCATTACAAAGCCTCGCCAAGGGAGCTATTCAACTATTCTTATAATGTTGAGTATGGTGTGTCCCCTAGGATAACTCGGCGTTAAACTAGCGTGGCCACGTTTAACCAGTGGCTTAGCTATTAGAGTTTAGTGTCATTCGCCCTTGCCCTGTTGCTGTAAACCTTTATTTGCACATCAACGGTTAAAAATGTATGTATTTTAAAAATAGATTTACGTCTTGAGCGATACGACTTGCGATAGTGCGGGTTGGTAGATGTCACATGTCTTCGATTTTTTAGTTCAAGGACATGCCGGTTTTCTCACGGTGTTTTCTTTCACCACTTTGAGAGCAGTGGTGATAAAATAATTTACACAAAGTAAAGCGCTTGTCAGGATTCGAGGCTATGACCTTATACTCGTAACCATATGTCACGGTCGTTACCACTGGGCCACCACTGCTTTTAATTGTTTTGTCATAGTATAATCGTAATGTATGGATATGCATAGAGGGTTATTTTTAAAACGTCAATAACCTCTTAAGGGGTCATTGTACTCATCATTATGAACAACTTTTACTATGGGACCAAAACTGAAATCGCGAAAAAAAACCAGCTGTTCCCTACGTTTATGTTCCAATAATTCGTTAAAATTTACTTTTTTTTTCGCGGTTTTATGTTAAAAATAACCCTGTATATGTTATCATATTGGGCCCTATCAGAATACCAGTGTTGTGTTACTTATTTTTAATTGTCGCAGCATCGTGCTGAGAGAAGCCTTTTGGCCTCATAAAGGACTTTGTTTTTATTTTAATTTGTTTTTTTTATTACTGTTTTTGTTTTTTATGTTTCTAAGAGTGTGATTTTAGTTTAATTTTGCGATCTGCTGTGTTGAGTCCCAATAAATATTTTTCTTTCTTTCTTTCTTTCTTTATGGTTGAGACTAACAAATAATAATTTACTGTTGCCTTCTGTGTTACTTTGGAAGCTTTTACTTAGTGGTTGGTGTTTATGTCAGAAAAAAGGAAAACTATCGGTTCATTGGTTCTTGGGTAGTATCAAGTCACAAATAGTATTGCATCCTGACAAGATCTGGCCCGCCAAAGTATAAGTAGTGGCTAGGACTGCACGTTTTCTAGTGTAAGTGATCACCGAACACTTGGATGGGTTGAGATCTAGTTTATTAGCACGACAATACTCTTCAAGCCGATACAAATCAGCCTGAAGTGCTAGACTATCTTCGAGCGTTGAAATAGTGGCAAATATTTTCATGTCATCGGCAAAGCATAATAGTTTGGATGACTGGAGGCACTGATCGATGTCGTTCACATAGACTACAAATAACAGAGGACCGAGCAACGAACCCTGAGGCACTCTGGGGATGGTTACCCAACTAGACATATAATTATTGAGCACTACTGCTTGGGACCTGTTATCAATGTAAGAAGAGAACCACCTTAAGAGATCCCCACGGATGCCCATGTAGCTTAGCTTCTTTATCAGGGTATCGTGGTCGATCCGATCAAATGCCTTGCTATAATCTGTGTAAACCACATCGACCTGCTTACCATTATCCATAGCATCCGCAATGAAATCATTAAATAAAATCAAGTTAGAAGTGGTAGACCGTCCTTTCAAAAATCCGTGCTGAAAGTAGTTGAACGAGCTAGCAAAGGCGGAATATAACTGGTTATAGACAATCCTCTCAAATATTTTAGCTATAATACACAGCTTGGATATAGGCCTATAATTGGTAATCTCCGTTTTAGACCCCTTCTTATGTACGGGTGTAATAAAAGCAGATTTCCATACTTTGGGGACAACACCTTGAGTCAAAGACTTGGAAAACAAAATTGATATAGGTAGGGCAATAGAAGGCGCGCATTTAATTAGAAATTTAGATGACATATTATCAGGGCCAGCACCTTTAGTTGGATCCAAGTAACGAAGCAAACCGGTCACAGCATCAACATTCACTTCTATGTGACAAATATCAGATGAAGTTCTGTTAGTATCAAAAGAGCCAGGAGGTGGGCTGGGAGTATTAGACGAAGTGAGGTTGATGATATTGCATAAAACCTTATAATGATCATGGCAATACATATAACAGCCAAGAGGTGTGAGTTTATGTTTTATAAGATTTCACTTATCTAATTGAAAAGTTAAAAAAGGTAAGTCTTAGATTGAAATATTGCCCATATCTTACACCTCAAGCCTCGCCAGCCCCTTACGGAATAATTCACGTCCCTCTTACACGAAAATCCTACGATAAGTCGTAGTAAGATTACCATCAAAACAATAAACTAACTCAAATACCTTGAACTTTACTACATTGAATAACTTATCGTGTTTGTAAATCTTTTAGACTTATTAATGTTACATAAAACAAAGGGTTTATTTATAAACCCTTTGTTTTATGTAGGGCTAAACTATAATAAGCACTAACTATAGCCTATAATATTCCCACACTGCTGGGAGACAGGCCTCTGGCCTCCTCTCGGTGAGAGGGCGTGGGCCGTGATTCACCACGCAAGCCATTTGCGGGTTGCTAGATCTCACATAACTTCGATTTTTTGGTTCTAGGACGGATGTTTTCCTTCACCGTTTTTGAGAGCAGTGGTGACGAAATAATCTACACTAAGTAACGGTTCTATCTAGGTTCGATGGCTATCCTATACAAATCCTCCTAATTTTAAATCCTACATTCAAACTTACAAACAAACAATACCTCTTTATAATATTAGTATAGATATCGTTTTTTTTTCTCTTTATTTAATTTTGGGACTTTTGTATAAAATACATGGCAGTCCCATCGTACTTTATTACAGCTACAATACAGAAATTCCTATAATTAGCCTCTTAGACCAAACTTCAACTAATTAGGTAGACTTAAAACGAAGACTTTTAAATCTAAACAGACTTTTGGCAGCATCAGACAGTGGCATAGACAAAATCTCGTGAAACAATCCTATGTTATTTTTATTTAATTGTAGATCTATTATCAATTTTTCCCTTTCAGTCTGAAAGCGGACACATACCGTTAACAAATGTACAACGTCTTCTACCTTACCACATGTCTCACAGTTTGGAGAGTTGCATTTTTTCATGAGAAAACCAAAATTGTTGAGAGGCATGTGTCCAGATCTCAATCTGAGAGCAATTTACGAGATATCGATTTAATTTAATCATTTTGCGACTGCCATGTTATTTCTACATAGATCTATCGTTGACTGAGAGTAGGTACTACCCTACCTACTAATGCTACGTGAAATTATAATACAAATACCTCAATGAAAAAAAAATCATACCAGATTGAAATAAAAGAAGTACGAACGGCGATATTGCTTTACCAGTGTAAAAAGTAATTGCCAGGCAGATATTGTAAAAAGTTATTGTAATAGACTACAATAATATTATTATCATCTGTGAAAATCTCTAAGATGGCGCTATTCACAGTCTTCAGTATAAACTGAAGACTGTGAATAGCGCCGCCAGCGATTGCATTATTTTTAAAAGAATACGTAATGATTCTATAATATTTTGGCTTATTTCTGCTTAACGACCGTCAAATTGAATTAGAAGTAGGCGGGAAACATCTGTCGCATTATGGCCCAACATATTGATAAATTGGAATGTCACAGATAGGAAACAGCACTACGAAAGATTACGCCAAACTTGGCACAGATAAAATAACGACAAATGGCCAACAACACCAGTTGAAGTCACAAGGCCTTTTAGTAAAATTAGCCGTATCATACGCCCCAATCATCAGTTCAGCCAGACGTCCAATGCAGGACATAGACTCCCCCAAGCATCGCCAGTTCGACCGGTTCTGAGCTTCTCGCATTAACCGAATTCCTACGACCTTCACAAGGTCATCAGTCCACCTTGTGGGAGGTCTTCCAACGGTACGTCTTCTTGTACGCGTTCGCCACTCTAGAACAGTTCGGCCCCATCTGCTATCTGTTCAGCGAGCAATGTGCCCTGGCCACTGCTGCTTAAGTTTGCCAATTTATCGGGTTATATCGTTTAACTTGGTTCTCCTGCTCTTTTCGGATTCGATCACGTAGGGAAACAAAGGGAAACATAATATACTGTTGGGCTATATCAAGATTTCAACGCTATCGGAGAGGAGGTATGGTATCGATGCAAAGATTTTTTATTTTTCTACGCCTAAACCCATAATCTTTGACTAATAAAAAAACTACATTCTTATCCAAAAACTTGCCAAGACGAAATAGCTTAAACATTTAACCTTCAACTCAGCACTAACTATGAAAGAAATCGTTTATATAAATCAGACAGATTTATTACATCGTCTTGTTAACTTTATAACCTAGTTTACGGCGAACGAATAAACTTTTTATGCCTTATTATCGTCAATAGTTTGACAAGAACTGTTAGATTTTAGGTTGTGGATAATTTGGCAATAGCTTTATGCTCAACGACCTAACGAGCAGTGCCACGGCAACGACTTACCCAGCCCCCTTTGCCCCTTTGGCCCTTTTTTCAGTGGGCTTTACGTTGTGTACATAATTTCATCAACACTGCTCTCAAAACGATGAAGGAAAACATCGTGAGGAAACCGGCGTGTCCTAGCCAACCATAAATTCGAAGACAAAAAAAAATCACGTGTTCCTAGAATAAAACTCCCTTGAGCACTAGATTGAAAGCAAACACTGAGAAGCTTATCACCGTGTCGTTTACATGAGTTACTTTTAAAAGAGACAAACTTGGAACTGGACTTGTCAAGAACCTTTATATCTAGATGCCTTGCGTGTGAAATACAATAATGGCTTCAGGGTGCTGTTGAGGTTGCCCCGGTTGTGCAGCGCGTCTAGCATGTTTGCTGTAGCACGAACTGATGACTTTTATGCCGTTATGAGGAAGAAGACCGCATCAGTAATAAGCAGAATGTGGGCTAGCAGCAACAGTATCTTGAAAACCCTAGCTGAACAACAGGATGCGCCAATATTTAGACACTGTCCGGTTGCTTGTGCGGCATTAATGAATGTTAATTTGATGTGTAATTAATTAATAATTACTAACCCTTAGTTGATAAGTTCTTTGTACTAACCAGTGGACCAATGTTGTCAAATTAAATAATAATATACGTATAATTATGTATTGCTTAGACAAGAAAACTCCAGATCGTGTCGTAAGATTTACTACGAGTATACCTACTAGCACTTTGCCAGCAAGTTTGTCCACCGTAAATATATAAACCTCTTTTCCGTGAGATTTCTACAAATCTGGCCTTCATCTTCTACCATAAAGGAAAACGTGCAAAATTACAGCTTTCTAGGTCCAAGGTTTCAGTTGGGCGTTGAAGAGTCGGTCATGACTTTTCTTTTACGTATCTCATTACCTAGTCACTGGGTAGTGGAGATCAAATAGACAGTAGCTCTAAGTAAAATACTAGTATTCAGCTGATCCTATCAGACAGGAACCCTTTTTTTTGTTCCCTTCCCACACTTGCACCGGGGGGATCTTGGGATCTAGTATGACTTCCGCAATCCTCGGCTAGTGCCAGCCCGCCTCTGCGAGCCACCTCAAGTCTATGGGGAGGGGGGGGGGGGGTGTGAGGGGTTTGATATAAGCTATCGAAATGTCACGTGATCATAGGTCAACGAATAGAAGTTAGCTAGATAATGTTATCATCATTCGATTCCATGAAACGAATTGACGGCGTCAAACGATAACTTCAATAAAGAGATGCGTAGCCAAATGGCACTTTTTGACAAGCGTTATCGCTAGTTTTCGATTCGTATGAAGGATTCCGAATCGAAAACTAGCGATAACGCTTGTCAAAATGTAAAATAAAGGTAGCGATTGTAGAAATAGAATCGCTCCGAAGCGAATGCCATTTGTCTAGGCCCTCAGGACTCCTCACTGCCGACCATCGACTCGACTACGGTCGGCAGCGAGAGGTCACTGCCTACTCCTGAGATGAGGGCACGGTGTGGCTCCTCCCAAGCGGCACACTCTGCCAGCGTATGCCGCGCTGTGCCCTCCCAAGTCAGACAGGAACCTGACTCATCATAGATGTCAAATGCTAGCCAGATGATGATTTGTGTCGGTTTGGGTCTCAGTACTGCGAAAATGGCAAAAAAAACGACTAACTTGACATCAGACGGCCGGTTCTTAAACAATCATAACTTTGGTTTTCTTTACCAAAATAAAGCGATAAATCTGTCTGGAGCCTGTATAGATATTTATGAGTCTTCAAAGTTTCGAACTACTGTAACTTGTTGCTTCGTGTGCACTAATGTAAACTGCAATCATTTTACATTAGTGTTAGTTTAAGTTCCATTTATTCTAGGTTTACTAAGTTTGTTTTAAAGATCATTCAATAATTCAATGCATTCTTTCTTAGCTTCAAGTGCCGTTACTGTGGACAGCAAGGCCATAAAGCAACGGATAACCCAAGAATGGGCTGCGGCTGCATTAAACGGTAGGTACATGGGCCATAGGCCTTTGAAAACTTTTTTTTTTAATTTTCTAATTTGCCCCCCAAAAGTGACCTCCATATTCAAAATTAATTTATTTATGAAATACGTCCATTTTTGGGTCACAGAAGTTCATATGTGTACCAAATTTCAACTAAATCGGTCCAGTAGATTCGGAGCAAAATCAGCTGTGCCAGATGGACAGACAGAGAGACAGACATACGAGTGATCCTATAAGGGTTCCTTTTTTCCTTTTGAAGTACGAAACCCTAAAAAGGGAAAAAGAGTATTCTATTCTTTTCTCTAAGTGCAAATCTGAGTCGTGTGCCATACAGTGAGAATTGTTGTCTCATGTGTGCCTGTAAATCTACAAAACCAACATTATTTTTGTACCTTTACATTTTACCAAAACCAAATATAGCATAATCAGCCTAAAATGTGCCCACTGCTGGGACACAGGCTCCTCTCTGAGAGAGGAAGTGGGCTGTAACCTGCCACGCGGGACCAGTGCGGGTTGGTAGATGTCACATGTCTTCGAATAATTGATTCTTGGACATGGCCGGTTTCCTCTCGATATTTTCCTCCACCGCTTTGAGAGCAGTGGTTATGTAATTATTTAAACAAAATAATAAAACGAACGCAAATATAACAAATGAAAACAAATATACATTATAATATCACTACAATATCAAAGCGCTTTCTTTAAAATTGAAATCGTACCAACATTCAAATTCGCGCTGTAAGTAATGAATACTTTCCATTTCTCTTACCTCTGAATCTTCAAATTTTTCACTCCAATAACATTTGTAAATGTCGCTTTTACACCCGTAGTCGAAAGTACGAAAATGAATGAAATTCTTGATCAAAGTTCCCAGAATGTTCCACAAATATCTCGTGATTAAATCCTGTTTCTATCTGCTTTGAAATATTTGGCTTTGGACTATGATTTAATTTTGAATAAACTGTTTGCTTTAGGAAGCAGGACAGGTGGACAGGGTTCGTAGAAGCTTAAATTCTAGGAATTTATTAATGCACTAGTAGTGGACAGGTTTTAATTAAATTGTATTTTAATAATTTGGTGCGATATTTTTAAATGTTGACTTATTGAGCGAACTACTAATATTATACCAAGTAAACTAACTCAACAGCAAACCAACATTAATATGTTTTGCAGTTCTCTGACAGGGTTCGTGTCCAAAAACCGACAGTAATCTATTGTAAAATGTATGATGTGCAGAGCAAATAAATAAATAAAGTTTGGATCACTAAAAGGGCTAAAAATAATATTAATTGTAAAATTTCATCAACTTTAAGAAGGAAATACTTGGTTCACTTAAAAATTACGCTGGTGATTAATAACAAAATAAGAAATTGCATACTATTAGGAAGGCGAAGTTCTCTTATACAACCTGTTTTTTTTTGATATCCCATAACTCTAGGGTTATATTCTGTAGGTAAAAATAATACTAAAACTCCTAGAATAGGTGGTCCAAAAATGCATCGTTTCGGAGATATCATCAATCATAATTAAATTAGGTCAAAAATTGTCACCAGTATGACGAATCTTTACTTTTGCGAGGTTGCCAAACTTCGCAGTAGTGTAGTAAAATAAATAGTAAAATAAAATATGTAGGTATGTTGGTATCGGGGCTTCCCGGCGGTAGCTAGTGAAGGGAAAGCTAAAATGCGACGTTGTCATATTTCACGTAAGGGTGTTTTACATTAATAATCGTGACTTTGCCGAATTATTTTGTATGAAAAATTAAAAAAAAAATAACGCATGATTGGAACATAACTCATATGCCAGTTGGTTCTTTGATATGGCCTCAATCATACCCTAGAGTTATGGGATATCAAAAAAAACACGTTGTATAAAATACCAAATAAGTTTATTTCCTACATTATTTACCCACGGAAGCGTCTACCACCTACTTCTTCTTATTTTTAAACAATGTAATCCCCATCAAGTCGAACATGCTATAAGAACAGACCACTAAGACGCCCTTGAGGTAACCTCTCAACTACGTAATCCATCTCATCTCTTTGTAGTCTTGAGAATTGTCTGAGGGATTACATTGAGTAGATGAGCTGTAGATTTTACTAGTAGGTAGTGTTGTAGAATTTTGTGTTATTACAGCTGTTTATCTGACAGGTTACAGAATGCCTGTATTATTTTGAGTAAGTAGATCAACTTTAGATTTGAGCTATAAAGTTATGAAAAATGAACATTAGTTTTTGTTTAAACGAAACCCGAAAAGGGGTCATTGTACTCATCATTTTGAGCAACTTTTGCTAGGGGACCAACCTTGAAATCGCGAAATAAAAATCAGCTGCTCCCTACATTTGTGTTCACTGAAATCCACAAAATGTATGGAACAGCTGATTTTTATTTTGCGATTTCAAAGTTGATCCCATAGAAAAAAATAGTCAAAATGATGAGTACAATGACCCCTTTTCGGGTTTAGTGTAACCAAAAACTAATGTTGTCTACTGATCTTTATGTGATGTTTGGCTTATAGCTCGATACGAATGTAGTACTTAGTTACGAAGTGTCTGATTGAAGGATTACTTTAAGTCGGTAGATGAGCCGTAGATTATAAGTGTATAGTTTTGAAAGATGTCGTAAGTACTGATCTTCCTGTGGTGATTGGCAGCAAAGAGTGATTACACTAATTACAGTTCAATTATTAAGCGGAAGGTGCGAAAGTGTTGCAATATGCTTGATCGCTGAGTTAAGGATTACTTTTGATGAGAAACATCTATAGGCGCACGAAAAGCCAATTGCTGGCGGGGCGACGCATGCCGTGTGGCGATCGGCCACTATACAGTATAATGTAGTAGTGTGTAAATGTGTGTGTAGTGCGATATTTCACATAAATGGCAGTCGTCCCGTGATGGCTCAAATTTTTGGTTATTTGGCTAGCTATTACATTAAACCACATTTCATACTGGAAACTTTCTTTGCTAATCCAACACAAAATTCTACAAATTCCATTTTTGAAAAGCTGATATTTTTGCTGATAAATACACACAGATCAAGTACAGAACCTTTTTTCCCAAACCTAAAGTTAGATTTTGATTCCCGCCTGTAACGGACACAAAGACAAACGAGCCACTCCAAGGAACGGAACAGTGAATCCTGAGCGAAATGTCTAAGCTTAGCTTTGTTCTATTTCCAGATGTAGTTACTCATTTTTACGCCTAGAAACACGAGAAAAAACCCTTTGTTTGTTACGACTTTTTAAGATGTCTGGGTCAACTTTTTTTAAACTAGGTACCTATTTATTTTAATGATTCAATCATAAGTCATCATTTCAGCCGAAAGACGTCCACTGCTAGAAATAGGCCTCCCCACAAAAGGAGGGGGGGTTTGCCATAATCGCCACGCTTGGCAGGCGGGTTGGCGATCGCAGTATGGTGTTAAAATGCATAGAGAACGCTGCTGCCCATTCTCTAGTAAGTCCCTTAGTTGCCTTTTACGTCACCCACGGCAAGAAATAGGATGTTGCTATTCTTTACGCCCGGCACCAAACGGACAAATCATAAGTACCTATTATAAAAGTTTTTGTAAGCATTTTAATTAGTTTTAGAGTAGTTATGTGGCGGTTAAATGAGTATAAAATTGGATTTTCAAATAAGATTATCTTTCTACATTAGTTTTGTCACTATCCTTTGAGTAATATCTCATTTTTAAGATTTTATTTCCTAAAGTAAAGGCTTCTACATACCGGGGCGACTTGTCGCGCGACGCGACGCGACACAAAGGCACCGCTCGTCCCGCAACACGCGGGGCCTTTGTGCCGTGTCGCGTCGCGCGACAAGTCGCGCTGGTATGTAGAAGCCTTAACTCTGTGTTTTGATATTACGATTTCATAACAAACCCAATAATAAAGACAAAATGTTGACCTCATTGTCCGAAATATTTCATTTATGGGACCTTCCGTACCCTTTGCATTAAGCTGCCCCACATTATGCACAGTCATTATGGGCAAGATAACCGAGGTCAGGTCACGTTATCATTGCCGGCTGAGGTTATAGGTCATGCCAGGGCCACAAACCATAAATTATTGAAGATAATTTAAAATTAATGCGCTCCAATTTCAAAATAGATTTTTTCAATTTGACAAATTTTTCAAGAACCAATTTCTTTCCTTCAAAAAATTGGAGTGGAATATGAATCAATTAAATTGTGATCGGTTCGCGATGTAATTAATTGAATTGAATTAAATCAATTGGTGGGTTTGCACTTTTGTTTGTTATGTGCGGTTTCAAAATGAATTGAATAATATACTTTTGTATACCTACTGTGGCTCGCTTTAGTACATTTACTTTGTGTCTAGTGTTCACCAGCTGTTTGCTGAGTTTATTTTGTTTTACAATTTTCTCAGTAAAAAGCAAGTGCTGTCTTTGTCTTGTGTATTCTTTTACTCCTAAAGCAATACAGAAGACTGATAAGACTGATGTATCTATCTTTCTCCTATTTTCTTTTATTGAATAAAACATTTTTACAAAAAAACTCCCGACTTACAAAAAAGAGTTGGAAGTTTCGGAAGTCGGTGTCTTTGGTTATGTATTTTGAAAATACAGAACCAAAGACACCGTTCCGAACCGACACCGCAATGTTTTATTCAACAAAAAAAAATAGAAGAAAGATAGATACGTCTTATCAGTCTTCTCAATTTCGGAAGTCGGCAAAAACCGAAAATACTATTTTCGTTTTTTGCCGACTTTTTTGTGTTTTTTTGGAAGTCAGTTATTTTTTGTTTTTGTGGGATAAAAAAATAAATTACTAACTTTCAAAATTATTAACTTTCAAATAAAAAAATAATTTTCCAAATTGTTTTATAAATGACGGAGTTCTGAGGTAACAAACATAAAAAAAACTTTTTTGAGAACCTCCTTCTTTTTGCAAAGTCGGTTTAATTTTTTTCGGAAAAAAAGTCATAGAGAACGCTTAGCAATAACGAAGTAATAGCGCGGGCAGGCGATGCGATGCAACGCAGTGGGTCGGAGGAACAAAAATTTCACGCGGCCGAAGCCGTGGGCAGAAGCTAGTTATTTCTATAATAAGGAAATCGTAATATCGAGATTAGTAACTAAGCAAAAAAATAATGTTGTAAGTCGGTTATTTTTCATATTATTATTTAGTTCCTATACGTATATTTACAATAACTAACATAATATCTATAGTATATTCTTTGTCAGTTACAGTTTTCAGAGAGTATGCTACTTATCTCCTAAATTCAGTTCACCAAATAAACAAACAAAAGATAAGTATATATGTTTACGGAAACAAAATATTTGTTGTATGAATCGCTGAATAAAAATAATTTCGACTCCATTGAGGAGTTTCTTGAACATAAATTATAACACCTACGAGTTTGCATGCTAAAACATGCATGATCTCATAATGTAATAATTATACCACCTTTTTTACCATGTTTTACGTAAATGGTACCACCTTTTTTTTTCTTTGGGTGGGAAATTATCAAATAACTTCTCCCGCTCTGGGCGGAGCGGGAGGGCGTGTCAGACTTTTACTGACTAAAACCCACCCGTATTCCTTCATTTGCCTGTGTGCCAGGGCCACGATATCCCTTTCAGACAAACTCATAACCCTGGCAGGCATTGGCCCTAGCGGACCCCGTCAGTTGGTGCGGACAACTCTTTGAGGCGCGCGTGGAATACGACGCGCCGCGACCCGGGCCTGGTCGTTATCGGATGGTGAGCTACCCATCGCTCACCGTCCGCAGGCCCGCGCCTACGGTGGCCGGAAATCGGCTTGCGACTCCCGACGCCCGGGGCGTCTCCTGCGGCGACTAGGGGCGCGAGGGCGCGAACCTTGCCTCTCCCTCACGCGTTCCGCCTCCTCCTTCGCAAACATTACTAATTCGCAGAAGGAGGTGACGGCCTCCCATGCACTCTCGCTCCGAACCATAGCCTGAACCAGGGATTATCGTTGCACCTAAAAGGCACAAAAATAAACAGCGAACCGTTTGTTCTGTGGAATGGCTGTGGAAATTAGGTTCTACTTATTGCACACAGGAACATCTTATTTTCACCAAATGCAGTATCCTATTACCGTTTACTTTTAACTAATTTGAAGCAAATGACTGTTGCCTGTGTTTTCGGTTGCGTACAAAACTTTTAACACTGTTTGAACTATTCTTGGGATTAGAAAAATGAAAAGGATGTACCTTTTCATTTTTCTCTTAGTGAAACTCTACACATTCAAAGGAAGTAGATTCTTCAGGTAGCCCGCGAAAGCACTTTTCGGGTGAACAAAAATCATGGAACTCGCGTCATCGTCACCGAACGCTTTCCACGAGCTATATGAATACTGTTTTTATTTCTATCGGCAGTCCCCAAAGACTGAACCGCATGTTTTTTTTTTTGTTCACGTTTTTTGCAAGTTGTAGTTTTATTTATGCGTGTATCATATTTTTACCGCCCTATTTATTCCCGTGGGTGTCGTAAAAGGCGACTAAGGGACTTACTAGAGAATGGGCAGCAGCATTCTCTATGCATTTTAACACCATACTGTGATCGCCAACCCGCCTGCCAAGCGTGGCGATTATGGCAAACCCCCGGCTTCGGGGGAGGCCTATGTCCAGCAGTGGACGTCTTTCGGATGAAATTATATTTTAACCAACATATTATTATTAGCTAAGATACAGCTGCATTCGAGTTTCACTGGTTTAGATTGTTTCTTTTCTGCCAGGAATTTTAGTCATAGAACTGCTTCATTTTATTCAGATACCATAAATAACTAAGAGACCTACATCATATTTAAATATTCAAATTCCCAACAAGTTACATTATCGCATTAGTTCAAAACTAAAAGCTTTGTCACAGCCTCTCTGCTCTCATGCATTCCACAGATAATTTAACTGACACCCGTATAAAACTGACGTACGGTGAGCAATAAAATTCCGTACTAACTTTATAAGTAATGTGCAACTAAATTGACACAAAATGGTTCGAAACTCTGCTTTTCACTAGTGCATATACTCAAAGATTTGAGTTATGTTACTTTTAGGTGACCTTTTTTTTTGGGTGTGAAAGTATCAAATAACTTCTCCCGCTCTGTGCGGAGCGGGAGAGCGTGTCAGACTTTTACTGACTAAAACCCACCCGTGTTCCTTCATTTGCCTATGTGCCAGGGCCACGATATCCCTTTCGGACAAACTCGCAACCCTGGCAGACATTGGTCGCCATCGACCCAGGCTGGTCCTTATCGGACGGCGAGCTACCCGTCGCTCACCGTCCGCAAGTCCGCGCCTACGGTGGCCGGAAATCGGGTTGCGACTCCCGACACCCGGGGTGTCTCCTGCGGTGACTACTGCAGTGATTTGAGTTATGTTACTTTTAGGTGGGTACTTATTTAATTTTAACTTTTTATTTTTAAATTTTGTTAAATAAACTGAAGTGTAGAACATTTTTAGTTGCTGACGGTACCTTTAACGGTATTACATTAGTTTTCAGTGCACATACCTACTGCCGATGGACTGATTTAGGATGTTATTTGATGTAACATTCAATTCACTCCATCACGAATTTCAATGTGCGAAACGGCAAAATGCAATGAAATTTGTGATTATTCGATACTGAAAATATAAGAACGGTATAGTAATTTTACTAACATCATCAGCTTCACACTGATTAAGCGTGAAAATCGTTTATGTTGTACTCCTCATTAGTATGAGGAACATTTTGTGAGAATTTTTTTGAGTATGTATTATGGTTTCATGAGTAGGAGAAGATCAACTAAAGCGAAGGATGGATTTTGGAGAAAAATAAAAAAATAATTTTCCGGCCACTTCTGAGATGTTGGCTGATAGAGATGTATGAGAGGAGAAGGCATGCTGCACCGACTCCAATTTGGCAGCCGTATGAAGATCAGCATTTCCCATAAGTTATGTACTCTGGTAGAGTTAGCTACTTATTTATAACTAAATCATCATCAATCAACTCAGCCTATAGCAGTCTACTGCTGGACTAAGGCCTCTCCCAGGCTGCGCCACAACACCCTCCGCCTTCCGCATCCAGTCTGTCCCAGACACTTTTTTAAGGTCACCGGTTCATCTAGCTGGGGGGCGTCCCACACTACGCTTGCCGATACGCGGTCTCCACTCCAGGACTCGTCTGCTGCACCGGCCATCGGTCCTTCGACAAACATGGCCATTATTCATTATTACTATTATCAATATATCTCTCATAGTACTACCTAAAGCTCAAAATGATCAAAAGTAAACCAAAACAAATATTAATTATCCTGAATGTATTGATGTCCATTATAATCAAAAGTTCCTGCCATTAATAAACAAAACCCATAGCGTTATGGTTTAATATTTTAATACAATGAGGAAATGACATCTAATAGCACTACTTGAAAGGATCGCCCCCTCTGCGCACGCGATATTAACGTTAAAGAGTGGCTTATAGAAGCGACATTTTTTATTTTTACTTCGTATTAGGTAACTGGAGAAGCCGGCCGCTTGTCTTAACAAGCGGCCGGCTTCTCCAAAATATATGCCAGTGACCTTGAGTGGTTAGCTTGCGTGTTCTGTACTGAGCTCACGCAACGCGTCGTACGTCCAGCCAGTAATAGGACTCGCTCATCAAGGACCGTTGTCCCCAATTTGACGCAATATTAATTTATTAAACACAAAACAAAAGGTATTTTAATAAAACGCGTATACTAAAAGATCAATAATTAAATTATCTTTAAATTGGTGAAAGTTTCAGAAAAATACGCTTGGTAGATTTTGCGCCATTCTCAGTTTTTTATCCGCGTTAGACATAACTTTACAAATTAATTTCACTATGTAATATAAACATAATCTAAAATATTCACATTAAATTATTGAGAAAATGCTCTAATTTAACATATATGTTTTTCAAATAATTAACACTAATCGTTTAGACGTGATCTTCAGTATAAAATTATTAAAAGTCTGTTATCGTCGCCTTAAGCCGTTGATCGTGGCTGTCTTTCATAGACCTTTGACAGTCGTTACGAGTAGTCAGAAAGCCAACATTCTGATAACCAGTCTTACCAAGGCGTATCGTGTTACCCAGTAACTGGGTTGCGGAGGTCAGCTAGGCAGTCGCTCCATGTGAAATACCGGTATTTAACTACATCCGGTTAGACTTGAAGCCGACCCACCCCAACATGGTTGGGAAAAAGGATAGATTAATTGGGAGACTTGAGAAAAAAAAGTATGCTATGCCTACAACTACTTTTTAAATAGTCGTAGTAACTTTTGAGCGATGAGCGCAAAGGATGTAATGTCATAAATAAAAACCTTTTTTATATGAAATTCCATTAAAAATTGTTGCGGTTTCGCATAACTTATCGGTATACTGTATTCAAATTATGTTTGCTAAAGAATTAGCATTGCCATTCAACGTGGTAATGTCGTCAGTCTTCTGGGCGCGTTTCCGGATAACAGCGATGTGGACAAGTACTAGCTAAGTGTACTTTTGTTTTGGTGTTTATTTGTATAATGTAGTTGGTTAGTCATTTAATTTAATTCCTAGTGTAAATAGAGAATTGTGTAATGATTGTATAAATAAGCATTTGAATGTTAATAATATAAAATTGTTAGACATTAATTATATTCTAGCCGTACCCAAGACCTAAAAAAACCCGCTATGGAGATACAAGTGACTTTAACAGCCACGAGCATTGTTAAATAAATCGACTTACAAACGACCATCTATATCACATTAATAATACTAACAACTTTTACATAAGCATTAGCCAAAAACTAACAGCATATTATTCATAACATTTACTAACTTCTGACGCCTAATAAACAACAAAAAGCGGCCAAGTGCGAGTCAGACTCGCACAGGAAGGGTTCCGTACCACCGTAGAATATTTAAAGCTCCATATTTTTAATAAGATAATTTAAGATTCCAAACTCATCTTATCTCCGGCCCGAACTAAAAACTAATGACATCACGATTAAGTAATATGATAAGGTTCTCTAGTTACTTTCGGACGGGCCCGTATCTTCGTTGAAGGACGTATAGAGTAGGCCCCCAGAACCCTAAAAACGAACACGAACATTAAATTGACATATTCAGTGTCAAACACAGGGATTTATCGCGTGTTTTCTCACAAAAACACATTACTGCCATCGTGTAGGCAATAAAGTACGGCGCGATAAAATCTCATCTCATTTTTTCCATAATACGCGTGGCTAAATAATAACTGTCGCACGGATCGACCGAAGTATAAGCTACGCTTATCGCGGTCCGTTTATGGATGGGTGTGCATCTATTACACATCAAGACCCCTCCGTGTCTCGATGTGTAATAGATGCTAGAGGCTGACAACCAGTATTACCACGGGGTGTCATGTTACCCAGTAACTGGGTTATGATAAGCAGTCTTTCAATGTACTACACTGGTATTCTGGTATGGTGGCTACATCCGACTTTTAGACAGCAAGCCAACCCCAGTACATTTGGGAAAAGGCAGGCAGAATAATTTATGTACGCAATAAAGTTATCATCAACTGTGATCATTATGGAATTTTTTTTTTGATGTTAAATGGAATGAAATCGTTTATTCTGTAAATAGGATATTTAAAAAAATTAAAAAAAATCTAGATGTAGCCGACATTTCCTATCTCCTCATGACAAGAAATTGCGAAACAAACTCAGGGGTCAAAGTCTCGTAGGCGCGGGCCTGCGGACGGTGAGCGATGGGTAGCTCGCCGTCCGATAAGGGCCAGGCCCGAGTAGACGGCGCGTTGTGTTCAACGCGCGCCTCAAAGAGATGTCAGCACCAACTGACGGGGTCCGTTAGGGCCAATGCCTGCCAGGGTTGCGAGTTTGTCCGAAAGGAATATCGTGGCCCCGGCACACAGGCAACGGAAGGAACACGGGTGGGTGTTAGTCAGTAAAAGTCTGACACGCCCTCCCGCTCAGCCCAGAGCGGGAGAAGTTATTTGATAATTTCCCACCCAAAAAAAATAATAAAAGGGGTCAAAGTCTCTTTTAAAGTCCAGACATAATCTTGGTCAGATCATGTGAGGACCATGTAGATCCGTGTCTGAAATGGTCTTTTGAGGAAAGAACCACACAAATTTGAGTGGACCTGTCCAATCAGTGCAAGCATTTGTCAGTAATCATGCAACTCAACTACACTCCCACTTGGGTTCGGCTTTCAGTCTTACCGGATACTGAATACCCGTTTTTTCTACTTGGAGCGACTGCCTATCTGACCTCCACAACACAGTTACTGGGTAAGACAATACCCCTTGGTAAGACTGGATGTCAGAGTTTCGGGCTTCTGACTGAAAATCTCATCTCATTTTATTCTATAATCTTTGACTACCTTGGTAATGGGTGTTTGTGATTGAACTGAATTACGCCTTGAGTCCATACAAATTGGGGTATAGACGGTAATGCGTTTCGATCAAAATCTTGTACTACGTGGATACTTCACGCTTTTGTTTGGTATGGATGTAAGCAGGATTATGAGTTAGACCAACTTATGTCTTGTTTCTAATTTTATTGATGATTTCTACTGAAACAAATATCAACTTTAGCAAAGTTTAAATTATGTCAATTCAAAAATGACATGTAATATCGAAAAAAAAATTGCGCAAATTGAGCTGTAGGTATTTCTTAAAGTTATTTTCCGTATTAGAAATTGCGAACGCAGATTAGTTACTTACATTATTTGAAACTGAAACTGGAGACGTCGTCAAAGTTAAAGTAAGTAGTTAAGTTAAGTTGTAAAAGTTCTTAATAAGTACTTTTTTTGGGTTTGGTAAAAGAAACACAGACAGCAATAATCTTATAACTTATTCATTATTATTACTAATAGCGAATTTTCATAAACATTTCTATGCATCGTGGCATCCTCTTGCAGATTTATAATATCACTTATGGGGAGTGGAACCGGGTCAAATGGACCGTAACTCCGCTGAGAAGTCCGGGATTCTTCTAATACATCTAGTAGGTATACATTATGTCATGCATGATGAGATTTTCAGATGGGCACAGCTGCAAGGCGTAAACCAAAAATATATAAAATATAATTGGTCAGAGGAGGCTTTATTTTGGAGTTAAGTAATTCTTTTGGATTATTCAAACGCTCGGTTTAAACGAAAAATTACACCTGAATGATTTCGCGATAAATAAAATATAATTATCGCACCCAGCGATGAACTTGTTGAAAGGAACTAATTCTGTAAAGCAGTGTTACAAATCAAATAAACAAAATAATGCAAATCAAATTAAAATTTAAAGTGTCAATAATATTAACGTATTACGTTAAAAATCTAAGCCTTAATAAATTCAAATCATTCATTAAACCTAAGTTGTGCCAGAAAGCCTTTTATACCGTTAAAGATTATATTGTGGACAAAAAGGCTTGGGATTGAGCTGCTCCAATTTTTTTTTACATATTGAGGTGGTTTACTTTTATTGGTTTATTATTTAACTTTCCTAAAAAAACTCTAACTTTTATTATTTTATAAACAGTGACATTTAATTATTATTTTATACACAATGACATGAATATTTACTTGTAAAGTATTATATTGTTTTGAATGTGAAGACTATGTGGGTTTTTTTTTTTCCTTTTCTTTTATTCTCTGTTAGTGTTAATCATGGTCTGTAAAATTGAGTCATATAAGCGGCCTACCCGAATGTCCTTTCTTTGGTATTGATCTTCGCATCGTTGAGCTCCTTAAGTTCTGAGTAGAGCTGCACGATTACTGACAAATGCGTGCACTGACTGGTCAGGCCCACTCAATCTGTGTGGTTCTTTCCTCAAAAGACCATTTCAGACACCAATCTGCATGGCCTTCACATGATCTGACCAAGATTGTGTCTGGACTTTAAAAGAGACTGTGACCTCTGAGTTTGTTTCGGCCTTTCTTCTCAAAGTAGTCAGATAGGAAACGCCGACCTCATCTAGTTTTTAAAATATGATTGACGTGTAAAAGTATTTGTACAAACCTACTTAAAGAAATAAAAATCATTTATCATTTAATAATTTCTCGCCTGAGGGTCTAGACAAACTGACTATCCGCGATAACAATGACGGAATAGCCAAAAATGTAAAGGACTTACATAAGCTATCGACAAGCTTATGTCCATGCTTTTGAAAGATGTTGTAGGAATACAAACTGCTTTGGAAGCAACCGTTACTTGTCTCGGCCCTCTGAGTTCCAACCTAAACCTCCATCATAAACTTACATGTTTCGTTTTAACTCAAGACGGTGCCCCAAGTCACAAGTCAGCCCCGACTTCCATTGCAAGTAGTCCAAAGTCTGGAAGTCTGACCAGCCTAGCTTCAAATATAATACCCACTAATTAATTAGCAGAGGTCAGGTTGTAGTCGTTCGAAGTAATACTACAATTTAGGTGCATTACTCTGAAACTCGGTGGTGGAGTCCAACGTAGTTAGGAGAAAGTTTATTAATACGTGTGTACGGTTGACAGAAAAAGACGATGGATATTTCAATTTTTTAAATTAATGTCGTTCCTTAGCCAGGTAGGTAAGTACACTCTTTATGTATTTGTATTAAGAACAACCGAGAAGAATTGAAATAATATAAAAAAGTTAGATGACCAATTTCTTTTCAGTGTTTTTTTTTTTCAAAAATGTGTTTTTGTTTTTTGTGTTGTGTTAAAGAATTGGCCTCGATTTCCATGGGATCCCCTCATCAGATTCTGACTTGGTGACAATGGGACCACCTCGGGAGCATACGCTTTCAATAAAAAAAAAAAATTTCAAAATCGGTCCACAAATTGATGGAGCAATCAGTGAAAAAACAAAAAAAAAAACATATAACCTCCTCCTTTTCGGAATTCGGTTAAAAATACTGTTAATGTCCTGTCCAGAGTGTCTTTGAACAGCGTTTCCTCCGACAAAATTAAGCAGATTTATCCATTAAAAATAATGAGACAGCAATTACTACGAGTGTTTGGCTCTTATCGGCGCCTTAACTCGGCACGTTAACGTTTCGGCCAAGACTTTATTTTAATATTTTATTATTATTGCGCCTTCTAAAAACCAAATAACGGCTGAATGCTTTTAGAAAAGTAAAGGTATTTTTCTAAGAGCACTTTTCTAAAGTTAAGTTCTCCAGCAGATATTTTCTTTACAATACGAGGAGAATAAGTTTTATGTTACATGCATAGTAAACGGAGTGTGTTACCTTTTGAGAGCCAAATTGTAGATGCAGTAATAACATTATATATATAAGTTATATATATGACGGAAGCCATATTGTTTAACAGCTGCGAGAGGCGGCGACTAGATGGCGCTAGTGGAACGTGCACCATAGACAATCATTCATTCTATCGGTCATTTGACTTAAAACACTTGAAGTCAATTGAGTGAAATATTGTAACGTTACCCCCCACTAGCGGATCGCCTTTATAATGAGCTACACTGTTGAGTCGGTACGCATTTTGAACGGATGCGTCTTTGTGCACGGACCACTGTCTCTCGACAGTCAGTACTGCCCGGTTATTGGATATGGAACGCTGTCTCCGACAAATTAGTACTATCCTTATTGCGGTGGGTGCATGGATCACTGCCCCTGACAGTCAGTACTGCCCTATGTGACCGCCACTACCATTATTAGTTACCTATTTAATTAATTCTATTTAATTTCTATATTCTCTCGATTTAAAATAACTGATTGTTCGATTGAAATATATTTCTGTATTGCCTTATCTGAGTATTACTTCTGATGTCTGAACCTATCCCGACATCTACATAAAATATTATACGCTTAAGGCGACGATAACCGACTTTTAATGATTTTATACTGAAGATCACGTCTACACGAGTAGTTTTAATGATTTAAAAAAAATATATGTTAAATTAGTGGGTTTTCTCAGTAACTTTTTTTTTTTTTTGGGTGGGAAATTATCAAATAACTTCTCCCGCTTTGGGCTGAGCGGGGGAGGGCGTGTCAGACTTTTACTGACAAAAACCCACCCGTGTTCCTTCATTTGCCTGTGTGCCAGGGCCACGATATCCCTTTCGGACCTCGCAACCTTGGCAGGAATCAACTAACATACCTACACATATCATCATCTTATATATAAAATTCTCGTGTCACAATGTCAGTTACCATACTCCTTCGAAACGGCTTGACCGATTTTTATGAAATTAGTAACTTAATATGTGAATATTTTAGATTATGTTTATATTACATAGTGAAATTAATTTGTAAAGTTATGTCTAACGCGGATATAAAGATAAGAATGGCACAAAATCTACCAAGCGTATTTTTCTGAAATCTTCACCAATTTAAAGATAATTTAATTATTGATCTTTTAGTATACGCGTTTTATTAAAATACTTTTTGTTTTGTGTATAATAAATTAATAATGCGTAAAATTGGGGACAGCGCTCCTTGATGGGCAAGTCCTATTACTGGCTGAACGTACGACGCGTTGCGTGCGCTCAGTACAGAAAACGCAAGCTAACTACTCAAGATCACTAATATATATCTGAGTCTTAACGGGCCTCTGCGAGTTGGCTTCGGCCCCTCGTACGCCTTCCAAAACCCGGGACCCCAGGGTAGAACTTATATAACAATAGCAATGAAACCTTTATTTAGTAATAAAGGAGTGAATTGAATGAAGGAGTAAAGTGAGTTTTTATTTATATGAATAACTATATTAAAAACTCACTAACCAAACCAGATACATGGATAAATAAAAAGTCCAAAAGGACTTGTTATTTATCCACGTATTTGATTACTTTATAAACAATAAATAGGTACCTAAATTACATGTATTATTTTGACATTTCATATATCTTTCCTAATAGTAAATAGTCGTTAATAGTAGTTAGGTACAATATTACTTTGTTCAATATTATAATTTGATATTTATTTAAATCTTTTGTACCTATTCTATATTTTGTAATGAGTAAACTTTTTCTTTCATCATCATCATTATCATTTCAGCCGAACTAAGTCCACTGCTGGACATAGCCTGCCGGTCCACTGCCTCCCCCAAAGGGGGGGGGGGGGGGGTGCCATCATCGCCACGCTTGGCAGGCGGGTTGGCGATCGCAGTATGGTGTTTAAAAGCATAGAGAACGCTGCTGCCCATTCTCTAATAAGTCCCTTAGTCGCCTTTTACGACACCCACGGATAGAAATGGGTTGGTGCTATTCTTTACGTCCGGCACCACACGGGACCTTTTTCTTTACGTTACAAAAATGCATGTATATTTGTGAAAAAATAACTTGAACTTTCCACGAGGGGTTTTAGTGGTAGCGGGGTTGACTGCCCAGGGTGTGCCAGACGCAAAATTGGTATCATCACTCATAAACAATATTTAAATGCTGATTCGTTGTTATGACTTAAACGTGCTTTATAGCTCAAGCATGAAAAATCATGGCAACGGACGGCTAGAGCCCGAGACGTATGAAATTCTTTTGAAGAGACACTTGGCCAGTAATGGACGAGGTCTCTTCAAAGGAATGTTGAGTTCAAGAAAATGATATCATCACGTTACAGCAGTGCGGGCCTCGTAGTATGATTATTCATTTATTAGAAAAATATTGCTGTAGTAGGTATGTACACAAGATCTTTCATAAATATGCAGCAACTAATAATAGACTTTTTAAGTATATTACGTCTATTTTTAGGTATGAATTCGTGTCCAGATCAAAATCAAAAGACATTTATTTAAACTAGGCTGAGAATCAGCATTTTTCGAACATCAAAAATTACATGAGACAGTCCCCCAAAAACGGCCACCTTTCACCACTTCCTAGTGCTTTAGCTGGGAAGAAGAAGCGATTACGCAACATAAAACATTAAATTAAATTATTTGCCTTATGTTAGCTAGCACACACCACTATATATAAAAAATATATATATGTATAATAATCGTCGAAAACTATACTCAAGCAGAAATAACGTAAACAAAACGTATCTAAATAAAAGCCTCCAGGCATAATGGGCGTGCCCGCTTAAATAAAGCTAGAGCTATAACTCGAAGTCACAGATGATAAACTAGCACCATCGAAGTAGAATAAAAAAAACCGGCCAAGTGCGATTCGGACTCGCGCAAGAAGGGTTCCGTACCATTATCCATAAAAACACGTTTGTTGTATGGGAGCCCCCCTTAAATATTTGTTTTATTGTAATTTAATTATTTATTTTTATAGTCAATATATATCTACATATTCTTTGAATATTTCAAGCGTCTACCTGTTGCCGTTATCAATATAGAGCAAAAACGAGCAAAATAATCACGTTTGTTGTATGGGAGCCCCCTTAAATATTTATTTTATTATATTTAAGGGGGCTTAGTATTTGTTGTTATAGCGGCAACAGAAATACATCATCTGTGGAAATTTCAACTGTCTAGCTATCACGGTTCATGAGACACAGCTTGGTGACAGACGGACAGACAAACAGACGGCGGAGCCTTAGTAATAGGGTTTCCCTTTTACGCTTTGGGTACGGAACCCTAAAAAACAGTTGATTAGTAATAACAATAACAAAACCATGGTCAGCAAGATGACCAGTCACCACAAGCAGCACGCATTCACGAGCGTAACGCAAAGTTCAGCCATTACCCCTGTCACCATATTTGAGGTACGCGAACAATTTTTAATCAAACTACATTTTGATTAAAAGTTAAAAATTCAATTAGGCAGTATGCCGACGGCTCTATTGCCGCTTTTACAACTGAACCGGTGAAAAAAGTGCTGATTAATTCAGCAGATTAATAATTCAGTTTTGTATAGCAATTCAATTTAACGAGCGCGGTTTCATAATTCCTGTGTCAGTCCACTGCTGGATATTGGACTTTCCAATGGCATGCTCATGATGAGCTCGGTTCTCGGCTAGTCTCAACTATCCATTATATGACATCAAGCGTAGATAGTTTTTTAACCGTGACTACAATTCTCTATCCCCAATTACAGGGCCTCAAGTCTGCTATTACAATAGTGTCAGAATGGTCGAACATTGATTTCATAATTGTTGATTTTGACAAGTTTGGTAATCGACTACATCTGTAATGGCGTCATTATGACTTTCCAATGGTCGGCCACTGACACTACATTGAAAGAAATTGCATTTATTGGTAATCTCGTACAAATGAATGAGATTTCTACTAATGGGTTTTATAATAATGACAATACGACAATGCCATTCTAATAACACAATTCTATTACGAGAACACTGACCGACCAATGATCGACCATTATGAATTTAGCAGATTACGAACTTTTAGCAAAATGACAATCTATGGGATCGTGTTGGAATGACTGAATTTATAAAAATAGCAGACTTGGGGCCCAGGTCTATTGACGAATTGTACCCAGTAATTTGAACATAGAAACTTTGACCCGGATAGTCATCGGGGTTCTATGTTCAACAATGAACTTTTATAGGCCTTTAAACAGAAGAAGATTTTAGCAAACTTACATTGAAATATCCAGACCTTCATTTGAATACTTCATTCAGTACACACCATACATTAATTTCCTTAAACAAATTCAATCCAGAATAATTACTTAGTCCTTGCACACTCAAGAATTCTTATGCAAGAATGTTTCCAAGGAACATTAACATTCGCACAAAAGTTTGGAACAAGTTTCGTAAACATTTTGTTTGGTATTGCAATAAACAAAACGTTTGAGTGCAAGTTACCTCATGTGGATGTTGTAAGTAGAAAGTTTGACAACAATTAGAGAATGTTTGTGAATGTTTTGGCAGTTCGATGTTCGTTTTGAGAATAGGTAATGTGTAATATTTGGTGTTTCTTGTCTGGCTATCGATTTTATAATTGGAAATATATAATTGATCCTTTATAATCCTTATTCCCTTATTGATCCTTATACCTAGACCTTCTAATGATGTACTTGCGTTTCTAGACGTAGTAGACACCTATGCGTTTTTTAATAAATGAGGTTTATAACACAAAAGTATTTTCAACCACTCCCACCACAATCCGAGCGCTTCTAGTGGGAATGCTTCTCGTACCCGCTCGGCCAATAAGGGCGAGTCGAAACTTCTAGATTCTTCTAGAAGCTTTTTTTTTTAAATAGACGACGCGCAGCCTTCTTTTTTAACACTAGTTGTCTGACGTCCGTCAACGGGGCCGAGCACCAGAAAGTGAATCTTTTAATCGATTTACGAAACCTGATCTTCGCCCCGAACTCTAGCTACTAGCTGCGTCCCGCGGTTTCACCCGCGTAAGTCTCGATCCCGTGGGAAAGTCACCCTTAACACTTAGGGGTATAAAAATAGATAGTAGCCGATTCTCAGACCTGCTGAATATACATACATATAAAATTTCATCAAAATCGGTCAAGCCGTTTCGAAGGAGTATGGTAACTGACATTGTGACACGAGAATTTTATATATAAGATGATGATATGTGTATGTTGATTGGTTGCAAAATTGGTCGCAGTAACTGAGCTAGGGCATAGGTTAGGTTAGAACTGTGACCGACCGCTACATCCAAGTTGGTCGCAGTAACTAAGCTAGGGCATAGGTTAGGTTAGAACTGTGACCGACCGCTACATCCAAGTTGGTCGCAGTAACTAAGCTAGGGCATAGGTTAGGTTAGAACTGTGACCGACCGCTACATCCAAGTTGGTCGCAGTAACTAAGCTAGGGCATAGGTTAGGTTAGAACTGTGACCGACCGCTACATCCAAGTTGGTCGCAGTAACTAAGCTAGGGCATAGGTTAGGTTAGAACTGTGACCGACCGCTACATCCAAGTTGGTCGCAGTAACTAAGCTAGGGCATAGGTTAGGTTAGAACTGTGACCGACCGCTACATCCAAGTTGGTCGCAGTTACTAGAATATTAAGTATTTTTTGGACACCAAAATGGGAATTATTTGAGGCTCACAAACAGAGGCTCATTTATTATGTTGGACTGTCCATTAATATTTCAATCAATCAATCAACTCAGCCTATTGCAGTCCACTGCTGGACATAGGCCTCTCCCAGGCTGCGCCACAACACCCTGTCCTCCGCCTTCGCATCCAGTCTGACCCAGCCATCTTCTTAAGGTCGTCGGTCCATCTAGCTGGGGGGCGTCCCACACTACGCTTGCCGATACGCGGTCTCCACTCCAGGACTCGTCTGCTCCATCGGCCATCGGTCCTTCGGCAAACATGACCAGCCCACTGCCACTTTAGTTTGCTTACTCCGCAAGCTATGTCGGTAACTCCGGTTCTTTTCCGGATAAATCATTCCTGATTTTATCCTTCAAAAAGACTCCAAGCATAGCCCGCTCCATAGCGCGCTGGGTGACCTTGCATTTGTGGACCAGCCTGATTGTCAGTGTCCACGTTTCGGCACCGTATGTCATGACGGGCAGGACGCATTGGTTAAAGAGCTTAGTCTTCAAACATTGCGGGATAGGCGACGAGAAGACTTGACGCAGTTTTCCAAATGCCGCCCAACCCAACTGGATCCTCCATTCATATTTATATCAAAATGAGAATTAATTCAGGTTTGATTAAATACATGCCTTTTATAATCAATACTTGCTTTGTTCTTATGATTTTCGCCACCAAGCAGCATTGTTCTGTCTCGGTTTAAAGAGTAACAAGAAAGTACTGGCACGTAATACATTTCAACTTTTCCCGCGAGTTTCGTTGGCTTTTCCATATTACTAAAACTAGCAAAGTTTGTATAACTAACAATAAATAATATTACAACTATTAGTATATTTTACATTTCTCATAGCATTTTCACCAAACTTTTGCAATTTCAAAATTGTGGATAGTTAAAATGTATTTAAAAGTTTCAGTTTGACGCCAAAACACCTGAGTTGATACATAATGTGTCGCCAAATTGCACTTTGAACAATTAAAAGTTTGGCACTCACTGGCCGTTAGTGTTTCGTGGTCTAGACTTTATAGGCAGGCACTAATATAAGTATTAAACTATTTTTAACCGACTTCACAAAAAGGAGGAGGTTATCAAGTCGTCTGTATTTTTTTTTTTTAGTGTTTGTTACCTCACAACTCCGTCGTTTATGAACCGATTTGGTAAATTATTTTTTTATTTGAAAGGATATAATTCCAGATTGGTCCCATTTTTCTGGCAGCACCTACAAAAAAGTAGTATGGCATAACAAATGAATCTCCCAATAAGTAGTGGGGAATCAAACAACAGCTAAACCAAAATTAAGACAGATTGTGTGCCAAAGGTGCCTAATTGCCTATTTCTATGGAGAGCAGAGATGGAGACCAGTGGTGGCCCAGTGGAACGGCCCCGACTTACGAGGTCTTGGGTTAGAACCCAGACAGGCGCTTTACTTTTTGTTAATTAATTCATCATCACTGCTCTCAAAACGGTGAAGGAAAAAATAGTGAGGAAACCGGCATGTCCTAGAACTAAAAATTCGAAGACATGTGACATCCACCAACCCGCGCTGGGCCCGCGTGGTGGATTACGGCCCACTCGAGATCCCTATCTCAAAAAGAGCAGGACTGTGTCCCAGCAGTGGGAACATTATAGGCTGATTATGTATGTATGTTAGGTAATCCATTTACATGTTTGTGTTTAGTACAGCGTTACATTAGAAGGATCTTAAAATGCGCGAGCGCGACGGCAATACAATTGTGCGCGAGCGATAGAGATGAGTAATGAGGGGGGGGGTCATTGTACGAAATTCTTGCTCCTTGCGACCGGACTTTAGATAGATAGATAGATGGAATAGTAATTTTACATCAAAATTTACCGTTTTTTCCCATTATTTTGCAGGACAAAAGCCTCTTGTGATACAAAGAACCTTTGTACGGATTTTTCTGTTCCTTTCTTCTTGTATGTTTATATATATGTCGGATCCGGTCATTAGTACGGGCAAGTAACAAGTCGCCAGCGCGCCACTACTGGCGACACATGATGACCGAATCTAACAGAGTAAAATCCTGACGCTCCGACATATATGTATGTGTTTACATAAATGGTTAAATAAATAAATCAATTAAATTTATCGGATTGGATCGACCATTAGTTACCACTGTAGTTACTGCGTTTTCCAATTTAAATTCCTTACGACGAGTTCCTCCAGAAATAGTCGTAGTACTCGAAATACCTGTAAATTCTTAACGTTACATTTTTTTCTTTCCCCATTCAGACAAAATTATTTATCGACCTACCATTTTAAGCCTCATTACTCCAGCCAAGATTAAATTACCCGGAAGATTTCCTAAGGTTTATTCACGTAATTTAAGAGTATAGTCATCTCTCATAAGGCTAGCCCATGTGCCGTAATCGAGACAATCTTAATAGTATCACGTTTGGAAAGAAAATGTGTGGGAATTGGCTTTGTGACAGAAATTCTACGTGCTGAAGTTGAGATAGTGTTTAAAGAGAAAGGTAAAAAAAACAAGACTGCAAAGCTTTGTTTAAAGAAAAAAAATTGTTCAAGAGCTGGTCTGGCATCATCATCTACCCCGTCCTTGTGCCATGTTATGTGGGGTCAGTTTCTTCTTCCATTTCCGTTTGCCAACCGTCAAGCTATCATACACTCCTTTTTAGGGTTCCGTACCCAAGGGTAACACGGGAACCCTATTACTAAGGCTCCGCCGTCTGTCTGTCTGTCCGTCCGTCTGTCACCAGGCTGTATCTCATGAACCATGATAGTTAGACAGTTGAAATTTTCACAGATGCCGCTATGACAACAAATACTAAAACATAGAATAAAATAAATATTTAATTTAAGCTCCCATATAACAAACGAGTTTTTTTTTTGCTTCGTTTGTTCTATATTAATAATATAATAATAATAATATAATAATCCATTTATTTCAGGCTACGCAGGCCCATGAATAAATACCTTAACCTAAACATACATATTTTTATTATAGTAACATTAAATTATTGTACACGAAGTGATGACTGTGTCGGCGTCGTGTTGCGCTGCGTGGTGTCGCGTAAACTTCCACGAAAACGGCGGTACGCCACACCTTTATTGATAACGGTAACAGGTATACGCTTGAAATATTCACAGAATATGTAGTTATATATTCACTTTAAAAATAAATAATTCAATTAAAATAAAACAAATATTTAAGGGGGGCTCCCATACAGCAAACGTGATTTTTTTGCCATTTTTATAGATAATGGTACGGAACCCTTCGTGCGCGAAGGGTTCCGTTCCGACTCGCACTTGGCCGGTTTTTTATTATTTGTATGTTCATATCATCCCTCACGCAGTCTTTTTTCTCTCCCTCCATCAACATTTATTTTCATTAGTTTTTAGTCTCATGCGTTTCATTCCCCCCTCATCACAACATTTCCATAACAAGATAAACTATTCCTTTTATTGTTCTGTCACTGGTGCCACTTTTACTGACCCACTGGCCAGTGTGACGCTAATTTTGTGTAGTGGGGCTCTCTTAGAGCAGTCCACCCTACATAGGCTATTTGATTCAAGCCTCTATTTAGCTATTCGTTGTCGTAGACAAGCCATGCTTCTAAAGCTGCACGGTAGACGGAGTAAGCGATATCTCTTCTGAACACTGGTATGTAATGCTATAGAAGGAACAAAAAGAGTTATAAATAGTTGTTTAGAGTCCGTTAAAAGTAATCTTCATCCGTAGTCAATCGTAAAACAGGAAATTTTAAGATCTATAAGTACAGAACATAATTCTAACAAAAAAAAGGCAAACCTATAGCGATTTGGGTATATTTTATAGTAAATCGTGCATTTGCTCCCGAAAATCACCATTTGGTGAAGCGGAACTGATGATTGAGATCACAAATGGCTACCGGAACAACATAATAATAAGTATTTAACGGGTTGCGATTCGATTAGGTACTTTAATATGGTTGCTAAGCAATTCATGCTCGTCACAATGCATATGGTGAGTGGCAGTTCTTCTGGTTCTTACTAGGAGAACTCCTCAACAATTAACGTCTCAGCATGGGGAAAAGCAATATTTTGTAAAAGGTGATGCGCAGTTGACTTTAGGCTATTGCAACTTAGATAAATTAAAAACTGACTCACTAAAAACTGAAAAATAAAAAACTTTTGGTAAAAAAAAATAACCGACTTCCAAAAAAACACTACAAAGTGAAAAATAACTTTAATTTCAGAAGTCGGTGGCATAAAACTAAAATACAGATCCAAAGACACCGACTTCCGAAATTAAAGTTATTTTTCACTTTGTAGTGTTTTTTTGGAAGTCGGTTATTTTTTTTACAAAAAGTTTTTTGTTAGTCGCCTTTCATTCAACCTTTCAACATGACCAAACCATCTATGTAAGCATATTATTATTCTTTTCTATTGTTGTCACTGCATCTTACACCTTTGCCATAAAATCATAAACAATTGAATTATACACAATTGATTGAGAATCAAGATCTGGTGAATAAGCAAGAGTAAAGTGGGACGCAAGTCGACGCTAAAAACGATTATAAGTAAAAATCTAAATTTTAAATTTTATAAACCCCCAACGGAAAAAAGAAAAGCGAACATTTAAAAAGTCAAAAATAATACCTATCCTTGAGCCATCAAATTCGATTGATTAATACCTACATAAATTATAATTATAGAAATTGATGGATGGCACGATACGGTTTGCTCATTGAAATGGCGCTATAATACCGCGGCTAACAAGAGTGGATAAACTTGAAACGGCTGAACCGTTTTTGGTAAAACATGTCTAAGAACCACCGCTAGAAAACCTGCTTTCAAATAAAAAAAACCAAATCCAAATGGGTTAATTAGTTTAAGAGCTACGGTGCCACAGACAGACACACATACACACATAACGGTCAAACTTATAACACCCCTCTTTTTTCGTCGGGGGTTAAAATACTACTTATTGATTATGTCAGCAATGTTTTAACAGCGTTCATTCTTGGAAAATAATTCAGAACTGACATAGTTTTCCTATGATTGACCATTCCACGGTTCAATTCCTTTTAGTTTGGTATTAGAAACAATTTATACAACTAAGTATGTTCCCAAAACTTTAGATGTATAGGTATCTACTCATAGAACTAGAACTAACTGTATTAGTGCTGTCACGTTCAGCAACATACCGAAGTACTTACGTAAGTAAGTACCTAGGTACCTAGGTATAGGTAGATACGTGTTACGTGAAATTCGGGAATAATTCGGTTCCAAGGAGGGTGTGGTTACGTGTTACGTTACGTAAGCATGTGGTGGGTACGAAGTTGTATCTTAAGCATAAAGTTTGCGGTTTCAAAATCTGCCATTTAGTTAATAGAAGATACAATTGACAAAGTAAACTTGAAATTGAAATCCTACATGATAAAAAATTGAGTAAGTAGTCTGGAACCTGCTGGAGTAGACCATTGCTAAGAGGCATGCTGAATTAAGACATTATTTAGCAACATACAACTGAGGAAGCAATTCAGAATAAAGAGGCTTATTTTTTATTTTTTTTATTTGGTATGGGTTTGCTCTTGACCTTAGTCTAGCGCAGAGGTGACAGAGACAAACTCGACGATGGAGTGTGCTTACCCAGAAGATGCCTGTTTACTCGAACTTTGAAGAGATTAGGGTTGTATGCGTTCGGAAACACAGCCGCAGGTAGAGAATTCCACTCTTTTGCTGTGCGCATTATATAAGTCATTTGGAAACGCTTAGTGCGAATTGGTGGAATAGCAACAAGGAAGGGATGGTAACCTGCAGTGCGTCTAGATGTCTGATAATAGAAAGGGGCCGGTGGAATGAGGTCGTGGAGTTCTTGCTTATAATAATAAAGAGCAATGGTGGCCCAGTGGTAACGGCCCCGACTTGCGAGTTGTAGGTCGTGGGTTCGAACCCAGCCAGTCGCTAAACTTTGTGTTAATTATTTCATCACCACTGCTCTCAAAACGGTGAAGGAAAACATCGTGAGGAACCCGACATGTCCTAGAACCAAAAATTCGAAGACATGTGACATCCCGCACTGGACCCACGTGGTGAATTTTGGCCCACTCCCTCTCACAGAGAGGAGGCCTGTGTCCCAGCAGTGGGAACATTATAGGCTGATTAAGTAATAATAAAAGTAGTTTTATTCACATATGCGATCTTTTTTTTTTCTGTGTTTGAGGAGAATTGGTAATTAGTTCATCAAATTGACACACTACGTCAATTTGCCTAATTAAGGTGATCGTTCACTGGTCCGCACCGACCGCAATGCACGCAAGTGGATTTTGCTTTGTTTTGTATGAATTCGTGTAACATTTTTTTTTTTTGGGTGAGGGAAATTAACAAATATCTTCTCCCGCTCTGGGCGGAGCGGGAGGGCATGTCAGACTTTTACTGACTAAAACCCACCCGTGTTCCTTAATTTACCTGTGAGCTAGGGCCACGATATCCCTTTCGGACAAACTTGCAACCCTGGCAGGCATTGGCCCTAATGGACCCCGTCAATTCGTGCTGACATCTCTTTGAGGCGCGCGTGGAACTGAACGCGCCGTCGACCCGGGCCTGGGTCTTTATCGGACGGCGAGCTACCCATCGCTCAATTCATATAGCACTGCAACTATCGGTAGCAACCGCACCGAGCTATAATATATGAACAAAAAATGCATAGCGTGCCGGTGACCGTCAACAGCTAGAGATACATGGTTCCATTTTGGTCGTTTCTAATGCAGAAGATTCGGCAAGAAACTCCACGGTTACGCTTTCAAAAATAATTGGCATTTACAATCAGTAAGTAAAGTCATTAGGTATTAATATTGTGAGAAATGTGTAGTCGAACTCGTTACTGCTTTATCACTCTAAGTTTGAACGTCATTTGCACGTCATTAAATGACAATGTATTTGTCGGTGTGACAGTCAGATATTTTCAACCTTAGTAAAGTATAAACTTACTGGAAATTGTTGATAAAGTGGTAAAACATTACGAGGTCGACTGTACTAGCTACAAAGGCGGGAGTGACGCAGGAGTCACCCGTTTTTAAACGGAGCTTGTGCCCTATCTCACTAATGAGTGAGATATCACTAATGATAGATTCGCGTCGTGAACAGACCGCCATTGAAATAATATTTTTTATTTTTATTCATAAGGAAAAATAGTATTTCAATGGCGGTCCGTTCACGACGCGACTTGAACTACTTTAACTAGTTTGTGATTGGTTGCGTGTCGTGTATGCACCGCTATTGGAATACTAGTGCTGTGGACGACAGGCCTAAGTAAACTCGTTTCGCTCACTTACAAAGAAATGGAAAAACAATTTATCAAATAAGAAACTCTGCTAACCTAATGTAAAGTACAAAACAACTTTAGATAAATAGACAACAAAGTGACAATATACCCAAAAACTATCAATGCATAGAGAGTTTCAAACTATCGGCTGAGCTAACAGAACTTTGCCAGGGGTGTCACGCGCGTGATCCTTTTCAAGTACGTGCTTGAGTCGGGAATAATTCGGTACAACTGTGGCTGTTTAATAATAGCTTCAGGTGATTGTGGTGTTGGTTACACCTAACTACCTACACTTAAGACGAAAGCGCCGGCAGAAACTTGATTGCTGATTGGGTAGACTACGAGCCAATTCATGACATCTATAATCTGGTTACAAAGTTGCACAGTCCGCACGAAAACGAATTGGAGTTACTGACATAGCTATAGCAAAGTAAGCAAACTGAAGTGGCGGTGGGCTGGCCATGTGTATGTCGAAATACCGGTGGCGGGTGGAGCAGAAGAGTCCTGGAGTGGAAACCGCGTAAACGAGCATAGTGTAGGACGCCCCCAAGCTAGATGGACCGACGATCTTAAAAAGGTGGCAGGGATAGACTGGAAGTGGAAGACGGAAGATAGGGTGGTGTAGGGTAGCCTGGGCCTATGTCCAGCAGTGGACTGTGATAGGCAGAGTTGATTGATTGTTAGGAACATTTTGCGTGAATATAATAACATAAATTTAGTTTTTCATATATATGTATAAGTTATGTATGTAGTAAGCAGACATGTTCAACTCAAAAGGTAGCAAAAAGAAGTATCAAAATGTTACAAATCGACACCTGCAGGGAGTAACATCGTAACTCAGTTTTAGGCAATTTTAAGATACAATAATATTCTTGTTGTACAGAAAATGCAGATTTTTTTGCGATCACCGCTGAGTCTAAATTCCTTTGCGTAACGGATTTTATGGTGTAAAAATATCGTAAGTGAGAGTCAACTGCCGTTAATAAAAGGGTATATTTAGTTACACATCATCATCATGATTGTTTATGCTCGCCATTAGTAATATTACATTGTAATTCAAGATAAGCTTTCATCGTAACTTTAGTTACCACTAATTCATTAATGCGTAGCGAATAAAAGTTCAGTCCAAAAATTGTAATTGACACAACCTGACACGACCTGCAAATTGCATAAAACGTAAAAAAAATAGAATTTCGCGGGCCAAATATAACTTTAGTTATATTTGAAAAATTACTATGGAAATTTTGTTGAGTGGGCTTAACTAATTTGTTTGTGAGTAAGAAGAGAGAGAGTAGTTCGCTAGGTGGCGCTGACATGTAAACATTGTATTGTGTTGTGCTCCCGTTTAAATTAATCCGAAAAAATAGTGTTATCAGTCGTTGGACCATACTAAGTGGATAAAAGTGAAGCTGGACACACAAACTGGCTGTGACAGTGTTGTTAACAGTTTTTGGTGCCTATGTGTAAACAAATCATGAAATTAGAAACGATCCGACCGATGTCCATCTAACATAAATTTCAATGACAAAACAGAAAATACCAAGGAATCTGCTCGCATAGACCACATCTAAAGTGCAAGTGTTAAAAAACCTCGGTAACCTGTCAATAATTGTGTTTTAAAGAGACGTTTTTTTAATGTTACTCATCTCGGATCCGTTTTTTATTTGAATCACGAAGTTATTGATGCGATTACAACACCATCTATCGCAAATCTGAGGAATTTAATTGCATTAAATGTTGCCTCACCCATAATAGTGTTAGCAACACAAATAAATAATTAGTTTGTGTTAGTCGCTGCGAAACAACGACATCTGTTGACTCTGAATTACACTTACGACGTGAACATACGGTCGAAAATTTCGATGGTTTGCGTATTGTACACTTGGCGCAACGGTACTACGCTTGCCCTCAAGGGATTAATCACTGTGACCAGAGTTCGAATCCGACTAAACTTGAGATTTTATTTTGTGATTTAAATTTGGAATATCAAGTATTAATACCATGAATTTCTTGGAGAACATAACTTTCCGACGTACCCGCACTAGATCAGAGCCAAACAATGATGACAGCGATATAATTTCACAAACACTGGATTGTACCACCTCGAATAGTATGCCAGACATATCCGAGGATGAAGACGATCAACTATCAACATTAAAGGATGAGATCGGAAAACTAACAGCTCAATTAAATAGTGCTCACATTGAAATTGAACTATTATCGTTAGAAAATAAAAATTTGAAGCAGGCTAACGATGACTTAATAAAGAAAAATGATATTTACAAGAAAATCACTTACAGTCCAGTTAAACAGAAAAAACAAACACCAAAGAAAAATACAAGTAATTCCACAAAAACTAAACAGACACAAACTGTGGAAAACATGAGCACAGACTGTACACCTACACACGCGATATTGACGAACAAAAGCGAAGATAACAAACTACGTCTCTCAAGCACTTCTCAAAAAAAAAATCCACATATGGATCAAACTGTCTCATCTTTAAAACACAAAATATGTCTACTTAGTTCTGAAACTTCCAATAGAATATACAAAATCGCACAGAGAACGCAATTATATAATTTTGAAATATGCCATTATCGCAAGCCTAACTGTAGTCTGAACCTTTTATTAGATAATATTGACGGAAAAGTACGGAACTTTACATATAATGACTATTGTATTATTTATATTGGCGACGTACATTTTAGAAAAACGTATAACTATATTGAACTTGTATCTCTTATACGCAGAAAACTAGTTACTTTGAAACACACAAACTTTATAATATGTCTACCAACGTTTAAATTTATGGTAAACAGTAATATAATGTATAACAGCCGAATTGAAATGTTCAATAATCTGCTTTGCATGGATGCGGAAACATATAATTACGCATATATCTTAGATTCCAATTTAAATCTGCCCTATACTTCCGACACATACAGCTATCGTTATGGAACTTTGAACAATAAAGGCTTAAATACTGTCATATCAGATCTTCAAGATCTCGTCTTAGACATAAGTGCCCTGAATGCTGCACCCTTAGAGGTTGATTGTTCTCAGAAAAATCAAATGAATGCTTTACCAGTCACACAGACAACAAATGATTCTCAGTTTTTTCTATAACTGTCTCAATATTCTCCATCAAAATATAGCAGGTCTAACGAACAAATCTGATATACTTTTAGTTAAACTAGAAGAATTATTCAATAAGGGAACTATTATAGACGTTATATGCATTACAGAACATTTTATGGAATCAGGCAATGAGGATCTAATGTATATACCTAACTTCTATCTAGCTGCTTACTATTCAAGAAATACGAAACGAGGAGGTACATGCATCTTTGTCAGAGCAGGACTGCAATATCGAATACTCACTGACGCAGCCAAACAATCGATTTCAGGATTATTTGAATGTTGCGCTGTCGAACTTATATCTTATAATATTATTATTATTTCTATATACAGGGTACCTAAACATAATTATGTATTATTTTATGAAAAATTGGACAACATACTCAAAAGGCTTAGTTCTGGGGCAAATAAAAACATTATTCTTGCAGGGGATTTTAACATTGACGTAATAAAGAGAAATAAAATAACTCTTGAATTTGAATATTTCCTCTTACAATATAATTTAAAACTAGCACTTTACAAACCAACAAGACTCCGTAGTAATTCCTGCATCGATAATTTTGCACATAGTTACAAAAGGGGCTGCAAAGCTGAAATCTTAGATCTAGCACTCTCGGATCACACATGTCAAATACTGAAAGTGCCCATAAAAATAACTTGCAAATTACAACTTTGGAAATGTAAAAAGAAAGAGTACTCTGAAGATAATTTGGTTAAATTTAAAAATATCCTAGGCAGTTTATCTTTTGTAGAAGTTTTTAATGCTAAAGATGCAAACGTGTCTTTTGAAGCCTTCATGGACGATTTCTTACTATTTTATAAATTATGCTTTCCAGAAAAGATAGTAACTATCAAATTGAATAGAAAAACTAAATGGATATCTCGAGGGATAAAGATATGCAGCCAGAAACAAAGACATTTACTTTGGAAATATCGATTTGACCCTAGCTCAACAAATAAGAATAATCTAAAAAAATACTCTACTCTCTATAAAAAAATTATAAAATTGACGCAAAAAGCCCAAAACAATTATTTTATAAGCTCTTCTCAGAATAAATCTAAAGCCGCTTGGCAAGTTATTAATAAATCTAAAACGTGCTTACCACAGGAACATATTATGACTATAAACAGAGACAATTTGACTTTTATACACCCTATTGACATTGCTAATGAATTTAATAATTACTTTATTGACACAATTGAAAATAATATAAATTCTGACAAGATTAATGGTAATGTCTTTGACAATCTTTCATCACAATCTCTATTTATGTCACCGGTTTCGAAAAATGACATTATAAAAATTATCTCTAATCTAAAAAATACAAATACTGTTGGTTGGGATGGCGTCTGTACTAAAGTCCTAAAGTACGTAAAGGAAAATATAGCACAGCCATTAGCTCACATTATTAACCTTTGTATTGCTGATGGCAAATTTCCAAATAGCTTAAAAAAAGTTATTATTAAACCTTTACTTAAAAAAGATGACAAAACAAATATGAAAAACTATAGACCCATTGCAAAAATTTCCGTCTTGTCCAAAATTTTTGAGAAATATACAACTCCATGTACACATATTTTGAAAAATATAACCTATTCTGCAATGAACAGAAAGGTTTTCGCAAAAACATAAATATTAACTTGGCACTGTTTGATTTAATTAATAGTATTATGACATCAGTTGATAAAAATAATCCAATTCGTACTATTTTTACTGATATGACGAAAGCTTTCGACTATGTTGACCATGGGATATTGCTACAAAAGCTGTATGGCTACGGCGTAAGGGGAAATATCCTAAAATTGATAGAATCATATTTAACTGATAGAGTTCAATGCACTGAAGTCACTCGATTATGTCCCAAAACTAAATTAGAAACTGTATACTTCTCAAAGCAAAGACCCATAAAATATGGCGTACCCCAAGGTGGCGTATTGGCACCACCTCTATTTCTGATTTACATCAATGATCTCCCAAAAATCATTCAGCATAAGATGGTTCTTTTTGCAGATGACAGCACAGCAATAATAGAATGCAATGACATAAATAATTATGAAAATGATATTAATGAATCTTTGACTAAAATAATAAACTGGCTTGAAGATAATAATTTGAAAATTAACCTAAGTAAGACCAATATCATGCAATACCATCAGCGTCGTGAAAATAATAACATTAATATCAACTATAAAGACCATAAAATTCAGGAAGTTGATAGTGCTAAATTCTTAGGAATGACTATTGATAATAAATTGACTTGGAACATTCATACTGACATAATATGTAAAAGACTAAGTAAATCTGCGTATGCACTATTCCAACTTTCAAAAAAGGTTAATATTGAGACATTGTTAGCAGCATACCATGGACTTGCAGCTTCTGTTTTACGATACGGTATTATTTTCTGGGGGCAGTCAGCTAATAGGGAGGTTGTATTTAGGATGCAGAAACGTTGTGTGAGGTCCATGTGTGGTCTAAAAACAACGGATAGCTGCATTCCGTATTTCAGAAAACTAAAGATATTGACACTGCCAGCAATGTATATAATGGAAACTGCATTGTTTGTAAAAAAAAACCCGCATTTATTTGTCAGCTTATCGGCGGTCAGAAGAAAGCCATTGCGTACTCAATACTGTAACAAACTATGTAATGTCAAATGTAAAACAGCCTTAATGCGTAAAAGCCTTTTCGGCAACGCTCCAAAAATTTATAATAAAATACCGGATGCCATTAAAAATATGCCATTAATAAAATTCAAAGAGGCACTTAATAGCTTACTTAGTGACAAATGTTACTACACACTGGATGAATTTTTAAATGATGACTCAATATAGTGTTTTGCATCTATGTTAAATGAAAAAACTTAAATGACGAATTAATTTGAGGTTGTAATATTGACATGTAATAATTTTTGACATTTTCAATTGCTCTGACTTGTTTTTTTATTTTTTGACATTTATAACTAAATAATTCCTCATTTAAATCTGACATCGTACAATTTTTAAAATAATATTATATAATTGTTATGATTTATTTTGAAATTTTAATTATGCATGAATTTCAAACATCCTTTTTATTTTTATTTAAATTCATAATAATTAGATAGATGCACACCATATTTGTATGCCTCCTGGCATAACATAGCGTTCTGTTCACCAAACTCAAGATCTGTATTTCTACCTGTGTTAACAAATAAAAGTGATTTGATTTGATTTGATTGGAGTTGCCGGCCGCTCGTTATCGACTGCAGACCTACTGTCAGTTCTCTCAACGATTTTAATTTCATAAAGTTGTCTAAAATACTTTTTCTGCTATAAACTATTCACAATTCTAAAGTGCAACATATAAGTGACAATCTGTGAAAAAATTGTAGTGATACACCCAGTGGAACTATACTAAATCAACATTAATAAAAAATAACGAACTCATATTTTGTTTAAAAGTGAACGTTTGAAGTGAACTTTGGACTGTGTGATAACGGTACCAACCCAACCCACAATTACATCGGCGACTCGTTGCAAATTCTGAGAGGAACGGATCAACAATTTTGTCAATGCAATTAATGTACGATTAGCCTTGCGGAAATCAACTCGACTCCGCTCCTCGGGAGTCTAAGTTCAAACCCCACGAAGCGGTCGCTCTTTTTGTAGATGTGAAAGTTCTGTCTTTTTGTTGTATTTGTTTGTTTATTATTTTGCAAACACTTTTAAACTTATAATCTAATTATATAAAACACTACAAAAATGCAAATTCACTCGATAATTTGTTTATGAATAACTCCACATTGCTCGATACCACAATGACGAGTCTGCCAAGTACGTCCATACATGACGACGACACAATCACCAACCTGAACGAAACCATTAGAAGATTAACTATGGAACTTCAATCAGCACATCAGGAGATTGAGGACTTGAACAGTGAAAATTTCCGGCTAAAACTGGATATAGGTGAAGGTCAGAAAATTATCGGAACGTACAAAAAAATTCTCTCATCCGACATGACAAATACGACACCAGTGACCTCACGCAAACGAAATCTCATTAGAATGAACAGTAGGTCTACTCATTCTACACCCCAGAATCACGTTGGAAAGTCTAGTATACACACCCATTCAATGCCCCTAAAACCTCAAGTTTTACCTATATCCACTTACTTCGATAAGAGTCCAAGCCCGTCTACACATAGTCCATCCAATCTTAGTCAGGATACTCGCCTAGAAGACAATTATTGTAACGCAGAAAATAAAGTTAACATGCTTAATAAAGAAACTCAAACTTCCGATCAGACTTATGACAATGCATTGACACAGAATAAAAAACGGACTTTAATAACTCACTTGAGTGATGTTGCTATTGAAAAACCATCAGGCGTACTTCCAAAACAAAGGAACAAACTGGCTATAATAAGCAGCGGTTGCACAAAAGGAACTCTGCCGTTGATTGAAGAGGTCTTCTCAGACAATTTTGAGTATTGTCATTATTTGCTGCCAAACGCCATCACAGAAGACGTATTGAGCACTATTGAACACCAATTAAAAACCTTCTCTATTAACGACTATTGCTTAATTTTTATGGGAGAAAACGATTTGAAGAATAACGATTACATAGGAATTCTTGATAACTTAAGAAAGTATCTGAAAAAGAATACCCACACTAATCTCGTAGTGTGTGCCCCAACGTACATATGTGGTGCATTAATACATAATTACAAAGTCGAACTCTTCAACAATCTCCTCTACTGGGACATTAAAAACAACAGACATGCATATTTCTTCGATAGTAATCGCACCCTATCGCTTGAAATGTTTTCCATCAATACTGGAAAGATAAACAAACACGGATGGAAAAACATCTTCGAACAAATAAGGTCCAACATAATTTATGACTACGAAATATTCAGCTGTCAAGACAATTTGACAAACCCAAATGGCAGAAGTGAAGACCAACTATCTACTACAAATAACACGGTGACTTTAACTGATCCGAATGAATTGAGTGCAACGCAACAAACTTGTGACTTTTTTCGTAAGTAACAGTATGAAGGACTGTGGTTTAAATGACTTTAATTGTAGTCGTCGAAATGATTTTGTCTTACCTCGCTTAACGAACATCAACACAAACAAAAACTCTGTATTATATAATATCTATCATCAAAATTTATGTGGACTTAACAACAAGAAGGATGACCTTGAAATTTATTTGAATGACTTAAAATCAAAAGTAAATTGTATTTGTATAAGTGAACACTTTTTAAATGAAATCCAAATATCACAATTACAGATGACTAGTTATAAACTTGGTTCCTACAACACAAGAGTAAACAAAAAAAGAGGTGGTACTTTGGTGCTAATAAGCGATGACAGACAAATAGAGGACATAGAAATTTGTAAAAAGCTCTATAAACAAGATTATTTTGAGGTATGTGGACTAAAAGATTTAGAATTTAATATTAATATTGTCTGTTGCTATAGAACTCCTGTGAATAATAATTTTGATAGTTTTCTTGAAAGGCTGGAACAACTATGGAAGCATTTCTTCAATAAACAGTGTTTGATTTGTGGCGACTTCAATATTAATATGATGAAAGATGACAAATACCGAAAATCATTTTTATCATTGCTCACATGCTACAATTTTAGATGTTTGTTTGACACTACAACATTCGTACGTAATGGCACAGAGTCATGTATTGACAATATATTGACAAATCTAATAGATACTAATATTAACGATATCCATATTGACCACAACGGATTATCAGATGGACATGCCGGTCTTTTTTGCACAATAAATGTAAAAAAAGTAACAGAAGAAAAAAAACGAAGTAATTTTAAGTATATTAAAAAAAGAATATATAATAAAAAAAATGAGGTGGAATTTAGGAAAAAGTTGGCAGAGATAGATTGGAATCTCGGCATAAATACATTTATAAGAAAATTTAATGAAGTACATGATAATTCTTTTAAAAAAAAGGAAATTTTAATTGATCTCAATAAGTCTGGTAAAAGTTATTGGTTTAGCAAAGGAGTGAAAGTATCCAGCAAAGTCAAGCGCATTTTGTGCCTTATTGATAAAAAGAGATGTGATAAATCAATTTTAAAATATCGCGAAAACTACTTAAGGATATTTAGAAAGGTAGTAAGATGTGCAAAAAAGCTCGACACTAGGAAAAAGATTGATCAGGCACCTCAATCTAGTAAAGCCATGTGGAAAATAGTGAATAGTAGACGTAATTCTAATAAAAAACAAAGCACTGATATTGTAATACTTAAACAAGATAATAAGATATATGACAGCCCTGTAGACGTAGCCAACATTTTATCTGACCAATTTGACAACAAAATTACATTAAAGTCTTCTGATCATAACTTAGCTAACAAATACTTAACCGACAATATGGCTAGAGTAGACGATAACATGTTGTTTGATCAAGTAACCCCGGTAGAAATCTTCAAAATGGTTAATAATATGTGCAATAAAAATTCTCACGGTCAAGACGAAATACCCATAAGTATCATCAAGGATAACATTGACATATTAGCTGAGCCAATAGCTGACTTTTTAAACAAATGTATTGAGCAATGTGTTTTCCCTGAGCAATATAAAATTGCTCGTGTTTTGCCCATATTCAAAAAAGGCTCCAAATTAGATGCGAAAAACTATAGACCCATTTCCCTATTACCGGTATTCTCTAAAATATTTGAAAAGGTAATGAAAGATAGGCTTGTCAAACATTTGATTAAACACAATATCATTAGCTATCAACAGTTCGGGTATCAAAGAAGCATAGGAACCATTGATGCAATAGACTCACTAGTGGATGATGTGGTTAGCAAACTGAATAATAAAGAAAAAGTGGCAGGACTATTCTTAGATCTTAGCTCTGCCTTCGATACTGTTGAACATAAAATCCTTTTAGACAAACTAGAACACTATGGGATAAGAGATAACGTCTTAAAGCTTTTCAGTTCTTATTTACAGAATAGATCACAGTATGTCGAAATTAAGTCAGTTGAAAGCGGACATGAAAAAATTAACAAATCTAAGCTTGTTAGAGTACAAAAGGGAGTTCCACAGGGCTCAGTCTTGGGTCCAATATTTTTTATAATATTTCTTAACGACTTAGCTAAATATATGTATAAGATAGTACCAGACATCAAAATGGTTATTTTTGCTGATGACACAAGTGCTGTTATGAACGATATCTCTATAAGGGACTTAGAAAACAAAGTGAATCATACACTGTCTGCTTTTGAACATTGGTTTTCCACTAACAATTTAAAACTCAATGTGGAGAAAACTAAATGTATGCTATTCAAATCAACTGTGAGGAATAATGATAGTATTGAAATAGCTTCATTAGGGAATAAAGTGGAAATTGTGCAAAATTTAAAATTTTTAGGAATACAAATTGATGAGCTCTTGTGCTGGAAACAAGAACTGGAAGCAATCACAAATACTCTGAGCAGTGCATGCTATGCCTTAAGAAGTTTAAGGGACGAACTAACCATTGCTCAGTTACGAAATGTTTATTTTGCCTTAGTTGAGTCCAAGCTGAGGTACAGTATTAAACTATGGGGGAACAGTTATAAATACAATATAAATGCAGCCTTTGTTATGCAAAAAAGGGCCCTCAGAACTATTCTTCGCATAGAGCAAACTGAATCTTGTAGAGAGCATTTTGTGAAATTAAAGATTTTACCTGTACCTTGTCTTTATATTTTGGTCCTACTAAGTAGTTTTCTAAAAAACCTAGAGAAATACGAGACAAAGGAAGAAAGGGTAACTAGGGTGGAAACGCGCAGGAAAGATTTGCCTAATTATTTGCAGCCAAAATTAAATGTTGTCAAACATAGCTCTAAAGTACAGTCTGTACAAATTTTCAATAAATTGCCATTAGAATTAAAAATGATTAATAATCCAAGAATATTTAAATTCAAATTAAACTCATTCCTATTGACGAAGTGCTACTATAGTATAGAAGAGTTTTTTAGGGACAAAAATAATGCCACAGTGTAACTTGTTTATCGTTTAAGTCTCATTCTTGACATGTTATTATTATTTTTCTTGATTTTTTTTTTTTGATTGAGTTGAATTCTTATTTTATTTTTGACTTTTTATCCATATTATTTGTAAATTTTATTGATTATTATTATTATTCCGTGTATTAATAACTTGTAATTAATTGTAACTTTTATTGATTATTATTATTGTATTAATCCTGTATTCGACACAAATGTATTTTTGTTCAGAATAAAATAAATAAATAAAAGATTTGAAAAAAAAAAAAATAATACAGACTACTAAAATTAATTTAACTACATTTTTTAATTGTATGTTAAATCCAAAACGCATAACAATACATTATAAATAATTGTATCTCAGACATACCATTTTTTATTTTATGGAGCGGAGAAGGCGGTTGTACGTCTGAGTTACAATGTAATTTTAAACAGTATGCGTTGTGGAATGTCATTGTAACTCACAAAAAGTCTTAAAATATACTTAAATATAATATTAGAATCATATAAATGTGTAGCTATTCCCTCGTTGACTCAAATTTTCAAGATTGGTTGTTGGCATTGAGACTTAACCGAAAAGAGAGAGAATTTTTTTAATTTTTGGTGAGCTCTCCTCTTAAGTTACTAAATATTAGTTACAATATTACTCCTTGCAGGTGTCGAAATAGTCTCAGAAAATAATGTTGAAAAAAACCTATTGTTTTTTAAAACACTTTCGGTGATGTTTTTTTTTCGTATTATTTAACAAACCTTATCAAGAAACTTAAAAATCACACACTGGGCTTCAGCTATCCGTGTGATAAAATCATAATGTTATTTTATGATTATATGTATAATATCTTTATTAAGTAAATCAACGGCGAAATAAGCTATATTTTCGAAAGTGAAAAAGTGATGAAACTATTAACAGGTGCTGAGACTGACACGAATGGTTTATCACCACGAAAACTGTACTTTTATAGTTACACAAACTTAATGTTTCAATTATTTCAAGCATTCTCACAATTACATAAGAAATTGACGAAAAGTTTTCTTTTTTTTTGTGATAGCACCCTAAATTGTACAAGAATAGAATGATGTCTTTACGACATACAATTTCATATTAATGTCAGTAAATTATTATTTACACTAAATACTTCATTTCTCCCTAATAAAAATGTATCTCACTCACATAAAGAACGACAAAAGACAAAAATCCCTCGCTTATAAAAGTTACATCACACAGCTACAGCGCCTTGAAGCGATTTCAGCGCGATATTTTTCAGCTTTTCTCTGTCCCATTCACAAAGGGATTGTGTTTTGTCGTAAGGCTTGTGAGCTCGACAGCCGTATTGTGTGGGTGTGCATTGGATCCCTTTTAGGCTGAACATTCCTGGAGATAGCAAAGTTATTCAATATTTTTTTGGATTATCTTTTCTCTTTGCAACGAAAGGAATTATGCCAACAACATAATAACTTCGTTTTTGTAGGAAGAAGGTTTTGTTCTATTGTGATCATATTTTAATTAAAAGCGTTTTTAGTTTAATACCTTGATAAATGGGGACACAAAGTACCAAACAAATCTAGTTCTTAGTGTAAATCTTCAAATAACGTAAGTATTGTCTCAAAAAAGCCCAATGGACGTACTTATTTTCCCTTTAATTTAATTTGTTTGCTTTTAATTTTATACATTTGATTTTGTACGTAAATATACACATGAAGTAAATCAAATAAAACCTGAATTGCGGTCAGAAAGGTAGATCGAATTTAAAGGAATGGACAAACATTGTGTATGAATCCTGTACCGAAAGACGGGTCATATCCGCGGTCTCCTTTGTTTGATATACTGTTTAGAACAAAGGAAAACCATGTGGAAGTCGGCTGACTAGGGTCAGGAGTTTTAACCCAAGGAGGTGATAAAATGATAAATGATTTATTTCTGTAAGTAGGTTTGTAAAAACAGTTTTACACGTCAATCATATTAAAAAATAGCTAGATGAGGTCGGCGTTTCGTATCTGACTACTCTGAGGAGAAACGCCGAAACAAACTCAGAGATCACAGTCTCTTTTAAAGTCCAGACATAATCTTGGTCAGATCATGTTAAGGCCATGTAGATTGGTGCCTGAAATGATCTTTTGATGAGAGAATCACACAGATTGAGGGGGCCTGTCCAGTGTCCAGTCAGTGCACCTATTTGTCAGTAGTCGTGCAGCTCAACTCGTTCTGAGTTAAGGAGTTCATCGATACAACGAACAATACCAAAGAAAGGACATTTGGGTAGGTGCAAATATGTAATTTCTTTTTAGGGTTCCGTATTCAACCAGGAACCCTTATAGTTGCACAATGTCCGTCTGTCTGCCTGTCCACCGGTTAGATCAAAAACTCTTAGTACTAGAAAGCTGTAATTTTTTTTTTATTTTACCACTATGTTGGCGATTAATATATATAACGCCAACTAAGTGGTAAAATAAAATGTTGAATGTTGTCTATCACATGATTTGGGATAATGTCCAGTCAAAATTATTGCGGGTCTGTCAGAACCATTTTTTGAGTCAGGGATCGATTTGCGAAAAATTAAGCTTTAAAATGTAAATTTCTGTTAGAGGCAACTGTGTCCCTCTGCCAGCTTACTGGTTGTTTTTGTAGTATATATAACGAAGTTAAAAGGAAAAGTATCACAGCTAAGCAGGCTTTACAAGTTAACGAGTAATAGTCGACCAACTTACATTTGCAGTTGGAATGTATGGGACAACATGTTTTTCAACTACAATGTTAAGTTGGTTATTGGGATAAATTCATCCCAACTACGGAACCCTTCATTGTGTGTGGTCCGACACAAACTTGGCCGGTTTTATTTTAAAGCAATTTTTTTTATTTGATACAAAAAGGTACACGACTAAGTATACCAATTAAGTTGAAGCCTTTTTAGCTTATAATCAACTAGTGATCCGCGGCAGCTTCACACGGATGGAATCTACTGATGTCAGAACATCGAGATTTCTTTGCTGTAAGTTACTACAAACATATTTATACACAATACACATAACATTCTCTAAATGATGGTGAAAATGATGTAGTTTCGAAGAACTCAGCGGTCACACAGATTATATGCAGAACAGAAAATGCGACACATGGATATAACATGGAACATGGATATTCTATGAATTTTTCTTCACATGCATTAGCTTGCTAATAGTGGTTTTCTGGTTTAACACCTAATTAAACCATGATATTTTCCGTCAAAAAATCACAGAAAAAGCAAGAACCATTACAACTATACAGAGTTATTTTTAAAACGTCAATAACCTCTTAAGGGGTCATTGTACTCATCATTATGAACAACTTTTACTATGGGCCCAAAACTGAAATCGCGAAAAAATACCAGCTGTTCCCTACATTTATGTTCGAATAATTCATTAAAATGTAGGGAGCAGCTGATTTTTTTTTGCGATTTCAGTTTGGTCCCATAGTAAAAGTTGTTCATAATGATGAGTACAATGACCCCTTAAGAGGTTATTGACGTTTTAAAAATAACCCTGTATAAGCTTAAAACAGCTGAAAATGTTCTTCCAAAATATCTTAAAAGCCTGTCAATTTCAAAAACCCAGTTGGCACTATCTTCTACATTGGCGGGTAAGCACCATTTCTTTTTAGTCGGGTTTTCAGAACAGCGATCTATGTGCAAATGCATATCAGTAAAATCTACCTCTCTGGAACGAGGCGGGTACTTGACTGTGCCGCGTTGGTTTTATTTGAATTCCATTCTCTTCCTATATTTGCCTCCGTAGTTTCGTTCCGATATCAAGCTTCTGGTGCAAATATAGGAGAATGTGGAAAAGAAAAACTTGACTAGACAATCTCATAACGTCACGGAAATAAAACCCATCGAATTTACCTACCTTATATTATTTTTCTTTATGTATGATATGACAGCGTCCTATTAATTGTTTGCTGCACCAAACGACGTCATTACGTCAGCGCCGGCTGTCGCTGAAAACCAGCGCTGGGGCTCTGTCTTGCATAGGGTTGCAGTATTATGCTGAGCGATAGCCGTTTTGCGTGGATATGACGCATGTTTCCCCAAAATTTTTCTTATTTTTGTGTTTATGTTCTTTTTTGCGTCATGTTTACCGCAAATAAACGTATTTTCTTTCTTTCTACCACCCTTAAATCCATTTCGTATTCATAAAATCACACTTATTGTGTTATTGAGGTACAAAAGCGTATTTGCCCTAGGATAAAAGTAGGTCTTCACAAAAAACAGCAATTTTAAATCAACCTAAATGTTTTTCAGCCGCACTTAATTTCGATCGGTAATACAACTTATTTTCTTCATACATTCTATTACAAAATTTTCTTTCCTTCCCAGAAAAAGCAAACATAATAGACCCATTTTTTACCCAAGACCCATCTTGAGCTGAGCCCCAAAATGTACGGACAATGGGCCCATAAAATATATTTCTGTACCTACACAATCTTTGTAGCAGGTAGGCTTACCTTTGTTAAGAGCCATAAGTAGGTCATTTATTGACCCTAATTAGTTGGCAAAATAAACAAGGGTTGAGGTCAGGCATAACCTTGCTCATATCTTGTTTAATTTAACTGTCTTTTGGGTGAATGTGGATATAAAACTGGTAGATGGAAATGAATATAACTCCACAAGTTATGATGCAAACATAGTGCTGTAAAGATGAGATACGAAGTACGCACTGTTATTTACATATTTATTGAATGCATTTGTGTTGTAAGTAATTTCTCTACTCAGGACGTTTTCCTTACAAGAGGCAAAACAATTATAATGCTTAAATCTCTTGCAGTTTAGACTGATGGATTTAGAATGACGTAGGACACCGTTTTTTTACAAGCTACGCCCAAGAAAACGTGCTACGCAAGGTAGCTTTCGCGTAGCGTGTTTGGTCTCCCATCATATCACGCATTATTTTTAAATGTCAAATCTTTGACTGTCGAAATCTTTGAAACGTTATAGTTTTAGTAATTCATTTAAAATATAATATAGTAGTCCCATTACATCTAAAATCCCAAAGCTACACTTCTAATAATTAAACCATCAACACAGTAACACAGTAGTTTGCCCACGTTGTCCAAATGCCTACTGTGGCCACACAAAGGAGCTAATCCCAACACTGAGTGTCAGACAAATACTTGTTTGATAAGTACACTCGCCATGGATCCAATTGTTTTATGGACACTAATGTAGGGTTGGAATAACGCATTTTATTATTTTAAATTCATAGTTTTACAGTTATATCCTGTTAACTGTCGAAAACGAGACAAAAAGAGGATTATGTTAGGATCGAAGCAGATGGCGTTCTACAGTTTCCGCCATTCCATATAAATGTTACGTATGTATGTATGGTATGTAACTATATTAAGACGCTGACAATTACAGGTAACCCGTTGCCATTGTCAGACTGCTTAAAAGAAAGAGAACCAATTGCAAAATATGAAGCAATTATTTATTTACTCAAAAATGAGTTGAGTAATCGAAAATAAATAACAACCAAGTTCTGCATACAAATAAGACGTTCTTGTTATTAATTAAATACCAACCGTACGTTGATAGATATTTTGGATTAAAACTCAAAGTAACGGTTAGTTTACCGTTAATTTGTATAGAGATTTTTTTTACTAAACGTGTTTTCGTAACAAGAAAGTTCTGAGAAATGTGTTCAAGAATAACATATTTTTTTTCGCTGCCATAAACTATATAGATTTGGCAATTTTTTTGTTTAAGACAAGCCTACTTTTATCATTTGCCGTTTGTCAGCGCCTGAAACCTAGTGAATTGTTACACGCACAGTCCCATTATATCTAAATTCAGAAAGCTTCAGTTGTAACAATTAAACCATCAACAAACTAACCGCAGTAATTTGCCCAGGTTGTCCAAACTCCCACTATGGACACATAAAGCAGCTAATCCTAGCACTGAGTGTCGTGTACATACACCTCGTTTGATCGGTAGGTACACTCGCCATGGATTATTCAGAACTGTAGTCAAAGGCTGTTGTGTAGTTGAGAAATTACTGTGAATTAGTTATTGATATTGATTATGAATTCTTGTATTGATTAATCTGAGAATTAGAATATTCTGTTTAACGTGCAGAATGACAAAGTGACGACGGCTATAGTACAACGCTGAACTCGAATAAACAAATTTATCTTATTTGAGAATAAATATAGGTACTCAAATAATAATTCAAATGAATTATAAGGTGTTAGACTCTGGTCACGTTAACTCTGCAGAAGTAAAAAAAATGTGGAATTTTAAAATATATAGACAAGACCGGCGCGGCGGCGGGACAAACCAACTTATTTATCTTATTTTACATTCTTACTTATTTGTCTGTGTGTAGCCAGACGTAAATAATAGCACTCCCCTATTTCTTCCCGTGGGTGTCGTAAAAGGCGACTAAGGGACTTACTAGAGAATGGGCAGCAGCGTTGTCTATGAATTTTAACACCATTCTGCGATCGCCAACCCACCTTTTGGTGAAGGCCTAAGTCCAGCAGTGGACGTCTATTGGCTGAAATTATGACATTCTTACTTGATATTATTTTCAATTGTGGATAAATAATTCGTTGTAATAAATATTTTGCTCCGTCATTTCTGGAATTGTTTATAGAAGGTCCTGAATTATGCTGTTCGCTTTTATGTAGTGCCTAGAAGCATATAAGGTAGCTGCAATCTACATGCTTGATGTTGTACAGAATAGTAAAGGAATAATTAACATGGCGCAGTGTTTACCTAAACACCTAACTACTCGTATGAATAAATACGAAACCTAGGACGTTGCTAACCCCGGTGAGCTACCTTGCATTAAGACGGAGATATATGCCAGTGACCTTGAGTAGTTAGCTTGCGTGTTCTGTACTGAGCTCAGGCAACGCGTCGTACGTTCAGCCAGTAATAGGACTCGCCCATCAAGGAGCGCTGTCCCCAATTTGACGCATTATTAATTTATTATACAGAAAATAAAAGGTATTTTAATAAAACGCGTATATTTAAAGATCAATAATTAAATTATCTTTAAATTGGTGAAAGTTTCAGAAAAATACGCTTGGTAGATTTCTCAGTTTTTTATCCGCGTTAGACATAACTTTTCAAATTCATTTCACTATGTAATAAAAACATAATCAAAAATATTCACATATTAAATTATTGAGAAAATGCTCTAATTTAACATATATTTTTTTCAAATCATTAACACTACTGGTTTGTGGTTGGTGATCTTCAGTATAAAATCAGTCTGTTATCGTCACCTTAACTGTAACTTCAACTAATATAACAATCTTTAAAATGAATTAATTGAAAGTTTTAAATTCTCGAAAAACATTTTCAAACGAAAGCGCACATAGCAAAAATAAATTATTATTCATGCACATTCTGTGGGAAATAAAACAGAAGTAAAATTGTATTCAATAAATATGGCTCACCGCTTCCTTATAATCTCACATAAAATGAAGATATATTACTACCAAAGTTGAACATCCACCGTCTATAAGCTCCTTAATAAATTGTATTACAAACGTTACTAAAGATTCTTATCAGGTGTTCGCTGGTAAATCTGATTTATAGCCAATTAATTCATATTAAAAGATATTGGTTTTGTGACTGGGGTATTAAAAATCATTATAAGAAAAACAAAAATAGGGCAATTCTTAAAAAAATTGGACATTCCTTAAAAAATAGGGCCTTTTATAAAAACCGGACAAGTGTGAGTTGAACTCGCATGGTGAGGGATACGTACAGTGAATATACCTACTACCATGTATTTTATCCCAAGAAAAAACTTAATAGTGAAAAACATGTCATGTTTGTCCAATACATTCCAACTGTTAACGTAAGTTTGTACGTTCAATATTGAGAGATTTACAACGTTATTTTAACACCATAGACTTAAATAGGTATTCCTGTAACTATAAGTAAAGAACTATTTTCTGTATTTTTTTTTAAAATTGGCTCAGCAGTTTCGGAGATATGGGGGAATGGTCAATTTTCCTATTTTTCTTAAATAACATTAAAACTATTTATTTTAAAGTTATAAAAAATATATATTTGAGACCTTCTTATCAAGCGCGTTCTTTTATCACACGGTACAGTTTGCCATACTTTTTAAAATTTTCTAAATTGCCTCCCAAAAATGTCATATTCAAAATTCATTCAAAATCAAAATAGTTTCACATAAACCTACGTGGGTACTTATGAAACGTTAGAAACTAGGTGCATGGTTCCAATTGGTCGTTTCCTATAGAGAAGAGCCGGCAAGAAACTCCATTTATTTACAATATACGTGTTTGGGTCACATAAATTCATATGTGTACTAAATTTCAACTTAATCGGTCCAGTAGATTCGGAGCAAATCGGCTATGATAGACGGACAGACAGACATAAATAAGGATTCAATGTTTTCCTTTTGAGGTACGGAACTCTACAAATAGGGCAATTAAAAAAAGGGCATCCCTTAAAAATAGGGCCTTTAATAAAAATGTGCTTAATGCTACGAAAAACCACCAACAAAATTATTCACGGCTTCTCGACTTTATAATAATTTACAGACAACAGCGTGTAGTCGGTAAACCTGATTTATTGTTTGAAAATTAATTAAATTTTATCGGGATTTGGATTCGGTTCGCAGGACTTGTTCATTATAACTCAAAGTGTTATGTTGGATTCCAATGGGGATTGTAAACAATGCTATTTATGTAGTTTATTTGGTGTTTATATTTGAGTTTGTTTTTCTTTTGGAGAGAAAATCTGCGATTCTTGGGGTACTTTCTTATTCTATTAAAATTTTACTCTTTTGTAAACAAGTCTAGCTTTAGCTTAATACGCTTAATTTTTATAACTTTACCTAATATGTACCATAGGTATCACATGTCAGCATAGTGTGACTGGTTGAATGAAAATATCAAGCAATCGCTTAATTTGACATGCGATTGAACAACATAATCAGCCTATAATGTTCCCACTGCTGGGACACAGGCCTCCTCTTTCTATGAGTGGGCCATAATCCACCACGCAGGCCCAGTGCGGGTTAGTGGATGTCACATGTCTTCGAATTTTTGGTTCTAGGACATTCCGGTTTCCTCACGATGTTTTCCTTCACCGTTTTGAGAGCAGTGGTGATGAAATAATTTACACAACGTGAAGTGCCTGGTTGAGTTCGAACCGACGACTTACAACTCGTAAATCGCATTCGTTACCACTGGGCCACCACTGCTCTGATTGAACAACATTATATAATTATTTTAATGATACAGTGACCAAGGACACATTAACTTTATGAAAATGTATCATTCAAAACTTTAACCAGATTTTTTTGATATAAGTCTTTATTTGCCTTAAACATGGTATAAAGTTGTCACAGTTATAGGTATTAATCTGAAGTCCACATGCTTAGCTATACAGAATATGTATCAATTGCATGCAAAATAATTAGATATTATTAGTTAATTGTTGTTCAATATCACAGAAATTGATGGTGAATACAACAGTATAATAGTTTTATCTGAGCATTATCCGCAATGACAAAAGTCAAGAAATTCATAGTTGAATGTTAAAAAAATCCTTAATGTCGTAAAACATTTTTTTTTTCAGCCATTTCAATAATCTGTTTTTAAATGAGTTAATATTATATATCATTTTTGTTTCTTTTGGAATTTTGTTATAAATGCGTGACTAAAAAAACTTTTCGCATACTTGGCTGATTTAGGAGTATCCTGCAATACAAGTCTGCATTGATCTCTATTTCGAGAGTTAATTTGATAGGCTTTTTTGAACAATCCCTTATTATTATAAACATAATTACAGATTTCGTAAATGTAGAGTGACGGAAGTGGTAATATATAATATACCTATCTTTTTAAAGAACCGTTTAAATGACTCGTCAGGACCGATACCACAAATGGCTCTGATGCATTTCTTTTGCGCAATAAATGCTCTGTGTCTATCCGTGTTGTTGCCCCAAAAAATAAGGCCGTATCGTAAGATGGATTCTTTATATATGGGCGTGATAATTATGTTGTAATTGCTGTTTTTTTGTTGGTTATATTCTTTATTTGTCTGAGAGCATAAACAAACTTATTAATCCTTCCGCACAAATTTGAAAAACTTCATTACATTACCTCATTCCTAAAGCCTCCATTTTAATTATAAATATACGTCCTACATGGGTGCTCTGTTAACTTGTATCATGACAACTTTACCCGCCATAAGCGGTTTTACCCGCTAACTTTCTCAGCTCCTGTTCGGAATTCCCAAATAGTTGCACCGCCGCCAAATATGCGTCGCGTTCCATTTATACCGGAATTAGAAGTATCGAAGTTACTTGTGGGACCAATTGTTTTAATTAATGGCTAACTTATATATGTAGGGAGGTACTGGCCATTATTAATTTTAACGAGAATTTAAGTATTTTTGCAAATATTGAAGTGGTTCGGTCGAAGGTTGAACTACGCTTCCCATGGTCGGGTCATGGACCATCCATTACATATCGAGACCCTTCCGTCTCTCGAAAAGCACGTTAAGCCGTTGGTCCCGGCTACCATTTGTAGAATTTTGACAGTCGTTCCGGGTGGGCAGAAGCCCGGAAGTTTAAATACTAGGTTTACCAAGAGGTTTGTACCTAGTACCTGGATTATGGAGGTCTGATAGGCGGTCGCTCCATGTAACGTTTAGCTGCTTCCGGTTAGACTGGAAGCCGACCACAATATAGTTGGGAAAAGGTGGGCAGATGATGATGACATACTGGAAATGCACGAGTGTGCATTTGCGCAGTTGCAGCAGTTGTGGGGGTGTGCGGGGACACAGCCCACAACTGCTTATTTCTGCGTTCAAAAAAATCCTTATAATTATTAAAACTTTATGCACAAGTAAAAATAACCGTACAAAGGCGCACTCAATTCACTGAAATTCATTTTATTCCTAGGATTTAAATAAGCTCTTAAAACAGGATGTCACCGTACTTTATCGGAAAGCCGTAACGAAACTTTTCATCCCGTAATGAATGAATAAATGCGGGCTGAACATTCCCGAATGAATGAATACCGGTTCAACTGACAGATAGAGACACATCGAGTACCCATTGTGGTGCACGCGCATTTGGTTTTAAAAACTCATTGAAAAACAGCCTGATACGACGAACTATTTTTTATTTCCGCCGAAGATTTTTAATCAACACATAAAAAGGGCAAAAGTCAAATTATTTATTTCAAATAGGCACTTTTGAACGTCAATATTTGAAAAAAAAATAGAATTGATTCTAGTCGCCCCTTCCAAAAGGTAGTTTCGTAAGGAGAAGAATGGGCAAGAAACTCCACCGATATACCTTTAAAATTAAAAAAATCACATCATGTCTGTATCCTGTAACAGCCCGGAGTATGGATTTGGCAATAGGCTCACCCCTTATTACATGGACCTTAAACATAACTGGAATTCTATATGGGTGTGCTATAGGTACCTACACCTCTGCCCAACCTTTCGGGAATTACAGCCGTGATGTTATGTTATGTTATGTCTGTTGTATGTTATTTTTATATCTCCAAAAGGAGTAGACATAGGTTTATAATACACCCACATTTTTCCAATTAAGTTTATCATTATTAAAAATATTTTTATTTTGTTTTCAGAAACGTCTATTGTAAGGAGAGATTTTCAGAAATATTCATTAGGAAATTCTCAGTAGCCTCCGGGATTTGTGCCCGGTTAATGAGCTAGTCCCGTATTATACAGAATTTACATCATTGTGGGTATAATAAAAATAAATTGATAATCATCTGCTTACCTTCGAGGAAAAAAAGATGCGATTTTAGGTGCATGCCTTTGATTATTGTTGAAATACGTAGTATGTAAACGTCTGCTTCTGAATGGCTTTGCAGAAAATCAACATTTATACTTTTAAGTAGGTCGGCGGCAGCAGTAAACACGTCGACTTTGGCCGCCGACGCGTCCAACTGCAGCCGTCGACGCGTCGTCGGCGGCTGCCGTCGTCAACGTGCCGCTCGTAAATAGGCGCACTTACAGACACTAATTATTATTATCTATATTTATGTCAGACAGTGAACAAGTACCTTAGGGTGGCCAAACTGCCAGGGTTGCGAGTTTGTCCGAAAGGGATATCGTGGCCTTGGTACACAGGCAACGGAAGGAACATGGGATTTAGTCAGTAAAAGTCTGACACGCCCTCCCGCTCCGCCCAGAGCGGGAAAATTTGTTTGATAATTTCATACCCAAAAAAAAAGAAAAAAGTTATCTCTTGATATTCTTGATATTTTAGTACCTATGAATCTCTATGGATAGATCGACGAAAAAACTTGGTCGAGTGGAGGATAGAATGTGCATTTGCTCTTTTGGTCTAAACCGACCTTTGGACGCTTTTAACGCCTTTACGAGCCTATATAAAGAGAGGATATCTATGGTTTATTCTATACCATATAGGTCCTGTACGTTTTTACACTATTTTACGTACCCTTCTTTGCTGCGACAAGTCCTAACAACCTCTTTGGTACATTACGCATAAATCACTGGACCAGTATAGTAAATGGGGCAGTTAATATGCGCACGGAACAGCGTGATTTATTATTTTCTTTTGATGCTTCTAAGTTATTGGACTGGAGAGGTAAATGGCGGCTTTTTACAGGAATTGAGCACCTGAACGTGAGATCTGGATTGGAATAGATATCCTGCGTGTGCAATAAGACGGCAAATAGTTGGAAACATACAATATTCCAGTCACTCGTGAAACAAACCTCATTTTGCCCCATGGCAATGTTAGGGTACTGGTAAAAAGATCACGGCGGTATATCCCGATGGGTCAGGCAGAGGTGTACCTATAGTTCACGCGCATTTTGCTAGTTATGTTTAAGTCCCATCTAAAAGGGGCGAGCCTATTGCCATCAACCGGTCACAAATCTAACCAAACCAACCAACCCCATCTATCTTCAAAGTTAGAGTGAACAGGCTTCTTCTGGGTAAGCTCACTCCATCGTCGACTTTGTCTCTGTCATCTCTGCCCTAGACTAAGGTCAAGAGCAAACCCATCATAAATAATTTAAAAAAAACTAGATTCCGGGCTGCTGCTAAGAAATTCCAGATGGAAAAACCCAATAACATTTTGCCCAACCCGGGGATCGAACCCAGGACCTCATACCCCATAGAACCACTAGACCAACAAGGCAGTTTTTGTTAATCACACAAAATTATTTGTTTTTATTATTTCGCATTCTATTTATAATGATGTTCTTCAGCTCCCAAGTAACTGTTGTCAGCATAAAATAAATTACAATCTCTTCGACATTTAGATTTAACGATCAAACAATAAGGCGATCTCTCAGGGCTGCCATAATACTGATTCGTATAATTTGACTCCCATTAAAAAGCTCTAAAATTGTCGAGAGCCCCTAAAAATAAACAAAACGTGACTTCTAATACGAAACACAAATATATTCATCGTGTTGAGCAGTTGCAATTATAAAAAGATTTAAAGGAGCTTCAAAACCTTTAATTATTTACTCAATACATGTCACTTTATTGGAAAGATTGAAATCGGGAAAACCCCTTCAATAAATGGGTCATCTCTTTAACTATCGCCACATGAATACCGTTAAATTGCCCTATTCGAAGTTACTTTTGACCAGAAAATTCGATGAATTGTTGAATAAAATGAGATGTATTTTCATGAAAATTGAAAATCAGTTTCATTGAGAGTGGCTTCTGTGCTACACAAGTTTGATTTTCGCACTGAACATATATTTCTATATGGCTTACAGGATACACAGAATTATATGTGAGTTCCGTGTGAGCATGGTTGTGTATGTCAGTTAACATACATACAATAAATGGTAAGGACAAATGGACCTTTTTGGGGACCGTGAGGCACACTATTGTTGATAAAAACATTATTTTCATTTTTTATTTGTATTTTCTGATTCACTAACTGTGAACAATAAACGTTATTCTTTCTTTCTTTCACAATACGGGAGAAATTCCTGGTAAGAAATAAGTATAGCACAAAAAAAACTAGGTACTTACCAAAAAAAACAAAAAACTGAACTGCAAAAACACTTCTTATCTGAAAAGATAAAAACAATCATTATTATCTATTGCATTTAGTTTTTTAACCGACATCCAAGAAGGAGGACGTTATAATATGTTCTGTTGTATGTAGTCGTTTTTTTATTTATGTTTACCGATTTCACCGTCAAATGTGGAACGATATTGAAAATTGTTTTTTTTAAAGGGTATGCTCCCGAGGTGGTCGCATTGCCACCAAATCAGAATCTGATGAGGGGATCTTTTTTTATTTTTTATATAGGATGGGTTTGCTCTTGACCTTAGTCTAGGGCAGAGGTGACAGATACAAAGTCGACGATGGAGTGAGCTTACCCAGAAAAAGCCTGTTCACTCTAACTTTGCAGAGATTATGGTTGTATGCGTTCGGAAACAGAAAAATGATGATGAAATGATCTCATGAAAATCGAGGGAAATCCTCAAATTTTATAGGCACACCTATAGCTATTTGGGTATTTTTTTTAGTAAAGCGGGTTCGTGCGTTTGCTCTTGGAAAGCACCATTTAGTGAAGAGGAATTGATGATGAAGACCACAGATGGCCACCGGAACAACATAATAATAAGTATTTAACTGGATGCGATTCGATTAGGTACTTTAATAGGGTTGCTAAGCAATTTAAGCTTGTGTCAATGCTTATGGTGAGTGGCAGTTCTCCTGGTTCTTACCAGAAGAACTCCTCAACAATTAACTTCCCAGAAAGCAATATTTTGTGAAAGGTGATGAGCAGTTGACATTAGGCTATTGTAACTTAGATAAATTAAAAAAAGACAATACTAAAAATTTAAAAATATAAAAAAAAGAAAACCACCGACTTACAAAAAAACACTACAAATAGAAAATTAACTTTAGGTAATTTCGGAAGTCGGTGTCTTGGATCTGTTTTTCAGTTTTTTGCCACCAGCTTCCGAAATTAAAGCTATTTTTCACTTTGTAGTGCTTTTTGGAAGTCGGTTGTTTTTTTTTGTTCTAAGCTATCGATATAACAGTTATGTGTTTATGTGTAATGTTTTAATAATTTATTATGCTTATTTGTATATTTGGAATTGACTCGTTACTAGCTTTTATTTGGTAATATTGATATAATTAATTTTAAAAAACCTTGCTCTCCCTTTTTTGTATTTGCAAATACAATATATAAATATTATAAAGCCTATGTCACTCCCACGATTAAGATGAATCTAACGACACGTCATAGCCGTTTAGGCTACAGAGCGTGTCAAAGAAATAGACATAGGTACATACATACAATGCATATTCTCGAAAAACATTACCCTCCTTCTGGGGCAGAACGAAAAAAGAACCCAATTTTCGATCAAGTATAGAAGAATCAATCTTAATTATTATCCTCAGTTTATTAATTAGAAAACCATATCCGAAACCAACCAAAACTTTGAGTTTGGTTTGAAACAAATATCTATAATGTTCTTGTCTCTTCTAGTCTAGACTTGTTTGGAACTTCCAGACAACCTATTAATTAAATCTAAGGATTACAACACTGGAAAACAAACCTTATCTTTATTAAATTACAGATACAATTGGATAAGCAAGATTATCGTTAGTATACAGGAAGAAATTTGGTACCTTTTATGACCCAATGAAATAGTACTTCCTATTCTTGAATGATAGTTCGATTTATGTGATTTTGATTCTCGTAAATTTTGATTCACTTTGGCTCTCGTAAATTCTGAATAAACTCCGATTCTTGTGAATTCTAGTTAGAGTTTTGCAAGATACGAGCAAACGGAAGCTATAATGTATGTATGTTCTATGCACCACATGAAAATGCGTCCTCTGATAATGCGGTTGTACATTTTCAGAAGACGGTAGTTTCTTTTATGCAGTTTTATGGATCTTTGTTCATGGATCTTTCATCATTAGAGGATTATATCCAAGATAAGAAGGATTGGAAACATGCTGGTCCATAGGACAATCTAGACTAGAGACTAGACAAAATCACACAGGTTGCTATTTTAATTATATAATTTATTATTTTTATGACATTTATTTTAATTTCTGTGTGTTTTATTACCTTAACTCACACTGATATTATTTTTTTTAGGAAAACGTTTTTTTTTACAATGTTGTAAATATGTGAGCACCATACCATGTATCTTTTACATAATTAATTTATCTGTCATTGCTTCATTCTTAACTCTTTTTACCTATTGTGGTATAGTCATTTTATTCTAGGTGCATCGTCTTCACATATAATTGTATAATTAATGTACCTATAAAAAATATTGGACAGCATTTTAAAAGAGTAACGGTGGAGTTTCTTGCCCATTCTTCTCCATACAAAACTACCTTTTGGAAGGGGCAACTAGAATAAATTCTATTTTTTGTAAATATTGACGTTCAAAAGTGCCTTTTATGTGCCTATTTGAAATAAACAATTTGACTTTGACTTTGACTTGGGGAGTTTTTCTACAGTTGCTTTTTTATATATTTTCATAGAAATTTTGTATGGTAGCACGCTGAAATAGTGTGGTTAGCATTTGACAACTTTTGGGAGCATTAGGTAGGAATTTATAAATTACTAGCTGTTGCCCGCGATTTTGTCTGCGTGTATACATATTGAATATTTCCTGATGAAAAATAGCGTATATCCTTCGCCCGGGCCTGAGATACCTATCTACCCAACTTAGCTATCATCTCATACCTATACACATAAAATAAGTATTTTAATTACTCATTTTACTTTTATAATGTTTTTTTTTTTGTTTACTTTTTGCTCTTAATGCTTTTAACGTGCACGTCTTTCGATATCGTTCTCACAATATGTACCTACCTACAACTTCAATATGGATGATGTAACTAATATTTTGTTGCCATTTATTTTGGTTTTTTTAGAAGAGTGTCCGTTGAGTTTCTTGCACATTCTTCTCCATAGGAACCCATTACGCTTCGAATAGGGCAAATAGCTTCATGTTTCCGACTCCATGACAATTAGAAAGTGCCTGTAAATTGTTAAATTGAAATACATACTTTGGGTTTGAGTTTGTCCGCCTCCATAGCGATCGCTTCAGTGGTTTAGGCATGAAAAGGTAATAAACTGACAGACAGACAGAGTTACTTTCACGTTTATGATATTAGAATTAATAGATAAGTACTAATAATAATGATATAATAATATATTCCCTATTTCGGACTACACATACATGTACACACAATCGATATAGTATTAGTAACAATGACTTACACTACGTACGTACTGACCTAATTTAATTAGCTTTGCTGATAGGTATAGCAACATTCGATTGCTGATCTTGATGCTGATCTTGTTTTTTCCTATCATTAATCAAACAGGCAGCAAAAAGTAAACGTTAACGGGGCGACGTCCTCAGGGTCTCTAGTAAAGATGGGCGTGCCTCAAGGATCAATTCTTGGTCCTTTCCTATTTCTAGTTTATATTAATGATCTTCCTTACATGATGGCTAACTTATCGGATATAAAACTATTCGCTGATGACATTTTCCTTATTTTTCAAATAGATAGAAAAGATACGGATGTCTTACATGTCAACGATAGTCTGGCTGTTCTTTCAAAATGGTTCGCAGCTGATAATCTCTTACTTAATGCGAACAAAACAAAACGTCTTAAGTTCTCGTTACCAAATGTACCCCAAGTGGGTCTAAATTTAAAACTTGATGGAAAGAAACTAGATGCTATTACGGAAACTATATTTCTAGGAATTATTCTTGATTCTAAATTACAATGGAGTGGCACATTACAGCTCTTTCAAGTAGATTAAGTTCAGCTGCATATGCAATAAGAAAAATAGGGCAGTTAACTGATATAGCCACATCTAGGTTAGTGTACTTTGCTTATTTTCACAGTGTTATGTCTTGTGGCATTCTGCTGTGGTGATCGGCTGCTGACGTAGATTCAATTTTCATTTTCCAAAAGAGGGCAATCCGCGCGATTTTTGGAATGGGTCCTCGTGAGTCCCTTAGAAACAAATTCAAAGAAATTGATGTACTAACTCTGCCTTCTCAATATATCTTATATGAAAGTATTTTATATGTTCGCAAAAACCTAGGACTTTTCAAAATTAGAAGCGATTTCCATAACATAAAAACACGTATTTCCTACACATGAAATTGTGATACCAAAATTTAGATTAACTAAAACAAGCAATTAATTTCACGACGATATAACAAGTTGCCAAAGTCAGTTATAGAACTTAGCGATAGAAAGTTGAAAACCCACATCAAACGTGTCCTAATCAAAAAAGCATATTATAAGATAAAGGACTACGTTGAAGACAGGGAAGTTTGGCAATAATTCCTTCTGCACATGTGGTTTCCCTGGTAGCTCATTAACGGTATAACTATGTAAATGTCTATTAACTGCTCCCAAATTACGATGTTTATTTATTTTTTCATACCTTGACGTAATCTCTTCATTATTTGACACTAAATATGGACAACTTTAATTTAAAAAAATTATTAGTGACTTGTGGACAGAATATTAATTCAGATTTGTTACAGTTGTAATAACAATCTTGTCATTTGGTTTAAATACTTTTTTATTTTTATTATTTTAGTAATATTATTTATAGATTCTTTTTTAATTTGTGAATATGAGAACGTTGTAGGCTTAATAGACTGTAGCTTTGTAAACTATTTTGTTAAGTACTTGGTAGGTACTTGTTGACACACTGTCATCCCATACCTATTAACACTGTAACGTGAAAACATTCAAAAAGCCCATTCTTATTAAAAGAGTAACCGTGGAGTTTCTTGCCGGCTCTTCTCCATAGGAAACGACCAATTGGAACCGTGCACCTAGCTTCTGACGTTTCATAAGTGCCCATGTAGGCTTATGTGAAATAAAATATTATGAATTTGATTCTTTATCTTAAGCGAAAACAAATAATAAAACCGATTATAATAATTCATTTATTTTCAGACAAAATCCATTACATGAAATTTAATTAAAACACAAAATTGATAAAAAGATCACACAAACATAATAAAATAATAATGAAACATTGAAATCAAATTAAATTAAAATACATGCACATGTCATTCAATTCAAATCAAATATAAAATACATACAAAATTCAATAAATACAAAAATAAAAAATAGACCGTCATGGGGACAGCCGGCAGAATTGAAAACTTAAAACTGAACAGCACATGATACAGTCGAGTATATACAATGTGTTAGTGTATTTATACATATACATGTACAGTTTGGTACGTCACATTAGCATGTCGGAGACGTGGTCATGAGGGGGCGCGAACCTATAAGTTTTGTCCCTACCAAAAATCAATCAACGCGGCTGTAGAAGTGTTGACTTCAATAAAAATATTACATAATACGAGGGGAGGCGCTACTATGAAGATGACTCCACCACTGCAACAGGGGCAGATCCCACCGCTCGGACAATACCAGATTATGATCAGCCTAGCATGACTAGAACGAAAACAAATTATGTATCAAGATGAAGAGACACAATATACAAACTAAGTTCATAAAACAAAAATAAAGAAATTACAAAAGCGAGTACGATCAAACACGTCACTTGAAATACAAAAAACGCCCTTATCGCAACGAAATGAAGGCGATGTCAAATTGTAACCGTAGAACAGTTGACTGTATTTTATGATCAAGTTTTCAACTTATCAAAGGTGTTAACCAAATTAAATAAACAACATAACTTTTAACTCTTAACTTTAGTATGACAATGTTGGTAAGTAACCTCTTCATAATTTAGCCGACGGCGTAGAGGGAGGTTGTGTCAAAGTTCTGTGTTATCGTGTTATGCTAATGATTAACGAGTTTGGTTTTAAACTCTGATGACACGATTAGGTAAGGACAGATGAAATGAGGTGTAACGAAATAAGACTTTTGAGTTGTCTTTGGAACTTGCTCTTATAGATAATGCAGCTTTTTAGTGTGTCTAAAGAAATCTATTGTTATCTTGGATAAGTTGAAATCAATCTAATTATGTTCGTCTACATGTATTTTTTATTATTTTGTAGAGGAAACTCACGCGGTGATATCATACAATATTTTATTTACTTTGGAAGCTTTTGGTTGCGTTAGAGTAAGCTTCAATAATACGTATTTAATTCCACTTTGTGTCTGTTGATGATATTATAAAACTTTCTGTCAATATTGTCTACTTATTAAGTAGTGGTATAAGTACTCATTTGTGTGGTGTTTGTAATTTAATATCAATAAAAAAGTAAAAAATAAAACACTTTTTTACAACAAAAGAAACAACAGACAAAAAAAACACTAATAAGTGAAAAAGAACTTTATTTTTGGAAGTCGGAGTCTTGGCTTTGTATTTCTTGCCACCGACTTCCTTTGAAAAACATTTTCTCATATAACTTGAAACAATGGTACAAACTGTAAGAAGTTATGTCTTGTTGAGACAAAGACTTTTAGTAAAAATTACTTAAGTATTTGAAAAGCTTTTCTAAAGTTTAATTTTTTTTCGTCAACGTATGGAAAGTCAATAAAATGTAAATATAACCTATATCACCTCATATATACTTACCTTGCTGGTCATCTCAGACTGCATGATGCACAGTTTGGTTTTCGGCAGGGGCTATCTACCGAGAGTGCAGCATTGAAGCACACTGTCAAATACTATACTGACCGCAAAACACCTATAAACGCTTGTGTCGTGGACCTCTCTAAAGCATTTGATCTGGTTGATTACAATATTATGGAGAAAGCTACAGCGGGATGGTGTCCCTGCCAAACTTAGAGCTATCTTGTCTTACTGGTATCCAAATCAGATGAACTGTGTAAGGTGGGGAGATACTTTGTCGAACCCTTACCAACTAGAGTGCGGGGTAAGGCAGGGAGGTCTGACCTCACCAAGGCTATTTAACATTTACGTGAATGAACTGATCGAGGAGCTGAGTAATACTTATGTTGGATGTCACAATAACATCAGCTATGCAGACGACATGGTGTTCCTCAGCCCGTCGATTAGTGGTCTGAGAAGGCTGGTGGCTATCTGTGAGGGGTATGCTGAAAGACATGGTCTGAGGTATAACTCTGTTAAGAGTGAACTGCTGGTCTTTATTGGGAAAAACAAAAGCCCGCACTTTGTTCCTCGGGTGATGCTTGGCGGTTCGGCCTTAAGACGCAGATATATGCCAGTGACCTTGAGTGATTAGCTTGCGTGTTCTGTACTGAGCTCACGCAACGCGTCGTACGTCCAGCCAGTAATAGGACTCGCCCATCAAGGAGCGTTGTTCCCAATTTGACGCATTATTAATTTATTATACACAATAAAAGGTATTTTAATAAAACGCGTATACTAAAAGATCAATAATTAAATTATCTTTAAATTGGTGAAGGTTTCAGAAAAAATACGCTTGGTAGATTTTGCGCCATTCTCAGTTTTACAAATTAATTTCACTATGTAATATAAACATAACCTAAAATATTCACTCAAACATATATTTTTTTCAAACCATTAACACTACTCGTTTAGACGTGATCTTCAGTATAAAATCAGTAAAAGTCGGTTATCGTCGCCTTAACAAGGGTCAAATATTTTAAGTACTTGAGTCATATAATAGTCAATGAAGATTTGAAGAATGATAGGGACAATCACAATGTATAACATCGTCTGCAATAAAAAATGATTGATTGATACCTCAGCATCGATGCTGCCAAACAGGAGAAATTGGCATCAATGAGAAAGCTCGCACCCTCATCCAAGTTACACTACACAACATACACGCCCTCATTAGCAAACGCTTTCATGTTATTGCGAATCCTTTGAATGCTTACGTAATGATTGTCTCCTGAACGCTAGTACGATCTATGATATCTCCTGTGCTACAAAAGATATAACATATTTACATTGAAAGAAAGAAAGAAAGAAAAATATTTTATTCGGGACACGCACAAGAAATACAAATATAGCACTTAAAACTAACTTACAATAAAACAAACAAAACTTGTGCGATGCCAAAAAGGTCCCTATCTCAGCATAATGCCGCGATATTTAAAAAATAGATACCGCAGCGCTGGTATTCTGATAGGGCCCGCTGTGATGCCACGGACTCACCTACGGATACGCCACTATGGTAATAAAAAAAAAAAACAACACCTACAATAAATAAAAATAAAGCATTAATTAAATATAAAACGTAACTATGTACTAAATAGACTGTGGTCTGTGCTCACGCCCAACCTAAGCGCCCGACACTCGAAACATCACTTGTCTATGCCATAGACAGATGAGACTATTGTCTATAGTGAACGACAAGCGAAGGGACGCGGGCGCAATAGGTTGCATTCGTTCGGCTGTCAAATCAATGTTTACAGAAAATAGATTACATTAACATACATTACATTGACGTGTGGAGTATTCTTATTAGGGTTCCTACCCGAAGGGTACCAAACGTAACCCTATTACTAAGCCTCCGCTGTCCGTCCGTCCGTCCGTCTGTCAGTCAGCGGGTTGTATCTCATGAACCGCAATTGGTAGACAGTTGAAATTTTCACAGATTATTTATTTAACAGTTTATGTAAGTACATACAAATTATACGGACTGGTCGTATTATGTATTTCTATTGCCGCTATAAGAACTAATAATAAAAATTAAATAAAGTTAACAATTAAAGACGGTTCCCTTATAAGAAACGTGTTTTTTTCGGCATTTTTTTTTGTCAATCTTAATACGGTACGTGACCCTTCGTGTGCAAGTCCGACTCGCACTTCGCCGGTTTTTTTTATAAAAGTGACATACTCCACGAAATTATATTATAACCTAGTTACTATAGATAGAAATGAGTAAGACGCCTAAATTCGAAGCATAAGTACCTAAATAATATCGTTTCAATCATTAATCTGATTTATTCATATTTACTTAAGAATTAATATTACATACTTACATGCTTAAACCACAACAGCACGTCAACGTCACGTCATCGTTTCAATTAAAAAACCGTTCAAGAGCGAGTCGGACTCGCGCACCGAGGGTTCCGTACGTATATATATGATGTTGATGATTTCTGAAAAACAGTGCTTTAAAGAGACATCGTTTTATTTTTCCTGTAATCTTTACGTAAAATTCTATCACATAGGTATAATAATTTCAGATTTTTATCTATGCCAAACTTCGGAGAACGGTATTTTTTTTTATATTTTTCATCAAAAGTCGGAAACTGTGCTGCCTAAAAAAATGTTTGAGAATGTGCAAACAGCGTTCTTTCATATGACACCCCACATGCTAGTAGCCCCACTTAAAATTTTTAAGACCCCCTTTCAGTCCCTTTTACAAAAAAGATATATATTTTTTAATTTCTTTCTAGTTGGCAAAATAGTTGGGCAAACATCATCTAAAACTATTCTAAATTTCAAGTTGATAGCATTAGTAGTTCTTGAGATATCCAGGTGTGACAGACAGACAGACAAACTTAGTCTCACCATAAGGGTTCCTTTTTACCATTTTGGCACGGAACCCTAATGGTACCATTTTGGTACGGAACCCTAAAAACAGCTGTTCCAAACTAAACTTTCTTACAATTATAACACAACCAATCTCAGTAGCTGTCTGGCAATCGGCGGAAGAAATTAATAATTATAGCACGGTGGGCCAAAAGTTTCCCAGTTACCCACCATTTTGGTTATCAAAATTCATAGGACAAATACCTAATCGACTATCATGAATATTTTATAGTCATTATTGAGTCGGAAGCAAATTCAAATCCATTCTGATCGCAATTTTTAATGAAAATCATGACTTTTAATTAAAATGGACTCATTGCGTAGTCTGAACTAATTCGCAAGGAAAACGTTTTAAAAATTGTGTAGTTTCTTGATAATGTTTCGTTTGAGGGAAGTAGCTTTTGTTAGTTGAAGTTATTGTTTTAATTCTCTAGATTATATTGTTTTAGGCCTAAAACTGCGGTAAGCATGCACCCGCGCGGTTTCATACAAAAGTGCTCCGTCACGGGGACCCGCGCGGGCGTCCGTCACGGGGAGGCGCGCCCCACACCCACGCAACGGGGCCCGCCTCCGTGCGACGGAACCCGTCACGGGGGCACGCGCGGTGCCCGCCAGCGGACCGGTAACACGATAACACGCACGGACTTGTTGACTTGTTCAGTCAATATTAAGTATATATTAAGTTCTCCATCGACACGACTACACATGCACACCGTTAAAATTGAACTAGCGACACTGCGTAAATAAAATAATCCGGTCTCCGCGACGGGTACCCGCGACGGGGACCGTCGCTTTCCCACGGAGCCCACCCGTGTGTCCACGCGCGTCGACACGCGACGGTAACCCGTCGCGGGCGCCCGCTTAACGCAGTTTCAGGCCTTAGGGTATTTTTTAAAAGATTACTTTGTACCTTCTTTTGTGATTGCAGACAAAGAATCCAATAGCCTTTGTCCGGGAGTGGGTTGTCTAAACATGACTGAAGGGTTAGGTATGATCAGGGGAATTTATTGTTTATCTTTATATTCTACGTCAATTTTTAGTGTTATGCCAAGGAGCTTAAATCTATACATTGCAGCATTGAAACTCTGCGGTGATAACCTTTTGCTCGCAAGCTGGTCCACGATTTTTTAACCGACTTCACAAAAAGGAGGAGGTTCTCAAGTCAGCTTTATTTTCTTTTTTTTTTTCTTTTGAATATTCAAATTATTATAGGTATTATAGGTTTCCAAACATGGTTGGATTAATATTCGCTTGGCATGGGATTTGAAGTGGGCGCATGTAACAGCATCCTAGCGTCCCCTTTGTCGACTGTTGTTGCTTATTTACCAAAACGAATAGGGTCAACACTATTAAGTAGATAATAATTATAATAATAACTGTTTACAACCCATTGTATATTTTTAAGTTGTTGAATGTTTCTGTTACGGGGGTGACATTATCTCTAACTGATAAAACCCTTTCAAATAAATAGAGATTTAAAAAAATATTAAGAAACAAACGATCCTGGAAAACATTGAATGGAACGTGACACAAAAAAAAATGGTACCTATCAAATATGAAATTACAAGCTAACTTATTGAATTCTGTAGCGCAGTGAATTCAAGTGCTTGTGAAATAAAAAGCTAAATAAAATGTAGCCATCTCCAGCCGTTTATTGAAAAAGAAAGAAATAAAAATGCATTTATTGGCATTACAGAAAAAATACATCCTGTAACTATAAAAAAACAGAAAACAATAACAACAACAACAACAATTGAACTCTGAAGTGTGGTTACGTTACGATTGGTGCGAGATTCTTTCCTCTGATGGTATATGACCAGTTGAACAACCCCGGATTTACGTCTAGGCTTAAAAGTCTCTAGCCTAGGGACCCACCCCATTCCTAACCTACCCAGCTGCCGCGACCAGCTTGCCTACCGGCAGGCGCACAAGGCCTGGTTAACCACGTAGCAGGCGCAGGAAATGGTACAGGCCTCACTATCGTAAATAATTTACAATATATCTTGATATTTTGTCAAGTCGTAAAGTACTTATAATTCTATGGTTATCCATTTCATACAAGTATCAGATAATGACAGTTATTATAATGTATACGGAAAATTTAACTTGGTACCTAATCACTTTGGTAAGCAATTAATTTCCCTGACTTTATGTACAAAACGAGCATGGACAGTACCGTGATGTTCGTGATACTTTCATAAATAACAATTTATTAGGGTAAGGTAATGCCATAATTTTCTCATATAATTCTTACCGAAAAAACCCATCTACTTAAGCTACCTGTCTTCCGAACAAAATTCCCCCATCAAAATGGCGGAAATCTTGAGTCCTATTTGCATCCAATTTTCCGTAAAAAGGGAGAGATTATGCTGAAATTTCGCTCAATTGGTTTAGTAATTTTCATTCCGTACCGGATACGGGACAGATGGACAGAATTGCTTCGTCAAAAAGGTTTCCGTTTTCAATAGTAACTTAAGAACTTTTAATAAATTCGGTGTTGAGTTTTCGGATTCGGTTTCAGCAGTTTGACTTTATTTTGTGCATAATTTGTGAAGATTGTAAAGTTAAGGCAACATTATACAGTGATTATGAGACTCTTGAGTAAATAACCTTAGAGGTAAACATTGAATCACTTTTGAAACAATAAAGATATCAAATGAAACTAAATAGGAAGAACTATATTTTCAGCTATTTTAACCGTAGAGTTTCTTGCTCCATAGGAAAGGACCAATTGGAACCGTGCACCTAGCTTCTGACGTTTCATAAGTGCCCGCAGATGTACGTGAAATAAAATATTTTTCTAATTGCTTTTAAATCCACTATTAAAAGTTATTGGCCTTTATTTAAACCTGTTGAAAATAATAGGAATAATGCTAGTTGTGACGTTATTAAGAGAACATTGTGGTCATACGAACTAACTTTGGTAACAATTGATCTCACAAAGATGATAAATATTCTTGATTACAAACGAAAGAATAACTAAATGGACCACCGAGCTAAAAGAAACATCGTAACATATCATAATATATCTCGAGCACGAATTAATGCATTGATTAATGAGAACCGATAAGTATGAAAGACGCCATAATTCCGTACTCGGAGTTCTTTGTTCCGGCATTTGACAGAATTGATCATAGACGAAAGTTTTCGTCGAAAAATGGGGTTATATGGATGAGTCAGTCAGTCCGTATGAGGAAATTTTTCTTGCTACAGAACAATTGGTCATTAGATTAGAGGATACTTATGCAGGAGGAGTTTATAATAGTGTAAGCATGTCGCAATGTAGTAAACATTATTAAATATATTGTTTAATTTTTATTTGCACGTCCGACAGCCCCAGTTTATGTCCAAGCCAAATCATTGTCTATTCCAAGGTTGCGTGGAAGAGATCGCAGAAAGCGATAAGGCCGCCCATTGTATAATTTGTACCTCAAAAGGAAAAAACTAAACCCCTATAGGATCACTCGTGTGTCTATCTGTCCGTCTGTCACAGCCGATTTGCTCCCAATCTACTGGACAGATTAAGTTGAAATTTGGTATATACACTGAACTACTGTGACTTAAATACGGACGTTCGTAAATGTAAGTAACGTAAGTAAATTAATTTTGATTACGAGGGTCACATTTGCGGGGCAACTTAGAAAAAAAAATATAAAGAGTTTTGCAAACAGTACCGTGTGACAAATCAAATGAAATGGCTTATTTGTAAGAATTACAAATATACCTTTTTTATTTTAAAATAAATACTTTTATTTAGATGAATATTGACCATCCCCCCCCCCTTAACTCCGAAACTGCTTAGCATAAAATTTTTAAAAGAATACAGAAAATATTTCTTTACTTAAAGATTACTGGAAAACCTTTATGAAGTCTATGGTCTTAAAATACCATGGTACATCACTCAATATTATGGAATATATGGGGGAACATATCTTTCAACTACAATGTTAGTTTGTTTTTGGGTTAAATCCATCCCAACTACGGAACCCTTCGTTGTGCGTGGTCCGATACGCACATGCTTCGGGAAGTACCTGTGTCGCATAAACAGGGAGCCGGACGCCCGGTGTCACCACTGCGTCGACTGCCGGGAGGACACGGCGCGGCATACGCTGGCAGAGTGTGCCGCTTGGGAGGAGCCACGCCGTGCCCTCATCTCAGGAGTAGGTAGTGACCTATCGCTGCCGGCCGTGGTCGAGTCGATGGCCGGCAGCGAGGAGTCCTGGGACGCGGTGGTGTCCTTCTGCGAAACAGTCGTGTCGCAGAAGGAGGCTGCGGAAAGGGAGCGGGAGATCTCGTCCGCTCACCCGGCCCGCAGCAGGCGCACCGGGCGTCGGCGGAGGGCCGATAACGCCCTCTTCCAGCCCCCATAAATGGGTCCAGGGACGGCGGACTTGGGGACGTCCGCCGCCCCCCTATCACATTGGACCCGAGGTGGCGGCGCGTAGTGTTCCACGCGCGCCCCTAGCAGACGTCGCGGGGGGGGGGTCAGACACCTCACCCCCCCCAGACTTGAGGTGGCCCGCAGAGGCGGGCCGGCACTAGCCGGGGATTGCGGAAGGAATAACAGATCCCAAGATCCCCGGTGCAAGTGTGGGAGGGGAACACTGGGGTGGTTTTTAGTCAGTAAGAGTCTGACAGACCCCTCCGCCCGCCCCAGGGCGGAGGACATCCATGAGGATTTTCCACCCCGTGAACAAAAAAAAAAAAAAAAAAAAATGGTCCGATACGCACTTGGCCCGTTTTTTTATGTATTTTTGTGCTGTACAATAAAGTAGGATATATTCTACATATAAATAACTTAACATCACGCGTGTATGTAATACCCGATCGGTTAAGTAGAGGTGTACCCTAAAGTACACCCGAAATACAGTACAGTAATAAAATAACTGTAAAGGCATAAGGAGACTTCAGTTGCGCTACTTTAGAGAACAAACCAATCAATCTACCTAGCCTTTTCATGTGGAGGTCGGCTTCCAGTCGAACTGGATGGAGTTCAATATCAGTATTTTATATGGAGCGACTACCTATTAAACCTGCAGAACCCAGTTACTGTGTAACACGATACTTGGTAAGACTGGTTGTCAGACTTTTGGGCTTCTGACTAGGTACCTGTTACGACTGTCAAAGATATACGAATGACAGCTGGGACCAACGGCTTAACGTGCTTTCCGAGCCACGGAGAGGTCTCGATATGTCGAGCTTGAAAAGGAAGAACATAGTAAGCGACATAATGTAGGTATTTCACTTTTTCAATAAATAATTAAATAAAATCAATAAAATAATGAATAAAAAACCTCTCCTGTAAATTTTATCTCATGTCGCTTACGATGTTCTTCCTTTTCAGGCTCGATGTATCTACGGGAAAATTGAGCATTTTATCTAGGTATGTAACCTACAAGCATCCTATTATCCTGATACCTGTCTAACAAAGATTGTAGTTGCTAGCAGTTATAGGTTCACTTTTTACAATGATAAGCGCGGAACCCTTTGTGCACGATAACAGGTAGTGAAATTTATCTATTTTTTAAATACCTGTCTGATTTTGCTCAATGGTCACCCATTCACGAACCGACTGCGGTAAGCGTAGCTTTACCTTCGATAAAGCCGTACGCCTGTTATCTTTTAGCCACGAGCCCCCCCTAAACCAATGAATGTTTAATGAAGCATGAAAAATTTTAGGTAAAACCGTAGCTTTTCCTTTATTTTATTTTTTTCTGTAGAGGATGTTTAAAATATGAGTCAAACTTGAAATCGTATACTTTACTTATGAAATGGATCACTTTCCCTATTTAAGACTCAGATATATGCCAGTGACCTTGAGTGGTTAGCTTGCGTGTTCTATACTGAGCTCACGCAACACATCGTACGTTTAGCCAGTAATAGGACTCGCCTATCAAGGAGCGCTGTCCCCAATTTGACGCATTATTAATTTATTATACACAAAACAAAAGGTATTTAATTAAAACGCGTATACTAAAAGATCTTTAATTAAATTATCTTTAAATTGGTGAAGGTGTCAGAAAAATACGCTAAGTAGATTTTGCGCCATTCTCAGTTTTTTATCCGCATTAGACATAACTTTACAAATTAATTTCACTATGTAATATAAACATAATCTAAAATATTCACATATTAAATTATTGAAAAAATGCTCTAATTTTTTTCAAATCATTAACACTACTCGTTTAGACGTGATCGTCAGTATAAAAAAAATCATTAAAAGTCGGTTGTCGTCGCCTTAAGCAGAGTAAATACCAAAAGCAGAAAAGCTGGTCGTGCGTAAAATCCAAGATTCGCTGTAATTGTTTAAGACCGTCATTATGCAGCTGCCGTTTTTCTCAGTCAACTAACTTAGAAAACTACAAACAGATTAACAGCTACACTGCGTTTACTTTGAAGAACAAAGACTTACAAATCCCTTCTTTGACGAACAATGGAATTGATCGGAACTGTAATTAAAAGGATTCGTTGCACGGATGTAAATTAGTTTACCGTAGACAAGGAAGAAAAACGGGATTGTTTATAATCAAACATAAGGCCGTGTCGTAACCGAAAGCGATAGACGCGCGATTACGCGATCCTCGCGGTCTTTTATATGCATATGACGTACCCGCGCGATCAATCAAGTCACGTTTATACGTTATAATTTGACAGTTGCTTTCGGTTAGGACACACGAATATGTTTTTTAAATATTGATTTGAAAGGGTGCAAATCTTTACATCCCTACATTTGGTGTTTGGAACTAGTCGGGCAAACCCGAAATAATTAAGGAGTAGTAACCGTAACAACTTAATTTCTCGCCCAAAATTATTTACACCAATCTGGCACAGCTTGATTTTATTTATGTATGCATACACACGTTGCAGTTTAAAACTGATTTACATCCGTCACTTCACACTTTCAGGTCCAGTTGAAAACCAGCGTCAGGCACTAGTTGTCTGGCATTTTTTACTGAACTGGTCCTTTTTGGCGCAGCCGTGAGGCACACTTTACTGCTGATTTCTTACATCGCATTTTACACTTTTTACTTGTTTGATTTTTATGGTATTTTTTTATCGGCTTTATAATTTAATGTGTGCCTTTTAGTCTGTGCTAAATATTATATGTATTTTCTTTCTTTCTTCTTCTTTATAATTACTGTGTTGTAGACAACAACCGATGAAGACACGTTCCTAGTGACAATATTGGTTAAACAATTAGACCCTAGAGACAACACGTGCCGTCAATAAGAGGGTTGGGTCTTGGTAAACTTTTGTACCTTAGCCCAAACTTTGAAGCTAATGGAATTAAGTCTCATAGGACCTATCACTTAGAACACAGTTTGTTTTACAAGAAAAAGCCAAATTATACTTGATTTGGGTTCATGCGAAAGTTTTTAAATCAAAGTTATTTCAAAGGGAATGACTGAAGAAATGTTATGGATCTTGAAGGAATGATGTTAGGGCTAGAAAGGGAAAGGGGATCCCCCCTTTCCTACTAAGAAGACGGTAGTGTAGTAGTGATAATAATTTATGCAAAAAGACTTACTGTGCCGATCCTAAATGAGGTGCACGAGATGATGAAGACTCTTAAGGCAGATATATGCTTTTAGTGACTCTTAAATCTGTTATTACGCCGTCAAATAATGCAAGTAAGTTATGCAAAAAAAAAATGTTAAACTAGAACGCAAACATATGCTTTAAGTGAATATTTAAGTATTGTAGTAAAATACTTTATGAAATAAATTCAGGAAATGTTTACCCAAACCATAACAAACGATATTACTTTGAAACTGCTTTAGATAATGTCATGATTTTTTTTGTATGAACAGATAATTTTATCATATAATTATAATTATATCTGTGATTTTTTCAAATATTCATATTTTAGTTACTAAAAATAAATATTCCTTTTGAAACCGAATGGCAGCACGGCGTGAGCGCGACGCGCATTTGTATGGCTAAGGTCAACGGCGTTTCCCAGACCCTTAAATGGCGAATTAGTCTACAAACAATATACCTGCATACTCACGTCATTTTGTTACAGGGGGTAGGTAGAACCTACGGAACGCCACCTGACGCGATCCTTACATGCTAAGAAGTATTACAAACAGTTATTTTATCAAAGTATTTCTCAAATGCTTTGCTGTTAATTTGCTAGTAACTACGGAACACTAATTATGCAAACCTAGCTTGTAATTAACGGTTTTTGTGTCAGAAGCTCGTCGGCAAAGGAACAGAAAAACTCTTTGTATTGCGCGGAAAATTAAAGCGTTTCTGAAAGTCTTTACTTCCGAGACGGCAATGGAATGAACGCAACGGTATTTTAGACACAGAATGTGAATAAAACTGTGTTTCAATACAACAAGCTTTAAAAAATAACTGCAGAAATAAGAACATGGAGTTTATCGAGAGGCATCACTAGTTTTTTCAGTTGGATTTTCAATGCTCGACTCGGCGCTGAAAGTTGAAAATCCGACAGCACGCATTTATGTAGTTGTCGCCTAGTGTTAGTGAAAACGGGCTACTAGGTATAAATTATAAAGTGTACTTGGACTGTCAAAAGGAAAGTTAGATAAAAGAGCGACGAGAAATACTTAAACATAGCAACACTGTACTATAAAATGGTTCCAGGAGCAAACTGCTTTCTCTGAGTATATACCTTACAAATAAGTAAAAACAACATCATCATCTACTTCTATTTTTATAATCATCACCATTTCAACCGACAGACGTCCACTGCTGGACATGGGCCTCTCCCAAAGGGGGGGGGGGGGTTGCCATAACCGCCATGCTTGGCAGGTGGGTTGGCAATCGCAGTATGGTGTTAAAATGCATAGAGAACGCTCGCTGCTGCCCATTCTCTAGTAAGTCCCTTAGTCGCCTTTTACGACACCCACAGGAAGAAATAGGGGAGTGCTATTCTTTACGTCCGGCACCACACAGCCACACAGCAGTGTTTTATTTTTAGTATTGCAGCAATTTACTAAGTATTATATTACAAATTCATGTTTTAACAATTATTTCATTTTATTCTTAGAGGATCTCACTCACAAACTGTATTATTCCACTTCTTTTGTTTGAACAAAAAACGTTGAACAAAACTGGCAAAATGTGGGTGTATTAGACGTGCACTTCTGCTTAACCCTTCGGGGCTACAGTATTTTTTTTTTTTTTTGGATCTGAATTTATCAAATAACTACTCCTGCTCTGGGCGGAGCGGGAAAGCGTATCAGACTTTTACTGACTAACCACCCACCCGTGTTCCTTATTTGCCTGTGTGCCAGGGCCACGATATCCCTTTCGGACAAACTCGCAAGCCTGGCAGGCATTGGCCCTAATGGACCCCGCCAATTCGTGCTGACATCTTTTTGAGGCGCGCGAGAAACACAACGCGCCGTCGACCCGGGCCTGGTCCTTATCGGACGGCGAGCTACCCATCGCTCACCATCCGCAAGCCCACGCCTACGGTGGCCGAAAATCGGCTTGCGACTCCCGACGCCCGGGGCGTCTCCTGCGGTGACTAGGGGCGTGAGGGCGCAAACCCTGCCTCTCCCTCACGCATTCCGCCTTCTCCTTCGGAAGCATTACTGCTTCGCAGAAGGAGGTGATGGCCTCCCATGCACTCTTGCTCCGAACCATGGCCTGAACCAGGGCCAGACGCGAGAGATCGCCTCCGTGAGGACACGGCGGTGCTCCGCCCAAGCCGGGCAGACCTCCACCGTATGCTCAAGTGCACAAAGGCCTAAGTTAGAAGCCAAGAGAAAGCAGAGTTTTTTTGCAGAAACTCTCGACTATAGGCATAATGTTGCGTTTAAGTTTAACGAGTAACAATAGTGTAGATAGTAGTAGTAGTAAGTTCCCAATGAGGGACACAAATTGTAGGCAATCAAATTCATTCTTGTCGATGAATACATCTTTTTGAGGCTGACTGTACTAATAATTCCAAGTCTAGGAGAGCTATATTCTACTGTATACCATAACAATTCCTCAGTAATTCATTTGTACGATACACGTTGAGAGCCAAGCTTGCTTCTAATAGGACCCAAACTCCCGGACATCGGCTAAGTTCGTCGAACTTTGTAAAATAACTGATGTATGGGAATCAGACTACGCTTTTGTGGAAAACTCCTTTGTTGGTGCAACCGTCAACCTTGAATTTATGGAGGTAGAGTTGAAATTCAATTGGAGATTGACATGTCCGTGTAAAGGAGATGTATGGCGCTGCCCAGTGTAATTTAATGGAATTAGTCTGAAGTTTTTGGTATAGCATATGCTTTGAAGTTTTTTTTGTGGTAATAAAATTCCAGTGCAGTGACATAATTTTTCACTTATGTTTCATAATAATTTATTATGAAAGTTCTGTAACACCACAAAATCATTCAAAATAGCATATAGATCACCTTATTTACAAATCCTACCATTGGTGACAGTTTTGTTCATGAACACGATGGTACACACCTTCTGTATGCCTAGTCGACGAGGTTTCGACGCATAATGGTGAAGCAACTATCCAATTTTCCAGCTCTATTATCAAAATCTATGACCATGTCACCACGTTGAATAAGCTCGGCGTTAACAATATGGTTTGCTCAGGAGTGGACTTTAAGGCTGTATAGATTAAGTTTATAGTCAATCTAACGAAACTAAAGGGTAAGTAGGTAAGTACATGATTCTGGACCTCCAGTGTTATGTAAGAATAGTACGTCCCCTTTTTCTTGTTTATTTTTTTTTACCAGAATTCCGTGTAAATCATCAAACACTTAAAACATGTAACATTAGCTTTTTTCCGCGGCTTTACCCCGCGTGTTAATCCAGGTATGCCAAATTTACACGGTGGAGCATACGGTGGAGGTCTGCCCAGCTTGGGCGGAGCACCGCCGTGTTCTCACGGAGGCGATCGGCGGCGGCGATCTCTCGCGTCCGGCCCTGGTTCAGGCCATGGTTCGGAGCGAGAGTGCATGGGAGGCCGTCACCTCCTTCTGCGAATTAGTAATGCTTGCGAAGGAGGAGGCGGAACGCGTGAGGGAGAGGCAAGGTTCGCGCCCTCGCGCCCCTAGTCGCCGCAGGAGACGCCCCGGGCGTCGGGAGTCGCAAGCCGATTTCCGACCACCGTAGGCTTGGGCCTGCGGACGGTGAGCGATGGGTAGCTCACCATCCGATAACGACCAGGCCCGGGTCGACGGCTCGTCGTATTCCACGCACGCCTCAAAGAGTTGTCAGCACCAACTGACGGGGTCCGCTAGGGCCAATGCCTGCCAGGGTTGCGAGTTTGTCCGAAAGGGATATCGTGGCCCTGGCACACAGGCAAATGAAGGAATACGGGTGGGTTTTAGTCAATAAAAGTCTGACACGCCCTCCCGCTCCGCCCAGAGCGGGAGAAGTTATTTGATAATTTCCCACCCAAAAAAAAAAAAAAAAGGCATGCCAAATTTCATCCAATTCCGTTCAACCATTTTTGCGCCAATCTGAAACATACATCCAGACAACGGACAAAATCTTCGTTACTATTTTATTAGCTCTGGATAGCAAACACTACAATCCTTCTTTGCCCAGCAGGGGGATGATACAGGCTAAAAGTAACAGTCACTATTTTATTTTTATGAATAGATGATAGCTGCCCGAGATTTAAGGCGACGATAACCGACTTTTAATGATTTTATACTGAATATCACGTCTAAACGAGTAGTGTTAATGATTTGAAAAAAAAAAAATGTTAAATTAGAGCATTTGTTCAATAACTTAGTATGTGAATAATTTAGATTATGTTTACATTACATAGTGAAATTAATTTGTAAAGTTATGTCTAACGCAGATAAAAACTGAGAATGGCGCAAAATCTACCTAGCGTATTTTTCTGAAACTTCACCAATTTAAAGATAATTTAATTATTGATATTTTAGTATACGTGTTTTATTAAAATACTTTTTGGTTTGTGTATAATAAATTAATAATGCGTGAAATTGGGGACAGCGCTCCTTGAGGGGCGAGTCCTATTACTGGCTGAACGTACGACGCGTTGCGTGAGCTCAGTACAGAACATGCAAGCTAACCACTCAAGGTCACTGGCATATATCTCAGTCTTAAGTACCAATAAAAAAGTAATGTAATAGAGTAAACGCGTGAAAGTCAACTATACTATAAATATGTTATGGCACTCGGCACTAGTGTTGCATTTGCATAATGTTTGTAATCGGATCAGTACTTCCAGAGATTACCTCTTCCAAACAAACAATTTTACCTCTTTATAATAGGTATTCGTATAGAAGTTTAGACAAGTAAAAAGTAAAGCAAAATACACTGTACCAACGAATATTCTTTATCAATTTTTCATACGCTGCCGTAACGTAAGTGTTTTACAAAAGACGTCATTGTTTTAACCATAAAGCTTCAGTTTCTGTTCGTTCAACCGTAAAGGGGTGTTATTGATAACGTGATTACTTATACGCTTTTTAAAAAAGCTTATAAACACGGCCACGTAGGAAAAGCTTGTTAAATTGGTTCGTACTTATAGTTGAAAATTTTTGAGATGAGCAAGGGTTATATTATAACTATAATAAACAATGCATCAATAGGTTTTAAGTTCATTTTTAGGGTTCCGTACCCAAAGGGTAAAACGGGAACCCTATTACGAAGGCTTCGCCGTCTGGCTGTCTGTCCGTCTGTCACCAGGCTGTATCTCATGAACCGTGATAGTTAGATAGTTGAAATTTTCACAGATGATGTATTACTGTTGCCGCTATATCAACAAATACTAAAAAAAACAGAATAAAATAAATATTTAAGAGGCTTCCATACAACAAACGTGATTTTTTTGCTCGTTTTGGCTCGATATTGATAACGATATCGAATCTTTAGTTATATATTCACTTTAAAAATAAATAATTAAGTTGAAATAAAACAAATATTTAAGGGGGGCTCCCATACAACAAATGTGATTTTATTGCCGTTTTTATAGATAATGGTACGGAAACATCGTCAACGACTCGCTCTTGGCCTTTTTTTTTTTTGCTTTTTCATCTTTACATAACACAGTATCTCATTGTCTGTCCGTGAGTGAGCTCAAAAATCGAGAACTTATTCGATATCTGTGATGTTTTTGTTATTGAAAGTTTGGTATAAGTAAATTATTGAAATTATTAATGTAAAATTGTGACAATATATATAGTTATTTTAATTTTTAATGTTAAATATCCCTCAAATTTGCGATGCCTGGAAAAGGCCGCTAAGTTGTGGCTGTGGTAGGTTGTGTTGTGGTTGTGGGTTGTGTGTGTGTTGTTGTGAGGGGTGTGTGTTGTTGTTGTGTATTGTGTGTGTGTTGTTGTGAGGGGTGTGTTGTTGTTGTTGTGTGTTGTGATTGTGTTGTTGTGAGGGGTGTGTTGTTGTTGTTGTGTGTTGTGTGTGTGGTGTCGCTGTGTTATATTATAAAATAACACCAAAATGTACACGTAGTTTGCAAATCTTTGACTTTGACTTAAAATTCTGATACAAAACATACATTAAAATGTTTGTTTTTGGCTTCCAGTCTAATTAGAATATAATTTTATAATTAACTGATTACTATTTTATCTTAGTTTAAATAACATTAAAAAAGAATTTACTCGAACTACTGGAACAACCACAGTGTTTCAACTCCGAACCTAACAAATTAATTACTGAAACTTTGAAATCATCAAACTTTACGAAATAACATAAAATGAATATCATAAGTTTAAATGTTTAGTTTCAGTTTGTCTCTGAACATCAATCAAATAGCTAAAAGATTGATTATTCTGAAATTCAGTAAATAAATCCTTTTATTTAACTAAATATTCAGTTTAATAAAATATTGGAAAGTCATCTTCATCTGGAGTTGAGCAGATTTATCGATGAGAAAAAATTGTTTTTTTATGATCGTTTGTGTTGCCAGTTCATTGAATAATCGATTACAACAAGTTTTTGTCCTTGTTCTAGTGAACTTAAGAAAAATTTATTGAGATTTTGTCCCTCTAGATGAAAGAACAAAAGCTCTGATGTAAGGGTGGGTTAGTATCTGCACACAAGGAAACTACAAAATGTATCAAACAATAAATATATTTATACAAATATAAGTATTTATCTTAAATTAGGTAGGTGACAATAAAACCTAAGGTATGCCAGCCAGCTTAGCTTCTCGTTAATAAGAACTAGGGTCGTGGGGGGTTGGTGATAAACCGAGTACTGTTCCGTGTAGTAGTTTAATTAGATTAAATATTAAAGAATAAATCGGATTTATAAAGTATAACCTTCCAGTTAATTTAAGTGTTACAACTAATAAATGGGCGCCAGGGACTTTGGGGGTCCCGGATCCCGGAGCCGACGAAGAGGTCCAATATTCTGTTGCTATTGGTCTATGTATTTGTCATGAATTTGAATAGGTTTTTTTCTCTGTAGGTAAATATAGCAGTCAGCCGCATGTACGAAAAAGAGTTTCTGGAAGGACTTGGGGAGGCCTTTGCCCAGCAGTTGGCAGCATAGGCTAAGTAGTTTTAAAAAAAATATTTTTACAATATCTTTACCCGACTGAAAATAAAGGTTATGATTTTATGGAAATATGAATGTAAGTAACTAATATTAAATTTACACGAGTCTATGAATGTGATAGAAACATAGTACACACGGCTACACATCAAGCTAAACATTTTCAGTATACGCTGACCTCTCATTGTAAGGAAATCCTTATACAATGCGAGATCAGCTTATACTGGAAATGTGTGTACCATAAAATAGTGCATATCGTTAAAAATATTTTAATTTCGCCCTACTGAATCCATTTTGCTTGGACTATTTGTGGTTTGCTGTACAATTCCGCAAACAGGCTGTGGTCACGGGTGTCCGACGCAATCATTTGCTGCAATTTTTTTTTTTTTTAAACTTTGCCCCACTCTAGGAATTGCTCCTGTATCGTAGGTGCGTTTACAAACATTTAAACTCACATACACAAACAGCCAGACACGGAACAACTACTTGTAGGTCATACAAATATTTGTTCCGTGCGGGAATCGAACCCGCGACACGCAGCGCAGAAGTCAATCGCTTAACCACTGCGCCAACCGTGCCGTCTAATTGTTTTAGTACCGTTGATTGAATTAGTTACGAACATGGTCATTTCATTTTCTTCAATTTGTAGAGATAGATAGTATACCTAATATAAGCTGTTGACTCTGCGCCTGATCTCTCTCCGTCTCATCGGACTTTGAGAGAGAGAGTGCACCTGTGTCTGCGTCTTCTTATATCTATGGTCTGCGCACACTATTGTGCACTATAATATCTCCCGCGCTTAGGCTGAGACTCAGTTCGGGATCGGTTTGGAGGACTATACAACATTAGTTTTTGTTTATACAAAACCTCTTAAGGGGTCATTGTACTCATCATTATGAACAACTTTTACTATGGGACCAAAGTTGAAATCGCGAAAAAAATATCAGCTGTTCCCTACATTTTGACGAGTTCAGCGAACTTAAATGTAGGGAACAGCAGATTTTTTTTTCGCGATTTCAAGGTTGGTCCCATAGTAAAAGTTGTTCATAATGATGAGTACAATGACCCCTTAAGAGGTTTAGTATAAACAAAAACTAATGTTGTATATACATATATGTCGGATCCGGTCATTAATACCGGCAAGAAACGAGTCGCAAGCGCGCCACTACTGGCGACATGACGTCATCTACCCACACCATTGGCGCGCTTCTACAGAGTCGCGATGTTTGGAGCCGATGGCGAGGACAATCAAGATTCAGTGTCTGGTCCACTACCAGGTGGTGGTGTACTCGATTCGTTATGCTCGGTTATTATGGAAGTTAAAATGTGTAGTGATTGTGTCAATCTGTGTTTTTAATAAACGCTGTGTATCGCACCCAGTATGTTTTCATTGCACGAAACCCAACTTCTGCCCACATGATGTCTGAATCTAACTGAGTAAAATCCTGATCCGACATATAATTATACCTAAAATATATAGTAGTCAGCGTCACTATGAGGTTACCCCCCTTGAAAGCTTACGTGTTTTCAAGGGGGGTAACCACATCGTGACGCTGACGTACATGTTTCAGAACTGTGTTGAAAAAATGTTGGATTGATCATCATCATCATCATCATTCCAGCCGTAAGACGTCCACTGTTGGACATAGGCCAAAGGGCTTGCCATAATCGCCACGCTTTTCAGGCGAGTTGGCGATCGCAGTATGGTGTTAAATGCATAGAGAACGCTGCAGCCCATTCTCTAGTAAGTCCCTTAGTCGCCTTTTACGACACCCATGGTAAGAAATAGGATAATGCTGGCGTGTGATTGATGGTTGTCAGTAATTCTAATTTTTACCTTGGAATTGTGTAACGACGTTGCAAAAGTATTCTTACCAATTCTTCTTCAGGTAAATCATTTTTCGTTTTATAATGCACTCAGTTATACTGGGAGCTAACCGCAACGTAGTTGTTAAAAGGCTAGGTAGATGATGATAATCACATCATTACACTAATATTATAAAGGCGAAAGTTTGTGAGTGTGTGTGTGTTTGTTACTTCTTCCCGCTCAAATGGTTGTACCAATTTTGATAAAATTTTGCATGGAGGTAGCTGACATCCTGGATTAACATATAGGCTACTTTTTGTCCCGATATTCCTACGAGATCGAGACTTACGCGGGTGAAACCGCGGGGCAGCTAGTAAATAATATAATTGATAATTTTCACCTCAAACTTTTTAGCCTTAGTGGCCCAAGCTATTACAGACGCTAGAAAATGTAATGCGAGGGTATTTTGTGTCTCAAAAAAAGCTAGGCAGACCATAAAGTTAGCTCTTTAATAAACCCAAATTTTATGAACAACCCCGCAGCTTATACATAATTATAAATTCAAGTCTACAAGGTTCTAATGGCATTTCTAATCAAATATGCATTAGGTCCACTTTGTCGCGCGAACGTGCGGTTTGGTCTGGTCGCTCTAAAATTTATAGAGTGCGTGAGTCCGGTGGCTATGTAGTATCATTTATAACGTATCATCACGTCTGATTCTTCGAAGGGGTGGGCAGAGGCGTGTTACACCCACATTACCATGGTTGTTTTTAAGTTCCATGTAATTGGGGGTTTGCCTCTTGGCAAGTGATCAGGTACAAACTCGGATTGCGGGCTGCTACTGAGAAATGTCGGAAAACTCATTAACATTTTGTTCGTTCTGGGGATCGAAACTAGGAACACACACTTAACAGTCGTCCTTGCGACCACTGGACCACGACGCAGCCCTTTGTTATATATACAACATTAGTTTTTGTTTACCCTAAACCCGAAAAGGGGTCATTGTACTCATCATTTTGAACAACTTTTTATATGGGACCAACCAAGAAATCGCGAAAAAGAATCAGCTGTTCCATACATTTTGTCGATTTAAGTGAACACAAATGTATGGAACAGCTGATTTTTTTTCGCGATTTCGGGTTTGGTCCCATAGTAAAAGTTGGCCATAATTATGAGTACAATGACCCCTTAAGAGGTTGTGCGTTAATTTTGGGACATGTTGTTTATATCCGTCACAGATGGATTGTCGAATCCACTGTTTAACATTACCGCTAGCTGTTTTACAAAACAGCTCCGTTATGTAACCTAACTAATATTATTACCACGACTATTTTGTGTCACTGAAAACTAAGTTTAAGTGGCGTTGCACAAGAAGAAGACACTAGGTAAACATTTTCTAGCGCTCTTTATTTTAGCGATCTATCATAAGCATTGCAGCGCACTTTTTCCTACCTGATATTTTCATTCAAAATGTCCACCGTTGTGGAAAATACCACCTGTTTCAAATTGAAGAGAGACAAAAGTCTGGCTATGAATGGAGAATTATTAACACTTTTAATAAAAGCCTTTTAAATAGTTAACTAATATCAGGAGGTCTAAAACTTAAGTCGGTCTAATCTAAAATAACCTTCTTTATTTTTATTCTCATTCTCATTCTCATCATCTTCATAATTATTAACATTTTTATTATATTTATTTATTTTCCAACTTACATCTATCTTTACAGGGTAACCTAATGCGTGTACTTATCTAAAGTCTTATCCTAACTTATTATTATAATTAAATTTTGTAACTTATTACAAACAATGCATTCATAATGAACTCACTCAGAGAACAACAGAATAGGATCGTGTCACTAGTTATGAGGTTGAAAGAGCAGAGTGCACCCGTCAGTGGCGCCTCACTTTTAAGATTGGTGTTCGCGCGCGGCTCGTACCGTACATGTACGGAATACACAAACCAATGTACCCTAAAATGTCCGCATTAAGGATTCTACATACCGAGGTGACTTGTCACGCGACGCGACGTGACACAAAGGCACCGCTCGTCCCGCGACACGCGGGGCCTTTGTGCCGCGTCACGTCACGCGACAAGTCGCTCCGGTATGTAGAAGCCTTTATTTATGTACATTCCCTCAATATGTACGAGTTTGTTTTGTGCAGGAATCGAGCCCGAGTTTGTTTTGTGCAGGAATCGAGCCCGAGTTTGTTTTGTGCAGGAATCGAGCCCACGACCCAGAATGAAAACAATCATTCTCCCAACAATCGAATGGAACCTATAGTTAATCGATTTAAAACTGAATAAAAATTGCGAGTACAGCTGAACACTCCGAGTCCCTTTTTAATAACCCGCGGTCACTGTCAGACTGCATACAATAGAAAGAGAAGCGCGATGACACAACGCTTGTAATTTATTGCAAAATATGAAGCACTTACTTATCTATTTACTCAAAAAAATGAGTTGAGTAGGTAATCGAAAATAAAAAACAACCAAGTTTTGCATACAAATAAGACGTTCTTGTTATTAATTAAATAAAAACCGTACGTTGATATTTAATACAAATATTTTGGATTGAAACTCAAAGTAAAGAACGTTCACCATTAACTTGTATGGAGATTTTATTTTCTAAACGTGTTTTGGTAACAATCAAGTTCTGAGAAATATGTTCAAGAATAACATATATTTTTTCTGCTACCACAAACTATACAGATTTGGCATTTTTTTTGTTTATGACAAGCCTACTTTTATCATTTGCCTCTTGTCAGCGCATTAATAATAAGTTCATCATGCGCTTGCCCTAATTCCAATTTATTTGTGGTCGACGCAACACCTCTTCTTGTAACATTCTTATTTATTATTCATCATCTTCCACACAGTGTATCTATCGTTGGATTACCTCTACTTATTATTACACCCATCTACATTCATACTCGGACGACTTGTTAAAAAACACAATTTGTTATCACACTTTTTCGAAGTTGGACGCCACCTGGTGAAATTTAGGCGCACTGTATACGTCACAGTGTGCCAAAATTTCACCAGGTGGCGTGCCATGAGATGTGCGAGGCGATTGCTATTTACCGGGCACAGTTGCCGCGCTTGACTCGGTGGAGCGCTAAGAGGCTCATTGGCGAAGTAAAACTGGTGGATGCCAATCTTCACAGCTTGGCCCATCGCCGCAAGGTTGCCTGCTTGTCGGTCTTCTACAGATTGTACTTCAGTGAGTGTGCCCAAGAACTCCACGACCTCATTCCACCGGCCCCCTTCTATTATCGGACATCTAGACGCACTGCAGGATCCCTTCCTTGTTACTATTCCACCAATTCGCACTAAGCGATTCAAAATGACTTTTATAATGCGCACAGCAAAAGAGTGGAACTCTCTACCTGCGTCTGTGTTTCCGAACTCATACAAACCTAATCTTTTCAAAGTTAGAGTGAACAGGCTTCATCTGGGTAAGCTCACTCCATCGTCGACTTTGTCTCTGTCACCTCTGCCCTAGACTAAGGTCAAGAGCAAACCCATCCTAAATTTAAAAAAAAATAAACAGTTTCAAACTTCACGCTGAACATTTATCCGTACAGTCCCTTCAACTTGGTGTAGTTTGAAACACACACACACTGTTCAGAACGATGCACTGCAGCGCAACATGCTATTTTATAACACTATACAATGAAACAAGTTCACTGACCCAATAAAACCTAACGTAGCTGTTGGTACCTACTCGCATTCACCAGTCTAGTCTTACCTATTGTTTCAAAGTACCCATCACTTTGCACTGCTATGATACAGCTCAGAATACAGAACTAACCAGAAGGCGCGAAACCGTATGAAACGAAGGGTACCTACGTAAATGACTGTGTAGTTTGACATTTTTCATCCCATCTATTCGAAAAGGACGACTTTGTTCGCCTTTAAGTGCACACAAAGGTGGTGTTTTTTATAAGAGACTTTTAGCGGGCAGCAATGAGTTTTTAATCCTCTTTATAAATGCGCCGCAATTATATTTGCCGCTCGTTTTTTGAATTTGGAACGTCTTAGTGTTCAGCGCCAAAGAAATGAACGCAAATATTTTTTGATTAAAGACTGGCTGGTATGACGGCCCATAGTCGCGCCGCCGGCTGAATAAAAAAAAAAAGAAATCAAATTAAAAACGCGCGAACTAAAACCCGCGTTTTCGTCGTACTTCTGCTACTCTTTTGGCAGATTCTGGAGAGGACTTAACTGTTCTCAAGCGACATGGAGGATGGAAGTCGAGTGCTGTAGCAGAGAGGTATATAGAAGATTTAATTGAGAACAAGGCGAAAACATGTGAACGCATCGTGGAAAACATTGAATTGCAACCTTCAGTTAATCCATCCATGCCACTGTCGCCGCGCCCATCTACATCCAAACAACGAGATTCACCGGGTCATTTTCCTCAAAATGAGCCAGATTCGGACATTATTTCAAACACGCAGAATATAAAATCTACAACAATCTCTATTCCTAATAAAACTGTAACAATAAATTTTCATAATTGCGATAATGTCTCAAATGTAAATATAAGTTTTTAGTTGTTTTAATTAGATACTATTTAATATCAATTTAGTTGTTACTTTATGTTTTATTAAATATTAAATATTACAATAAAATATGAGGCGCCTTTTATTTTATCATACTGGGTGGTGAAAAGTAGAGTGTATCACTCGGGCGTAAAATATATTTTTAGCTCGGGCGGCGTACTTTGAATACCTCGCTACGTTCAGGATTCTACTAAAGCGCCCTCGCCGTAAAAATATTATTTTGCTCCCTTGTGATACAATCTACTATTAATCGACCCTTTTTTCAATAACAGTCGGTGGTTTATATTAATTTCTAAAACCAATCATCAGCATAGCCTTTTTCCAACTATGTTGTTGTTGTTGTTGTTGGTAGTACAACCGGATGCAGCTGAACACCAGTATTTGACATGGAGCGACTGCCTATCTGACCTCCACAAACCCAGTAACTGGGTAATACGATACTTAGTAAGACTGGTTGTCAGATTTGACATAATAAATCATACGCAATGATCTTGAAAGCATTAAATATTCCATATCTATTCATCAGTTTCAGTCCAAACGCGAATCGTAACCGCTTCATTTTGGATATGTGCGGTTTATTTCGGTGTAGCGAGTTTCAAAGTGCATTGACACATCACTGTTAGTTACGTGCCTATAGTAGCTAGATAGTGTTGTACTCGGGAATGTAGCGGGAATTGTGGTTAATCGCAAATTGAATTAATACAAAACGGGAACCGGTATTGAATTAGAATTTCTAATTCCTAGCACTGTGTCCTAGTAGATAATATAACATTAATTAGGCCCACTTACGCGACAACTGTAAAATATAATTAGTGCTAAACATAATTATAACATCACAAAAACAGAAATTTTTCAGAATTTTAATTAAGTTTGGTTTTAATCATTATATTAAAAGCCTGCCTATCTTTCAAAAAGGTTTTCTGTCTTGCAGATACCAATTTAAGGAAAATATGTTGAAAATAAGAGTACAAGTTTCAAAAATCCTCCAAGAATTCAAACCCCTACAACAAAATCATGACGATCGGAAACTATCATTTATTTCAATTTGGTCGAAAACGCATTAGGTGGGTAAACATCCGGAATAGAATTAATCGGATGTAAAACCGGAATAGAACTCAAATAGAACCCGTGCGGTTTTTGTGGCTGGCAGGCTACATGTAAACCACATTAACGTACAAACTGCCGAACCTACTACGTAACATACTTCACTACGTAGTTACACTTGTCTAGGACCTTTGGAATACTATAGATTCTAAAGTAAGCTACAGAATATTATTAAAGTCCAGGGAATTTAAAACAATTTCTCAGGATATCACTCACAATATGCATTAAGTTTTCTACCAAATCCCTTTACACTTCTGTACACTTCAACTCTTCGACGTCTACTGGCTAACGATCGAGCGCACTTCCCACCACGTGGTATTTTTTTACCGGAAACAGAATAGGCTGACATTTATAATAAAACGAGGTGGTACAACCGAAAGTAGTGCGTGCGATAACACTTAATTTTATTATTAATGTAAACGGTATTTAAATATTGTTATTATATTAAATACCTTTAATAATTTAAACATAATGAATGTCTATGATTGATCAAATTGAAATATAATATATTATTTAAAATTATTAATCGATTCCTGAAATCAGGCTATAGAAGAAAGAGTTTCTAACAACATATTATATACTTGTATTTCAAAGGATATTCATTATTATTTAGAATGGGTTTGCTCTTGACCTTAGTCTATGGCAGTGGTGACAGAGACAAAGTCGACGATGGAGTGGTTTCAGCGTTCTACGCCCCATGAACTGATGCGACTACCTCGCAAAAAATCACCGCACAACGTTATTGTTTGCTACGACGCGACGGGGACGGTGCGGCGTAGCAGTGACGTATGTGCTACGACGAGGCGTAGCAACTAAACTTCTACGAGCCATCCTGTGTTGAACGCGTTACTCCTTGTTAGATTGCAGTTTTATTTACAGCTGTATTATCCATAAGTCATAAAGTTTATTTGTGAAACATAGGTATACAATAGGTCATACATATAAAATAGCACGCTATTTTTTGTCTTAAGACATACAAATATGGTACATGCAAATTAGATACCTATGCTAAAATAAATAAAAAATGTCACTAATAAAAACAAACATTCTAATAGTCATTAAAATAAAAAATTAAAATATGTCACTAATAAAAACAAACATTCCAATAGTCATTAAAATAAAAAATCAATAAAAAAATGTCACTAATAAAAACAAACATTCCAATAGTCATTAAAATAAAAAATAAATAAAATATGTCACTAATAAAAACAAACATTCCAATAGTCATTAAAATAAAAAATCAATAAAAAAAATGTCACTAATAAAAACAAACATTCCAATAGTCATTAAAATAAAAAATATTACAGATGTGAAAATTTTAAATGTAGCATTATTAATTATAACTGTTTATCGTTTAAAAACTCGTCTATTGTATAGTACTCGTAGCATTTGTCAAGAAGAAGTTTCTGCAGTACTATTTAAGCTATGGGCCCTTCAAGTAGAAAAGCAGGCATGCTGACTTGTTTGAAACCGTAATTGTCATTATTCTCATGCCTTTTGGGGTGGGTGCAACATATCTTCTTTTGCATACTTCTGCATTAGTCGTCATCTCGGTAGTCACCCATACATCTTTCACACAGTTCATCCATCGTTTCTTTGGTCTTCCGCTTTTGAGCGGGAGGGCGTGTCGGACTTTTACTGACTAAAACCCACCCTCATTCCTTCATTTGCCTGTGTGCCACGGCCACGATATCCCTTTCGGACAAACTCGCAACCCTGGCAGGCATTGGCCCATACGGACCCCGTCAGTTGGTACTGACAACTCTTTGAGGCGCGCGTGGAATACAACGCGCCGTCGACCCGGGCCTGGTCCTTATCGGACGGCGAGCTACCCATCGCTCACCGTCCGCAAGCTCGCGCCTACGGTGGCCGGAAATCGGCTTGCGACTCCCGACGCCCGGGCTTGGTCTTCCCCTACAGTCATAATCAAAACTTTCTTCACGATATTTTCCTCATTCATTCGCATCACAAGCCCATCTAAAAGCCGTACTTCTATTTAATATTTTACAGGATTTTAGTCATTTTGGGCCACATTATCTACAAAATATAAACGCGCTCCAGTCGCTCGTAGCTGCAGCGATGTTTGCTATTCCACACGACTTACTTCTAATGCATTAGGTAAGCAGGATACTCTCACCGAGTTGAGGTTAACGATTTAATAATAGGGGTTTTTTTTAAGGTTCACTTTCTGTACATTAAGTTTGATACTTTATTTATAAACCATGTATGTAGGATGCATTGAGACAGATGTGCCAGACTCGTCACGCAGACGGAAAAATCTAAATCTTTTTAATAACATAAGTGATAGACATAATTGTAATACTAGAAATAAAGATAAAATAAATCAACCATGTTTCAGATTATCTAAAGTACATCTTATAAGGGGTACTGTGTCAAATGTTACAACAAAATAACTAGTGATATATTGCAATTAGATGAAGGAAAATTTAAAACTCACAGTAAAAGTACACTTTGTAAACAAGCATATTTCAAATTAGAGGATTATATAAGATAATAATGCTTGTTGCTCCAGACATTCTAGAGTTTAGAAAAAATCAAACTGGTTGCTATTTTAATTGTATAATTATATAATTAATGTACCTATACAAAATATTGTAAAACATTTTAAAACAGTAACGGTGGAGTTTCTTGTCCATTCTTTTCCATAGGAAACTACCTTTTGGAAGGGGCGACTAGAATCATTTTTTTTTTTATATATTTTGACGTTCAAAAGTGCCTTCTAAGAGCCTATTTTAAATAAATAATTTGGCATTGACTTTGTCACGCAGTGGGTGCCAGAAGACGGGCGTCGTTGCCAAAGGAAACGCTAGCGTGATGACTTAGATGCTTTTATGGGAGATTGGCCGGAGAAAGCATCACACAAGAAACAGTGGAAAGTTAAGGGGAGACTATTGCTCAGCAGTGGTGGGGCAATACAGGTCGACATAAAAAAAAAAGAAACTCTTCTTTTTGACCTTAGAAACGGTTGTCCATATGAACATTCACATTATCACCACATTTGACAACTGTTTGCTGATGATCGCAGCATATTACCTAGAATCACAGTAGAATACTGTTTACCTTAGAATCTGAAACTTTACTGACACTATTCTGAAGTTGTGACCTTTGTGTGTGTACCCGTAACTAGCTTAATCAAATACCCATCAGTCGAATAGGGTACTTTACTCTTCCAGAACCATAATTACAAACGGTCCTGTAAAGATAAGAGTTTATTGAACCTTCTTACTAACCTGACTACCTGCAGTATTGTCTCTCCTCCTCCCTTTAATCCATCCAAAGGTTGTCTGTAAAAGATCGCGTTTAGCGACGTTTCTACATTTATGTTTGTAATTTGTATGGTGTACATCATAAAGAGTATTCTTTCTACCTATCGATCAATAAGGATATCATGTTTATCCTTCAATTATATCGTCCTACGTAATACGTCACTTAGTAGCTATGTTGTATGTTGTATTTATGTCCGGCGGCAGAGTCTTATCATGATTGATGAATCTTTCGAAGTTCCTCTGCCTCAATGTTGAATGACGTACGTTCATTGATGACTTGAAGTTACTTGTCTTAGGCTATATTAATATAGATTTCGTATAAAAGGTCATGTGGAATATTTCTATCAATTAAAAAAAAAACATCCCATTTTCAAGATAATACTGTATTGTCTTATGTGCTTGATTAACAAAGGCAGTGGCATCAACATCTCCACATGCGAACTACGCGTCACACTGACGTCACGCAAAATCCTGCATCGCGCAAGCAGAGTTTACCGTGCAACTAGCATAATATATATAACGTCCCGATATCAACTGTCAGCAGTTGCCCACCAGACACAACACCCGTCTGGTCGGAGGATCCTCCCTTTTCTATAGAGGATGAGTGAACTTTACACCCTGTTCCTCATGCCTCTCAAATGGTAAGCAACATTCTGAAAGCAAGACTTTATTTTTAGTCCTCAGAATTAATGTGCTCTAATTTTCACTAATCACCAATGAATTATAAGAGCGTAGTTATCATTAAAAGTACCTATTTATGATGGAAAAAATTATACTAAGAATTTTATGGATTAAAAATGTTTTATGAAAGAAAACTGTGCAATACGAAGATAGGGCACGGAGACGACTGCAGCTAGAGACGGCATCGTGAACACTTTTCATACCTAACAAGCGTTTCACCGTTTGCTCGCGATACAAATAACGTGATTAAAGAAACTGGTGACTTTGACGGCGGTCTGTAAAAAGAGTTGTGCGTCGTGCACAACTTCAAAATTAGGTGCGGCGATTCCGTGCTCTGTAGGTAAGTACAAAGATGGCTTTTGTTAACCATTTACCGACAGGTCATCATATAGAAAGGAATCTCCCCAAATCTAATATATTATAAATCTGGCTACAAGCCACTATTATAGATTATCATCCCTCATGACTTCTCGCTTTACATACGTCAAAGCGGTATTTGCTAACTAACCAATCAGATAACAGATAATGCGTTTAGTACACAAAACGTATTGGACCGACCCACGGCATTTAGTTCATGTGTTTGATGGTAATAGTACATTATTATAGTGCTTTTCTCTTAAGAATGCTGGGAATGTAAATTATTTAGGTATAAATTCCAGATTCAATGACGAACAATGATCATTTTTCACGCGCCAATGTGATCATTTGTTTTTCTTTTTTTCAATATAGGTACCTACAGCTTTCTATTTGCAAGCCAGTTCGAAATTTAAATAAAACCTTTGATAAGTTACCTCCTTGGTTGCCATGTTTCGGACTAAAAGATCGTTTTTTTTTTATTCGAATTGCGATTTCGAAATTCGACCATTTTTTATTACACGATAGTTAAGAGTTTACTATGTAATTTATTTGGCCGCTAAACCACGACACATGGATTTTCATACAACTTTTGGTGGCCGCTGCTCGCATGTATTTGGCCAGTACAGCAATTTCGATTTATCTCGAAGAAGGTTGTCAAAATAATGCTCGAATTTCCAAGAAATGTTTGAGAAAAGAGTATTTAATAACTCCAGCACACCGTTTGAGCGTTGTAATGTTCCAAATAAAAAAAAACCGGCCATGTGCGAGTCGGACTCGCGCACGAAGGGTACCGTAACAATATCTATAAAAACGGCAAAAAATTCACGTTTGTTGTATGGGCCCCCCTTAAATATTTGTTTTATTTTAATTTAATTATTCATTTTTAAAGTGAATATATAACTAAAGATTCTGTGAATATTTCGAGCATCTACCTGTTGTCGTTATCAAAATCGAGCAAAAACGAGCAAAAATATCACGTTTGTTGTATAGAAGCCCTCATAAATATTTATTTTATTCTATCTTGTAGTATTTTTTGTTATAGCGGCAATAGAAATACATCATCTGTGAAAATTTCAACTGTCTAACTATCACGGTTCATGAGATACACCCTGGTGACAGACGGACAGACAGACAGACAGACAGACGGACAGACAGACGGACAGACGGCGGAGCCTTAGTAATATGGTTCCCGTTTTACCCTTTGGGAACGCTCCTGCAATCAAATGGATATGATTTTCTTTGACCGTAAATTCGATACTTTGCGTGTTCTTTTTTCGAAAATAATGACAATATTTCCATGCATGTTTGAGAAAATATTATTTCATAACAGAACACATAACATAACATCATGCCTGTATATCCCGAAGGGTTAGGCAGAGATGTACTTAAAGTACACCCACATGTCGCCAATTATGGTCCCATGTATTAGGCCTATTGCCATCGACCGGACACACATCCACGACTCCGGGCTGCTACTGAGAAATTCTAGATTGAAAAACCCAATAACACTTTGCCCGATCGATTCCCGATAGCAGACTAGCGCTGGCGACCACTAGACCAACGAGGCAGTTAGTCTAGTTCATAATAATTATGGAATAATAGTTCACTTCTCATTGATGTAAACAGAATGTTGAGTGGGAGTTTATTTGTACAAAGGATTAACAAGATTAATTTTAATTAATTAGGATTGAGTTATAACATTACGCTGTATTTAATGTTACATACAGCGTCGTTAATTAATATGAATTACGTATGCGAGGTAGGTTATTTTTTTTTTTTTGGTTTTTTTGACTAATTGCTTAGTTTTTAAATATTTTTACCTATTGTGGTACCTATAGTAATTTAATTCTAGGTGCATCGTATTCACTTATAATTATATAATTAATGTACCTATACAAAATATTGTTAAACATTTTAAAAGAGTAACGGTAGAGTTTCTGGCACATTCTTCTCCAAACGAAACTACCTTTTGGAAAGGGCGACTAGAATCAATTAATTCTTTTTTTTTAATGTTGACGTTCAAAAATGCCTTTTATGTGCCTATATGAATTTAATTTTACTTTAATTTTGATTTAAAATTAATCGTTTTTGTTGTCTAGATCTAAAATGAAGCCCTATGTTATAAAGTAACATCACATTACGCCTATATCCCAAAAGGGGTCAGAGGTGATAAATCAGCTCCATGAAGTAAATTTAAGTAGGTAGGAATCCTGTTTAAATAGATTTGTAACAGAGGGGCAATTCTACTAATTTTAAGAACGTTCACAGTCTGATCTCAGTCTCAATCTGTCAAAAATACCTCTTATTTCTCTACATTTTGACAATTTTTTGACGTTTGTTTGTCGCCAAGATGAGATTGCGACTAGATTTTGAACGTTTTAAATTACGAGAATTGGCCTTCAGTGGTCCAGCAATCGAAAGTACGACCGCTGAACGTTTAGTTGTTAGTTATTTAATTTGCTTTTAATTGATTGACATAATATGGTTTATGTCTTTTACTTATTGATTATTGTTTTGTTTAATTTGCTTTTAATTGATTGACATAATATGGTTTTATGTCTTTTACTTATTGCTTATTGTTTTGTTTAATTTGCTTTTAATTTATTGACATAATATGGTTTTATGTCTTTTACTTATTGATTATTATTTTGTTTAATTTGCTTTTAATTGATTGACATAATATGGTTTTATGTCTTTTACTTATTGATTATTATTTTGTTTAATTTGCTTTTAATTGATTGACATAATATGGTTTTATGTCTTTTACTTATTGATTATTGTTTTGTTTCATTTTCTTTTAATTGATTGAAATACTTAATATGGTTTTATAATTTAAGTTGGAATGGTATTTTACAATTTTATTTCTATAATATTTTGTTATTTAAATTGAGTTGCATTGGTTTGTTTGAACTTTTATTTTTATATTTGTACATCTAATACTTATGTTTCATGCTGTATCATATTCGAACGCAATGTGAATTGTTACTGAATAAATTGAATTGAATTGAATTGAAGTTGCAGGTTCGATTGCCAGGTCGGGGTTAAGAGTTACTGGGTTTTTTCAATAATAAGTTCTAGCAGCGGATTTTGCTAAGTTAATGGCACTATGCTCGTCTTATGCTACATGGAACTTAAAACATAACTGCCGAAATATGATTTATACTTTATACTGCTGCCTACCCTTTCGAGGAATATAGGCGTGAATTTTTGCAACGTATGTAATATTGTTACAACAGACCTGCATCAAACCATAGTCATGTCATGTTGCAAGACTTCAGGCAAATCAAATCAGGCTCACACGAATGCCTGGCGCGTACTGCTAGGTACAGAATCTACATAATTTCCTCAGGCGTAGCAACCTATGTCTGACGACGTCAACTGTAGCTAGAATTTATACTTGAAATGTTTACTGAAATACTAATTTACGCATATGATATTTCTATGTCTAATTCTGGGAATGAGAATGGTTTATGGAACCTTGCATTTAAGGGGACGATAACCGACTTTTAATGATTGTATACTGAAGATCACTTCTAAACGAGTAGTGTTAATGATTTGAAAAAAAATATATGATAAATTAGAGCATTTTCTCAATAACTTAATATGTGAATATTTTAGATTATGTTCATATTACATAGTGAAATTAATTTGTTAAGATATGTTTAACGCGGATAAAAAACTGAGAATGGCGCTAAATCTACCTAGCATATTTTTCTGAAGCTTTCACCAATTTAAAGATAATTTAATTATTGATCTTTTAATATACTCGTTTTATTAAAATACCATTGGTTTTGTATTTAATAAATTAATAATGCGTGAAATTGGGGACAGCGCTCCTTGATGGGCGAGTCCTATTACTGGTTGAACGTATGACGCATTGCGTGAGCTCAGTACAGAACACGCAAGCTAATCACTCAAGGTCACTGGCATATATCTGCGTCTTAAGTGGGGTAGAGTACGATTTAGAGGTTTTGGATCCTGATCCGAGAAATGTTATTTGAATTCCGACAGATAGAGACAACACCTTCAAAGGCGAGTGCAAGGTCATGAGTTCGAAACCCACTACTAACTTCTGTTACAAACTTGTTAATTCTAAGAATACTGATTAGTTACGAACTAACTGCTATTAGCAACGTGTTCATTCTAGGAATAACAATAAGTTATGTACAACTCATATTACCAGTCCCCTTTTTAGGGTTCCGTAGCCAAATGGCAAAAAACGGAACCCATCGTTATGGATTCGTCATGTCTGTCTGTCCATCCGTATGTCACAGCCACTTTTTTCCGAAACTATAAAATAGAACTATACTGTAGAAACTTGGTAAGTAGATGTATTCTGTGAACAGCATGAAGATTTTCACACAAAAATAGAAAAAAAACAATAAATTTCGGGGGTTCCCCATACTTAGAACTGAAACTCAATTTTTTTTTTTTCATCAAACCTGTACGTTCAAAAATGATATTGAGGTTTCTAATATCATTTTTTTCTAAACGGAATAGTTTGCGCGAGAGACACTTCCAAAGTGGTAAAATGTGTCCCCCCCCCCGCCCCTGCCGCCCCTGTAACTTATAAAATAAGATAATGATAAAACTAAAAAAAATATATGATGTACATTATCATGTAAACTTCCACCGAAAATTTGTTTGGACGAGATCTAGTAAGTAGTTTTTTTTAATACGTTATGACGTATTAAGAAAAAACTGCTTACTAGATCTCGTCCAACCGCAAACCGTAAACCGCAATTTACCTTTCATTCAATCAAATCAAATATAAAAATAAAAAACAAGTATAAAAATAATCGGTTTAATTGGTGAAAAGTTTTAGGTACCTAATTATAATGTTTACTTAACAATAACTTAATTTAAAAAAAATACACTATTATCAAAACATCGATCAAAGTTACAACGAACTACAAGAACTTTTATATTATGTTACTTGCTGCTACGGAACCCTTCATGGGCGAGTCCGACTCGCACTTGGCCGCTTTTTTATAAATTAGATTACAGTTATCACACATAACTTCACGCCTTCTTCCCATGGGGGTAGACAGAAACTACAGAACGCCACCTGCTACGATCCTTACATACTCCTTTTGATTATTTTACTTTTATACAACCGGGCGTCTACTCCGAAAATAAATCCAAAGTAATCGGCCGAATGTTCGGCCGTTTCCTGACTACGGCTGACCAGTGACAGTCAAAATTGTGTCTTAAAGTCGGGTAAGGACTCGAAAGTCAAAAAGGAAACTTTTGAAGTCAAGAAACGGCCAAACATTCGGCCGATACTTCGGATTATGGCTTCAGAGTAAACCCCTGGTCGTACACGAACGCCAGTTGCGAGTACTAAGTACGCATTTGACCTTTCTGAATAATATTACCAATAAGGTCACTATATGACCTCCTAGGGAGACCCTTCCGGTGTTTCCACTCACATCTGCCTTATAAATACTTTTTGTTAGTCAAATTTCATTCATCCTCTCAACGATTATGACGCAAATTGACTAATTCGCATTATGACCAATGATGGTGAAATGACCAATCGCTACATGACCAACACGCGAAATGACCAACGCGAAAAATGACCAATAATATGCTAAATGACCAACTACTTACACCCTTACAAAAATAATAAAATAGTCTCTTTTTAGGGTTCCGTACCCAAAGGGTAAAACGGGAACCCTAGTACTAAGGCTCCGCCGTCTGTATGTCTGTCACCGGGCTGTATCTCTTGAACCGTGATAGTTAGACAGTTTCAATTTTCACAGATGATGTATTTCTGTTGCCGCTATAACAACAAATACTAAAAATTGAATTAAATAAATATTTAAGGGGGCTCCCATACAACAAACGTGATTTTTTTTGCTCGTTTTTGCTCGATATTGATAACGGCAACAGGTACACGCTTGAAATATTCACAGAATCTTTAGTTATATATTCACTTTAAAAATAAATAATTAAGTTAATATAAAAAAAAAAAAAATTAACGGGGGGCCATACAACAAGCGTGATTTTTGCCGTTTTTTTATAGATATTGGTACGAAACCCTTCGTGCGCGAGACCGACTCGCACTTGGCCGGTTTTTTATAACATGTATTAGGTTTCAGATAGGTCTAATACTAACTTACTTTTCCTCTTTCGCCCTCCTCTTGAAGACTTCTTTACTCAACACAAAATGACCAAACTATCTAAGCATATCCTTTTCAGTGTCATTACATCTAACATAGCACAGCACTGCTAGTTAACTGGCTCTCAAAACCACTTATATTATAAAAATAGGAAGTCTTAAGCGCCTCTTGCTCTCATGTTAAGTGGATGGTATATCTAGTTATAATGATCGTGCCTCGATGAAGAGCCTCGATGCTGGCTATACTTGAATCGCGAAAATATAGAGTATCTTACCTACACTTTTAGCACTTCGGAAAGGCTAGCTTCAAAGTGGTTTATTATTAAAACTATAGGAAGTTGAAAAGAAAGCGAAATTATTTTGTTTGTTATTTATTTAGTTTTCATACCCGAAATAAACATAACTACAGAAAGTTTCATACGGGAAATTAAATACCTATGGGCTAAGTAGTTAAAGTTAGGGAAATTAACTGTTAACTAAATGTGTGTGTATGTGTGTGTTCTTGTTGTTAATTGTTAATTTAGAATGGAATAACTTTATTGTTATTATATTTTTTTCTTTTTCAATAACTACCTACTGTAAGTTTGACTTGAAAAAAATTACATTACTTGTACCTAATTGTAATTGAACACTACATTTGTACGCCTCCTGGCATAACATAGCGTTCTATTTCATCTAAGCTAAGATCTGTATTTATAAACACCTATGTTAACAAATAAATAAATGATTATGATTAAGTAATGTGACAACCTACAAAAATTTCCCGTGTTAACTTGTTTGTGTACCTAACTCTCAAAGAATCACAATTGTGATTTGATTTACGGATAATTTGTCAAACATTTATATCTGTAACTTTTATAGTGTACATAATAAAGAGTATTCTATTCTATTCTAATTTATGTTAGTAATCACTTGGCTTGTCAGTAAATTTTTCTGAATTTACCCTAGCGAAGCATGTCATCGGCGCAGCCTTTTCCCAACTTTGTTGGGAGCGGTTAACATTTTTAGGGTTCCGTAGCCAAATGGCAAAAAAAGGAATCCTTATGGATTCGTCGTCTGTCTGTCTGTCCGTCCATATGTCACAGTCACTTTTTTCCGAAACTATAAGAAATATACTGTTGAAACTTGGTAAGTAGATGTATTCTGTGAACCGCATTAAGATTTTTACACAAAAATAGAAAAAAAAAACAATGTTTTGGGTTTTTTTTAGCACATTAGAACTGAAACTATTTTTTTTTTCATCTACCCATACGTGTGGGGTATCTATGGATAGGTCTTCAAAAATGATATTGAGGTTTCTAACATCATTTTTTTTCTAAACTGAATAGTTTGCGCGAGACACTTCCAAAGTGGTAAAATGTGTGTCCTGTAACTTCTAAAATAAGAGAATGATAAAACTAAAAAAAAAATATGATGTACATTACCATAAAAACTTCCACCGAAAATTAGTTTGAACGAGATCTAGTAAGTAGTTTTTTGTAACTTAAGAAAACTGCTGTAATGATGATCAAAGTTACAACGAACTACAAGAACTTTTATATTATGTTACTTGCTGCTACGGAACCCTTCATGGGTGAGTCCGACTCGAACTTGGCCGCTTTTTTTAACAAACAAGCATAAAGTCATTAGTTCCTGTAGGCAATTTTTTATGTCTTCAGAGTGAGCCTCGAGTCCTCCAACTGCAGCGCAGTAGCCAATCAATCTCACAGCTAAAGATTTTTGACAAAATCAGCTGCCAATTTTTTTTTTTAAGTGCATTCCAAGTCAAACGTCAAAGTCAAATAGTATATTTCAATTAGTTCATCAAAAGGCGCTTTTGAACAACAAACAATAGCAAGAATAAAGAAGATTTTATTTTAGTTCCTTTCCAAAAGGAATTTTCGTAAGGCGAAGAAGGGACAAGAAATCTCCCATCTTCAAGCCCTACTTACCCCTTTACAAATAGATAAACTCAATATAAATTTATCGTCAAAAGAGTTCCCTAGACTGATTTATCTGCCTTCATCAACAGCTGATGCGTGAAATTTGATATTGCACAGTGGGCCGGTCCCGCTCTGTCTACGGACGTGGACAGAATTTGAGAACCGAATTTATTTTTGCGTTTATTTTACGTAGTTGAATTTTTTGTACCGTGGAAGTTCTGTTTGATACAGTTTGTTAAAGGCTTCTACATACCAGCGCGACTTGTCGCGCGACGCGACACGGCACAAAGGCCCCGCGTGTAGCGGGACGAGCGGTGCCTTTGTGTCGCGTCGCGTCGCGCGACAAGTCGCCCCGGTATGTAGAAGCCTTAACACGATATGAAGTTTGTATGAGTTTTTTTTTACTGTATTTTGGAAAGCGAATATTACTCGCAGTCCCAGATGTCGAAGAAAGTTAATAAACATAACAACAATTTAATAAATAAGTTAGTGTTATGATAAACTGATTAAATATTACAGAATGTAACTTATTTTTGAGTGGTGTATACTTATTTCCAGACTTAAATCAAATAAATAATATATTATACATACATAATAAATTACAATGTTTTTGAAAAAAAATAAAGTTATGGTTTAAATAAACCATCCACTTATAAATAAATCCGTTGCAACTGTTAACATAAGTTATGATTTGCATCCTGAAAACTTGAAACTCTTTCATGGACATAGCCGTTAATATAACTTGTAAAGTCATATCTACAACAGACACTTCATATAACTTACAACTTAACCGCTCATGTATCCTTAACTTTGATACTGACGATGTGATGTTCCAGTAATTGGCCACAAACACTTAAGGCTTCTACATACCGGGGCGACTTGTCGCGCGACAAATCGCGCTGGTATGTAGAAGCCTTTATCGTAAACAAGTTTTAAAGCATTTTGTTGAAACGAGAAATTATTATGATAACGGGAAGAGCAGTTATTAATGAAGAGGACTTTGAAAACAACATTAAAAAGTCACCTTTACGGATGAATGACATTTTAGAGAAAGATGGATGACCTAATCAAGTTTGCGGTAATCTACAGGATGAGAAAAGCTCAAGACCGGTCGATAGGGCTCCCGTAACCATGTTCATTGCTGGACATGGACTGCGTGAGCATGGAGTGTCTTTCGGGTGATTCATGATGCTAAAGAGTTTTAATAATACTAGCGACTCGACCCTGCTTCATATGGTTTTGGACATAGAGATGGGTAGCACACTCTTTTAAAATGAGGATTGTGCCAGGCGCTCTTTTTACAAAATGTGTTAGCACACTGTGCTACCACGAATGAGGCGAGGCTGCGGTGGCCTGTGAGCACGTACGTGTTGTGAGTGCGTGAGTGTGTCAGTTAGTCGCATGACTCACCGTGCGAGTCGCGAGTTGAGCCGTGTCGCGTTGTTATCACTCACTACACACCACACTCACGAGTCGCAAGTGTGGTGTATAATGACGACAACGCCACACATACTCAGTCGAGTAGGCACACACAGTGACTAGTTGGTTAAGCGCGTCACACAGCTTGCACGAGTGGTGTGAGGGAAAGAGAAATGAGAATAGTTACAAATGTTCTGTTTAGCTAATCTGTGCCCTGTGGTGTGTGCTAGCATATCATAATAAAAAGAGTGAGTGACTCTTTTTATACAAGTGAGTAGCTATAACTGGGCTAGCACATGTGCTGAGTTACCCAACACTATTTGGACATGACAAATTATCGAGATTTCTTTATCATGTAAGTTTAGAATAAAAAGTTAAGTAAAACTAAAGTTAAGGCTAAAAGTCACCCAAAGGGCCAATGGAGAGGGCTATGCTTGGAGTTTCCCTACGTGATCGAATCAGAAATGAAGAGATCCGCAGGCGAACCAAAGTAACCGACATAGCCCGAAGAATTGCTAAGCTTAAGTGGCAGTGGGTAGGGCACATTGCTCGCAGAACTAATGGCCGATGGGGCCGAAAGGTTCTGGAGTGGCGACCGCATACCGGAAGACGTAGCGTTGGAAGGCCTCCTACAAGATGGACCGATGACCTTGTGAAGGCCGCAGGTATCCGCTGGATGCGGGAAGCACAGAACCGGTCGAAGTGGCGGTGTTTGGGGGAGGCCTATGTCCAGCAGTCGACGTCTTTCGGCTGAAATTATGAAGTTTAGTATTAGTATATGTAATGTATAAACATAAACCTTCCTGAATAAATTCTCGTAATGCAGGTGGAAACTGCATCAAAAGCAGTTGCGTAGGTTAGAAGAATAACGCGGTCACACAGACAGACACTAAATTGTTGATGAATGAAGTGTTTTTCTTCTCCCCTTCCACTGAAACTGTACGAGAATAGCGCTCGTCGAGGTGAAAAGATTACCTCGACAAGGTTGCAGCAAGGCTAGCTGCTAGCTACTTAACATTATTAATTCAACCCATGAATGAAACACACACAGGCCTTGCACTATTTGTACTCCGTATTTAAAACAAACAACGCTGTTCTTTTACGAAATTGTTGTAGAAGAAGTTCGTTAAAATCATCATGAGCATTCTCCTGCATTCATCCTATTCTTTCTTTACTTTTCGTGAGCTTAGTGACTAACCTGATATCAGAGTTTTTATACCGCCCATGGGCCTCTGACTTGACTTCACATACCGGTTTCCTCACGATGTTTTCCTTCACAGTTTTTTAAGCAAGTGATAAATAAATCAATATAAAATAAAAAAAAACCGGTCAAGTGCGAGTCGGACTCGCGCACGAAGAGTTCCGTACCATTATTTATAAAAATGGCAAAAAAACACGTTTGTTGTATGGGAGCCCCCCTTAAATATTTGTTTTATTTCAATTTATTTATTTATTTATAAAGTCAGTATATATCTACATATTCTGTGAATATTTCAAGCGTCTACCTGTTACCGTTATCAATATAGAGCAAAAACGAGCAAAAAAATCACGTTTGTTGTATGGGAGCCCCCTTAAATATTTATTTTATTCTATTTTTTAGTATTTTGTTGTCATAGCGGCAACAAAAATACATCATCTGTGAAAATTTCAACTGTCTATCACGGTTCATGAGATACAGCCTGGTGACAGACGGACAGACAGACAGACGGCGGAGCCTTAGTAATAGGGTTCCCGTTTTACCCTTTGGGTACGAAACCCTAAAAATAACAAATACAATACTCACATGAATCCGAAAAGTCAGAGCCTGTCTTGCGTTCAAACTCGAGATCTATGACTTTGCAGTCTGACGGTCACACCACTAGGCTATCACTGCTGTTATTCATCCTATTTGTTAGTTGTGACAGTTAGACAGCTCTTTGTACTCAATACCATTTTGCGCAGACATGGTTCTCTGAAATACAGTACTATGGTCATCTGGCAAATAGAAGATCAAAACATGTCTGTCCTGTAGAACGTTATAGAACTAAAATAGCCTTAAGACACTTTCGAGTATTAAGTAGTCGAATTTATAATGCATTTAACAAACAATTCAACATTAACGAATAAATAAATTCGCATGTAAAAGAAAAGTGAGTCAGTGGCTCACGACTTATTTAGACAAATCAAACATATACCACACACACACACACACGATACATAAGTACATATTAATATGATACATACACTCACGCACCCAAATTAACACTGGAGAGAGCTAAACAATTTTATTTGATTAATTTTATTTATTTTTGTACTCGAACGATAGCTACTAGCCCAATGCAACCTCCGTACTGGAAATTTTTATTAATCGAGAGAGCCCTGGCACCCATAACCCAAAAGTTTAATATTAGCTTGGGTTTCGGAGGTAATAATCAGTAATTGAACCAGCGTCAGGCACTAGTTGTCTGGCATTTATTTTTGTTGTTTTTAGGGTTCCGTACCAAAATGGTAAAAAGGAACCCTTATGGTGAGACTAAGTCTGTCTGTCTGTCTGCCACACCTGGATATCTCAAGAACTACTAATGCTATCAACTTGAAATTTAGAATAGTTTTAGATGACGTTTGCCCAACTATTTTTCAAACAAGAAAGAAATTTAAAAAAATATATCTTTTTTGCAAAAGGGACTGAAAGGGGGTCTTAAAAATTTGAAGTGGGGCTACTAGAACATGTGGGGTATCATATAAAAGAACGCTGTTTGCACATTCTTAAACTATTTTTTTGTTTTTTTAGGCAACACAGTTTCCGGCTTTTGATGAAAAATGTAAAAAAATTCCGTTCGTTACCCTTATCTCCGAAGTTTGCATAGATAAAAATCTGAAATTATTCTATGTGATAGAAGTACTCGTATAAGTAAAGATTACAGGAAAAATTAAACGATTTCTCTAAATAGCACAGTTTTTCACAAATCATCAACACCTATAAAGGGTGGAAGGGACATCGACGCGAATCCGTTTACCATGGATTCAGTACATCATACATGACCTCCCTGCGTTAAAACTTTTTGTCGGTTATTTAAAAAAAAATTCGCTGTTCTATACATTTTGACCGAGTAGGTATTGCACTTCTGTAGGAAACAGCTGTTTTTTTTTTAAATAACCGACGAAAAATTTTAACGCAGGGGGGTCAAGAATGATGTACTGAATCCATGGTAAACGGATTCGCGTCGATGTTCCTTCCACCCTGTATACGTACGGAACCCTCGGTGCACGAGTCCGACTCACTCTTGACCGATTTTTTTAACTGGGCTTATTTGGCGCCGCTGTGAGGCACACCTATTTGAAGTAATTTCTGTTTTTTTTGTTTTTGCGTGAATTTTATGTGCCATTGTTAACCTGGGTCAAATAAATTTATTTTATCTTTCTTTTTTTATATAAACAATTAAAAAAAAAACAATATTGCCATAGTACTCTATCGCCTTTGTGTAAATGTACATTTGGAGGTAAATTTTATTCTTATTATTTGGGATCAAAGCAGCCGGTTCTTTCTTCCTTATCTCAGAATTCACTTAATTTCTAGCCATTTCATTTTTCACACAAGACAATTATATTTTTACTGTCGTAGCTCTTTTCATCTTGCGTCGAAACCATTTTATTTTTTTAAGAATTGAACTTTTTTTTTAACGTTTATTAATCAAAATACAGTTTTAACAGATTTTTTTACACAATTACACATACACACAAACCATCGTGGGTTTAACAGCGGTTTGGCCAGACACGGCAACTCGGTGCCACTACATATTAATTATTAATTAAGATCAACAATGAACAATCCAGAAAAAATTGCATCTATGTACCTACCTAAGGTTGCAACCCCATCTCGTTCATCGATTTTAACTCCAATGACTATGAGTGTTGTAATACCCAGGAACTGGGTTGTGTAAGTCAAATAAGCAGTCGTGCTGCATGTAAAACACTGGTATTCAGGACTAGAAGCGGACCACAACCCAGTTGGAAAAAGGCTAGGCAGACCCGAACTCAAAGCATTGATTTCAAATAATCCAATTACAGGCACTTTTGAATTGTCAAAGAGTCGCTCAGTTAGTCAGAAAGTTGAATCTTTGCCCGTTCCAAAACGTAAATCTCTAAGGAGAAGCACGGGCAAGAAACTCCACGGACACTCTTTTAAATCAAAAATTTGTTAAGTAGGTACTAAATATTGGTGACATCATCCTTGTTGAAATTATACATGTGAGAACAATGTAGAAAGACATGCACGTTAGCTAAACTAATAAAAAAGTTAAGCTTCTGTAATAAAAAGATAAAAACAAAAATTAATATAACCCGGGGCAGTTAAAGGCTTCTACATACCGGGGCGACTTGTCGCGCGACGCGACGCGACACAAAGGCACCGCTCGTCCCGCGACACGCGGGGCCTTTGTGTCGTGTCGCGTCGCGTGACAAGTCGCGCTGGTATGTAGAAGCCTTTAGAGATGACCAGTCCCTACTGTCAGGCCCCGTTCACGAACATAACGCATGGATTAGCACCATTCAGCTCAACCATTTTGAAAGGATATAAATTATCCAACACACACCACCACCAGCGAGATATTTGAGTGAGCATGATATACTCTCAGCTGCCAGGGCACATTCAAGTCAATGATAGCTTTATAGTAGGTACATAGTGCACACATGTGCTTTTTTTTTTTTTTTCATGTTCAATTATACAATACTGGACACAGATACATGATCTTGATGACTATCAATAAGACGGCATAATTTTCTTCTGTAAATTGAAGCTCTCTGATTAAAGAAATTCTCTAATTCTAACATGCTTTTTCAGCTTATTGCTCACTGGATAATCTAGTCACGCGTGCAAATGACGCGCTTTCCCACTCGTTCACGACTCGTCGTGTTTCTGACGGATCACTGCACTACACACGACGTCCTTTGAGGCTATGCGTCACATTACTATCCTACTACTTTAAGTGACTATTTTGCCAAGCTAATGGTCGGTAATCTATTCATTGTGTGGTTGGTTGTTACATGGCACATCAAAAAAACCGTTTTTGAACATTACATTTTTTATTATATAATATATATTATAAGATTTAAATGATATTTTACTATAGTATTCACAAGAAATAGGTAAAAAAAAAATTGGGTCTCACACAGGAGATTCGGAGATTCTTATAGGGTTGTCCACATATCAGTTACTGTTGTGGTCCTTTACGGACTTTCAATTAGGCGATTTGGGATAAAAAATAGGATTAAAGGATCTCGTATACAGGCGCGACGCAACAGGCGCGACGTGACAGAAAGAAGAAAAGAAAGAAGAAAAAAAGAAAATGGAAATCAGTCACGAATAGAAACACTGAATAGGACAACACAACTTATAAATAATACGATTATTGGAATTTAATTTGACAGCGCAAAGCGACATTAGTAGCACAATTTCTATGAAAACTTAATGAAAAGTGTCACACTGCCTGTCACGCCCGCGATATCGCGCCAGTCTGCACGAGCCTTAATTCGTTTTTATCTCTTCCTTAAAATACTTAAAAACAAATGAAAATGAATGCCTAAACTATTTTTATGGCTATGGCAGATGCACAGAAATTATTAACAAAAAAAAAAAAAAAAAACGATTTTCTTAGCCATAACATTAAATTCAGCATTGATTGCCTCGAGCTTCTTCTAATCTATTGGTTATAACAATACAACTCACAGTACTATAATTTCAGTTTTAGTTTAGTTATAGCTTGTCAGTAGTTTGAAATGTGGTTTTGCCTTGGGCTGAAATTATGTTATCCGTAGTAAGTTATGTTTAGAGAGGTTTATGTTCTAAGGGGTGTCAAATCCAGGAAAAGTTCATTATTAATGATAAAAGGGATAATGTCGAAGTTCGTAAAAAATAATGTGAAAAAAAATGCATTTTGAATAATGAAATTGCAATTGAAAAAGCATTAACATTTTTCCGGTTTCTTCGGAGAAACCGGGAACAATTATAACAAAAGCTAATACTCTATTTATTGGTGACCCAATAGATGATGAGATACGTCAAATTGTTAGCTATTGTTATAATTTTATTCAATTATGTAAGTAAAGCAATTTTTTTATATTATTACTATTATAATCTTGTATTTGCAGTCCCTGGCAGGCCCTGCTTCAGGCCATGGTTCGGAGTGAGAGTGCATGGGAGGCCGTCATCTCCTTCTGCGAAGCAGTAATGCTCGCGAAGGAGGAGATGGAACGCGTGAGGGAGAGGCAAAATTCGCGCCCTCACGCTTCTAATCACCGCAGGAGACGCCTCGGGCGTCGGGAGTCACAAGCCGATTCCCGGCCACCGTAGGCGCGGGCTTGCGGACGGTGAGCGATGGGTAGCTCGCCGTCCGATAAGGACCAGGCCCGGGTGGGTCGATGGCGCGTTGTGTTTTACGTGCACCTCAAAGAGATGTCAGCACCAACTGACCGGGTCCGTTAGGGACAATGCCTGCCAGGGTTGCGAGTTTGTCCGAAAGGGATATCGTGGCCCTGGCACACAGGCAACGGAAGGAACACGGGTGGGTTTTAGTCAGTAAAAGTATGACACGCCCTCCCGCTCCGCCCAGAGCCGGAGAAGTTATTTGATAATTTCCCACCAAAAAAAAAAAAGCGGTTGCCTACGTGTACAGTCTCACTTGGGAACTCGCAGAGTGAAGACGTCATCTGTGTATTTAGAAGCAGTGTTATCGACGTATATGTAGTATTGTTATTAAAATGATTATAAAGCTATACAGACTTTTCATTCTTTGTAACCTTAAAGTATTATAACATTTTCGCCGATTTCTCCCTTCCACCACAATTTCCGTAACCTACCTTTGTAACATAATCAGTATCGGGTCCGTGGATAATTTTTCATACAACCAACAATACCCATTACTGTGGACATCAATCACGGTACCAAACAATGCCGGAATGCCATGAGATATGGGAGGATACGCCTTGTTACGTTTTCAGGAATGAAGGAATGGGAAAAGGGTATGGTGTATCGCTTTTGGATTAAAATTCTGTTAAAGGAAGAGTTATTTGATTAAAGAGAAGCTGATGTGGTGAATCCGTGTGGTGCCAGATGTAAAGAATAGCACCATCCCATTTCTTCCCGAGGGTGTCGTAAAAAGCGACTAAGGGACTTAGTAGAGAATGGGCAGCAGCATTATGCATTTTAACACCATTCTGCATTCGCCGACCCGCCTGCCAAGCGTGGTGATTATAGCAACGCCACCCCCTTTTGGAGGAGGCCTATGTGTTCAGCAGTGGACGTCTTTCGGCCGAAATGATGATGACGATGATGATGTGGTGAATGTATATCAATACATGTTATAAACTAGTTGCTGCCCGCGGCTTCGTCCGAGTCACTTTTTCTAAAATATAAGTAGCTTAAGTTACTCCTTATTACATCAGCTATCTGTCAGTGAAAATCTCGTCAAAATCTGTCCAGCTGTTTCGGAGATTAGCCGGGAAAAAAAAAAAATATTATTTATAAGTACCGTTTGTAACGCCTGCCAAAGATTTCGCCACTGTAGTGACAGCCAAGTGCCTAAGTGGGAGGATGTGACAGTTGCCGCCACGCCAGTCAGCCATGCCATATAAAAACTAGTTGCGCCTTTGCATGAGGTTTCACACAATTTGTAAAATCAAGGAAATATAAAAAGAAATCTCGTAAATACCGTGCGAAGCAGGGGTGGGTATTTAATTGGTATAAAATAGTAGTTTATGAAACTGTTGTACAATGAGGGGTATTAAAACACGAGTGTGTTTTTAATAGTATCATGAGTGTTTTAATACTTAGATAAGTGCAGTTTCATGCTCTACTTTATATACTCTCATACATTCGGATTGAACTTATTAAATGAAAGATCAAAGTTTTATGAGTAAGAAATAGTTTATTGCTTAAAAAACTCAGCACATCACCGCGCATGCGCTAAAGCGGGCGCTGCCACGGACAAGTAAAAAATGTAATCAAAACTTTTTTGGTAATGCTATAAAAATGGCGCGTTCCGCATAGGTTATGTTCCATTTGAAAACAAAAATTGATGGAATCTCATTGGTGATATTAACTTCTTGGATTTGTCCTGTATCGTTTGGTCAAAAAAAATATTTTTCTTAAACATCAACACAAAATGTGGGTGTACTATAGGTAGTTAGATTTCGGGAGCGCAAATGAAACGGAGTTTGTGGGGAAGTAAGAGTTTATTACGACCCGAGCTTTACAGAAGTTCATGTAAGACTAACTTAGCCTATCTTTATTCTAATACATCGCAAAACTTTCTCATAGACCGGTGGTCGGCCCACCCGCGGTCGCGCCACACATCCTGTCACGTACGCCTAATCACAAAAGGTGCCAGGTCAGCGTCTAGACTCTACCACATACCACAGCGTTAGGCTGGGAACATAACTCCTCCCTCCTTAAATCAAAGTTATCGGAAAAACAGGGGTTTTCCGAGAGCTTTGTATAATTACAAATTAGAAACTACAATTATTACTTATGACAAAAAAATTATCAAACTATTCCTATAATAAAGTCACAAATTGAAAATTGTAAAGTCAATCAAACTAATAGTATAGGTCTTCGATTAACTTGACCGTCCTCAGGTTGTGGGGGATTATCCTCAATAACTCTATCCCGCTTCTTACAGAATTTTCTTACAACATCTAAATACTTATATATAATTACAGCTACTGACAATAAAATGACTACCGCGTATAAGACATAAAGGGCGACACTAACACTTTCACTTGTGGTTTCACTTTTCACTGTATTTGCACTATTCTTCAGAATATTATTCAGTTGGCGTATGTCATCCAAATTTACTCCCTTCAGATTTATAGGTTCGATCCTTGCTGCGTCACGAGTTAGATCTATCAAGTCAGGTAAGTTCAATAAGGGAACAGGCATATAATACGTTTGTAGTGAGTAAGAGCGCCGTCTATGTATTTGAATATTATCTATAGAGACATCACATTGGCCTCGTACCGTTAGCAGATATGTTCCTCGTATGCGTTCTCTTGTTTCATCATTATTACAAGTCTGTGATATGACTTGGTTGTGTTTTGAATACACTATCCAACTATTGGGACCAATTCTTTGAAGTTTCAGGGACTCAGATAGTATCTTACGTGGGAAACAGCGCGACAGATTGTCGTGGTATTTCATTAGTTGCTCAATGCAAGTTTCTTCCGCATATTGAATTAGTTTATCTTCAGAGCAGAGGTATTCTTTAGCGGTTATCTCTTGACACGGTTGATCAGTTGGTCGATACCTTGACCCTTCTACTAGTAGGTAGGGAAATTCAGGAATAACAGCAAAGGTAAGATTTGAGGAATCATCTGAGATAGGAATGGAATACAGTTTATAGTAACTATAAGTTGTATTATAAATAAGTGGAACTTCGATTACAAAAGTTAATTCTTCATTCTTAATGTAAGCTTTTACAGATAAGGATTCTTCTATGTTTATTAAATTTCGTTCATTTACAGGGTACATTAGATTATCATATTGGCTTATATATTTTAACACTTTCAACAGTTCGCTAGGATTCATTACGGCCTTATGTAATACTGATAATTTACTGAATGCAATGGCCGTTTCAAGTTCGCTGAGTTTTATATAAAGTGTTCTAAAGTTTACAATAAATTGGTTTAGTAATCCGAAGACATAGGTCATATAAATTGAGTGATTATCTTTCTTAGTGAGATCGGTTACAAGACCCTCAAGTAATTTAATGCGTGCGTCTATTATTTTTGTATTTTCATTGATTACTTCGGTAGAATTCAGAAAATAATCCAACATTTTAGATATCATTGTAAATTTGTTAGAAATTGCTTGTTCCTCGGTCTGAATACTACTGATTATATTGTCATATCTGACTGCATCTTCATGGTCAAGATTACCCGTTATAATTTTGATGATAGAGCCAAGAGGGTTTATAATACCACGTTTGAATCTTTTAGATGGAATTAATTGCTGTAATTTTTCTAGAGTCTCATTTTTTATGTACTCCACCTGTATCTTAAGGCTCCCGAACTCATCCGCATACGATTTACTTGGGCGTAACATTTGGCTAAATTCGGAATATTTTTTAATATTAAAGGAAAGATCTGTACCAATGCATTGGAGGTCGATTGTTTTAACAATAGACCATTTATCATATTGCATAAATGCTTGACCTAGTTTCACCGGAAGAATCCCAGGGTTTTGATTAATCTTTACCACTTGAAGGGCCTGGCTTGGAAGACTCCAACTGGTCGTTGTCCATATCACCAGGATCCAACACCACCTGTGGAGGACGTTTTACATTTTTTACCGGAACTTTAGTATCTCTATTTTTTACTTTTATTGGTACGATGTTACGTTCTATCTGACCTGTAACCATGGCCTTTTGAAATCTAGGTTTATCTTTAGCTTGCCTTCTATTTACGGCTTTAGTGAAAATCGGTTGGCCTATTTCTAAGGCTGGTCTGGATTCGCCTCCCCGCTTGGTTATAATTCTTTCCTTATGACTTTTTACCTTTTCAGAAAGATATTTATAAATTGCCCGTGTTCTTTTCTTATGATCCCTGATTAGTTGCTGATTGTATGCTTTATCGAATTCAGAGTTAAAAATAGAGTTTAATTCCGTATGACCAAACGCAGCTTCGAACGGTGTTAAATCAGTAGTACTGTGGATAGTGTTATTGTAAGCCATAACGGCGTAAGTCATCACTGATGCTGCGTCTGTAAATTTCTTTTCATAGTTCGCTAATCGATATATTTCTATAATTGTAGAGTGAAAACGTTCTATGAGCCCCATAGAATTGGGATTATTAGGTGTACCTATGTGTAGTTTAATTTTGTGCAAGTCCGTCAGTTCTTTTAATAATTCATTATTAAATTCGGTTCCCGGATCCGAACTTATTTTCTGTGGTATACCGTAAAAAGAAAAGTATTTCATTAATGCTCTGACCACTTCGGGTGTGGAGCGAGATGTAATTTCTATCGCTTGTCCTAATTTACTAAAGGCATCGATTAAAGTTAAATAGTATTTTGATTCTATACTGAACAGATCTATAAATATTTCCTGAAAGGGGGCGTTCTGGGTTTGTGTGAGCTGCAGTACAGGTTTAATTGGTTTTCTGTCGTACTTAGAGGTTTTACAACGATCACATGAGTTAATTATGGCGGAAACGGTTTCAGATAAATGTGGCCAATGATAATTACGACGGATTCTTTTAACAGTTTCTGTAATGCCGCGATGACAGGTCTTGCCTTCATGTAACTTAATCACAATGGCTTTCTGTTCCTGTTCATCTTCGACGTAAATAACGCGCTCGGTACATTCATAAAATTAACCGTATCTTTCTTAAATAATGAAATTATAATATTACTAAAGTCTTTTCTGTGTTCTGGATTCTCAAAATAAATGAAATACTTAATTTTGGGTTTTATATATTCTTTTAAAAATGTTTTGATATGATCTTGATTATGAAGAGGCAAAAATACTTCCAACACCTTTTGTTTGTCCCTAGACAAGTCTTTTACGTGGAGCTCATTACGAAACCAGCTAAAAACTAGTATTTGATTAGGTTTGGTGTCTATTGCTTCTTTCAATATCGGTATTCCATGGGATTCGAGATCTTCGGCTGAATGAACTGTTTGTATACTAGAAGGTTCAGAGGGTATAGGATAATTATTAGGTGATTGTTCCAAGTCTGTACGAGTATCGAAATCTAAATCTATGGTCATTGGGCTAGCTGTCGCGGTTCTTTCAGAGTCAGAAACAGAAATAGTCCTTGAGTCATCAGAATTTAGTGTGGCCACGTCTTCTAAATAATTTTGAAGTCTACTTTCTTTTTCGTCTATATTAACAATCATTGAAATGTCGTCGGAAACGTTGGCTTCTCCCAGTGCTTTAAGTTGAATTCGAGATAGCGCGTCTGCAGTTACATTCTGTTTACCATTTTTATATATGACATTAAAGTCATATTCTTGCAACCGCAAGCGCCAACGCGTTAGCTTGTTATTGGGTTCCTTGAGTTGATACAGCCAGACTAACGGTCTATGGTCAGTGTAAATATCAAATTTATGTCCGTATAAATAAGGTCTAAAGTGTTTTGTGGCCCACATGATTGCCAATAATTCGCGTTCAATAGTACTGTACCTTTTTTCCGTATCTGTCAAGGTCCGACTGGCATATGCTATTGGTTTGTCACTACCTACAGGGCCCTGTGACAAAACCGCGCCAATTGCAACTTCAGAGGCGTCTGTCGTTAATAAAAATGGTTTATTCATGTCCGGGTATTGCAATATCGGTGCGTTTATCAGAAGTTCCTTACATTTTTCAAAAGCTTCGGTATAATTTTGGTCTATGACTACCTTTTTACCCTTTTTCAAACAGGCTGTCAATGGCTGTGTGATTTTGGAGAAATCTTTAATAAACCGTCTGTAATAACCCACAAAGCCTAAGAATCGCTTGATTTCAGTCTGTGTCCGTGGTAAAGGATATTTAAGAACTGCTTGTATTTTGTCGTTGTTTGGTCGTAGTCCGTTTTTAGTTAACGTGTGTCCTAAGTACTGCACTTCCTTACGTAAAAATTCGGACTTGTCTAACTGAACCTTCAAGTTAGTTTGACGAAGTCTATCAAAGACGGAACGTAATTTTTGAACATGCTCTACTATGCCATTTGAATATATTAGTATATCATCTAAATAAACCAGGCAATGTATACCCTGTAGGCCTCTCAAGACATTATCGAGAGTCCTCTGAAAGGTTGCCGGAGCTGTTTTAAGACCAAATGGCATACGGAGGAATTCATAATGTCCATTTTGTGTAGAAAAGGCTGTTTTTTCACTGTCAGAAACTTCAAATTGGTGATATCCGGACGCTAAATCTAATGTGGTGAAGTAGTTGCTTTTGCCAAGTTTGTCAAATAAGTCGTATATATTAGGAAGTGGGTACTTGTCATCGATCGTTATGTCGTTGAGTCTGCGGTAATCTATTACCATTCTATATTTCACCTGACCGGAGGCATCTGCCTTTTTTGGTACCAAATGGACAGGTGCACTCCAGGGTGAATGTGATTCTTGGATTACATTGTCGTTGAGAAGTTTTTCGACCTGTCGTTTGATTTCTTCAGCCTGTGCTGGAGCTTGCCTATAAGGTTTAATATAGATTGGATCCTCATTAATAGTCCGAATATGATGCTTTACCTGGTTTGTAAAAGTCAAAGGCAAGTCTTCGCAGTAAAATATGTCCTTATACTCGAAACATAATTTACTAATCATTTCATTTTCTTCTTGGTTGAGATGATGAAGTCTCAATTTCTGTAGGTTGACTGTCAGTAACGAGTCAATGTCATGTCAGTTAACCCAGTTGTGTTATTTACTATACACTCTTCAGAGAAGTTGGTAACTTTGAAAGGAGCGGTTATAGTTAGCCTTACTTCAAGGTCAGTAGCATTCTGAATTATAGTGGAGGCAAGGTAATTTTCACACTTTACAATTGCAGTTGGCATTCTAACATTTTCGTGAAATTGCGTGTAATCTAATATGGCATAGCCATCTTTCTTATTCACGGGTAGCCTCACTTTATGTTCTGTACGAGGTTCAAGTTTAAGTTCATGGTCAATGTTATAAATTATAGGAATATTAATATCGTTTATCTTTAAAATTCTATTCTTAAAACATATACTAGCATTAAGTTGAGACATAAGATCCATTCCAATCAATCCATCATATCTATAATCCACATCATAAATATAAAACTTATGATAACCATTTACTTTAAAAATTGAAAAAAGGGGAATATTAGCTACTTCATTATGTTCGCTCGTAGCATGTGTACTGGTAACTGTAAATGGTTCGTAGAATTTTGACTGTGGGAAATATTCACTAACTTTTCCAGGGCTTATGAAAGATCTAGTGCTTCCTGTATCCAACATAAATTTACCGTTTATGTCGGGAATGGTTATATAAGGATGTTTAAGATTAGCGTCAAACTTAAGTTCTATCATTTCGGGTGAACACGAATCAAATTTATTTGAAAATTTGGGACATCTTTTGCGACATCTTTAGAGTCTACTTTATTTTCAGCTGAATGCGAATTATCAGCCTTTTCAATAGCTTTGGGAATTTCAGTATTTGGGTTCTGATCCACGCAATCGTTGTTAATGTACATATTTGTATAGTCATAGTCACAGTATCCTAGATCACATATACCATAATCATTGTAATTGGGGTCATAATAGTACTGTTCATTACTGGTATAAAGCTCGTTAATAGGAAAACCTTGTGGTTGCTTAACAGGTGCTGGAGCAGTTCTCATTGTTACGTCACGATCACCCAATAAATTGTTAGGGGGGCGGTGGCTCGAAGGTTGTGGAGCTCTATAGCCGAATTGTCCTACTTGAGGTCTATAACCGATTTGTGCTGCTTGGGGTCCATAACCGAATTGTACCGCTTGGGGTCCATAACCGAATTGTGCTGGTTGGGGTCCATAACCGTATTGTGCTGCTTGAAGTCTATTACCGAATTGTTGAGGTTGTTTATTCCCAAGCTGCGGTAATTGCGGTCGAAACCCTATTTGTTGATTGATATTCGGACGTACAAAAACTTGGTTAGGTATACCGAATTTAAATTGAGTTTGATTTGCAGACGGCCTGTGGTAATTATATTGCAATTGAGGTGCTGTAAAGGTAGGTTTCGGATTGTTTGAACTTGAATTAACGCCTTTTTCAGATGATGGCAATAACTGATGACCTTGTGGCCGATGTTGTAACATTTTGCTGCGTAAATTATATTGTTCCTGGAAATTAACCTCTTCAAGGACAAATTGTAAGGCTTCTTCCAATGTACTAGGATTTTTCAATCGAACAATCCGCACCATATGTTCCGGTAAATTGTACATAAAAACGTTAAGCGAAGTGTTATTATAAATTACTTTCTTAGCTTCTCTTAACGTAGCGGAACCGTTCTGATTAACCTTAGATATTAAAATAGCACGAATATCTTGTATACGGCTGCAAAATTCTAAATATGACTCATTTGATTTAATTTTTAGGGTTTCGAGCTCAATTGCCACGCATTCCTCACTTCTGGGATCGCCAAAATGTTGGATCATTAAAGATTTAAATTCAGAATAAGTTTCAAGGTCACCCCTTTCACTTAAAAGAGCCGCTGCTTTACCCTTTAATTTACTTGTAATATTCTGCATTAAAATTTCGTTTCGCTCTGAAGTCCCTTGATATTTTCCGATAACATATTCGCACTTTCGTAAAAATAAACTAAGTATATTAGTTTCACCATTAAATTCGGGAATTAATTTTAAAACATCTTGAGGTATCAAAGAATCTGGCAATTGCATCAGAAGCGGAGTTTCAGAGCGAACCGAAGGGGTCGCCCCCGCCGCCGTCGCTGCAGATAAAGGAATTTGACCTTGATTCATTTTAGACAAAATTTAAATTAACAATGTAATTTAAATTGCAAAATTAAAAGATAAACCTCAATTTATATGTTAAAATACACCGTAGAATTAATAAAAATAGGCAGAAACATTAATGTTACTTTACTCTTAAAAAAAAACTAAATTAAACTAATTCTAATTACATCTATCACAATAATAGTGTCGGGAATGAGGAAGGATATAGAAGGTTACTCACATGCCAACCGCTTGATATATTATCACCATCTCTGCTAACCCACGTAATTTGCGCGTTATCTAAACTTATTTATTTGGTTCGAAGATTGCCCAATATAGATCGCCTCACTGATTACGACGACTATACGTCTATAATCAGTAACCACTCGCGAAACACAGTCCACGCGTTCTCATGTATTTCACAGATTTTCGCACTTGACTTTTCGCGGAGGAAAACTGTTTGCGGCAATCCTACCGGCTGCGCCAGTTAGATTTCGGGAGCGCAAATGAAACGGAGTTTGTGGGGAAGTAAGAGTTTATTACGACCCGAGCTTTACAGAAGTTCATGTAAGACTAACTTAGCCTATCTTTATTCTAATACATCGCAAAACTTTCTCATAGACCGGTGGTCGGCCCACCCGCGGTCGCGCCACACATCCTGTCACGTACGCCTAATCACAAAAGGTGCCAGGTCAGCGTCTAGACTCTACCACATACCACAGCGTTAGGCTGGGAACATAACTAGGTACATCTCTGCCTAACCCTTCAGAACACACAGGCATGATGTTATGTTATGTTATGTGTTCTGTTATGAAATAGTATTTTCTCAAACATGCATAGAAATATTGTCATTATTTTCGAAGAAAGAACACGCGAAGTATCGAATTTACGGTCAAAGAAAATCAAATCCATTGCAGGAGCGTTTTTCGAATTTGGAACATTACAACGCTCCAGCAATGTTGTATGAAACGGCGTGCTGGGGTTATTAAATACTCTTTTAGTCCGAAACATGGCAACCAAGGAAGTAACTTATCAAAGGTTTTATTTAAATTTCGAACTGGCTTGCAAATAGAAAGCTGTATATTGAAAAAAAAAAACAAATGAACACTTTAGCGCGACACTTTCCATGAAGTTTTCATAGAAATTGTGCTACTAGTGTCGCGTCGCGCTTTCGCGTTTGCGGGAGCTTTAAAGTGTGATTCATAAAAACAACGAATAATAATACTGTAGGTGGAACAGTATGCGAAAGGAGTATGTAAGGATCGTATCAGGTGGCGTCCTGGGTGTCTACTCCGAAGCGTTAATCCTAAGTATCGGCCTTCGAATGTTCGGCCGTTTTATAACTTCCATAGTTTCCTTTTTTGACTTTGAATCCTTACCCGAGTAACCCGACTTAAAGTCACATTTTTGACTTTGGCTTATCTCTTTGACAGCCGTTTTTTTTTTTCACCGTAGTCAGCCATAGTTAGCCGTCGTCAAGCAACGGCCGAATATTCGGCCGATACTTTGAATTTATGTTCGGAGTAGACCCCCGGTAGTTCCTGCCCACTCCGATCGGATGAAAGCGTTAGTTTACGTTTATGTTCATGAGCAATAGTAGATGTGCTCGCAGAACCCACTTTATATTCGTCTTACTTTTCACTCAAATCGTATTTTTTTTAAACTTATTTATAGATTTTGGGTAGCTATATTCCCCGTTCCCCGACTTACGGAGCCGAAACGTGGACACTCACGGTACGGCTGGTCCATAAATTCAAGGTCGCTCAGCAAGCTATAGAACGGGCTATGCTTGGAGTCTCTCTGTGGGATTAAATCCGGAACGAAGTGATCCGGCAGAGAACCAAAGTTGTCGACATAGCCCACAGAATAAGCAAGCTGAACTGGCAACGGGCCGGCCATATTAGCCGTAGAACCGATGACCGTTGGGGTAGACGTGTTCTTGAGTGAAGACCGTGAATCGGGAAAACATAAGGTAGGACGCCCTCGGGCTAGGTGGAGCGACGATCTTCGCAGGGTGGCTGGTGGCAGCTGGATGAGAGTTGCCGAGAGTCGAGCTGAATGGCGTGCAATTGGAGAGGCCTATGTCCAGCAGTGGACTGCTATGGGCTGATGATGATATTCCCCGTAGTATATTTCCCTAGCTGATGTGTAATAAAAAATCATTTGTAAATATTTCAACAAAACTAAACCCAAACTAAAGAAAAGTTTAAGTTTCGGAAAACTGTATTTTTGTATGTTTAGTTCTAAATATAAATTTATAGAGATTTTAGTTAAAAGTCTTGGACTGGAACTCGGGCTATATATATAAAACAGCGGTCGGGGTAAAAGCGGCTAGAAAGAGAACCAAAGAAAGAATATAATTAATGAGAAAAAGTCTCTGAAAAGAATGCAGATGCTTTTCAAATCTTCATTCCTTTCAGTAAATAAAAAAGGCTTGACTGGAAGTATGACAATGCACTTTCAAGATTTTAAAAACAAAGAAAACGGGTAGCTTCGACTTTTAATATTAAATAATTAAAAAAAATATTCTCTAAATATAAAGTCATCGATAGTCATGAAATATTTTGAGTAAAATTAACTCAATTAATGTTAAATATCTACTGACTAGAAATAAATATAAATAAAAAAGCTTTAAACAAAAATCAACTTTATTTTAGATCATGTACCATTTTTGGCGCAATCTTTTTTACGCTTTTCGTTTATTACCAGTCTGACATTTATTATTATCCCGTTCAAATTGCTATTGGTTTATTAGAGTACAGTATATTTTTGTTTCGATCAGGTTTACATCCCATGGGGGTTATAATATCGGGTGAATGGACTGCGTATTCACCTGGATGCGGATAACATTCGAAAATGGAATATTGGGCTATGGCTATATTATTATATTCCCTAGGGGTTATATTGGTATTGGGTTAAACAGTTGTTGACCTGCGTGTAAGTAGTTTTATGTGTATTATTTTTGCAAGGATTCCCATGTTTGTTTGATATTATTACTGCAGTTTTTTTGCCGGCTGTTTTCTATAGGAAACGACCAATTGGAATCGTACGCCTTGTTTCTTTCGTCTTATAACTGCCCATGTAGGTTTATGTGGAATTAAATATTTAAAATTAGGTTTCAAACTAAGTTTGAATTTCCAGTTTTTCTAATATTTACATATTAGAGAAACTGGAAATTCAAACTTATTTTGCATGCATAAAAATATATCGCTGAACTAAAAACCAACGAAAAATATGAGAATACAATAACAAAATAGGAAAAAATATAAATAAAATACGAATTGGAAATTCAAACTTATTTTTCATGCATAAAAATATATCGCTGAACTAAAAACCAACGAAAAATATGAGAATACAATAACAAAACAGGAAAAAATATAAATAAAATACGAATTTATCCACCAACCATAGCCCTGTTTCCTAATAATTACTCATAATACTCGTGTTTTCATGCTATTTGCTTTACTGCTCTGAGAGATAAAAATATTTGTGATGAGAAAACGGATCGTTCCACATAGAACTTCAATAGAATTCTCATAAACGGGACCTTCTCAAAGCCAACCAAAAATTAAAGCTTATACCACTGTCACAAGGTTGAAATTACCTTGACTAAAACGTATGACAATGATGAGTATGAAATAGTTCAAAAGGTGACGTAGAGTTTCAAATAATTGTCATGTCTCGATGTACAAAGTTGGGCCAATGTTTGCATATTTATGAAACGTTTTAGTTATTTATGAGACCTCAGTAATTTTCCATGTTATTACTGGAAATAGTGATAATATTAGTTTATAGTTTCAAGTTCCATCCATAGTAGTTGAAGCTTAATTTAATGGTAGGGAACATCAGCTTTCGATACATAAATGAAATCATAGAAAAGCCGATAGCGAAACCATATTTTTACAATGGCATAATCTAAATTAAAGTCGCTTTTCGTGTCAGTCTGTGTGATTGCGTTGTCTCCGAAACTAAGCAACAGATTTTGATGCGAATTTCACGATCATTTAGAGATTGTTTTCCCGAAGGCTAAGTGTAATCAGGTCATTTATTACCAGATCATAAAATCTAATTTGTTAGTAATTACATCTATAACACTAGTGTAAGTAACATACATTTAGCAAACTTTGGTAATTATTATTAATTATATTAATAATGTCAAAACAATCAATAATAATGTCAAAATCATTCATCATAATGTCAAAATCACCATTAACAGTGTCAACATCATTAATAATACAATAGTCAAATCAAAATAGTCAAAAATCTAAAATGATCAAAAAAGCAATAGGTGTAGGATAAACAAGCAACAACATTATTTCAAAGCACGATTTGAAGGAAATGCTTGTGTCCTGGTCCAGTGCCCAAGTATTAGACCTTTCGCCCTATCAACCACGGTGACCAAGAGGCTGTTGGCGCTGCCCCGGACTCGCCACATCAGGGAGGCGACACGCTTTCGCATGAGTGCATAAAACATGAATTTAGACACAGCACAGAAATCTCAATGTTTTGATATGTCTCCACAGATTGCACTCGTGAGATGCAGGGGCGGGTCGCTAGTTAAAATTAACCAAATGAAAGAAGTGCATAATAATAATAAGCCTATAAATGTTCCCACTGCTGGAACACAGGCCTCCTCATTCTTTTTTTTTTTTTCTCTTCGACAAGGAGTGGGCTGTAATCCACCACGCGGGCCCAGTGTGGGTTGGTAGGTGACACATGTCTACTAATGTTTGGGTCTAGGACATGCCGGTTTCCTCACGATGTTTTTCTTCACCGTTTTGAGAGCAGTGGTGATGAAATTATTTACACAGAGTAAAGCACCTGCCTGGGTTCGAATCCACGACCTACAATTCGTAAGTCGGGGCCGTTACCACTGGACCACCCATGCTCAAAAAAAGTTAGTCGGACATTTTGAAACATCTTGGAAGGAAGGCCATGTCAACCTTATTCTGTGTATTTTACTTTTAAAAAGGTTAAATTTATACATTGATGAAATAGCTTTTGGTCAGTGAAACAGAGGTTTTCTTGGAAGGTCAAAAACACAAATTATGACTTTGATCCCTAAGCAAGCAGCCGCATGTACAACATAAAGAATAAGTAATTAGGTAAAACATTGACTAAATAGAGACAATGTGACCTAGCTTGTAAAATAAGAAGGCGTTTTTTTAAAACCAGTTTTTTTTTTGTGTATGGCATCTCGTAGTTGACCTTGAGAGGCCGCGACTACTTAACCGAGCTTTCCTGTGTCTGCCTTAAGTTTGAGCTTAAAGCCTCCAGCCAGGGCGTAAATATATATTATAAACTAAACGACCACAACCAGAGGGTTGAGATGACTATCCGCGGAATCGAAGAAACGCTTCGTAATGCGCTTCATGAACTGCTTGATGGTGGGCATTTTGTGATCTAAGTGTTTAAAACCAGCCCTATAACTACGACTATAAGGATATAGAGTAGAAATCTATACCAAGAAAATATAAATTTACGGACCTTCTATAATTATTTTTTAAATTATTATCCTAATTCCTAATTTTGAAACTTGCTGGAAAATGGAATGATCAGTCAGCATTTAAACTCAAATCACAAATCACATGCGGTGATTATAACAAACGTTCTTTAAGCCATATTCAACCTTAACGGGTGTGCAAATAGGTATATACAATATTAGTTTTAGTATAATTATGCTAAACCCGAAACACGTGTCTCGTATTTTTAAGTGAAGAATCTATGTACAAAATTTCAAAACTGTATCATGAAAAATCATAAAGTTATAAGGTCATTTAGAGATTTAGATGTTACCGGGTTTTCCATACAAAAACATGCTAACGGCGCCCCCGCGCCTCCAGGGTCGTCTTGCGCTCATTGATATTAATTTGGCAGTAGGTACCTAACCGTACGGCGATTGTATTGTAAGTAATTAAACGGTGATAACATTTTCCATCACACTTAAATATTTTTGGGACAAAATATAACATGGTATAAAAATTATTGAAATCGATTCAGTTCCTTATTCTGAACAAAGTATAGGTATTCAGGTTTCGCATGTACTAAAAATAATGTTGTATAATAGATTTAGTCCAGAAGACTGAAAAGCTAAGTTTTCAAAGCTTCCTCTCTCCTACTAGTTTGCTGTTCCCGACAAGCTCCATAATGACCATTTACCACCTAAGTACACATTGGAAACTAGTAGGTATAGCCTCTATACATGTGTAATAAATACATTGTAAACAATTATTGAAATAAACTTTTATTATTATTATGGATTGCAAATAAACTATTAACCATTGACTATTGAAATATCAAAGTACCTACTAGCTGTTGCCCGTGACTTCGTCTGCAATCCGGGAGGAAAAGTAGTTTATTTCCTTCTTTAGGTCATGGTCTATCCATGTGCCAAATGTAATCCAAATCTGTTAAGCTGTTTTAGCGTGAATGCATAAAGTCAAAGTCAAAGTCAAATTATTTATTTCAAATAAGCACATAAAAGGCACTTTTGAACATCAAAATTTACAAAAAAATTGAATTGATTCTAGTTGCCTCTTCTAAAAGGTAGATTCGTATGGAGAAGAATGGGCAACAAAGTCCACTGTTACTCTTTTAAAAATGTTTTGTAAATTTTTTTGGTAATGTACTTACATTAATTATATGATTATATGTGAAGACGATGCACCTAGAATAAAATTACTACAGTAATAGGTAAAAATAATTAAAAATGAAGCAATAAAAAATAACTTAATTATGAGATAGATACATGGTGCTCACATATTTACAAACATCGTAAAAGTACAAAAATGTTTTCCTAAAAAAAATTAAATAATAAGTCAGTGCACAAACAAACTCACTTTCGGATTTATAATATTCGTTAGGATTATAATCAAAATATTTCTTAAAGGCTGTTCAAAGCAGCCTAGAGTCTACTAAGATTGGACATCTAGGCTATGAGTCTAATTCTTCCCGCTTTTATTACATTTAATAAATTTGTTCTATTATTTCTTTGTTCTGAGAGAAGCATAGTCATTCAAAGAAAACGAATAAAAAAGTTAAAATGTGAAGTGTCTTCTGAACGAAGTATCTAAGCTCTTTGGAAAATTCTTACTCAAGAGACAAACGAAGCAGTTCTAAGAATAACTGGAGAAAGATTTACGATGGTTTATAATTAAATTAAAATTTACTGAAATACTGATTTAAAAAAAAATGTGCTCCTATTAATTACAATTTACATTCGATGACAATGCAACTTTTTCAGCATTAATTAAGTTGATTGTAATTGACTTCCCCGCTTCTTATCCAGTCATATGTGATTACTTTTCAATATAAATTTCGAAGCTGACTGTCAGTATGGTATATGAAAACATCGAGAACAAACCCAGACTGCATGTTGTCAAATAAACAACACACCGTATGCAAATATTAGGCCTTTGACCTGCAGTGAAACTATCAATAATAGATCAGTGTATACGAGTACATACATAAACTCATGCCTTTTTCATATGGGGTTAGAAAGAAACTCCAGAACGCCACCTACTATGATCTTTATATACTCCTTTTCCCTGCATCCACATATTTTTTTTCCCTAGCCTACGCTGTCTCACTGCTGGGCAAAGGCCTCCCTCCACTCCTTCCATTTTTTGTGAGCCCGCGCGTCTCTCTGCCAGTTTTGACGGAACCTATCCAGTTTGTCCCGCCATCTCCTACGTGGTCTGCCGCGACGCCGTCGCACTGACTCAGGGCACCAATTAATATAATATTAATTCTCTACATATTCCCACTGCTGGGACACAGGCCTCCTCTCTGTGAGTGAGATTGGGCTATAATCCACAACACGGGCCTAGTGCGGGTTGGCAGATATCACATGTCTTCGAATTTTTAGTTCTAGGACATGCCGGTTTCCTCACGATATTTTTCTTCATTATTGGGATCAGAAATGAAGTTATCCGGAAGAGAACCGGAGTTACCGACATAGCCTGCAGAGTAAGCAAGCTGAAATGGCAGTGGGCTGGCCATGTTTAGGTGGAGCAGACGAGTCCTGTAGTGGATACCGCGTATCGGCAAGCGTAGTGTGGGACGCCCCCCAGCTAGATCCGATGACCTTAAAAATGTGGCTGGGAGAGACTGGATGCGGAAGGCGGACGACAGGGTGTTGTGGCGCAGCCTGGGAGAATCCTATGCCCAGCAGTGGATTGCTATAGACTGAGTTGATTGATTGATTTTTCTTCACCGTTTTGAAAGCAGTGGTGATGAAATAATTTACACAAAGTTAAAGCGCCTGTGAAGGTTGTTACCACTGGGCCAGCACTGCTCCACACCACTGCACCACTGCTCCCTGCATCTACTATATATCTAGCCAGTATTGGGTCACTGCTGGGCAAACCCTCTCACACACATCTGACCTCTGCCATTGCAGGCCAGTCCTTTCGGTAGGAGTCAAGTTCTACCCTCCATCTTCCCTCTTTCATCTTCTTTATTACATTGTTCTTAATGTATTATACATACATATATAAACTCACGCCTTCTTCCCATGGGGGTAGGCAGAAACTATAGAACGCCACTTGCTACGCTCCTTACATACTCCTTTTGCTTCGCCTACGTTCATACATCTAGTCATACACGCACGCCGGTTGCGAGTACTACGCACCTGACCTTTCTGAAGAACATCACCAAATTGGTCACTATATTATGTCCTTCTAGGGCGTCCCCTCCCGGCGTTTCCACTCACCTCTGCTTTATAAATACTGCTGCTGCTTTTTAATTTATTATACACATGTTTTAATGAAAGGTCAGGTTTACCGATAACAGTTTTGAATTGGTTATAAAGTTTAGAAGCTTCTGAAAACTCGTTAAAAAGGTCTGATCGGAAAACTTTAACCCTTCGTGTTAATGTCCCTAAAACTATTAATTGTTAATTGACATGAACTTTTATTAGATGCGGTTTTAGGTACTTAATTATGCCTTGCGTTGTTAATACGGTTAATAGCCCTCTTAACTGCCCGTAAATGTTTATTTCTGAAAATATGCCTCTCAATTTCTGAATGAATGGTCCCGACGAAAGTTTTATAATCACGAAGCTTGGAAAATTGATTGGCGATTACTCGTACAGTTTTTTGTTGGATAAGGCTGTTTCCATCCTCTTAACGTTATCCTGAAAAAAATTGTCTTTCACGGCATTTAAAAGGAGAAAGTGGATAGCCACCTTGATGGGACGGCTTTCTTTTAAAAATTCACTATTTAGTAAGTTTATTCACGTTTTGTTTATTCAGTTGGCTAAATCGTTTTTGGAAAGAAGTAAACATTTATTGTTATTTTAAAAGGACATAGTTCCTGAAATAAATGAAGTTACCTCATTCTCTGCGTTAACACTTCTGTGAGTAAATTAACTGTATTTCAATTAAAATAGCTACCTGAAAAGTAAACGTTTGCCGACTACTTACTTACTGTAATGTAAATATTTTCTAAGTTGGCCTAGTTAATTTAATCGAATTATCGCTTAAAAATAAACTCCGTCGATGAGCAGAATAATCGAATAAGCTTTCAATAAAATTAAAAGCTTTAGAAGAAGTTAAAAGAATTGAAGTTTATTTAGTTTGTAAAAAATACGATGGATATACATCGTATTTACATCGCGTAAACAAGTTCTTTTTGTAGAGAAATAGTTCAGTAAAAATCCTCTAATTAAGGCCCGTATTTATAGAGCGTTACTCAGTACTCAAGCATTACTTAAGACTAGATTCAAGCCATTGGATTGGTGGAAACTAGTCTTAAGTAATGCTTGAGTACTGAGTAACGCTCTATAAATACGGGGCTAAATGTCCAAGTTCAGTATTATCATTATCTTTAATAAATCTATGTATTTTATTACCCCGAATCCGTAAAAAATCAAACCATTTTGTATAGTTATTCCTCTCAACATAAATATTAAGAAACATAAAAAAAACAACATTTTCACTGAAAACTTTTCAAGAAAAATACAAAAGACAACTATATACATACCTTACACCAAACAACTTCACACAACACAACAACCGACCACAAACAACACTTTAGAACCACTGAATAAAAGTTGGAACAACAGTTTGTTTTCAACGCGAACTTTTTGGGCGCGGCTATGGCGGCGCGGGTGATTTGCGCGACTCCTGAAACCGACTGAAGCCTGAAGGCTTTACTGTAAGCTTGTAACGCACGCGCGCACTGATATTAAGTTGGGCAGATGATAGTAGATAGTATTTACGTTCGTTTTTTTTACAGAAGTATGTGGATTAAAGATTGTTTTTAACCGACTTCCAAAAAGGAGAAGGTTATATGTTCGGCTGCGTTTTTTTTTTTAATGTTTGTTCACCGATATCGCCGTCAATTATGGACCAATTTTGAAATTTTTTTTTTTGTTTGAAAGGCTTGAATTCTCTTGAGGTTAAAGTTATTTTTCACTTTGTAGTGTTTTTTTGGAAGTCGGTTTATTTTTACAAAGAGTTTTTTTTAAAGGTATATATATTTTTCGTAGATAGTCTTATGAAGGTAAGAAAAATATTTAATATTTATTCCCTTCAAATATTTTTCTTACCTTCATAAGACTAATATTTTTTTTGTACGATTAAATGAATCAGCGTGTTTCTTCTTGTTTCGAAAGTTTTTGTATAATACCTTTAGGCACCAACATGATTAAGGAAAGATAAACTAGTACGTTAATGAACCCTTCATTAACATAATAATTTATCTTTTCATAAACAAATAATTAGATGTTGTCTCTGATATTTTAAATGTTTTAAAGGTTTTGAATAAATAGTGCTTAGTCTACAATGGAATGAGGTACCTAGATTACATGTATAATATGTATTAAAAGAAAATGCATGCAGAAAACTGGACTACACAGTATATAAAGAATCTCATCGCAAAAGTGGGCCAAGGATACGATTTGGACGCTTTTAACAAATTGTCCAAAGATGGTAATAAATTATGAGATGAGGGGAAACCTTTACCCATTTTTTATTCAAACAACTTTTAATTTATATTTGTTTTGAAACATCATTAATTTTTGCTCTTTTTCTCACTCTGTCATGTTCAGTTCAAATACTGTATTTTCTTTATTTGTTTAATAAAAAAGATTGTTCGAAGAAAATAAAGGTAAATTGTGGTTACGCTTAGTGAAACTATATGAAGCTACTGTAATAGAACACCTTTTGCATTACGAATATTTCTGTATTTATATTATTGCACACTTAGAAACTTGGTACACACGGCTACACATCAATCTATACATTTCCAATATCAGCTGACCTCTCATGGTACGTAGATCTTATACACTGCGAGATCAGCTTATACTGGAAATGTATAGCTTGATGTGTAGCCGTGTGTACCTATATAGCAATATTTAATTATCTATTTAATTTGGTACTTAATATAATATCAGTTGTTTTTTTGTATTTTTCTTAATATAATATCAGACTTTAGACTTCATGAAGAAAACCTTTAGGTTCCGAGGCTCGAAGAGAATTAACTTAGCAACTACACGACGCCTCGAATAATTATCATGGTTCCATCACGGTCTCTTATAAAACCAGCACTTTTACGGTAACTGTCAAATGAGATACTTTTAAACTTCGTGACTAACCCGGATACAAAAATCATTTGAGGCAAATCACACACTTTTAATTTTATATTTAGTATTTAAACCGCTACAAATCTTATTAATATTTGGAAATCATAACATTCGGCCATTAGACAATGTGTGGCCTCCTGGCATACACAACAATCACAAACTTTAAAACCAATCCATTTTTTTTTCCAATCATTTATTTTTATTATCAAGCTAAAGAGGTAATCTATCTTTTTAGTCATACGACATGAGCATAAGGTATCCTCCTATCGTAACTTGAACGTAAAGTTTGTAAAAGTTGTAATAAACCAATTTCCAGGATTGAGGGGCAGGCTGCTGGAGTAACTGTCGTAAATTGTCATCCTGGTAGAGTGGTTGGTGAACTAAGGCTGACCAATTACATTAGTAGTCGGTGGAGGTATTACATTTACTTTGTTTTTATTAGTATTGTTATAGCCCCTGTTACAATGCACATTATGTATCCTTTGTTTATTAATGGTCAGTTATTTTTTTTTTTTGTGTGGGAAATTATCAAATAACTTCTCCCGCTCTGGGCGGAGCGGGAGGGCGTGTCAGACTTTTTCTGACTAAAACCCACCCATGTTCCTTCCGTTGCCTGTGTGCCAGGGCCACGATATCCCTTTCGGACAAACTCGCAACCCTGGCAGGCATTGGCCCTAACGGACCCCGTCAGTTGGTGCTGACATCTCTTTGAGGCGCGCGTGAAACACAATGCGCCGTCGACCCGGGCCTGATCCTTAGTTTCATTTTTACCTGCCTACAGAATTTCAATATTAAGGGGGATGCACTAAGGTAGCCCGCCAAATTCAAATTTCCTTAAGTTTTTTGCAATTTGCGGGGTCAGTAACAGGTTGTATGTTGATCTAAATATGATTCGCGGCCGTAAAAAATATGGTTCTACAGAATTATAATCAGTAGAATTAGCAATACAACTAATTCTCTTCGTAGAATCCATCAATAGTGCTTCGCTTATGATCCACACTTTCATAAATATTATTATAAATGTGAAAGTGACTCTGTCTGTCTGTCTGGTACCTTTTCACGCCTTAACGGCTGATCGGATCTCGATGAAAGACACACAGGTAGACTTGACCTGGGTCATAACCTGGGTCAGGGCATGATACTTTTCATCAGGATACTTTTCATCTTGGTAGTAGAGTACCTACCTAACAACGTTCTCGTGCGAAAATTATCAACCTCCACGCGAGCGATGCCGCAGGCAAAAAGTAGTGAAAATATCAAAATGTAGAAATTAACAATTAACTTTGCTATCATAAATAACATTGGACAATCAATTCAAAATTGAATCTAAGCGTGAAAACATATATTAATATATTTTGTTCAAATCAAAATGTAAATGCGATCAACGTTAAATTATGTCACATTTGACATTATCAATGAACCCTTAAATATTAATTTTGAAGCAAACAATAATAGTTAATGACTGGCGCTTTGGAGATAGTTAACTGTATTTCGAAACAATTTACGGTTAATGATAATTAATGATAGAATTTGCCTAATATTGTAGTAAAATATGGACAGCGTGAAAACTGTATTGTCTGAAAGAAAAGACGGGTTTATTGTCTGCCGTCCAAATAATTATAATTTACGTATTTTATTATAGTCAAGGATTCTCAGAGTAAAGGCTTCTACATACCGGGGCGACTTGTCGCGCGACGCGACACGACACAAATGCACCGCTCGTCCCGCGACACGCGGGGCCTTTGTGCCGTGTCGCGTCGCGCGACAAGTCGCGCTGGTATGTAGAAGCCTTAATTAGGTTAAATCTAAGCCAAGCATGTCCGTGTTAGTGCATTTTTAGGGTTCCGTAGCCAAATGGCGAAAACGGAACCCTTCTAATTTCGTCATGTCCGTCTGCCCGTCCGTCCGGATGACACACAGCCATTGATTTATTAAAATAGAAAGATAGGCCACTCTCTAACATCACGTAAATATTAAATGGACTAGAAACACTGACATGTAAACACACCCCTCCCCTACACAACTACATTTCCCGATGTCGTGCGTCATGTGTTCGACAACCGAAATAGATAGACATATTACGCGGGCTTTATCTGGAACGAGATAGCAATAATGGTCACTATTACGTGCTACACAAACGCCAGATCGATCGTGACTAAGGTCGATTGTGTCCTTTTCCCCTAATTTATGCGGCCCACGTTGAGGAGCGCGTACCATATTTCCTATTTTAATACATCAATGCACACAGCCATTTTACTTCGGCTATGGCACTACGAGCATAACGATATAAGATTTAAAGAAGGTGCATTCTGCGCGCCGCTAATTAATAGTCTAGTAAAATTACATTGGCACTCCCAAAAAATGCAACCAAAAAAATAAAACTAGGTAATTCAATGCACATAATGGTTATGATATGCACGTACAGCTATGTGCGACGAGCACATGTGCGTGAAGTGTGCACGGCAATGGCAGAATTGCAAAAATATCTAAATAATTACGCTTTCAACTTACAAAAAAAAAAATCTTCTAAAATCTTATTAAATTATTATTATGTCATATCTCTTTGTATTTTTCTGTATGTACATAAATAATAAAATAAATAAACAAAAAATGTAAGGTACCCGTACCCTCTACGTGTATGTACAATAAATTTAATTATTTTCAAAAATAGTTAATTCATGACAAATATTCCAGTTTTTATTCTGTTTCTACTCTTTTTACCAAGCTCGATTTTATTGTTGAATCCATTGGAGAAAACCGTTTGAAAATCCGTTCGGTAGTTGTTGTGTTTATCGCGCTCAGACAGACAGACAGACGAGGCTGGACTTTGATTTATTAACCGACTTCCAAAAAGGAGGAGGTTAATGTTCGGCTGTTGTTGTTCGGATGTTTTTTTTTTTTTCTTTATATTTGTTCACCGATATCTCCGTCAATTATAGACCGATTTTTTTTGTTTCAAAGGGTATGCTCCCGAGGTGGTCCCATTGCCACCAAATCAGAATCTGATGAAAGGATCTCATGGAAATCGAGGGCAACCCACGAATTTTATAGGCAAACCTATAGCGATTTGGGTATTTTTTAAAGTAACTCGTGCATTTGCTCCTGAAAATCACCATTTGATGAAGTGGAACTGTTGATGGAGACCACAGATGGCCACCGGAACAACATAATAATAAGTATTTAACGGGTTGCGATTCGATTAGATACTTTAATAAATGTTTGCTAAGCAATTTATGCTCGTCACCATGCATATGGTGAGTGGCAGTTCTCCTGGTTCTTACCAGGAAAACTCCTCAACAATTAATGTTCCAGCATCGGGAAAAGCAATATTTTGAAAAAGGTGATGAGCAGTTGACTTTAGGCTATTGTAACTTGGATAAATTAAAAACTGACCCTCTAAAAAGTGAAAAATAATTAATTATTTTTCGCTTTGTAGTGTTTTTTGGGAAGTCGGTTATTTTTTTTTTTACAAAAAGTTTTTTAATAGTAAGGTTGAAACTTTTGAATCGAAATAAGAATCTTTTTTTTTTTTTTTTTTGGGGTGGGAAATTATCAAATAACTTCTCCCGCTCTGGGCTGAGCGGGAGGGCGTGTCAGACTTTTACTGACTAAAACCCACCCGTGTTCCTTCCGTTGCCTGTGTGCCAGGGCCACGATATCCCTTTCGGACAAACTCGCAACCCTGGCAGGCATTGGCCCTAACGGACCCCGTCAGTTGGTGCTGACATCTCTTTGAGGCGCGCGTGAAACACAACGCGCCGTCGACCCGGGCCTGGTCCTTATCGGACGGCGAGCTACCCATCCCATAAGAATCTTGGGTTGACGATCAGTACTAAGAATTGTCACTTCACAACACGATTTTTAAGACGCTGACAACAGGTAAACCGCTTTCACTGTCAGACTGCATACAAAAGAAAGAGAAGCGCGATGACACAACGCTTGTAAGTTATTGCAAAATATGAAGCAATTATTTATTTACTCAAAAAAGAGTTGAGTAATCGAAAATTAAAAAAACAACCAAGTTCTGCATACAAATAAGACGTTCTTGTTATTAATTAAATACCAACCGTACGTTGATATTTAATACAGATATTTTGTATCGAGATTTCTTTTTTATACATATTTTGGTAACAACCAAGTTCTGAGAAATATGTTCAAGAATAACATTTTTATTTTTTCCGCAACCACTAACTACTCGTATGTAGAGATTTGGCAATTTTATTGTTAATGACAAGCCTACTTTTATCATTTAACTTTTGTCAGTGCCTTAAGTGACGTAATTTGCAACATCCCGTCGAGTCAGCTGATATAATTATGTTATAATAATATGCAAAGCCCAAAAATACGTAGAAAAGACGTAGGTAAAATATTGAGATTACTAGAAAATGGTGGCACATACAAAGACAATAAATCCGTCTTCTGTTAGCTCCTGGCGGCCACTAAGATGGTTCGGACGATCACGGTCATCAAAGCAAGTGTGTGAAAGATATCGCGAATATGCGTTTGAGTGGAAGTGCGGAGTCTCCTAACACAGGCGTCATCATGCTTAAAAGGAGGCTCCAATCACAACTAAATCAAACGATTGGTAAAGAAATAAACAATTTGTATTTGTATTTTTTTATTTTTGAGTGTACGAGTACGTCAAAACGACATGTTAATGCCTAAGTTATTTACCTGTCCAAGTGTCTACGGAATTGGTTGTTGTTGCAGCCTATAAGAATCTTCGGTTGACGGTCAGTACTAAGAATTGTCACTTCACAACACGATTTTTAAGACGCTGACAACAGGTAAACCGCTTTCACTGTCAGACTGCATACAAAAGAAAGAGAAGCGGTAACAACACACGCCTACACATCAAGCTATAAATTTCCAGTATATGCTGACCTCTCATTGTATGGAAATCCTATACAATGCGAGATCTGCTTATAAAGTAAAAGTATAGCTTGATGTGTAGCCGTGTGTACGTACAGCTTTCTTACATTTTATTAAATATGAGGTACCTAGTTTTTTTGGAACTATGTTCTTTATCGCGGCTTGCGGTATGAGTTCTGGTAGAAATCGTCACATAACGAAAAAGCACTATGCGACTTCATTGGACTCTCTCTCAAATGTGTGAATTTGGTCGAAATGAAAACCCAAGCGCGGCTCCAAAAATTTTAAAACTTTTCGTAGATAACCTCAATATTGAACTGAACTTCGTTCCTTGGTGGCCTTTTTGTTTTGGCGCTCGCGGGAGGGCGTGTCAGACTTTTACTGACTAAAACCCACCCGTATTCCTTCATTTGCCTGTGTGCCAGGGCCACAATATCCCTTTCGGACAAACTCGCAACCCAGGCAGGCATTGGCCCTAGCGGACTCCGTCAGTTGGTGCAGACAACTCTTTGAGGCGCGCGTGGAATACGACGCGCCGTCGACCCGGGCCTGGTCCTTATCGGATGGTGAGCTACCCATCGCTCACCGTCCGCAGGCCCGCGCCTACGGTGGCCGAAAATCGGCTTGCGACTCCCGACGCCCGGGGCGTCTCCTGCGGCGACTAGGGGCGCGAGGGCGCGAACCTTGCCTCTCCCTCACGCGTTCCGCCTCCTCCTTCACAAGCATTACTAATTCGCAGAAGCAGGTGACGGCCTCCCATGCACTCTCGCTCCGAACCATGGCCTGAACCAGGGCCGGGGAGATCGCCGCCGCCGATCGCCTCCGTGAGGACACGGCGGTGCTCCGCCCAAGCTGGGCAGACCTCCACCGTATGCTCCACCGTGTCCTCCGGGCGATCCACACAGTGGTGACACCCAGGCGTTTCCTCCCGCTTTATCCTGAACAGGAACCTCCCGAAACAACCATGTCCGGTGAGGACCTGCGTCAGGCGGAAGGTGAGGACGCCGTGACACCTCTCTAGCCACTCCTCAAAGATTGGACTTATCGCCACAATTGTGGCGTGCCCAGCGCTGGGTTGCGACAATCGCACTCTCCATGCCGCCATAAGATCCCGCCGGAGCTCTGTCCGCTGTGCCGTGATTTCTAGCGGCAGCGGAGTTTCACCCCGGCGTTTCGCCTCCTCGCGCCACTCCCAGACGTGCGCGAGGACTTTTGCCTCTAGATCCCATGGCGGTAGTCCGGCAAGGAGGCTCGCCGCCTCACGGGAGACCGTGCGGTATCCTCGGACCAGCCTGATGGCCATGACCCTTTGGGACGCGTTCAATCGCTGGGCTGGTCGCAGCCTTATAGAACGCGCCCACACCGGTGCCCCGTAAAGGGCCATGGACCGCACGACCCCCGCGTAGAGCCTCCGGCATGATGAGGTGGCCTGACCGCACATGAAGTTTTCTATACTAGACTTAGAGTTTAGTTATAAAGAACATCGAATTTTACAACAGTCCAACTGGGAAAAATCCTAACTAATATTATGTTAAACCAATCGAGATACTTACGTCGGTAAATTCCCAGGATCCATTTGATTACTCTAGCCTGGCAGTAATTTAAATTAGTTAGGGATACGAAATGAAGTGAGAACAGTGCCTTTGCTTACTAGGTAATTGATACTTATTTATTTACTTTTGATCACCGAATCTGTCTTTTGGAGTAATTTCAAAATCAAAATCAAACATATTTTTATTTCACATAAGCCTACATGGGCACTTATGAAACGTCAGAAGCTAGGTGCACGGTTCCAATTGGTCGTTTCCTATGGAGAAGAGCCGGCAAGAAACTCCACGGTTAATCTTTTAAAAAAAAATGGCTTTTACAATATTTTCAAAGTATGAGAGGACAGGAGGACACATTTCATTTTACTATTAGGTACCAAGTTCGTGATTGATGTTCTTTAATGAGCTTTCGAGGGCTTCTCGTTGCAGTTGATAATGGGCATTTTTTTTAAATAATAGATTATTTACTAAGGGGATAAAGCAGCGTCTTTTGTCACGGGCGCTATATTGAATCCCGCACGTTACGAAGGATTCTAAGGCCTGAATTAACTCAGGGAGTTAAGACTATAATTCAATCAAGCAAACGATCAGCTGCGGTTACCGCCACAGATGTGTACAAATAGCGGTTGGCCGAGTCTAATATGCGGGTCCTGCCGGTTTGCCGAAAAGATTTTGACAAATTTTAGCAACCTTTTTTTGTACCAATGCAATATTTGGAATGGTTATAGTACGCACATTTTCATGTGGTCAAATTTTTACTTGGCAGAATATTACCAAGGATAATGTCATTAAGGCATTTGGTCTTTAATCAAATGATTTATTACAGCAAACAATCTTTAGACAATAAAGTATCTTAACATAAACTTGAATTTGTCTGAAACAAGTTAAATTGATGGTTACCTAGATACTATTAGGTAATTTATGGAACCAGTTAGAGTAGGATATTTTTTTTTTCAATGGTTAGGTTAGGTTAAAACTGTGACCTCCTACGGCCCTCCAGAAACGCCTAGATTATGTAAAATTTGTTATTCCAACTGAAATATTTGACTACATAAAAATTCGTTAAAGTACTAGTTGGCAAACAAGTTATTGTTTAAACGTTCACTTGCCAAACTTTAGGTTTGCGTTACAATTATTTGTGAAGAGATATTTTTGCTAAGTAATAATTTGGCAAATGAAATTATGCGGAGAATTGTTTGGGAAGTGATAATTAATCGTCAATTTCTTTTCAATGAAACAAGGGTAACCCCTAATATGCACATTATTAAATAATTTTGAACTTGACCATACACAAAAAACCATTGTCAATACTGTTATAATTATTTTTGTTTTAATCTATTTAATTAATATACTGTTACAATTGAGATTTTGTCCCTCTAGTTGAAAGAACAAAAGCTTTGATGTAATGGTGGGTTAGTATCTGCACACAAAGAAACTACAAAATGTATCAAACAATAAATATATTTATAACAAATATAATTTGCCTAACTTAGAGTCGTGGGGGGTTGGTGATAAACCGAGTACTGTTCCGTGTAGTAGTTTAATTAGATTAAATATTAAAGAATAAATCTGATTTATAAAGTATGACCTTCCAGTTAATTTAAGTGTTACAACTAATAAATGGGCGCCAGGGACTTTGGGGGTCCCGGATCCCGGAGCCGACGAAGAGGTCCAATATCCTTTCTGATGAACGTAAGTGTCGCACCCGGAGTCCTTAATTTAAATTTTGTGTAAGACCGGTTTCCGATTTCGAAACCAGCCAGGTATTAAACCGGTTACTTAAATATTAACCATAGGTAAAAAAAATAGTGAAGAAGAAAAAAAAACCGTCCCGCCAGTGCAATCGCTAGGCGGACTCTGCCAGCCGCACAGTCATCTCCGCAGGAGGTTTCGAGCTGCTCGAGGAACGGGTCTCGCGTCCAGGCTTCGGACGCTTCGCCAAATCCTGGCGGCGAGACGAATCTCTCGAGGTGCCTCTCGGTTGGTTATGTGTGATGGTACTTGACTGCCAGATCTTCGACTGGCTAGAGAACTATCGGCAATGCGCTGCTTGGGAATCCTTTTAAGACATGAAGTAAGATTTGTGGTATCACTATAGCGTGTTCCTTGGTAAATTTGCTCTCGCATTCCACAACAATACGACACTGACAACAAACCGGAAATATACTGACCAAGTGACCACATAAGAAAAACTCATCTACGTTAGGTATTCCCAACAAGAACACTAATGATAAATATTACACCAAGACATTCGACTCTTGAAAATCACTAACAACTCTCCAACCTGTAGTGTAACGCCAAAACAATAACCTATTATACTCGTAACAATAACGAGTTATTTACAATCGGTAATATCGAAATTTGGTGATTGAAATCAATAACGGGGTAATTATCCTAAAACATGAATTCGGCAAGTACTAAATGTGTCTCTTACAACACCGTGCCACAGATAAAATATGGATTGAGTTTACATCGATCTTTCTAGAAGATCTCGTATCCATATTGAAAAAAATATTTTACTTCCGCTTTGGACTAAATAGTTTTAAATGTTTAGTATGATTTTTTTACCAAAAGCTGAAAATTATTAAGGATTGGTAAACAAAGTAGATAAAATTAACTAATATCGATTAAAACTACAACTTTGACTCAGTTGCCATCAGGTGTCGCAACCGTCGCTTCCAGCTGTCAAATGTGACGTTCACTATAAGACAATTGAAATGTAAACACTGAAAACTGAATTAAAAGATTTGTATCTACTTTATTGTGTAAACCTGTAATACAAGTGAATTATCGTCAGAAAATGTTACCAAAGAGTCTAGTGATGGAATACAGTTGAAGGAATGAATCCTTCTATCAATTTCAGGCTAAAGTCCATTGTACAAACTACAATGAAACATTTTAGTTGGAAGCATCATATTCTACTACGTATAATTTCAGGTAAACGCTTCTATGATTGGGTCGTAGCTGTGATATACCAACCAGTGGTGTAGGTACAAGAAATGCAACGTAACAATACATTACTGTTACATAATATTCCTATAATAGTATCGCTATTAAATTCCGTAATTTCATTCTTTGGTTCGTCAACATCAACTAAAACCTATGAAGTGCCATCAAATTAATACTTTACATTATGTGTATATTTAGATAATTTTAAAGGTACTGGTACAAAACTTACCAAACAAACGGCGAGTCAGCCTCAGATTTGTAATGATATTGCTTAAAAATATATTGTGTTTGTTTTAGGTATAATTACAGAAGGTCAAGGTCAAAGGACCATGTTCAACACGGATCACGAAGCTTTTGCAGCGAATTAATTATCTTCTCGCGTGCAAAGGTTAAAACAAACAGAGCTGTAATTTAGGTTAAATATTGGGGTTTTTTATTTTGGGTAAGGTTAGTAATTAGTATCGAAACAGCAGCATGTGTTTTTGCTGATTTATGTATGATAGGATTCCGTTATGGCTGTAGGAAATGAGTAGGAAGCTTTATTTTTGTCTGTGTGTATCTAAACGGTAGCGAGTGGGATGCTTTATTGATTTGATTTTTGGAATAGTTGGTGAATTCGTTTATTTTTTTTTTGCAAAATGAAGATGAGCCAAGACGGTTGTGTTTTTTACTTCACCTTTATGTATTTTAAATAATAATATTGTTTTTAAGCAAGTTAGAATTTTATTTGTCCTACCCTTCCCACAATTTTTTGATTCTACGAGCGTTAATAATAGTTCCTATAGTCAGTGGCTGGTTAACTGTTTATCAATTAGTATCGTTAAGTTCTACCATTGAGCATGAGGTCCTGGTCCTGGGCTCCTGGCCCTGCAGTCTCGACATAGATAGCGATCGCTTTACTATCGAATTCGATCGCAAAGTCCTAATGGGATCTCTAGACAGTCAAGGTTGCTTAATAAGCACGAAAAAATCACAATCTTGTCAAGTATTTTTGACCATCTAGTTCTAGAGACTCCATTAGGACTTTGTGACCGAATTCGGTCGTAAAGCGATCGCTATGTATGTCGGGACTGCAGGGCCTAGGTTCTATTCCCAGATCGGGCACAGTGTTATTGGGTTTTTCCATCAGGCATTTCTCAGTAGCAGCCCAGAGTCTCGATTTGCGTCCTGTTGATGCCAATAGGCTTGCCCCCTGTTACATTCGACTTAAACATAAATAGGCAAAAAACGGGTGTTGGTGTACCTCTGCCTAAACTTTTGATATTACCGGCGTGAATTAATGTATAAATTGTGTCTCAGTTACAAATATATGTAAATAGAGGCACATTTCAATCTTATCTCTACAGTCGGCCAAGCAGTTCACCTTCCACCTTTTTGCAAAACCAACAACTTTAAAATAACCTAGTATTTAGGTAGGACTGGTTTAGTTTACGTTTTATTGGAAAATATACAACATTAGTTTTTGTTTATACTAAACCTCTTAAGGGGTCATTGTATTCATCATTATGAACAACTTTTACTATGGGACCAAAGTTGAAATCGCGAAAAAAATATCAGCTGTTCCCTACACGTATTGTAGAAGATCCTTGTATTTATTTATTTATGCATTTATTAAACATTTTGTAGACATAACAGGTCACCCCAAGGCGTCTACAATTAAGTTACATTTTCGTAATATATACGTTCAGTTACAGTTACAATGTCATGGTTTAACTTCTATGGCAGTGCGTGAGGTAAACATTTGCCGCAGATATAATTTTGTTCAGTCTATCAATAAATAGGCTAATCTTGAAGCTAGTATGATCGAGTTGAGGAGCGTAAGAGTATGTCGAGAGTTGCATTTCTAGTGGCGCGTGTGCGGGAACCAGCCACTGCCAGCAAGAGAATACTTATTTCGTAAAGTACCTATTAATTATTGTGAATTTGAGGACTATGTGGGTCATTTTTGTTCTTTCTCGTTTAGTTTTAATGATGGTCTGGCAGTTTGAGTACTTTGTGCGGCCTAACCGAATGTCCTTTCTTTAATCGTTGAGTCAAACACGATAACTGACAAATGCTTGCACTGACTGGACAGTCCAAGAAAATCTGTATGGGTCTTTCCTCAGAAGTCCAATTCAGACACTAATCTACATGGTCCTGACATGATCTGACCAAGATTATGTTTAGTCTTTAAAAGAGACCGACCTCGGAGTTTGTTCGGTCTTTCTTCTCAGAGAAGTCGGATCGGAGACACACCTCATCTAGTTTTTAAAATATGATTGACCTGTAAAAGTGTATGTACAAACCATATACTGAAATCATTTATCGTTACAGTTTACATTACACGTTACATTTGAAATTTGCAGCATCAAAGAATAGGACACTGACAAAAATCTAGCTTAAATAAAGTTTACAATGCTTAAAGAAATAAAAGGTTCTGAAACCGCAAAATTATTAATCAAGAACAAATTTAAAAAGTTACTCATAACGTAAGTAATTAATATTTTAACGCACATTAAAAAGTTTATAACAATCTTTGCAATTCAACTTTGAAAAATCCTACAAAAAGTGGCTTGAAAATGTTCAAGTGGGGCCTCGAAAAAGTCTGGTCATGAATATACAGAAAGATGGATACGGTAAGCTACAGTGTTCCTACTTTTCTTCAGGTCTTGTGGACTTTTCAAAGATTAGAGACCAATGATGTATTACCTTGCGCTCAATAATGGCAAAAGTAAAAGAAAGGCAATTGCCCGACTTTTAATTAGTCGCGCGCCATCCAGTGTCGTGGCTACATGTCACAATCACTCGTAATTCTCAGCAGTTATTTGTGAAGAAAATGCCTTCCGTGTCTATACACGATGTACAAATTACACTATTACTGTGGGAGTACGTACAGAAAAACGTCTCGTTTCATGCGTAAGTACTTACTGTATTTTTTTATTATAACAAATCGTTTTTTGTTTTGTACTTGTATAGCCATTTTTCCTGACTGCTGCGACCGACGCGACGCGTATGCGCCAATGAACATGCAGCAGCTAGTGACGTAACTAAATATGTATGTTCATCCCTTTCTAACAACAGTTATCGGCATAGGTCTTTCCTTTTCTTGTATGTAGCGACATTCATGGCTCACGCTGTTTTTGAGTGCATTATTGTTCGTGTATGACGCGTGTATTTATAATACGTCATTGTTAGAGACTACTTTAAAAACACGGGAGTTTTTTTTGCGTTTTAACATTTTAATTTTTTTTAATACCATTCTGTCTCGCTGTTTGGTTAAGACGCTGACAACAGGTAAACCGCTGTCACTGTTAGACTGCATACAAAAGAAAGAGAAGCGCGATGACACAATGCTTGTAATTTATTGCAAAATATGAAGCAATTATTTATTTACTCAAAAATGAGTTGAGTAATCGAAAATAAAAAACAAAGTTCTGCATACAGATAAGACGTTCTTGTTATTAATTAAATACCAACCGTACGTTGATATTTAATACAGATATTTTGGATTGAAACTCATAGTAAAGGGTTAGTTTACCGTTAATTTGTATCAAGTATTTTTTGTCTAAACGTGTTTTGGTAACAACCAAGTTCTGAGATATATGTTCAAGAATAACATATATTTTTTTCCGCTACCACAAACTACAAAGCAAATAGTTTATTTAAGACAAGCCTACTTTTATCATTTGCCTCTTGTCAGCGGTGTCTTTATCTTAATTGTTCTGCCAGTTTCTATATTAAACATAATTATTTTTAAACAATTATGAAGTTCATCATCTGCCTGCCTTTCCCAACTATATTGGGATCGGCTTCCAGTCTATCCAGCTGAATACCAATAGTATAGTATTATTATCTATCAGAAGCAGGTTTATTAAAAAATATATAACACGCACAAACAATCAACTGTATTTATTATTTTTAACAAGCACAACTTAATATAGAAAAACCTAGCAAACTAATAGAATTGACGAGAAATTAGCTAATCACTTGGCACCGAGGAAACACAATACTGAGGCGGAGAGACGTCCGTCGCCGTCGGCTGTCGATCCTAAAGAGAGCGACGAGAGCGTGTGCTCCTCGCGGTCTGCAGTTGCCGTGAATTATCCCCACTCTTAATATAGCTGTCTTGGCCAAGCCTCTCGTTCCCTCCAACTTCTTTGTTCTTCTAACAGTATACAATTATGCAGATATAGCATGAAAATAATCCTACGAGTTTTTCACGACATTAAGTTACTAAGTACTTATTACAAAAATGCACAAAATTCAAGATCGAGCGAAAAACTTCAGCATTTACTCACCTCCGGTAGCTTACACCATCTATAATTTTCTACATTTGTGGCTCATACTCATACTTTTACCGAGCCCCTTAATTACAATGAAATTTGCATACTTCAGAAGTTTCTTAATTTCATAAATATATTCATGGTGATGTCTTTTTATTAAATTATTATGACCAACTCACGCAATTTAGTACCGTTATCATGTGCTTGGGTTACCTGTGATTTATAGTCGCGTTGTGGAATGTCAAAAGGTGGGCAATATTTTTATTCAGTGTAATTTTTAATAAGGAAAGGAGAGGTCAAAAGTGGTGTAATATTCCGAAGATTTTTAAACGCTAATATGATGTACCTTATTAGAAAGCTTATTTATTATGCTACTCGATTATAGTTAAATCTGATTTTTTCAGGCGCCCGTTTTTGTAAAAAAGTGAAAAATGTTTGAGGACAAACAAAACTCACATTTTCTTTATTTATTCATTTCTATGCAATATAATTATTTTAAATGTGGCTATAGTTGCCGTTTCAATTAAATTGAGATTTATTATAATTTTAGCTGCAGCTCCATGAAATTGAGGCAAAAAACATTGATTATCATGACAATGCAATATCAAAACGCATCGAAAAAAGGTCAAATCTGTTAATGTAAAGCCGTCTGACCCGAGTCGTGCTGACTGACACTGTCACTATCATTGTCACGTCATTTGCCACAGGGCTGCCATACCTAAAATTTAAATAATGTTTGTAGTTAGTGATGCCAGCATTTTATTTTTCACCCCTTGTTTAAAAAAAAACGGGTGGCTGTAAAAAAAAATGCTGAAAGACACCAAAATAATTACCCGCTTTCAGCCTATAAGCTCAGAAGGCTGTTTAAATTTTCAATTATTTTAGTACCAAGCCCCATACATTTTGTGAACGTCTCCTTTAGTCATAATTTAGAAAAGACAGGTAATATTATGATGACCGGTGGCCTTTCATTTGATGATGATTTGAAATGATGAAATTAAATTATTTTATTTTCTGTTAGTAGGTTTGTACAAACACTTTTACACGTCAACGATATTTTTAAAACTATAGATAAAGTCGGTGTTTCCTATCTGACTACTCTGAGAAGAAAGGCCAAACTCAGAGGTCACAGTCGCTTTTAAAGTCCAGACATAATCTTGGTTAAGAACATGTTAGATTGGTGTCTGAAATAGTTTTTTGAGAAAAGAGCCACACACATTAAGTGGACCTGACCAGTCAATACGCATTTGTGTCAGTCATCGTGCAGCCCAACTTAGAACTTAAGGAGCTCAATGATTCAACGAACAATACCAACGAAAGAACATTTGGTTAGGCCGCATAAATTACTCAAACCTCCAGACCAAGATTAAAACTAACTAAGAGAAAAAAACAAAAAATAAAAAGCAATACAATGATCCACATAGTCTTCACTATTAAAAAAATGTGTAACGTTTTAATATAATATGTTACTACTTTAACAAATACATTGCGCAATTATCAGTTTTTATTGCAATCTACGTTATTTAGGTACAACAGGGCCAGCAGGTCCTACCCGAAACTGTAAAATTTTCCCAATCTACCTTGAACCTTAAGCTGTAGAGATAAAGTTTAAAATCTATTAAAGAAAATTGACAGATTGTAGTAGCTTGATGTGCTGGCGTCTGTACATTTATTTGGAAATATTCAATTTATGAGACTGGATAAAAGTTTTGGATAGGTATTTAATATGCTTTATTACGAGTACATTCAGAGAACGTAATAGCCAACGAATTAGAACTGTTTTTCCAAGCTGCCAAAACCGAGAAATTTGTATAAATTTATTCTTACTTGGATATTATTAATATTATTATAGTGCTGTAATGATGTGTGTTTGTGCATAAGACGAAGATATATGTGACCTTGAGTGGTTAGCTTGCGTGTTCTGTACTGAGCTCACGCAACGCGTCGTAAGTTCAGCCAGTAATAGGACTCGCCCACCAAGGAGCGCTGTCGCCAATTTGAAGCATTATTAATTTATCATACAGAAAACAAAAGGTATTTTAATAAAACGCGTATACTAAAAGATCAATAATTAATTTATCTTTAAATTTGTGAAAGTTTCAGAAAAATACGCTTGGTAGATTTTGCGCTATTCTCAGATTTAAATATCCGCGTTAGACATAACTTTACACATTCATTTCACTATGTAATATAAACATAATCGAAAATATTCACATATTTAGTTATTGAAAAAATGCTCTAATATAAAAGATGTTTTTTTTAAATCATTAACAGATTTCCGGCCACCGTAGGCGCGGGCCTGCGGACGGTGAGCGATGGATAGCTCACCGTCTGATAAGGACCAGGCCCGGGTCGATGGCGCGTCGTATGCCACGCGCGCCTTAAAGAGTTGTCAGCACCAACTGACGGGGTCCGCTAGGGCCAATGCCTGCCAGGGTTGCGAGTTTGTCCGAAAGGGATATCGTGGCCCTGGCACACAGGCAAATGAAGGAATACGGGTGGGTTTTAGTCAGTAAAAGTCTGACACGCCCTCCCGCTCCGCCCAGAGCGGGAGAAGTTATAAAAAAAAAGGTATAGAAAGGTTTCTACCGTCCTAAGCATGGCGATGTTAAGGAAACATTTTTGTATCATCGGACTTTATGATTTACTAAGTCACAGTTTTATCTGTTTAAATCTAAGAATAACCTACTTACTACCCTGAGTGCAAGTCAAGGCAACAGAGGATTTATGTCATGTGAATGGGAAGCGTGCAACACTATACATACAATGGACCATGTAATGTGAAAATGTAGTTCCCCAAAGGATTGGGGTCAGACGTTGTTGCTCTGGACCAGAAACTCGCCAACATGGATGGACGTAAATCTACATTTGCCTTGAATTATAGCAGTGGAGTTACTGTGTAAAAATTTGGTCGGGATGGTACTGTATTGGTCAGGAATGCAATGTTGCTGTGTCCCGGTGTGGAGCATATGGATGCACGTGAAATTACACATACCTACTTTATTGCAGATATTTTAAAGAATAGAATATTCTGACTTATTTCAGATACCACTGAATTAAGTCACAATATTTTATTCTTTAACTTTCAGGCACTTTTAATACGAGTATGTTTATGTGCGGACGGTGGACAATGCTGTAGATAGAATTTGACATCTAAGCTAAAAACATGATCAGTCTATTTGAAGATAGTGAAAAAGAATATGTATATTGTATAAAATATGTGTATGTGTTTTGTCATAAAATGCTAGTACAAATTGACATGACATAATTTATCATGTCTTGTCACAAACGTCTTGGGCAGCCCGTGCTCGGCCCGCTGAAGTGGCAGAAGTTTTTTTGGTTTATCAAGAAAATTATTATATTACTTATCATAACATCACGTCTGTAATTCCCCGAAGGGTTAGACTGAGGTGTACCTTACTATGGACACCTACATTTCACCAGTTATGTGTTTCAGAATTAATTCAGACTCCGGGCTACTGCTGACAAATTTCTGATGGAAAAACCCAATAACACGTTAACTACAGGTACCTTTTTAGGGTTCCGTACCAAAATGGTAAAAAGGAACCCTTATGGTGAGACTAAGTCTGTCTGTCTGTCTGTCTGTCACACCTGGATATCTCATGAACTACTAATGCTATCAACTTGAAATTTAGAATAGTTTTAGATGACATTTGCCCAACTATTTTGAAAAAAAAGAAAGAAATTAAAAAAATATATCTTTTTTGCAAAAAGGGCTCAAAGGGGGTCTTAAAATTTTGAAGTGGGACTACTAGGGCATGTGGGGTATGTCATCAAAGAATGCAGTTTGCACATTCTCAACATTTTTTTTTAGTCAGCATATTTTCCGACTTTTGATGAAAAATTTAAAAAAATACCGTTCATATAAGCTAGGCTAATTTTACCCTTATCTCCGAAGTTTGCATAGATAAAAATCTGAAATTATTCTACGTGATAGAAGTTTATGTAAAGATTACAGGAAAAATAAAGAGATGTCTCTAAATAGCACAGTTTTTCAGATATCATCAACATCATATATACGTACGGAACTCTCGGTGCGCGAGTCCGACTCTCTCTTGATCGGTTTTTTTTTTTGGGTGGGAAATTATCAATTAACTGGTGTATTCCCGTTCGTCCCACTGACTTCGTCCCCGTAGTGGGACGATCGGGAATTTACAAAAATAATATTAAATTTGTTCCCGATCGTCCCATTCATGATTTTAGGGGGACAAACGGGAATATGTTCTTAGATTAGCGCCATTCGTCCACCTAAATCATTTTGTGCGTATTGTTTAGTCGTTGTTTCGTAGTTTACTTTCAAAGGAGATGTTTGATTTTGGGCTACAACTATGTACGCTACATAGATAAGTAGGAAAAAAATAGGGGAACTTCATAAAAATACTAACAAATTAATTTAAAGAATGGTACAAGCGTACAAAAATGATCATTTAAATAAAAAAACTTTTACTAGATTATACAGCGACATTTACATAGTGTAAATGGCGCTAGCCAAGGCTCCATACATTTCTGGAACATCTCCTTTGTCGGGATATTTATTATATGGCTCTGGTGGGATGCTCCGGCGATGCCGCTAGTTAACAAAAGAGTGCCGATAACATTGTGTTATTTTCGTAAACCCTATCCCCCTTATTACAAAACAAGATTTATATTTGACATGGCTTAAACCATGGAGCCAGTTTTTGTAATAAGAACGTAACAGTGATTGAAATACCGTTCTTTTTACAAAACTGAAAAATGTGTTCGGTACTAAGTTGTCAGTTTTGTGTTTAGGAACTTTACCATAGTCTGAATAAAGCTCGAAATTCAATAATGGCTCCATGTTTTAAACCTGGGTCTGAAGATAAACCTTGTTTTGTAATAAGAGGGTATTGGTTTACTCAACATTCTCTCCCAGTACCCTTAAATTAGACCGGTCGGGTTAGTGTTGACAAAACAATGAAACTGCACGGGTGTTAGTGTAATAATATAAAGGTTCTACACGAATTCTGTGGAAAACTATTGATGTAAGTACATTTTTGTTACAAATATCATTAGATAGCCTACATAGTTAATACTATTTTGTCTCATGTCTTATTAATTTATTCTAATACCATTTTTGTATTCTATTTTATTATACACAGTTGCATTTTAAGAATTACTCGTTTTGCGAATTAGGCATTTTAAGAATTAGTCCTTTTGCGAATTGGCCATTTTGAGAATTAGTACTTTTGCGACTCTGTTGCCATTTTGAGAATTAGTCCTTTTGCGCCTAAACCAATACTAAGTGTGTAATTATTGACTTCTGTTTTTTAGAGCTCAACAATGTCACAAGAAGCGCATCTTGGTCCCTCTAGTAGTACAGGAAGCTGTTTACAATATATACAAAGAAAAGATGGAATCGTGCTTCTTCGTGCTGGATATCAATTTTTGAGGAAAAGGCCATCTTAGAAGGAAGAATAAGTGCGGGGGGACCTTAACTGTAAAAGTAAGTTCTTTTTTTTACTTCTATTTTTCATTAAAAATCAGGAAATGGATAAATAAATTATGCACGTTTATTGCAGAAACTACACACACTGTATCCTGTACACCGGACTTCAATAGAAACATAATAGATATCCGTATTGATGAATGCAAGAAGAAAATAACTTCTGATGATGTATCTTGCGTACGAACCACCTTTAATTCAACAATTTCGAAAATTTTGGACGAAAGACTAGATATGGTAACTTTACCTAAAGATATTCCCAAATTTGCAAACATTAAAGCTCTTTGTATCGCCATCGAAATCGAACGAATAATGTTAGTAAAATCATTTTCAATGACGTTAAAACGGTTGAGATTCCTCAAAAATTTCAATCTTTTTGTTAGCAGATTACTGTCACGATAACACACGAATACTCATTTTTTGTTCCCAAGAAGCTAGAGAAAAATTAATAGTTTAAAAAAATATATTTGGTGACGGTACCTTTAGGAGTTGTCCATCTCCGTTCCAACAACTTTACACGATTCATGGTGATTTAGGAAGTGATAATCAAAGCACAGCGTTGATGCCATTATTGTACGCTTTAATGTCAAATCGTAAAAAGAAACATACGAGATACTTTTCAAACTCGTTAAATCTCAAATCAACGATTGGAATCCTACAGCATTTACCAGTGATTTTGAAGTAGCAGCTATGTCTGCTATGCGTACAATTTTTCCAGAAATAAGTATACACGGTTGTTATTATCATTTTAATAACGCTGTTTGGAGGAAAGGCCGTGAATTAAACCTAACAAAAAATAAAATTTTAAGACGTCAAGTAGCCCTAAGTGCGGTGCTTCCATTATTACCCGAGGACCGTATTTTTGAAGGCTGGTTTTATGTCGCTAGCGAAAGCCCCGATGATAGCCAAAGTGAAAAATTTCGGCAATACATGCTGTCGCAGTGGCTTCAACCAAATTTCGTAAAAGTGTGGTGCAGTTTTGGTAAACGACACCGTACCAATAACTTTGCCGAAGGGTGGCATTTTAAATTAAATAGTGCTATAGGCAAAAAAAAAACAAATATTTTAAAATTGCTTTCGGTGTTACATCAAGACTCCAACTTATACAGCGTGAAAATAAAACAAAGTCCAAAACGGCGTAAGCTACATTCAATGTTGACAGACCAATATGTTATGAATTGCCAAATGCAACTTCTAAATTCAGAAATAACCATAGGACATTTTCTAGAAAAACTTACGTAAATATTAATCATAAGCAAAGTGCTCGATGGTTGTACGTTGATTTAATCTTTGTGTGCAATAATTATTATCGCCTTATTTTTTATTTTATGGTCTCAACTACTTTCTTAAATCCATGTAAATTTTTTATTACTGTTACTCTTTATGATGTTTTATATTCTTCTTGATTTTGTGATATTTTGGGTATTTTTATTATGATTTTGTTATAGTTTATTGTTTATTGACGCTATTTATGTGTAAAATTAACGAGTTCACTGTCCTGCTCACTTATATAATGTTTAACGCAAAAATGTGCCACTGTATACCTACATAAGCAAACTGTGTGACTTTGTAATAATTAGGACGTTTTCTTTTTTCAAAAAGAAGCTGATTTAAGAAGCTGACTGTTTTTTTAATCATATTTTTTAGTTTCGCAGTTTCTCAGGCTCTGGGCTGAGTGGAAGGGCGTGTCAGACTTTTACTGACTAAAACCCACCCGTGTTCCTTCCGTTGCCTGTGTGCCAGGGCCACGATATCCCTTTCAGACAAACTCGCATCCCTGGCAGGAACTACAGGTACCTACGTGATAGTTTATTGCATGTTATGTTAAATGATACATATAGTTTGTCTGATTTCAGGAACGTGCAAATTATTATACTTATCTTGTTTCATGGTTGTAATAAGGTGAATGATCATGGACATTAGATAGACAGGCAATGCTGTCGAATTGCCTGCGCTTCAAACAATATCTATCCATTGGAAACAGTGGCAATTGTGTATTTTACGATTACAGCCATGTTAGCTTACGCATTAAAGAAACAAAAAAGAAAAGAAAGATAAATCGTTTATTAGTTTATTCTTTACTTTCCTCAGAGTATTAACCTCAATAATGCAACGATTCTATAGTGTCCCACGCCATTCATTTGACCGGTCCATGATTAAGCTTATATTTAAAAAATGGCAGAATTAAAAGGTGGATTTTAGAGACGAAACAGTATGGGTACCATACCTTCTGCGGACGATAAGGACCAGGCCCGGGTCGACGGCGCGTTGTGTTTCACGCGCGCCTCTAAGATATGTCAGCATGAATTGACGGGGTCCATTAGAGCCAATGCCATGGGATATCGTGGCTCTGGCACACAGGCAAATGAAGGAACACGGGTGGGTTTTAGTCAGTAAAAGTCTGACACGCCCTCCCGCTCCGTCCAGAGCGGGAGAATTAAAAAAAAACCGGCCAAGTGCGTGTCGGACCACGCACAATGAAGGGTTCTGTAGTGGGGATTCATTATCCTAAGAACAAACTTAACATTGTAGTTGAAAAACATGTTTCCTGATACATTTTAACTGCAAATTTAAGTTTGTACGCACACTATTGAGAGATTTACCATGTTATTTTAAGATCATAGACTTCTCATAGATTTTCCTGTAATCTATAAGTAAAGAACTATTTTCTGTATTTTTTTCAAAGTTTCAGGCTCAGTAGTTTCGGAGATAAGGGGGGGGGGGGGGATGGTAAATTTTCATATATTTTCGAAAATTATTTTCAAAAGTTTTTATTTTAAAATTATAAAAAAAAAATATCTGTAATCCTTACTACAAACCCTTTCATTTGATATGTCACACGGTATAGTTTGCAAAACTTTTTTTTTTAATTTTCTAATTTGCCCCCCAAAAGTGACCCCATGTTCAAAATTCATTTATTTACGTTACACGTCCGTGTTTAGGTCGCAGAAATCCACATGTTTACCAAATTTCGACTTAATAGGTCCAGTAGATTCGGAGCAAATCGGCTGTGACAGACGGACAGACAGACAGACACGAGTGATCCTATAAGGCAGGGATGCACAGACTTATTAAGACTAGGGGCCACTCGGGCAAATTATGAACTGATGGCGGGCCGCCAGAAGTATAGGTAATTAAAGACAATAAAGAATTGATAATAATGTATTAAAATTGAAAAAGAATTTATTAATTTGAAGCGTGGCACTGCATAGTGCTTACAATCTTTTTTATATTTGACTCAAATTTACTTGTAGCAACACGTAAAACTGCTTCCAAACTTTCGTTTGCAAGGCGGTTTCGATTTTTTGTTTTATTATTATTTAGTTTTGAAAAGGTTTGTTCACATATATAGGTAGAACCAAATAAGCTGGCACATTTCTGAGCGTTTATGCGCAACTCTTTGTACGTATTTTTATCAATGCAGCGGTAAAAGTTCAGCAAGTCTCCTACGTTGAATTTGTTGCGTAAATCTTGGTCGTTTTAATTGTTGATAATTTCTAACTGCATTGACTCTGGCGCATTTTCAACTGAAATCGTGAAAGGATTGCTGAATATGTCCAACAGAGATTTCACTTTTTTAAACTCCGAAAATCTGTCTTGAAAAGATTGAATCAAAATATCTAGCTTTTCTACATAACTGAAATTAATCGCAGTTTTGTTGAATTTTTCAGCCATTTTCTTATAATTCGGAAAATGATTGTAATTTCCAGAATTCAATTGCGATCTGAAAAGTGTCAGCTTGCATTGAAAGGATGATACATGAGCGTAGAGCTGGGATATCAGTTGATTTTTGCCTTGAAGCCGTGTGTTCAAGACATTCAAATGATTTGTAATGTCAACTAAAAAAGCCAAATCACACAACCAATCAGGATTTTTAAGTTCCGGGACATCCCTTTGCTTTTCCGCCAGAAATATTCCAATTTCTTCTATTAAATTTAGAAATCGTTCCAGTGTCAATCCATGACTTAGCCACCTTACTTCTGTATAATACAGTAAATCTCCATATTAGCTTTCGATGTCATCCAGGAATTGTTTGAATTGCCTGTGATTGAGTCCTCGTGATTTTATGAAATTTACAGTCGAAACTACCACTTTCATGATATTTTGAAATTCAATTTTTTTAGAACAGAGGGCTTCTTGGTGTGTAATGCAGTGAAACTGCATGAGATCTTCAGCGTTTATGTTTTTTTCTTGCAGATGCCTTTTCAGCAAAGTAAGTAGCCCAGAATTGACACCAATCATCGAAGGAGCCCCGTCAGTCGCAACTCCCGATAATTTTGATAAGTCCAAATCAGTTTTTGAACACTCATCCAAAAGTACATTGAGTATATCAACTCCTCTGGTTTGACCTTTCAATGAACACATTCCTAATAACTCTTCTAAGACTTCAAAATCTTGAGTAACACCTCGTATGAATATGAGAAGTTGAGCTGTGGAACTAATATCAGTGGATTCGTCGAGTGCTAATGAAAAAAATTCAATGAACTTAGTTTTTTCATTTAATTGTTTCGCAATATTACCTGACAAAGACATAATTCGTCTTTGGCTAGTCATACGATTCAGTTGAATTTTCTCAAACTTTTTTGCTGCTTCTGGACACATTTTCTTAGCGGCAATTTCTATGCATTCTTTTACAAAATCCCCATCATTGAAGGGGTGACTTCGCTTTGCTATCATTCGAGAAATTTCATAACTAACTTCTGTAGCTGTTTCTGAATCTTGAATGGGTTTTGTAAACATAGCTTGCTGACCAATAAGCTCCCGTTTTAAAGACAACATTTTTTGCTTTCTTAATTCGCCTGTAAACTTGGTAAAAGTAGGATGCTGCGTTTCATAGTGCCTTTTTACATTATATTCCTTTGCAATCGCAACAGAATTCTTTCAAATTAAACAAACGACTTTGTTATGCGACCATACAAAAAAGTATTTCTCAGTCCAAATTTCTTGAAACTGCCGATTTTCATCTTTAACCTTACGTTTTTTACTAGGCCCTGGCTTGTCCATGTTGCGTTCTAATCCTGGCTAGGATTAACACAGCACCTAAAAACAATTACAGTACCTACTTAAATTACCCATCCTTTTTTAAATTACCAAAAATAATTAATTAAATATGTAGGGAAACACTTATTATTAATAACAGAGTTTTACTTACGCTTTCACAACATAATTATACACGGCACTTGATGGGAAATCTACGTTGAATGTGGATCAAGATATATGACACCGGCTAGTCGAGTTAAAATCTACACTAGAACTATTGACACTTCACTCAAATTAAAACCGAACTGTCGGTCGCTTTTTTTTTTTTTTATGAATGGCATCTCGTAGCAGACCTAGAGAGGTCGTTGCTACTTAACCGGATATTCCTGTGGCTGCCCTAAGGTTTTTAATCTTAAAGCCTCCAGCCAGGGCGCAAATTATATATATTAAAACTAAACGACAGCGCACTAAGGGCACCCCCTGTGGGGTACGGACCTCGGCTTAGGGCGTCGTTGGGGGATCACAAAATTAGTAACAATTTGGGGACGGGCTGGATCAACATTTTGATCATGATTATTATCAGGGGATATTATATTTATTGCTACGGCGCTCTCAGCCTCTAACCGGGCGGCTGGCGCATCGACATTCAAGGGACGGGGGGGAGGACTTTTATTACCATTTACTCGGGAAGTTCGCGTGGTACCTCGGCGGCGAGGACGGAAGGTCGGTTTGTGTATTTTGTGCACTGTACTCGTGGCCCTATTGCTTTCCTGAAGGAGAGTGACGGGGTCATCCGGATCTAAGAGAGTATGCCTCGGTCGGCGAGTCTGACTAATGGCAGAAGGCCTGTAACTAGCGGCCTGCACAACCAAGGGGTTGCGATGACGTTCCGCGGATTCGAAAAAGCGCTTTGCAAGGCGCTTCATAAACTGTTTGATGGTAGGCATCTTAAGGTCTACGTGAAGTTGTTCGTTCCGAACGAACCAAGGAGCCTTCGTAATTCTACGGAGAAATCGGTTTTGAAGCGTCTGCATCTTATGGATGTGATACGACTTTGCGTGAGCGAAGACTACGCAGGCGTAAGTCATGATCGGTCGAATGCACGCGGTGTAAATACGCAATTTGCACTTAAGGGACAACTTGCTGCGCGGGTTGAGTACGGAGTGTAGTCGGCCGAGAGCAAAACTGGCGCGCGAGCGCACCTGTTTTATGTGCTCGCCGAACGTCATGTGATGGTCTAAGACCACACCGAGATATTTGGCTCGCTTCTCCCAAGGGATAGGCTTGCCGAACATGGTGATCGGTTGGGGGAGGGCGGGTGATCGCCGGGGCCTACAGAATAGGACCCCCTGGCTCTTATCAGGGTTGACTTCGATCCTCCACTTCCTGAACCAGGCCGCGAGTCTGTTGACTTCGGCCTGAAGGATGCGGGCGATATTGTCTTGCCTGAGGCCGGAGTAGTAGATGGCCGTGTCGTCTGCGAACAGAGCTAACTGCGCCTTTCTACATTTATACATACATTGATACAATATCAGCGGTGCCAGCACAGCGCCTTGAGGGACGCCTGCGCGGAGCGGATGGGGGGAGGATAGCGCACCCTCGATGCGATAGCGGAAGGTGCGGTCCGACAAAAAGTCTCGTAAGATGAGCACGAGACGATCGGGCACACCGAGTTTGTAGAGCTTATATAATAAGCCGTTGTGCCAGACTTTGTCGAACGCTTTCGCAATGTCGAAGAACACAGCACCCGTCATGAGCCCGCGCTGGAAGCCAGCGCTTACATGCTCGACGATACGGTGGACCTGTTGTACGCACGAATGTTGGGATCTGAACCCGAACTGTTCGTTTGGGATGAGGCCCTTCGTCTCGGCATAGTCTCTGAGACGCTTATAAATAAGCCTCTCATAGACTCTGCCGAAGACGTTGAGCAGACTGATGGGTCGGTAACTGGAAGGTTCGGTCTTAGGTTTGCCGGGCTTCAGGATACCGATGACCGTGGCACTTTTCCAAGCTTGAGGAAAAATGTTGTTGCTAAAAGCGCCATTGAAGATGGTGGTCATTAGCATGATCAGGTGAGCGGGGAACAGCTGAAGCACCCTGTTGGTGATTCCGTCTGATCCGGGAAATTTACGGGTTTTCAGACCCTTGATAATGTCGTGCACTTCGTCTGGGGTGACGGGAGCCAGAGGACAATCAGGGTCTTCGACCGGAGGGAGATTTGCCCTACGTTCGACTTCAGCGTCCACCTCAGCGAGGTGAGCTTGGTCTACTGGTTGAGAGCTGGGCGAGCACTGAGTCTCGAGAGTGTCAGCCAGGCATTCAGCCTTGTCGGTGTCGTCGAATGCTATCGTCCTGTCGGGTCGTGTCAGAGGGGGCATAGAAGCTACTTGCGGGGATCTGAGTTTCCTCTGAAGCTCCCAGAAGGCAAGATGAGTGGGCTCTAGTTCGCCCAGCATCTTGTCCCAGTGAGCCTCACGCAGTTCTTTCATTCGCTTCCTTACAGATTTCTGTAATTGGCGCATGAAGACTTTGTTAGCGTCACAGGGAAAGACACTGTATGCACGAGTGGCCGCGTTCTTCTCAGTCAGCAGTTCACGCACATCGTCCGGCAGCTTTCGGCGATGGGGGTCCATCGCCGGAACCTGCCTCGAGCAATCGCTCAGGACTGATTGTACGTGTTCCGTGAGTGAGTCGATCGCGGCCGTCGTGTCGGCGATCGAGTCAAACTGATCGGGGATAGAATCCAGTATCGGGGATGTGGTGGATTTCAGTCGGTCGCTTACTTTCCGCCAGTCCGTGACTACTTTCGTGAGGGGGGGTTGGTCAGGGTCAAGGAGTCCGTCGCGAGGGGCCAGTCTTAAGACGACCGGCCGGTGGTCAGAAGTCAGTTCGTCCATCGCCTCTATCGAATCCAACCGTAGGTTGATATTCTTTAGGAGCGCTATGTCCAATATGTCCGGGGATTGACTGGGGATATGGGGGTAATGAGTAGGATTCATCGGACCGATGATATCGAAATTTAAAACGGTGGTGAGGTCAAACAGGTGTTGGCCTCGAAACGTGGTGGTATTACAGTTCCAGGACGGATGTTTGGCGTTGAGATCACCCGCTACGATAACGGATTCACTCAGGCCGAAAAGAATCGAAAGATCGCGAGACAGCAGTTGAAGACCGTCTGGGCTCGTGGTCGCGGTGGGCGGCATGTAAGCCGAAACTATCGTAATCGGTTGATGACCTGACATTGCTAATTTGCATGTAGACACTTCAAGACACGAGAGAGTTGTCGGAGCATCGAGCGGGATGCAATGGAGAGGAGTCCTATAGTAAATCAAAGTGCCGCCCCAGTGGCATCGAGTCCTGTCATTGCGAACTACGCGATAGTTCATCTCCGATAGATCGCAGGAGTTACGGGCTACAATTATTTCGCTGGCCATTTTCTTGGCGCGGGGCGAAAGAAAGATGTTAAATGTGCTCGAGATCACATTAAACGCATCGAAGGTGTTAGGTGATGCGATCACTGGAGTGGCCGCGGGTTGAGGAGGCGCGCGAGTGTTGAGAGGGGGAGCGGCTTTGGAAGCAGGCTCTGGCACGCGGGCCACTGGGGGCGCGAGAGGCGCGCTCCTACCGGCGGCGGTAGATTGATGATGTTGCTGAGCGCTATGAGCGCGAAGGCGAGGGTCCATCAACCGTGGGATAGGTTGAGGTTGAGGGGGGGGAGAAGCCATGTATTGGCCGAAGGCAGGGAAGGCCTGCTGGTGGTTGAAAAGGTTCCACGGACTGGACCTTTGAGGGCTCAGTCGTTGCGGAGGTTGGGTCAGAGAGGAGGAGAATCCCCCCTGGTTATCTCGCTGTTGCCTCGCGTCGTAACGCTTGGTCAATTTCGAGGAAGACGATTTGGGTGCCTTAGGGCAGCCACGGTAGTTGGCTGAGTGGCCTTGTTGGCCGCAAATAACGCAACTGGGAGGTTCGGTACAGAGGGCACGGTCTTTTGGTCGCGAGCATTCAGAAGTGCCATGCTCACCCAGGCACTTGACGCACCTGGGTTTCGCGAAGCAGTTCTTCTGCGCGTGACCATAAAGTTGACAACGGTGGCACTGTCCGACAATGCTGGACTTGTGCGGCTTCTGAATATCAAAGCCTTTAAGGCTACAGATCGAAGCGATCTTGAAAATAGGGGGATGCCCGTCTACCTGAGAGCATACGACAAGAATCATGTCGTATGGTGCACCGCCTCTAGAGCGGTGCATCCTGTGGACTTCGAGGACAGGAATAGCCTGTCGCTCTAAGTCCGACAATGTCTGCGGTGGCAATCTCACTGGGGATCCTACGGATCACCACACGCGTCTGACGCTCTTCGGGGAGGGTATATGAGTGGTATGAGATGCCTCTCACCCGAAGTGTCCTGGTTAGTTCCCTGAAATTGTTAGCCGTGGGAACGGTGACTTTTATACCCGGTTGGGTACTGACCGCGCTGGTGAAGTTGATCCACTGATCAACACACCATTTCGAGATTTCCGTCCATTTACCCTTGTCCTGGATGACAATGGGCGGGGGACGGGAAGCCTTCTTAGAGGCAGAAACGACAGTAAAACCGTCTTAGTCTTGCGTGGAAGACGCTGGGACCGGTGACGGAGTCACGATAGGGGGGGCCGCGGTAGGGGCCACTGAGGTGGATGCCACGGGGGCAGAAGGGATAGGGGTCGAGGGAGGCTCGTACGCCACTATCTTAGCCGCCTGGCCCGACTTACTCTTCGACTTCTTCCTCTTGCCAGGTCCAGAGGTTAGGACCCCTGGCTTGGCAGAGGTAGAAGAAGAAGACGAAGAGGAAGAGCTGGACTCTTCGGAGTCTGAGCTGCTCGGACTTGGCGCGCAATTGTCTGCAGGTGCGGAAGTGTCCATTGACACGATCGGGCTAGGGGAGGGACTCTGGAAGTCCTCTTCCGCCTGTTGGTTCGCGAGTACATCGCTGAACTTTTCGATGCCAGCAGAAGGCTGGCTCTTTAGTTTGGCGAGTTGTACTCCATATTTATCTAAAAAGGCTGGGTCCTTAAAAAGGACCTCTCTGAAGAACGCCAAAATAATGGCGTCCTCCATAGCGATTAAGGGGGGTTCCTAGTAGGGAGGAATTTTGGAGCCGTCTCCACTAAATCTCTGCCTATCGTTCCCTATACCTAGCTCCCCGGGTGGATTGGCCCGGGGATGTGTTTCCCTCCCTGTCGGGTGCAGACAGGGAGGATGTGTATCCTATTGGTGAGCCCTAAGCTTGTGATCCCGTTGCCAATCTTATTGTGCAAGGGGGCCCTTTCCAGTCTAGCGCGAAGGGTGTAGACACACCCTAGAGACACTAGGTGAGTAGCTGCGGAAGGAAAACTGCCACCAGAGCCGACTAGGAGATCCCCAAGGCCGGTTAACTCTGGGACCCGTCCAATTTACTGCCTCTCCCTGAAGGGGTTCGGCGGGTGCGTTTGGGTCAACACCCCACTCGGTTTCGTTAACACTGTAAGGTTTCCACCGAGGACCACGAAACTGTGGTTTTGCTCAGAAGGGGCCTAATGAAGCTACTCTCTGAACAAACTGTTAAAGAAACGCTTGCCTTGAAAAAGGCACTTTTTTTGATCTGGTGTCTTTCGATTAAATTAATTAATAAATTAATCAATCTAATCAATCGACGATCGGTTGTAGTCGGGGCGACTACGAGAGCGTTACGCAAGCGTAACGTACCGGGCACGAAAGAGCAGCAGCGGGAGAGCGGGGCACAGCGAGAGCAGCGCAACACACGTCCTTCCGCAGCGAGCTTCGAGCGCAGAATGTGTCGGTCGCTTTTTTTTTTTTTTTTTTTGATAAGGACGTTTTTGCAGGTGGCTCCGGAGTGCCTTTGCTGCTTCACCGGACATTGGCGGGGCCTGAGGGGCCTCTCGCCGGGTAATGTGTCGGTCGCTGCGGTTAGCGTGGCTTTTATACCGCGCGTATAGAGTCGAAAACTGTCTGGAGAAATCTCGAAACCGACTCTGGAAGCTTCGTGTATCTACCTACGCGAGCAATCGGGAATTCGGGACTATTGCTATCTCGCTTGCTCTAACAATATAACCCGTGGATAAGCCGCCACCGCGCTGCCGTCGTCGCCGCGCCCGCCGCCGGCCGCGGCGCTTCCTCAAGAAAACGAATTTAACCGAGATCGGCACGAACATTACCGACCGCTGTTACCGACGCATGCACGGCGCACCGATAAGCGCACTTAAGAGTGCGCGCCCGAGATTCAAATTACTTTTCGAACATATTTTTTTTTGGTTTTATTCTGGAATAGAATTCAATATTTTTCGAATGTACGAGAGTATTATTTTTGCTGTCGGCAGGCCACCAGTATTCGACCGGCGGGCCGCATGCGGCCCGCGGGCCGTGGTCTGTGCATCCCTGCTGTATGGGTTCCGTTTTTTTCCTTTTGAGGTACGGAACCCTAAAAACTGTGATCATTAAAAACCAAAGTATACTATTAATTATGGAGATTGAAGACTGTCATACTGAATCAAATCCGCCTCACCCACTTACCTTAACACAACCACAAGTAACAATAATTAAATTAAGCTTGAACATTGCGTGTTTCCCCGCATTCCGGGGTAGGTTCGACCTTGTATACCATATTAGCTGTAAGTTATAAACGTCGTGGTCACGCGATAACTAGTTGAAAGTCTGTATTGTTTTAAAAGTAACTGAAGTACTTTAAACGTTATGGCGAATTGTTGCGGAGGAAGACAAATAGTTGGAGTTTTGCTGGCAGGCGATGGATTCTTTCAGTTATTGTTGAATTGTTGGCGAGGATAAATTGATAATTAAATAAAAAAATAGGACAAGTGCGAGTTGAACTCGCTTTGTGAGGGTTCCGTATAATGAAATTGTTATTTCATCATCATCATCATCATTTCAGTCGAAAGACGTCCACTGCTGGACATAGGCCTCCCCCAAAGGGGGGGTTTGCCATAATCACCACGCTTGGCAGGCGTGTTGGCGATCGCAGTATGGTGTTAAAAGCATAGAGAACGCTGCCCATTCTCTAGTAAGTCCCTTAGTCGCCTTTTACGACACCCACGGAAAGAAATGGAGTGGTGCTATTCTTTACGTCCGGCACCGCACGGAAACTGTTATTTACCATGTTTTTATCCCAAGATAATTTTATCCCATGAATTACAGTTCGTAGTTTGTAGTTGAAAAACAATGTCTCCCATAATAAATTCCAACTGCAACTGTATGTTTCTTCGTATTTGTTGTTATTTTAACACCATAGACTTCTTATAGATTTTTCTGTAATCTATAATAAATAACAATTTTCTGAATTTGTTTCAATATTTCGACTCAGTAGTTTCGGGGATAAGGGGGAATGGTCAATTTTCATAATTATATTCTCATAAATAACTTTAAAATTATTTACATTAAAATTATAAAAAAAAAATATATTTGAAACTATCACAACAAGTCTTTTCCTTTTGATATGTCACACGGTATAAGCTTGCAAAACATTTGTATTTTTTTTATAACTTGCCACCCAAAATTCATTTATTTACGTTACACGTCCATACGAGTATTTGGGTCACATAAATTCATACGTGCACCAAATTTCAACTTAATCGGTCCGGTAGACTCGGAGCAAATCGGATGTGACAGACGGACAGACAGACATACAGACAGACACATGAGTGATCCTATAAGGGTTCCCCTTTCCTTTTGAGGCACTAAACCCTAAAAACATTATTTTCTGAATTGGTGAGTATTTCTACCGTTATACCATCATAAGTGGGTGTTTTTAACTAAAGGAAGAGTTTTTAAGAAATTATAGAGTCGTTGCTCACTAGCATTCATTATGTTTCATAAGGCAGTGGTTCAGAAGATTAAAACGATGTTATCCTTCATTTTCAAGTCCCAGATTATCTTAGCAAGTGCACTCCAAAATGACCCTCTAACTGCAAGATAACAGTTTTGAATCCTAAAAGCTATATCTTATAAAGAGCCTCTGAAAACCTGCGGGCCTCAAAGTATCTTTATTTTCCTTCAGTTAAAAATAAACCACAAGTTAAGTCTGAAAAGTAACTCGAAAACCTCGTAAACGGATCCATCCTTCAATTAATAACCGTCTCGTTAAAACTTCCCCGTCATCGCGACGTCCGGGGTTCGATCCTAAGAGACATTATACCATCGCGTGTACTTTTACATGTAAAGTAAAATAATAATAAGGTTTCACATAAATGTAATAAATTAATCATCGTTAATAATTAATTTTACGAAGTGATCCGGCAGAGAACCAAAGTTGTCGACATAGCCCACAGAATAAGCAAGCTGAAGTGGCAATGGGCCGGCCATATTAGCCGTAGAACCGATGACCGTTGGAGTAGATGTGTTCTTGAGTGGAGACCGCGAATCGGCAAACGTAAGGTAGGACGCCCTCAGGCTAGGTGGAGCGACGATCTTCGCAGGGTGGCTGGTGGCAGCTGGATGTGAGTTGCCGAGAATCGAGCTGAATGGCGTGCAATTGGAGAGGCCTATGTCCAGCAGTGGACTGTTATGGGCTGATGATGATATCTGATCTATCTGAAAATATATAGGTTTTATTGCATTTCCGACTATAAAACTGTCTGATAGATAGAGTTGGTTTTGCTTCCCAGTGGGACTTATAAATCCCATTAAATAAAATGGTAAAAACAATTTTATGTTACAGGTTTAAAAACAGGCTATATACGAGTATCTGTATATATTCCTCTTACTTATAAAGATTAAAGTTAAGAGACGTTAAACGTCAAAACATGTATGGCTACTCATTACTTAACTTTAAGCACCGTTTGTTTATATCTGTTCTTTAACGACCAACCCGCACTGGGCCCGCGTGGTAGATTACAGCCCACTCCCTCTCCACGAGAGGAGGCCTGTGTCCCAGCAGTGGGAACATTACAGGCTGATTATGCTAATGCTTTTGGTCTGTGCTAAATAAATGTATTTTCATTCTTTCTTATTTTCTTTCTAGTAGAAATATTGCATAAAAACTTACAGTAACATAGCTTTTATAAACATACAGTTTTATAGGGTAGCCCAGACAAGCTTACTTACAAAGGGCTCTATTAATGTCCTATTTGACATAATATATTTTTGTGCTAGGACATGCCGGATTCCTCAAGATGTTTTCGTTCACCGTAGTGAGAGCACTGATGATCAAATTATTTACTCAAAGTAAAGTGCTTGCCTGAGTTTGAACACACCACCAACAACTCGTAAGTCTGGGCCACCTCTGCTGCTGCTCTTCAAATATCCTCCAAGTGTTAAGGGCCACCACTGCACATTTGACATGCGTCATTTTAATGGTAAGGTAAAAATATGCACACCTCTTTTATATAAAATAAACTTACTTCAAAAGCCTTCCTTTAACTTCATGGTCTCATATACAGGGGTGTTTCCTGCTATCGTAATAAACATGAAAGTGTTTTGCATAGGAACTTAAGGTCAGGAGTGGCGTAAAGCCAATCTTGCATGGCATTTGTTGATACTAACCTAGTAGTGCGCCTGTGATTAGAGATTTTATGGCTTTATAAAAATGTAAAAAAATGGTTTAGGTGCCATTGATGTATTGAATAGGAAGATATGGGACGCGCTCCTATACGTGAACCGCATAAATTAGGGAAAAGAACACAATCAACCTACATTACTCTCGGTTTGCGGGGAATACCCGAATCGTAGTTTGTTTCCGAGTTGTTATGGGTACGTAACAATGACAATTATAGCTAGCGCTATAGCCCGCGTAACATGTCTCTCTATGTCGGTTGTTGAGCACATGACGTGCGACATCGGGTCCATTTAATATTTACGAGATGTTAGAGAGTGGGCCTATCTTCCTATTTAATACATCAATGTTAGGTGCTCATGTTTTTTCGCTAGTTAGTGGTTTATTAAAATGGCCCATATTTTTTACGGATTAAGTCATTATAAAAAGGCTTTTAACCAGTCTTTTTAATTGGTCTTAAACTGGATTGACCTTTTAGGAAGAATCAAATGAATAATTACTATGAAAAAAGTATTTACCTATTGCAAGCATGGTAGTTTAATTCCTTCAGCTACAGTGCAATAATTCAGGTTCCACCCATAAAAGTTATTTGCTGAACGTGGTTAGTTGTGTTCGTACAAAGTGCCCATGATTCTGAAAAATAATGATGTTTAATGTGACGTATCACATTTGAATACCTACTTACCTAGCTCTTGCTGTATATTGAAATGGGTCACGGCAAATTATACGTTGGTGGGCATTAGAAACGGAGCAATATGACATGATATTCTTTTAAGACCGTAGATCTTTTAAGACACAAAATTTTCATTTACGGCGGGTACATACTGCAGCTATTTTCGTGCGCAATAAGCACATTTCTTCTACTTAATAAAAACCTTGAATTAATTCATTCACAAACAGGCATGACACAACCCAAACAGCTGGATCTAGAAGCATGAGATTTTATACTAAAGTTCCTTGTATAAAGAAAGTGACCAATAAACAAGGACATTTGAAAATTGATCTCCTAAAGGGGTTCAATAGAGGATGTAAGTTTGTGAAGATAAAACTTTATCTGTTTTACCGATGAGAAATCCCATCGGCGACACGGCTTATTTCCTGATAAAGGTCTACCTTCTACCGATAATCTCCAACAATACTGTGGTGGCATCTACATCGCCACCTGGGAACTAAGCAACACACTGACGTCACCGAAAATCCTGCACGCGCATGCAGTGTTTACCGCGCGACTAGCAAATATACAACGTCAACCGTCGAGTAGTTGCCCACCAGACACAACACCCGTCTGGTCGGAGGATCCTCCCTTTTCTCCACCCTTTTTTACACCCTGTTCCTCATACCTTTATACTGGTTATCACGACGTGATCATCTTTCGTTGTCTATAGGTATGAGAAACAGGGTATAAAGTTGACTTATATGCTAGTCACGCGGTAAACTGCTTGCGCGATGCAGGATTTTGCGTGACGTCAGTGTGATGCGTAGTTCGCATGTGGTGATGTAGATGCCACCACAATACCTTCAGAAAGTAATAGTACCTAATAATCTATTCTATCTAAAGACTTCAAGAGCACTCCATTAACATGAAATTATTTCTACTTCACCGCCACGTCGAGTCGATCTCGTCTACATTCACAGGTTAGTGATAAAATATAATGGGCGAGAGAACATTATATTTTATTGGAAACGTGTTAGTTTCATTAGGATCATATAATATCTTCGGTCTGCAGTCTAGGGTTTAGTTAGGGGAATTGAAATATTTTGTGAAAATTTCGTGGTATTTTGGAGTCTGTAGTGATTGGTATGTGCCATCATCATCATTTCAGTCAAAAGACATTCACTGCTAGATATACACCTCCCCCAAAGTATCACCACATCGACTCGGATTCTGCGACCTTCACAAGGTCATCGGCCCACCTTGTGGGATATTTTTTAGTTTTACTGCTTTGTTCAGCGCAATTTAAGCTTTAATTTTGTTTAATACAATTTAATATTTAAGTTTTCACTTTCGCTTTGATCTCAGTATTAATTTCGTAACAATCGTTTGCAAATACTTACCTATTTCCACATCCCATCCCATTCCATCCCATCCTATTCCCATTACATTTTGAAGAAATAAAGAAGGTTCGTAGAGTTGCATCTAATTTATACAACTCCAGCGCCCTCATGAGCCATGTATGTGGTACTGAGTCATAGGCCTTCTTATAATCTATCAAGTCAATAGATATCTTCGGGAATGACGAACCTGTTAATGGGTTCTAAGCCGAATGAATGTGGGACCGGATCCCGCAGTACTAAGGATTGTACTGCGGGACCCGTTTCTACATCCATTTTGAGAGGTAGACTATATGTTTAATAATTTTAGCTCTTATAATGGATGTAAGAACTTTATAGACCGTCGGTAGACAAGTGATTGGTTTATAATTTTTGGGCTCCACAGTACAACCTGATTTATGGAGCAGGTGGGTTATTTCTCTCGTTAGGAACTGAGGCGTGCGACCTTTGGAACCACTTTATCCAGAAGTTGTGCAGCCCATCCAGCCCTGGAAACTGCACGTGCTACGTTTGGGTGCTGATAATTATTATTATCTCCTTCCTCCAAAAATCATAATGCAATTTGTAAGTATTTAAATAAAATATATTTAAATACTTACAAATTGCATTATGATTTTTGTATGTTTACACATCTCGGGACCATGAGGTCTCGGTCCTTTGGAAGGCCTACGAAGGGCCGAACCCATTTCGTAGAGGCCCATTAGACGTTTTAAATTAAGCACCAACCACTGATTATACCTGTATGCACAATGCAAGTGCACCCCAGGACAACAAAGGCTGTCACAAGACTAGCAGGATATGGAAAAAGATATTGATATCCTTGGCTAAAATGGACTGGTTACATTATTATTATTCTATCACTACGCCTTCCGTTACGCCGTCGCCACTCCAGAACCTTTCGGCTCCATCAGCCATCTGTTCTGCAATTAATGTGCCCTGCCCACTGCCACTTAAGTTTGGGAATTCTTCGGGCTATGTCGGTTACCTTGCTTCTCCTGGGGATCTCTTCATTTCTGATTTGGTCACGCAGGGATGTGTTTATAGGTTTGTATTATGTTAAAAGAATTAGAGTTCAAACGGGGTATTGGACCTTTGTATTACTGAGGTTTGGATAGGTTTATGTTCAGTTAGTAATTTTGGTCATTCACACATTTTGAAGCATTACAAGCAAAAACATAAAGAAAAATAACTTACTAAAAAAAAAAATTCTGTCTTTTCTAAGAACGAACTAAATTGAACCCATTGTTTTTGATACTAAAAGTACCTTTTACAAATTTATTTTTTAATAACCAGTAGCTATATATACACACGCTGTCTACACTTTTGAAAAGGAAACAAACTACCCATTCAGCTGTAGTATCATAAATAAACCAATTTTTACCAAACCATTACATGCATGGTATTTTATGGCTCATCGTTTTAAGGCTTCTACATACCGGGGCGACTTGTCACGCGACGTGACGCGACACAAAGGCACCGCTCGTCCCACGACACGCGGGCTCTTTGTGCCGTGTCGAGTCGCGCGACTAGTCGCGCTGGTATGTAGAAGCCTTTAAGCTGTGTTATTCTCTAATAAATCGTAACAGACCTTATGAGATATGAGTTATGCTGTAATGTGGATGATGTTAAAGGATACGTGGTCTATAGGTACTGTATCGATGGAAGTTTTCTTTTGTGAAAAGTTTTGCCAGAGGCATCCATATTAGAATAAAAAAAAATGCAACAGAAAACTTGTTTTGGTTAACACACAATAGTATGTGGAATTACAATACTCAGTATACATTTTTATTGCATTGCACACTGTGAACTTAAGTGATTGTTTTTACAAAAGGCATTATCTTTGTGGACCCTGTCGGGCACAGCAAAGTGACCTATACTTATAAACTAAGCGTGTATAAGTATAATATCAAATTCCATAACTTTTTTATACACCTTCATCAGGAACTGCATGAAAATATGCAATTTTATAAAAATAAGTGGTATAGTTTCACGCAATTTCTGGCATAGTATAATGCAATGTAAAATAACACTTTTTCCTAATTGGCGTAGTGAAACAAAATGTCAAGAACACGGTATATGTATAAGTAAATCATGGTAATTAACAGTGTCGGGTTAGTTAAAAGTTAAAACCCTAGTGTTGCACTAAAAAGTGAGGTAATGAGTTCAACAAGCCGTGCTGTGCTAATCAGTAGTTACTTTTTTATCGTCTTTGGGGCGTAGATTACCATTGATGCCAAAGGAAACTCGAAAAATAAACATGTTTTTCTTTTAAGGCCTCGCTGTGTGTATTTTAATGTCAAGCCGTGTCGAAAGCATCGTTACTGAAATATAGGTTAGATCATTATCATTAGTTTTAACACAAAAACCCTATCCCCCTTATTCCAAAACAAGGTTTATCTTCAGACCCAGGTTTAAATAATGGAGCCATTATTGAATTTCGAACTTTATTCCGTCTACAGTAAAGTTTCTAATACAAAACTGGCAACTAAGTACCGAACAAAGTTTTCAGTTTTGTATAAAGAACGGTATTTCAATCACAGTTACGTTCCTATTACAAAAACTGGCTCCATGGTTTAAGCCATGTCAAAATAGAAATCTTGTTTTGTAATAAGACGGTATATATTTAACGAAAACTGTATGTAGCAAAAAATCTAACAATGTTTTATGACACGATACACCACGAATTTACAGCGTTGTAGAACATAAACAAAACAGAATACGTTTAAAAATACGCCACTCTGAAATAATACGCTGCGATGAAACGCGACGATGCGATGGTACTTTCGGTACCGGGTGGCCGGCAACCATAAAATTGCATTATAATGGATGAACTTTGCATTTTTATGGTTGTTTCACAGCGACGAAAATTTAACTAGTTTTATTGTCGCAAAGGCGGAATATAGTAGACGTACGCGTACTGCTAACATGTAGGATACCTACTCATATTAGATTTTAATAAGTATTTGTTATAGAACTTGACATAAACATTGGACAAAGAGAATTAGCGTAGGTTTGATTTATCCCTATTTTATTGAAACGAGCAGTTTGTTGTTTTCGAACTGAAAGAATAATATATATTTGGGACACGCACAGGAAATACAAATAAAAAACCGGCAAAGTCCGTGTCGCATCACGCACAATGAAGGGATGGGATGAATTTATCCCACAAACAAACTTAACATTGTAGTTGAAAAGCATGTTCTCCCATGCATCGATATACCTGTAAATGTAAGTTGGTCGATCTACTACTCGTTAACTTTTAAAGCCTACTTAGCTGTGATAGTTTTCCTTTTAACTTCGTTATATTATAATACTGCCATTAATTTTATCGCATACTTATCAACCATTGAGCTGGCAGGGGGGCACACTTTTTATTTTTATTGTGTGGGAAATTATCAAATAACTTCTCCCGCTCTGGGCAGAGCTAGGACGTGTCAGACTTTTACTCACTAAAACCCACCGTGTTCCTTCCGTTGCCTGTGTGCCAGGGCCACGATATACTTTTCGGACAAACTCGCAACCCTGGCAGGCATTGGTCCTAATGGACCCCGTCAGTTGGTGCTAACATCTCTTTGATGCGCGCGTGGAACACGACGCGCCGTCACCCCGGGCCTGGTCCTTATCGGACGGCGAGCTACCCATCGTTCACCGTCCGCAAGCCCGCGCCTACGGTGGCCGGAAATCGGCTTGCGACTCCCGACGCCCGGGGCGTCTCCTGCGGCGACGAGGGGCACGAGGGCGTGAAACTTGCCTCTACCTCACGCGTTCCGCCTCCTTCTTCGCGAGCATTAATGCTTCACAGAAGGAGGTGACGGCCTCCCATGCACTCTCGCTCCGAACCAGGGCCGGACGCGAGAGATCGCCGTCACCGATCGCCTCTGTGAGGACACGGCGGTGCTCCGCCCAAGCCGGGCAGACCTCTACCGTGACACCCGGGCGTTTCCTCCCGCTTTATCTTGAACAGGAACCTCCCGAAACAACCATGTTCGGTGAGGACCTGCGTCAGTCGGAAGGTGAGGACGCCGTGGGGCCTCTCTAGCCACTCCTCAAAGAGGGGACGTATCGCCATAATCGTGGTGACTTTTACTGACTAAAACCCACCCGTATTCCTTCAGGCCCACGATACCTCTTTCGGACAAACTCGCAACCCTGGCAGGGAGGTAACTACCCTACAAACATGTTATTTTTCCACTTTGTCGGCGTGTTTAATATACAGGGTGTTTGGTGCATCGTGTGCCAAATTAAAATGGTCGACTGAAGGGGTCATCCGCTAGCCTTTCAGACCCCTTAACACCCCTCATGCTCTGTGGATTTTTTTTTATCGACTTTTTATTGTTTTCCAAAAAAAAGACCCAAATTTTACATTCAAATACAGATTTTAAAAAAAATATAAGGCGTAGACTCTGAATTTTAATTTTATTTCGATGTGTATTGTTTAAGAATACTTTTAAATACAAAATTAGTGATATTAGTCACCTAGTTTTTTTTAATTCACTCGCAAAGGTAAAACTTAAATTAAAGCTGTACATGTTACAGCTATTTATAAGGCTACAAAAAAAAAACCAAAAGCGACCGGGATCTTCCAACTCCCTCATTAATTTTCCAGTCTATCCTCTTTCTAATGATGTGCCACATGCCATAAAAGTATTTTAACAACTTTGTGAATTCGCTAGAATTGTGAATCAAGTCACATAAAACTACATTCCAAATTCTAATGAAAAAATATTTATTGCGGAACTGTTACTTGAGAAAGAGGTAAAATTTGTTTTCTCACTCTTTCACAGTAAAATCTATCTTCTATCTCTTTCTTGCATACCTTAAATCGGTTTGAACAAATCGCGCCGCCCGACCCGCCATTTTTTTAGTCGAGACATGACTGCCTCTGCTACCTAACGTGTGTTAGCACACACGTTAGTTCACCATACTCCGCGATTCTTTTATTACTTTGTTATCGTTAAGTTTTGCTGGTTCTTGTTACATTTGTTTAATTTTTGTTGTTATTGTTAAACTTTGAGTTTTTTGTTATTGCAATAGCGACATTCTCTAACGAAGAATATGCGGACATCATGATGGCTTACGGAGCCGCTAATGGCGTCGCTCGTGCAGCGCAACGACTTTACCAGGAACGCTTTCCTGGTAGACGATTACCTGGCCGCAGAGTCTTCCAAGACACATACCGACGCATACGCGAGACTGGCAGTGTTACTTTTAATGAACCAAGAGACCATATTGTGCGACATAATGTTGAAGTAGACGAGAGAATACTGGCACTTTTTGAGGAAGACCCTACAAGAAGCATTAGAAATGTGGCATCACATCTTGATATTTCAATATGGAAAGTGTGGAAAGTACTTCGTCAAAACAAAAAGCATCCATTCCACTACACTCCGGTGCAAGGTACGTAATTTTAAACTAACTTTAAACCCGTGCAAGCTTTGTTTGACCTTGCCTTTGTTTAGCAGGTAATGGGTATGGTATGGCGTCACTTCCAGGTAGTGAATCTATTAGCACGAACAGCGGGTCCTTTCTTGTGCAATTACTTATTGCCCAAGAGAAATTTAAAAGAGTTTTTTGTTTGTTGCAGGTCTTGAGGGTGGCGACTTTGAGAGACGAGTGGCTTTTTGTCGGTTTCTTTTACACACGGATGTGGATGATCCTGATTTTTTTAAAAGAATACTGTGGACGGATGAATCCAAATTTACCAAGGATGGGATCCTCAATTTACACAATTTGCACCAATGGACAACGAAAACGCAAAACCCACGTGTTAAAAGACAGAAATCTTCTCAAAGAAGGTTTAGTGTAAACGTTTGGGCAGGAGTGATTGGGAATCAGGTAATTGGACCGCATTACCTGCCCGATAATCTCAATGGCGAAGACTACTTAGAATTCCTACAAAATGACCTGCCCGAATTAGTGACCGATGTGCCCGTATTTAATGAACGTGTGCCCATTGTATTTCAAAATGACGGCTGTCCCGCGCATTGGCGATTGACTGTGAGGGAATATCTCGACAGTGTGTTCCCCAATGCATGGATTGGACGCGATGGCCCTATTCCATGGCCGCCACGTACCCCAGATCTAACTCCGTTAGACTTTTATGTCTGGGGACGTGCCAAAGAGTTGGTATATGCCACGGAGGTTCCAACTAGGGAGGTATTAGTCCAACGCATAGAAGCGGCATTCAATACTATTAAGGAGGAAATACGACTTCGTACAACAACTGTTGAAATACGAAACAGGTGTCGGGCCTGCATTCGCAACAGAGGCCAACAATTTGAGCAAGATTTGTAACAATGATTAAATAAATGTTAAAAATGCAATTTTGTTTTTTTATTTCAAGTAAATCCCACCAAAGATACAGATATGAGACACGAATTTACCTAACCATAAGAATGAGATAGCAGATTTATAGGTTTGACAGGTATCATTTAAGAGATTTTTTTTAAAATCATAAGTTTGAATATTAGCCTTAGGTGACTCGATTCACAATTCTAGCGAATTCACAAAGTTGTTAAAATACTTTTATGGCATGTGGCACATCATTAGAAAGAGGATAGACTGGAGAATTAATGAGGGAGTTGGAAGATCCCGGTCGCTTTTGATTTTTTTTTGTAGCCTTATAAACAGCTGTAACATGTACAGCTTTAATTTAAGTTTTACCTTTGCGAGTGAATTAAAAAAGAACTAGGTGACTAATATCACTAATTTTGTATTTAAAAGTATTCTTAAACAATACACATCGAAATAAAAATAAAATTCAGAGTCTACGCCTTATATTTTTTTTTAAATCTGTATTTGAATGTAAAATTTGGGTCTTTTTTTTGGAAAACAATAAAAAGTCGATAAAAAAAAATCCACAGAGAATGAGGGGTGTTAAAGGGTCTAAAAGGCTAGCGGATGACTCCTTCAGTCGACCATTTCAATTTGGCACACGATGCACCAAACAGCCTGTATATACCCAAGCCAAATTCCAGCTTTCTAGTACCAAGAGTCTCTGAGCTAAGCCGCAGATAGACAGACAGATGGACGTGGCGAAACTATAAGGGATCCTTGTTGACTGAACAAACATCACTGAACAAAGTGGTAAAAAGTACTCAACTTACAGGTGTTATAACTTACGATCTTTTCTTTTTGTCGATTTTAAGACTTACAATTGGACTAAATTGCACCTAGCAAAGTCTATGAGTCCCATTAGATACTCCCTAAGCCTTTGTGTCATTGCAAGGTCTCTAGCAACATAATGTATTTAGTGGAATAAAACTGACAATGTAAGAGAGTTTACTGTCACATTAGGTAACAAACTAGTGTCCGTATGGATTGAGGAGCCATGTCTTAGTTAGTTACCGTCCGGTAACTTTGCTATGGGCAGACATAAATTTAAGTAGGATCCAGGTAGACGAAAGTATTAACGAGAGATTTATTTACAAATTAATAATATAAAATTTATATGAATATGGAATTTTGACAATAGACCTAATATAAAAATAATTTTTAATTTCAGTTTCTAAATTATAAACATTGTAAGTGCCTATCCTAGGTAATTTTTCGATTTTTGTTATTGTTAATTATTATATGTATATTCTCAATGTTATGGAAATATTTGTACGCCGCCGATACTTAAGGCTAATCATGATTGGACTCACGATGACTGTAACATCTTGCATGCTCTTGTATGTATACAATGTTTGAACAAATAAAGAAATCTTAAATCTTTTAAATAAGCATCATCTTTGTACGTATTTTTCTGTTCTTTTCTGCATGTATTGTTATTTAAACATATGTGTGTACATAAATGGTTAAATAAAGAATAAAAGGTAGAACCGTTTGTTTCATCGTTCATCATCATTTTAGCTGAAAGACGTCCACTGCTGGACATAGGCCTCCCCCAAAAGGAGAGGGGTTGCCATAATCGCCACGCTCGGGTTGGCGATCGCAGTATGGTGTTAAAAGGCTTAAAAAACGCAGCTGCCCATTCTCTAGTAAGTCCCTTAGTCGCCTTTTACGACCGCCACGGGAAGAAATAGGGTGATGCTAGTCTTTACGTCTGGCACCACACGGAACGTTTGTTTAGAAGATTTTATTTTTAAATAATAAAATATATTTAACACTATTGGTTTTCGAAGAAGGCATAGATTTCCTTTCTTTGTTTTTTTTTAAAACGTTGCCCCACACTAGGAATTTCTCTTGTATTGTGGGTGCGTTTACAAACATTTAAACTCACATACACAAACAGTCAGACCCTGAACAACTACTTGTAGGTCATAAAAATATTTTTTCGTGCGGGAATCGAACCCCCGCGATCGTAATGGCGTATCTGCCTTATCTGTGTTCATAAGTTCAGACAGAACGCCATTTTTAAAATAAAAAATAGCTTATGCTTCATTGCCAAATCTACGTAAATAGGTACCTCTAACTAGATACTGTTTATCCAAACTAATATTATAAATCTGAAAGTAAGTTTGTTTGTTTGTTACGCTTTCACATTAAAACGGCTGAATGGATTTCCTGGAGAAGGACATAGGCTACTTTCCATCTTGGATCGTAGACGAAGCCATGGGCAATTGCTAGATTATAATAACTGTCATAGTTAGTTGTAATGAAGTAGCAAGTTAATACGGCTTTTAGGTTTCTTAAGCTAAAACAGAAACACGGAGTCGTTATGAGAGGCCCTTCAATAAGATAACGACTCAAAGACTTAAGATGTCTGAAGGCGTTTCCAAGAATTGCTACAAAGATGCTGCTAACGTAGGTACTAATTTTGTTACAATCCGGTGTAGGAGTACGAATAGAACGACGGTACTGCGGCATACTAGGTATAGTCACGAACTCACGAGCAAAAATATAAGCTACACTTTGCAAGATCATGGCTGGGAATACACGTCAGATTTTGTTTCCGATTGTCTGATCAGACTATCTGATCGTATTTACTCGATACACATCCGATTCTTGCGTCAGGCTTTTTCTGAACTCGGTCGATCCCGAGTTATCGTCCCGAGTGCTTGCGTACGGAGTAAAAAGAAATGATGGACGATTAATATTTGATATTTCTTGCATAATTGTTCGTGTTGACGCGAAAGTAGAAAAAAATAAAAAATAAAAATTTAAAATATCGGAAACGCCTCTCGCCTATGTCCGATACGGCGCGGGACGGGCGCGGTTCAGGACGGCAGTACGGCGGTTGAATTCTCTGTATTATAAACCGTCCTCTTGAATCACTCTATCTATTAAAAAAAAACCGCATCAAAATCCGTTGCGTAGTTTTAAAGATCTAAGCATACATAGGGACAGACAAGAAGCGGGAAGCGACTTTGCTTTTATGTAGTGATAAAACTTTTTATTATTTTATTGCTATATTATATTTATATTATTTGCCAGTTAGCAAGGGTGATGTGTTGAGTGATGTAATCAGTGAGAGAAAAGACCATTGTGCGCCAGCCGTATCTAAAAATAATCAATCATGTTTATTTTCTGGTTGAAGTAGCAAAAAAAACTGCAAGTGGGACTGGCATACGAAGGGCACCGTACCACCGTACAATATTTAACACAAAATATTTTTACTATTTGTTGTTATAGCGGCCGGGTACACACTGAAAATTTTAAGTGTCTAACTACTGTACAGTTTGGCAGAAGTAAATATTATGTCTTTATATTAATAATCTGAATAAACACTTTTTCATTATGGTTTAAAAGATACAGCTCTGTGACAGACGGATGGAAAGCGGAGCCTTAGTAATAGGGACCCGTTGGCACCCTTTGTGTACGGAACACTAATAGGGACCCGTTGGCACCCTTTGTGTACGGAACACTAAAAACGAGTTAAATGAACTAGTGTTACAAATTATCCTCTAAATTTAGTAAAAACTAGAAGGACAAAGACACAGTCAACAAAACTCCTAATAAAATAGGTTGCGGAAAACCAATCAAAAGCTTATTCCAATTGATTCAATAAAGATAAAGTTTACTTAGTTCAAGTTGTTAAAAGTCTCGGTGCTCCTGGTACCTACTAGCTAAGCTAATAACTGTACAATCGTAGATTAAGTTCTAACGAAGTATCCGATCTTAGTTTGGAGCGTAAAGTGATTTCTTGGTTACTTTGTAATTGGTTTAAGTATTTGAATCAATCTTCCTTAAACGACGGGCATATACCTACTCAAGGACATGGGACATATTCGCAAAGAGTGGACAGAAATGCGTGGATAATTATGTTTCGATCTTGCCCCAGGAGAGACACAAATAAGGAAAGTTATCGTCACTTATGTCCAGCTTATGGACTAAATACAAAAATATCAGTATAACATTTTTTTCACATAATATTCGAAAGGAAAATCAAATATCTAATGAAATTACACACACATAAATAGGATAATAATATAACCTCACGCCTGTTTTTCTCCAGAGGTTTGGGCAGAGTAGGTACCTGTAGTACACCCACATTTGGCCAGTTCCCATGTAATAGGGGCCGAGCCTATTGCCATCAACTGGGCAGAAAACCAGACCTTAAATCCTGCCATCGTAAAAAAAGCAGCCAGTCAACAAGATCGTAGCAGTCAACAAGATCGTAGCACAGTTTGTCCGAAAGGGATATCGTGGCCCTGGCACACAGGCAACGGAAGGAACACGGTGGGGTTTAAACAGTAAAAGTCTGACACTCCGCCCAGAGCGGGAGAAGTTATAAATAATTTCACACCCAAAAAGAAAAAGCTGTGTTACTTTTTTCTGTCATAGTTTGATCTAAATACCTTCTATTTTTACCCGATTGCGGTGAAGCCAAATAAGGAGGGTCATGTGTTTGACCTGTATGTATGTGACCTGTGTGTCTGTGTATGTCCGTCCCTATGGTATCTCGTAACTACTAAACGGCAGAGCCGATTTTGATGAATGATATGTCGTTAGATTCGTCTTTATTGTGTGAGTATCACTGGGTATATTAAAATTAGTAAAAATCAAAATAACGGAATATTGGCGCCAAAAGACGTGTTTTTGAAAAAAAATATCTTCTAAACGGCCGAACTAAATAACTTATTTTCAGTTCCAGACAGTTCGCTATTGAGTATAATTATATCTATGCTCGGACGGCGTCTCACAATCATTGATAAAGGCTATCTATCTAACAAAAACAATAAGTAGGTTTCTCTACTTCGCCCTCCCGTGCGTTCCATTACAACCAACATCACTTTAAAAAACAACATGTGTAATTAGGGTTATATTAAAACTTCTTTGTTTCTTACTTCTAAATAAGTTACTGGATTAAGATATAATTCTGTAGAGCCATATTTGTTATGGCCGCGAATCAAAATACAGCCTGTTACTGACTCTGCCCGGCTTGGGCGGAGCACCGCCGTGTCCTCACGGAGGCGATCGGCGGCGGCGATCTCTCGCGTCCAGCCCTGATTCAGGCCATGGTTCGGAGCGAGAGTGCATGGGAGGCCGTCACCTCCTTCTGCGAAGCATTAATGCTCGCGAAGGAGGAGGCGGAACGCTGGAGGGTGAGGCAGGGTTCGCGCCCTCACGCTCTTAGCCGCCGCAGGAGACGCCCCGGGCGTCGGGAGTCGCAAGCTGATTTCCGGCCACCGTAGGCGCGGGCCTGCGGACGGTGAGCGATGGGTAGCTCGCCGTCCGATAAGGACCAGGCCCGGGTCGACGGCGCGTTGTGTTTCACGCGCGCCTCAAAGAGATGTCAGCACCAACTGACGGGGTCCGTTAGGGCCAATGCCTGCCAGGGTTGCGAGTTTGTCCGAAAGGGATATCGTGGCCCTGGCACACAGGCAACGGAAGGAACACGGGTGGGTTTTAGTCAGTAAAAGTCTGACACGCCCTCCCGCTCAGCCCAGAGCGGGAGAAGTTATTTGATAATTTCCCACCCAAAAAAAAAAAAAAAAGCCTGTTACTGACGTGCAAATTGCAAAAAAACGTAATAAAATTTGAATTTCACCGGGCTACCTTAGCGCATTAATGTTATTTTTTTTTAACTTAAATTCATGTTGGAATGGTGCTTGCACGGGTCAGTTACAGGTTTTATGTTGATCTAATTATGATCTCTTCAAAAAATCCTACTGAATGATTATTTCTGAAATTATCATTCAATAGGATTTTTTGAACTTAGGGAATTGTAATGCTGATTCGAATGATTATAATTCTGTAAAGCCATATTGGTTATGGCCGCAAATCATAATTAGATCAACATAAAACGAGTTACTGACCTGCAAATTGCAAAAAACGTAATAAAATTTGAATTTCGCGGGCTACCTTAGCGCATCCCCCTTAAAACGACAAGTTCATATCTGATTAGCCGGCGCAGCGCCGCCGCCGCCGGTTCGCGCTGATTTGGCTAAAAGTATGAAAACTGCCTGCGCTGACCAGCGTTGACAGCCAGCGCTTGTAGGCGCGCATAAGCGCTGGCATATCGATGCCAGTTACCAGCGTTCTACTTAAATACACCCATAAAGTGCTGGCATTTTATTGGATTCCCGCATTAATGGTTCATGAAACATTAGTTATACAACATGTCCCAGAATGACCGCACAACATCTTAAGGGGTCATTGTACTCATCATTATGAACACCTTTGACGATGGGACCAAACCTGAAATCGTGAAAAAAAAATCTGCTAATCCCTACATTTTTACGAGGTATTCGAACATAAATGTAGGAAACAGCAGATTTTTTTTTTTTGGATTTCAGGTTTGGTCCCATAGTAAAAGTTGTTCATTAAGATGAGTACAATAACCCCTTAAGATGTTGTGCGTTAATTCTGGGACATGTTGTATATTGGATTTTAATTAACTAGATGGTATCACGTTCTTTTAAATAAGGTTCTTTTGAATACATAAAACATGTTCCCCCTTATTACAAAACAAGATTTATCTTCAGACCCAGGTTTAAAACATGGAGCCATTATTGAATTTCGAACTTTATTCCGACTATGGTACAGTTCCTAAACACAAAACTGACAACTTAGTACCGAACTAAGTTTTCAGTTTTGTATAAAGAACGGTATTTCAATCACTGTTACGTTCTTATTACAAAAACTGGCTGCATGGTTTAGGCCATGTCAAAATATAGATCTTGTTTTGTAATAAGGCGGATAGTCTTTAATCTTCTTGATAATTTTCCATTCATTTTAGCATCAATTATTTCGCTTCTTATAAAGGAATTTGTTTCATCTTTTCGGTAATTTGTAATGTTATTGAAATTTAAATTAATTAACCTTTACTTTACCTGTTTACATACCTGCAAGCAAAACGGACAAAGCAATTATAATATTTTGAAAACCGTGGATAAGGCATTATAATAATAATCGTTTATTTATAAAAGGGTCATATCCCAATAAAAATACAGCACAGTTGCTTATTTGCCTGAACTAGGTTGAACCTGTGCTTCCTTATAATTATTATGAATCCTTTGCAACTCTAACCAGACACAAACTATTTACGAATATATTTTTTATTGTATAATTTACTTTCCGTCTCAACTGTAACAACTTTGCATAAATTATTATAATTCGTCTACTTTAAAACGTCAAACCTCGGTTTTACTCTTCTTCACTGCAAAGGCAACAAAAATGAAAGATTCTGCAATCCGTCTCCAGGGTACTTGTGAATCTCCAGAACGGTTCCCCAAAACTCCCTCCAACGAAAGCCTGCAATGAAAATTGTTGTTCTGTAAGTTTTCGACAAAGTCTTAACTCCCAAACTTTTTGACCCAAAGCACGCAAAAGACGAAAATAAAGATAATTACTTTGTTTCAATCGGTCGTCTTGCTAAAAATGAAGCATTCTAGATTCAAATAACTTGCCGTATGTTTTTTTTATTTATGTACAAATGACGTTTCTCTATGGCCAGTTTTTTTTTGTTATCAAGTTGTGAAATTGGTATTTAATCAATACAATACATCTAAAATTATTTATTACATGAATCTAATCAAAAGCACATGGAGTAGGTATGTAAGGATTGTAGCAGCTTAGGCGCTGTAGTTTCTGCCTACCCCCATGGGAAGAATGCGTGAGTTTATGTGTATGTTGTAACGTTACTATTGGCCGGAGTTAAAAAGGTAGTACAAAATTATAAAAGGAATATAGTCGTCAGTAGCTTGGGGTCGGGAAAATCAGGAACTGGATCAGGTACACAGGAACAGGATCTTCAGCCGACTTCAGGACAGGCTGCAGCGTCAGCGTCCCACAGTTGGATATTGGATGGGCAGGAGGAGGCAATTCTGTTCAGGAATGGAAAATGATCTGATGTGAGATAAAGTCCATGGAAGCTAGGTGATGTCCGGGAGTGAGCAGAATAGGTAGATGATCTTGAGTCACCTCGTTGAGATGAGAGCGGAGGCACTGCCTCACGCTCAACAGGAGGTGAGCGTGGGCCTCCCTACGAGTGAGGGAGTGATCAGCAGTTGGTAGAGATCAGCAGCTGGTAGAGAGTTCACACAACTAATGTGTTATTGATATCAGAGGCCTCCCAGAGGCTCAGGTGAGAGGAGGCAGGTATTGTAGGAGGTAAAGTCTTCAATCACACACAAACTGTCCATTTAAAGGTTTTTAATTAGATATTCACAACATTCAGACTCCACTAACGTATAAAGCATTGTATTTAGACATAAAAAGTTAAACAGTATTAATAATCTATATCATTAGTTATAGGCAGAAAAGCTCAAGTATTCACAAGCGAAGATAGACAAGAACGGAGGTAGACTCAAGCAGAGATAGACTGAACTGGTGTGATGACCGCTTTTATAGATTCTGGGCTCGTTCTAGAAGCATCGACAATTTAAAAATTACTTTTTGTTTGATTGTCTGCCAGAATCAATAAAAACGGCTTACATGTGAACCTTGCATTACAACACTGTTTATGTGTAGGCCTGGCTTAATCAAGAAAGCCATAAAGTTTAGAAAATGAAACACAGACAGGTGTCAAATTATAATGAAATATGTCAAAGTCACAAATATTTTAAGATTGTTTACAATAAGAGAATTAATTTAAAATACAGTATTTGTATACCAAAACAGTTAAAAGTGACTAAAAGGTTGTGTTTTTGAGCGTTAATAATGTTCCAGGAGTAATTTTTGTAAAGGGGATGATAATATACAGGGTCAAATTTAATTAGGTAGCGAAACTCCATGGACGTTTTGGGTATCGATATCAAAATAAGATAAAACGAAAAAAATAAAGATTTGAAGTTTTTTTTTTCTGGTGTTAATGACCACTGGCAGTGAAGTTACTTGAAGTAGTTAAGTTTTTGTTTTATCGTGTTTAGTTATCGATACCCATCACATCTGTGAAGTTTAAACTGATTTTGAAACTCATATTTTCAAGTAACAAGTCGTTGACCCCAAAAAAATACTATTTTTTTTTGTCTTTTTTCGTTTTATCGTATTTAGATATCGATACCCAACACGTCTGCGGAGTTTCGCTAGCAAATTTAATTTGACCCTGTATGTGTAAGAATTCATAATTTGAAAACAAAGAATAGATTTAACAGGATTTGATGGACAGCACAGAAGCCCTTTAAAAGGAAAATATAGGTATTTATATATGATAAAGATGTGGCTTTGAATAGCAAAATACCACAACGTTTGTATGTGAATCTAATCTAAATACGATCTAGAACACAACATGTAAAACAAACGAGACAGACTGAATTAAATCATCTTTCCAAACTAACAGTAACCACAATTATTACTCCTACAGCCTACCACTAACTCAACCAAACACAACAATTTCAAAACAGGAGGCTAATTGCGCAACGCAGTTTGTTTTGGAAGCAGATTCCAAATTTAAGCAAACTCCAGTCGGAATCGGTTTCCATATTTGGAATTGTGTAACAATTTTTTTTCCAATCCAGTAGAAGTTTATAGAGGTGTACAAACCAAACGGCCACAGTAAGTTTGCTTGCAGCGTTTTGTTTCATCATAAAGGAATTATTTGTTTCTGAATTATTGTGCTACAATTTAATTTTGTTTTCATTACAACTGATGGTGTACTAATGCTTTTTGAAGAAAATGTCCAATGATTGCCGAAAAATGAAAAGTCAATTTTTAAAACACTTTCTACCAAAAACTACCATATATGAAATACATGAACAATACGTTTTTCTTTAAACGTTTTAGTTATCTGTGGCCAATGCAAAAATCGTAGAAAAGCAATGTTGTCAACTTAGTAGGATTTCCACTAAACCTGGGGATTTGGGGCACCCCTACTGGCGGACAACATTTACCGAAACTACTGCGGATTCGAACGCTGATTTGGAAAGACTAATCAGCATGACGAATATAGTGAAGTCAAACAGAGGCTACGCGCGTGTGGAGATCGAAAAACAACGTCATTTCGAAAATAATATGCCACGGGCAGATACTGCCAGGATAAAAAAAAACCGTCGATAAGACATATTTTATAAGTATGTAACAAACATCCAAACACGTTCACTAACGTTTTCAGTATTATGATATTATATTAGGATGATGTTGAAAAAATTACTATGAATATGTTATGTTTTCATTTTCATTCTTAAAAATCTTCAAATGAACCTCCGAAAAGAGACCGAACGTCGAAATAGGAATAAAAAAAACGAGTGTGCTTTAGACCACACGGCTGAAGTAAAACTTACAAATACTAATTATACTTAGGTACTTACTTACAACAATAGGCCTGCACTGTGTCTTAGATATCGAAACGCAACTGGATAAGAGAGAAAGAAAATGTGTGCTCGCACCTCTCTCTCCCTTGCCCTTACAGTAATATACGGAGCGTTACGAAACGTAACTCTCTCTCTTTATATCATCACTAACTTAACTCTCCCTCTCAACTTCTGCTGGCTCACTTCTGTAACGCTCTCGTCATGCATTCTCCAGCTTAGGTACTCCCCAAGTCAAGCATGGCAAAAAAAAATTTACTGCAAAAAAAATTGAGCCGTCACAGGACGCCTGGCAGATGTGAAACATACAAATTATTTACACACTACTACCTAATAAATAAAGACTGTATAGAAGCGACACGTCGCCACGCGGCTTGCGTCACCCCGCCAGCAATCGGTTTTACGTGCGGCTATAGATGTTTCACATCAAAAAGCGACGTAATCTAATTTGAAGAACCGCCACTAGCACTAGTAGACTCGGGGAAAAGTTGGCAACACTGAGTAAAGTTATTGGAAACTTCGCATTGTTTTGCCTTGAATTTTGTTTTTACTATTAGTTTATTTGTATTTTCAACATACAAAATTATATTTATTATTCTCATACAGAAACAAGGGCCTATGTTAAGTAGTTTCATTCCTTTTTCTTGTGGATTGTGGAATATCTTTGGAGAGAGTTCTGTGGTGTGGTGTCTTCGTTTTGTACCAGCTGTACCTGTAAGACTTGCTCAATAGCGAAAAGTACTTACCTATGTCAATACCATCACTACAAGTAAGTAAGCCAATATATTATATAGGAATAAAGGGCATGTTCAGTGTCTTAAGGACGTGTGAACCTTCGTACAGTCGCCGGCACGTAACTTGGCAAGGTTTTGGCGTAGTCTGAGTAAATATACGCATGTACAATTAGTGCAACGAAAAAATTATCACGTTTATTGCTTGTCATTATTCTATGGTTATTGCCAGAATTTATTTTTAACGTGTCTGTTTAGAAGTAAGTTAAAGAAAGGGGAGAGAAACATCTAACGATTCTTGCCAAGTTACGTGCCGGCGACTATATCTCATTAGAGTGTAGCTGCTGTAGGTACATTATTGGTCAGTCTACGTATGGATACGGACAACTATTCCTTTGTTGTGTAGACACAAGAACTTAATCTATTTATTGCGGTTAAACTAATTATTATAGTTAATATGCCTGTCAACCTCACATTCTAACAACTGAAATTGTTAATCGATATTTTTGTACTTACTAAGAAGCTCTACAAAACATTAATCATAATATTTTCGCAGACGGTGCAAGAGCTTAAAATACAAGAATGGAACGCAATCACAACACAACATATCAACCTCGTACATCAACTAGTTGAAATAATGGGGATTTTCTTACAAAGACTTGCTAGGGGCAAGGCTGGACATGGAAAACCAATCTTCTGTAATATAGTCATTGAAGGTAAGCTTTTGACACATCTATACTAATATTATAAAGAGGTAAAGTTTGTGAGGGATCTACTGAACTGATTTTGAAAATTCTTTTACCCATAGAGCCACGTTATTTGTGAGTGTCTTAAAGCTATTCACAAGTAAAAATGTTTACCTCCCAACGAAGTGGGCACGGGTCAGCTAGTAGTTAATAATCAAACAGGAACTCACTTAATTTAGTACTTAATATATTTTCTTGGGCAAACTTTCTCCACATCATATATTTTATGTATACCTAACTAATGTTTACCATTCTAATTTAGTGGTTAAAAAAAATCACGCCCTAAATAAAGAAGAAATTAAACAACTAATAGCAATGACTAGGCCGATGGCTTTTGTCCAGCTATGAGCTGAAAAACACCTAGTTGATTTTATGGCAAACTAGGCATTAATTTGCCACATAATGTTTGAGTACTTTATTTGAGCAGCAAATAATTAGATTTTTGCTTAAAACTAGGAGTTCCCGGGGCGTTTCACCTATGAAGACATGAAGGCAGCATGAATGATGTTGCCCCATTGCTGTTGCTGTTCACTTTGGCTACTGCTGCTATTTACTTCTGACATCACTGCTCAAGTACAAAAGTAGAAACTGAAGATAATCATTTAATTTTAGAAAACTTGTTGATTTATAAAGTCTTGTTAGACACTGTTATAAACCTATGTACATATTGTGTTAATTGATAACCTGTAAACTTTATTATGAAGTATTTTAATTATGAACTTTATAGGCACAAATAAAAATAACTTTTTATGAAATATTAAGAATAATTGAATACTTACTAAGTTTTTAGGGTTCCGTAGTAAACAAGGAACCCTTATAGTTTCGCCATGTCCGTCTGTCTGTCTGTCTGTCTGTCTGTCTGCCTGTCCGTCCGTCCGTCTGTCGCCAGCTTAGCTCAGAGACGCTTAGTCCTAGAAAGCTGTAATTTGGCATGGGTATACATATTAATTATGCCAAAAAAATGGTAAAATAAAATTATGAAAAACATTTTTTTTTAGGGTACCTCCCTTACACGTGAAATGGGGATGATATTTTTTTTTCTCGTGTATTCCATGGTGTGTGGGTATCGTTGGATAGGCCGTTCAAAAATATTGTGGGTTTGGTAAAACCATTTTTCAATTAAGGGATCCGTTTGCGTAATATTAAGCTTTAAAGTGCTAGTTTTTGTTAGAGTCAAGTGTCCCCCCCCCCCTGCCAGCTAAATGGTTGGTTTTGGATATGTGAAAAAATTCATGGCAATAGTATATATAACGAAATTAAAAGGAAAACTATCACAGCTAAGTAGGCTTCACAAGTTAACGAGTAATAGTCGACCAACTTAAATTTGCAGTTGGAGAATTGACCGTAACGTATATCGATGTATGGGAGAGCATGTTTTTCAACTACAATGTTAAGTTTGTTTTTGGGATAAATTCATTCCAACTACGGAACCCTTCATTATGCGTGGTCCGACATGCACTTGGCCGGTTTTTTTTTTATAAATACAAGTGATTAATATAGTGATGCTATTTTGAAAATAGTGGTGTTTGCTTTAATTAACTGTCATGTAAGTATAGATAAATAGAAAGAAATAAATTATGGTAAACAAAAATACAACTTTTATTTATGTTCTATCAACCAATTGACAATAGCATTTATTCACATTTAATATTTGGCATCTAATGTCTTCCTGTGGAAGTCATCATAGATAATTTAAACTGCTTGATATTGATTGCTATGAGCGCATGAGAGAAAGTTTAAATTTTTCCTGATTAATGTAGTTAAGTGTGACACCTGAAAAAGAAAAAGAATTTAAGTAAACTCTCATTACATTCCATTATCCATTACATCCATCCATAAAGTCTAATAGGCCTCTTCCTTTAACACTTCAATACACAATCTATCTACTTTATAGAACAGCAATATTCTGCTAATATACAACAACAATAGGTGCCTACAATTCTATTGATAAGCAGACTTGACTAAAAAGTACCTAAGCAAAGATACTTTTTATAGCCCCCAATGAGTAATTTTATTTAAATTGAATAATTGACTTTGATATTCTTACTAATAATATCAATCATTGAAAAACATTCAAGATAGGTACTTAGATATTTATTTTCAGTTGCCTTGTTAAAATTTGCTAAGTAAATATTCATATAAGTTGGTAGAAGGTTAGGTAGCTAACTATAGAATGGGCAGCAGCATTCTCTATGCATTTTAACACCATACTGCGATCGCCAACCCACCTGCCAAGCGTGGCGATTATGGCACCCCCCCCCCTCGTATTTATGGAAGGTACCTAATTATGTTTGATGATGATGCCTTACCTACCTATATTTTGTATTCACCAGTAACTAACAAAATAATGTTGCTGTGCATATCAAACATCTTTGAAGATACAATATTTAGGTAGGTACCTATTTTGGGCACATTCAATGTTCAACACTTAGAAAGATAATAATAATAAATAAGCAAGTAAGTATTGATATTACCTTGAACAGACAGTCAGACCATGATGTGGAAATTTATATGTATGGTGGTGTACAGTTCATCGAAGTCCTTACATAATCCATTGACAAATGCTTATTTCTGTGCTTGTTTTTGTTCTTCGTCTATACCTACGTAGATTTATTGCTATTCAATTAAGTAAAACCTCGAATACATACACAAGTTGTTAAAGCTTGTGGCTCATGGTAAGTTTGTTACGGTACCTACGAGGTATGAATTTGTCTTTCCATAAAATGTCACTAATGTATCTAGTTTCTGAAATGTCATAATAAGTATCTCTAATTTAGGTTGTAAAGCACTTATCAAAACAAAACTTGTACAATTATTTTAGAAAATTGATCTCACTGCCTTGCTAGCTAAAATACCACTAATATTGATTTATCATTGATGTTCTACACCAAAACACATTCACAATTTATCAAGAAGATATTCACATACATAATTACGTAATAATTATGGAGATTTTATGAGTAAATCCCAAAAAATGTACAACGAAAAATGATAGCGACCAACTTGTTGTCTTCGCTTTCGATTCAAACAGTTTGTTACTTATAATTATACTGATCCTATCCCGTCTATCCTAAATCCCGTCAAAATTTATGTTTATATGTTTCCCTACCTTAATAAAACTAAAACGTGACATTGGCTAAATGCACAAACCGTGCGAAGCCAGAAGAAAAAAAAAAAAAAAAAAAAGTCGTTGGTTTCAAACCAACTAACAACTGTCAAAATGGTTACGCAATTCGAATATTAGCGTTTTTAGACGCGTATCGTTCACTCTTTAGCGTCTCAAACAGATTCGAATTGGTTTCACACATTATTGGTGTTACGCAATACGAAAGTCGTAAAATAAAGCAAACTCCGATCGGAATGAAGCAAATTAGTCTGAATCGTTTGCAGAAAATGCGTTACGCAATTAGCCTACAGATCGCTTTACATAACTTAATTGAACTTCGAAAGCCGACATAATTTGATTGATAATATTAGGTAATAAATATAATATATTTCTGCCATCGTCAAGTCCCAAAGTGAGCCCATTGTACGTGATTAAATCCATTCAGAATGCTTCCGTTAGATGTATGGCAGTGTTTCTCAATGAAATACGGAGCCCGGTACGGAAATACAACCAGGGACCACTTTGGTTACCCATTGGAAGGGGTTTCGATAGGGTTTTTCTAAGCGGTTAAACAAAAAACCAAACGATATGGGTAACCCTTATGAACGGCTTAAATTAAATTTTGGTAACCCATTGAAAGGGTTTTCGATAAAAACCCATACGGTGTGGGTAACCCTTTTGAACGGCTTAATTTAAGCCATTCAAAATTACCCACACCGTATGGGTTTTTGATTAACTGCTTGCTGCTTGCTGCTTTCTAAAATGGTAACCAAAATGGACCCTGGGTAGATTATAGATAGAATTAGTCATGCTACGCGTGCTGGGCGGATATCGAAATAACATAATATTATGATTTTTTCATGTTTCTGGGTTTCAAGTAGGTATAGAACCCATTGAATGGGTTATCATGTAACCCTTTCACTGGGTGGACCCTAACCTATCGCACCCATCCCCTTCAACCAGCTATGCAGGTGGCTACAGGAGTTCACCCACACACAAGCGGCGAGCTGGTGGACCTCGACACCGGGGTGCAGGCAGTCCAAGCAAGCTGTGCCATCCTTAGATGGCAGGCTAACCAGGCGATTATTACGCCTGGACAGGACCAGCCTGCGCCTGCTGACGGGGACCATCACGGGACACTGCTAGCTAAACAAACACTTCCACACCAATAAGCATAACGTACAGTCCTCTGTGCAGAGCTTGCATGGAGGCTGAGGAAACCGTTGCGCATGTGCTCTTTGAATGCACAGGCGTCACCCAGATTAGAACAGAAAAACTCGGGGCACCCAGATCTTTCAGAGATGTTTTCTAAACAGACCAAGAGACGTGGTCAACTTCAGGGTCCCAGGTGGACTGGTTGGAATAACCACCGATGGCCTCCATTGCCCACGCAATGGTTCACATGAAGTACTGAGTGCGGAATCCAAACCTTCTAACATAGAAGGCGAACTTTTTCTGAAACCAACGAGCCTTATAAGCGGTATACAGCGTGTCGCTACAATGGTGACATTAATTTAACACACGTATACAGTTTCGCCTTTACGTTTTATGAAAATAATTTTATTTTATTAAACATTATTCTTTATTGATTTATTTAAAATTTTCTAAAATAGCATCTTGGAGCAACCTGTGCTTTAAGAACTGTTAGCACAGAGGTAATTAGCCGGGGTCATGGATCATAACATCGAATCAATGAAATTAAAACAAATAACGTGCAAGGAGTAGGCAAATTGAGGGAAAAGAGAGCTTCATTATTTAGTTTTTTTTTTTTTTTTTGGGTTGGAAATTATCAAATAACTTCTCCCGCTCTGGGCTGAGCGGGGGGCGTGTCAGACTTTTACTGACTAAAACCCACCCATGTTCCTTCCGTTGCCTGTGTGCCAGGGCCACGATATCCCTTTCGGACAAACTCGCAACCCTGGCAGGATGATTACTAGCCCTACCAGTGTGTCAAATTAATGTCGCCACTGTAGCGGCACGCTGTATAATGTATTTTTCTTTGCATGTGTTATTTCGTTTAAAAAAAAGGGTACGAAAATCACACACTAATTTCTTAACGTCTTGATCTAAAGCACAAATGTTATGAATTAGGTACGGTACATCAAAAATAACTTTGATTCACACTTTTCTAAACAAGGGCACCCTGACTAAATGGGTTAGGTTAGGTTAAAACTGTGACCAGCGTAGCGAGCGGTGCTGTGGCAGCGGCCGGCGAGCGCTTTATTCAATTTACTTGCAGTTAAAAATATTAAATAGGCAAGTTATTTAGTATTTTATGACTCCACAATAGGAATTATTTGGGGTTCACGTAAAGAGGTGCAACCATTCCAATAGAGTGTTTAATAATATTTTAGGAGCGCAAAACGGGAATTATTAGAAGTTTGATTAATTAAGAAACGGTTCGTTCGGTTTCTTTAAACCTAACCTAAGAACATCCCTTGTTTCAAAATATTAATATTTGTACCTACCTACCTATCTGCACCATGTATATTATTTTATTTACAAAAAAATACAAGAAAAGAAAAACACACTAAACTTCGCCCCGGGAACCCTCCGAATAAAGTCAAGTTAGTTTGCTTACATTATCATTTAACAAAATGAGGCTCGAGTTGCCAGGAATAAGATTTAGGTTAATATTTTGAAGAAAAAGGAGGAATATTTGAGGAATATGTTTATGAGGTAAAGAAATCCAAGCCAAAGTGACGTCTATTTTTATAATTTTATCTTTATAATTTTCTTGATGAAGTGCCAGTTTGATTTGCTTAAAATGAACTGTAGAGTTGTTTTCTAACATCATGCGAAGAATGGTGTCGAAGTACGAACCCACGATGGTTAAGGGGGATGCGCTAAGATAGCCCACGAAATTCAATTTGTCTTAAGTTTATTTCTATTTGCAGGTCAGTAACACGTTGTATGTTGATCTAAATATGATTCGCGGCCATAACAAATATGGCTTTACAGAATTATAATCATTAGAATCAGCATTACAACTCTCTAAGTTCAAAAAATCCTACTGAATATTTTTTAATAAACAGTCAGTAGGATTTTTTTAACAAACATAACTTACTTAGGTTGTATGTTGATCTAAATATGATTCGCGGCCATAACAAATATGGCTTTACAGAATTATAATCATTAAAATTCTGTAAAGCCATATTTGTTATAGCCGCGAATCATATTTACAACCTATTACTGACCTGCAAATAGCAAAAAAACTTAAGAATTTTTTTATTTCGCGCGCTACCGCGGGTTAACTTTGCTGTGCCCGACAGGGTTCATAATTGATTCGATGTTTTAACATACCAACTGTTATAAGTACACATTATGGAATGCAATAAAGTATTGAGTATTGAGTATTGTACCTTAGCGCATCCCCCTTAACATAAGAATACAGAACCTCTTTTTTTTGAAGTCGTTTAAAAACGATTGAGTTCTCTTTATCTCTCTCTTCTTCTTGAGGTTAAAAGTGAACTGTACATAGTAGGTATATTATTCATTCAAATAGTGTAATTGAATATATTCTATTAATTAGTTATCAGCCTATCTATCATGTTCTCAGTCAACAAAACGAAACGTTTACATAATGAATTTACGATGTTGACCATACAGCAATTTACCTGTTTCCACATGGGACCACTTATCTTACAACAAAAGCAATTAAAACTTCTGTAATTTAATTAACATTCTATCAACACAAAAGACTAACAACTGGACTCGAATTAATTAATTATCCTTGTTGGCCAGACGTAAGGTGTTAAGGTAATGTATTCAAATATTTTTTTTAAATACATTAAATTAACATAGAGCTTCATATAATGCGGTTTATTAATTAAAGTCATCATAATTTTTATTAAAATGGCGATGGACTTCGTTGTAGTATTGGAGTAAAGATTACACTGTTTAAAGCAGGGATGCCTTATGAAGACTTATGAGACCATGGGCCACTTGGGCAAATGATGAACTAATGGCGGGCCACCAGCACAAATAAAAACATAAAAATAGCCAAAACTTTAATAAAAAACAAAAAAAAGTACTAGTTTCAAGCGTGGCACTGCATTGTACTTACAATCTTTTTAACATTTGGCTCGAATTTACTTGTATACACGTGTACTTGTGTACACGCAAAATGGCTTACAAACTTTCATTTGCAAGGCGGTTTAAATTTTTTGTTTTATTATTATTCAATACAGAAAAAGTTTCCGATTACGCATCATGCACCGCACAGCGAGCGCACTTAATAACGAGCGTGATTCTTTATATTATTTTTAAACCTCAGCTTTTTGCTGGCGGGCCACTGGCATAGAGCCGGGGGGCCGCGGTCTGTGCATCCCTGGCTTAAAGCGTATTGCCAATCGTTGTATACGAGTGGCCTATGGGTAAGACATACTAAGAGATCTCTAGACGCCCTGCTTATTCAATATATAACTGCTTAAGGATGCTGTTGGGACTGCCGCGCTATTTTAGTGCGTCCGTTATGTTCGCTTTTGCGCATACCGATGATTTTTATGCCATAATGCGCAAAAAAACAAATTCCATCTTGTCAAGAGCGCGGTCTATTTCTAACGGCATCCTAAGAATGTTAATAGAAAAGTACGACTTACCTTTGTTGTCGCACGCTGTGGAGGTGCAGGGCCTGCAGTCTCGACATACACAGCGATCGCTTTACGTCCGAATTCGGTCGCAAAGTGCTAATGGAGTCCCTAGACAGTCAAAAATGCTTGACACGGATTTTTTCGTGCTTATCAAGCAATTTTGACCGTCTAGATATCCCATTAGGACTTTGCGATCGAATTCGTTCTTAAAGCGATCGCTATCTATGTGGAGACTACAGGGCCTGGTCAGAAGACCCCACAGCTAACCTTACTACTTTTTTTTTGTTTTTATTTCTGTGTTTCTTTACTACTAATAGTTTTTTTAAGAACAATGTTACTAACAATAAATTGGGCTAGTTGCCATAAATAAACAAATATTTAATTTTTAATTAAAGTAACTTTTATTATTTCCTTTTATACAGGGTTAAATTAAATCAGCTAGCGAAACTCCGCAGACATGATAGGTCTTTCTACACCATTAGTTTTTGTTTACACTAAACCCGAAAAGGGGTCATTGTACTCATCATTTTGAACAACTTTTTCTATGGGACCAACCTTGAAATCACGAAAAAAAAATTTGCTGTTCCATACATTTTGTCGACTTAAGTGAACACAAATGTATGGAACAGCTGATTATTTTTTCACGATTTCAAGGTTGGTCCCCTTGAAATCAAGAAAAAATAACCCCTTTTCGGGTTAAGTGTAAACAAAAACTAATGTTGTTTATTTATCTAAACATTATAAAAAAAAAAAATTGGCCTGATAAGTTTTTTTTGGGGTCATTGACCGCTGATGTCACTTAAAATATCAGTTTAACAAAAACCTGTTGTCTTAGTAAATTACACAGACGTGATGGGTATCGATATTTAAACACAGTAAAACAAAAAAATACTGTCTCGACCGCCTGCATGGACTACCTCGTTGGTCTAGTGGTCGCATGCGCTACCGCCGAGCACAAGGTCCGGGGTTCGATTCCCAGGTCGGGAAAAGTGTTATTGGGTTTTTCCTCAGGAATTTCTCAGTAGCAGTCCGGGATTTGTGCCCGGTTGATGGCAATGGCTTGCCCTCTATTACATGGGACTTAAAAATAACTGGCGTAACGTGGGTGTACTATAGGTACACCTCTGCCTAACGCTTCGGGGATTACAGGCGTGATGTTATGTTGTGTTATGTTAAAACAAAAAAAAACTGATTTTATGAATTAAAAAAAAAGGAAAGAAAGGAAAGGTATTTATAAAGCAGAGGTGAGTGGAAACGCCGGGAGGGGACGCCCTAGGAGGACATAAACCGCCTTATTACAAAACAAAATTTATATTTTGACATGGCTTAAACCATGGAGCTAGTTTTTGTAATAAGAACGTAACAGTGATTGAAATACCGTTCTTTATACAAAACTGAAAACTTAGTTCGGTACTAAGTTGTCAGTTTTGTGTTTAGGAACTTTACCATACTCGGAATAAAGTTCGAAATTTAATAAAGGCTCCATGTTTTAAACCTGGGTTTGAAGATAAACCTTGTTTTTTAATAACGTGACCAAATAAGTGATGTTCTTCACAAAGGTCAGGTGCGTTGTAGGTACTCGCAACCGGGGTTACCGGTTGTGTGTGTATGACCGCATGTATGAACGTAGGCGAAGCAAAAGGAGTGAATCAACCATATTACAGTAATAAATAAAAAATAATAAAAATCAAATGTAATAATAGCATGTCAATCAGTCAGTACAATACAATACAATATTATTAAATACAATAAGAACCTACAGAAAAAAATGCAGATGTTTTATAATTAGATATCCTTAGACATTCTTCCTTAAATTAGGCATGCAAACATTTAGTACTAGGTTAGTGCTTAATAGTCTAAAATACTGTCAATATAACAATTCTTAGTATAATTATGGTGATTAAATAAAATAAATAATTAAAAATGTCAGGTTCAAATATGACTTGTATATCTAGCATGTTTGATATGCCGCCGACTAGGCCTCAGTTACCTACATAAATAACTAATTATGCAGACTAATTCTAATCCTAAGAGATGCTACACACTACGGGCGGCAAAATTGAATAATAATATTATGTAGATTGTTCGGGAAAACGCTGCTTTGCTGAGATCGTACTGTGCCGAGCCGAACCGAACATGGTTAAGCGAGGGTAGACGCCGAAAAAAGTTTGCCGATCGGTACGAGCGGAATGAAAGCCCAATATTTGTGTCTATTTGCTTCGGGTCGATTTTCAGCAAATACTGCCGAATCGAATGTGCCGACCCGAACCCAAACATGACTGAGTATAGCACCCCTAACTCTTAGTTAACATTTTTAGAGTAGTTGCTTTTCACTAAGTATAAGGGACTCTATGTATTTCTAGATTACTAGCTGACCCGGCGAACTTTGTACCGCCTTAGAATCAATAAACTCAAACTCAAAACATTTATTTGAATTAAACCTATTACAGGCACTTTTGAATTGTGAAATAGTCGGTCAGTTAGTCAGAAAGTTGAAGCTATTTGCCCATTCCAAAACGTAGATCTCTATGGAGAAGAACAGGCAAGAAACTCCGAGGACACTCTTTAAAATCAAGATATTACAAAATCCTGGGTACATTATTCTTGTTGCTTCTATATGTGATAACAATGTAAAAAATTAAATTGCTTATTTAAAAAACAATACAAAATATAAGATTAAAAGATTATTTGGTGGTATGAGGAACAGGGTGTAAAGTTCACTCATCCTCCATAGAAAAGGGAGGATCCTCCGACCAGACGGGTGTTGTGTCTCGTGGGCAACTGCCCGACGGTTGATGTCGGGACGTTGTATATATGCTAGTTGCGTGGTAAACTCTGCTTGCGCGATGCAGGATTCGCGTGACGTCAGTGTGATGCGTAGTTCGTATGTGGCGATGTTGATGCCGCTACATCACTCCCCTCCAGAGACCGGAGGTCGATAGTGGGCTGAGACGTGTATCTTGCGATGCTTGCCAGTGCCAGTCGAGGGGTTCCAGTGTGTTGGAATCGGGTGCCGCATAGTTCTCGGTGAGTCGGAACTGTCTGCGGTGATTCCCCAGTGAGTCAGGGTGGCGCTGCGTTATGCTCCAGTGCGTCGGATGTAGTACAGCGCCGGGTTGTGGCTGACTGCTGGCGTCGACCAGGAGAGGCATGTTGTCTGCTTGTGGACCAGCCGAAAGTGCAGTGTGCTGTGCCAAGGTTGCTGATGAGGCTGTGGGTGATAACCAGGAATGCGCTTCCGCTGCATGCTGGTGGTCAGGATACCCGTTGAAGCCGTGGGTGCTGGCTGGCTGCGGACGATAGTAGAACTTGGCAAATAAGCCCTGGCACAACTGATGGCGCCCGTTCACGAACATAACGGGTGGATCAGCACCATCCAACTCAACCATTTTGTAGGGAACCGAATGATCCAACACACGCGCCACCATCAGCCTTTTTGACATTTCTAAGAGGACTTGTGAATCAAATTATCTTTTCTTTCAACTACGTAGTAATGTAAAAAACCGATCACAAAGGACGTATTTTGCTTAGAACAGTGCAGAAATGTTATATGAAATCTCATTGTTGCACAGTTTTCATTAATGCACTGTTTTTTATTTTTTATTTAGATATAAATTAACCACAGAGGTTTAATGTCTCCTATTAAGTTTAATATAAAATGTAAGCATTAGATCAAAAATATACTGGCTGAAAATAAAAATCGGCTGAATAAACCCGACTTGGTGAAAAGCTTTGTTTTCATTAACTTGAGTTTTTACTTTGATTAAGTATATTTTATCACGGTAGGTAGATTGGTAGTTGAAAGAAAAGTAGATTACGCACCTTGCTAAAGTGAGTAATTAATGCACTCGTGCTAATTTAGTGCCCTTGCGTGCGCTCGGGCATTAATAACTCACTTTGCGCTCGGTGCAACAATCTACTATATCTATGTAAAGAGATTCCTCACAAAGAGGTTTGCTTTATTACATAGCTTAGTTTTGAAAACCAAAACATTTTCTTATGTAGAGTGTCTGAGATAAGTGAGAACATGTTCCTTGAGCTTGAAAAAAGTTGTTGAAGTTGTAATTATTTGAAAAAAAAAAAATCAAGTCACTTGCTCGACAACTGGCTCTTAATGCACCAGTTTTAGGTTCACAATGCAATGTAATTGAACATGCGTACTTATTACTATACATCCTTATGATTAATTGATCGCTAATCCTTTAAACAAGTTTATTTCATTCCTCAATTTCATTATCTCTTACTAGTTTCAGGTGTTTTTTATTTATCTATAATCAAATCAAATCAAAAATATTTTTATTTCACATAAGCCTTTATACTTTATACTTTTGAAACGACAGAAGCTAGGTGCACGGTTCCAATTGGTCGTTTCCTATGGAGAAGAGCCGGCAAGAAACTTCACGGCTACTCTTTAAAAAAAAATGGCTTTTACAATGTTTTCAAATTACAGTGTTAATAGGTATGAGAGAACAGCGTAGGCCCATCAAAGTACCAGGTACTTAACAAAATAGGAAATGGTCTACAGATCTACTAAGCCTATAACGTCCTCACATTAATAAAAAACAATTCAAATATGGTTAAAATAATAAAAGTTAGAACCTTGTTGAAATTAAAATTGCAGTTTTATAAATGTCAAATAAGAAAAACATTATGTCAGTGAAGTTTGTAAAAAAAAAAGTCCATTAAGCCTACACAGCCTATACAGAATTTATGTATTATATTTTTGCTGCAAATCTACTGGTTGTATAAATAATAACAGCCAACAATAATAGACTTGAACAGCTATGCAAACTAACCGATCAGCCCGTATATTGACAGTATGCTAATCACTGACCTATCTGCTCACTATGAGCGTAAACTATTTTGATAATACTAAAGCTGAATGAAGTATATAAGTTAAAAGCAACCCATTAATATAGAAGGTTAATATCAATGTATTATACATAATTATTGTAAACCTCTCTAAATGATCGTAAAATCCGCACAAAGTCAACGCGGTCACACAGCATACACAAAAAACTTTAATTTTTAAATATACAGGTTGTCGGGTAAAAAAATGATAACCGTAAAATAGCATACAATAGACCTTATGACCGTTCTAAAAAAAAATACAATAAGAATAATAAAAAATATTATTCATTTATATTCGATGAATAATATTTAGGTAGACCACAGTATTAATTGGATACGCACTAAATGATATTTTTTTTTCTGTAAATAGGTTTGTACAAACACTTTGACACGTCAATCATATTTAAAAAAAAAACTAGATGAGGTCGACGTTTTCTATCTGACCAATCTGAGAAAAAAAGGCTGAAAAAAACTCAGAGGTCACAGTCTACTAAGTCCAGACATAATCTTGGTCAGATCATGTGAAGAAATAGTGTGAAGTGTCTGAAGTGGTCTTTTGATGAAAGAACTACACAGATTGAAAGAACCTGTCCAGTCAGTGCACGCATTTGACAGTAATCGTGCAGCTGAACTGACTAAAATTTAAACTACGTAGGTTCTCACTATGAGCCATTGCTTGATAACCAAACAATATGATATTCAGGAGCTAATGTTAAAATATAAGTACTAATATTCTTCTGGAATCCTTATTAACTTGCATAAAGATAATAAATTATAATAAAATTCATTTTCTAAGGAAGCTCTAGTAAGCTGCATAAAGTACAAAGTACTGAATATTATGCATAATTTATGAACACATAAATTAGTACGCAGAAACCTGAAGTATTTCCTAAAATTACCAAGAAACTGGCAACTATGTCTTACTATTAACTATACAATTAGGTTCTTGTTTAATTATCAAAACATTATTAATCTATCAGCTAGGTTTTAACTATTCTAATATTTAAGTTATTTAAACTAATATAATAACCAGACTTTTGGCCATTTTTCCCACTGATAGCGATGCGCACGAATTTTTTGGTGTCCAATGAAGTCTTCCCTTTATAAGGTTCCGTAGTCAACAAGGAATAATTAATACCCATATAGTTTCGCCATGTACGTCTGTCTGTCGGTGCCCCCCCCCCCCCCCCCCCCGGCTTACCTCACATGTACTAGAAAGTTATAATTTGGCATGGGTATTTTTTTTCTCGTCTATCCTATGTATGTATATCGTTGGATAGGCGTTCAAAAATATTGAGGGTCTGTGAAGACTATTTTTCGATTCAGGTATACGTTTTCGTAATATTAAGCTAATTTTTGTTAAAGTTAAGGGTCTGCCCATTGGTTGTTTTTGGATATGTGAAAAAAATAATGGCAGTAGTATATATAACGAAATTAAAAGGAAAACTATCACAGCTAAGTAGGCTGGCTTTACAAGCTAACGAGTAATTATTGACCAACTTACATTTGCAGTTGGAGAATTGACCGTGACGTATATCAATGTATGGGAGAACATGTTTTTCAACTACAATGTTAAGTTTGTTTTTGGGATAAATTCATCCCAACTACGGGACCCTTCGTAGTGGGTGGTCTGACACACAAATGGCTGGTTTTTTTTCTTTATATTTCTACAATCTGCGTAACCATTTCCCAACTATGTTTGGGGTCGGCTTCCAGTCTAACCGGATGCAAATGATACCAGTATTTTACATGAAGCGACTGCCCATCTGACCTCCACAACCCAGGGACTGGGTAACATGATACCCCGAGATAAGACTAGTAACGACTGTCAAAGGTCTACGAATGACAGCCGGGACTAACGGCTTAACGTGTGTAGCGGCATCAACATCACCACATGCGAACTACGCGTCACACTGACGTCACGCAAAATCCTGCATCCCGCAAGCAGAGTTTACCGCGCAACTAGCATATACAGGGTTATTTTTAAAACGTCAATAACCTCTTAAGGGGTCATTGTACTCATCATTATGAACAACTTTTACTGTGGGACCAAAACTGAAATCCCGACTAAAATACTAAGAGGCACGGAGGGGTCTGATATTTAATGTATGGTCACCCATCCAGGGACCGACCGCGACAAGCGTAGCTTAATGGCTGTTATTATTTAGCCACGACCCCTCTTCTTTTTCTTTATATACTAGAACATAAATTATTTCAGTGTTGAATTGTATGTTTTCCGTGTGGTGCCGGACATAAAGAATAGCATTACCCTATTTCTTCCCGTGTGGGTGTCGTAAAATTCGACTAAGGGACTTACTAGAGAATAGGCAGCAGCGTTCTCTATGCATTTTAACACCATACTGCGATCGCCAATCCGTCTGCCATGCGTGGCGATTATGGCAACTTCCCCCTCCTTTTGGGGGAGGCCTATGTCAGCAATGGACGTCTTTCGGCTGAAATGATGATAGATTGTATAATTATTGTATTTAAGATAATATTTCAAAATAAATAAAACTATTACCAACCAGGTAAAATTAATCTATATATATAAAATTCAAAGTCCTGACTGACTGACTGACTGACTGATATATCAACGCACAGCCTAAACCGCTGGTCCTAGAGACATGAAACTTGGAGGGTGTGTTCTTTGTAAAGAGTAGATATCCACTAAGAAAGGGTTTTTTGAAATTCTACCCATAAGAGGGTGAAATAGGGGATGGAAGTTTATATGAAAGTCCGTCAGTTTTGAAGTTAGGATCTTCAAATTTAGTGTATAGGCTGACGATTGAAAATTAATTTATACGTGTCTCAGAGTTTTTGATAATTCCACCCCCGAAGGGTTAAAAAGGGGGATTAAGTTGTGTATCAAAGTCCTTAATTTTCGAAGTAAAAAACACTAAATATATTATCTATGGTTATGGTTGGAAGCTAATGCAATGGTGTTGTTAGAATTTCAACCCTTAAGGGGTGAAAAAAGGGATAACATTTTATTTTTAATGAAAGTTCTTTTTAAGTTAAAATCACTAATATTTCGGCTTATGGTTGGAAACTATAGGCAGGCATCCGATAAGAAAATATTTTTCGAAATTCGACCTTTAAGGGGAGAAAAAGGGGAATAAATCTTATTCCTTGAGTTAACAAACCTGAAACTTGGCACGAATACTAAACTTAATAAATTATAAAGTGTGACATTTTTTGTTTTTAGGGTTCCGTACCAAAATGGTAAAAAGGAACCCTTATGGTGAGACTAAGTCTGTCTGTCTGTCTGTCACACCTGGATATCTCAAGAACTACTAATGTTATCAACTTGAAATATAGAATAGTTTTAGATGACGTTTGCCCAACTATTTTGCAAACAAGAAAGAAAATAAAAAAAATATCTCTGTTTTGCAAAAGGAACTGAAAGGGGATCTTAAATATTTGAAGTGGGGCTACTAGGGCATGTGGGGTATCATATGAAAGAACACTATTTGCACATTCTCAAACATATTTTTTTCTTTTTAGGCAGCATATTTTCCGACTTTTGATGATAAATGGAAAAAAAATACCGTCCCCTCTTATCTCCGAAGTTTGCATAGATAAAAAATTGAAATTATTCTAAGTGATAGGATGTTTATGTAAAGATTATAGGAAAAATAAAACGATGTCTTTAAATAGCACAGTTTTTTAGAAATCATCAACATCATAATTATATGTACGTACGGAACCCTCGGTGCGCGAGTCCGACTCGCTCTTGACCGGTTTTTTTTTAAACTACTCTTTAAGGTGGAGATTTCTAAAAGGGTCAAAAATGTGGTTTTTAAAGCAGTGTATCTCTTAAACCGTAAATATTTTTTTCCAAAACAAAAGCAGTATGATATTTTTAAGTCTTTTTTGCATACGGTGATGGAACTCAAAACATAATTAAACATAATTTAATACTTCAAACACAACTCTTAATTATTTTGAAAGCCTTTGTTATTCCAGTTTATACCTTCGTTAACAGTTATAATTTTATTATAAGTATACCATAAAATTTCAAATGCCCAACTGCATCCGATGATGGATTAATTTTTATTAATTAGTTAATCTAATAAATTCTTAGTTAATTTAATAATATTTGTGACCCATGAGTTCTACGCAGAGTTCTTTTCACTATTAAACACGCAATTTAATGACACTTTACTACTGAAGACTGAAAGTATTTACTCAAAGTTCGTATTTAGTGATTGGGCGACTCCAGGTATTCGTAAAAGCAGGGAAAATCTTTTTGAACTTTATGGCCTAAAGCAACATATGAATAATACAAGCTTTCATCAATATGTTGCAAAATATTCAAAAACTTTTAAAAGTGTGTGCAAAATAGCTAAACCTCTATAAATTAGAAATAAAATAAAATCAGCTGATGATAAAATAAAAACTACCTGGCAAATAATAAATAATGAATTAGGTAGGAAAAACAGCGTAATACTGAATTTAATTTAGAGACTGCACATGGGCCCATTACTTCAGAGGTAGAAATAGCTCAGGAATTTGAAAACTGTTTTGCTAATATTCCCCTTAAAACTACCGAAACTTTAAGTTCCTCACCCGCGCTTTCTGCTCCTTTACTTAGAAATAATGTAAAGGTATGCCCTTTGGAGTTAAGGTTTCAGCATACAAACCCCCAGGCTGTTATAAAAACTTTTAAAGATCTTAAAATTAAATCAACAGAAGATCTATGGGGCATGTCTGTAAAAGTCTGTAGAGCTGTCATCGAAACGATTGCGCCCTATTTAGCTTTCATATTTAACACCAGTGTGGACCAAGGAGTCTTTCCGGATCTCATGAAACACAGTAAAGTAGTTCCTTTGTTCAAATCCTGAGATAGTAAAGAACCCAACAATATTATAGCCCCGTGTCAATTCTGCCAGTTCTCAGTAAGGTGTTTTAAAATTTGATGCTCAATCAAATGTTACGTCACTTCAATAAAAATTCCATCTTTCATGAACAACAGTACGGTTTCACTAAAGGTCGTTGTACCACTGACGCCGGTGTTACCCTAATAAAGAACATTTCTAACACCTGGGAGGAAGCACAAGATGCCATTGGATTTTTTTTTGTGACCTTTCTGAGGCTTTCGATTGCGTTAACCATGAGACACTTCTGCTAAAACTAGAACACTATGGGATTCGGAATACAGCTCTTGATTTACTTAGATCATACCTGAAATATAGAAAGGTTAGAGTTCAAGTAAACGGCGTGAACTCTTTGGGGTCTGAAAAAGCAATGGGCGTTCCTCAAATTGGGTCTATTCCTCTTTTTAGTTTACACTAGCTTTCGCCCGCGGCTTCGCCCGCGTAGATGTCGGAAAAGTTTCAAGTTAATCGAACCATGCGTTAAAATCTTTCTATGCAATTATTTATGAAACACCCCCTCCACCCCCTTTAAAAAGTTATCCCATTACCCTTTAGGGGGTAATATAAAATTATTATTACAAACTGTATTATTCGCTTAGGAATGTATTTGTGCTAAGTTTCAAGTTTATTAACTCAAGGATTTTTTTTCATGTAAACAAAATCCCCCTTTTTACCCCCTTAAAGGTTGAGTTTACAAAAACCCCTTTTTAATGGAACCCTACATCATAAAAGGAACCCTAATGCAAAATTTTACGTCCCTAGTCCCAGTAGTTTAGTTTGGGTTGTGCGTGTTGATACGGCCATCAGTCAGTTTCTCCATTTATATAATATAGATAGATTTGTTACTTCGATCAATATAAAATTACGACTTTTTAGATTTTTTTGTTGTGCAAGTAAATTTCAAAATTGATGATATTTACGTGATCAACATCCCGACAAACCTTGAAAATGACACCGATGTTGATTTTTAGACTCTTTTCACCGCCTGAAGAGGTTGTTTTGAAAAGCATGAAATGTGTATTTTTATTTCTCCATACAAATTTTGAATCCCCGTATTAAAATCCGTTCTTAGGAGATGCTTACGTCATCATAACTACCTGTCCGCTGGTTTTACGTAAGTCCATTTAATTTAATTCCCCATTAAAAGTAATGACGTCTTTACTGTGTATTAATAGACCAGTCAATCACAGTTTCCTTTTTTCACCCCGTCTAAGGGTAGATTTTCGAAAAACCCTGATAAGATTTATTCTTTATTTTTGGTTGTTAGTATAAATACTGAGTTTCGACTTAATCGAACCGTGCCTTAAAATTCTTCTATACAAACTTTGACATCCCTCAATCCCCCTTTAGGGGGAAGTTTAGAAAAACAAAAATTGATTTATAATTTACTTAGTTGAGTATTCGTGCCAAGTTTCAAGTTTATTAACACAAAGCATACAATTTTTCACACAAACAAAATCCACCCTTTCAGTTAAAGATCGAATTTCCAAAAACCCCTTCTTAGCGGATGCGTACGTCATAATAACTATCTGTGCATTTTTACTTCAATACAAAATTTAGCGAATGAACAACTTCAATACAAAACTTCTTTCCCCTTTTCGACAACGATTTAGTTTCCAACCATAAGCCGAAATATTAGTGATTTTAACTTAAAAATAAAGAACTTTAATTAAAAACAAAATTTCATTCCCCTTTTCACCCCTTAAGGGTTGAAATTCTAACAACACCATTGCGTTAGCTTCCAACCATAAGCCTAGATAATACATTTTGTGATTTTTACTTCGAAAATTAAGGACTTTCCATACACAACTTCATCCCCCCTTTTAACCCTTCGGGGGTGGAATTATCAAAAACGTATGACACGTATAAATTAATTTTTAATCGTTAGCCTAAACACAAAATTTGAATATTCTAACTTCAAAACTGACGGACTTTCATATAAACTTCCATCCCCTATTTCACCCTCTTAGGGGTAGAATTTCGAAAAACCCTTTCTTAGTGGATACCTACTCTTCACAAAGAACACACCCACCAAATTTCATGTTGATAGGATCAGCGGTTTAGGCTGTGCGTTGATATAACAGTCAGTCAGTCAGTCAGTCAGAGAATCAGTCAGGACTTTGAATTTTATATTATATAGATACATAGATTATGTTTTGAGTTCCATCACCTTATGCACAAAAGACTTGAAAATATCATACTGTTTATGCCTTGGTAAAAATATTTACGGTTTAAGAGATACACTGCTTTAAAAACCACATTTTTGACCCTTTTAGAAATCTCTACCTTAAAGAGTAGTTAAAAAAAACCGGTTAAGAGCGAGTCGAACTCGCGCACCGAGGGTTCCGTACGTATATATATGATGTTGATGATTTCTGAAAAACTGTGCTATTTAGAGACATCGTTTTATTTTTTTTGTAATCTTTACATAAACTTCTATCACATAGAATAATTTCAGATTTGTATCTATTCAAACTTCGGAGATAAAGGGGGGAACGGTATTTTTTTTACATTTTTCATCAAAAGTTGAAAATTATGTTGCCTAAAAAAGAAAAAAAAATGTTTGAGAATGTGCAAATAGTGTTCTTTCATATGATACCCCACATGCCCTAGTAGCCCCACTTCAAATATTTAAGACCCCCTTTCAGTCCCTTTTACAAAAAAGAGATATTTTTTTAAATTTCTTTCTTGTTTGCAAAATAGTTGGCCAACGTCATCTAAAACTATTCTAAATTTTAAGTTGATAGCATTAGTAGTTCTTGAGATATCCAGGTGTGACAGACAGACAGACAGACTTAGACTCACCATAAGGGCCTAGTTACCTTTTTGGTACGGAATCCTAAAAACAAAAAAATGTCACACTTTATAATTTACTTAGGTTAGTATTTGTGCCAAGTTTCAGGTTTATTAACTCAAGGAATAAGATTTATTCCCCTTTTTCACCCCTTAAAGGTGAAACTTTGGGGGGTGAAAGCTTTTCGAAAAATCCTTTCTTAGCGGATGCCTGCCTTAATAGTTTCCAACCATAAGCCGAAATATTAGTGATATTATCTTAAAAAGAACTTTCATTACAAATAAAATTTTATTCCCTTTTTCACCCCTTAAGGGTTGAAATTCTAACAACACCGTTGCATTAGCTTCCAACCATAAGTCTAGATAATAAATTTAGTGCTTTTACTTCGAAAATTAAGGACTTTCCATACACAACATCATCCCCCTTTTTAACCCTTCGGGGGTGGAATTATAAAAAACGCTGAGACATGTATAAATTAATTTTCAATCGTCAGCCTATACACCAAATTTGAAGATCCTAACTTCAACACTGACGGACTTTCATATAAACATCCATCCCCTATTTCACCCTCTTATGGGCGGAATTTCAAAAAACCCTTTCTTAGTGGATACCTACTCTTTACAAAGAACACACCCTCCAAATTTCATGTCTCTAAGACCAGCGGTTTAGGCTGTGCGTTGATATATCAGTCAGTCAGGACTTTGAGTTTTATATATATAGATTAACGATTTACCCCAATTACTTCAAAATCAACTCGAGATGGTGTTATTTGCAGATGACACGTCATTGATCTTTAAAATAGACCGATGGTAACAAAACCTTGACGACGTGAATAATTCTATTCTTCAGGTCCAAGATTGGTTTAGGGTAAATAATTTGGTTTTAACTTATAAAATAATAAATAAGAAATAATCGGGTAAATAAGTTTTCGGGAGAATTTTACGTACCTTGAATAACTCAAAAGTTGGTATACATCAATTATTATTTAAGAACGAAAACAGTAGAAAAAATAAACAAATGAAATGGAGGACACGTATATTGAACAACTATGTACAAAACGAAGTTGGTATTTATTTGCTATCTATATTACTACCCTCCGTAAAGTTGTAAATCAAACTGCACTCCTATCTGCTTACCACGCTTACGTTGGTTCCAACTAAGATATGGTATAATGTTTTGGGGGAATACTGCTGATAGAGAAGCTGTTTTTTTTTCGACATCCACGCGGGCGAAGCCGCGGGCGAAAGCTAGTTATTTATATATTGGTAAAAGGTTAATCTTTGCAACTCCTAGACCGATTACAAAAATTCTTTCATTAGCAGAAAGCCAAACTATTGCCAAGTATCATAATGAAGGTAGGTACATAAGTAAGGCTGTTTAAGTAAAACAAAGAATCACAGTAAAATATGGATTTTACTTTAATTATTAATAATATAAAATACAATTAGCCAGTTCTAACGTGTTCTACGGAAGTGAGAATAAAAAAAATCATTGTGTTGCCACACAACATAAAATATCCTCCAACGAATACCAATGTTGCACACATAAAAATCAAGAGAAAAAGCAACAAAAATAAATTTGACTCCGAATTACTACAAATCACTGCAATTAACGTGCAACTGCACCAATTTATAATAACTCAGAATGTCAAAACCCATATGTTCACATTGTATTGAACATAGTTGGGGGGGGAGGCTGACAAGCTATCAAAAGTACAATGAACCCAAGCATGATTGTAAAAATGGATTACTTATTCAATATTAGATTATTCCACTGGCAGTGGACATAGTTTGGCAATCGACCTTAAGTAAATTTTATTTTTAAATTTTATTTCTGCTACTCTAACACTGTTGTCTGGCCCAGGAAACACTTTGACAATCATTGCCATAGGCCAATGTAAGGGAGAGGCATTTACATCCTTAACGAGTACAAGGTCACCTACCTTTAAGTTGTTAGAGCTATGCTTCCACTTGGGACGGCTCTGAAGTTGAGTGAGATAGTCTGCTGACCATGCCTTCCAAAAATGTTGCTTGAGTTTAGACACAATTTTCCAAAATTTTAATCTATTTATTGGAATTTCCAATAAATCGACCTCAGGATAACTAGACAAAGCCGTACCAATTAGAAAATGACCTGGAGTTAAATATCCACCTTCATTGGGGTTGGAAAGCAGAGGTCTAGAGTTCAAAACACCCTCTATTTGCACTATCACCGTGTTAAACTCTTCATATGTCAAGCACAGAGTGCCGACGACACGTTTGAGATGGTGCTTCACGCTTTTTACCCCGGCCTCCCAAAGACCACCAAATTCAGGGGAGTAACTAGGAATGAACAAAAATTTTATGTAGTTAATTTTACAATAATTATATACAGAGTCCCTATGAGCTCTGGAAGCTTGTACATTGTATAATTCTTTTAATTGATTTTCAGCTCCCTTAAATGTTTTCGCATTATCACAATACACTTTAGACGGTACACCACGCCTAGAAATAAAGCGATCAAAGCATGCCAAGAAAGTTGGGGTTGTGAGGTCCGACACAACTTCTGCATGTATAGCTTTGGTAGAAAAACAAACAAATAAAGCTACATACCCTTTTGTTACGAGTGGTTTCCTAATTCTTGATACCTTTATATTAAAAGGACCACAAAAGTCGATGCCGACATGCTGAAAGGGCCTAGTTACTGTGACTCGTTCCTTTGGAAGTGAACCCATGAGCTGCTTAGCAGTGTCAGCTTTCAAACGAAAACATTTCAAGCATTTATGCACTACCTTTTTTACCTCTCGTATGCCACTGATTATCCAGAATTTCTGTGATAATGAACTGAGCACCAACCTAGGACCTGCATGCAACAATCGCAAATGCTCTCTTTCTATAATTAAGGAAGTTATATTAGAATGTTTTGGCAAAATGATAGGGTGCATTTTATCCTGTGGAATGCCTGCATTTTGCAGCCTGCCACCTACACGGAGCAAACCGTGTGCATCAATAAATGGATGAAGATTGGCTAGCCCTGACTTGATTTTTTTATTATTAATAATTGAATTAATTTCTTCCGCTAATGATATTTTTTGTATGGAACGAATTATAAATTCCAGAGCTAGCTGTAACTCTTTAGGAGTTAAATTTTTATCTTTTATAATGTTTTTTCGCATAGAATTATTTACAAACCTATACATATATGCGACAACGCTTTGTAGCTTGTTTATATTTGAAAATTTTTCTAATAAATAGGTTGGTAGAGAAGGCTCTACATTAATTATATAACAAGATTTGTCTGGTACTGTTTCTGTTTCAGTATAATTTTCTTGCTTATGATCTAGATCTGGGTTTAATAAATATTGCGGACCATGCCACCATAATTTATTTTCTTGCAACTTTTGTGGCTCTACCCCGCGGGAGATAATATCAGCTGGGTTTTGAGAAGAGCGAACATAGTACCAAGATGACCTATCGGTATAAGAAACAATTTGTTGAACTCTATTATTAACGTAAGTATTAGCTCTGACTCTACCTGACTGTATCCACGCTAGTACTATTTGTGAATCACTGTACAAGCGTGTGTAATGCGGAAATCTAGAGTTAATTATATCACTGACTCTTTTTGTGATTTGGGCAAGCAATAACGCACTATTCAGCTCTAACTGAGGTATAGTAAGTACTTTAGCTAGAGGTGCCACACGTGACTTCGAGCAAAGAAGATTTACTTCAACACTCCCACTAGATTTTAAAATCCTTATGTAAAGGCAGGCACCATATCGACACCCAATATGAATAACATTGTAACTTTAGTTACACGTAGGTACAACTATGTGTCATATGAATTCAGCAAGTACAGACTTTTATTTCTGTCTTTGAACCGTATTTCTATGACGATAAGAACTACTTTGGTGAATTGGAATAATTTCATTGTAATTGAAAATGTACCATGTTTCTATTGATGTATACTTGTAGATCAAGTTACAATACACAAAAGTTTTGGTAGCAAGGGTTTTTTTGTGATATATTCATTGCAAATTGACATACAATGTTATTCATTTAAAATTTTTGACTATACATTTTTTAACCACATTTTTATTTTAAATTACAATGGTTTTCTTCTAAAATCTAAACATTTATTTTCAATGTTATCATTGTAAAGAAAGATGCGGTGTTGATAACGAGACTAAGTTTATAGTTCGTCATTTGAATATAATAGTATCAGCATATCCAATGTTATTGTTAGCGAGCAATATTTTTATTCGAAAACATAACCGCCATTACTGTCTGGTTTCTGCTCAGTTGACGTTGTACTCCAGTGACAGTGACTGTTTGTGGGTGAAATTATTGTGATAATGGTGTCTCGTGGGAGGCATATGGTGAATCTCGTTTGCAAAAAAGATGTCTCAGTTGTGGAATCAATAGGTAAGTAATAAACATGGATATTTCGCGCCTTTGTCATAATTATAACCTTAAAGTTTCAATTGTTTTGATTATTTTATGTTTACTTTTGTCACTTCGCTAGTTAGACTCGAATTAGGCACCTAAACCTAATGAATAATGAACATTTAATTAGTTTAAGATTACTTATTCGATTCACAGAAAGGACGGCTACTTCAAATGACGAGACCTCAAATCAAATAGACATCTTTAAGAAACGCAACAGAGATCAATTTGAATTACTCAACGGTTGGTTTTATTGTTGTTAAAATAGTTAATACCTGCAGTTATTATGTATCTAGTAATAACTCATGATAGTAATAATTTACTTTAACTATCCTTTTTTGTAGGTGCCGAATTAATAAACTTTAAAAGAAAACTAAGACGTCGCTATCGTCCTATTCTTTACGCCTGTTCAGAAGACGAAAACGATGGTGATTTTTCAGCTGATGAATTATCAGACGAATATCTACCCCCTAAGCCACAAAGTCGAACAGGTCAGTATAGTGGTTCGTAAAAATTTGAAAGTTTAACTATCTACAAATAATAATTTTATTAGTTAGGTACATTGAATTCTACTTACCTTTTACGTTTAATCTATTGACAGATTTTTAGATATCTACTAATATTAATATTAAGTACCTACTTAAATTTAGTTTGATCTATTCAAATGTTGTTTTTTTTTCAGATTCTGATTGCTCTGAAATACTTAGTAATTGTCAAGTACTAGCAGAGGAAAATAATGTGGAAATGGAAACTGAAATACTTAGTAATTGTCAAGTACCAGCAGAGAAAGATAATGTGGAAATTAATTCACTAATTACTCCTAGTGATTTGGGTATAGGACTAGCTTCAAGACCTATACACCAACATAGCTACTTTTGTTTAGGTAGTTTCATCACCTTCGTATCAAGTTATAGTTTGCACTTTTTACCTGCTTCTGTATTCTACTTCAGTTAAAAATATTAATTTTCAGATTCTGATATTACTGCCGCGGTTCGAGTGGTTAGAGACAATAATATGGAAACGACTTATAGTGATTTGAATGTGGGACCAACATCGCCAGCTAAACATCCGTATAGCTTGTGTTTAGGTAATTTTATCGCCTTTTTAAGTGACTAGTAGTGTCAATTCTAGTAAGCAGCTAAATCTAAATCTAAATTAAAGTTTAGAATTCACATTTTAATAAAAAAAATAAGTATGTGATGTGAAATGGGATGTGAAATTAGGCTGATGCTTGTCACACACAGAAAATTCTGAGCTTTATGAACTATTACTATATAGTTTAGTTGGCAAGTTGAAACATCTCATCTTAAAATGCAGTTAATTCAGTGAGTGAACCTAATTTGACAACATTAAAATTCGTGCCAAGCTAAAAAGAGCTTTTTAGCTTTAACATTGGGAAAGGGTTGGCACGAATTTTGATATTGTCAAATTAAGTTCACTCATTGAATTAACTGCATATTAAAAGTTAATTTAGTATAGACAGCTGCCTGCCAAAATTTTTACCAGTGTTTACTTCTTAGCTACTTGTTCCTTGAACATTATACTTAATTAAATAAATGTAAAAATGTTAGATTCTGATCGTGCTGCAATTCAAGTTGTAAGTTCAGTTAATATAACTCCAGCCATGATTGAAACTTTGCACCAAGAGCCAGCCTTAGCTGACATACTCACCTATGAAGACCCGTCAGGTAGCCGGGAAAGGCGGGCACCAGAGATACCAACAGATCCATGTTCGATCGGCTCCTCGCATCAAAATGTGTCTCCGCCTAGTAGTTCAAGTAACTTAGAAGCTAAAGTTATGACTGAAACATTGCACCAGGAGCCAGCTTTACCTGGTATACCCTCCAATGATGATCCGATGTCTCCGCCTTGTAGTTCCAGTAACTTAGAAGCTCCAGTTATGACTGAAACATTGCACCAGGAGCCAGTTTTGCCTGGTATACTCTCCAATGATGATCCCTCGTCTCCGCCTAGTAATTTCAGCAATTTAGAAGCTCCAGCTATGATCGAAACTTTCAATCCGTCGTGCAGCCCAGAAAGGCACGAACTAGAGACATCAACAGCTCTTTGTCCAATCGGCTCTTTGTATAAAAATGAGTCTCTTCCTGGTACATCTAGCAATCATGAAAACGATACGCCAATAAAGAGAGTATACCCAAAAAAAAATTGTTTGGGTAGGAAAAGGCAAAGAGATCCACAAAATTGGAAAATGAATAAATTGAAAATACTTCGTAATTCAGGATTAGAATATACTAACAAACAAGGTAAATTGGTTAAAGAAAGAGCATTGGGGCCCGGATGTAACACAGATAAACATTGCAACCGAAAATGTCACGCAAATATTTCGAATGATCACCGAAAACAAATATTCACACAATTTTGGCAAATGGGTAATCATGATAAACAAGTGGATTATTTATCTAAATTTATAACTAGAGTCCAACGTAAAACAGTACAACTAAACAACATTAATTCCAGACGCCATTGTACTTATGAGTATTACTTACCTGGTCTTGGAGAAAAACTAAGAGTATGTAAAAAAATGTTTTTAGATTCATTCAATATTACAGATATGTGGGTAACGACGATGTTCAAAAAAATTGATGAAAATAGTGAAGAAGTAATTGCGAACGATAGGCGTGGTAAGCATTGCAATAGGGGGAACGCAATAAATGAAAATATTAAGATTTCAGTACGCCAACATATTAATTCAATTCCAGTTAAAGAATCACACTACGTAAGACAGCGAACATCTAAACTTTATTTTGAAGAATCACTTACCTTTCCTAAATTGTACTCTCTTTATGTCGAATGGATGACTGAAAATAAACCAAGTGATGCCAAAGCTACCCAAGAACAGTACAGGCAGATATTTTATAAAGAATTTAATATAGATTTCTTTAAGCCAAAGAAAGACCAATGTTTGAAATGTGAGGTTCATGAAAAAGCTTCAGAGTTAGAAAAAGAAATCACTGCACCTGATTACGCATTACATATAGCAAATAAATGCATTATACGTCAAATAAAAGACAGGGATAAGGAAGAAGCCAAAAAATCAAAAAGAACATTGATAACCGCATGTTTTGACTTACAAAAAATTTTAACTACTCCTCAATCTGACGTGTCAACCTTCTATTATAAAAGAAAATTCCATGTTTTCAATTTTACAATTTTCGACATCGGATCTGCTGAAGGTCACTGTTATGTGTGGGATGAATGCATTGGAAAAAAAGGCCCTAACGAAATTGCCAGCTTCCTATTCGATTTTATAAAAACGAAGGCTGCAGAAGGTATAAAAGAATTTCGATTCTATTCAGACTGCTGTGGGGGCCAGAATAGAAACAGAATTATGTTCTTAATGTATGCTTACGCCTCAAAAACATTTGGTGTAGATATTGCACACAACTTCTTTGAAGTTGGTCACTCTCAATCAGAAGGGGACTCAATGCATGCTCTTATAGAGAGACGTAAGAAAAACCAAGTTGTTTATGTTCCACAACAATGGTATACACTCATACGTTGTGCTAAAATTACAGGCAAACCATACGCCGTGAACGAGGTCACTCAAAACGACATACTTGATTTCAAGTCGTTGCTAAATTTAGTTCCCAATTGGGAATTGGACAATAATAAAAAAAAAATGATGTGGTCAAAAGTTAACCATATTCAAATTAATGTCGATAAGCCAAACATTATAAACTTTCAAAATGATTTTTACAGCGATCGACTAAATTGGATAGATTTGGACTACCACAAAGTCAAGACCAGAAGTCTGAATAGAAATAAATCTTTGGCTGCGTTGTGGGGTCATAATTTACCTATAGCCTATCAAAGTTTACACCCAATCACGCAAAGCAAATACAAGGACTTGAACAGCTTATGCTCCAGCGGTGCAATTCCGGAACAATACAGATTTTTTTTTACAAACTTGCCACATTCTAACACCATTTCTAATAATTCCGACGTTGAAGACTAGATAAGTTGTTGTAATCTATGCTGGCGGCCTATAAAGTAAATTAAAAATAATTATTATAAAGCGAGTTTTATTGTCTTCCATATTACTTACCATATCTTTTTATCCGAGTGTAACATTAATACACATTGTAATTGTTGCTTACAATAATATTCATCAAAGATTTTCATTTTGTCAGTATAATTCGTAATTGTATATCATGATACAATAATATTCACAGAAAAAAACTTTCAAATATTTTCACGACCCCATTGTAAAAGTAGTTACAATGTTTTTCATATAAAAAATGCTTAAAACCTGTACATTGTAACATTGCAAAAATCATACTTGCCGTAGTTTTATCGAAACAGCATCTAAACCATTTGAAAGAGCAATTAAAATTAGTATCATGAAACCTACAATTGTACAGAACAACCAAAGACTGCAGCTGCAAATAAATAAAAAACTTTGCAAAAAAATTAAAATAGCTGTATTGAAAACCACGTCATATTGAGTTACAATGTTATTCATATTGGGTGTCGGTGTGTTCCCTTCTGCAGTGTTGGTATATCCAAAATTAAATTAATGTGGTTACATATTAAGCGTGTTTTATTATCATAGCGCTTTCTTAACAAATCTAAAGCTTCCTTATAAGATTGACTGACTAGCGGTAGGTTAACTATTATTGACAAAGCTTCATCGATTAGATACTTTCTCAGATAAAAAAGCTTTTGGACATCAGTCAATGTACGGTTATTGTCTATTACCGCTATAAACAGTTCATAAAAGGGTTTGAATTTTGTAAAATCCTTGCCATCAAAAGTAGGAATTTCTACAGTGGGTAACTTAGAAGTTGAAGTACATGTGGATTGAGAAGATTCTGATTGGGTAAGCATACGTATAGTTTCATTGATTTTAGCAAGGGTTTTAAAAAATCGTTCCTCAAACATACCTACATCTTCAGAATCTTTTTCATCCAAACTTAATATATCTAACTGAAGAGCTTCAAACTGTTTTAATGAAGTAATAAGTTTATCTTTCCTTGCCTCCAAAAGGTCTATTGTAGCCGAAGTGAGGTTTATCGGATCCTCTACAAAGTTTTGAATACGCGTCAAAGTTGCTTTGCATGACGCTCGCGACAGTTTCAGTTTCTTTATATCAGCCATTTTATTGCTTATACTATATTATCCGCTCGTATTTAGCATGAATATACCGCACAAACACTTTTATCACTTGGTTTTGTTTATTTATTTATTTTATTCACACAACTTGCCGGTTTTTTGTTATGAATGTAACACTGTTTATTGTTTACTTCAATGAACTGCCAAAGTCGAATGGCATGTGCCAAGACGTCACAAGTGTCAAAGTCGAATGACATATGCCAAGACGTCACGAGTGTCAAACTCAAATGACGTTGATGCAGTATGACAGTGACACTTGATGGTTTGCATTGACAAGTGTCAACTTCACGACGATTGAATGAAGAACGATGATGACGTCAAATAGTGAACTTGCTAGAATAAATTGGCGTACATACCAGAGTGGGTATGAGAATCTACCCACATAACAAAAATGTTGATGAATTATCCAAATTCCAACTCCGAAATCGCACCAATTTTGCGATGCTTCACGATCACCGATGTGAAACCGGAATAAAATCTTCGTGACTCGATGCGGATCACCCGGAATATCGTCAGGGTGAGGTTGCGCCGGGGCATTGAGACATTGTCCCACCCTGCAAAGGCTAGCGCGAGCACCTTTTACACCACTATGCACCAAAAATCACTTTCACTCGAAGATCAACGTATACTGACGCTCGAAGGACCACTTTTGTTTAAGTAAAACAAAGAATCACAGTAAAATATGGATTTTACTTTAATTATTAATAATATAAAATACAATTAGCCAGTTCTAACGTGTTCTACGGAAGTGAGAATACAAAAAATCATTGTGTTGCCACACAACATAAAATATCCTCCAACGAATACCAATGTTGCACACATAAAAATCAAGAGAAAAAGCAACAAAAATAAATTTGACTCCGAATTACTACAAATCACTGCAATTAACGTGCAACTGCACCAATTTATAATAACTCAGAATGTCAAAACCCATATGTTCACATTGTATTGAACAAGGCAACTAAGGGACTTACTAGAGAATGGGCAGCAGCGTTCTCTATGCATTTTAACACCATACTGCGATCGCCAATCCGCCTGCCAAGCGTGGCGATTATGGCAGACGCCCCCTTTGGGAGACGCTTATGTCCAGCAGTGGATGTCTTTCGGCTGAAATGATAACATAAAGAAGTATTGTGATTCCTGCAATTTGTCTGCCATAATAAAAAGGAACAGAATGATTAGTAAGCTTTTAATTTTAGATAAGTATTCAAGTTTGCGGATCACTGAATCAATGACAAATTAACTTGAAACCTAAGTATAACTATGCAAAAAAAAAAATTTGTTAGGCCTGTATTTTTCCTTTAATCAAGCCGTTTACAGTAATTGAGAGGCTATAATTACCACCCAATGTGCTTGTCACAAATTGTATCGATTATATCGAAAGTTACAACAAACAATACAATTACGGTACAATTAAAGTAATAATTGTTTGATTCTAGCCTTGTGTTATACAGGACTTTAGAATGAATTTCAACCAACTTCAAAAAAGGAAGAGGTTCTCAGTTCGTCAGCATTTTTATATAGTTTTTTTTATAATATTATTTTCGAGCATAACTTATAACACAGTGCAATACAAATCTAACAACTGTAATCTGTACAAAATATAGGAAACCCTGCCTCTCAAACTAGGTAACCTGTATCTTGAGAGACAGTAATTCAGCTTAAAGTGTGGTGCTTTATGTATAAAGTAGTAGTAATGGCAATTAATGCGATTTCGAATTAATTTCTTCTCGATCTCGATCGATTTCGAATTAACTCTTGAGGCTTAGCGTGTTAACTGCTATTGCTATGCTATTTGCTAATGACGATAATTTATAATAATTAAGTATGTCAATTTTATTATTAAACGTTAAAAAATTCACTCATTCGCGTTTGCACGCGCATGCGCGATGCTCTGACGTATTTCACAAAATTTCGCGACTACATTTAATTTGCTAAATGCTAAATGATCATTCACACGCTAACAATGAATGCGAATGCTAATTAATTCATCACTATAAAGTAGACTGTGTCGATCTACCTGAGCGATTGAATTAATAAAGCTTATACGTGATGTGTGTTTGTGTTTGCGTGGGTGTGTGTCTGTGCTTGTGTGGGGGTGTGTTGTGTGTGATTGGAGATATATAGGTAGTTAGGCTTCGTTATTTTTATGAAAAGTTCATGGGAATTGTTCTACCAAAATCGTGACGCACTGTCGCGTCGCGCGTGTCTGCAAGAGCCTTAATGTCCGACTCGAAAAAGTGTATAGCACGCTTTAAGGCTCGAACAGACTGGCACGATATCGCGGGCGTTGCAGGCAGCGCGACCCTTGTCGCGCCCGCGATATTGCACCAGGCTGTACGAGCCTTTGGAGGCCCATATAGATTTTCTCAAAAATCACTCATCTTCGAAGGTAATTATTACGTTTCCCCTGGTAATCCAGATCCTTAAAAATAACCTATGGCTTATTACAAAAATATTAAAATATTTAGACGCCACTACATATTTTGTTTTGAGCACAAAACTATTTAAGTACATCGCAAAGCCATTGTAAACAACACAAAAATAAACTTAAGGCTCCCGCACACAGGCGCGACTCGACGGTGCAGCGTTATTCTGGTAGAAAACTTCCCATGAAGTTTTCATAGAAATTGTTCTACCAGAGTCGCGTCACGCTGTTGCGTCGCGCCTGTCTGCGGGAGCCTTGAAACAACACATGCGTCCTTGTCTTGAATTATTCCAAAGTGAAACAAATCAGCAACCAGTTTACTTAAAACGAGTAGACAAAAGGTATAATTATATGCATTATAGTATTCATAAAAACTGAGACAAAACACGCTGTATCAAAGGATGTCGAAATACTAGTCCAACAAGGTTGGAATGAAATTCTTACTTTAGTAGAACACCTCACAGATAATGGTTAGGAAACTGTTCGTCGTGAACCGTGGTTTGAAAAGTAATGTTAGTACTGAGAGTGACAGAGATAATGTGGACATCGAAGAAGCTATCGATCTGACTGGTGAGTTATATGGGAGTGATATTATGAATTCGAGTTACTTTGTTAGACCATGGATCGCAATAAGATTTTGTTACTTTATGTCTGTTTTTAAATGGAAATCATTATGTGTGACGTTCCTTGCAAATCTTGTATCGAAAGCTGGTAAGTATATCAATCATTACCTACTCTACTAAAAGTCTGTTCATAGCTGACAAAGTACGTTTGTTGGGCACTCGATGCATGCATTTGGTTCTATGAATCTTTAGATAATTCACTTTCGTTAATACTAATATTCATGATTTCAACCGAAAGACATCCACAGCTGGAGATAGGCCTCTCCCAAAGGGTTACGACGCTTGGCAGGCGGGATACCCATTCTCTAGTAAATCCCTTAGTCGCCTTTTTTGAGACCCACGGGAAGAAATAGGGTGATGCTATTCGTTACGTCCGGCACCACACGGAACCTTATTATGAAAATACTAATATTATGAAGAGGTAATGTTTGCTATTTGTTCTTTGTGAGTTTGTATGTAGGTATGGTATTTTCGAAACTACTGATCCTATTTCGAAAAATCTTTCACTAAGGGGAAGCTAGTAAATTTATCATAGAATATAATTAATGTAAAAACAAGAAATGTTACGCGGACGAAGTTGTGGGCAGAAGCTAGTAGCAGCAAATAAACGATAATTTTATCGTTGTGTCTATTAATGTTGTCTTTTTTATGACATTTTAGAATTATTCACGAGTGATACAAAACTATTTGCAGTTCGGAATCACATTGTTGTATACGTTTCCATCAAAATTCTTAGAATCTGCAGCATCCGATACCTGGAAAGCAATCGCTATTTTTTTGTTCATTTGGATCAATACGAGATTGGATGTTTGTGAATGATTGAGTTTTCTTTTAAGCCTGTTCCGACTGTAGGACAGAAAAACTCTGGGAACTATAAAATGCGTATTTTATTTTATTTATTTGTTTACGTTGGTTACGTTGTTTGTTTTTCCTTTTTCAAATTCATCAGCGACGAATATTTATATTTTTCTCTTCTTTGAAAAGTTCGGACATCTTTTGTATCAAAAGGCTATCTCTAGATGTACCTCGTTCAAAACTTAAGAAAGAAGATAAATTATTTTTATTCCTATCATGTTTTATTAACCATCTGGTGAAGTTTTCTATTCATAAATATTGTAAATGAGAAGTTGAAATGATAATTAATTTATAAAGTTTTAAAGATATTTTATGAATGTAAACTTGCTAATACTTAAAAAAATTGGTTTTAATGGTAGATATAATGTTATCTACGATTGAAATTGTGACTTTCAAATCTTATCAAAAACGTCTTAAGTCTGTTGATTTGGCAAAGGTATATTCCCGAACTACCATGTTTAAATATGAGTTGAAATAAATACCAGTGGTATTAGTTGTTGGTATTAGAACGGTATAAATCATTCGTTTGTTTCTTGTGATAGAATTTAAATTATAATAGTTGAATTAATTCGACTTTCTACATAAATTGACTCTAAATTAATATTAATATAATAAAACTGTCATTTATTGTCAGTCGTATAAAATTGCTAAGCATAGTAGTGGGTCAATCACTCAAAAATCACGTTCCCTGACTGTTACAGTTTATACATAATAGTATTATTTCCATGATTATTTCTTTATCATTACTGTTACAGGCCATGGTCGCTACGACTTCGTCCTACTCTTCACCTGCTGCATCATCCACTTCGGTGCTGTCATGGACATGCTTGGCTACAGTCTGGTGGTGCCTGCTGCCAGCTGTGATCTCCAGCTGAGCTTGGAAGACAGTGGCATGCTGACTTCTGTGTCTTTTGCAGGTAATTCATAGCTACCAACTGTTCTTCTTCTCTTGTACTTATCGGCCACTTTGCTAACTAGCCAATATTTTTGTTTAAAGGTACTACTTAAATAGATCAGCAGTTTTTCCGGTGCTTCCAGCAGTCAGCCCCATTTGGTTGCTGGAGGGCTGGGGCTGACTGCAGAGAGCGTGCGGTAATAAATTTGAGTAACTAGTCGTGAAAGTATAATATATTACCGCCTATATAGTTAAATCTCAAAACAATAGGTCTTGGACAACTGCATTTTAGATTTGTGTCTAGTATCGTAACTACGATAAAGTTGTTATTGTACGCCCCGAATATTTTATTTATTTACCTCATTGGACGACCTATAGAAGATCGCAGCGAAGACCTGGATGAGACTTGCTTAGACCAGGAAAGCATGGCACAAAAGGGTGGAGGCGCGGGGGGAGGAGGGGGGATCAGCAGTGGGTGCAACAAGGCTACTTATTATAGTATTCGAAGGTATACAGAGCCAAATTAAATCAGGTAGTGAAACTCTGCGCGATATTATTATCTAAACATTATAAAACCAAAAAATATATATTATGGTGATTTTTAGGGTTCCGTACCTCAAAAGCAAAAACGGAAGCCTTATACTCGTAGGATCACTTTATGGTCCGTCTGTCTGTCCAACGTGCACTCGTGCGGTTTTTTTATTGGGGCAACGACCATAGCTGGTATAGTTACTTGCAATATCAGTTTAAAAAATCATTTTTTTTTGTGTAAACTTCACAAACGATGAGTATTGATATCTAAAAAAATAAAATGCAGTACCTTTGTCCTTAAATTATAATTATGTCATACGCTCTGTATTTTACTGTGTACATAAATAATAAAAAAATAAAACTCATCTCATTTTTCAAGTAACTATGGGGCCACCAGCTTTATTTATTTATTTATTTAGGATCTCCAACAAAGGATACACTTAAACAATATAAATCACAATAACAATAAAGGTTCTAGTACGTGTGCTCCTTCAATTACAGGAGACCACAGCATGCACATATAACAAGGTTTATACAGGATACAAATAAAATAGATTAAATTAATGACGAAATTTGGGGAAATAAAATAAAATTAAAATTAACATGTCATGATTGAGCATTTATATTAGAACTGTTTGGTATAATAATAATTCTTACACATTTGTTAACTATTGGAAGAAATAAACATAATATTATACTTAGTTATCTTACAATCGATAAAAGCTTTGACCGAAAAATACCTAAACATCAAATCTTTTTTTTGTTCTATATTGTTAGATGAGATATCGATATCCATCATGTCTGTGGAGTGTCGCTAGCATATTTAATTTTACCATGTATGTTTGATGATGATAACCTTATTAATGATGATAACCTTATTGATGATGATAACCTTATTGGTGATGATAACCTTATTGATGATGATAACCTTATGCTTTGCAAGCATAATTGTTTTGTATAATTTAAAAGCATTTTTTCAATTCTTGTAAATGTGAGTACCATGGAGCCGTTTATTATGTTATGAACTTATGATATATGTTGACTTAAAAAAGTTTGGCAGTTAAGAGTATGTCATGTTCATTTAAATGTCTCGCTGATGGTGGCGCGTAATGTTCGTGAACGAGCGCCGTCAGTTGTGACTGGTCATCTCCTATCTGCCAGGGCTTATTTGTAATCTTTTATATTTGTATTGTTTTTAAATACTTAATTAATTTTTTTACATTGTTCTCACCTAAAGCGACAAGAATAATGTACCCAGGATTTTGTAATATCTTGATTTAAAAGAGTGTCCTTGGAGTTTCTTGCCTATTCTTCTCCATAGAGATCTATGTTTTGGAATGGGCAAATAGCTTCAACTTTCTGACTAACTTACCGACTCTTTGACAGTTCAAAAGTGCCTGTAATTGGTTTAATTGAAATAAATGCTTTGAGTTTGAGCTTATTAGATTTTGTATACTTTATGTGCCAGGTTTCATGTTCGCGTTACCCTGGGGTTACACTGCTGACAAGCATGGCAGGAAGAAAGCTCTTCTCGTCTCTTCTTCCGTTGGCTTCATGATCTCCAGTCTCACCAGCTTCTCCACCAGCTTCTACATGATGCTGGTGCTCAAGTTCTTAGCTACCAGCTTGTAAGTATAAACTTTAATTTTACAAGGGCCCATCATAATGTAGAATTTATTTTAAATATTTACTGTGGTGTCCCAGTGGTAATGGACGACTTATCGAGTCGCGGTCGTAGGTTTGAACCCAGTCACGCGCTTTACTCTGTGTAAATTATTTCATTACCACTGCTCTCAAAACGGTGAAGAAACTGGCGCGGCATGTCGTAGAACCAAATTCTAATTCTAAGACCACATCTAGCAACCCGCACTGGGTCCGCGTGGAAAAAGATTACAGCCCACTCCCTCTCGAAGAAAGGTGGCCTGCGTCCCAGCAGAGGGAACATTATGGATTGGTTATGCTATAGAAGACGTTAAAGACGTTTTACTTTAATTAGGTCCCATAATTGGGCTTGAGTTTTGGCTTTTGCCTAGCAGCTCGAAATAAAAAGCCTCCAAGTAACATGGCTGTTTGTTTTCCGGACGGACAGATGGAGAGACGGACATGACAAAAAAATAAGGTTTCCGTTTTTGCCATTTGGCTCATCATTCATCATCATCATTACAGTCGTAAGACGTCCACTGCTGGACATAGGCCTTCCCCAAAGGGGTGGTTTGCCATAATCGCCACGCTTGGCAGGCGGGTTGGCAATCGTAGTATGGTGTTAAAATGCATAGAGAACGCTGCTGCCTATTCTCTAGTAAGTCCCTTAGTCGCCTTTTACGACACCGACGGGAAGAAATGGGGTGGTGTTATTCTTTACGTCCGGCACCACGTAGCCATTTGGCTACGGAACCCCAAAAGATCCCATAAAAAGTTAAACTATAACACCACGCTTGTAATCCCCGAAGGGTTAGGCAGAGGTGTCCCATCACCCACATTGCACCAGTTATGTTTAAGTTCCATGTAATAGGGGGCGAGCCAATTGCTAAAATGTTAAACTATTTTATTTAAATCTTTTAAATAACAAAAGTTCATGATTCACACTATTAATCTAACATTCTCCCCATTTATGTTTTCAGTTCAACAGCATCAATAACTTTAACGATCACATTCCTGGCGGAGTGCACGTCAAAGAGACGTAGAAACAGATACGTGTTCATACTGAACGTATTCAGTCTAGCTCCTGACTTTGTCTGCTTTGGTGAGGAATTTCAATTGTTTTGCATTTTGTTGAATATTCTCTGTTCTACTAAACCTCTAAAATCCTATTTTCACGATACAAGTTCCTTGCCTGTACCATACAATGACATTCTAGCAACAAATAACTTGGAACTTTTATTGTTGCTTCAACCTATAATATGGTATGCTACGGCACCCCATGGGTTGTGCTATCAGATAGGCAGTCGCTCCTTGTAAAATACTGGTATTCAGCTGTATTCGGTTCGACTAGAACAGGGGTTCCCAAACTTATTTGTCTACTGCCCACTTTCAGAATAAATTATTTTTAAGCGCCCCCATTTTTTCACCTACTTAAAAACCACTATAACTTCAAATTAAATTAATTATTGTGAGCTATATTAGCGGCGATTAAACATTCATTCTAAACGAGACTTTTACTATAACCCGCAAGAGTTAACCTTAGACCTGAGCGCAGTAGGTAGTACACAACGGCGCTCAGGGTCTCATGTTAACTCTTACGGGCTTCACCTGCCAATGAGAATGATTATTGAAACGCAACTTTATAGTATTCAGACAGAGTATCTTTTATTCAAAATAAAACAAATATAATCGATTCTAATATAAAAACGAATGCGAAGGATGGATCTGATGCTGTTTAATAAGTTTGTTGATATTTGGTTCCAATTTACTCAAGAACAGCCGCAAGTCGCCACGTTCGGTAACATGCAAACGCTTTCTCTTTTTAGTAAGCAGCGTTGCCACAGCACTAAATGCACGTTCACACAAATATAACGATGGGAATGCTATCAAAAATCGTTGAACGAATGACCACAATCCAGGGTACAGTTGATGTTCACAAGTTGTAGTCGAGAGTCGAGAGCTCAGTCGGTGTCTAAGAGTCCTCCGAGCTAGATGCAATTGCAAATCGCCCCCCAAGCCTCTACACCACGCCCCCATTTTTTTTCTGGGTATCTTACCCTTGAGGCCTGCAGCGCCCACAAAGGGGCGTTATCGCCCACTTTGAGAAAGGCTGGACTAGAAGCTGACCCCAACATTTATTTGGGATAAGGCTAGGTAGATAACGATGAACTTATAGTACGTCACAGGCGTTTAAATCGTATCGTGTAAATGGCGTTGGATGATTGGTTAGGAATGATTCTTGTTTTTTTTTAAATAATTTATTTACAAATACTTAGCCTAGGTAACATGCCTTCTTGTAGCGTTTGTAGACACAAAGCTACAAGAAGGCAGCGAAAATAATTTTAATTAGTAAAAGAAAACGATTATGGACAGTATTTTTAAAGATATTACGTTTCAAAACGCCGTAAGCTACGACCAAGTGAAGTTTTTCCTCATTATTTCAAAAAACTTTTCCTTTAGGCTTTTGGTTATTTAATGCAGTTTCAACCAACATTTTTTTTTTTATTTGTGGGCTGTACATTCCCTAGACTTTGTTGAGTAGTGTATGTTTCAGCAATATTTAATTAAAATGTTATTAATTACAGTTTTAGCCTACTTTATCCTCCCTCTGGATTTCAACATTCCTCTCCCACTGCTGACCACATACAGACCTTGGAGACTGATGACCTTCCTCATGACAGTTCCTCTTGGAGTAGGTTCTCTGATGATGTGCTTACTCTATGAGAGCCCTAAGTTCTTGGCTAACATGGGAGAAACGGACAAGGCTTTGGAAGTCTTGACGGCTATGTATGATGATAATCATGGAAAAGACAGTGTTTATCCTGTAAGTATTATCCGTACTATCATCATGATTTGTAGCAGCATTAATAACATCATCCAAATATATTTTGCTTAGCGTAGCAAACAATTTCGCTACAACAAAACTTTTCTTTAGATATAAAACTATCTTGTAAATTCTGATATCATTCCCTAGAGTTTGCAGTACGATAATATTTGCGCAAAAAACTGTTATGTTATATTATGTAATATATATCTGTGATTTAATATTTATTATCCCTAATACTTTCGGAAATGAATGGTATGAGCCTAATAAACCATATGAACTTAGTTCGATAAGAATTACTCTTTTCTAGATGGACAAAGTATCCAAAGTATATTTGCATATTAGCACATGTTGTGTAAGCACTATGTACCTACTATGAAGCTACTATTTACTGGGTACGTATTTCATTGACTTGAATGTGCCCTTGCTGCCGATAGTATGTCATACTAACTATTAAGTAATAAGGATAATTTAGTTCCCCTCAAAATGGTTGAGCTGAATGGTGCTGATCCATTGGTCATATTCGTGAACTAGCGTCGTCGTAGAGACTCATTCATCATTTTATAGCTGCTTAGTTGCTTAACTGCTGCTTATTTTAAAATTATTTTAATTGTATTTTTTTTTTTATAATTTTGTTACGGACGCTTTTAACATGCACGTCTTTCTACATTGTTCTCATAATTTCAACCGAAAGACGTCCACTGCTGGACATAGGCTTCCCCAAAGGGGTTTGCCATAATCGGCACGGTTGGCGGGCGGGTTGACGATCGCAGTATGATGTTAAAATGCATAGAGAATGCTGCTGCCCATTCACTAGTATACGTCCCTTAGTCGCCTTTTACGACACCCACGGGAAGAAAAAGGATGGTGCTATACTTCATTCCGGCACCACACGGCCCCCACCTTGTTCTCACATGTATAATTTCAACTTGAACGAGTAACCAATATTTAGTAACAATATTTAATTTAAAAGATTTTCCGTGGAGTTTCTTGTTCGTTCTTCTCCTTAGGAACCTACTACGCTTTGGAATGGGCAACCAGCTTCATCTCTCTGACTGACCGACCCCTTGACAATTCAAAGGTGCCTGTAATTGGTTTATTTGAAATAAATACCCTGAGTTTGAGTTATCTTCATAGTCAGTTTTTTGTTTTTAGGTAAAATCTCTAATAAAAGTAGACAAACCTGACAACACCATATCATTCTGGGATTCTGTGGTAAAACAAACAGTGCCGATATTTAAACCACCGCTGCTCTGGAGGTCATTGCAACTATTTCTGCTGTTTTCAATCTGCTGCAGTACGTAAGTAATGAGAATTGTCATTAATTAATTAATATTTCTCCATTTATATCTCTAATTTACATGGAGCATAGAGTATTCTATCTATCTATTGACTGCCTCGTTGGTCTAGCGGTTGCAAATGCCACTGTGGATGAGCTCCTGGAGTCGATTCCTAGGTTGGCCAAATTATTATTGGGTTTTTCATCAGGCATTTCTCGGTAGCAGCCCAAAGTCTGCATTTGTGCCCGGTTTGTGGAAATAGCCTCGCCGTCTATTACATGGGACTTAAACCTCTGCCTAACCGTTTGGAAAATAAAAGCGTAATGTTATGTTATATAACAAATTAAACAGACAAAATTAGGATCATTTCTCAAAGGTAGAAGAAATTAATGACGATAAAAGATGGCTCTTAATCATTTCAAGCTAACAAGCATCATTTCTCTTCATTGATCGTTCGTTCGGAGATCTTTTCATTAGGCGATAAATAAGATGGATTGAGAAAAAGCAATCAATACAATCTCATTTATTTTCTTCCTTACCTTTCTCTTCGTTCATAACATGAGTTGTATTCATTTAATCAACGCAAATCAAATTGCTTCGTCTGAAAATCCTACTTGAAAGCGACGAAAATTAAATTCACAAACTTCAACAGGTACTTTGACTTTTCAATCTCCCTGAAGCCAATTCAGAAGTCATCTTCTCAAAATTCATTTACATTTAATACCATTTAGATACTGTAAACATTGTATTCCCCATTTAGCATAATATCGATACGACATTGAGAGCAGAAGTGCTCTTTGTTTGAAGAGTAACAATACAGAATTGAAGTGAAATTAGCGATACGCTGCAGACAATGAGATTTAACAGTCGAGATACTACGATACTTTAATAATTCTATTAGTAGTATTATTTAGCAGCATTTTTTACACAAACCTACAGGGGAGGCACTTGTGAAACGTCAGAAGCTAGGTGTTTGGAATTGGAACCTTTTTAATATTTTGAATTGTACATTTTTATTTACTTTTTTCTAGTGGGGACAATTGTATGAAATGGGTTTAAAAGTATTGTTAATAGATAACAAAAATGGTAACGAAACTTTCGTTAAAAACGCAGTTTTTATTTTTTATGTTTGCGACTCTGCTTTCTATTTTCTAGATACTCCATATCATTCACATCACATCATTTATTCACAAGAAAGCTTACATTAAAGACTAACCTGAATGATACTTTTATTACAGCAATAACGTATTCTTCATGTGGTTTCCGACGATGGTGAACTCTTTCTTCACGACCGTATCGGAAGATACTAGTTTTTGTGAGAAGATCGTCGCTAACATCATTCCTGTTCAACTTAATGTAAGGAAAATGTATGTATAAGTACCTATATTTACTTTTAGTAAATATAGGTACATAAACATACACCTTTAAACACTGAGTCCCAAAGTAAACAATACATGGATTTATTTTCATATTCTATGCAAAATTCTGCAATATAATTCTACTGACTTTGTAGTTTCAAGAATTGCCTTTTGATTTTAAAACCACTACTTACCATAATATTTACTATGTGGCCCCGTCCTAACTGAAAGCGAATAAGCGATCGATGCGTTCGTTTGTACTAATTACGAGTGTGACGTACAAACGCGACTTGATTAATCGCGCGAGTATATGTTATTCACATAAAATAACACGACGATGGTGTACTCGCGCGACGATATCTTTCGGTTAGGACGCAGCCTGAGAATCAAAATAATGTGTTCAATATTTTGACAACTGTTGGACCAACTTTAGCGTTGTTTTTATAAAACAACGCTATCTTTACTTACCTCATAAATCAATATCGTTTTCTGTTTCCAGGAAACCTGTATAGACACAAACCCCATGAACACCATCTACTCTGGTTTAGTCTTCTCCCTCTTCTTCACAATCGTCAACATCGTCATCATCGCCGTGTCCGACTGGAGGAAGACCCTCATGATAGTCACCTTCATCATCTCAGGGGTCTGCTGTATCCTGGTGGACATGGTGCGCCAGCCTGCAGCCAGCATGGTGATCTTCATTGCCATCCAGCTGACTGGCATCTGTCTCGGGAGTGTGGGGTCTTATTATGTTGATTTGTTTCCTACTTCTTATAGGTGAGTATTTTATACACTATTAGTTTTAGTATATGCGAAACCCGAAACACGTGTCTAGTATTTTTATGTAAAGAATCTATGTACAAAATTTCAAAACTGTATCATGAAAAATCACAAAGTTGATATTATGTTACCGGGTTGTCCGTACAAAAACATGCTAACGGCTCCCCCGCGCCTCAAGGGTCGTCTTGCGCTCATTGATAATAATTTGGCAGTAGGTACCTAACCGTACGGCGATTGTATTGTAAGTAATTAAATGGTGATAACATTTTCCATCACACCTAAATATTTTTGGGACAAAATATAACATGGTTATTAAATTATTGAAATCGATTCTGTTCCGTATTCTGAACAAACTCTATTCAGGTTTCGCATATACTAAAAATAATGTTGTATAAATGATTCCATATATTTGTGGCAATCAGGCATAAACTTGCTGTGGTAACTTACCTGATGGTAGGTAAGTGCCTGTGATTACACTAACACCGATACCCTATAAAACCAAAGCATTGTAATACTGCTTGGTGGCAAAAGGGAACGGTGGTAGTACTCCCCGGGTCAGCACCTTCACAAAGATAAACATTAAAAAGATTAAGGAAATCAAAGAGCTGATTGACAAGAAATACGAGAAATAAATAATGATTAGGCTTTAAATCTTTTCACTGGTGGAAAATATCTATCTTCTTTATGTCATAGTGCCAAAAATGTTAGTAATTAATTTATGTCGAAGAAGTTCCAAAGAAAAGCGATTACACTGCAGGTTTATCTTACTATATGTTGTAAGTTTCAGCTTTATGATAGCTTAAGACATAGATAAGAGGCATTTGGTAAGTTGCCAAGCTATCAAAATTACTTAAAAATAGAACTTACAACTTCTAAAACTTTTATCTCACTTGAGAAGTGTCTGGGAACTGTTTTCTTATCTTTTGGATGGTCAAGGATTTAAATTGTTAGGCTGAGATCGTTGACTATGATAAGGCCAGTTAAAACTATTTAATAATTTATCTTCCTACCTATAATTTATGTTAGCGGAATCTACTTGATTTAGTGAAATTAAATAATAAAAGAAAGGATGCTTATTTCAGGCAAAAAAAACTTCTAAGAGAGACCTTTTTATATTTACAAGTCGATTTTTTTTCAATATTTTAAAACTAGATGAGATTTCTGCAGACTGCTCCCTAATGCCGCGGCCACACATTGGTTATATTTGCACTAATATAACTTATTGCGGCCAATACTCCAAATGTGTGATTAGTCTTTGACGCAATGTGAACGTTGCGTCCAATCATTGTCCAGTGTCCAACACCGACACGCAACGAGTCGGTTTTTGAAACAAGTTCAAAGGCGAGGGGAATGAAAGGGGAGTGCGCGCGGGCATTTTGGACAGAATGTCGCGCGCGCGCCACACATTGGTCTGTCATTCCTTGCGAGTGCGGCTACCAGTAGGTAGCCGCACTCGCAAGGAATGAACACGTACGAACAGTAGTTCGTACGTGTTTCTTGGTTGTGTAGGTACCTTTTCGAAATGACAACGCCCTCGAATGAATGCTCGAATGAACATATATGTCTTGGAGTTCCATAAGCGTAAGCCGCTAGTGCAAATAAGTTATCGTCCATAATCTGCTCTGCATCAACTGAACAGGTCCATTGCGCTTGTTTATTTCCAATGTTTGGTGCAAAGTTGGTATTGAAGCCAATGTGTGGTGCAGTCAATCAACTCAGCCTATAGCAGTCCACTGCTGGACATAGGCCTCTCCCAGGCTGCGCCACAACACCCTGTCCTCCGCCTTTTGCATCCAGTCTGTCCCAGCCACCTTTTTATGGCAGCGCAGTGCATGCAGTGCATGTGGTGCAGTAGTTAGGTTCAATATTGGCCATTCCACATTAGAGCCAAGCTAGAATGCAAAGAAGAAACCAATTTGTGGCCGCAGCATAAGAAGATACGCCAAAACGAAGGTAAGAAGAGGGTAACCAGTAGGATTCTCATCCTACTGGTTACCCTCTTAAGGTTGTCTAGGCTCTCGCCTAGCTTGCAGTAGACTTCTATAGGTTGATGATGATGAAATTCAACAATTTGAAAAACAACTTCTTTTATACCAGGGGTTTAGCAACCAGTCTCGGCATGATGTTTGCGAGGTTCGTGTGTCTCAGCGGAGTGAACATCGTCGGCGCCACCATCATCGATTACTGCCGGATAACTTTCTACTGCTGGGCTGTATTTGTGTTTAGTAAGTATTTCAAAAATTGAAAAAGATGGTTGGTTTTTGTAAGGAATTATGTGAAAGAAAAGAGAGTGAATGATAACGTGATGATTAATAGGGGAGAATGGAAGAAGAAGACGTGTTGCGCCGACCCCAAGTAACATGGGACAAGGGCAGAAATATGATATATTTACCAAATTCAACAGTGCAATGATTAGAAAAAAAACAAAGGCAAGAGATGTAGTCAAATATGCTCTCTTATTAAAATGGAAGCGGACCGGTTATACAGGGTTATTTTTAAAACGTCAATAACCTCTTAAGGGGTCATTGTACTCATCATTATGAACAACTTTTACTATGAAACCAAGAATGAAATCGCGAAAAAAAATCCAGCTGTTCCCTGTTTTGACTGTATTATGCGGCCATCACTCGTAACAAATACTAACATAACTAATAAAATACACAAACCAATACGACTAACAAATAATTTTACGCATTAAATTATATTTATATGTAAGGGAAAACCAAATAAATAAATAAGTCTTTCTCCTTTACTTTAGTCGAAAGTTTTATCTACTTTGAAAAGTGAGTAGATACTGAACCCATTAAAAATCGCATTTGTATGTTGGTTTCGTAAACAGTTTTATAAATTTAACAAACTACTTTATACAAACCACTCTAAATAAATCGTTATTGCTGTGGAATTTCTTACTATCTGTTATGGTTAGATTTCCTATTTTGCTAAGACTACTGTCTGAAAAATGTCGAAAAGAAGAAAAACAAACAGACAAAACTACCATTAATAAATCATTCGTTTTTAACGAAACACTAAACACAGCTTCAATAATTCAGTTTTATACGAAGGCGAGTATTACAAAAGATAACCGGGTGAAAACAGGCTCCCATTTTCTTGTTACAGGTGGGATAATAGCAGCATTATTGCTTCCATCGGAGCCAAAAACGGGTTCATCAGAAAAAAAATAGGTGGTAATTTATTTTTTAGATTCGATATTTTTTTATTAAATATTGTTAAACCCAGAAAATTATTGTTTTTTTTTTCTCTTTAATATGTCTTCTGAGTTACAGACCACCCGGCTCTCTTAGTAAAGACATGTTAGCATGTCTTAACTAAGAGACATATCTAACTAACAAAACAGAGTCTTATATAGAATTCTTGTGTTACAGTTTTAGTGTTTATACTCCTCCGAAACGGCTTGACCGATTTTGATGAAATTTTATATGTATATTCAGTAGGTATGAGAATAGGTTTATAACTAATTTTAATACTCCTAAGTTTTAAGGGTGGCTTTCCCACGGGATCGAGACTTGCGCGGGTGAAACCGCGGGGTGCAGCTAGTAATATATAAAAGAGTCAAGTCAGTGGTCCTAATAAAAGTCTGAAATTGTAATTAAGTATACGCAGAACCTATAAAACTAAAATATACATTATATTACAGTGCACTATTTTACTTAAAGTACAGTGCTTCCCTATTAGAATATAAATAAATAAACTAAAACTACACTAAGTACATAATTCTCAAAATAAAATATCTCTTGGTCTCTTATATTAATTTTGTGAAATGAAATTAGAAAGGGTTTGTTGTTCCACCTGAGGGCCGCAAAAAGTTGAAACTGCCGATTTATGGACAAGGAAGTACTATTATACAAAAGTCAAAGTCAAAGTCAAATTGTTTATTTCAAATAGGAACATTTATGGCACTTTTGAACGTCAATATATACAAAAAAATGGAATTGATTCTAGTCGTCCCTTCCAAAAGGTAGTGTCGTTCCGTTTTCCAATATTAGATTTATTTACTTCTATGTGAATGTAATTGTTGTTTTCATGTATAGTTTTTTTTTTTTTTTTTTTATTTAGATTTGATTTTTTATTTTGATTTGATTTTTTTAAATTTAAGTTTGATTTTTTTAAATTTTGTTTTAATTTTTAAATTTTATGTTGACTTCTTTATTTTATTTTGATTTATTAATTATATTTTGATTATAGCTATATATTTTTGCTGTGCCCTGACAGGCTCTACAACGGATCTTAGCTGTAAGCCTTTTGTTAACATCTTTTTACCTTGTGGAACGCAAATAAATGAATATGAATATGTATGGAGAAGAATGGGCAAGAAACTCCACCGTTACTCTTTTGAAATGTTGTACAATATTTTTTATAGGTACATTAATTATACAACTATATGTGAAGACAATGCAGCTAGAAAAAAATTACTACTATTAAAAAGAAGGTAATAAAGGACAAACTTTCGTTTGTTCTACAGTAATATCCTTGCGGAATAAAAATTGCGATGTCAGCAGGTTAATGGGCTAATATTTTGGGTTTATTCGAAACTTGGACGACCAGCTCAGCTGAAATCAATACCTTTATTAATTCGAATTAATTTATTTAGCTAGTAACATTCATGTAGATTTGGGTTTTTTTTACTGTTACAATTAGATAGTGATATATAATACTTATTTAGAAGAAAAAAAGAATATGTCGTAATGGAAAATTTATTTACTAAAGACATTGATATATTAAGAGGTAGTTTTTTGTATATCAACGACTAAAGAGGATAAAAATATACACAGGATAAACTTTCTAAAAGTATTAAATTAATTAACAAACTAGGTAAGTAATAAAATAAAATAACCTGACCTAACTAAAACTATGTATTAATAAACTAAAATATGACTTCGAAAAATTCCTCGGCTTTGCTATCGACTGGTAAAGTACCCAAGAAACTGGCGGCATTGCCACAATGCACGTTGTATGGCAATGCTTAGCCTCTGGCCAAGGTAAAAGGCAGCCCTTGTAACACGGAAAGTATCAACCAGCCGTTTTGGAGATTTCGTTGAACAAACCATGAGCTCGGACCCCACGACCTTTTTTTTTTGGGTGGGAAATTATCAAATAACTTCTCCCGCTCTGGGCGGAGCGGGAGGACTTTACCTGACTAAAAACCACCCGTGTTCCTTCCGTTGCGTGTGTGCCAGGGCCACGATATTCCTTTCGGACAAACTAGCAACCCTGGCAGGCATTGGTCCTGACGGGCCCCGTCAGTTGGTGCTGACATCTCTTTGAGGCGCGCGTGGAACACAATGCGCCGTCGACCCGGGGCTGGTCCTTATCGGACAGTGAGCCCATCGCTCATTATACGCACATATTGGTTGAGTGAGAGAGGTTGAATGTTTTATTATCTACTTGTCCGTTCTGGCGTTAAGCGACCGATACGCGACGCATCTTCCGTCGGCGGTGAGTCAGGAGCCAAAATTTCACTTGCACGAAGTCGCGGGTAGAAGCTAGTGTTAAAATAAACTAACTATCCGTATATCGTGTGTAGACTTATTTTAACCAGTAATTTATTGATCCACAAAATCCAAAGCGGGATTGTTGTTCTCCGTACTCGGTCAGATACAAAGATTCAGGTTTGATTTTTTGCGCTGTTACTGAAGTTTAAGCTTAAAATGTTATCAAGATTCTGTGTGATGTGTCAATAACTCCTACTTTCAGCGGTTACCTGGAAAATACTCTTTTACATCCTTCAAGCATTATGTAAAATAGGTCACATTATACAGGGTGTTTGGTGCATCGTGTGCCAAATTAAAATGGTCGACTGAAGGGGTCATCCGCTAGCCTTTCAGACCCCTTAACACCCCTCATGCTCTGTGGATTTTTTTTTATCGACTTTTTATTGTTTTCCAAAAAAAGACCCAAAATTTACATTCAAATACAGATTTAAAAAAAAAAATATAAGGCGTAGACTCTGAATTTTAATTTTATTTCGATGTGTATTGTTTAAGAATACTTTTAAATACAAAATTAGTGATATTAGTCACCTGGTTTTTTTTTTAATTCACTCGCAAAGGTAAAACTTAAATTAAAGCTGTACATGTTACAGCTATTTATAAGGCTACAAAAAAAAAACCAAAAGCGACCGGGATCTTCCAACTCCCTCATTAATTCTCCAGTCTATCCTCTTTCTAATGATGTGCCACATGCCATAAAAGTATTTTAACAACTTTGTGAATTCGCTAGAATTGTGAATCAAGTCACATAAAACTACATTCCAAATTCTAATGAAAAAATATTTATTGCGGAACTGTTACTTGAGAAAGAGGTAAAATTTGTTTTCTCACTCTTTCACAGTAAAATCTATCTTCTATCTCTTTCTTGCATACCTTAAATCGGTTTGAACAAATCGCGCCGCCCGACCCGCCATTTTTTTAGTCGAGACATGACTGCCTCTGCTACCTAACGTGTGTGCTAGTTCACCATACTCCGCGATTCTTTTATTACTTTGTTATCGTTAAGTTTTGCTGGTTCTTGTTACATTAGTTTAATTTTTGTTGTTATTGTTAAACTTTGAGTTTTTTGTTATTGCAATGGCGACATTCTCTAACGAAGAATATGCGGACATCATGATGGCTTACGGAGCCGCTAATGGCGTCGCTCGTGCAGCGCAACGACTTTACCAGGAACGCTTTCCTGGTAGACGATTACCTGGCCGCAGAGTCTTCCAAGACACATACCGACGCATACGCGAGACTGGCAGTGTTACTTTTAATGAACCAAGGGGCCATATTGTGCGACATAATGTTGAAGTAGACGAGAGAATACTGGCACTTTTTGAGGAAGACCCTACAAGAAGCATTAGAAATGTGGCATCACATCTTGATATTTCAATATGGAAAGTGTGGAAAGTACTTCGTCAAAACAAAAAGCATCCATTCCACTACACTCCGGTGCAAGGTACGTAATTTTAAACTAACTTTAAACCCGTGCAAGCTTTGTTTGACCTTGCCTTTGTTTAGCAGGTAATGGGTATGGTATGGCGTCACTTCCAGGTAGTGAATCTATTAGCACGTGTTCGTGCTAATAGATTCATTTGTTGCAGGTCTTGAGGGTGGCGACTTTGAGAGACGAGTGGCTTTTTGTCGGTTTCTTTTACACACGGATGTGGATGATCCTGATTATTTTAAAAGAATACTGTGGACGGATGAATCCAAATTTACCAAGGATGGGATCATCAATTTACACAATTTGCACCACTGGACAACGAAAACGCAAAACCCACGTGTTAAAAGACAGAAATCTTCGCAAAGAAGGTTTAGTGTAAACGTTTGGGCAGGAGTGATTGGGAATCAGGTAATTGGACCGCATTACCTGCCCGATAATCTCAATGGCGAAGACTACCTGGAATTCCTACAAAATGACCTGCCCGAATTAGTGACCGATGTGCCCGTATTTAATGAACGTGTGCCCATTGTATTTCAAAATGACGGCTGTTCCGCGCATTGGCGATTGACTGTGAGGGAATATCTCGACAATGTGTTCCCCAATGCATGGATTGGACGCGATGGCCCTATTCCATGGCCGCCACGTTCCCCAGATCTAACTCCGTTGGACTTTTATGTCTGGGGACGTGCCAAAGAGTTGGTATATGCCACGGAGGTTCCAACTAGGGAGGTATTAGTCTAACGCATAGAACCGGCATTCAATACTATTAAGGAGGAAATACGACTTCGTATAACAACTGTTGAAATACGAAACAGGTGTCAGGCTTGCATTCGCAACAGAGGCCAACAATTTGAGCAAGATTTGTAACAATGATTAAATAAATGTTAAAAATGCAATTTTGTTTTTTTATTTCAAGTAAATCCCACGAAAGATACAGATATGAGACACGAATTTACCTAACCATAAGAATGAGATAGCAGATTTATAGGTTTGACAGGTATCATTTAAGAGATTTTTTTTTAAATCATAATTTTAAATATTAGCCTTAGGTGACTCGATTCACAATTCTAGCGAATTCACAAAGTTGTTAAAATACTTTTATGGCATGTGGCACATCATTAGAAAGAGGATAGACTGGAGAATTAATGAGGGAGTTGGAAGATCCCGGTCGCTTTTGATTTTTTTTTTGTAGCCTTATAAACAGCTGTAACATGTACAGCTTTAATTTAAGTTTTACCTTTGCGAGTGAATTAAAAAAGAACTAGGTGACTAATATCACTAATTTTTCACCATTAAGCATTCGATTTAATTACTTAAAAGAAAGATTTATACTAAAACTTTATGGTGTATCTAGTAACAGTCTTTTGGTCAATTTGTTACATTCAATTACTCCTTCAGTTTCTAAACAAACTTTTATGCTACAAGGTCTTCAAAGTTTCGTAAATTTTGTTCAAAATTTAAATATTTAATATTGGATTCACTGCAAGATAGAAGGAGAAGAAGAAGAGCACTGGAAGATAGAACTGGAAGATAGTGCTGGAAGATAGTATTGAGAGCTATTACTGGACGATAGTACTGGAAGATAGTACTGGAAGCTAGTACTGGGAGCTAGTACTGGAAGATAGCACTGGAAGATAGTACTGGAAGTTATAACTGGAAGATAGTGCTGGAAGATAGTATTGGGAGCTAGTACTGGAAGATAGTACTGGAAGATAGCACTGGAAGATAGCACTGGAAGATAGTACTGGAAGATAGCACTGGAATATAGTACTGGAAGTTAGTACTGGAAGATAGCACTGGAAGATAGTGCTGGAAGATAGTATTGGGAGATAGTACTGGAAGATAGTACTGGAAGATAGCACTGGAAGATAGCACTGGAAGATAGTACTGGAAGATAGCACTGGAAGATAGTATTGGGAGCTAGCACTGGAATATAGTACTGGAAGTTAGTACTGGAAGATAGTACTGGAAGATAGTATTGGGAGCTAGTACTGGAAGATAGTACTGGAAGATAGTACTGGAAGATAGCACTGGAATATAGTACTGGAAGGTAGCCCTGGAAGATAGAACTGGAAGATAGTGCTGGAAGATAGTATTGGGAGCTAGTACTGGAAGATAGTACTGGAAGCTAGTACTGGGAGCTAGTACTGGAAGATAGCACTGGAAGATAGTACTGGAAGTTATAACTGGAAGATAGTGCTGGAAGATAGTATTGGGAGCTAGTACTGGAAGATAGTACTGGAAGATAGCACTGGAAGATAGCACTGGAAGATAGTACTGGAAGATAGTACTGGAAGATAGTATTGGGAGCTAGTACTGGAAGGTAGCACTGGAAGGTAGCACTGGAAGATAGAACTGGAAGATAGTACTGGAAGATAGTACTGGAAGATAGCACTGGAAGATAGCACTGGAAGATAGTACTGGAATATAGTACTGGAAGTTAGTACTGGAAGATAGTACTGGAAGATAGTATTGGGAGCTAGCACTGGAATATAGTACTGGAAGTTAGTACTGGAAGATAGAACTGGAAGATAGTGCTGGAAGATAGAACTGGAAGATAGTGCTGGAAGATAGCACTGGAAGATAGTACTGGAAGATAGCACTGGAATATAGTACTGGAAGTTATAACTGGAAGATAGTGCTGGAAGATAGTATTGGGAGCTAGTACTGGAAGTTAGTACTGGAAGATAGTACTGGAAGATAGTACTGGAAGATAGTACTGGAAGCTAGTACTGGGAGCAAGTACTGGAAGCTAGTACTGGATAAAACTTAACGATAACAAAGTAATAAAAGAATCGCGGAGTATGGTGAACTAGCACACACGTTAGGTAGCAGAGGCAGTCATGTCTCGACTAAAAAAATGGCGGGTCGGGCGGCGCGATTTGTTCAAACCGATTTAAGGTATGCAAGAAAGAGATAGAAGATAGATTTTACTGTGAAAGAGTGAGAAAACAAATTTTACCTCTTTCTCAAGTAACAGTTCCGCAATAAATATTTTTTCATTAGAATATGGAATGTAGTTTTATGTGACTTGATTCACAATTCTAGCGAATTCACAAAGTTGTTAAAATACTTTTATGGCATGTGGCACATCATTAGAAAGAGGATAGACTGGAGAATTAATGAGGGAGTTGGAAGATCCCGGTCGCTTTTGGTTATTTTTTTTGTAGCCTTATAAACAGCTGTAACATGTACAGCTTTAATTTAAGTTTTACCTTTGCGAGTGAATTAAAAAAGAACTAGGTGACTAATATCACTAATTTTGTATTTAAAAGTATTCTTAAACAATACACATCGAAATAAAAATAAAATTCAGAGTCTACGCCTTATATTTTTTTTTAAATCTGTATTTGAATGTAAAATTTGGGTCTTTTTTTTGGAAAACAATAAAAAGTCGATAAAAAAAAATCCACAGAGCATGAGGGGTGTTAAAGGGTCTAAAAGGCTAGCGGATGACTCCTTCAGTCGACCATTTCAATTTGGCACACGATGCACCAAACACCCTGTATATTATTAAGTAGGTTACATTCTGCTGACCACCCTTTTAGGAGCCGTCAAATTTTAATACAACTGCAAAAATGTTCCGTAGAGAGCTTACGCTGAAAACGTTATGGCTGAAATTCAGGTAAGGTACCTATTGAAATAGAATGTAGTTCAAGAATTTTTTATGGAGCTAGTGCAAACATTTTGGGACATAATGTGTGCCGAAAGAACTTTGTGGGGACATTAGTTAGGCAAACTTGAACTATTTTTTAAATTCATTAAGTTCTGCCAGGTACTAAAGGTCACATTTTATAAAAGTTGCATGGCTCTAAATAGGAAAGGAAAAGGTAGAAACATAAACAAAAAGAGGGTCTACTCCGAAGCGTCAATCCGAAGTATCGGCCGAATGTTCGGCCGTTTTACAACTTCCATAGTTTCCTTTTTTGACTTTGAATCCTTACCCGACTTAAAGTCACATTTTTGACTTTGGCTTATCTCTTTGACTGTCGTTTTTTAGGGTTCCGTACCAAAATGGTAAAAAGGAACCCTTATGGTGAGGCTAAGTCTGTCTGTCTGTCTGTCTGTCTGTCACACCTGGATATCTCAAGAACTACTAATGCTATCAACTACAAATTTAGAATAGTTTTAGATGATATTTGCTCAACTATTTTGCAAGCAAGATATAAATTTAAAAAAATATACCTTTTTTGCAAAAGGGGCTGAAAGGGGGTCTTAATTTTTTTAAGTAGAGCTACTAGGGCATGTGGGGTATCATATGAAAGAACGCTGTTTGCACATTCTTAAACATTTTTTTTAGGCAGCATATTTTCCGACTTTTGATGAAAAATTAAAAAAAAATACCGTCCCCCGCCCCTCATCTCCGAAGTTTTCAGAGATAAAAATCTGAAATTATTCTATATGATAGAAGCTTATGTAAAGATTACAGGAAAAATAAAACGATGTCTCTAAATAGCACAGTTTTTCAGAAATCATCAACATCATATATTCGTACGAGCCCTCGGTGCGTGAGTCCGACTCCCTCTTGACCGGTTTATTTTTCTTTCGCCGTAGTCAGTCATAGTTAGCCGTAGCCAAGCAACGGCCGAACATTCAGCCGATGCTTCGGATTTATGTTCGGAGTACACCCCCAGGTTCTTGTCATCGTTTTGGTTGGTAAATCAAAGAGAATCTACATTATAATACTAGGTACTTTCAATCCTAAAGTTTCAAGGTGAGTCAACAACAAGTTTATAGTAAACTCTATAGTACCCCTAGTGCAGAAAAGTTATGGTACAGCGTTGAATCATACCACATTGTCCATAGTTGATATAGTCGGTGCCACACACACTCAAAACTTTAGTGGATCGTTATACCTGCTTACTTTATTGCTTTATCATCGTGTTACGATCGTACCTATAAATGGTATTAGTCTAGGGTAATAGTCTGGTTAGATTTAAGTGTTATATTGTTTTTAGGTTAACTAAAAGGATAGTTGTTTTAACTGTAATTTTGTTAGATTTTCTTTTATTATTGGAAATAAAAATTGTGACTGCTGTTTGAACATCATAAAAAATAAGACAGCTCCCTGACGAACAGCTAATTTTCAGTTAAACTGTTGTAAAATTTAATAATAGGCTAGCTTTCTATTAGAAGGTATTTTACATTACTGGCGATAAAGCACCCCCTTATCGCCAGTAATGTAAAGTCCCTTCTTTTAACTTCTTTCTAACCCCTTGGAGAATACTAAGCGTTCCCCCGACGCATCTTGGACAGTCAGCCGCGCTACCAAACTCCTGCCTGGCCGTTGTTTAAAAAACATGATATAACCTAATATTATCGAAGTGGTGTTGACACTACAAAAGATCTTCCGGTATTTATAATTAAACTAGCGACCCGCCCCTGCTTCGCACGGCTTATATGACTTGACAAAACATCGAGGAATAAATTCTCTTAATGATGGTAAAAACCGCAACAAAATCGGTTGCATAGTTTAGAAAATAACACGGTCACATAATCAGCCTATAATGTTCCCAGTACTGGACACAGGCCTCCTCTCTTCGAGAACCTGGTGCACGCGGTCACACAGGCAAAAACTATTTAGCTATAGCAAAATAGCTAAGTATGTTTCTTCCCTCCAATAGTCAACAAATGTGAAATAATTATTATACTAAACAATTGCAATACTCGTATAAATGGTCAATCTGGACATAATTTAATTTTATTTTGGTTCTTTAAATTTCGTCATTTATTTTTTATATTTTATTTCTATCCTGTATAAACCTAGTTTTAAGTGCATCCTGTGGTCTCCTGTAATTGAAGGAGCATATAGATAGGTAAAATAATCTTTTTTATTATTGTGATATATATTGTATAGTGTATACTTTGTTAGAGAATCCCAATTAAATAAATAAGACCGAAAATCGACTATAATTTGTAGGTATACGTCGCGCGTCGAGTCGAATTTTTTTGACGAATTTTTCCCCCATAGTATGAGCCCCGTCTTACTTCATACAGTAGGTTCTGATTGCTTATTTTGCTACTCTTATAACAGTCTCGTCTTGCATGCCTGCCGCCATGCTCGACACATTTCCTTGTTCGACTTAACTTTTGACGTAATGGGAAAACTTCACGTCATCTTGTTTTGTCTCATCATCTCATGTAGAAAGTGGGATTGCGATCCTGAAGTTTTGTAGTTGTGTATACTTGTGTGTTGTATCCTATTATTCAGGTACAATTCCACAAAGATCTTGTTTGGCGCTTGAATTACATTGACATTGACATTGATTACAGTATTTATTTATCTCACGAAGCTACGCACGCTTTACTTGTGATAACCAAATGTACAAACACGTTCTAAATGTGTGCGTGAAGACGAGTAGCGTCAGCACATAAAACACACACACACTTCAGCCTTTACCATTGTCTACGCCGGTACCGAGAGCTCTTGCGCTGACTCACACATTCGCAGCGTGTTTTTATACTTGGTAACCACAATTAAAGCGAGCGTTGCTTCGTGAGATAACAATACTGGAAAAATTTGTGAAATTGTATTGAAAAAACAAGATGGTGGCTGGATGTTAGTTCCGATTTTAGACACGTGCCAAAAGATCCTTGTTCAGCTTTACACAGAAAATTACATTCCGTTTGTCTGTACCCGGAACATACTCATCCAAGGAATTAATCACTACGTATTATAAAACAATGTGGCTTCCCGCTTCCTGTCTGTCCCTATGTATGCTTAGATCTTTAAAACTACGCAACGGATGTTGATGCGGTTTTTTTTAATAGATAGAGTGATTCAAGAGGAAGGTTTATATGTTTAGAATAAGCCACGCGGGTGAAGCCGCGTACACCAGCTAGTATGTACTATAAAATATAGTACAACTAAGATCCTACAAGGACCATAAATAAGTTCTACAATCATACCATCATACCTCACCAACTCCTACAGACGATAAAAGCAATAAAAAAAATGCAACCTTTCCACATAAAAACGTAAACGGGTGTATAAAAACCAACTTTGCAATACCAATTGAAAAGAATTTCAAATATTCAGTGATTTAAATGGAAAGTACAGAATTTCTGAAGCTATTATGAATATATTTCACGTTGCACGTCACGCCGAAGAATTCCAAAGAAGTGACTGTAAAATATTTGTGGCAAATATTTTAGCAAGCTTTAGTTGGATGTGTTTTCAAAAAGTTAAGGTGTAACTTTTTAGCATTAGGATGTATAATCTATTGCTTTGTTGTTTATTCTGCATGGTTTCTTCTTGAAGATTTATTTGTGCTATCTACCTACACTAGTATATTATAAGGTAAAAAAAAATAAGTAGGAGCGGGACTACCCTGGAAGTAGGTACTATCCGACTTCAAAAATTATTTCCCTGATGGAAAGCTACAATATTGGTAAGTGCCATACGGTATGTTATACAGAGTGTAAAAGAAATTGCGTGCCATAGCTTAAGGGTAGGCTCAGTATCGGTAAAGGAATCCAGAAAAAATAAAATATAAAAACATAAAAAAATATTGCAAGATCTACCTAATTTAGTACCTAATAACTTATAATAGCAATCGTTTAGTATTAAAATTATTTTATTTGTTTAAATACTTTAATTATTATGTTAGTAGGTACTAAATTAGGTTGATCTTGCAATATTTTTTTTATGTTTTTATTTTTTCTGGGTTCCTTATCGATACTGAACCTATCCCTAAGCTATGGCACGCAATTTCTTTAACACCCTGTATAGTATACCCTGACCACCACGTAGGCGAAGTCGCGGGCAGAAGCTAGTTTTATATAAAATCAATGTACGATTATTTCGTTTACGTCTTCCACACTATAGTGACTTTTGGTCGTTGGGAGTAAGAATGGAACTCCGTATTTACTGCGGCAGTGAACAGCTACGCTTGCCACGGTCGGTTCATGGATGGGTGACCATCCATTACATATCAAGACCCCTCCGTGCCTTGGAAAGTACAACAGAGGCACAAAAGAATAGATTGTGAACGATCACAATCTGTCCTTTTGTGCCTCGACCTTTCATGAAACCCGCTTGTTCACTAGGTATCTGTCACTGAAGGTACGATTGTAGTCGTCCGTTGATTATTTAAAGCATTATCTTGCTAGCACGAGATTTAAGTGCGACTGTCCGGTAGTTCCCGCACTTTATGCGCTTTATTGTGCTGAGGAATTAGTAGGGACTTTTTCCAGTCAGTGCACGATCTGCCTGTCTTCCAGACTTGATTGCACAGGTCAAGCGTTATCTTCAACCCTAGATCCCCTAGGCACTTAAGACGCAGATATATGCCAGTGATTTTGAGTGGTTAGCTTGCATGTTCTGTACTGAGCTCACGCAACTCGTGGTACGTTCAGCCAGTAACAGGACTCGCCCATCCCAATTTCGGCATTGTTGACGGGAGTGGTTATCATATATTTTTTTCAAATCATTAAACACTACTCGTTTAGACGTGATCTTCAGTATAAAACCATTAAAAGTCGGTTATCGTCCCCTTAGCTTTTCAGCAAAATTTTTGCCTCTACCGCGGCGGCTGATTTTTTTAAATTGAGTTTGTGCAGTGCACCTCGGATTTCAGATTCGAGGATTGCGTTGCTTGTCTACAATCAAGATACTTGGAGCTCATGCTGCAGAGTTGGCGTATAGGCTTTCACAGTATGATCTTCATCTTCATCTTTTAGGACATATAGTAACCAAATTGGTGATGTTCTTCAGAAAGGTCAGGTGTGTAGTACTCGCAACCGACGTGCGTGTATGACTAGATGTATGAACGTAGGCGAAGCAAAAGGAGTAGGTATGTAAGGAGCGTAGCAAGTGGCGTTCTATAGTTTCTGCCTATCCCCATGGGAAGAAGGCGTGACTTTGTGTCTATATGTGTATCTATCTTCATATTTCTGTTTCCCAACAGTAAAGGGGTTCTCAAGAATTATAGAAGTAAACTTGAACAAACAATGATTAGTCCAAAACAACAATGTTACTAACTTAAAATCTACTTGAAGTAACTTAGAGAAGTCGTTCAAAACTCTCAAGTTAAAGTACTTACAATTTCCTGCCGCGTTATTATTGTTGGATGGTTGTAAACACCTTTATTTAATGGATTCTGCTCAACTCTTGGTGAGTAAGGACTTGATTAATAAATCACCATAATATCAGCTTAGAGAAAAGTTATCCCATTTTATTCTGGTTTAAACTTCCTCCGCCCGTCTGTCGTTGTTGTGTCGTAGATCTTTGACAGACGATTCGGGTAGTTAGAAGCCCAAAAGTCTGATAACCAGTTAGGGGTATCGTGTTACCTAGTAACTCGGTTATGGAGGTCATATAGTCGCTCCATGTAAAATACTGGTATCCCTTTGCATCCAGTTAAACTGGAAGCCGACCCCAACATAATGATTAGGAAAAGGCAACATCAACAGAGCACAGCAAGTACTTGAAGTTATACCAGGACAACACTGGAGTTACGTCAAATCAGACTAGTATTTTGGAAACGGAGCATAACATTGTACAGCGCAATGAAGCGACAATGATAAAGCAGTTTACTTTGATAAACGATCACCATAATACTTTAGGAAATAGTACCTTTCAAAATAAAGCTGACACTGCAAACGCCTTTTACATAATAACATCTACAATGGCGAATGCTTGAAATGAAATGAATGATGAGATTTATTAAACTTCTGAAAGACCAAATGAAGTATCTTATAAGGACGGCACTGATCCCTGATTCCTGGTTCAACTAAAGCCCTACTGCTAAGCGATGTTAACTAAACTCAACTTGCTACATATAATAAAATCTTAGCGAAGTGAAAAGTGTACATTGAATATTTTTTTTTAAAGTAGTTGCTACGAGATCTGGGCACGATTTTAATGCCGAAAATATAGTTTTATGAATTTTTGTCTGTTTGTCTGAATGTACCTATTTTCCAGCAACACGAAAATACTACCCCAGATTCTGTTCAAATTTTGAGTAGATATTTAGCTTATTTAGTCTGTGGACTATAAATTATCACGCTATTTTCTAGGGGATGGGATGAGCAATATTGCATTATGTTTGTATTCCCCTATAGTTTACCGGAAATTGTCAAAAACGAGCCAAACGATTTGAACATTGCACATAGTGTAACAGAATTAACATTTTAAATGATTACCATCACGCTATACCTTTATGGGGCTAATCAGTCAATCCTGAAATTTAAAAGAATGAGTATTTTAGCCAACTTCCAATAAAGCAAATACAAGTAGCTTAGCGGTTTGACGACTGCTTTATAAATCTGTGGTTGTTGTAAGTTCCACTTCAAACTATTGATATTTTTTATGATTAGTCTTTTTACATTTAGTTATACTATTATTTTCATGATAGTTCGTAAAACGTACACATAAGAACATCAAGTTTAGGCTTCTTCTGTCATCTATGGTTGCGAAATCCCGTGTGTTTACAATCTACTGATATATTATTTTTGTGAAAGCCATTCATCAGGAATAACGTGTAAGGATTCATCAGTCAGTGTTGATATACTGACTGATGAATTTTTACAGAACACTGATGTACTGTGCCATTAGGTGGTATAAACCTATAGGAACGCAGGCGTTCAAGGCTGCGCATGTCGACCTCAGGAAGAACTGCTTCTCACACGGACTCAACTCAACTCAAAGCATTTATTTCAAATAAACCATTGACAGGCACTTTTGAATTGTCAAGAAGTCGGTCAGTTACAAATATGAAGCTAGTTGCCCATTCCAAATAGTAGGTTCCTATGGAGAAGAACGGGCAAGAAACTCCACGGACACTCTTTTAAATTAAAATATTGGTACAAAATATTGGTTACATCATTCATATTGAACTTAAACATGTGAGAACGATGCAATACGTCAAAAGCGTCCGTGATAAAAAGATAACAATTCAAAACTAAAATAATTAAAAATAAGCCGTGGCAGCTAAGAGATGACCAGTCCCAACTGACAGCGCCCGTTCACGAACATGACGCATGGATCAGCACCATTCAGCTCAACCATTTTGAAGGGAGCTAAATGATCCAACACACACGCCACCATCAGCGAGACATCTGAGTGAGCATGACATATTCTCAGCCGCCAGGGCACATTTAAGTCAATGAAAGACATAATTACCCGGTAAATGGTAGCTCTATTGTACAAAGTACTCACACCTGTGATATGCAATTATATAATACAAAGGAGATTCGAGTTTATACAATGAAAAGATAGTCTTCCAATCTTCATCAGCTCCAACAGTATTTTCAAATGTTAATAAATTAGTTGTGGTTGTGGAGCTGGACCAGCATTGAGCCAAGCATTTCTATCAGCGATGTAATCCCCCAACCTATAATATGCCTGCTTGCATAGTGTGCGTTTTATACAAGATTTGAATTTCGTCTCATTCAGTTGAAGTATGACGGGAGGGATTTTATTATAACATTTTAAACAGTACCCCATGAAAGATGAGTCTACTTTTGCCAGTCTGAAACCTGGTTGAGCTAATAGATCCCTACTTCTAGTACTATAATTATGTCTTTCGCCTCTTTTACTAAAAAGATGTAATTTTTTTCTTACGTACATGATGTTTTCATAGATATATTGACAAGGCACCGTCATGATGTTAATATCCTTAAACAGTTCCCTAAGAGAATCGCGCCTGCGGAGATTATATATGGCTCTGATGGCTCTTTTCTGCAGAATAAAAATAAACTCGATGTCTGCAGCCCGTCCCCAAAGTAAAATACCGTAAGACATGATATTTATACTATGAAAGTAACTAAAATAGACTAGCCTCGCGGTATCTACATCAGTAAATTGACGGATTTTTCTGACAGCATATGCTGCTGAACTTAGCCGTCCTGCAAGAGATGTTAAATGAGGACCCCATTGAAGCCTAGAGTCGAGCGTGATCCCCAGGAAAACAGTTTTATCGACGAATTCTAGTTTCTCTTGATTCAATACTATCTCATAATCACTACTTTTTACATTTGGTAAAGAAAATCGTATGCATTTCGTTTTTTTTCCATTTAATACTAAATTATTGGCAGTGAACCAATTTTGGACCTGCAGTAAGGCGTTATTTACGTCGTCAAAATTTGTAGCACGTCTATCTACCTTAAAAATCAAGGACGTATCGTCAGCAAATAACACCATTTGTGGTTGATTATTTAATAAATGGAGTAGATCATTAATATACACTAAAAAGAGGAAAGGACCCAATATCGAGCCTTGAGGAACACCCATTTTTACTTTTAAACCGAGTGAATTGATACCATTTATTTGAACTAGCTGTTGTCTATCGTTTAAATAAGATTTTACTAAACTAAGCGCAAGTTTTCCAAGTCCGTAATGCTCAAGTTTCAATAGCAAGGTTTCGTGATCGACGCAATCAAATGCCTTGGAAAGGTCACAAAAGATTCCTATGGCATCTTGGGCCTCTTCCCACGCGTTAAAAATGTGTCTTAATAAGGTTACACCGGCGTCGGTCGTACAACGTCCTTTGGTGAAACCATACTATTGATCGTGAAGGATTTTATTCGAGTTGAAATGATTGAGCATTTGATTAAGCATTACCTTTTCAAATACCTTGCTGAAAACCGGCAACACGGATACGGGTCTATAATTATTTGTGTCTTTATTGTCCCCGGATTTGAAAAGTGGTATTACTTTACTGTATTTCATTAAATCCGGGAAGACTCCTTGATCCACACACAAATTAAATATTAAGGCTAAGTAAGGCGCAATAGTCTCAATTATGGACGTACAGACTTTAATGGACATTCCCCAAAGATCTTCGGACAATTTGATCTTGACTTGCGTAAAAGCTTTTAATACTATTATTGGGTTAATATGCTTAAAGTTAAATTCAATAGAGCAGGCTGAAACGTTCGCCCTTACAGAGTCAAAAGCGAGCGAGAGCGAGGAATTTAAAGTTTCTGTAGTTTTCAGTGGAATACTGGTAAAGAAATTTACAAATTCTTGAGCAACTTCTTTGCTATCGCAAATGAGACCACATGACGTTTCCAGTGCGTAATCAGAATCATGCTTTTTGTTCCTATTCGTTTCATTATTGATAATTTTCCAAACCGTTTTAATTTTATTGTCTGCTGACTTAACCTTGTTGCTAATGTATAAGGCTTTAGCTGCCTTGCAAGTGTTTTTAAAAGTTCTGGAGTAAGTAGCAACATATTTATTAAAAGTTTCCGTGTTTATATAAGGCTTAAGGCCATACGGCTCGAAAAGTCTTTCCCTACTTTTCCTGAGTCCTTTAGTTGCCCAGTCACTAAATAAAAACCTAGGGCTGATAGTTTTAGTGTTCTTCTTAAAATAATTATTGAATTTGGTTTGGACTACCGAAAAGAATTCTTTATACAAAATGTCAACACTGTTCATTGAAAGGTCCTTAACACCTAACTTACAAATTAAAGTGCTATTAAATTTATTTAAATTAACAGATGTTATTGGTCTGAATTGTATCTGCACTTTTTGTATTGGTATGTTGGACTCAAAAGTTACGGTTTGACCACTGTGATCAGAAGGGAGATAATTAATAATAGCTTTATCTGAATAGTCGCAGCAACAAAAAACATTATCAATACAATGTAGCAGTAGTCGTAGTTATTCGAGTTGGTTCTACAAACACATTTGACATATTAAATGATTTAAACAGATTTAACAATCTACTGGTATTTTAATTATTTTCTAAAATATTAATGTTAAAGTCACCACAGATAATTACTGATTTAGTCCCAGTTACAAGTTTTGCCAAAACATCTTCCATAAGAGACTCAAATAGAGAGTAGTTTTGATAGTTTGGGGGTCTGTAAACGCACACTATAATATGCTTATCTAGCTCAACACAAGACAGTTCAATGCTATGTTCAACCGACAGTTCAACTATGTCTTTACGAGTTTTTGATTTAATACAACTTCTAATTAAGATTAGTGAACCACCACGCAGCATTGATTTCCGGTTAAAACAACTGGCCACACTATAATTCTCATAATTAATTAACATTTCATAATCTTTTAGCCAATGCTCAGTTAAACAAATAATGTTAAACATTGTTTTTTCTAAAAACAATTCGATTTCCAATTGTTTGGAAGAAAAACCTTGAATATTTTGATGAAATAACTTCAAGGATTTCTGCTTAGCTCCCTTTCTACTGTTAACTATGTTAGTGCTAGAAAATACCTTTTTGTTATTAAGTGTAACTATACTGTTAGTGGTACCTTCTGTTGTCTTACAAACTAGTTTAAATTATTAGAACTAACCACCTTAACATTAGTACTATTACTAAATGTGGTGCTAATTATAGACTTCGAGATACTAGTTATGTCTGGGTTAATATTAAAAGCTAATAGCCTAGCTATTTGACGTCTAAAACTAATGGGCAGATACACAGTATCCCTAGTCGACCTTAACTTATCAACAAAAATGTAGGTGTCAAAAAATATAAACTTGTCACTATGGTGACTAACTAAGAAATGCATGTAATTATTTAACATGTGAATGTAGTTGTTTTGCCTGTTTGACAAGTGCTCAAAGTACGGAAAAGCACACAAAATTATTTTATTACAGTTTACCTTCAAAAGTTTGGTCACACTGTCAGTGATATCATCTTTTTTAACATTAAAACTATTACCTATTAGTACAGTAATAATGGTGTTAGGGTCATATTCATTCCTAGTTATTGAATACATTATTTTTTTGTAGGAAGTCTCAGGCATGCAATAGTTTAGAGAAGAATGACTCAGGTTGTTGCTAAGTAATTTACCTAACCCTTTTCCAAAACTATCAGAAAACATAATGGAGTAGTAACAAACTTTACTACTACAAGGGAGAGAACTAGCTTCCGTCTGAACTACTTGCAATGGAACTTGTTCAATAGCTGCTGTATCTTGATTGGGAATAGAGTCCTAAGCACTTCCTGACTGGTACGGGTCCTCCGTTGCCTCAGGTTGGAGAGTGCCAACACTGGATTTCCTTTGCAATAAAAATTGAGGGCTGCTAAGAGTCAGCTGGTCCACTCGGTCTGCACTACAGTTGCACATGGCCACTAACTCATTTGCAGCGAGGATGTGCTCCTGAATTTGTTTTTCAGACCACACATACTTAGTATAGAGTGAATGTAATGATGCCTCTAGTGCCTGAATATCAGTCTGTAAGCGTTTAGTATCAATCTCATAAATGTTCTTACTGTCTTCTAATTTAATTTGATAGTTATGTAATTTATTTACAAGAAAACCACGTTCTTTCCTTAGTTTAATATTATTGGAACTGTGTTTTTGTTGTTTCCTAAACTTATTGCATTTATTTATAATTTTATTTAATTTTGCATATTTCTTAATTTTATTTTGACTTACTTTATAATTACTATTATTATGTTTCAATATAGAATCCTCAGTAAGGTCTATTGTTATTAAGGAATGAGGGTTGCAATTAGTATTTAATAATTCATTAAACAAGTTATTTGTTTCCTTAGCTTGAGTACATTCTTTTTGTTTCTGTAACTTAGAAATTCGTACATTTGCGTGACTTAATTCTTCTTCTAGGTCCCTAACCTTACACAAAGCCTCCTCATATAAGTTACTGCAGTTGTTGAAACCATCCGTAACCACCCGCAGTTTGTCCCGTTCATCGACAACATCCAGGTATTGTTGATGTAGGCCTACTAGCTCCTGTTTTAGGCTTGTGTTTTTGAAAACGACCTTCTCGACTTCCTTTTCACTTTCATCAATTTCCTGTAGCAGCTGTTGATATTTACTGTCTGAGGCCTGGAGTTTTTGAAGGGCCGTTTTCAATTTAAGCTCCAACTCTTGAGCAGCAGCCTTACGGGTCATTACAGGCATGGTTTCAGGAATCAGTACTGAAAGTAGAATTAAAGGAACTGTGAGAACTATGTAGATAGACAAACAAAAAAGGAAAGCTAGAAATGAAAGGAAAATTGAGAGAAGTTAGTGTTGCATAAAGAGAAATGAGGAGGCTGCTGAATCTAATTGAAATGCAACTAATATGATTAGATCAAGTAGAAAGTTACATTGATTCTATTATCTTATGATTTTACTTTTGACTGTGGATAGATTTATTAAAATCTAGTTTTGCATAAAAATTACAATTGAAACGATAGTCAACGTTATTGTTGTTATGTACAATATAATACCAATAGAACTAAGTACACTATTTTGTTATTTCTCAATACGAAGTATCGCTATGTAAATGAAGTGACTTTAGACCCGGTGAAGGGTGCCCGAACAAACAAAATTTTGTGATACAAAGACTCAATGAATGTGTTACAGAGCCTTAGTAACGATTGTGTGCTACATAAAGAATAAAAGTAAACAATACTCCCCGTTTATATCCGCAGGTCAAAAATCAGCTGTTCGTGATAGGTTACCGGTAACGGCGGGCAACTAAACACTGTGTTTGACTTTGTAAATTTGCAGGAAAACAATAATCCTGAGTATTTATGCAGTTATTTAACATTTATATACAATATTACACATTAATTACACTTAAAATTAAATAAAACTAATTTTAAAATACAGAACAAAATTTTGACATATCACTTGGCCAGTGTTGCCAGTGCATCCAACTGGTAGTTCCCGAGTCACCAGTCATGTCTCTGTACATTTTGGCTGCTGAGACCAAAACTACAAACGTAGAATACAGGGAAGCTTTATACAAACGTGGCTGTTTAGTATATTGTGGTGTCATACGACTTTCACGCGAAGGAAGTCGCGGGCAGAAGCTAGTAAATAATATTTCTTCCAAAAACTTTTCTAATAAATATCCCATAAATATCCTATTGAACGATGTTGAACCACTAAACATAAGCATATGCAAAGGTTGCATATACTTATTGCATTCATGAATGGAATGTCAATTTTAAACGAGTGTGGTGACCAAGTAATGTAGCAAACAAGGATAGTACATAGTTTATTTTAAGGAAGAAAATAATAGTAAAAAAAATCTAATGAACGCTATCATCAAGCCAGCTTTCCCCGAACCCGAAGGGATTGGCAGGAAAGTAGGTAAGCAGGTGTAGTAATTCGCCATTTATGTTAAAGAAACGATTTATACAGAATGTTTAAAATGACTACTCTTGGCAAATACTTGTATACTAATACTTAATTAATAAAGTTGGAGAGTTTGTTTGTCAAAAAAAAGTCAAATTAAGTATTTATTTCAAATAGGCACTGAGGCACATTTGAATGTCAAAAATTACAAAAAAAAAAATAGAATTGATTTTAGTTGCCCCTTCCAAAAGGTAGTTTCGTATGGAGAAGAATGGGCAAGAAACTCCACCGTTACTCTTTTAAAAATAATTCACAATATTTTGTTTAAGTACATTAATTATATGATATGTGAAGACGATGCACCTAGAATAAAATTACTATACCACATAGGTAAAAAGAATTCAAAATGAAGCAATGAAAAATAACTTGATCGATTGTAATGTATCTCGTTGGTATGAATAAATAAACTTAATCATGAGATAGATACATGGTGCTCACATAATTATTAGCAACCAGTTTGATTTTGTCTAGACTCTAGATTGTCATATGGAGCTGGACCAGCATGTTTCCAAGCATTCTTATCTTGGATACAATCCTCTAATTTGTAATATGCTTAATTACAAAGTGTACTTTTAATTTGTTTGAACATACTAATGTCTGGAACTATCAGTCGGATTAAAAAAAATGTTTTTGCATTTGACAGCCCAATTCTTGTGGATGGTTATTAGCTTATTTTACTTTTTGAGTCATATAAGTGGCCTACCCAAATGGCCTTTCTTTGGTATTGATAGTCGCATCGTTGAGCTCCTTAAATTCTGAGTAGAGCTGCACGATTACTGACAAATGCGTGCACTGACTGGTCAGGTCCACTCAACCTGTGTGGTTCTTTCCTCAAAAGACCATTTCAGACACCAATCTACATGGTCTTCACATGATTTGACCAAGATTATGTCTGGACTTTAAAAGAGACTATGACCTCTGAGTTTGTTTCGGCCTTTCTTCTCAGAGTAGTCAGATAGGAAACGCCGACCTCATCTAGTTTTTAAAATATGATTGACGTGTAAAAGTGTTTGTACAAACCTACTTACAGAAATAAAATCATTTATCATTTATCATTTACTACACGCTATGCCCCATCGGAGCAGAGCAAAAGGAAAAAACCAGTCAAGAGCGAGTCGGACTCGCGCACCGAGGGTTCTGTACGAATATATGATGTTGATGATTTCTGAAAAACTGTGCTATTTAGAAACATCGTTTTATTTTTCCTGTAATCTTTACATAAGCTTCTATTATATAGAATAATTTCAGATTTTTATCTATGCAAACTTCGCAGATAAAGGGGGGGGGAGGGTATTTTTTTCACATTTTTCATCAAAAGTCGGAAACTGTGCTGCCTAAAAAAAAAATTGTTTTGAAAATGTGCAAACAGCGTTCTTTCATATGATGCCCCACATGCCCTAGTAGCCCCACTTTAAATTTTTAAGACCCCCTTTCAGTCCCTTTTGCAAAAAAGATATATTTTTTTAATTTTTTTCTGACTTGCAAAATAGTTGGGCAAACGTCATCTAAAACTGTTCTAAATTTCAAGTTGATAGCATTAGTAGTTCTTGAGATATTCAGGAGTGACAGACAGACAGACCGACTTGGTCTCACCATAAGGGTTCCTTTTTACCATTTTGGTACGGAACCCTAAAAAGTGAAAGAACGCTAAGCGAAAACGAAGTAATGAAAACGAGAACGCGGGCGGGCGATGCGATGCGACGCGGTGGGTCGGGGATGCTAGAAATTTCACGCGGATGAAGTCGCGGAGAGAAGCTAGTTACAGATACATACAATGCATGCACTACTTTTTATTAACTGACCGTAAGCTGTCTTTTGAATAAATACACAAATGATTTGCCAAAAAGCTTTTAAATTAATAATAAAGCCCATACACTCAGTTGCAGAAAGCTCACCATTAACACTTCATTACATAAAGCAGCATTATCGCTAATGAATTCATTACTTTAATGAAGTTGCACAAACAAATTTTTGATAGCATTAGACATTTTTAATGCCACTTTAGTTAAAGAAGACTTTAAATAATATTGCCAGGAACAAATTACCATATTGAACGAAAAGAGTGAACATTTGCGTTCTGTTATTATCCGTACGTACAAGTACACCACAATTTTAGCATAAAATAAAGTAAATTTAGTTGATTTATGTGTATTCAGTGTACTCTGTGGTTTAATCTAGTTTAAATAATCTGGTTTAAGGGGATGCGCTAAGGTAGCCCGCGAAATTCAAATTTACCAACGTTTTTTGGTTTGGTCAACTTCTGATTCATATTCTAATGATTATAATTCTGTAAAGCCTTAAGGGTTATGGCCGCGAATCATAATTAGATCAACATACAACGTGTTACTGACCTGCAAATTACAAAAATCGTAATAAAATTTGAATTTCGCGGGCTACCTTAGCGCATCCCCCTTATTCTAATAATTTTAACATTTGTGCAGTCTAGAGCTTCTGCCACACGTGAAAATCCATCAATTTCATAAAAACCTTCTGCAACTCTACGTAGTTCTGTCCGGTCTGGCATTTTAATATAGAGGTGGCTTAATTTTGCTAGTTGACGGGATACTTTTTGTATAAACAAACTGACAAACAACCCGACCCAACCTGTTTCCGACAAACTGTTTAAATCACCCAATACTTGCTGGAAAGATCCAGTGGCGAAAAATAAAAGCTGTGTGAGCTGTGTCAGGCCATTAATGGATTTTTTTCTTTGCGTCACTGGTTCTAAATCTTAATCATGTAGGTTACAAATTTGAAGAACTGCCTCCTTGGAAATTCTATACCTTACACGAAACTCTTCTCCATCATGTTTTAAAAATAAATTCACTCGGTCTGGGATTCGACGGCGAGGTAAATCTACTAAATAAGAATCAGATAATGACGAAAGACTGGTTAAAGACATCTTTCAATTACAGAAATGCATTAAAGTACCGTAGAAAACACTAATGTTGCTCTTTAATGGATGCTTTTCGGCCCATTAAAATAAAAAAATCTGAAATGTCAAACTTAAAGTTCACCACCTGCTAATGGGCGCTAATGAAGTTACGTGCAACGTAAAAGTGTTTAAAATGGCCGGTTTCATTAGGTTTGACATTTCATTAGTTAAATTATAATGGAGCATTAAAATAATTTAAAAAATGGTTTTGTGCAATGATTTAATGCTACATTAGTGTTTAATGTAGTCTTTAAAATTTAAAGATCGTTTCTGCAACTGAGTGTTAGTGTATTAATTAGTATCGCAGTGAAGTCTATCATAAATTCATAAATGATTAAGTTGCATTTAATTATTCGCAGCCGTGAGGCACACAACACTATTTTAAGCATTTTCTGTTTTTGTATGAATATTGTGTGCGTTAACCTGGGTCAAATAAATTTATTTTCTTTCTTTTTATGTTTGGTTTAAGTTTTCTGATGATATAACGGATGCATATACCCTTTTATTCATACTTTGGAATTATTTTCTTTAAATACTTTGTTAATAATTCAACATCATCATTTCAGCCGAAAGACGTCCACTGCTGGACATAGGCCTCCCCTAAGCACCGCCACTTCGACCGGTTCTGTGCTTCCTGCATCCAGCGGATTCCTGCGGCCTTTACAAGGTCATCGGTCCACCTTGTGGGACGCCATCCAACGCTACGTCTTCCGGTACGCGGTCGTCACTCCAGAACCTTGCTCCAGAAGCTGATGACTTCGTGTAGATAATAATATTTACTTAAGTACCTGTTGTTTCGTTTCAAACAAGGGTTTGTTTAAAACGGGTAGTTGTAATAAATCTGTATTAGGTAATCCTGAACGAAAACGTAAAGCAGCATTTTATTTTCAAAGCTATAAAGGTGTGTTCAAAGCCTTTGAAAGTATAAATTCAATCGAAATACTCGAATAAGTTCAGATAAATATCAATGAAGTGTGAAATCAAAGGAAGTTTCATTGCTTTCGGAGACAAAATATTGATATTGGAAATTTGTTCAAGAAGTGATTAGACTTTTTTTGTTACAGCGTCTTTTTACAAAATTACAGTATGCAGTTAGTACAAAGGGAAGCGACATTTATTAGGGTGCATGAGATAAAGTTTGTTTTTAACGGCTAAAGACAACAAAAATTCCTATAGCAGTAACATTCAAATAAAGGAATAAAGTTTACAGATGCAGATTTTAACATGGCTGCTCTAGTAGTTTCGGGTTCAACTGAAGAAAATTGAGATGGGACCGATGTAGACTAAGAAAGATGGCAGAACGACTATGCTTTCCTTGAGAATATTGAAAAAACGGGAGCACAGACTCCCGACCAATGGAGAATTAAATAACGCGGCAGTGAGATAGTATCTAATATAGACTTGTTATAATTCTGGTGTGCTGGTGCCTACGCTGATGTATGGAAGTGAATGTTGGGTGTGGCAAAAGAAGCATGAAAGTAGAATAAATGCTGTAGAAATGCGTTCCTTGCGAAACAAGTGTGGTGTGACAATAAATGATAGGCTAAAAAATTATGTGGCAAGGCAACGGTGTGGTTTAAAAGATGTAGTGACAAAAATTGAAAAGAGAATGCTTAGATGGTTTGGTCGTGTTGTGAGGATGAATGAAAAGCGACTAACAAAAGGTATTTACAGAGCAGAAGTGAGTGGAAACGCTGGGACGTAGGACATATAGTCACCTAATGGTGAAGTTCTTCAGCAAGGTCAGGTGCATAGTACTCACCACTGGCGTACGTGACTGACCCAATTTATGAACTACGAAGCAAAAAGAGTATGTAAGGAGCGTGTAAAGAGCAGGTGACGTTCCATAGTTTCTGCCTACCCCCATGGGAAGAAGGCGTGAGTTTGTATAATTTTGTAATCATTTTCAAGCGAAAAAAATTATGTTAGACGAACCGAACATCTGCTATCATGTAATATATGGCAGCTGTACATAATAGCCAATTCATTAGTTATTTAATCACTGACATAAATCTGAACGATATGAATTGATCATACGCACGTAACGCACACCTCACGCACGCTTCACTTAAACATATTAGACCTATGTAGGTCCTAGTTAGTGACCTGCCCCTGCTTCGCACGATTTTTACGTCTTGGCAAAACATGAACATTTCATTATTATCGTAAATTAAATGGCTAAGTTAAATGAACCAAAATGTCTAAATAATCTTGTAAAGGAACATGAGGATCCGGTTGGGTTGGGCAGCATTTGGAAAACTTCGTCAAGTCTTCTCGTCGGCAATCCCGTAATGTTTGAGGACTAAGGTCTTCAACCAATGCGTCCTGCCCGTTATGTCATACGGTGCCGAAACGTGGACACTGACAGTCGGGCTGTTTCACAAATTCAAGGTCACTCAGCGCACTATGGAGCGGGATATGCTCGGAGTTTCTTTGAAGGATAAGATCAGAAATGAAGTTATTTGGAAGAGAACCAGACTTACCGACATAGCCTGCAGAGTAAGCAAGCTGAAGTGGCAGTGGGCTGGCCATGTTTGTCGAAAGACCAATGGTCGGTGGAGCAGACAAGTTCTGGATTGGAGACCGCGTATCAGCAAGCTTGTGTGGGACGCCCCCCAGCTAGATGGACCGATGACCTTAAAAAGGTGGCTGGGACAGACTGGATGCGGAAGGCGGAGGACAGGGTGTTGTGGCGCAGCCTGGGAGAGGCCTATGTCCAGCAGTGGACTGCTTTAGGCTGAGTTGATTGATTAATTGATTGAATCTTTAAAATCCGTCGCAAAGTTTAGAAGAAAAACACGGTCACACAGACTGTCTTCTTTTCCCAACTACGTTGTGGTCTGCTTCCAGTCTAACCGGATGCTGTTGAATACCAGTATTTTAAATGGAGCGACTGCCTATCTCACCTCCACAACCCAGTTACTGGATAATACGATACCCTTTGGTAAGACTGGTTGTCAGACTTTCGGGCTTCTGACGACCCGTAACGACTGTCAAAGATCCACGAATGACAGCCAGGACTAACGGCTTAGTGTGATTTTCGAGGCACGGAAGGGTCTTGGTATGTAAAGATGGTCACCCATCCACGGGATATTATTACTTAGCCATGAGCTCCTCCTTAGCCACAAGCCCCTCAAAAACTCTAACTCAAACTCAAAATTGACTTTTATAATATAAACTAATAATAAAGTTGAAGTTTGATTCATCTCTAGAACTACCAGTCGGATTCGGAAATGGATTTCCGCTTGAGAAAAGCTATAGGCTATTTAATATCACGCTAGGATCCTTAGAAGCCGAGCAAAAAGAAAAGAAGGCAGAAAGAACGCTAAGCCAAAACGAAGTAATAGCGCGGGCGGGCGATGCGGTCGGGGGAACAAACATTTCACGCGGGCGAAGTCATGGGCAGAAGCTAGTTTATAATATGGATAGATTATTATGAAGACGGGTTCCGTGTGGTGCCGGACGTAAAGAATAGCACCATCCTATTTCTTACCGTGGATGTCGTAAAAGGCTAAGTGACTTACTAGAGAATGGGCAGCCGTGTTCCATAAGCATTATAACACCATAATGCGATCGCCAACCCGCCTGACAAGCGTGGCGATTATGGCAAACCCTCCCCCCCTTTGGGGAGGCCTATGTCCAGCAGTGGACGTCTTTCGGCTAAAATTATGAATGATGATTATGGATAGGTAATGAGAGCTGTAAAAAGTCGTGACGGCCCAGTCGTTAAAGCCTCGCCCCTCATGCATGAGGACAACCTCGTGCATGAGGGGCGAGGGTTCGAATCCGGGTGGCTTTTAAATTCATAATTAGGTACTTTCTGAGTTTTTCTTGGACATTACTGATATCGGTGAAGGAAAACATCGTGGGGAGACCTGGACACATCTGAAATCGCTAACCTGTCTTGAGCAAGCGTAGAGATCAATGCTCGGGCCTTCTGTGTGTGAGAAGAGGCTTTTGCTCAGCTGTGGGACAATAATGGGCTGCTGTGGCGGCATCTACATCGCCACATTACGCATCACACTGACGTCACGCAAAATCATGCATTAGGCAAGCAGGGTTTACCGCGCGACTAGTATAAATACAACATCCCGACATCAACCGTCGGGCAGTAGCCCACCAGACACAACACTCGTCTGGTCGGAGAATCCTCTCTTTTCTATGGAGGAGGAGTGAACAATACACCCTGTTCCTCATGCCTCTATATAATACTGGTATTAATGTGAGCTGTCGAAATGATCGGCTATGTGAAATTAGTAGGTAAGGGTATTTTGGTACACTTTTATTTAATTTTGTAGGTGTGAACGTTTAAAAGGCATAAGTAGGCAATAAGCTCGCCCCGGCGCGCCCTCTATTGCAACTTACCCGGTGAAAAGTGGGTGTACCACAAAAAACAGAACACATCGTTCTAAAAAAAAAACTACAAATACATGGCCCCCTCTAAATAAAGGACGTCGCCCAAAACTGTTTATCGTGTATCTTTGTCATGGCCGGATCTTAAAATTGATCATTTCATGAAGTGTTCGACCATTTCATGAAATGGTTGTATTTTATGAAATCGAACATCGACCGCTGGTCCCATCATGATGTGGTCTGGCCAAATCATTGAATACTCAACATTTGACGAAATGAACAGTTAAACGCACGGCTACTTCATGATGTGGCCAAATATTAGACATCATATCGTAAAATAGTTAGATTATCCACCAGTAGAGGCGTTGATGTTGCTTTGTTTTTTTTTGTGCATCATGGTGGGTCGTACAACAACAAATCAAAGAAAGGAGGCGAACACGCAAAACTGTAGCCTGCAGAGACGGGCCGGCACTAGCCGGGGATTGCGGAAGTAATAACAGATCCCAAGATCCCCGGTGCAAGTGCGGGAAGGGAACACTCGGGTGGTTTTTAGTCAGTAAGAGTCTGACAGACCCCTCCGCCCGCCCCAGGGCGGAGGTCATCCATGAGGATTTTCCACCCAAAGAAAAAAAGAGCCCTGACGAACCGCGCTACTTCCAAGTTGGTCGCAGTTACTTAGCCAGTTTTTACTACACCTGAAACCATCGGTACCTTACATTAATGATATTGCTAAAAGTCGACACACAGATCATTAAACGTTGACATTCAGGATAACAACCCAAATAATGATGATAATAACAACCCTGACTCAGAAACGTTACAAAACTTCTGGGCAGGAATTTGGGAACAACCAATCGAACATAATGACCAAGCAGACTGGATACAAACAGAACTGACAAACAGCAACACAAATATTCAGCCAATGACATTTGAGCATATATCCCCAGAAATTTTCCATAAAGTACTTTCTCGTTTACATAACTGGAAAGCACCCGGTTCAGATAACATCCATAGTTATTGGTACAAAAAATTTACATCAATCCATAGTTTTCTATATAATCACATAAATACATTCATCCAGGACCCTAAAACAATACCATCCTACGTAACTTCAGGTACAACTTTTATGATACCTAAAGATCGTAATGACCTCTCTAACCCAGCAAAATATCGACCTATAACATGCTTGCAGACCTTGTACAAAATTATCACGTCTTGTATATCTGAATTAATATATCAACACATTGACACTAATAACATCTTAACTGAACAACAGAAGGGATGTCGGAAATTTAGCCAAGGCTGCAAGGAACAATTAATCATAGACTCAGTAATCCTTAAAAAAACTCAAAAAACGAAAACTGATCTGTTTAGCATGTATATTGACTACAAAAAAGCTTACGACTCTGTTCCCCATTCGTGGCTTGTAAAAATCTTAGAGATATACAAAATACACCCAACAATAGTAACATTCCTGAAGGCCACGATGACAACCTGGACCACTGTACTAAGACTAACTTCCCCTACTAAAACAGTAGACACCAGCCCAATAAAAATTCAAAGAGGTATCTTTCAGGGAGATGCTTTAAGCCCACTGTGGTTCTGTCTTGCCCTAAATCCCCTATCTAATATACTAAACGCAACTACTTTAGGAATCCCATTAAAAAATACAACTACCGAAGGTCATACTGAGGTTCAACAAATAGAATTAAATCATCTGTTGTACATGGATGATATTAAACTATACGCCAAAAGTGAGACTCAACTCTATGAATTAGCAAACTTAACAGAACAATTCTCAAACGATATTAAAATGGAATTCGGCATAGATAAATGTAAAATAAATTCAATTAGAGCAGGACAGAGTTACCAACACCAATACACTTTAGGAACAGGAGAACAGATAGAACCATTAGAGGATCAAGATAGTTATAAATACCTAGGCTACACTCAATCACGACAGATACACTATAAAGAAACTAAACAAAAATTAACACTACAATTTCAACACAGACTAAATACAATTCTGAAAACGCAACTATATTCCAGAAATACAATCAAAGCGATTAACACCTTCGCTATACCCGTTCTCACATATTCTTTTGGAATAATCAATTGGACCAAAACCGATCTGAAAAACCTACAACGAAAAATTAATACCACAATGACCAAATTCCGCAAACACCATCCACGATCCTGTCAGCAGAGATTAACACTGCCGCGGAAAGAAGGAGGTAGAGGACTAATTGACATCCTAAACCTACACCACAGACAGATAAAAGCACTTAGACAATTCTTTATTTCAAAAACCGAAACTTCTATTCTTCACAAAATTATAACACACAACGACCATCACTTAACACCCCTAAATTTAAAAGATACATCTGAACAGAGAAATGAGAAAATAATCGATGACAAAATTAAGCTTTTAGAATGGACCCAGAAATCGCTACATGGAAGACATCGCCAAGACTTATGCCACATAAATGTCGACAAAGAGGCGTCGAACGCGCGGTTAAATCGAGGCGAACTCTTCCCGGAGACTGAAGGGTTTATGCTTGCTATACAGGACCAGGTAATTGAAACCAAAAATTATAGGAAGTTTATCATAAAGAATTTAAATAATGACACATGTAGGAAATGCAATAGTTCTCCAGAAACAATTCAGCATATCACAGGCGCGTGCAAGTCAATAGCCCAAACAGACTACAAACACAGACACGATCAAGTAGCCAACATCATACATCAAAAATTAGCACACCAGTACAAACTTATAGACTCCGTTACACCATACTACAAATACCATCCAGAAACTGTATTAGAGAACCCTTCAACAAAACTATATTTTGACCGCGCCATTCTTACCGATCGAACAATCCATTTCAATAGACCAGATATTACACTAATAAACAAGATAAACAAAACTGGATATTTAATAGATATTGCTATACCAAATACACATAACTTGCAGATATTATTAGATATCTATATACATAATATAATTAAAAGATGAAGTAGCCCGACTTTGGCATTTGCAAAAAATTACAATAGTACCAATAGTATTATCTACAACAGGAGTCATACCGAAACAACTTCACCAGTCCATTAATTCTCTCAACTTACCTCCAAATACGTATCATCTGCTGCAGAAAGCAGCCATACTAAACACATGCAGACTCGTGAGAAAGTTTCTGCAATGTGAATCAGAAAACCCACATCAAAACATAAATACGCAACCATCTTCCGTGCAACTTTCTGCACATGACCGCACTTAATCTACCTGATAATCACCTGGCTTAGGCCCGTGTTATCAGTTCTTCCCGGCTAGCCGAGAAAATAAAATAAATGTCAAAATAATAATAAAAATAATAAAAATCTTTATTTCCAGTTTTACAATTTTTACAATTTTACATTTACCACTTAGTAATAACATGATAAATCTTTGTCTTATTAATTGTAGGTTAATACAGAGTATTAAACCTCTGACACCCAAGCTAAGATTAAACTTGTGTTATGGGTGTCAGGGCTCTCAGGTTAACGACAACTTTACAAGTAACAGTTCGGACAGAAAATAAAGTAAAGTAAAGTAAAGTAAAGATTTAACACAGAGACTAAAACAAAAACTAGTTATAGAGAAAACTATTTGTATAGTGTGTGTTATGTGTGTAAGTTTGTTTGAGGGTTTATGATTTTATTTTTTTCATTTTATGTTATGTTGTGTTATGTTGTGTTGTGTAGTGTTATGTAGTGTAATGTAGTGTTATGTTTTGTAGTGTTGTGTTGTGTTGGAAGGAGAGTGTATTCCAGGATGTGTCGGACAGGGCACTGTTTGGGTGAAAGGGTTAATGTATTGAGAATTTGTTCAACCTCGTCATAACTAAGGGTCATTAACCATTTACAGACCTTAGCTTTGCAATCAAATTTGTTGAAAGTGTAGATGTTACATTGTTTATTCACAAAATTGTATATACGACTACCAAGGACTCTGAAATGACGTTCTGCAAGTTTCGTTCTGTGCCTCTCTATGGGACAAACGTTCGCAGTCCTACGTTTTATCAATAGACTGAGATCCAACTGCAAAGAAGTATGTCTACGCAACGTACAGTTTAGCACAAAGAGCTGCCTCACTGGTAAGACCTGACATTCTTTGTATAATTGAGCCGTACTATGCCAATAATGTTTAAAAGTCATGACCTTGAGAACAGCTCTTTGCGCCCTTTCCAGTTGTATCATACTTGTCTTCGAAGCACCACCCGAAACCAGTATGCCGAATGTTAATATTGACTGGCAAAGGGAGAAATACACCATGTGCAAGGTATCTGCGTCAGCACTATACCGCAGGCCCTTAAACACGGTAATTAGTTTTCTAACTCGACCAGACAGCGCCCGTATTTGAGCATTCCATGATATGAGATTGTCTATTAGTACCCCAAGGTATTTCACAGTGGTTTTTCTTGTCAGGGGAAGGCAGGAGCATTGGTTTGGGTATGCATTACTCGTACAATTAGTATGAGCTTTAACTAAAATTGTGTTGTCAGGCTGCGAAGTAGATTTGAGGGAGAAAGTGATAAAGTTGGTTTTATCCACATTTAGAGTAAGACTATTCGCTGATAGCCAAGACATAACAATGCCAAGAACAGATTCTGCCCTCTCTTCGGCTTCGCTCCAATTTTCAGCATGTACTAGAAGGGCCGTATCATCCGCATAGGTGTAAATGGAACAATTTGGGAGTAATAAATCACAGAGACTGTTTACATACACTAAAAAAAGTGTAGGACCCAAGATGGAACCTTGAAGCACTCCAAAGGACAATCCACACTCGTCGCTGACATACGCGGTGACTTTAACACACTGCGTTCGCTCTGATAGATAGCTTGCAAATATAGCAAGTGCATGGCCTCTAACTCCAATTCTTTCCAAATTTTTGAGTAGGATGGGGACAGAGACGGTGTCAAAAGCCTTGGATAGGTCTAGGAATAAACCTATGCACTTAGACTTTTTATCAAGAGACTCAACAACTTCACTGATCAGGGCCAAGAAAGCGTCCTCACATGACTTCCCTCTACGAAAACCGAATTGATTGCTGGTGAGAATATTATGGCTTTCCAGGAAAGACATAAGATGATTGTCAGGACCCTTTCAAGAACCTTCGATAATGCCGGAAGAACCGAAATTGGTCTGTAATTGTTGACACTGCCTTTGTCTCCTCCCTTGTGAATAGGGTGAACGACCGCTCTCTGTAAAACTCTCGGAAATGCACTCTCAGAGATACAAAGACCGCATATGTGAGCGACGAGAGGCACAAGAGTCTGTCTGCTCATTTTGAGAAGCTGTGAACTAAAATGATATGGTCAATTTTCAGCTGGCCATCATGAAATGGTCGAACACTTCATGAAATTATCAATTCTAAGATCTAGCTATGACATAATGAAACTACAACTCAGTCCTCACGTTTTTGTGTACTGAAACACGTTGTACTTTTATCTTTCAGGTTTCAATATTTCTAGAAGGTATTGACGTAAAATATTCTGAGACACGCGCTGCTTGAAAAGAGAATAATTCAAGTACCGGTAAATGCACCTATTTGAGAATGTATTATGCAGTTGATACTGTAGTTGTCTTTTATGCAGTTTGTATGTACTACGATATAGCACCTAGTTATTTCAAAATGGTTTTCGTTGTTTAGATAGTATATACACGTTATCAGCATGGAACAAAACTACTTAGATTAGACATTAAAAACCGGCACAAAAAAATATGAAATCCACGAGAAAAAAATTCAACGAACAAAGTGCGGTTGAAGCGGAAGTTTATAATTATGATTTGTTTTATTAAAATATTCACATTATTTCTCAATATCCGTATTATGTTTACAGATGTTATCGTTGCCTTTATCAAGTGAGGAATATTCACACGCAATTAGTTTTATATTTGACGGAACGCTTTCGGCGACAAACACTTTTGGCAGACCTTATTTTTTCAAATAGTTTTTCATATAAAATATCGGCCGATTATCAGGTCTTATCATAATGATATTAGATTTTGCACCCTGGGCAGCCAACCCCGATACTACGGTCCTGACTTGCTTACTAGCTTATTATAATTATTATGGTCTAATCACGGCATGAGCAAGTTATATATGTATTTAGAACTGAAGAAAGTTGCTTTTCCTTCAAGAAACTTAATTCTCCCATTATTCTATAAAGTTTATACCTAGCGTTACTAAAGGACATCTTTCGTCTAAGTAACAATATACTAAGAGCTTAGAAGTTATATGAACAATAAAGTGGCCAACAAACCCACGTCACGTCTAGCTCAAAAAGAACCTAAAGTACTAAGAATACAACTGTAAAGTTTGTATTAAGGTAATGTAAACTTGTTTGAGTTGAAAATTACAAGCGAAGGTGAATCAATATAGCAAAAAAATAATTATAAGTTCATAATCATACCAGCGGCAGCGTCAACTGCAAAATTACACAAATACTACCGCTAGGATTGTTTTTCTTCCAAAATATTTCAAAAGATTTCAGTTTTTAGGTTTACAACATTATTTTTAGTATATGCGAAACCCGTAACACGTGTCTAGTATTTTTATGTAAAGAATCTATGTACAAAATTTCAAAACTGTATCATGAAAAATCACAAAGTTATAAGGCTGTTATGTTACCGGGTTGTCCGTACAAAAACATGCTAACGGCGCCCCCGCGCCTCCAGGGTCGTCTTGTGCTCATTGATAATAATTTGGCAGTAGGTACCTAACCGTACGGCGATTGTATTGTAAGTAATTAAATGGTGATAACATTTTCCATCACACTTAAACATTTTTGGGACAAATTATAACATGGTGTAAAAGTGATTGAAATCTATTCAATTCCTTATTCTGAACAAACTATATTCAGGTTTCGCTTATACTAAAAATAATGTTGTCTAAACCATTAGACCTTTATCTAAATTCATGAGGGTTTTCTGTGCTTGCGTTTTATAACTTAATTCTATTGTAGCATAGATATTTTTTTAAATAAAATACATGTAAGGTATAATTGTGGAGTTCTCTATTAAAATACTAACATTTATGTTTCCTTCATTTCAATTTTCCCTCTCGATTTCATGAATACTTACAATATAATATATAGGGTTCTACTGTATTCCACAGTGATTGGCTGTTCGCATTTTAATAAATAATAATATATTCTGTTATAGAACCAATTCCTTATTATTGGTCCCTGAATGGTTTTAATTTCAGCGCAATATTTTTACAGTTCATCGAAGTATTTTTTTGATATTTATTGATTTATTTAGTTATTAATGTGCCTACATAAATATAAAACAATTAATAGAGAAGTAAAAAAACTATAATGTACATAAAGATATAAAAATAAGTTCATAAATATAGATTGAGTTAATTAATTTATAGTTAAGTAAAACGGTACAACACCAGTTACATTAACTAACATTGAAACATAAGAAGGTAGGTACCTATATAATAGTTTATATGAAGAGCACAAAGTTACTGCTTATTTCAACAGAAATTTCTTCCAGCAGACCTGCGAGAGAAGAATTGGTTTTGACGGGTGTCAAGTTATTTGAAATCCTTTTACACAAAATCAGTGAACATAAATTGTAATGCCCATTGAGTTGCTTTTCTACGTTATTTAAATACTTTTAATAAAAGTGAACACAAACCCTGTTCTGGTTAAATTCTTACGCAATCACTCACTAAAGCGAATTCATCATCGTCATCATCATTTCATCCGAAAGACGTCCACTGCTGGACATAGGCCTCCCCCAAACAGAGTGGGGGGAGTGGGGGGGGGGGGTTGCCATAATCGCCACGTTTTGCAGGCGGGTAAAGCGAATTAGTAACACATTTATCTGTATTTAGAAGGGTTTATCTTTATATCGCACCAGTTTTCTTGATTTTAGATTAGAATTTCGGGGGGATGCACTAAGGTAGCCCACGAATTCAAATTTTCTTAAGTTTTTTGCAATTTTCAGGTCTGTGTCTGGTTGTATGTTAATTAAAATATGATTCGCGATCGTAACAAATATGGCTTTACAGAATATTTATAATCATTAAAATCAGCAATACTAGACATGGGTAGTTCGCGAACGATTGAAGGAAATGAACGTCCTCATTTTGCAAAATAAACTTATCATTCAATCAGTAGTCATTCAATTGTGTCTCTACTTCATTTAGTTCAGTCTTTCTTTTCGCTCGCATGAACTGTGATTTCGATTATAAATACTCAACCTAGACAAACAGGTCTAACTATAGACATACAACAGAAAACATACTACTTAATAAAAATAGTTTTGCTTAGATTCATATTTCATGGTTGCAGTCCTAAGCCTGTATAAAGTATGAAGGAAAATTGAGATAGAAGATAGGTATAAAACTGAACTAGTGAAGTGCATCATTCGTGGTAACTTATCAATCACTCTCTCGTTATCTTATGGCTAAAGGACTCGTTCTGTTTTGCTGAACTAAATAAAGTACTGAACTAAATGAGTGGACAACTCCGTTATGCGAAAAGAATACTTTATTCATTTCTTTTCACTGACACATTTTGCGCTTGTCTAAGAAATACAACTAATTCTCTTCGTTGAATCCTATCGAATGACTATTTCATGAAAATAATTCTGTAAAGCCATATTTGTTACGGCCGCGAATCATATTTAGATCAACATACAACCTGTTACTGACCTGCAAATTGCAAAAAAACGTAAGAAAAATTTAATTTCGCGGGCTACCTTAGCGCATCCCCCTTAAGTATTCAACTAATGAAATCAAGCCACTCAATTTGGCATCCACAGGTACGTTTAAAATGGACGCTTTGGCAGAATCATAATATGATCTGCGTACAATTCATACATCCCGCAATTCATCTGTTTGACAGCTGCTATTTGACATTAGACTTCACTATAGAAATTCATAATTTGTGAACCATTTTACGAAACTCCATTCAAAACTGTCAAACAGATGAATCGCGGGATATGAATTGTACGCAGATCATATTATGATTCTGCCAATGCGTCCATTTTAGGCCCTCTGATCTTTGTGTAATGAAAAATGGAACTATGATGGAGGACTTTTGTAACAGACTACATTTTTTGTGGAGGCGAAATAGCGAGTCTACCTAATAAATTAATTAACTTTTTGATAACGTTTCTGCTATAACGAGAAGCGAAACTTTTGACCATTAGAAGGTTACATTTCAATCGCGTGTAAGTACCTAGTTACCAAACTGTCGGAATCAAGATAGTTTCCAAATATGCGTAGGTTTATAGCTGTTGAAGAAAACTTCAAAAGAATAAATTGTTGAAGAGAACTTACTAGAAATATGAAATTTTCTGCGAAGAAAAGTTAAGATGTTGTTAGAAACTAGGTAAAGATTTGATGTAGGCATCGTTTGGAAACTAAAGTTGTCTAAAAATAATAGGCCCGTTTTGACATTTAACTTGAATCGATTTATCGTGAGAATCGAGTACCGAGTCGTATGATTACTTCACTAGTTACGTCGCGATTGACCACCGCGACCCGCGACGTAAAGGCTTCTAAATACAGGCGCGACATGTCGCGCGACACAAAGGCACCGCTCGTCGCGCGACACAAAGGCACCGCTCGTCGCGCGACACGTGGGGCCTTTGTGTCGCACCAGTATGTAGAAGCCTTAACTAGTGAAGTAACCATACGACTGACCATCGCGACGTAACTAGTGAAGTAACCATACGACTGACCATCGCGACGTAACTAGTGAAGTAACCATACGACTGACCATCGCGACGTAACTAGTGAAGTAACCATACGACTGACCATCGCGACGTAACTAGTGAAGTAACCATACGACTGACCATCGCGACGTAACTAGTGAAGTAACCATACGACTGACCATCGCGACGTAACTAGTGAAGTAACCATACGACTGACCATCGCGACGTAACTAGTGAAGTAACCATACGACTGACCATCGCGACGTAACTAGTGAAGTAACCATACGACTGACCATCGCGACGTAACTAGTGAAGTAACCATACGACTGACCATCGCGACGTAACTAGTGAAGTAACCATACGACTGACCATCGCGACGTAACTAGTGAAGTAACCATACGACTGACCATCGCGACGTAACTAGTGAAGTAACCATACGACTGACTATCGCGACGTAACTAGTGAAGTAACCATACGACTGACCATCGCGACGTAACTAGTGAAGTAACCATACGACTGACCATCGTGACGTAACTAGTGAAGTAACCATACGACTCGGTACTCGATACTCACGATAAATCGATTCAAGTTAAATGTCAAAATGGGCCTTTTATTTTTTGACAAGTATAAATAACAGATGTTGCTCATTGCTTTTCTGTACGCGGTGTGACCGGGTTTTCAAGACCAAATTTGGTTTTGCTAATCATCAAAGAGCTCACGAAAGGATAGAAAATTAGCTTTGTTGGTGTCGACCCTGTAGCTGTACCCTGTGGTTGAAGGCCTCGCCTCTCATACACGAGGTTATGATTTTAAATCCGGGCAAGTATCAATGTGACATTTTCAATGATTCATAATCTTCTTAGGTATATATAAAATTCTCGTGTCACAATGCTAGTTACCATACTCCTCCGAAACGGCTTGACCGATTTTTATGAGATTTTATATGTATATTCAGTAGGTCTGAGAATCGGCTACTATCTATTTTGTATACCCCTAAGTGTTAAGGGTGGCTTTCCCACGGGATCGAGACTTACGCGGGTGAAACCGCGGGGCGCAGCTAGTAATATGTAAGTATCTACTTTCTAAGTTAATCTTGGACATCACTGTACTTCATCGAACCTCAAATAATTCAGATTTTGCTTTCCTAAATATATTATTGAACACTCTAGTAAATGTATAATGTTTTTTTTATTTTTTATTACCTACCTCAAATAATTCCTATTTTGGGGTCCTAAAAATACAAAATAACCAGAAACTGCTTCCAACTTGGATGTACCTCTCTGGTTAGGTTAGTTAATTACTAGGTAATTTTTAGGACCCCAAGTTTTGTTTGAGAAAAGCCCAGAAAGTTAAAAAGGGGCTCATTTATTAAACAAACTTGTGAATCATTAAAAGCCCATAAGGTTTTTAGATGTTAATTTAAAAAAGCGCTCATAACTGGAAGGACAATTTTTTTTTTTGATGATCTGTTAATCATATTTTCCTCAACAAGCTAATATGTTCATCACGGCACAGTCGTATTGAAACCCTTCCTGTGGCTGTTTTTCAAGCACGACGATATTTCCTCACTGTCTGCAACCATTCCTTGCAGTTTGTCCACTACATCAACTAATATTTCTTTATACATACCACCCTCTACTTCCTCTAAAAATATAGTATCTATCTATATAACTTCCTGTGGCAATTAACTGTACCTACAAGAACACTTCACAAAACAGAATAATGCCGTTTCTCCTGGCACGACTCGTCTCTTTACTCCATATTGGGTAGCTTCTGCCGCAAGTAGTTTTCCTCATTGTCATTACTACAATACTCTGAGTTTGTCGCATGTGTTACTTTTTATGACGCAGCCGCCACTTTAGTGCCACGATCACGTACCGCACGCCTTCTGTGGTACTTTTAGTGTTCGTACTATAGTGGTACGCTGAAAAAGGTTTATTTTCGTGACGTTGTTCGGAATTATGTGTCAGAAAAGGATATGAGGATGTTTGTGTATTGAGAAGTGGCGTGTAAGATGTTGATTTTGTTGTTGATGATGGGATTGTGATACGAGTAGAACAGATTAGATATTATAATTATTTATTTGAAAATAATGTAGGTACGAAAATCAGTTGTTACGGTTATGAGGAACCCATGTACTTACATTCTACGTCTACAGCATGCAAATGTTGTACAGCTAAACAAAATACAAAAACTACATTTCATTAAAGTTAACTTATCACCTAAGAAATATTGTACTTATAAAATAATAACTTTTTCTATTAATAATCCCGTTAGCTGTTTTTATTACAAATTATGGTATTAAATTAAAAAAATACAGGTGCCATAGATAACATTTTTATTCAGTAAAGAAATTTAAGAAACCCGTGCACAACAAGTTCTGATAATGAGATCTACCACGTTTTCTAGTTTCATTCAAGGTGGAAAATATATGGTTATTAGTATAATGTCGAGAATCGGTGATATTGCTAACCTTACCATGAGTTAATTTGGCAATAACTGATAATTTACGTACTTATGTAAACGTGTAGTACTTCTATTAAATATATCTACATGTCGATTCTGTAAAAATCTCACCGTGATTTCTTGCGTGGAGTGAGCTGTCAGTGTCATTCCACTGATGCTAGGGATTGACAAAGGATTACATTTACAATCATAATCGAGATTTTATTAATATTATTTAAATTCTGTTGATCATTTTATATTATTCCAAAGCTATTATGTATGTGTCTTAGCATAACTATTTAGGGGGATTTAAATAAAATATCAAAACAGAAATTTAATCAAACTCTATTAAATGTAAAAAAAAAAAATTGATGTTCAAAATCTCGATTATGATTGTTAATGTAATCCTTGGTCCATCACTAGTATCAGGTGGTATGACACTGACAGTTCACTCCACGCTCACTTCATCTAAATTTTCACGGTGAGATGGTTACTGAAAGAAAGAAAGTGTTTTTGCCTTCATAGAAAAATAAATAAACTTTAAACGGTTTTGTTTTAATTTTTTCGTTTGTTGCTTTACCCAATAACAGAAAGACAAAAGGGTGGAGTACTTTTTGGCAAAAAACATAAGTGTGTGCAGCCGCACAGTGGCTTGCCAACATTTTACTTAATACAGTGATGTGAATTCTTAAAATACACTTTGATAGTTTCACATTAAGTATATTTTCAATTAAAAGGCCAAGATAAGATAAAGGATCTCTGAACAATCTTTTATCTAAAATTAAACAAAAACGCTTTCATTCTCTCTGCGGGATACCATAATTAGATCAGAGTGTCAGCCCCAATGCCATCAAAGAATCCTTTTTACCACTGAAACTGAAAATTCCTTTGTGCTGAAGATTTCCAGAACTTCAGATTACACCCCATTGTGGTCGATCGCGAGGTCAATTGATTCAGGTGGCACGCCAAATGATGCATTCTGTGGAGTAGAATAAATTTACTTACTGTGGCAACCTTTGTAAAAATATATTGAGATGACATATGTTGAGGAAAAAGGGTTTTTGAATAACGTATTAAGGTTTCTGAAAGAGTATTTTTGTTGGAGAGTTATTACAGTAAGTGAATTTAGTTGTCTGAGAAGTGAGTACGAGGTAATTAGGTATGTTAAAGATTGTTGAGAAGCTAAATAAGCTTTAGAGGAATGAAGAAATGAGTGTAGTTGTTAGTTATGCTAGTACTATTCTGGAATGGAAAATATTAGACAAAACTTCAGAAGTTTCTGATCTGACCTTTTTTTCTGCTAGGCGTCTCGTGACGGCTCAATTTTTTTTGTGATCGTATGTCTAATTTGTTTAATTGTTTTATTAATTATCTTTTTGTATGCACGTGTTTCTGTGACAAATAAACTTATTTTTCTTTCTTTTTTTCATTCATTCACTCAAAAACTGACCTTTTTTGTAGTTTTCTGATTTTATTTCAAACCAGAAGCCTTGTATACTAGCCCAATTATAGTAAAATTAAATCACATTCCTCCATCCCGAACATACTTTGACGACCTAATCCTATCAAATCCACAAAGACCAAAAAATACCCTTTCGTAAAAGACCAAGATTATATTTAAAAACCCTATTTAGGGTAAAGTCAACAATTATACTCTGTAAGCAGGTTTACGTAATTGAATGCGTAAAACAAACTGCCCCCGGGTAAAATAGACTGTTATTCTGCGTATTTGCCAATTAAGGTAGGCAAAGATTGTGTTTGGACAGAAATAGGTAAATCTAGTGCGGTTTGTGTTTTTTAGGGTTCCATACCTTAAAAGGGAAAACAGAACCCTTGTATTGGATAAGGTTTAGATATCGATACCCATCACGCCTGTGGAGTTTCTCTAGCTAATTTAATTTAACCCTGTATAGAAAGTTAAGTTTGTTCTTGGAATAAGTTCATTGTGCGTAGTTCGATACGCACTTGACCGGATTTTTCCGGATTTTTTCCCATCGACCGACGACGAGGAAGCGACTCTATCGACTATTTTTTCACTCAAGAAACGTACAAAATATTGAAGTCTTGATCCCGTGGGAAAAAGGGGATGCAAAGTAGCCTATAATCTAGGTCATCAGCTACCTCTATACAAAATTTTATCAAAATTGGTTCAGCCGTTTGAGCGTGAAGAAGTAACAAACACACACAAACTTTCGCCTTTTCAATATTAGTGTGTTATTGTGATAGCTCTACGCCGCCGCCGCCGCCGCCCGGCGCGCAGCGCGGCGCGGCGGTGGAAAACACCTTACCCCTAGGAGATTCACATTTTCGCTTTCAAATAATTATGTTTTCTTCACTAGATTTTTGAGTACCCTATCTTTTTATCCTCTTTGTTTTTGTAGTATACAGGCTGACTTTGAAAACATGTGACAAAATTGAAGGGAGTGTTCTACCCATCAATATGAACAACTTTTACTATGGGACCAAATTAGAATTCGACCTTCATAAACAAAATGCTCCAATCAGTTATGTACCTTTATAGGAAGGTCGACTTGTTTTTTGTGAATTCTTATTTGGCCCCATAGTAAAAGTTGTTCATATTGATGGGTAGAACACTCCCTTAAATTTTGTCGCATGTTTTCAAAGTCAGCCTGTATATAAATTGTATAAATGAAGTCGGTTTTCATGTCTGTATAGGTGACCGCTTAGATCTCATAATAGATTTTGATGCGGTTTTAAAATTTATTCCGTACAGTTTATGAGTACCATAAATTGATATTAAACATTGTTATAGCACTGAAATGTCAATGTTTAGTTAAGTCGACACATTATAAAGTTGCACCCGTGAGTAGCAAGGGCTGGTCATCATTCCAGCCGAAAGACGTCCACTGCTGGACATAGGCCTCCCCCAAAAGTTATGTATAATATTTGTAAAGGTTTTTTTTATTCGATTTTTAATGATATCGTTATTTTCATTTACTTTATTTGTTTTGAATCATGCTACTACTCATATTTGATTAAATTGTTTTGCCCGAAAGGGTCCATGTGAACTTTGAAACCGTTTAAACACAATCATGTGCTAAGCAACAAAAAATTGAATTAGAAAGTACATATATAATTTTTGGTGGTCAAATTCGTAGTTATACTAGACTTTGATTAAAATTATTTGGGTAGATGGAGTACGTGATTCTACGAGTATTTTGATGACGTGACGTAATTATATTTTTACGTGGTTGGTTTAGCAGATTTTTTCAGTGCGGCTTGCGTCCGGTCACGAGACACGGCCCTGGCCAAGGTCCTCATGCCCTTGCATGAATGCAATGAGATTGAAATACTTTTTCATGAAATCATAACTTAGAGAGATGTATTAATGATTCTAGTGATAATAATTCTGTAAATACACATCTGTTATACTTGTGAATCATATTTTGATCAAGATACAACCAGATACTGACCTGCAAATTGCAAAAAACGTAAGAAAAATTGAATTTCGCAGGCGACAGCTGCGGATACACCATAAAAATGGAAAATGTGTGTAATGTTTGACATTTAAATAGAACGCGATTTACGCTTGTCCCTTAAAGGTACGGTTTCCATATTCAAATCAAATCAAAAATATTTTTATTTCACATAAGCCTACATGGGCACTTATGAAACGTCAGAAGCTAGGTGCACGGTTCCAATTGGTCGTTTCCTATGGAGAAGAGCCGGCAAGAAACTCCACGTCACTCTTTAAAAAAAAAAATTGACTTTTACAATGTTTTCTAATTACAGTGTTAATAGTTATGAGAGGACAGTGTAGGCCCGTCAAAAGTACCAGGTACTTAACAAAATAGAAAATGGTCTACAGATCTACAGTCTATTAAGCCTACAACGTCCTCACATTGAAAAAAAAAACAATATAAAATATGATTAAAAATAACGGAGTGACGGCCGCTATGAAAATGACGACAGCGGTGTTTGACTGTACGGTGTCAAAAACGCTCTCTAGGAAAACACAGTACTTTACTTTCATATACTATAGTATCTACATCATGATCTACATACTACAGACACTACATCATACATCATATACTTACACTTTGCATTCATTAATATTGGTTTTGCATTATTATTTTGCGAATCGTTCTAAAACGATTAATTTTCTTTCATTTTCATATTTTTTAATGATAAGACAGGCTGTCAAGCTGACATTATTTTTTTCTTCTAATTTTCTCTCATAGTTTTCTTACTGGCTTAGTCCATGAAGGTTACTTTTGATTTATATAATTTAAATTATTTTTATCAATATGTTTAGCTCAAATATTGTATTTTATAGATAATTATAACTGTTTGGTGTATAATATTTGTATCCTAACTTACATTTATAGTAATAATTGAAACGCTCTCAAAATTCATCAAAGAGGTTTTTGGTACGAATATAACATTGAAAAATATGAAAATTAAAGAAAACTAATCATTTTAGAACGATTCGCAAAATAATATTGCAAAACCAATAGAAGAGTATAATACATAATATTAAATGAATGCAAAGTGTAAGTATATGATGTATGATGTAGTGTCTGTAGTATGTAGATACTATAATACATGGTCAAATTAAATTAGCTAGCGAAACTCCGCAGACGTGATGGGTATCGATATCTAAACACGACAAAAAAAAAAAAGATTTAATGATTTTTTTTAGGTCGACGACAGCTATAATTTTGTGTTGTTACTTGAAGTATGCGTTGAGAAAATCTGTCTGTTTTGTTTTATCATGTTTAGATTTCGGTATGTATCACGTCTGTGAAGTATACAATAAAAAACTATATTTCAACTGACCAGGTACACCATCTGCAGATAAGGACCTCAAAAAAAACCTCATCAAATCAATTTCTTTTTATTTGATCATGTTTAGATATCGATACTCATTATGTCTGAGGAGTTTCGCTAGCTAATTTAATTTGACCCTGTATAACGTTTCAGTGACGTCATTTGCCGGTAAATTACGGATTCTTTAAGAGTCTATAATACCTCAGGACCACCTCACTCTTCATCTCGCTCGCACACTACTGCTGGTGGTCACGCAAACAAGCGAGACGGTGGCAGGGAGAAGACTAGGGCTCCGATAGTTTAGTTTGTTTCTTTTTACGGTGAAAATAATGGTAATTAAAAATAACATAAGAGCTGCTTTATAGTTAAGTCAGTTACTGTTAATACCTAAGCAAAGCTTCACTATCTAATTTGAATTATTTTTTTAATACCAGCGGTTTATTGTTCGGTTTAGAGGTAACTTTGGATTTTTTTCTATCAAGCAAATTTTATGGAATCGTGTTTTTGTCAAACATAGTACTTAACATTAATCGTCAACTATACCATATATTTATTTTAAAATTAATGCTGCAGTATTTTCGACATAACGGAGGATCTAGCTAAGCCATCTGAGGTAGTATAGGCTCTTAACTACCATTAGTATATACTTTAATAGTAGATTGTTTGCCCAGATAGCAACTATTTTAAAGGCGAGTGTTTCTTCGAATTTGAGCTTAAAATAGTGTTGCTCCCGAGGTGGACACTCTTTTTTTTATCTCTAGAAAATAAACGTCCAAACTAGTTCAACTTGTAAAAAAGAATTTTGCGCGTTTTTTTTAATTTTTTCACAATCTTTTTTTCTCATTTGGCTCGTTCTCCGTTTACTTTATCATACAGCCTGTTACTTGGTATACAATGTTCGTGATTGATCTCTTTGGTAATTGGAACTTTAACAATATCCACATTCCAAATTCTAATTATTTTTAGTTCCTAGGGATTAAATAGAAGTCCAGTTTTTTTTTTCCAGTCCCTGTTTACGAAGAATAAACTAACTCGATTTGAATAGATTTCCTTGGTTGTCATATGAAAGTTGATAATAGACAATTTGTAATTTAATTATTTTTCTTTGACATTTGTAATTTGATAAGTAGACAATTCTTGGTTTAGATTATTTTTTTGACATTGAAATTTAATTATTTTGTTTATGTATTAGAATCATTATAACTGTCACAAAATTTGCATGCCGAATGTAGTGGGCGGAATATGAAGAACTATTGTTTACTTATGTGTTATAAAATCTGTAAAATACCATATTTCACGCAAATAAATGAATCTATCTATCTATCGAACTGCAACAAGTCAATGACTGGTTTTGGCACTTTAAAAATTTTGAAAACCATCAGAATTTCAACCTGGGCCTACCTTGACTAGCTTTGTCCAATGATATACGAGAACAGAATTCATTCGTTAAGGCATAAACTGTAATAATAAGAGCACAGCTTGGCTAAAAGTTAACACACAAACATTTTATGGCGTTTAGTTTTAATGAAATATGCTCTTCAGTAATATTAACCATAGTAGCCGGTTTCGTGGAAATCCCACAATTTTAAATTCTGCGGGTTCAGAAAATACATTTTATTAAAATGGGCGCTAGTCTACCGGTCCTTTTTTTATTCTCGTTTCGTAATTAAAATTTTATCAGACAGCATTTTTCTTCATACTGCGTAGGTACCCGGAAATTGAAAATGAAAGGAATTTGATTTAAAATTTTATTTGATGCATCTACCCAAAGATTGCTATTAGCTTGTTAGTTAAGGCGACGATAACCGACTTTTAATGATTTTATACTGAAGATCACGTCTAAATGAATAGTGTTAATGATTTGAAAAAAATATATGTTAAATTAGAGCATTTTCTCTAAAACTTAATATGTGTGTGTGTGTGTTTGTGATGTGTGTTTTAGCGATAAGACCGCCCATTGTGTCACCCTATGTAAAATTTAAACATTTTTATCGGTAACTTTTATGGTGTACATAATAAAGAGTATTCTATTCTATTCTATTCTATGTGAACATTTTAGATTAAGTATGTTTATATTTTTTTTCCTTTAGCCTACGGTGTCCCACTGCTGGGCAAATTAATTTGTAAATTTATGTCTAACGCGGATAAAAAACTGAGAATGGCGCAAAGACTACCAAGCGTATTTTTCTAAAACCTTCACCAATTTAAAGATAACTTAATTATTGATCTTTTAGTATACGCGTTTTATTAAAATACCTTTTGTTTTTTGTATAAAAAATTAATAATGCGTCAAATTGGGGACAACGCTACTTGATGGGCGAGTCTTATTACTGGCGGAACGTACGACGCGTTGCGTGAGCTCAGTACAGAACACGCAACCTAACCACTGAATGTCACTGGCATCTATCTGCGTCTTAACTAGGCATATCCTGAAAGCGCACTAATAGCGTTAGCTCACTTGTGCACTAGATTGCGTTATCCAGATTGAATTGTTCCGTGATACAATTGTCTTACTTCCTTTATTCGCTAGAGCGTGGAGCTAAGTTTAGTCCTACATGTTGGGGGAAAGTGTCAATTACAATTATGTCGTAGGCTCGTGTACTACCGCCTACGAGGAAGCGACTAGCTATCGACTGTTTTCTCGCTCACAAAACATACAATAGATGTGGGTCCCTTTTTTATTTTTTTTTGTGTAGGAAATTATCAGAACCTTCCGTTACCTGTGTGCCAGGGCCACGATATCCCTTTCGGACAAACTCGCAACCCTGGCAGGAATAGATGTAGGTCCCGTGTGAGTAAAAGAGATGCATAATAATACAGGGTCAAATTAAATTAGCTAGCGAAACTCTGCAGATGTGATGGGTATCGATATCTAAACATGATAACTAAACATGATAAAACAAATACGAAATTCATTTGATGAGTTTTTGTTTTTTTGATAATTAACCGCCGGTAGTGTAGTCACTTGAAATAAGTGTTTTTTCCTGTAAATTTCATAGACGTGATTGTCATCAATAACTACATACAATAAAATAAAAATAAATAGATTTTCTCCAGTAACAAAACTAAACAGCGGTCATCGACCCAAAAAAAACATCAAATCTTTTTAATTTAAATTTTTTCGTGTTTAGATATCCATAACCATCGCGTCTGCGGAATTTCGCTAGCTAATTTAATTTGACCCTGTATAATAATATCTCTCTCCACTGGTTTTTCGCAGCGAGAAGAGGTATCAAAGAAGTTACTCGCTCATCGACGCGACGCTCGTTTGGCGGGCCGAACACGCGCTGAAAGACTCTCGCTTGGTACATACGCATACCAACAAGCGACTGGGCAGTAATCCTACTCGTCTTACTCGCTCATAGCTCACACACTCGCTGCTCCTTGCTTGCCAACCCGTTTTTAGTGGCTATCACTAGCTTCTCGCTAATCGTCGACGGTGGGACAGGTGCCGTACTGGGTACTGCGTGGCAGTTATAATCCAGTTCTGTGGTGAGATTTATGGGACAGATCGGGACAGGCAGTAGCATTCATTTCCATAATGGCTATATGGATTTAAACCCCTTTTTTGTTCAAAATCAAGTCATTTACTCAAACTAGGCGAGAACTAGCACTTTTCGAACGTCAAAAATTACATAAGTAAGACAATCCCCCAAAATCACCCACCCTTCACCACTTCTTAGTGCTTTAGCTGGGAAGAAGAAGTGGTGCAATCAACTCCCCAGCAGCACAGCGGTCTGTTCAGTTAGAAATCTTGATTCTATAAAATAGAATGTAAAATAATTTGCATTACGCAACAAAAAACATTAAATAAAATTATTTGCCTTGTTAGCTGCTAGCACACGCCACCACACAAAAAAAAAAAAAAAAACACTTTTACACGTCAACACTAGAAGCAACTCAAACTGAAAGCAGTTATTTTAAATTTCCAATAGTTAACTATTTACTACCTTTAATCCATTTTCACATTATTACCTACATATAAATGTACATGACTCATCGTCCCTGCCAACAACGATTGTGATGTCAATAAATACTGACATAATTATTATTATGTTAATTTTTGCTGACACTAATAATTAAGCGCGCAATCTAGTGTGGGAACGTCAGTGATGTGACCATGGTTTGGAAGTATTATTGGGATCTCTTTTTCTGGAGTGTGTGTGAATTTATAGTAAATATCGAGCCTGAAATGGAAGAACATCGTAAGCGACATAATGTAGGTATTTCACTTTTTCAATAAATAATTAAATAAAATCAATAAAGTAATCAATAAAAAACCTCTCCTGTAAATTTTTATGTATGTTGCTTACGACGTTCTTCCTTTTCAGGCTCGATATATTAAGTGAATTTGTTTAAATTATTTTTTGTAACCGCTAAGATAACTTGATTTATATTTATTTGTCAAATAAAATTTCGTTGTGAATATAAAACCATACAAGGACAGCGAATGTAGGTAGAAATAGATAAATGTGTAAATAATTGAGAATTAAAGTCACATACATTTTCCAGTAAAAATAATTATCAGAATGTATTTCTCACACACATGTATGTATTTCTACTCGTGGCTAAATGATAACAGCCACACGGGTCGAACGTAGGTAGCTTCACTTGCCGCAGTTGGTTCGTGGATGGGTGACCATCTATTACAAATCGAGACCCCTCCATGCCTCTCACACACGTTTAGCCGGTCCCGGCTGTCATTCGTTGATCTATGATAGTCGTTATGGGTAGACAGAACTCCAAAAGTTTGACAACCAGTCTTATAGTATTGTAAGCAGAGTGAACAAGTTAGAATTAAAAATAAAAGTTATCGACCACAAAATAAAAGTTATAAATCTTAAACAAATAATTAACAAAAATAGATTAAGATTAATTTAAACACAAATAACTGAATACGTCTAGCTAAAACCCGTCCTATCACTCTAAGCGCCCAAAATGAAATGACCAAGGGAATGAGCTCGCCGCTGCAGCTGTCCGTCTGCCCCACTCTTGCGCCTCGTGTCGTCAGTGAGCCGCCGCGCCTTCAATGACGGGATTCTTTGCTAACAGTATATTAAACCAGGTATAAGAGGGTATAAGAGGTCAGGTAGGCAGTCGCTCCATGTAAAATACTGGTATCCAGCTGCATCCGCTTAGACTAGATGCTGACCCAACCGGGGATCGCGGAAGTCGTACATGATCCCATAATCCCCGGTGCAAGTGTGGGAAGGGAACACCGGAGTAGTTTTTAGTCAGTAACCGCCTTATTACAAAACAAGATTTATATTTGGACATGGCTTAAACCATGGAGCCAGTTTTTGTAATAAGAACGTAACAGTGATTGAAATACCGTTCTTTATACAAAAATATAAACATAATTCGGTACTAAGTTGTCAGTTTTGTGTTTACAAACTTTACCATAGTCGGCATAAAGTTCAAAATTCAATAATGGCTCCATGTTTTAAACCTGGGTCTGAAGATAAACCTTGTTTTGTAATAAAGGGGTATGAGTCTAACAGACTCCTCCACCCGCTCCAGGGCGGAAGACGTCCATGAGAATTTTCCACCACGGGAACAAAAATAAAAAAAAAGATGCCGACCGAGATTGAATATTTATGTGTACAAGAAAAATTTTTTTACCTAATCATAATTTGTAAATTTTATATATTCAATTTGATACCTGCCAGGGCACAGGTGTTGGCACCCATCCAGATTGGCAACATTGGCAAAATTAGGAACTCTTTTCTGCCAGCGAAGCAATATTGCAAATTTGCGATGGTCGCCACCAAACTTTATCGGTGCAGTTTTACAGAGACCGATAAAGATTTCCTGAGTAGGTATTTGGTTTATAAAACCATCTAGATTATAATTTGTTATTGTAGAATCCTGTTGATCAGTATTTAAGCTGATTATTGCACTACACTGGCTCATCACCACACCTAGCCTCTCGTACTGAACATAAAATACTCTATTCAATTTTTTTTTTATAAATGGCAAAACAAAGCCGATTTCGACTGTATTGACAAAGTCTAAAGTGAGTTGGAAAGGCAAGTATGCATGAGAAAAAAAAATGTTATTATAAGTTAAAAAAATAAATTAAATTAAGTAAGATTACGAGATTGGGTTGAGGTATTTACTTCTTTTAAAATTGTATTTTGTAGCACACATGTTTGTCTATTCCTACGTTGACATTATTATCAAAGCCAAATAAAATGGAAGAGGGCGCTGACTCCTGACATACAGGTACACCTAGTTCAGGAGTCAGAGGCTTCAAACAAATTCTGTAACCTATTCTGTCTGATACAGTTGAACACAATAAATGTCGATCTTGTTGGATTAGTTCGGGACTGAAACAAACAAAAATAAGAATAAATAAATATTATAATTGTTAAAACATAAAATATACACACCCACACAGACAGAATATTCACAACTTTATATTATAGTGACGGTAGTGTGTGTGATGTAGGCCATAGATAGCGCCGAAAAAAATACTGGCGTGCACCGCTTCACCTTCAATCGCCATTTGTGGTGATTGACATTTGACATTAGTGACGAGATAGACTTTACAATTATCTAATAATATATAGATAATACTGCAGTGTGCGGGACGTGCTACACTATTAAATAATAATCCTTTTGGTTATGCAGGGTGTTAAAGTAACTGCGTGCCATAGCTTAGGGGTAGGTTCAGTATCGATAAAGGAACCCAGGAAAAAAATAAATAATAAACAATTTTTTTTATTAAACAAAAAATAAATAAATATTGTCTCTTCCCGTACCTACTTACCGTCAAATAAAATAATTTTAATTCTAAATTGTTTATTGCTGATTTGATTTGTTTATTGCTGATTGCTATTTTAATTTAGTAGGTACTAAATTAGGTTGATCTTGCAATTTTTTTTTGTTTTCAATTTTGTATTTTTTTTTCCTGGGTTCCTTTATCGATACTGAACCTACCCTTAAGCGATGGCACGCAATTACTTTACATTCTTTATAGATTTATATTTAAATCTTTTTAAATTTAATACAATATATTCGTTTGTAAGCTAAGTCTGTGTCTCTGTGACAAACCATCCTTTCAATTCTTCGTTGCAATTTTTATATTTTCTTTTTTATTAAGCAATACACTGTGTTACGCTTAAATGCATATGATATGGTTGATTGCAATAGGCGCAAGCTCTATTACATGGGACTTAAACATAACCGTGTGTAGGTACTATAGCCCATCTCTGCCTTCACCCTTCGGGGTTACAGGCGTGATTTTATGTAATAAAGTCCGCACAAGGAAAGGCATCGCAAGGCCTTCTAAAATGGTGAAAGTAATTCCCTGAAAAGAGAAGCCTAATGCAACGTTGTAAACAAGGAAGTTCCAATGGAGGTCGCAATTATGGACCATTGCGGAGGTCAAACTTAGCAAGGGTAACTTACGAATTTACCTGTTACCTCCCCCTTAGAGTAGTAATTACTTGACTTTGATTATTTGATTAGGCAACGGCGCACTTTCATTACAAATTATTGACATGCAAACGTCAGATTAAGGTAAGGTTTCGGTAAGACAAAGAAACCGTTTAAGTGCGTGTCGGAACAGGCACAATGAAGGATTCCGGGTTGGGATGAATTCATCCCATCCCATTGTAATTGAAAAACATGTTCTCCGATGCATTACAACTGCAAATGTAAGTGTGTACGTACAATATTGAGAGATTATCATGTATTCGTATTTTAAAACCTTATTTTTTGTAATTTAAATTAAAAACATCGGAGATAAGGTGGTTAATATTCATCGATTTTCTTAAATTACTATAAAAAAGACTATTTATATTAAAATTATGATAAAAAATTTAAACCCTCACAGTAAGAATTCATGGTACCTACAGTTTGTGAAACTTATTTTTCTTAATTTTCTAATTTGTCCCCTATCATCAACATAAATTTATTGACGTTACACATCATATTTATATCTACCATATTACAGCTTCATCGGTCCATTAGATTCGGAGTAAATTGGCTGTGACAGACGAACACACAGACACACGAGTGACCCTTTAATGGTTTCGTTTTTTCATTCGGACGTACGGAACTCTAAAATTGGTTTACAGTCAGTTAATGTATATTAGGAGTTGGCAATATATGACCAAATTATTAAGTTTAATCATTTAACATGATAAAAATAAATATACATTCGACGAACTTTTTATACAAAATTAACTAAAAAAACATATAGGTACATAGCTATGTATGTTTTTTTAGTTAATTTAGGTACATACCTACCTACGTACATAAATAAACTCCACCCATAAATGAAAGCCACCTGCTACGAACCTTACATAAAAACTCTTTATTATGTTGTTCTTGCTTGGTTAACGTTAAATAAATAATTAATTAAAAAATAAAATACCCTAAGTTAACAAAAAATATTAACACACCTAAATAAAGTATAAAGTCAGATCTATAATCCATCTAAAACTAAAACTCGGTTTAGATCAGCATCTACCACACACAATGTTAAATCTACTTAATTATTAGGTACCTAACACAAGGACTTATATTTCAAGGCTTGACAGGCGCGAGGCGACTCCTAAAAGAAGTTTTCATAGAACAATTTCTACGAAAACTTCATGAAAATTGTCGCACCATCGCGCGTCGCGCCGCGTCTGCAGGAGCCTTCAAACGGTACCGCGCTACGTTCACAAAATAATTAGCAAGTGATCCAGAACGGGACTCGAACCTATTAGTCCTTAGCGCCAGATGTACACTTGTACAGAACTTCGTTTTTTTTTTTTCTATATATAAAGCATCACAGCTGGTGATACCTTATTCACATTATAATCTAGCCTATTCGCTAATAAGTAATTTAAATATAACCTAAACTGCTAAGTAAATATAAAATTACGATATCATCTAATAACGTCTTTCTTATTCACTTTATGTTAAGGAGGAGACACTTAATTCACGTGTTCTTTTGTCAGCACTTGCACTAGAACTTTGATGAATATAATCAACGAGACTATCCCGGTGCGTTGAAAATCGGAGGCAGCCTGCAACTTCATCCTGTGGTTGGTAATCAAATATTTATTTTAAATATGTAATAAAAAAGTAGCAGTTATGAACTGAGCTTTAATGAAGTATCCTTCCTGGGTTTTAATTTGCCTTTTATGCTCCTGTTGTACGGTCAGCAACCGTAGTCGATTAACATTTAAGATTTTTATAGAGCAAAAAAACTTTTTACAAGAATAAAAAAACCGGCCAAGTGCATGTCGGACCACGCACAATGAAGGGTTCCGTAGTTGGGATCAATTTATCCCAAAAACAAACTTAACATTGTAGTTGAAAAACATGCTCTCCCATACATCGATATACGTTACGGTCAATTCTCCAACTGCAAATTTAAGTTGGTCGACTATTACTCGTTAACTTGTGCAGCCTACTTAGCTGTGATAGTTTTCCTTTTAAATTCGTTATATATACTATTGCCATGAATTTTTTCACATATCCAAAACCAACCATTTAGCTGGCAGGGGGGGGGGGGGACTTGACTTTAACGAAAACTAGCACTTTAAAGTTTAATCTTACACAAACGGATCCCATAACTGAAAAATGGTTTTGACAAACCCTCAACATTTTTGAACGGCCTATCCAACGATACCCCACACTATGTAATAGACGAGAAAAAAAAATATCATCCCCATTTCACGTGTAAGGGAGATACCCTAAAAAAAAATGTTTTTCATAATTTTATTTTATCATTTTTTTGGCATGATTACCCATGCCAAATTACAGCTTTCTAGGACTAAGCGTCTCTGAGCTAAGCTGGGGACAGACGGACGGACGGACAGACAGACAGACAGACAGACAGACAGACAGACAGACAGACGGACATGGCGAAACTATAAGGGTTCCTTGTTTACTACGGAACCCTAAAAACGACTTCCAACAATAACACTACAAAGTGAAAGTTTAATTTCAGAAGTCGGTGTCTTTGGATCTGTATTTTAGTTTTTTGCCACCGTTTCTGAAATTAAAGTAATTTTTCACTTTGTAGTGTTATTTTTGGAAGTCGGTAATTTTTTTTTTTATAAAAAGTTTTTTATTTTTGACTTTTTAGTGAGTCAGTTTTTAATTTATCTAAGTTACAATAGCCTATTATTAACTGCTCATCACCTTTTACAAATTGATATTGCTTTTCCCGATGCTGGGACGTTAATTTTTGAGGAGTCGTAAGAACCAGGAGAACTGCCACTCACCTTAAGCATAGAGACGAGCATAAATTGCTTAGCAACCACATTAAAGTACCTAATCGAATCGCAACCCGTTAAATACTTATTATTATATTATGCCGGTGGCTATCTGTGGTCTCCATCATCAGTTCCACTTCACCAAATGGTGCTTTCTGAAAGCAAATGCACGAGTTACTATAAAAAATACCCAAATCGCTATAGGTTTGCCTACAAAATTTGAGGGTTCCCCTGGGATCCCCTCATCAGATTCTGATTTGGTGGCAATGGACCACCTCGGGAGTATACCCTTTCAAACAAAAAAATAATTTTGAAAATCGGTCCATAATTGACGGGCAAATCGGTGAACAAACATAAAAAAAAAAACTGCCGAACATAATAACCTCCTCCTTTTTGGAAGTCGGTTAAAAATATTGATAATAAATCTAAACTGGTATAAAATTTAATAGTTAATTAATACAAGTATATGAAATTGGCGATTATACAAAAAAAAAAAAGTTTTTTATGATCTTCAAGTTTACAAAAAAAAAACACTTAACTAAATACTATGCAGCGTAACAACTAAGGATAAGAGTGTTTTCGATGAACTCTGGCACCCAGAGTAAGATTTAACTTGTGTTTAGGGTGCCAGCGTCCTCGCCTATAATTTATACTAAGGATAATTAATTATTATTCAGCAGTGCAGTGGTGGCCCAGTGGTAACAGACACGGCTTACGAGTTGTAGGGTCGAATCCAGACAGTGCTTTACATTGGGTAAATTATTTAATTACCACTGCTCTCAAAACGGTGAAGGAAAACATCATGAGGAAACCGGAATGTCCAAGAGCCAAAATTTTTAAGATATGTGACATCTACCAACCCACACTGGGCCCGCGTGGTGGAATACGACCCACTCCCTCTCACTGAGGGGAGGCCTGTGTCTCAGCACTGGGAATAGTATAGACTGAAGATGCTATGCTATGCTAATCGACCAGTCACCACAAGCAGCACCCGTTCACGAGCATAACGCAAAGATCAGCCATCACCCCCCTCGCCATATTCGAGGGAAGGAGGCAACCCCACCCCCGACGCTACCGCAAACAGTGACATCTAAGGGACCATGACGAACTTGCTGCCGGTTGCTCAGACAAGAATAAAGTGATCAATTTGTTAAGGTCGCTAGCTAACCACTTATTGCAATACAACTCATAAAAGAACATTGTAATGAGTAGATTTTGTCACTAATAAATTAAAATAAATTGACTTAGACAGTCAAATAAAATAAACAAATATAGGAACTCATATAACCTGTCAGTAGGGAATCTATCTGGAGAAAGAACATGAACATTGTCTTGAGTTAATCACAGCGACCAACTGTTCTTATCGTTTAAGTAGTCGTTGATAGAATAGTATGCCTTTGAACAAAGATTGGATTTAACTTTAACTTTAATCGCATTAAAAGGCAAATCTAGCAAGGAAGAGGGTAGCTTGTTATAAAAAGTTATACCAAGTCCAACAAATGAGTTATGAACCTTATGAAGCCGGTGAAATGGAGCACGTAATTTGTACTTATTTCTGGTATTAATATTGTGGAGATCACTGTTTTTAGTGTATAAGTGTAAATTTTGCCTAACATATAAGATGTTGGCAAAGATGAATTGTGATGCCACCGTGAGAATACCAATATCTTTAAAAAAATCTCTAAGAGAAACTCTGGCACCCAGCTGGTAAATTGCTCGAACAGCTCGTTTTTGAAGTACAAATATATTTTGAATGTCAGCGGCTTTACCCCACAGCAGAATACGTTGCGTAGCGTAGGACATAACGCTATGAAAATAACTAAAATAGACTTAACGGGCTGCATCCACGTCAGTGTATTGTATACTTTTCTGACGGCATATGCGGCCGAACTGAGCCTTCCCGCTAGGCTTGATATATGTGGTCCCCACTGAAGTTTGGCATCTACTGTTACACCCAGAAACACTGCCGAATCTACAGTTTCAAGCACCTCTTTATCTAAGACGATGTTGGGACCTAAATTTCTAACATTCGGTAAGGCGAACTTTATGCATTTCGTTTTTTTGGCATTGAGTACTAAGTTATTGGTCGTAAACCAATCCGTAACCATTCAGAGTGCAATGTTTACGTCGTCAAAATCTTGTCTATTCCTTTCTACTTTAAAAATAAGAGAGGTATCATCTGCAAACAGTACAACGTCACAGATACCTTTTATATAGAATGGTAAGTCATTGATATATACCAAGAATAAGAATGGACCCAGTATTGAGCCTTGAGGTACACCTAACTGAACTGGTAGCTCGGAAGATTTCACACCATCAACATCTACACATTGGAACCTATTATTTAAATATGATTTTATTACTTTAAGAGCTTCGTTTTGGACGCCGTAATGACGTAGTTTACGCAAAAGTGTGTCATGGTGCACGCAATCAAAGGCTTTGGAGAGATCACAAAAAACTCCAATAGCATTTTGCGAGTTCTCTCAAGCGTTAAATATGTGTTTCAGCAGTGCAACACCCGCATCTGTAGTCGAACGACCTTTTGTAAAGCCATATTGTTCATTATGAAGGAGGCTGTTTAAATTAAAATGTCTTAGCAACTGCTTGAGTAATAATTTTTCAAATATTTTGCTAAATGCAGGTTAAATAGAAATAGGCCTAAAATTGCCAACGTCATTTTTATTACCAGATTTAAATAAAGGTATGACTTTACTACTCTTCATGAGGTCAGGAAAAGTTCCCAAATCAACACATTTATTAAAAGTAACAGCTAGATAGGGGGCTACGATGTCTATTATATTACTTAATAGTTTAATGGAGATACCCCAGTAATCACCAGTGTTTTTAGACTTAACTTTTTAGACAAAAAACATTAACTACGTCATGAGGAGTTACATGTTTGAAGCTAAATAAACGACTACATTTAGGCACACTACTATGCAAAAGATTTTCAGCTTTCGACGGAGATGAATTTAAGGAGCGAGTCGTAGTTATAGGTATGTTGGCAAAAAACTCATTGAATGCCTCAGCTACGTCAGCTGCATTATTAACTAATTTGTTTTCAACCATAATCTTAAGTTGTTTTTCTTGTTTAACAGACTTACCAGTTTCATTATTAATAATTTTCCAAGTAGTTTTTACTTTATTATTCGATTTTTTAATTGTATCGCTTAAAAATTTTGATTTAGCAAAAGCACTAATTTTTTTAAATAATTTTGAATATTTTATGACATACTCTAGAAAAGGAGTATCAAATCTATATTTTTTTAAACCATATAACTCGTATAGTCTCGCTCTACTTTTATAAATACCTCGTATAGTCTCACTCTACTTTTATAAATCAAAATCCTCTCCTAAATTTAACTTGTGAACCACTATGTATCAATTTAGATAAATAATAATGTTAATTTAACCGATTCACTGGCAGACTGGACTGTACTAACTTTTTACTTTGAGACTAAACATTTTTGAAGGACTCAACCCTTGCTAACTAAATGCTTAAAACACGCTTGTCTGCGGTACCTATGTCGCATTGCTACCCCGGTGTAGCCTGGTCCCTGGGGGCCTGGGGAAGCTATAAATATTTGAAGATTGTACGCTATCTCAAGCTATGCGTCACTCAGGACCGCTAAAGGATTCAACAGCGCGGAGACAAGCAAATATAAAGTAAAAAAAGTTTGATTTTACTATTTACCGTGTAAAGTGTGCTGTTTATGACTGGTGTACCTTTGTACCCCTCTGTCCAGAATGCTCATGTCTTTTTTAATGCGGCATGTATTTAATTTAACCTCACATAATTCCCATTTTGCTTTCCTAAAAATATTATTAAATATAATGAATCTTCTTTTTTGTGAACCTCAAAAATTCCTATTTTGGGGTCCTAAAAATACTAAATAGTCACGTGCGACCAACTGAGATGTAGCGCTCGCTCGGCTCACGCGTGGTCACTATTCAAACTTTTAATTTTTTTGCTAACGGGGTGGAAATCCTCATGGATGTCCTTCGCTCATTGGCGAATGGAGGAGACTGTCAGACTTCTACTGACTAAAACCACCCTGTGTTCCCATCGCTCACTTGAACCAGAGGCTACGGGGGCACTTAAGCAATCTTCAACGCATATGCAGCCCCCGATTGGTGCCTGCGGGCCCCGTCTGGGCAAGCGGGGGAAGTGAGGTGTTTGACTACCCCCACGACATCTAAGAGGGGCGCGCGTGGAACATTATGCGCCATCACCGCGGCGGACGTCCCAGAGTCCTCTGTCCCTGGACCCATTTAGGGGGGCCGACAGAGGGCATTATCTGCCCTCTGCACTCGTAATCTGCCTCTCACTTTTAACCTAACCATTTGCATGCGGTGTCCGAGCTACTACGACCAACTGTAAAAAAAAGCCAAAAACTTAAAAAGAGGCTCATTACTAAAAAAAAATGTTTGTCATTAGAAGTACAAAAAGTTTCTAGAGATTCATTAGTTTAAAAAAGCGTCCATTATTAAAAGGTCAATAAAGTTTTTGAGGATCAGTTAAATACTTCCCTTTTAATGCTGATGCAGTAGCAGTACATAGACACAAGTAATTTATCTACGAGTAAGTTTTATGATACCTTCAGGCATCAGTCCGTTAAAATCAAAAGTAATTTATTCAAATTAGGCTCAGAATCAGCACTTTTTGAGCACATAAGATAGTCCCCCAAAACGTCCGCCCTTCACCACTTCCTAGTGCAGCTGGGAAGAAGATTTCGAACTCTCCAGCAACAAATCTGTGTGTCTGTTAAATCAGAAGAACTCGATTCAATAGCATGCATAGTAATTAACGTTACAAATTAAACAAACATAAAATAATAAAACAAAATTAATTGCCATTATATTCTTTGCAAACTACATTATGTGGTCTTATCCATTTCTTGGTCCTTAAACTTGTATCTCGGATTACATTTGATTCCCATAAATAAATTTTGAACAATTAGTAGCTATGTTTAAGTTTAAGTTTGTATAAATTATAACGCAGGCAGATTGTATGATTCGCCATTATACATACGGCGTCGTCAGTTTTGAAATATGCCGAAGGTAAATTATTGGCACCTTGTGCAATTAATGTAGTCAATTTCATTTACTTACAGTTCAACCAAGGAGGGGATAGCTACATGTAACTCCTAACCTAACATTGGCGGTAAAAGGATGTACTCATAGCTCTATTTGCATACATTTTCTCTTTGTAATGCACGAGGGTTTTCTTTAAAAGGGTAAGTAGAAGAATCGCCATCTACTGAGCTTTTCACAAACCTACCTTTGGAATCATCAGACAGTCACGGACCTCAAGTCTGATAGAAAGTGTGAAAGATACGCTACACTACTGCCATCTAGTCACCGTTATAGGAAACCAAGTTCATTGTTGTGTGAGTGAGATCGTGTCAAAAGATGCTGAGTTGCAAAATGTTTATGTTAAAGTACAGCTTGTTTTCAGTAGATGGCAGTAACTGAAAGTATTTACTATAATATTTTTTAGGAAATCGAGACCTCATGATGTGTACGTATATTTTCACAAACAGTTTCCAGCACTTTACTTGACTTTGACTTTCAACTTTGACTTTGCTTTTCTGTGCAATATTTTACAATAAAATTCGGGATTCTACATCATCATTCCACTGTTCATAAAAAAAACCAGATGGGGTGTGAAACTGTCATGTAATGCCAAATCATACAATAAGAAGTCGGTTAAAAATATCTAACTCAGACCGGGGCGGAACACGGGACACGGGGTATATATGGGTGCCGATGCCGGTGCAATATAACAAAGATAGACAGGGCTTGAAACCGGTTAATTTTTATTTCCGAAGATATTATAAATTATTTTTAATTCAATTGATATTAGCTTCAAAGACTGCTTCATCACATTAAGTTCAGCATTGATTTTGTAACAAAATATTAAATAATTAATGAAGTATGTTTGAAAACCTTTTATAACGGTTAAGGTTACATAGAAAATTAACCGGTTTCCGAGCCCTGATAGACAGCATAACATAACATATGCCTTGTTTCCCCGAAGGGTCTAAGATGTGTACCTACATATAGTAGGTACACCCATATTTCGCTAGTTATGTTAAAGTCGAAAATAAATATGAGTTCAAACAAATACCAGTGGTATTTAGTTTGTTGGTATTAGACCGGAATAAATCGTTCAATTAGGTCTAGTGATCGCCAGCGCTACTGCTGAGCAGGGCTCGGAAACCGGTTAATTTTCTATGTAAGCTTAACCGTTATTATAAAGGTTTTCGATAATATTTAGTTAATTATTTAATATTTTGTGCAAAAATCAATGTTGAACTTAATGTGATGAAGCCATCTTTCAAGCTATTATGAATTGTATGTATCAAAAATAATTTGTATCTTCGCTAATAAAAAATAACCGATTGCGAGCCCCGCTGCTGAGCATGTGGTCCTGGGTTCGATTCCCGGGTTGGGCAATCTTTTATCGTTCGTGTAATCGTTATTGGGTTTTTCCATCTGTTATGTCTCAGTAGCAGCTCGGAGTCAGGATGGGTGCCCGGTTGATGGTAATAGGCTTGCCCCCTATAACATGGGACTTAGACATAACGTACTTACTATAGGTACAGCTCTGCCTAGCTCTTCGGGGAATACAGGCGTGATATTATGTTCAATTACAAGAGATTTCAACTTCATCTCCAAAATATAGATATGGTTTTCTGGCCGAATATCGGATCAACCCTATTCGCTGATACTATAAAAAATAGTATTATTATATTATTTTATTTATTGTGAATGTGAAGATTATGTAGGTTATTTTTTTTTTGCCTTTTCTTTTATTCTCAGTTAGTGTTAATCATGGTCTAGCAGTTTGAGTCATATAAGCGGCCTACCCAAATGTCCTTTCTTTGGTATTGATCGTCGCATCGTTGAGCTCCTTAAGTTCTGAGTAGAGCTGCACGATTACTGACAAATGCTTGCACTGACTGGTGAAGTCCACTCAATCTGTGTGGTTCTTTCCTCAAAACACCATTTCAGACACCAATCTGCATGGCCTTCACATGATCTGACTAAGATTATGTCTGGACTTTAAAAGAGACTGTGACCTCTGAGTTTGTTTTGGTCTTTCTTCTCAGAGTAGATAGGAAACGCCGACCTCATCTAGTTTTTAAAATATGATTGACGTGTAAAAGTGTTTGTACAAACCTACTTACAGAAATAAAAATCATTTATCGTCATTTATTACTTATCAATAAACTTAAATAAACCAATACCAAAAACAAAATGAAGAAACTTAAGAATCCTAAATGAAATGATCGCTTACACAATAACAGGGGGAGGAGGAACAAAAATTATTAATTACGAGCTTAATCATTCCTAATTTATTTACTGGGTTTCCATTCGAAGTTCCCCAATTAGTGTACATTTTGGATTTTAGAAAACTTTTAATAGGGTAGAGTAATAAGGGTATCCTTTGTCTTTGATGTTAAAATAATTTAGTTTAGTTAGTTATTAACATGATTACTCTTGGATTAGCGATTTTATGTAGAGAGTTATCAATACGGCGGCGGCGGCACGGTTGGCGCAGTTAGTTAAGCGATTGACTGCTGCGCTGCGTGTCGCGGGTTCGATTCCCGCACGGAACAAATATTTGTATGACCTACAAATAGTTGTTTCGGGTCTGGCTGTTTGTGTATGTGAATTTAAATGTTTGTAAACGCACCCACAATACAGGAGAAATTCCTAGTGTGGGGCAACGTTTAAAAAAAAAAATACATCAAGCTTCATACAATGCATAGTCAGCCTATAATGTTCCCACTGCTGGGACACAGACCTCTCTTCGAGAGGGAGTGGTCTGTGATCTACCACGCAGGCCCAGTGTCACATATCTTCGAATTTTTGGTTCTAGGACATTCCGGTTTCCTCACGATGTTTCCTACATCGTGACCGTTCACCGTTTTTTGAGAACAGTGGTGATGAAATTAATCATACAATGGCGTGCATTAAACTAGCCTTTACGAGTGCCGATACTTTTTACACCTTCCTTGAGCAGCTGTTTTTTTTACTACTTCTTGAGTTTACAGTTTTTGCCGATACGAGAGAAGACACAATCAGGGAAATTATCACACTAATCACATCACATAACACTAATCACACTGATATTATAAAGGCGAAAGTTTGTGAGTGTGTGTGTGTGTGTATGTTTGTTACTTTTTCACGCTCAAACGGCTGGATGCATTTTGATAAAATTTTGTATGGAGGTAGCTGAAACCCAGGATTAAGACATAGGCTATTTTTTATTGCGATATTCCCATGGGATCGAGACTTACGCAGGTGACACCGCGGGGCGCAGCTAGTTTGTTTATAAAATTTATGCACTACGACAACTTGACGTGTTTAATAGCCATTTTTAAAAAAACTGTCAATAAATTACAGCTGCCACTTGAATATACCGACAATTTGAGTCAGTAGTCACTTTACTAAGCAATTATTTTCCCTTAATTTACAATCAGTTAACTCAGCACAGCTATGCACATACATGTTGAGTCGAATAATGAATAGTGAGGTATAGCCGACATCGTAATTAGTTTATCACTCTAAAGGCTTCTACATATCAGCGCGACTTGTCGCGCGACGCGACACGGCACAAAGGCCCCGCGTGTCGCAGGATGAGCGGTGCCTTTGTGTCGTGTCGCGTCGCGCGACAAGTCGCTCCGGTATGTCGCCTTTTATACACACGTTTTTCGTGGCGTAAATAACTACGGTTTATTCGCCGTGTTGTACGGATCACTATGGAAGCTTGTTGACAGACATGGTTTTTCTACGGCGCAGTTTATACGCCGTACCGTAAAGAAACCGTGCCGTTTACAAATGGCTTACGGCTGAATGTCACTTGCACGGTATTAAACGACCTCGGGTCTTGTATGACAGGGGGCAGCAGCCGTTCCAGAGTCCACCGTCGCTGGACCCATTTAGGATATTTAGATTACGAAAAAAAAAAGCCGCTTCACAAACTGCGGTCCATGAAAATACAAGAAATCTTTAAATTCATATTTTTTTTGGTTTAACATGTTTAGATATCGAAACTCCGCAGACATTTTGGGTATCGCCCACAATGTCTGCGGAGTTTTGCTAGCTAATCTATACTGCGGCATAGGAAATGTATAATTTGAGGATACAGTCGTTAGATTTGAATGAAATTCAATCCGTTGGAAGTCTGTGGATTACTCCGCGGTCGGCAGGTTTGTATTTATTTATTGAAGTCGGATTTCGTAAGGGACATTTATCTCTTCACCAAGTTTTAAGACGAACAAAAATATACTATAAAATATTATTATTGCTTCTTAATAGATATTGTTTTATTTTGGTATATTCCGGGCCGTGCTTGTATAGGACCGTTATCCATTTCCTTTAGTGTCGGTTGCATATCTAATGAAGATGACGGATTACCTGCGTCATGGAGCGCAGCAGCAACTAGCTATGATCTCAAAACGTGTTGTTGATAACATTTTAATGGCTACAAACCATTACTCAAGTGATAAAATGAAAACTAAACATAGCACATAATTTTATGTAAAAATTGTTAATTCATTTAGAATTAACAATTTTTAAAGACAAGTTAACTCACAGATATTGTTAGAAAACGGAAAATGCAATCCTGTGTCTCAAGCAGACTGTGCAGTACTACACAGACAGGAAGACACCTGTATATGGTTGTTTTCTGGACCTATCGAAGGCTTTTGTCCTGGTAAATTATGACATTCTGGGGCAAAAAATGTCGGATGAAACAGACCTTCCACCTGAGGATATAAATATATTTATATGGGGTTATAATACAGTCAAATTAGCGATCAACCTTGGAATGAGAGATAATAAGCAGAATTTTCGAATATACCTTCATTTTGGCGTTTTAAGTTATCTCAAAAGTCTAATAAAATCTCATGTATGCGTCGTAAGTTATTCAAGTTCAAACGTAAAAAAAGGACATTTTCACTTGCCCGGAAGATGACGACGATGAAGAAAAAGGAAAAGAAAATTAATACTTTTGTTTTATAATATTTATATATTTTCATTTTTCAATTCAAATTGCAAGAAATATAATTATAGATAGCTACTGAATAAAGATAAAATTACAATATATTTACTCGTTTTAATTTTACTTAAAATCGACATAAATAAATTAATATAAAATTAGGATATTCAATAAGTATTTCATCGAATGCGTTTTTAATTACACAAAGAAGTAAGTATTATATATCTATACTAGCTGACCCGGCGAACTTCGTACCGCCTTGATACCGACAGCGCCAGGGTTACGAGTCTGTCCGAAAGGGATATCGTGGCCCTGGCACACAGGCATTTGAAGGAACACGGTGGGTTTTAGTCAGTAAAAGTCTGACACGCCCTCCCACTCCGCCCAGAGCGGGAGAAGTTATTTGACATTTCCCACCCAAAAAAAAAAAATAAAGCTTCACCTACCGGGTCCTATTGTTTATGCTCTACAATTTCTAGATGATAACAAAATTGGAGCAATAGAACCGAGAAAATCGCGAAAATCAGTTTTTTTTTATCTTTCACCTTGAATAACTTACGACGCAGACATGAGATTTTATGAGACTTTTGAGACAACTTTTAGAACGCCAAAACGAAGGTATATACGAAAATTCAGCTTATTATCTCTCATTCCGAGGTTGACTACTTTTTTTTTATTGAGTGACTGCACGATAGGTATACGCAGAAGGCTTATAATGCTCTGCGCGTGCAATACAGGGTGTTTGGTGCATCGTGTGCCAAATTAAAATGGTCGACTGAAGGGGTCATCCGCTAGCCTTTCAGACCCCTTAACACCCCTCATGCTCTGTGGATTTTTTTTTATCGACTTCTTATTGTTTTCCAAAAAAAGACCCAAATTTTACATTCAAATACAGATTAAAAAAAAAAATATAAGGCGTAGACTCTGAATTTTATTTTTATTTCGATGTGTATTGTTTAACAACTTTGTGAATTCGCTAGAATTGTGAATCAAGTCACATAAAACTACATTCCAAATTCTAATGAAAAAATATTTATTGCGGAACTGTTACTTGAGAAAAGGTAAAATTTGTTTTCTCACTCACTCACAGTAAAATCTATCTTCTATCTCTTTCTTGCATACCTTAAATCGGTTTGAACAAATCGCGCCGCCCGACCCGCCATTTTTTTAGTCGAGACATGACTGCCTCTGCTACCTAACGTGTGTGCTAGTTCACCATACTCCGCGATTCTTTTATTACTTTGTTATCGTTAAGTTTTGCTGGTTCTTGTTACATTAGTTTAATTTTTGTTGTTATTGTTAAACTTTGAGTTTTTTGTTATTGCAATGGCGACATTCTCTAACGAAGAATATGCGGACATCATGATGGCTTACGGAGCCGCTAATGGCGTCGCTCGTGCAGCGCAACGACTTTACCAGGAACGCTTTCCTGGTAGACGATTACCTGGCCGCAGAGTCTTCCAAGACACATACCGACGCATACGCGAGACTGGCAGTGTTACTTTTAATGAACCAAGGGGCCATATTGTGCGACATAATGTTGAAGTAGACGAGAGAATACTGGCACTTTTTGAGGAAGACCCTACAAGAAGCATTAGAAATGTGGCATCACATCTTGATATTTCAATATGGAAAGTGTGGAAAGTACTTCGTCAAAACAAAAAGCATCCATTCCACTACACTCCGGTGCAAGGTACGTAATTTTAAACTAACTTTAAACCCGTGCAAGCTTTGTTTGACCTTGCCTTTGTTTAGCAGGTAATGGGTATGGTATGGCGTCACTTCCAGGTAGTGAATCTATTAGCACGAACAGCGGGTCCTTTCTTGTGCAATTACTTATTGCCCAAGAGAAATTTAAAAGAGTTTTTTGTTTGTTGCAGGTCTTGAGGGTGGCGACTTTGAGAGACGAGTGGCTTTTTGTCGGTTTCTTTTACACATGTGGATGATCCTGATTTTTTAAAAAGAATACTGTGGACGGATGAATTCAAATTTACCAAGGATGGGATCCTCAATTTACACAATTTGCACCACTGGACAACGAAAACGCAAAACCCACGTGTTAAAAGACAGAAATCTTCTCAAAGAAGGTTTAGTGTAAACGTTTGGGCAGGAGTGATTGGGAATCAGGTAATTGGACCGCATTACCTGCCCGATAATCTCAATGGCGAAGACTACCTGGAATTCCTACAAAATGACCTGCCCGAATTAGTGACCGATGTGCCCGTATTTAATGAACGTGTGTCCATTGTATTTCAAAATGACGGCTGTTCCGCGCATTGGCAATTGACTGTGAGGGAATATCTCGACAATGTGTTCCCCAATGCATGGATTGGATGCGATGGCCCTATTCCATGGCCGCCACGTTCCCCAGATCTAACTCCGTTGGACTTTTATGTCTGGGGACGTGCCAAAGAGTTGGTATATGCCACGGAGGTTCCAACTAGGGAGGTATTAGTCCAACGCATAGAAGCGGCATTCAATACTATTAAGGAGGAAATATGACTTCGTACAACAACTGTTGAAATACGAAACAGGTGTCAGGCTTGCATTCGCAACAGAGGCCAACATTTTGAGCAAGATTTGTAACAATGATTAAATAAATGTTAAAAATGCAATTTTGTTTTTTTATTTCAAGTAAATCCCACGAAAGATACAGATATGAGACACGAATTTACCTAACCATAAGAATGAGATAGCAGATTTATAGGTTTGACAGGTATCATTTAAGAGATTTTTTTTTAAATCATAATTTTGAATATTAGCCTTAGGTGACTCGATTCACAATTCTAGCGAATTCACAAAGTTGTTAAAATACTTTTATGGCATGTGGCACATCATTAGAAAGAGGATAGACTGGAGAATTAATGAGGGAGTTGGAAGATCCCGGTCGCTTTTGTTTTTTTTTTTGTAGCCTTATAAACAGCTGTAACATGTACAGCTTTAATTTAAGTTTTACCTTTGCGAGTGAATTAAAAAAGAACTAGGTGACTAATATCACTAATTTTGTATTTAAAAGTATTCTTAAACAATACACATCGAAATAAAAATAAAATTCAGAGTCTACGCCTTATATTTTTTTTAAAATCTGTATTTGAATGTAAAATTTGGGTCTTTTTTTTGGAAAACAATAAAAAGTCGATAAAAAAAAATCCACAGAGCATGAGGGGTGTTAAAGGGTCTAAAAGGCTAGCGGATGACTCCTTCAGTCGACCATTTCAATTTGGCACACGATGCACCAAACACCCTGTATAATATACACTGAGGATATTGTTGGGGCTGCCTCGATTTTGCAGTGCATCGGACCTGTTGGCGGAAGCGCGAATAGACGACTTTCATACCATGATGTGCAAATGGTGTGCATTACTGTGCATCGATGTTGCGGCGATTCAAGGGTAGCCCTAGCACTATTAATTAGCTACACTGGCGGACATGGTGGACGGGCCATTTATTAGGCTCTGGGCTTGCAGGCATGTGCGTGCACATGTCTGCCAGCCCATTAATGTATAATTATTGTATTTTTAAGTTATTGAGTTTACTAACATAGGCTAAGTTCATACTAACACTTTATGGATCCCTTGGTCTGATTTTTTTTGTTTAGTTTTCAATTTGAAGTTGAATACAGGTTTGTGGCTTCTAATGCCGAATCTGTCGCAGCAACTAACCTAGGGCATTTAGGTAAGACTTGAGACTAGCCACTTGAGATGGCCCGCAGGGGCGGGCTGGCACTAGCCGGGGATCGCGGAAGTAAGTGAAGTAAAGAAGTAGCTCCCAAGATCCCGGGGATCTGCAAGTGCGGGAAGGGAACACTGGGGTGGTTTTTAGTCAGTAAGAGTCTGACAGACATCTCCACCCGCCCCAGGGCGAAGGACATCCATGAGGATTTTCCACCCCGTGACCAAAAAAAAAAAGACCTCAGACTAGCCGCGCCAGCAGCCTACTTCCAAGTTGGTGGCAGTTACTGGGCTATTTAGTATTTTTGGGACCGACTTTCATAAAACTATGATAACTTTGTACTATAGGTACTGCCAGTGTTTTCATTTGAGTTAGGGTAATTTTCACTCATATTACTCGTTTAAGTCATTTCTGTTTCGGACGCCATTATTGTAGTTATGACACAGCCACGAGCGACACAATTTAGACCTAAAATCTACAATCTGACATTTCGTTTTACATAACCTCTAATCATTGACCCGCTGCATTGATGACTGCAAAACGTTTATACAATTCTGCGTGTTAAAGTTACGTATGGAAAATTGCTAAATATCGTTCAGTTATTTTACTTAGCGGGGCTGTGTTTTGTAAAACAACTAGCGATTATGTTAAACAGCGGATTCGACGTAAAAATATCAAACCCTTATACATAGTTGCAGGAAATCACATAAACCTAACATAATATATGTATGTATGTGTACGCCACGCATTTCGTGCCATGAATGGTTTGTGCCGTGGAACAACAAAACTTGTAGCGTTGAAATTATACGCCAATTCGTTGTAATACCTACTAATTTGTGTTAATTTTATTCAGCTTGCATGCATTGAGTTTTTGTGACATTGTCAGTATCATCACGCTTGGTAACGCTTGATAGCTAATATCATGAGACGTACAGAAAAAAAAAATAGCACTATTCTTTTCCATTTATGACTCGATTTTTTTTTCTTAAATAAAAATGTTAGCCAGTCAGTGGTATCTAAGTTGATTGAAGTCGTGGAGGTCTGTTTTTTCACCAACTCAATTTTATACGATACAAATAAATCTTTAACAAAAAAACCGAGGCTCATTTTCTAACGCAAACGTTCAGCGTTAGTGGTCCACTTAAAAATTGCAACTGTGTAAATAATGATTTATAAATAATTATAATGATCACCGCGATGCGTTAAAAATGCCATAAGTTATTATAATTACCAAAAAAATTATGCAAAAAGATAAGACTTAATAAAACGAGAATATACAACTGAGATAATACTATAAAACTTGGTTAACTGGTTTCAGTTTTAATTGGTTTCTTGAAGTTTACGTTTGCCATTTTTATTGCAGTTATTACATTCCATTTTTATTGTAATTATTGGTTGCTTTAGAAAATCGTCGCACGACAGTTGAAGATAACATGGACAAAATTTCTTTCAAAGTCAATGGAGTTAAACACACAAGTAAGTGGTAATCTATAATCGTCAACATAATTTCAGCCGAAATACTTCCACTGCTGGACATAGGCCTCCCCCAAGCATTGCCAGTTCGACCGGTTCTGTACTTCTCGCATCCAGCGGATTCCTGCGGTCTTTACCAGGTCATCGGTCCACCTTGTGGGAGGCCTTCCAACGCTACGTCTTCCGATACGTGGTCGCAACTATAGAACCTTTCGGCCCCATCGGCCATCTATTCTGCAATTAATGTGCCCTGCCCATTGCTATTTATTGCGTTGACTTAGAAGTTGGTTTTTTTTAAAGCTCTAAGGGACCGTAGAACTACGTATTTGATATTAATTTCAACTTTATACCTGCACGTGTTTCTGAGAAAAAGGGTCTTGAGAGACTGACAGACGGACAACGAAGCAATCCTAAAAGGGTTCCGTTTTTTCCTTTTGAGGTACGGAACCCTAAAAATGATAAATGATTTTATTTTCTTAAATGTAGGTTTGTACAAACGAGGTACAAACACTTTTACACGTCAATCATATTTTTAAGATAAAAACTGGATGAGGTTGGCGTTTCCTAACTGACTACTCTGAGAAGAAAGGCCGAAACAAACACAGAGGTCACAGTTTCTTAAAGGTCCAGACATAATCTTGGTCAGATCATGCGAAGAACATGTCGATTGGTGTCTGAAATGGTATTTTGATGAAAGAACCACACAGGTTGAGTCAATGACATATTTTGTCAAGTCGGACAAATCGTGCAAAGCACAGACGGGTCGCTAATCTATAGGCAATGACGTATTATAAATAGACGCGTCATACACGAACATTAGTGCACTCAAAAACAGCGTAAGCCATGAATGTAGCTACATACTTGCGTACAATCCATACAGTGCACGAAGAAAAGAAAAGACCTATACCGATAACTGTTGTTAGAAAGAGATGAACATACATATTTAGTTACGTCACTAGCTGCTGCATGTTCATTGGCACGTACGCGTCGGTCGCAGCAGTCAGGAAAAATGGCTGACTACAAGTACAAAACAAAACAACGTTTTCATATAATAAAAAAATACAATAAGTACTTATGCATGAAATGAGACGTTTTTCTGTACTCCGACAGTAGTAGTGTAATTTGTACATGTGTATAGACACGGGAAGGCATTTTCTTCATAAATAATTGCTGAGAATTGCGAGTGATTGTGACGTGTAACCGCGTCACTGGATGGCGCGCGACTAATTCCAAGTCGGGCAATCGCCTTGCTTTTAGTTTGCCATTATTGAGCGCGGGTAACGCATCTAAACGTAATACATCATTGTCTATAGGTACTTAATATGTATTATAAAGAGGTAAAATTGATGAGTTTGTATGTAGGGGGTAATCTTTGGAACTACTGATCCGTTTATCTAGCTTCAGGTTTTTCTGATCTGAACTTATCTGTGTGTGGCTGTAACGTTAAAAGTAAAACCTCAAAATAGAACGTATACGAAAGCCAAAGGAAAACGTATGCAAGATATCGAGGACTTGCAACTTGAAACATCTTACCCAAAATTCGTTTAACAGTTCCATTTATTTAAACCGGTTTCGATAGCTTTGAGTTTTTTATTCATTGTTATCTGACATTTTTTCAGATACTTATATCCCAAAACGTTCAAAAATACCCAGCAGTGTATTGTAATTATTAAAAGTAGACTAAATTTCAAAAATCAAAAAACATCTACCCACGTAAATGATATTCTCATTCAACTACAAATTAAACAATGTTTGTAAAATAAGCTATTCTTTAAATGCTGAACGACACCAATATAAACTGATTTTTGGTAACCCACTTGATAATACAAACACATTATTAATTGCAAAATTGTATTTGATATAATATCAGTTTTACCCGAAATAAATATATTTTAATTCATTTTTATTGTGTTGTGATGCCCAAACGTTTTTAAATGTTCAAGGGTATGATTCTGCATCCAATACTAATAATACTGATACTGCACATAAATCAATGATCTATTGCTTTCAAAAATCGATCCAACAAAGCAGCCTATCGGTAGGATAAGATAAGATATTTTTATTTGTTTAAACATGAGTATACACACGAAAAAAAAATCAGCATACAAGTTGTTAAAAGTATTTTATACAGGTCGTCATGCTTGCCATACACAATGGCATACAAATATTTAAGTAGATAAGTAGGTCCCATAATAACAGATGTTCATAAATAATTATCATCATCTTTTCAGCCGAAAAACGTCCACTGCTGGACATAGGCCTACCCTAAAGGGGGATTGCCATAATCGCCACGCTTGGCAGGTGGGTTGGCGATCGCAGTATGGTGTTAAAATGCATAGAGAACGCTGCTGCCCATTCTCTAGTAAGTCCCTTAGTCGCCTTTTACGACACCCACGGGAAGAAATGGGATGGTGGGATGGTGCTATTCTTTACGTCCGGCACCAAACGGACAATAAATTCATAATTATGATATAAGTACAATGACCCCTTTTCAAAATCCAACACCATATGAGTAACACCTTGATATTTTATTTCCATTTATCAGTTGGCAGTGAATTGAATTCAGACCTGACACTTTTGGATTATCTGCGAGGATGGGTGGAGCGGCGAGGTACTAAGTACATGTGCCGCGAAGCCGGCTGCGGGGCATGCGTGGTCGCCACTCGAAAGCCCCAGGGTGTACCTTATGCTGTCAACTCGGTAAGAGTGTAGACCCTTTGTTTGCTTTCGGTAAATAGGCAGTTGACAAAACTTGGCAGTAACATAACCTTGAAATACGTTACTTGAAATCTTACCAAAGAAGAACAAATCATCCACCTCAGAATATTATAAAAATTGCCAAAGAACACTGACCCCTCCGATATACCTGTGTCCTTAAATTATCCTAAGCTGATAAAATTTTATGTTTTTCCAAATTCACTGCGCTTTCGCGTATTTGGTCTTTAGAGGTATGAGGAACAGGGTGTAAAGTTTACTCATACTCTATAGAAAAGGGAGGATCCTCCGACCAGATGGGTGTCGTGTCTGGTGGGGAACTGCCCGACGGTTGATGTCGGGACGTTGTATATATGCTAGTTGCGTGGTAAACTCTGCTTGCGCGATGCAGGATTTTGCGTGACGTCAGTGTGACGCGTACTTCGTATGTGCCGATGTTGATGCCGCTACAGGTCAGTTATTATTCACAAGATACCTCAAATCAGTACTCAGAGTACTCAGAGCAACACTTCCATAAAGTGACGCAAGCGGCTTCTCATGCAGAGACATTGCGTCGGCATCATGCTCTCAAGGAGACAGGATCTCTATTAGTCTTTTGACTGGATATGAGATAAATGTCGTCACCCCTGGATGTTCACCCATTCTACTTTATGCATATCTGCAAGATACGTGTTCAACTCTCTTGAAGGTCTGTAGACAACCCCAAAGCCCCACCGTTCACCACTTCCTATTTTTTGAGCTGGGGAAAAGAAGTGGCGCAACAAACACCCCAGAAAACACCTCTGTCTGTTTAGTTGCAAGAACTTTTTACACTATCGGCCTAGGATAATTATAATAATGAAAGAATCACCCCGTCGCACCAACACACATACACACACACTACATTAACTACTGAATAGTCTAATTTGGGCTTTAACTTAATAAATAATGCTCACTAACGAAAGCCCACTCAAACATGGCCTCTTGGCATTTACCAAGTCTCTTAACTAGCCTAGAATATGTCGTATGTACGTATAGCAGTCCAAAACCATTTTGACCTTGAGGGGTCGGGACTACTTAACCAGGCTACCCTGTGGCTGTCTTAAGCGAGCTTAAAGCCAGGGCGGAATTTCTTAAAATACTAAGAAACTGCACGCTAAGGGCACCCCCACTGGTGTAAGAACCTCGGCTTAGAGCATCGCTGGGGGGAGGACAGCAAGTGGGGACAGGCTGGATCAATTCTGGATGATTATTATTATCGGGGATATTAAAGTTACGACGTCGACGACGTGCCGTGTGATCTGACTTCTCATACGTTCCCTTTTTAGTTCAAATCTAACCATCTGACCAGAAGAGTTACTTCTTATTTCAGTGTATGATGTTAGTGGCATCGTGTCATGGGTTGGAGTTCACCACAATAGAGGAGGTTGGCAACAAGAAGAAAGGCTACCACCCACTGCAGACCACGCTGGCGAAATACAATGGCACCCAGTGTGGGTACTGTACTCCTGGGTGGATCATGTCTATGTACTGGTATGGAAATTTATGTATTTTTTCATATAAATGAGTGACTAACATGCTTGCCATCAGCTTAACTATCTGCCTAGAGCCCATGACCTTATGAGTCATCACAACCCCCTGTATATATCAAGAGCATTATACCTTCGAATAAGACATCCCATTGGCAAGGCTGAAATGATCCATCTGCATTAGGAACATTTAATTTTTTATTTCATTTCTTCCTTCCCTTCCTGGCTGGTACTTGGCGGTAGAAATAGGCATGATAGTACTATTTCCCCGAAAAGGCCTGCTACTATACTGGCATGTCGTGGAGCATAAACCAGCACCCTAATTGCGTAACACACTATCAATCACAATCCGAATGATTTTGAAGTATACATACCTATTGCTAATCCATTGACATGAAAGTCCGAAAAAATTGTCTGCTCAACAACGTAAATAACGCAATGAATGTTGTTGAACTGTCAAAATTAAACCCATTGCTACTGATAGTGTGTTACGCTATTACGAGTACCCCGCAGGAGTTACCAAATGGCGGACCACTGCGGATTTGCTGCCTTCGAAATTCCAAATCGATATTTCGAAACGGAATTCCGACTTTATGTGGTCGGACTAATAAAGACTTTACCATACAAGGTGGTGCATTTACAGGGTCCAGGTCCAGTTTACGGGGTTTTATTTTTTGTGTATTGAAAGTTGTTATGTTCAGAAAGATAGAGAGCGAGAAAGAGTAAGAAAGTGTATTGAATGGCAGTGATTGATGTTGGGAATATTTTTTTTCAGGTAAGCGAACATTGACAAAGCAAAATAATAAAACATATTCAAAATTCTGAGAAGTTTATTTGTCTATAACACATTTTTTTTGCATTTAGTTTTTCTACATTATAATCATAATCATCAATCATTCCTCATTTACTTCATCGTCGTCACTTTCATAAGTTAGATTTTATCCGAAGACATTGATATAACTTAATCTTGCACTTCCGTATCTTGTGAAGCATCCTATATTTTTTCCATACTGTTTTGTGTGCGCCTGTTAGCTAGATTTTATTTGTTTACTCTTCATTTCTTTTTTTTTCAATCGCTACTCCTAGTGTATTCGGGATCTCATATAGGCATTTTTTGTGGGTGTCTAGTGTCAACTAATTCGTATATAATATATTTATAATTATAATATAATATCTGTTCGAGTTGCCTTATTTTCTCCCGACCATAGACAAAATAAACATTATTCTTTTTTTGTTACATGGAGTTGACCTTGAATTTGGTAAAATATTTTGTATATAATGTAATTAATACGCTAGCTTAAGCCCGTGACTTCATCCATATATTCCACATCGACTTATAAAAGGTTTACGTCAAACCAATTTTAAAATACGATTTTTCACCAAAAAACTTTAAGTTGACAAAATATGTCATTTGATTTGCTTAAAACTTTAGGGTCCTATGAAACTCGCGAACCTCGTTCCTCTTCGACCCACGGACTCCTTTCGGTGGTGGCCCTAAACTTGTAATTTTTTTGCTCAACGGTAATTATTATGATGTGAATTTACTGTTTTCAAAATATCTTCACCTAATTTGAAAGAACCCTGTATATTGTATTTAAATACTATATGATCATCTCTTAGGCCGGCCACATACAGTCGGAATTCCATTTCGAAATATCGATTCGGAATTTTCGAACGCAGCAAATCCATACAAAATTATGGATCTAAAACACACGTACAGTAAGTTCTCCGTTCGAAATTGTCTCCGATTCAAAATTACGCATGGTCTGTGCGTGATTTTGAATGGATTTGCTGTCTTCGAAATTCCGAATAGATATTTCGAAACGGAATTCCGACTGTATGTGGCCGGCCTAATTATAATCATGTATTTAGCTCTGATTGTGATGAGTAATAATACAGGGTCAAATTAAATTAGCTAGTGAAACTCCGCAGACGTGATGGGTATCGATATCTGTATAATGGTCGCCCGACCGATATTTGGCCACGGCGGCGGCGGCCGGTCTAACAACTGCGCGTGAGTTGTTTATAGTGCCCAAGTATGCGCGCAACACACAAGTGCGCTCACTATTCCATCACTCTCATATCCCGATGATATAATGTCGGACAATCAGGTGATCAGCCTTATTGCAGACTGATCACCTGACTGTCCTAGTCCAACTAGAAACGACACCTAAAGTTGCTGTTCCCCGCGGGAATCGAACCCGCGACCTCCAGATCGAGAACACTTACCACTAGACCATGGAGGCAGTCGATTGTGTTGAGTAGGTAGGTACTTAATCGTACCTATCATCCAGTTCTTGAGAAGCAATTTGCTTGTTTGCCAATTTAAAATAATAAAATCACAGCTGACCCTACTGTAGGTACTTTAATTACTCTGTGGCCTTTCGTAAGCCTCATGTGATGTGATTCGGTAAACCAAATAAAATTACAAAAAATATATTTATTTTTATTATTCTTTATTTAGGTCCAGTGCCAAACTGCATCCAGTGTAATCCATCACTGTATGCAGTTTGACATTTGTAATTTTATGGTATACTTTTTATTATAATTATAATTGTTAAAGAAGGGATAAACTGCTTTTAAAAATAATTAGGAGGTCTTTCAAGATTTTTTTCATGTATTAAAATTATATATTTGAGTTCCATCACCGTATGCACAAAAGACTTGAACATATCGTACTTTTTTGTTTTGGTAAAATTATTTACGGTTTAAGAGATACACTGCTTTATAAAACCACCTTTTTGACTGTTTTCAAGAAATCTCCGCCTTAAGTAAACAGTATTTAAGGCTCGTACAGACTGTTGCGTATCGCGGGCATGACGCAACACTAGTAGCACAATTTTTTGTCGGCGCCTGTCGCACCCGCTTTATCGCGTGAGTCTGTAAGAGCCTTTATAACTAAAAATTTACACTGTCTTTTTCACAATAATAAATTAATTACTTACTTTGTTATTTTTGGTCATTACATAAATATTATTTACTTATTACTTAAAAAAAACAGGTTTCCTTTCGTTTTATTTCATAATCGATATTTTTAATCTTAGTTGCTAGTAATGGTCTACTAAACGGACACTAAAAATTATATTATTATTAAAAATGGACCCCCAATGAAACTGATGTGTGCCTGTCCTATACTGATTATCTGAACAAAATTTTCTTAATCTTTTCAGTCTTCTACAAAGTAAACCAGACCTTACCATGTTGGATATAGAGCAGTCATTGGGAAGCAACATCTGCCGGTGTACTGGATACAGATCTATTATGGATGGTTTCAAGAAATTTGCCATAGACAGTCCAGATAAACCTATAAGGGATATCGAAGATCTACATATTTGCAAGAAATCAAACAAAAGCTGTGTTAAGAGTAATTGTGATGACAATGACTGGTGTATGGTGGAGGAAGAAGATGCTCTTGATTTTAATACAGTAGAAATTAAATTGCACGATGGCAAGTTCTGGTTTAGAGTTGTACAAATCAAAAATATATTTGAAATACTTCAAGAGAATGGAGATGACTCCTATATGTTGGTAGCTGGAAATACAGCTAAAGGTAGGAACATTTTAATTACTTGTTTTATTAATTACGAGTAAAAGTTCCTACAACCACAGCTATCAAAACTAAGATTTAAGAACACAGGTTATTCAAATAATAAAATAATAATAATTCATTTTAGCATTGAGCATTGTTGCTGATAAGTCTGAAGGCCACCTGATGGGACACCTGTGCGCAGTGCATGTATTTTTGCCAGGTGTCTCCAGATGGCATAATAGATATAATGTGTAAATAATGCGTAGTATTTCATAAGTTGTGTTGTGTTTTATTGTTATCATTGTTTATGTTTGTGTCTTAATTAATTATACATACTGATATAGTTTAAGTAATAAGAACTAACAAATTATGGGTAATGTACCTGAATTAAAGATAAATAAATAAACTTTAAATAGATACTTCTAAAATCATAATATGGTTTAAGACGTCGTCGGTAATTCTTCAATTTAAAATAGGAATGTTTATAATAATTATATTGTCTTGAACAATGAATACACAAGGAAATACTATTGCTATTTTTTTGTTCAACTAACTAGTTTATAACATTTTTCTACTTGTTAACATAAAATTTAGGTTATGAAAAGTAAAAGTATTACTCAATAGCTTATTAAAACAAAAAAAATATTTTCACTGCCTCGTTGGTCTAGTAGTCGCAAGCGCTACTGCTGAGCGTGAGGTCCTGGGATCGATTCCCTGGTCGAGAATTGTTATTGGGTTCTTCTCAGTAGCAGCTCGGAGTTGTTTTAGTACCTGATTTATGGCAATTGGCTCGCTCCCTATTACATGGGACTTAAACATATCTCATAAAATGTGGGTGAACTATAGGTACACCACTACCTTACCCTTTGAGGATTAGAGGCGTGATGTATGTTATTTCTATTTTCAGGAGCTTACCCAATAGAGGAATATCCTAGAATCCTCATTGACATAAACGAAGTCACTGAACTTAAAGGATACAAGATGGATCAGAATTTAATGATTGGGGCTGCAACAACCTTGACTGAAATATTGGATATATTCAAAAGTACGGCCGAGCAAGATTATTTTGCGTACTTGCAGAAGTTTTATGATCATCTGAAGAAGGTTGCTCATATTCCTGTTAGAAATGTAAGTTCACTGTTTTATAATCGTCGTTATATTAGATACTTTACTACTTTTAATCATCAATTTCTATTACCTGTCATTGTTTGTATAGCCTGATTAACCTTTTTGTTATGGAATTGGTTCAATCGTTTTCAGAGTAACACTGAATATATTCATCATCACAACACATCATCATCTTTCGTCATCATTTCTTCATTCATTTTTTTATTCTTGTTTTCGTTCATTCATTTCGTTCACTCTGTTATTTGGCTAGAGTTGTGGATATGGATCCTAATTATTTTTTTTACAATTTAACGTTACCTAATACTTGTTAACACCCTAGGTCATTATTTTTTATTTTAATCAGTTATTGAAGGTTTAAATTCTATTGAATGAACTGTAAAATGTACTACCTATAGATTTAATAGTTACCGCAGTACCTATGTTTACAATTGAAAATGTTTGTCCTGTTATTCGACTAAGGTCGTGAATGTGATCCCAATTAAAGTGCTTTCTCTTGTTATCTGTCACTAGTGCCACACAGAGTGCCAAGTGTCAACGTCAACACTCTATGTGGAACTACGATTGTCAAGTGTTTGATATCACTGGTCTATGCACTTTCGAATTCAAAACTTAATTACAAATTATGCTTTAGAATGGCCGATAAGACTATAAAATGTTTGAATGTCAAATGTTACTTTTCAGTTAGGAACTATAGCTGGGAATTTGATGATAAAACATACGCACAATTCTTTTCCTTCCGACTTGTTTCTACTTCTAGAAACTGTTGGGGCCCAGTTAACTCTAGGTAAGCGCAATAAGTTTTTTCCTACTTCTTGTTTTTAACTGACAAAATTATATCTCAAGATTGATGTATTTATATGTGAACAGACAGCTGTGCTGCTGGGGAGTTTGTTGCGCCACTTCTTCTTCCCAGCTGAAGCATTAGGAAGTAGTGAAGGGTGGGCGTTTTTGGGGGACTGTCTTATGTAATTTTTGAAGTTCGAAAAGTGCTGATTCTCAGCCTAGTTTGAATAAATGACTTTTGATTTGAAGCACCAAATATTTGTTTTATTTTAAAATTTTCATTGGATTATTTTGACGGATTTTTGAGTTTCATTCATTCAGAATAAAAACAAATATAAATATTTAGTAATTATAAATCAACAATGTGACTGCCCTTAGCAATACTCGAAGAAAAATGGTTTTTACTGTGAATTAACTAAAGCAATGTTTTGTACTTTTTCCAGTCAGCTACAACATGAAAATGAACATTGTGACGATGCAGGAGTTTTTGAAAACTAACATGAGAGGAGTTGTCATTCTAAATGTAATGCTGCCTCCTCTGAGCAGCGAGCACCGAATAGAGACCTTCAAGGTAAACTTGTGTGATTCAACAAGTGTGATTACCAAAAAAACTTTTTATAAAAAAGAAAATAACCGACTTCCAAACGGTCAAGTGCCAGATTTTTTTTTTTTCAATTTGGTTGGTTACGAACTCATATGGAAAGATGAAGTGTTTCAGGCGATCAGGCGTCATGCGTCAGGGAAATCAGACCAGCTCCCCTAACGCTGGCTTACCACGTAGGTGATGACCGCCTAAAAACACTACAAAGTGAAAAAATAAATCCATAAATCTGGCTATCTATGATTTCCTTAATATTATAATGACAGATATCGATAAAAGAATTCCTATTAGTGCTATATTTATGGACATGACGAAGGCTTTCGATTTAGTTGATCATAATACTCTCCTACGGAAACTTAATGCGCATGGAATAAGGGGAAAAGCACTTTCCCTTATACAATCTTACCTGGACAGTAGAACACAGTGTACGGAAATTAAACGAATTTCTATAAAAGAAAAAAAGGAATTTAAATATGTATCCGAAAAACGTGAAATCATTTTTGGCGTACCACAGGGCAGCGTATTGGGACCGCCATTATTTTTGGTTTACATAAACGACTTCCCAAAACATGTCAGTTTTCCTATGGTTCTTTTTGCTGATGACAGTACGATCATTGTTAGACAAAATAAAAATAGTGACTATGAATGTGACATCAAAGACTCATTGCAACAATCAATTAATTGGCTTGACCATAATAATTTGAAATTAAATTTAAGTAAGACAAAAATTATGCAGTTTAGACAGAGAGTAGCTACTCCTGACATAAATATATTAATTGACGATAACAAAATTGAAGAAGTAGAACATATAAAATTTCTAGGTTTGACTATTGACTCTAAACTGACTTGGAAAGAACATGCATCAATCCTCATAAAAAAATTAAGTCGCTTCGCCTTTGCTCTATTCAAGCTTAAGAAAGTAGTAAGTCAGGCAGCTGTTATAGCTGCATATTATGGCTATGTAGATTCCACATTACGATACGGAGTAATTTTTTGGGCAAATTCATGTGAGAAAAATAACGTTTTTAAAGCTCAGAAGAGGTGCATTAGATCGATGTGTAATTTAAAACAAGCAGATAGTTGTAAACCTCATTTTAAATCCCTTAGGATATTGACATTACCTTGCCTTTATATATACGAGACTGCATTGTTCGTCAAGAAAAACAGTAAATTATTTAAAAAAGCTTCTGAGGAACGTTATAGATCAACAAGACCGGAATATCGACACGAACTATGTCTAAGAGCCTCAAAGACGGCCCTTATGCATAAAAGCATTATCTGCATGGCACCAAAAATATATAATAAAATACCAAATGCTATCAAAGATTTGAATTTGATACAATTTAAACGAAAACTGAATGATTTTTTAATTGAAAAATGCTACTATACCATTGGCGAATTCCTTCTTGACAAAGTGTAAAAACTGACAATTATATATTTATGCTTGACTAACTGATTGTATTTCAATTTTTGTAATAATAATTAATTGTAGGTATTCTAATATGATGTTATCTCAATTTTGACATTTTTATTTAATATATCAATTCTCTTTTGTTTGCATTTCAATGTAAATCAATTTTGACATTTTTGTTTTGTATTTCAATGTAAATCAATTTTAATTTCTGATATTGTTAAAACGTGTATGCCTAATGGGTAGCTTTTTGAGTTTCCATAAAATTACTGTAAGACCTGTTGTATCACCAAAAAGCACACGAATAAATACTTTGACTTTGACTTTGACTTTGACTTTGAAAAATAACTTTAATTTCGGAAGTCGGTGTCTCTGTATTTTAATTTTTTGCCACCGACTTCCGAAATTAAAGTTATTTTTCACTTTTTAGTGTTTTTGTGGAAGTCGGTAATTTTTTTTTTATAAAAAGTTATTTAACTTTCACTTTTTAGTGGGTCAGTTTTTAATTTATCTAAGTTACAATAGCTTTATGTCAACTGCTCATCACCTTTTACAAAATATTGCTTTTCCCGATGCTGGGACATTAATTGTTGAGGAGTTCTCCAGGAGAACTGTCACTCACCATATGCGTTGTGACGAGCATAAATTGCTTAGCAACCATATTAAAGTACCTAATCGAATCGCAACCCGTTAAATACTTATTATTATATTGTTCCGGTGGCCATCTGTGGTCTCCATCATCAGTTCTACTTCACCAAATGGTGATTTTCAAGAGCAAATTTAATGCACGAGTTACTATAAAAAATACCTAAATCGCTATAGGTTTGCCAATAAAATTTGAGGGTTTCCCTCGATATCCATGGGATCTCCTCATCAGATCCTGATTTGGTGGCAATGGGACCACCTCGGGAGCATACCCAAAAAAAATATTTTCAAAATCGGTCTATCATTGACGGAGCTATCGGTAAACAAACACAGCCGAACATAATATAACCTCCTCCTTTTTTAAAGGTCGGTTAAAAATGAGTTTCAATCGTTTGTTTTAATTCTCTTGACGTCCTTTGGTGTTTGATATTCATGGCATGTCTTTTACATGTAAGAGAGAAGATATCTCATATGTCTAAGATATTATCTCAACCACGTTCGTTAATTTACTCTTTATGTCTTGTTGATGTTCAAGCTGAACACATTACCTATACCACCTTCAATTTCTAGGTGATGCCGAGAAGTACAAGTGCCCACGCCATTGTCAACGCAGGCTTTTTATACCAACTGTCCACAAACAATACAGTTCTGACCTCAAGGGTGGTCTTTGGAGGTCTTTCTCCGTCATTTACTAGAGCTTACAATACTGAACAGTACTTGGTTGGCAAAGAACTGTTCAAGAATGAAATTTTGAAATGCACTTTGAAAATCTTAGAAGATGAATTGATAGTAACAGAAGATCCACCAGAACCCAGTGTTGAGTTTAGACAAAGATTAGCTCTTGGTTTGTTTTATAAGGTACTGAAATCCCATAATAGATTTATCTACACCCATGCTATATATCCCCTATAAAAGTTTCTGAGACAGTTATCTTATTGCCAACATTAAAACAACCAATGTCATAGTAACCATTATAATATCATCCAAACGAGTGTTATAATGTTGTACTAAATTTCATTATGCAACTCCTTTTCTCACTACTCAATTCGTGGTATCTTTATGAATTTAAAAAAAGAACATTGTCATGCACGCGCGTTTCACTACCACAGCACCGTAATTAAAAAAAAACTTATAGGTTATTCGAATTCACGTCGTATCCCACCATTTTTGTTCGATATTAATATTGCAAAAATGTATTAAAGAGGATTCTTAGCATGGGTGTATATAGTCTTGTAAGCAACTGTACATAACTAGGTATTAAAACACTCGTGTGATAATATTGTTTACCCGCATTCGTGTTTTAATACCCCTTATTATACAACAATTGCATATAAATAACTATAAAAATACTGTTTCTAATAGGTTTAACATCATTTGTACATACTCAAAATACTGCTATTTGATAATGATTTATGTTTAAATAAATGCTCTTTGACAATGCAGTTTCATCAAACACTGCACTTATCTTTTCAGGGTCTACTGTCATTGTGTCCTGAGAACATTCTTAGTTCTCGCTACAAAACTGGTTCTATCAAGCTTCACGAAACACGACCAGTTTCGAAAGGGCGTCAGTATTATGAGACGGATCCCTCAAAATATCCTCTGAATCAGCCTGTACAGAAAGTAGAAGCTTTGGTAAGATACTCGCTTTAAACAGATGACAGCAGCAAAAAAAAACTGATATGCGAATTACTGAATAAGTTTACAAAATTATAAATTCAATGTAATTGTGATTTCAGATTCAATGTTCAGGAGAAGCATTTTATTCTGATGATTTGCCAGCACAGCCATATGAAGTCTTTGCAGCGTTTGCCCTTACTACTGTTGGAACCGGGAATATAGTGTCTATGAACCCAACGACAGCTCTGGTAAGTATATGTATTATTTTCCATAATTTTTATTATTAATTTTTTTTATGGAACTAACTGTAAATTGTTACATTTTTTTATTGCAGAGTGAACCAGGTGTGATCGCATTTTACACTGCAAAAGACATACCAGGTAACAATTCATTCACACCAACTGATGGTGAAAGATTCCTTGTAGATGAGGAAGTATTCTGCAATGGTAAGGTCCAGTACTTTAACCAGCCTTATGGACTCATCGTAGCAAAGACTCAAAGTATCGCAGAAAAAGCAGCAAAAATGATTGTAGTTGAATATGAGAATGTTACTAAACCAGTACTCGATGTCAAGGAAGCTATTAAAGATCCTAACAGAGTCACATTATACGAATCAGTAGAAGCTACAGATATTGGCGGAGATGTTAATAAAGTGATCAAAGGTGGTAATACGATGTACAGTCAGTATCATTTTCCAATGGAGAATATCGTTTGTGTTATTCATCCTACTGAAGAAGGAATGAAGGTTTATACGGCTTCGCATTGGATAGATGGCGTGCAAGTGGTGATGTCAAGAGCTTTAAACATGGACCAAAATTGGTGAGTATAAGTTGCTCAAAAAATCAATGTCGACCTATTGTGCTTATCGATCCATCTACTCCAGGTTACATAATACTCGTATATGAATTATCATAATGAAGTATTTCTTTTACAGCATTGACGTCTACGTTCGACGCGTTGGCGGCTCTTACGGCATGAAAATAACTCGAAACATTCAATCGGCAGTAGCCTGTGGCCTCGTTGTTCAAAAGTTGAACAGGCCATGCAGATTAATTCAACCGTTATCTACTACAACCCGAGCAGTTGGGAAAAAGCTTCCGAGTACTACTAATTTTGAAGTAAAGTTCAGTTATATTATAACTTTAATTAGGACAATTATTTTTGTAATGTTAAACCATGACTATATTTTCTTATGCACGGACTGCATAACTAATAAGTTAGCGTATTTTATTACATTACAAGAAGATAGAGGCTGTGGGTATACAATACAACTGACAGGTTTCCACATTTCTCAGGTCGGCGTCAACAGTAGCGGTGTTATACAATATTTGAACTACGACTTGTATCAAGACAATGGTCATGCCATCAATATGGTATTCAGTTCTTTACTCATGAGTGCTTATAGTAATTGTTACGATAAATCGAGATGGAAATTCAATTGTTACAATACAATCACTGATACACCTAAGAATGATTGGTTAAGAGCACCTGGTGAGACTTTCTTAAAATCTAACATGGCTTGTAATAATATTTTTATAGGCTTTGACTTTGGGAGGTTTTTAACGGAGAATGACAAACAATCTGCCCAGCTTTTTCCCAATTATGTTAGGGTCAGCTTTCAGTCTAACCGAATCCAGCTGAATATCAGTATTTTACATGAAGCGACTGTCTATCGGACCTGCATATTCCAGAATGACAGCTTTACATTATTATCATTTTCTCAGGTTCTGTAGACGGCGTTGGTCAAGTCGAGCAACTAATGGAGCAAATTGCCTATGAACTATCATTAGATCCGATCCAAGTCCGTTTGAACAACTTAGACAAAGAGAGATACAGAGCCATAGAAGAAATGTTTAACACAATAAAAACAAACTCAAAGTACGATGAAAGAAGATTAGCAGTCAATTATTATAATAAAGAAAATCGATGGAAGAAACGTGGTCTGAGATTTTCACTATTGAGATGGACAACAGGCCCCGTAGGAACCCTTAATATTATCGTATCAGTGTACCGCGGCGATGGAACTGTAGTTATTACTCATGGAGGGATCGAAATGGGTCAAGGACTTAACACAAAAGCTATACAAATCTGCGCTTACTATTTAAAGATTCCCATGGAGAAAATCAAAGTAAAAGCTACTGATACAATAGTTGGTCCAAACAGCGTTGAAACGGCTGGAAGTCTTGGATCACAGAATGTTGGATTAGGAGTGAGTAAATGCTGTGAAAAACTTCTGACAAGACTTGAACCTATAAGAAATCAGATGCCAACTGCAACTTGGGAAGAAATCGTAGCTACAGCTTATGCATCTAATGTAGATTTACAAGCACAAAGTTTCGTTTCATTAGCAGATATTACCCAGTACAATTATGATGTTTTTGGAGTGTCGTTGGCTGAAGTAGAAGTCGATGTACTGACAGGAGAGTCGGAGATATTAAGGGTGGATGTCATGGAGGATGTCGGCGAAAGTGTTAGTCCAGAGATTGATGTAGGACAGGTCAGAAAAGCTTACAATTTCTGGTAGAACTGTATTTAGAAGAGTTGAACCGTTCTTGATAATTTATTGAATGTGCCCATGATACGAATAAATCTTTACCATTCCGCAACGTGTTAGAAGATGAATAGGAATATTATATTATTATGTATTTATGAGGTGATGGATAGAACAATGTAATTTTGACTGGCGATTGGCGATTGATTAGTCTATGATTTAAGGAAGCTAAATCAGTTGAGTACTTGGATGTAAACTCCCATTATTTTTTTAATGGACTGGATTTTTTTTCATTTTATTCTAGGTGGAAGGTGCATTTATCATGGGTCTTGGTTACTGGACTTCTGAAAAGCTTGTTTACGAATGCAATACTGGAGAACTACTAACCAATCGGACCTGGAACTACGCAGTTCCAATGAACACTGATATTCCACAGGATTTCAGGGTCTATTTTAGAAATAATTCTTATAGTTACAAAGCTATTCATGGAGCTAAAGGTAAATTGAGATAATTTTTAGATATATTCTCTCTTGAATCTTGGGGATTAAATTATATCAATGATAAAAGATTTTATTACTGTAAGTAGGTTTGTACAAACACTTTTACATGTTAATTAAAAAATCCTAAATGTGGGTACGTCGCATAAAATACTCAAACTGCCAGATTATGATTAAAACTAACTGAAAAAAGAAAAAGAATAAAAAAATAAATGATAAAATATGACCCATATAGTTCTCATTCATAATTATTTAAATAATAATATTCACTCCAAAAAATCCACTCCACAAAGTAAATATTCTTGTCCATGATGCTAAGCTGTCCAAGTACCCATTTGGATTATTAAAATGCTTTTTAAAATATTCCAAAGAATTAATTTCATATTAACTTTTAGTAACTATTTTCTCACTAAAACAAAAAAAGCATTATAAATAAAAATAATTCTTAACTTCTGTTTCAGCTGTAGGCGAGCCTCCAATGTGTATGTCAGTGGTCGTGGCTCTAGCAATCAGAGAAGCGATATCTCAAGCCAGGTTGGAGTCAGGGATACCTACGACACAATGGTTTAGTATAGGTATGTTAATCAAATGAAATCATTTATTTCAGATAAATATCCTTGTGTAAATTTTTCATGTCTTATTACAGAATAAAATAGAATCGCAAACTTATATACAATTAAAATGAAAAAAAAACGAAAACGAATGAATGTATGTGAACGTATGAATGTTAATATATATTTAGGAAAAACAAAACGGTAAATGGCTTATTAAATACAGAATGTTTTATTTATTTTTCCACGCCAGAGTGAGAATTTTTATTATTCACACTGTATATTATACCTATTTATTATACCCAAAAATACGATATTCCCTGCTTGAAACTATTGATGCCGTACAATGTACTTTTATCATATCTTATTTGCAGACGGTCCTTCAACTGTGGAAATGATTGGTTTGTCAACAGAATCCAAAGTCGCAGATTTTAAGTTCTATTGAGGCTGCTTATTGCTTTGCTCAGCTGTGGGACAGTGTAGGATAACATAAAAAAAATAAAATGGATACGTATGAATAATTTCACTATGCGATGCTTCAAACATTCAATCATCTATTTCATTTGATTGAAGGCTCGTACAAACTGGTGCGATATCGCGACATGCAGTGCGACTCTTGTCGCGCCCGCGATATTGCACCAGTCTGTACGAGCATGTGGTGAATATAATACCTACTTAGTTCTGTAAAATTAATGTATTTTGTTTACATTATTTTTTAATTAATACCTATTGTTTAAGGCATAGCAACTGAATGTGATTCTGCGTTTTGTTTTAAAATTTACATTTCCTTTGAGTATTTTATAGTTATTTTATTTTTGTATTCGTTGCTTACATATAAATATAATTATCGACTATACCCCATCATCCATAGTTAACTGGCTAAATTTAAATTAACTTAAAATAAACCTAACTATAACATTTTTAATACTTACTTTCCAAACAATTTCTTGAACTACATATAGATTTAGACATGATACTCGTATGGAGGACACAAATTGAACAAGTATGTACACAATTAAGTCGGTATTCATAGGCCTCATACTTCAACCAGTGCGTCCTGCCCGTTATGATATACGGTGCCGAAACGAGATCACTGACAGTCGGGCTGGTTCACAATTCATTCGGTTCAGCGCGCTATGGAGCAGGCTATTCTCGGAGTTTCTTTGAAGGATTAGATCAGAAATTAAGTTATCCGGAAGAGAACCGAAGTCTCTGACATAGCCTGCAGAGTCACCAAGCTGAAGTGGCAGTGGGCTGTCTATGTTTGTCGAAGTACCGATGGCCGGTAGAGCAGATGAGTCCTGGAGGTGAGACCGTGTATCGGCGTAGTGTGGAACGCCCCCTAGCTAGATGTGCCGACGACCTTAAAAAGGTGGCTGGGACAGACTCGATGCGAAAGGTGCAGCACAGGGAGTTGTGGCGCAGCTTGGGAGAGGCCATCTTCAGCTGCAGTGGACTGCTATAGGCGGAGTTATTTGATTGATTGACACCTGTTTAGGTAGGACATGGTTTAAAGAACTTTTTGTATATATCACCTCATGCACCCATATTCAAGCAAAATAAAAAATGATTTGATATAAAGGCTAGATGACATTTGCAATCTCCTAAACACCCACACCCGAAACGTAGGAATCTCAAACAATTTGTCAACCCACATTCAGCCCCCTTTGTTTTTGATCAATATTTTCTGTATTCTTAGTTCTTACATCCTTCATTATTATAAAACAAAGTCCCCCGCCGCGTCTGTCTTTCTGTCTGCCTGTCGGAACGGTGATAAACTCAAAAACTACGGAGTGAATCATGAGAAAGGTTTAAGTGTATAATTCAGTGTAAATTGACTGAAATATGACGATTATTGTTGAAGATGTCGGAAAAAAATCATGCTGACTAGGAGCTTTAATGGCATGGGCCGCGTGAACTGTAAGATATACTTACAATTTATGTTCTATTAGATGTACATCATACAAATTTCAACTAAAAAGTCCGAAACCATAAGTCTATCTTCAAAGGATGGCCCACAGTCATTGAGGTCTAATGTACTATGCCCACAGTAACCATTTTTATCTTTCAAAATTTAATACAAATTTAATTGTTATTTCCAAAGTTATGTTGACCGGTATATTATTAATCATTATCCAATAATATGTGTTATTTAAATTGGGAATTTCATTTAAATGAAAATATGCCTTTACATCCATAAAATTTATTCATTTTTGTTTTGATTGTTTGTTTGTTTGTTGACTTTGTTGTCCAGGCCAGTACCACAACAACAGATTAAATAAGTAGACAATGTAGTAGAAGAAAATGCTTAAAGATGAAAGTGGAGACAACACTCTAAATAACTAAGTAAAGACGACTGTGGTCGGACCTGAGGGTCGGACTGTAAACTGTCTTTGGTCCCTGGCCCTGACACCCCTGACATCTAGCAATGGACAAGATTGTCAATTTTTTTAGTGAATTGAATACGAGGCTTTTGACTACGTTGTAGGTGTGTATTTTATGAATGTTATTTTGTTGTAATGTGTGTTTTGTTTGGGCAGAATAAACATTTTTCTTTCATTTCAATTAATACTATGTATGATACACAGATTTAAAATTACGGGTAGCTATATAATTAGGGGATGTATTTAACAGCACTTTAAATTTAATGAAAACAGCTATAAAATTGTATATCAGCACTTTAAAATAATAGGTATACATCCATAATTTAATATTATCACTCTACTAAACATGAACCCACTTTAAAGTTAATACTCGTAATTTCATAAACAACATAATTAAAATACCTATAAAAATAATGGTTTGCACTATAACTGTGTCGAAAACCAACTGCGAAACCAGCTAGTTTTTTATTTCCCCCCCCCCCCTCCCCAAAATGGGGGGCACTGTTTGTATGGAAGAATTTTAACGCGCTGTTTGATTAACTGGAAACTCGGTATATTTAAGATGAAAAGGGTTATCTTCTACTAACAGTGGAAATGATTGGTTTGTCCACAGCAACCAAAGTAACGGATTTGAAATTTAACTAAGGACCATGGATACTTTTGAGTAGTGTCATGGATGACGGGAAGGCTTCTAGTTGAAAAAGTCACGGAACTAATAAAAGAAGATTCATTAGATTTAGTCGTAAAAAAATTTAATTATGTTTTTTTTAATTAATTGTTATTTTTTCACCGTAGCAAGCACTTCATCTTTCATGTTTATGATTGACTTGGACAGTAAAATTCTAGGAGTTCATAGCAGTACCTACTCCCAGTGTACAAAATAAAAAAAACCGGCCAAGTGCGAGTCGGCCTCGCGCACGAAGGGTTCCGTACCATTATCTATAAAAATGGCAAAAAAACACGTTTATTGTATGGGAGCCCCCCTTAAATATGTGTTTTATTTTAATTTAGTTACTTATTTTTAAAGTCAATATATATATATCTACATATTTTGTGAATATTTCAAGCGTCTACCTGTTGCCGTTATCAATATAGAGCAAAAACGATAAAAAAAAATCACGTTTGTTGTATGGGAGCCCACTTAAATATTTATTTTATTCTATTTTTTTGTATGTGTTGTTATAGCGGCAACAGAAATACATCATCTGTGAAAATTTCAACTGCCTAGCTATCACGGTTCATGAGATACAGCCTGGTGACAGACGGACAGACGGACAGACAGACAGACAGACGGCGGAGCCTTAGTAATAGGGTTCCCGTTTTACCCTTTGGGTACGGAACCCTAAAAAAGAAGTAAATTAAAAAATCTAAAATCCCAACTGCGTAAAAAGTGAACTTAAAAAAAGATGGATTACATGATTTATATAAATTTCTTTGCATCTTCTTAACAATAACGACCTTATTGCCTTGATGGCCCATTGAAAAAACCTAGAATTACAGAAATAAATAACGTTACAGTTCGCCAATGCCTTTGCTCACCATAAAAATAAATCATCATCATTCTCCCCCCCTTATCCCAATTAATTTGAGGTCAGCACTACATGACTTTTCTTCCATAAGTACTTCTCTATTAGCCGTCATCTCGCTAGTCACTCCCTTTCTGGCCATAATATATCATCTTTCACCCAGTCCATCCATCGTTTCTTTGCTCTTCTCCAACTCATATAGCCATCTACATTCATACTCAAAACTTTCCTGACGACATTTCTCTCATTCCACACAACGTTTCAGTCATCGGTGTCACATCCAGACTTTCTCTTTATATTTACTAATTTCTTAATCAATCCCATCCACCACACATCCCTCGTATCATACAAATAAATAACGAAATGAATAACTTTAAATATAAAAAAATACCTTCTATAAATTAGGTACTATACCTAATTTATAGAAGATATTTTGTGACCGCTGGGCTAACATTAATTAAGTTAAACAATATTATAGTCTTCTGAACATTGGAAGCTCCCATTTAAATATTTTAAAATTAAGCTACGTAGATGGTTAAATAGAGAATTGTTTATAAAGTTTACAAGAATTTCTGCAACATAAAGAAAAAAAAATATTTTAAGTTTCCTATAGTTTAGTTTCCTAGATGTGTTGTGTGATTAATAATTTAACATATCTTTTGGTTACCTAAAGAAAAATATTATTTTAAGAATGTAAGTTTTGTTATGTGTGTATATTTTATTGTAACTTTAAAATTTTTCATTATTTAAAAATCCTAATAGATATTTTCTCGTATATCCGTATAATATCTTAGTAAAATAAGTACCTAATAGGTTTTAATGTAAAATTAATTTGCATGCCCTAAACAGGCAGAATATGGACTGTACATATGCCACCAACTCTTACAACTGGTAAAACCTATATTTTCTGCAAATAAATAATTCTTATTCCTAGAAAAAAAAAAAATCTCTGTACCCGCCACAGTGAAAAGTACGAGTGATTCTGCAATCCCGCACGTTTGCCTGTTATTTTTTAGCAGGCGCTATCGCCCGTACAGTGGTGATTTTTCGCTTTGTGAGCCTGATACTAATCGTGTGTTCCTGTGGCTACCTCTGCGGTTAACTCTGCCCTATATCAAACAGGTTTATACTTTATTCACGACCTTTTTCATTTTTCCACGGTTTCATGGGGTAGGCAGATTTTGAGGGGAGATGTGAAAAGTATTATAGCTAGTAAGTAGCTTGTTAATTACTAAATTCAGTGAATAAAAAATAATCTAGAGCCAGCTTTCATTCATCCCTTTTATGGCCCAACTTTCTGCTCCATACAAGACAACAGGTCTAACCATAGTTTTATATATCTTCCCCTTAAGTTTAAGGTGGATGCGGGAGTCGCAGATTGTGCCCGTGACCTGCCGCCATTTCATCCATCCAGTGTTAATTCTGTGCTTAATCGTCCGATCTACTTCGCCATCGCATTGCACGAGTGAACCGAGATACCGAAAGTTGCAGGCAGACCGGGAGAAGCACGCCATCAAGCTCTATGGCTCCAGAACTGGAGATACCGCCGAAATCGCAGAACATGTATTCAGTTTTGGTTCTGCTGATTTTCAAGCCAACATTCTGCAGCTTCTGTTGCCATTTCTCCAATCTGCTCTGGATCTCAGGTCCATCGTCACCGACAAGAACAACGTCAATGCAAACAGCATGCACCAGGGGTGCCTCTTCCTATACGTCCGACGTCAGAGCGTCCATAATCAATCGAATCGGCGAGATCAAACGAATGAATTAAAACGTGTACGATTAGCGAACGACTTGGTATAGTGATGTGTAGAATTCAATTGGAAACATTTGATTTTTATTAGTTAAATAATTCTTAGCTTTCCTATTACGTAGGTATTATTAAAAGAAAGAAAGAAAATACGTTTATTTGCGGTAAACATGACGCAAAGAAAGAACTTAGATACAAAAAGAACAATTGGGGGAAAAATATTCGTCATATCCACGCAAAACGTCACCGCTCAGCATAATGCTGCGAAAGAATACTTTGTGTTGATATGTATATACCCTTTCCGTAACACGCTGTATATACCCTTTCCGTAACACGCTGTATATACCCTTTCCGTAACACGCTGTATCGTGACTGTGAAGTAGGTGTTGTTCATAAATTCCGGGGTGATCACTTTTGACAAACGTGGATCGTGATTCGTTTATATAGGTACCTAGTCATAAGGGTTGGTGAGTTAAAATTGTATCAACAATTATCGTTCATTCATTAAACATCCACTGCAATACTGACTTCAACCAAAAACCACTAAAACGTATAGGTAATTCTAATTAAACTGACTTTTGGCAAGCCAGTTTTAGAGTAAATGAACTATAAAACTTTAAGTAGCTCGAAATAATGACTTTATGGTAACATAAAGCTTGTTTTGAAGTGAGATTTTACAGATAATTAGACTTGTAAAAATATTAAAGTTTTATGTAAAGCCGCACTGTCATTGCAAGCGAGAAATGAATGTCTATTTTCTTCTTAAAAAGTTTAAGCTAAAAGGGGTATGCGCTAAGGTAGCCCGCGAAATTAAAATTTTGTACAGGTTGTATGTTGTATGTTGATCTAAATATGATTCGCGGACGTAACAAATATGGCTTTACAGAATTATTTTATCATTAGTTGTATTGCTGGTTCTAATGATAATGATTCTGTAAAGCCATCTTCATTAGTTGTATTGCTGGTTCTAATGATAATAATTCTGTAAAGTCATATTTGTTACGTCCACGAATCATATTTAGATCAACATACAACTTGTTACAGTCCTGCAAATTGCAAAAAAACGTAAGAGAATTTGAATTTCACAGCTACTTTAGCGCATCCCTCATAACAATCAGACTACATTTATTTTGTTTACAAGTAAAGACAGGCACAGCAGTAGTGAAGTCGGACTGTGATGATGTTACGAGAATTATAGAAGTTTCAATCGTCGTACGGGAAGACGACCTCTAACTTCCGCTCTCTAAATTAATAATGGACCTCAATCCTAGTCTTGCTCCCGAATTCGACTGTTTATTTCTTTTAAGCTTGTGTTGTCCCATTCTTTCCACTTTTCCCAGTCGACTGCGATCGCGAGCCAATCCTCCAGCTCACCTTTTGATCTCGGGCCTGCCACGTATTCGTATCCTGCTATTTGCTGATCGTTCTACATACACGGGTTATATTGAGTTGGATGGTGGTGATCCACGCGGCATGTTCGTGAACGGGCGCCGTCAGTTGAGACTGGTCTTTTCTTAACTGCCAGGGCTTATTTCTAATCTTTTAATCTTATATTTTGTATTGTTTTTTAAATAAACAATTTAATTTTTTTACATTGTTCTCACATATAGAAGCAACAAGAATAATGTACCCAGGATTTTGTAATATCTTGATTTAAAAGAGTATCCTTGGAGTTTCTTGCCTATTCTTCTCCATAGAGATCTACGTTTTGGAATGGGCAAATAGCTTCAACTTTCTGACTAACTGACCGACTCTTTGACAATTCAAAAGTACCTGTAATAGGTTTAATTGAAATAAATGTTTTGAGTTGGAGTTTGAGTTTGACACTATTTACCAGCTTACCTAAAAATATTCTCAAAAATCCCTTCCGCTATCGCTTCTCACTTAACACAAAATCCCGTGGGAGACCTCAAAAAGTTACACCAATAAATGTTTCAAAAAGTGCTATAAAGCGTCGTTGCTTACCCACACCCCATTTAGCATCCAACCCTTATTGAATAAAACATATTTTTCACCAAACATAAATATTTCTGCATCTGTTTAATAATTCATGTATGGTAATACTGTTGACATACTGTGGGAGTGCTGAAGGCTTCACTGCTTGGTTTCAGATTTTTTTGTGATGTGACCTTTGGAAACATGCAGTTCGTATACTCTGTGGATTGGCACCTAAAGCTGACTAAATTAGGTTATATACTCACTTATAATCGGGTGGTAACGACCTCTTACTCACTCACTCCAAAAGTTCGGGATATTTTTTTTTATAATTTCTCATCATTCATTCATTCATCAGTAATTCATTTAAATTACTTTTAAACATAATTATAATAAGTTTATATTTTTGTAATAACCTTTTAAAACCCTTCATTTTGATACCCCACTCGATAGGCTTGGGAGATATTTTTTTTTAGAAAACAAACCTTTTGGTGCCAAAAATCCACCATTTTGATTTTTAATAATTTTAATATACCCTTTGTCACTGCGCAATAAAGACGAATCTAACGACATATCACTCATCAAAATCGGCTCAGCCGTTTACTAGTTACGAGGGAACATAGGGACAGACATAGGTACATACATACTACATACAGGTCAAACACATAACCCTCCTTGTTTGGCTGCAGTCGGGTAATGAGCTGAGCCCAGTAGGTCATCACGCTCACCGCGGCATCAGTGGCGTGTTTTAGATCCTCAGATGTGCAGGTGTATGGGCACTTTTGACACGCCAACCTATGGCGCATGGTTTGGTCAGGAGCACCGCAGTCGCTCTCGGTGTCGGTAGGGTCAAAAATCCCCCATTTCGATTAGATAACCTTGCCTTGCCTAGTTGGGTCCACGGTCAATTGATTGCTTTCCACAAAGGCTACTGCAGGTCACGTCCTGGTAGCGGGTGCTCCTTGAAGCTCGTTTAATAAAATAATAATTGTTTTATTAAAACACATTTATCTCCTTATTATTCCTAGATATAAAACTACTTATTTTTATCCAGACGGAGATGTCAGCTATCCAAGCTAACACTACAATATTTTCCTAAATACGAAATAGTGTTTATAAATCTCTAATATCTCTCTTACGTAGTTAGGCCCGTATTTATAGAACGTCACTCAGTACTCAAGCATTACATAAGACTAGATTCAAGCCATTGGGTTGGTTGAATTTAGTCTTAAGTCATGCTTGAGTACTGAGTAACGTTTTATAAATACGGGCCTTAGATATGTTCCATAAAAAAGATCCATAAGAGATTTGTTCTTATGGAACAAGTCTAAATAAGAGAGATGTATTAATGATTCTAATGATTATAATTTTGTCAATCATTATTTATTATGGTCGGGAATCATAATAATATATTTTGATACGACTGCAGATCCACCTTAACAATTAAGTATTTAATAAAAATAGATCTGTTGAGACAGGTTTTGTCTCTAAATAAAGCAAAGATAGGTTGAAATCAAAATTAAGGAGTTTATTTCTCGATATCCAGGATTCTGCCTTTACCGAGAGATAAATTCACACCGTATGGTTTATAGTATCAAGTGGTTGGTGGTTTTAAGGTTAGATTTTGCAAGATTATATTTCGTATAATTATATTAACAAGCGCTTTCCCATTTCATCCCGTGGGTGTCGTAAAAGGCGACTAAGGGACTTACTAGAGAATGGGCAGCAGCGTTCTCTATGCATTTTAACACATGCATAGAGAACGCCAACCCGCCTGCCAAGCGTGGCGATTATGGCACCCTCCTTTGGTGGAGGCCTAGACTTGTTTCGGCTGGAATGATGAACAAGCGCTTCTGGCCATCAAACTGGAAAGGTTGGCGTATGAAATTGTAAAAATAACAAATATGTATGAGAATAAAAAATAAAACAAATATTCGTGGAGTTTAGATGAGATATCCATCCAGGTTAAAACCTCTAAAATATCAACATAGTTTGGCTTAAGACTAGGACAGCTACGTGGGGCTTTATGTACCTATTGGACTGGGAATCGTTGACATGGAAAAATTGCTAAGGAGCCTACTTCATAGTGGATCTGAAACGATGCGATGGTGAAGAGCCTCCTCTGGTGATTAATGCAGAACTTGTGGCAGTCAGCCTGGTACTGTATTTCTTTAGTGGATACTCTTGTTTTACCAAAACTATAATTTATTTATTTATTAACTCATCATCACTATCATTACAGGGATTTCCTAATTCAATAGTGTGGCCATAATTACAATTTCATTATTTACTATAACATATTTTAAACTGAAAAATATACTTTATGTGTTACCTATACACATTCGCGTATATGTTTTGCCGTGATGAACATTACATGTCTCTCATGTTTGTATGAGAGAACACGAAGTATTGGATTATAGAGAGTGGCATTTGAAAAAAAATACAAATAAATATATTTTTCAACTTAAATCTCAGACCAATTTTATCGGTCTGAGACTTAAACATTGTGTCATACATAAATTGAGGCAGCCCCAGTAAGTTACAAAAGTATTTGTGTCGGAGCTGTCTCACACTTTCCTTTAGTGGTCGCTTTTCAATGACAAGTAAATACAGTATACAGAAAAAATAAATAAAAATAAAATAAAACATTAATTTAGCAGCTCTAGGTAATATCCGGTTAAGTAGCAACGACCTCTCTAGGTCTGCTACGAGATGCCATTCATAAAAAAAAAAAAAAAAAGCAGCTCTAGGTGTATGAGGTGTACACATGTATGTGTACGTTTATATTGTTTGTCTGTATGTGTGTGTATTTGAAGAAGATAAAGTATTCTTCAAATCCTTCTTTCCACTTTAAATTTAATATGAATATCAACTTTATATTGTGTTATGAGTTGATTTCATGAATGATTTGTAGTTTTGAAAAAGTCATAAAAATGTTTGATTTCAAGTCGTAGCGCAAATTGAATTTTATGAGTGTCCGTTAAAGTTGTTTTTCGTTATTATTTCTACACTTATTAATCGGGCAATAGGAATTAATCATGCATGACTACACCCTAACATTATTATTCTTGTACCCTTATCTCATTATAATTGGGTCGGCGGAACATGACTGTGTTCTTCTTCCATCCATACTTCTCTATAATCACTATCTCAGCAGTCACCTTTCTAGTCATATTAACATCTTTCACACACCCGAACGTAATTCTAAATTGCTATCCATTAGTAGCACACACAGAAAAGTTTATTATAGTTAGATAGGTATACTGCAGCGTCTACATTTTTAAGCCCACTTGATCCCAACAATAACGAAAAAAACGCAACCAAAAGAACTCAATTAATTACTTTTTCTAAAAGCATTTTTTTTTTCAAAACACTGGTACTTGGCACAAGTTTCCTGTTACCTTTGGCAAAAAATTAATACGGATCTACTGGTAATATTATTTTCTCTTTTCTTAATAGGTAATCGTATAGAAAATTAATTTGTTTAGCTTCATAGAATAATATTTCTTCTGGAATTGATTACGGCTATTGAAGGAATAGCAAATTATCAGAGTTTTCCATTATTAAAATGGCAAATGGAATGAAATTGTTTATTCTGTAAATAGGTTATCGGAATAACATATAGGTACGAGTCATATAAAAAAAAAGAAATGCTGGATGGAATCGACATTTCCTATCTGACTACGCCTGAGAAGAAATGGAGAAACCAACTCAAGAACCTGTAAGTAACTTATTATTTTACGATAAAGTATGTTTAAGGGGCCGGCGTGTAGATATATGTGTATTTAATTCGATTGGATTACAGAATATCTATGTTCTCAAATATATATTTTGAAATGGCAATGATATAAAGACGAGATATGAGGAATTTAATATTTCTATAGAAATTTATTTTTTTCATAACTCTTGTTTAAATCAGTCCATTGCCGGCCTCTTAAAAGAAGATATAGTGTGATCTATTCTCCACTACTTAGATAAATAAAAGCAAGAAGTTGATTTTAACAAGTATTTTATTTAGATATTTACAAAGACTCTCAGGCAATATTTCGTTGTACAAAAGTTGCAGCAAGGTTTAGCTTACTCTATTGTATAATCAATCAATATACTATGGGTTCAAGTACCCCAAACAATCATATTTAATAAAAATATCACAAAAAGCATCCCAATATCGATCACAGATTAAAAAGGTTAAATACGAATTCAAACACCCAAAGTCCATTGCTTCGAGTATTTAAAAAATATAGGTCAAATAAAAAATCAAAAATTTAAACACAATTTGGAATGCGAGGTCAGTTTAGTGATGTCCGTAGTATCCGACACCGCCGTATCCGCCGAGGCCATGGCCGCCGTATCCACCGAGTCCATGTCCTCCGTATCCGCCATATCCGCCGTATCCTCCATAGGCGACCTGGTTAGCGTAGCTGACCGCAGGGGCGCTGTAGTAACCTCCATGACCACCGTAGCCTGGAGAAAAACATAATTAATAGTCTGCCTAGAATGTACGAATAGTAGGTAATGATTAAAAACATTATATTATATTACTTGTTAAGTGAATACTATACATAGCTATAAAAAGATTCCACAAAACATCTTCTTCATTATATAAACACCGACGCTAAACTTCTGCAGAAACTTACGCAGAGCCCGCTAATAAGACAACAAGTTAATTAGCAATACATTGCTTACCAACAACAAAGTTACATGACGTTTTGTTACGGAACTAAGTCTCACGTTATAAACCTGGAACAACGGCTAACTAAAAACATGTTATGGATAGCTATTGATATTATTGTTGTTAAGGACAATACAGGCATTGTACTTGAGATAAAAATCACTATTATTTGAAAACAATTTTACACTTGATTCGCGTTCCCACGGTTTTAGGGTTACTTTGTTAAATAATTAATGCAACAATTATAATTTTGTCCTTTTTGTCTACATCTGTCTGATGTAATGTCTATAATGTGTGTATATTTGACGCACTTGTAACTTAATGTATGTTTTATGAAAATCCAATCAAAATCGATCATAATTTAATAAAAACATGGATCGATAAAATTCCTATTGATATTATTTACTTACTTCATTTTTGGTGACTCAAGGTCATTACTTAATTAATTTATCTTATCTGGTCTCTGTATAATGACTACGGAACCAATAGTCAAAATCAACACTATAATTAAGCTTACCAAGACCGCCGCCGTAGCCGCTAAGACCACTGCCGCTGTATCCGCCAAGGCCGCTGTATCCACCATATCCGCCGTATCCGCCGTAGCCTCCGTAGCCGCCGTAGCCGCCGCCATGCGCGGTGGTGTACGCAACCTTGCTGACCGCTACTGGTGCGGCTGAGGACAATGAATGAGACGGTTGAGACAACTTAGATTTTTAAAGAGAAATTGAGTTTATTTGATGTAGAAATAAGACGCAAGTATTAAAAATATGCAGGACTACCTTCCAACTTATAAAAAATTTAGAAGTGCAGAAATATATAAAAAAATAAACTTTAGCACAGCAAACCATCGAAGCACTATTCTTTGACGACCTTTTACGTTGAAATCTCGACCCTATTTCTAAAAGATCAAAGTCCATAGTTAGAGTAACAATGACACTTTATTAAAGAAACTCTAGCCCCATTTTAACAACAACAGTAATCACCGCATCACAATATTGGCACCCTGAATGAGTAAAAAAACAAAACACGATCTACTAATTAGTTTGCCCAACCCCTTACGTTACGGTCAGTAACGTAAGCGCAAAATTACACGTTAATACTATACATAAGTAGTATTAAGTACAGTATGCCAAGGACCGGAGTTTCTCACACACTTGTGACATTGGTGACTAACAATAGTTGACAATTGTGGACATTTACTTTGTTTCAACTTGGTTCTATTGAGGTGGAGCTGATTGAGGATCAATTAGGCGATAATTGTTGTTAATTACTGGTATAGGTTTACGTAAATTTTGCAATTTCTAAACGTGATAAATTCATCAACGTTAATGCATCTCTGAAAATCTCATTTTCCTGTAACTTTTCCTGCTCTTTTGACAAAAAATCTTGGAAAACAGAATGTTTCTTTAATTCCCACCTAATTTGCATCTACCGTCACTAAATGTAAAATATTACATTTTGTGAAATAAACTAGCTTGCAAACAGTGCTGCAGTGGCCAGTTATTAATTATAATAGTTTTGATGTAACAATGTAAAATAAAACAATAAAGACACATTTTCATTTCTGTGAAAACGTAATTAGACACAAGTTATGTGTCTTTAATTATGTATTTTTTCATAATAATACAAAAAAAACCTACGGATGTATACCTGTACCCGTATTTTTTTACGTTATCCTGCATACACGTTTTTATTCTTACATGTAGGTACAATCATGTTTGAGAAAATAAATATTTATTTATCTTTTCTTTCTTTTTTTTCTTTCTTTTCTTTTATTTTTCTTCTTCTAATTTGATATCCTTAATTCCTAACCCCAACCATCAACAAGTATTACGAACAAGCCACATCCGCAAACATCTACTGGGAATACTGTACACAGATAACTACACTATTTTGTGGCAAAACGAACGCAATATTATGCTAGACAGTTTGCAAATCACATCTGCAGTAGTTTGATATACTATGGCGAAGCCAGTAGCAATCTATGTGCTGTCAGGAGTTTGTTCAGGATCTAATGTGACAGTGGACGTAATGGAACGAGGAAGCTTGTTATCGGATAGGTGTGCATGAAAGTTTTCTTGTCCTTACATTTAATTTTAGAACGAATTGAGGGGGAATATTGAGCTGGTCACTGGCGGTTTTCGTTTTGTTTAAGAAGTATGAAAGATGATGATGGAAACTCCTAGAGCAAGGCTGTAACGATCTCGGCACATATTCTAACCTTACCCTCCCTCAGTATGCTTGATCTCAGTCTTTTCTAAGCCATGTGGCGGAATATCAATAAGTCTGTGGCTTATCCGAACAGTTTTGAGTCATCAAAAAGTCAAGACATTTTTGTGTCAATTTTCAACTGAATAACCACAACAAAATTAGCTGATTCATACAATCATAGTCGCCAGTCATGCGAACAAGATAATTATTATAAAAGATATGTTACGATAGATTTTTTTACCTAATTGTCAATCTGCGACCTTTACATTGAAACGAGCGAGCATTCTGTTAACAACAAAAAATCTTTTAAAAAAAGATTAATATCCTTGCCCGGATGTTAGGTGATTGGTTTCTGCCTGATACATTTTTATTTAAGACAATAATTTACTCGTGCGTTATGAAAAAGATTTATAGTTGAGATATAGAAAGATGAGATTATGTTGATTATTTTAGTTCAGATTTTTTACGCACATTTTCAGAATTTGGTTCATTCTGTTTGAGTTTAATTGGTTTTTATTTTACTCATAGCAGTAGGTACATTAGCCTGAATATTAGTCACGCATTAATAAACAATCAATGGTTTGAAAATTGCAGCAAATTATATATCGAGTAATCGAGTAATTACAGTGCAATAAGTGGGAATAAATTGATCAAAACAGGGCCTAATGCTAGGCCTAGGCAATTTATTCCTTCTCAAAGGCTAGGCAATCGTCCTTAACCTTAAGAATCATGTACTTTTAAGCTAATCTCCTAAATAAGTTCCTACAAATTACATTGTAATTACGACTACATAGGATTGAATTAGTCACGAATAGAACAAGTTACTTTAGCACTTTAAAATATTACCAAAGCTATAATCAACTCTAGATAAATCCGGATAAGATTCTAAGTCCTTTTTAATGCAGATAATGACTTCTAAAAAGAGCACTTATTCCTACTATTAATCTTTTAGAAACTATAGCGCTGTTGCGCTGCTTTATACCTATAAAGCAGCGCAACAGCGCTATAGTTAATTAACGACTCCCTTAGAAAGCGCAATTTGCTCAGCGCATTGCGCTTTAAAATTTATAGACATTTCTATAGAGGAACTAATCGATCCATTGGTTTTTATTTTATTGTTCTGTGATAGCCTTTATTCGTATGAATTTAGGTTCATAGTGCCTTTTAAACGTACGTAATCTGAAAAAAGTATGAAAATTATGTGCTTCATGAGAATTTCTTAAAAGCTGTCCAAAAATGTAATTGGCACACAATGCAATCCATTTTTATATTTCAAAATGGTTAATATGAAACTTGAATCGTTCGTTTACTAAGTTATACTACATAACAATAACGACCACTGTAACAAATGACCAAGCCCCCAAAAATATTAGTCGTATCCACAACCTCCTAATTATAATGTAGTCGTTAAAAAAATACGGCATCTTCATACACCACACTAGAAAAAAACGGTCACCAAAAAGACTTCTAACAGTATTATTAAAACGTTCTACAACGTGGAAACCAGAGCCAAGTACTTGGTGCCCCCGTCACGTCCCCCAGTTGTAAGGCTCTTGGCCAATTTAAACTTGGGCAGACAACTTGGCTGCGGTCGATTGTTTGAAATTTCCACTCAATCCTGGTATTAGGAATTTCTAGGCTTAGACGTGAGCAGTCAAATGGAGCTTGAGAGTAAGGGACTACGTTGAAAAAGTATATTAGGTTGTAAATGCAGCCGATCTATTCTGAAAAATCTCACCGTGAAATCTTAGGTAAAGTGACTTATCAATAGAGTCAATCCCTATTTATCCCTGAATGTCAACTCACTTTAAGCTCACTTCACCAACATAAGTTTCCAGGATGACTTTTTTACAGAATAAATCGGCTGTATTATTGCTATATGTGCGACCTAGGTTTCTTGGCTTTGTACAGCACAATGGTATTGATAAAGGCGTTTTATTCTATTTAGTTCTAACCGGAAAACCCAGGCTATTGACCGTGCTTTTGTCTGAAAAACTAGTCAAGCGTCAAGCGTTTATTTGGCTAGACCACAATGATTGTCCATCAATGTGTTGACATTCAACAATATCAATAGTACTTATTCGGTACAAAATTCATTGATTTGGGAGATAATTTTTCATCAGATTCATACTTCTTTAAACGGGCCTTACTTTACACTACGCAAGAACTTTCCAATCGTATTTGATCCTCTTAATCTTCCCCATTGTTATTTTCAAAATAATCCACCATGACACTTACCGTATCCGCCATATCCGAGTCCTCCGTATCCGCCACCGCCGTATCCGACACCGCCGTATCCGAGTCCTCCATCATATCCGACCCCGCTGTATCCGACCCCTCCATAACCGAGGCCTGAGAGGCCTCGTTTCTCCGTCTTCTTCGCGGCTTCCTCAGCGGAGGCCGCCACCATGGCTACGGCGAGGACAATCTGAAGATAGAAAAAAAAATTGTTTAATTTTAGCCTACATCTGCAGTGCGTGAACTGCAATGAATCTTTTGGTTAGACATGGTTGGAAGACCTTAATATAGCCTCCGATCCGATTGGATAATTTTAGCGTATAAGGAGGTAGTCTTTTTATAACAGTTAAACGGTGAATGCTGAGTTCACCAATTTGGTCAAATCAATTTAAGTATTTTAAAATCGTGACTGGCTTCTGAAAGAGTTCCTACTAGGATGATCAAACATTGTTATTCATTTTTCGAGTAGACCACAAGTTTTTCACTAAAAATCAAAATATACGTGAGCTTTTGACATAGCCTTAGTTGTTTAGTGAATAATAATAAACCCTCTAGAGAACAAACTATTCATGGAACCCTTTACTAATCATCAAACTACTTGTTTTATTTTAAAACAGACCCGTAAGGGTAAATGTACGGGTAGTAGTTTGATAAACTTTAAAGTTTACGTACCTTACAGTCTAATGAATTGCCTTTTAGTATATTAAACCTAAAACAACTCCTGAATGAAGCAATCCACATTGATACAATCCTTTTGTCTTTGCAGGAAATCCTAAGTTGCGACACTTCGTTTATCGCAGAGATATAAGTGTGCATTTATCGGGCACCCATTGTGGTATTATCGCGATGATTATCGGGTTGGGTAAGCAGGGTGGGACTCCTTATTGTGGAAGGTTATGGTGTGGAGTCTATTGTAATTATTACAAGCCCAATTTAAGACTAGGAGGTATTTGACTCGTTTCTCTGAGATTTTCTTCTTTTTCACTATGAAAGCTGACTGTTAATCGTATAAAATTTGGAACAATAATAGCCTCAGTAATACTTTTTGATTGGACAAGTTTATTATTATCTCCTGCTCTTGGTTACAATTAGTTACCACCAGGACTTTTCAGCATAGATTTTTCATGGTTCCATGTTAAAAGTACAAGTTTATTTAAGAGGCTTGCGATGGATGCGTAATTCATACAAACGTAATATCAAAATAATTTGTAAATCAAACTTATTCTTAAGGTAGTGTCTTTATTCGATTGGAATACAGAATATCTAGGTTCCCAAATATATATTTTAAATGGGCACAGATTTAAACAAGAGATATGAGAAAAATAAGTTTTCTATAAAAAAAATTAAATTCCTCATATCTTGTCGGTATATCATTGTCCTTTCAAAGTATATATTTGGGAACATAGATATTCTGTAATCCAATCGAAATAAATACACACTACCTTAAGAATATTATGTTTGATTTACAATTTATTTTGGTATTACGTTTGTATGAACTACGCATCCATCGCCGGCCGCTTAACTCTATCTGGCATAACTCCAAACCCTGGGCTGCTGCTAAGAATTATTATCTCAAAAATCCAATAACATTTTGGCTGACCTGACATTACTGTTGATCAAGATTGGCAAGCTATTTGATAAACCTTTTATAAAAATATAATTAATTCCAGTCACCCCTTGCCCTTTTGATTCTGTCCGGAAAGAAATACTTTGTTTTTCGTCCAAAATTCGTTAATTAATACCGTACCCTAATTGATTGGGGAAGCCAAATTAACTTTTTGACCGCCTCCAAAAATTTGCATTTTATAAGCAATTCATGAACGGAGTGAAATAACATAAAAGTATGCCTAAAAAAATAAAAAAAATAATACAGTAGCCGTCTTTAAAAAATTTGCGTATTTCAGAATTACCTAAGTCATTCATCATCATTTCAGCCTAAATACGTCCAATACTGGAGATAGGCCTCCCCCAAAGGGGGGGGGGGTTCGCCATAATCGCCACGCTTGGCAGGCAGGTTGGCGATTGCAGTATGGTGTTAAAATGCATAGAGAACGCTGCTGCCCATTCTCTAGTAATTAGTCCCTTAGTCGCCTTTTTCGACACCCACAAGAATAAATGGGTTAGTGCTATTCTTTACGTCCGGCACCACACTTACAATTACTTGAGTGTTTAGTGGGAATATCAAGAAAGACTACATGAGAGTAAAAATTGTAGTTACTACACTAAGTATTGCAGACAGCGCCAAACTAGAAAATATTTTTAAAACTATCTTGAACCTATTAACCATGAAATAAGCGGAAAAACCACTAAGATGAGGTAACAAATAATTTGTAACTGCCTACACAAAAGTCTTATCCATGCAAAGAAATGAAAAGCAGAAAAAGAAACAGATGATAACTGCCCGAATCCGATCGTTATCAACGTATCATTAATTTGACTAACGATGTCTGGCCACACCCACAGTTGTAGGTAAGTTATAATTATTATTCTAATTATCATTAACACAACGTTTACTTACTCCACAATCAAGTTTATTAAGATTTTTTTCATTGGCATGTCGAATAATTTGTTCATTGTTAGATTTTTTGGTTAGATATTGAGGCTACGTAGAATAGTTACTATGCTACGACTAAAAACGAAAAACAAAAAAGTTTAAAATGAAAACTATGAAACAGCAATAAGTCATTAACCAAATTACGAGTAAGTTACAAAAGTACTATTTACAAAATCTAAAAACTGTGTGAGTCAGGCAGTTACTAAGATACCTGCAAGAAAATACGGTGCTATTCTAAATAACAAAAAGCTTTTTACTCAAGCAGTGAATTAATAATTTAGTAGTCAATCATTCTCTAGATTTACCTACACCAGGCTTTACTATGTAGGTACATAATTATGTGCTCTTATTTATATTGCCTTTGCTTAAAGGAGAAGGCATGCATTGGCGATCGAAAGGTTCGTGAGTGCCAAATGTAATTGAACTATTGTGGCTAGCTCAAGCTCATAAAGCTAATTTTGAAAGGTTAGAAAATATATTAAGTTTGCACTACATCGAGCCTGAAAAGGAAGAACATCGTAAGCGACATAATGTAGGTATTTCACTTTTTCAATAAATACTTAAATAAAATCAATAAAAAACGTCTCCTGTAAATTTTAATTTATGTCGCTTACGATGTTCTTCCTTTTCAGACTCGACATGTTACAGATATTTTTTACCCAGATCACCAGGAAAATGACAAATAATCCACAGAATTTAAAATTATAATTAAGTAAGTACCTATTGACAAAGTAATATTTTTATCGTAATAGTAACAGATACATATAAATTTTTTTGCTTACAAACCAAAGAAAGACAGCACATGCAAGCAAGTTCAAACAGAAATAAAAAACAAAAGCCAATCACTAAAACATAAACATAACATAACATCACACCTATAATCCCCAAAGGGTTAAGCAGTGGTGTACCCATAGTACATCCACATTCCGTCAGTTATGTTTAAGTCCCATGTAATAGAGGGCGAGCCTAGTGCCATCAACCGGGCACAATTTGAGACTCCGGGCTGCCACTGAGAAATTTCTGATAGAAGAATCAAATAACACTTTGCCCGAACTGGGAACCGCAGCATTAGCAGTAGTGCTTGCGACCACTAGACCAACGAGTCACTAAAATTACTTACAGGTTATAAACTACTCCCTATACTAAAGCAACTTTTCACTGGGCACCACTTAATTTTCCTCTAATACGCAAGCTCAACAACTATCAATACGAAATATCAACACCAATAATGACAAGTAATACACTATGATTTGTTGCAACGCTAAATATCAAGAATCGTATGAATCATATCCTTTATCGTGAAGTAAGGTATAATTTGCTATGGGTGATTTAGGGCGAACTGTGCAATATCCTATAGCATACTGTGTTGTATATATACTACGCTGGAGGCTTGAAGTGATATGGAGTTTGGAATTAGGCAGTTTGTTTTAATATTACTATAATTTTAATTTGTAGGAACAGGCGTAATTACTGATGATTGTAGATACTAAGATCCGATAGAGGAGTGATAAGCTAAGAAAAATACTGTTTGCTGACCCCCAAATAAATTGGAAAAGGGCACGAGATGGATCAATGATTAAATATTGATTTATATCTGAAAATATTTGAATCTACTTCTTTCGTGATATTGACTGTGCGATACTGCAAAAAGGTCATTAAAGAAAGTGGTTCGATAATTGCTTGCAAATAAATTGACTAAGCTACCTTTAATAAATTCTTGCAGATAAGTTAACGTATTTTGCCTAATATTTATGTAAAATTAATTATGCATTAAAAATTTAAATTGCAAACAGTTGTAATTAGTTTAAAATATTATATTTATTCTAGGTACGCAAAAATAATATTTTTAAAAAGTGAATGAATCAGCTTTTAAATTTTTAATATTTAGAAAATTTAAATTACAGTTAAGATTTTCAGGTGAAACACACTGAAATGTTTGTTAGTATTTTAATGTAAATACCACTTTATAATGATTATTTAATAGAAATTCTAATAAAAATATTATTGTTACTATTTGTTTATTTAATACACTAGTACTAATAAAACACTAGTGACTAATTTAGTTTCGTTTTAATTTTTCACTTTATGAATTTACACTTTATTTACATTATTAAGCCCCCCAAAATAATAATAAAGCTCCCTTACCAAGAATTTCATGTTGGCTAGAATATTACACTGCAACGACTGATGACCAACTCCCGCGCCAGCCGCTTATATACCGAACTGAGTCGAACCAAGTACAAACATACTTCAATTATTTACCATTTTTTTTACTACCAAGGATACGACACGTAGGGGTGAAGAATTATGAAACACTTCGCATTGGCGAAGGTGAATGAGATACTTTAAACTTAACAGTCTTTTGTTTAGAACTCATATTTGTGTGAAACTTGAAGAGGATGATACTGGGTTTCGGAGATTAGGGGCCTATTTAATAAAACCTGCAGAAAACAAGTAACAGACGACAATCCGATAATCCAACAATTTTACAAGTTTCTTTCGTACATCTTCTGCTTTAATAAACCTATCGTGAAAATGTGTCAATGTTGTAATTTTTTGACAAAAATATGTCGCATTGTCTGATATAATAAATAAAGCCCTGGCATTGATCTTCCTCTCCGCTAATTACATAAATATTATCTTAGCGAAAAACATGGTTTAGGCTTAAAATGGATAAATCTGTTTTTTCAGATTTGGTCCCGGCGTAGTGAAGTTATATATAAGTACCACCTCACAAAACATTTTACGCGATCATTGTTAGATGTCGTACTTATGAAAAATATTAGCCAGTCAACATGGTGGTAGCCGGGGTGACAGCCACGGTGCAGTGTGTGGAAGCTATTTTTTTATTGACGATGTATTGACATTTATCAATGACGTAATTTAAATGTACGATATTTTTAGCGTTCCGTACCAAAATGGTAAAAAGGAACCTTTATGGTTTAGTCTGTCTGTCTGTCTGTCACACCTGGATATCTCAAGAACTACTAATGCTGTGAACTTGAAATTTAGAACAGTTTTAGATGACGTTTGCCCAACTATTTTGCAAACAAGAAAACATATATTTTTTTGCAAAAGAGACTGAAAGGGGTCTTAAACATTTGAAGTGGGTCTACTAGGGCATGTGGGGTATCATATGAAAGAGCGTTGTTTGCACATTCACAAACATTTTTTTAATTTTTTTTGGGCAATTTTTTTTCCGACTTTTGGTGAAATATGTAAAAAAAAATACCGTCCCCAACCCCTTATCTCCGAAGTTTGTGTAGATAAAAATCTGAAATTATTCTATGTGATAGAAGTTTATGTAAAGATTACAGGAAAAATAAAACGATGTCTCTAAATAGCACAGTTTTTCAGAATTCATGAACATCATATATACGTACGGAACCCTCGGTGCGCGAGTCCGACTCGCTCTTGACCGGTTTTTTTTATTAAGCTCTTGATATTTTTTGTTAATTTATTCATCTTTTCAAAACCTGTGTTCATAAAATAATTGAATTAAAATTTAATGGATGAATGGATTCCTAGGAATATTCAATGCAGAAAGATCAAGTCATTCTCTATATTGCATTGGAAAGGCTAGACCAATTGGTGGTGAAGACAGGATATATCTACAATGGGTAATTCCAACTTTTCAAGGTGTACGTTCTAATTCATTTCACAGCATGTCAATTGGTATATAATATGGTGATTAATGACCAGTCTAATTAAACCTATGGATTCATGATCTCCTCTATCCTTCACTTCATTCTCGTTATTATGCAGAAGTCTTAATATCAACCAGGTTATTAAGTAAATTGTAATGTAAACAAACAGTTGACACTTTAATAAGTGACAAAATTATATCGTTGATGACTTAGTAATCAAAACTGTTTTGCAGGTGCGACCACCGTAGTAGAGGCAATCAGAGGTTACGAAATCGTATTATACCTATTTTTGTTGGGACTCTAGGAAGGTGGAGGATCCTACCCTGAGTAGTGTTAAATAGTGGTGCACCAAATTACAATAATTTGATTGAAAACAAGCCTCTGATGAACGTTAGGAATTGATCGAGATTTCTTTGTCAGAAGATAATACTCAGGGAATCTGTTGCAACAATATAAAGCATTATTTATATTTTTCCAGGAATTCTGGAGCATTTACTTACTCTACATGTGAGCCAGATCTATGCTGCCGATGATGGCATGATTCAAAAACAGACACCTAAACATTCTGACATAAGATTGAATTAATAACAGGCATACAAAATTGAACCCCTTCACATTTAGAATTAGCAGTCATCTGTCAACAGTCAATAAGACAGTAATTATTAAAGATTATGTAGTAGTATAATGTTATGAGCATGACAAATGACTCAAATAAGGCACAATATTGTACAATTTCCCCTACAGCCTATGTGGTACTTAATAATATATTATTTAAGTATCAAAACTACTAGCTATTTAAGTAACTTTGCTTGGTCAGTGGTCACTAGTGCGATTACTTAGCATGGGGTTCTGGGTTCGATTGTCAGGTGTGCCAAATTGTAATTGAAGAAAGTCAGAATTTGGCTTGGTTAGTAGCAATACGCTCGCCCTTAAATTACATAGGGCTGTACCATAAAATGGCGGAATTTGAGTATACCACCTCTGCCTATGAATGTAGTCGTGATGTGTTTATATATGAGGAATCTGCCCTTTTTTAGGGTTCCGTATGTCCGAATAAAAAAACATACGTATACAACTCGTGTGTGTCTGTCTGTCTGTCCGTCTGTCACAGTCAATTAGCTCCGAATCGAATGGACCAATTTAGTTGAAATTTGATACACATATCGATTTCTATGACCGTGTTCCGTAAATTAGTTTATTTTGAAGGGTCACTCTTGGGAGACAAATACGATTTTTTTTTCTATTATAAAGTTTTCAAACTGTATCGTATGATGTATCAAATGAAAGATTAGGTACTGTGAGGGTCTCAAGTATTTTTTTTTATAATTTCAAAATAAATCGTTTTTATGTTATTTATCTCACAGAAAGAGGAGGCCTGTGTCCCAGCAGTGGGAACATTATAGGTTGATTATGTAAGTTATTTATGAAAATAGGTGAAAATTTACCATTCTCCCCCAAATCTCCGAAACTGCTGAGCATAAAATTTTGAAAAAATGTTTCTATGTATACTTATAGATTACTGGAAAACCTATAAAAAGTCTATGATCAAAAAATAACATGGTAAATTTTCCAATATTTTGCGGACAAACTTACATTACTTACAAATTTGCAGTTGGAATGTATTGGAGAACATATTTATCAACTACAATGTTAAGTTTGTTCTTGGGATAAATTCATATCAACTCAAACCCCTTCACTGTGCGTGGTCAGACATGCACTTGGCCCGGTTTTTTTCTAGTACAATTTTCCCCCTATAACTTAAACCGTTACTTGAACATGAGACTTTACGATAAAATGGCTGAATCCAGTATACCACGTCTGTCTAACCCTTCGAGAAATACAGGGGTGATGTTATGTGTTATGTAGTTAGTCAGTTAAGTTTGTGATTAGGTATTTGTGTCTGAATATTTAACTGCAACATAATGTACGGTAACTGCTTGTCATTTCGAGCAATAGTAGCCTGAAGGCTCAGGCGGTAACTGGCACCCAAGTAGTCGTGAGTTTAAACTTACCCTGTCAAACTTATGAGCATATTGTATGTAAGTTAGCGTTTACAAACATATTGGTTTTAGTTACCAGAAGAGCTTCAACTTTTCCATACGGTAGTTTGTACTTCTCGACACTTGTCCCTAAAGGTTTATTAGAAAACCAGCGTCAGACAGTATCTGTATCTTATTAATGCTGAAATTAACCTTTTTGGCGCAACCGTGAGGTACACAGTATTGTTGATAAAACATTATTTTCACTCTTTATTTTATTTGTTATGTTTCACGAACTGTGTCCAAATAAATATTATTCTATATTTCTTTCTTACTTATTATTTGCCACACATAGATTTAACGGCGCAGGATAGCCTTTACCAGAAGTGATCATCGTATTAGTAGTTCAGCAGCTTCAATATCATCAGGATTGTATCGGAATATAGCAGTTCGTCGGGGACGTGGTCTACTCGTATATACAAATGTACTCTGTGGGTATGACAGCGGCTCCCTTCACATCCTCTTCTGTCATCAGAAGACAGCCGGCACGTAACCATCGATGTGACGCTCTGCTAGAGTGACTGTCACCAGCCAGTGACTGTGTCACTCTTATTCGACCTTTTCGATGATTCCAGTAACTTCGTAACAAAAATAGACACGACACTTGCTGCGCCGTCAGATTTATAATAGACGTGGTCTAGAAACAAACTCCCAGTTCATAGACAAATAATGCTAATGATTGCATTTAATTTTAAAGTGCGCCCGGCACACCCTAGGCATTGCGTCCCATTACCGTCTTTGCGAATTAGCTAATCGTTATACCTCGATATGAGCAGTGTGCGCATATCGTTCCTGCCAATAATTTAGAACAAAATATACCTACTTTTATTGGACTCCTATTAAAGGGATGCTTCTCCCATATTATATCCTTCATAACCACCTTTCAATGACAATTTAAGGGCAATGGAGAGGGCTATGCTTGGATTTTCCCTACGTGATTGAATCAGAAACGAAGAGATCCGCAGGCGAACCAAGGTAACCGACATTGCCCAAAGAATTGCCAAGCTTAAGTGACAGTGGGCAGGGCACATTGCTCGCAGAACTGATGGGCGATGGGGCCGAAAGGTTCTGGAGTGGTGACCGCGTACCGGAAGACGGAGCGTTGGAAGGCCTCCTACAAGGTGGACCGATGACCTTGTGAAGGCCGCAGGTAACCGCTGGATGCGGGAAGCACAGAACCGGTCGAAGTGGCGGTGCTTGGGGGAGGCCTATGTCCAGCAGTGGACGTCTTTCGGCTAAAATGATGATGATGATGAACCACCTTTCTATTTTACTGTACGATTATCTAAATTTATTGTAAAACAATAGGGGATTGTAACAAGAAACTATTTATAGAAGCTTTCATTGTAGTTTTTCAGAGACCTTGACTAAATTACTTGCATGAGTAATGTAACAAGATTGACCTTACTTCTTGAATGAATTTGTTTTCATTCTTTTACCATAATTATGTAGGTTCTTGCGTATTTATTGGGTATTTTGAGATAATACTCAATTCGTTTTCTTAATTGCACTTATCACTACTCATTACTAATTAAATTTTGCAGAACGTCTATACAGGGTCAAATTAAATTAGCCAGCGAAACTTAGCAGCCGTGATGGGTATCGATATCTGAACACGAAAAAATAAAAATAAATATTAATTTGATGTTTTTTTTTGGGGTCATCAACCGCAGTGAAGTGGAAATATCTATTTAAAAATATATTTTGTGCAAACTTTACAGACGTGATGGGTATCAATATCTAACCAAGGTTAAACAAAACAAAAAAAGAAAAAAAAAGTCGGTACCTGACTCCAAAAAAAAATCTGCAATTTATTTTATTTCTATTTTGTCGTGTTTAGATCATTATAATTATTTTATCGATACCTATCACGTCTGCGGAGTTTCGCTAGCTAATTTAATTTGACCCTGTATATCAGCCTGTGGGGTATACATCGCTGAACGTAGACCATCGCTATGAGGAACATCACGAGATGCTTCCTTGGGAGGAAGGTCCCGCTGCCGAAGAAACGAGGCCTCAAAACCTGTGTTGCTGACCGGAACCTACGTTGTGAAATGAATGTTAGGTTGTTATTCGATCTGGGAAAGATGTTGTTACCTATTTACTTTCACAGCTTGTCGATCATAGCTGGAACCGTTTCATAGGAACTAATAAAGACTACAGTTATAATATTTTCACTTTCTGTCCCAGTGCAGTTATATCAAGTATATTAATAATTTTCAATTATAAAGAGGTCACACATCGCCCCACAGAACCGCCCATACTCCTGCCTTTCTCAATAACTTCAGTATAGACGCTTCAATAGCAGATGAATCAACGTTGACGTAATATTTGCAACACAAGGCTCAAACTATTCTGGACTGTATCGGCTAATTGCATCTACGGTTTTGTAATTAAAACAATGAATGCATTGTACGCATGTATGTTTAGAGGGTGTTGTATTTAACACAGGTTGTTAAGTTTTGGCTTACGGCCCATCTGAGAGTAGTTACCGCCGCCAATTGATCATTTTTAAGGTTACGTACCTAAAAGGTGCCAACGGGACCCTTTTTCTAAGGCTCCGCTGTCTTTCCGTCTATCACACGGAGCAGGTATCTTTTGAACCATAATAGGTAGACATTTGAAATTTTAAATTTTTTTTTTTGCGTGGTTAATATCAAATAACTTCTGCTCTGGGCGGAGCAGCGTGTCAGACTTTTACTGACTAAAACCCACTCGTGTTCCTTCAGTTGCCTGAGTACCAAGGGATATTGTACTATGTCTGCTCTATCAAGAAATAATAAGAATAAAATACAGTTAGGAATTAAAGGGGCCATACAAGAAACATTTTTTTCAATACACTTCCTCGAAAACTGGTTCATATCGCACTACGATTAGGTTCACAATGCAATGTATTTCACACGCGGGTGATTTTTTTATTTTCCAACACGTGTGCGGAAATAAAAATTGCCACAGATAACTTATACTTAGTCCAAATTGGTTCAATGCGTCTATTCACACCGTCTCGCGCCATTTATTTAAAATATATAATTATAGTGTTAAATATTGTAAGTTGGTACGGAAACTTTTGCCGCTTTTTAGGACATTGTTAGTTTGAAGTCACGTGTGCCTGAAATTTCACCTTCTACTGGAAATTAAACTGGATCAGGCATATCCATCATGCCTCATGTCGTGCCTCTTGAAGTCATAGAGGTGACCCGTTAGGCAATTTATTAAAGTAAGATGGAGATCATTAAATCTTTTTTTAACCGGCGAAGCCCCGCAGGCACCGAGAAGGTGCAAGGAATAATAGGTTCATAAGCAATAGGTATTTAAGGTTTTAAACACAATCGCATGAGCGTATAAGTGAAAACTGTAACCGCAAAACCGAGGAAGTAAAGTATCTGGATCAACCTACTCGATCTGTACTCAAGGTCAAGAACCCTATAGGTACTTATTATGATGGGTCAATTGAAGCTTTGGTTAAGCGATTACTTTCTTGGATTCGAATCATACGCGGAACGTGTAAACATAAAAGTATCTTAGATGCAGCCGAATTGCAGAATTTGTAATCAGATTGAGGACGTACAACATTTGCTGATGGATTGTGTCCGGAACAGGCGCAAGAGGGAGTTATTTTTGAGGGAATTTGACTTAAACAAACACGATTTGGGGTTAATGCAGTCAGTTTTATCGTAACCAACGTCAGAAGGTGCCAAAAAGTAAATTATATGTTTGTATGTATTATATATAAGTGTTAATGTTATTTTTACAACTTTAAAAGGCACGATGGGGTTGGCGTATCTGTTCAGATAAAAACCCTTAAATAAATAAAGAGAAAAAAAAATCTTAGATGCACTACAAACACCCAAACTAACGAAGCATGTAAGTACATTTATTATGTAGGACATACAAATAATTTATCTTTTTCAAGAATAATTGAACTTGCAACCATTGGCGCAGAATAACTGCGTATTTTCACCGAAATGGTAATGAAAAACCTGTCAAGAGCGAGTCGGACTCGCGCACTGAGGGTTCCGTACGTATATATGATGTTGATGATTTCTGAAAAACTGTGCTATTTAGAGACATTGTTTTATTTTTCCTGTAATCTTTACATAAACTTCTATCACATAGCATTATTTCTGATTTTTATCTATGGAAAGATCGGAGATAAGGGGAGGGACGGTACTTTTTTTTTACATTTTTTATCTAAAGTCGGATACTTTGCTGCCTAAAAAAAAAATTTTTTTAGTATGTACAAAGAGCGTCCTTTATATGATATCCCACATGCCCTAGTAGCCCCACTTCAAATTTTTAAGACCCCTTTCAGTCCCTTTTGCAATTTTTTTTTTTTTTTAATTTCCCTATTGTTTGCAAATTAGTTGGGCGAACGTCATCTAAAACTGTTCTAAATTTCAAGTTGATAGCATTAGTAGTTCTTGAGATATCCAGGTGTGACAGACAGACAGACAGACTTAGTCTCACCATAAGGGTTCCTTTTTATCATTTTGGTACGGAACCATAATAACGGCTTATTGGTCGATTCGCCGCCCGTAACTTTTCTGTACACGTACCGTACGAAGTTAATTTATCAGTGGGTGAATCGACATCTCCAGAAATACGCATTAAGGCTTCTATAGAATGGCGTGACACGCGACGTGGCACAAAGGCCCCGCGTGTCGCATGACGAGCTGTGCCTTTAGTTGCGCCGGTCTATAGAAGCCTTAAGGCAATTGGCACACAAAATATTTTCTTTTATATTTACTCATAAACATTTGCTGAATAAAATAAAAACTTGTATAACAATAATTGCCAAATATAATGTAGTTTCTGGTGTACTTTTTTCTTATCTTTATTGCATAAAATTCAAGATGTGCCAATTGCCTCCTACGTATTTATGTTGCTTGAATGATTTGTCTTCAAAAATTAAATACAAAATTGTAGTAAAATGAAGATGAAAATGCTTTTTAAAATAAAATCCACCTGTATACAATACTTACTTCAATCCTACAAGTAAAATATTACTGCATCAATTTCTGCGTACATGGGATGATTTCCGTTTCGTAACTTGATCTAGATTATTAGTTCATTCTGTGATTGTCTCAGTTCTCTACCTGGTTGTTATAGGATTAAACTGCGGGTTATTATGCCCTTTAGAATGGATTTTCTGTCAAATTGCCAGCAATTCGAAAATTGGTTGATTGTAGAAAAAAATATGAAATGCTGCTTAAGGGGCATGCGTAGTTCATATAAACGTAATACCAAAATAATTTGTAAATCAAACATATTCTTAAGGTAGTGTGTATTTATTTCGATTGGATTACAGAATATCTATGTTCCCAAATATATATTTTGAAAGGACAATGATATAAATACGAGTTATGAGGAATTAAAAACTATAGAAAACTTATTTTTCTCATAACTCTTGTTTAAATTAGTGTCCATTCAACATAATATATTTGGGAACCTAGATATTCTGTATTTTAATCGGAATAAAGACACACTACCTTAAGAATATGTTTGATTTACAAATTATTTTGGTATTACGTTTGTATGAACTACGCATCCATCCACCTCTTAATATATTTACTGAATTCTGTTCATGTAAAAAGAAAGATACTTAACTTTACTTAGCCATTATCAATTTCCTAAGGAGTCTTGCCTACGGGATGTCCGCTACTGCAAATTCCGAGTAATTATTACGAAATTGAACTATTTTTATTGCTACATATAGACTTATTACTAGTGAAGTATGTAGAATTGTTTTTGGGTCATAACTCAGTGAATACTTGTCGGTTCGTTGCCAAATTTAGCACTTACCCACTTATTTGGAACGTGGTATGATCTAGTGTGAATTATGTAGTGTATAGAGGTATTGTTTTTTCGTAACGCATCGTTTGTTGAATGGAGCGAGGCTTCATTATTTATTGAGAAGTTAAGCTGACTATTCATCCTTATCTTTCATACCAACCTTCTATCTATACATGTTATAATTTAAACTTGCTGTTCGTGTCTGTCTGTGTGTCCACGTTGTTTTTCTAAACTACGCAACGGATTTTAAGCGGTTTTCACTTTAATTTTGTGAATTTATTCCGGAAGGTTATGTGGAAACACACAATAATGAACTTACATAATAAATCAATCTCCATTTTTGGGCAAGTCGTAAAAAGGGACGTGCAAAGTAGTTTTTATTAATATAATGATACACAACTACAGTTTTTCCCGAACTGTGCTCGCTGGAAATAATATAAAATGCTGATACCTACTTACCTTTTTTTTTTTTGGTTGGGAAATTACAAATAACTTCTCCCGCTCTGGGCGGAGCGGGAGGGCGTGTCAGACTTTTAATGACTAAAACCCACCGTGTTCCTTCAAATGCCTGTGGGCCACGATATCCCTTTCGGACAGGCTCGTAACGCTGGCAGACATTGGCCCTTTCAGATCCCGTCAATTGGTGCTGACATCTCTTTGAGGCGCGCGTGGAACACAACGCGGCTGGTCTTTATCGGACGGCGAGCTACCCATCGCTCATCGTCCGCAAGCCCGCGCGCTGATACCTACGTATACTGATGATCGCGACGATAGGTCGTAATGGGGCAAAATGAAAGGAGTGGACTGTATAACAAGTATATAATGAATTAGGGAAATATGAAATTATAACTGTGGCGGTCGACAAGCAAACAAGAAAATATACGGACGTTAAAAACGCGTAAGCGCAGCCGTGCGTGAAGGCGTGCAGCAGCTGACTCGTTTTTAACGTCCGTATATTTTCTTGTTTGCTTGTCAAGAAGAAGAGTCTTCGACAACTGGGTAGAGATTGGTGAAACGTTACATGAAATATAACACAAATTAGCCGTCCTTTATACAACATGTCCTGAAATTAACGCACAACCACTTCTTAAGGGGTCATTGTACTCATCATTATGAACAACTTTTACTATGGGACCAAAACAGAAATCGCGAAGAAAAAAAATCTGAAAATTTTCTAAATGTTGGTGAAAACTGCATCAAAATCTGTTGCGTAGTTTACAAGAACAACGCGGTCACACAGACTGACACGAAAAACTAATTTAATTTATATTATTACTGTACATAAAGAATAGATGTTGCCAGAGACCCAAATACAGAAAAATACAAGATTGCACAACACTTCTTCGCACCATTTTTCCGTACATGTATGTCACACGAAGTCGCTCAGCGCATGTCGTGTGTGTCTCGCAATGTCGTGTGACATTTCTTATTTTGAAGTGATGTTGTAGGTCACCAGACACTTAACTAAAGTTGTTCTGCAGCGGCATGTTATAAGCAGAAGCATGAAGTGTGTATCTTAGTTAACCATTTTAAATCACAGACTAGGGTTGTCAAATTAAATTGTTGGGTCACAGGGTTGACGATATCGGTGTTTTTAGGGTTCCGTAGCCAAATGGCAAAAAACGGAACCCTTATAATAATAATAATAATCCATTTATTTCAGGCTACGCAGGCCCATAGATAAATACCTTAACCTAAACATACATATTTTTAACCAAATTAAACTATAACTAAACACACGTAGTCGGCGTCGTGTTCCGCTGCGTGGTGTCGCGTCACCGTCCTCGGAAACATCGATATACGACCCCTTTCGGCCAAAAGTCCTCCTTCAAGCAGGTCTGTAGATGGTTGGTTGGGATTCGTACCACAAATGACTTAAAGTTGATGTTGTGGCGCGATTCCAACCTTTCGACCCTCAGAATCCAGTTGGTCTTCACTTTCACATACTGCACGACTTCCTCGATCGTCGTGGAGTGGTGCAGACGTGAAATGTACAGCTGCGTCGTAGGCACTGCAGGGCGCAGCAGCATGTTGGGTCCACTCGGTGCGGTACCGCACAGGTTACGAGAATAGGGCTTCTTTTTCTTCCTGTCCGCTTTAGTGAAACCCTCCTCATCCACCTGACTCGTTCTTGGAATGGAGCTACGGGCCGCAGTCAGGGCAGGTTGAGCACCCATTTTCATTTTATCCCCTTTTCTGTTTTGTCGCTTAGGCTGCGACAAAACAGAAAAGCTTGCGTGCTTATGGATTCGTCATGTCTGTCTGTCCGTCCGTATGTCACAGAACTATACTGTTGAAACTTGGTAAGTAGATTTGTATTCTATGAACCGCATTAAGATTTACACACAAAAATAGAAAAAAAACAATAAATTTTGGGGGTTCCCCATACTTAGAACTGAAACTCATTTTTTTTTTTATCAAACCCATACGTGTTACTCGTATTTATGGATAGGTCTTCAAAAATGATATTGAGGTTTAAAATATAATTTTTTTCTAAACTATATAGTTTGCGCGAGAGACACTTCCAAAGTGGTAAAATGTGTGTGTCCCTGTAACTTCGAAAATAAGAGAATGATAAAACTAAAAAAAAATATATGATGTACATTAACATACAAACTTCCACCAAATATTGGTTTGAACGAGATCTAGTAACTAGTTTTTTTTAATACGTCATAAATCGTAAACCGCAATTTACCTTTTTATAGATAATGGTACGGAACCCTTCGTGCGCGAGTCCGACTCGCACTTGGCCGGTTTTTTTGTTTGTATACGGAGTCCAGACAACAATTAGATGACAGACTATCCGATTTTTTTGTTTTCTTTAATTTTGTGCCTTAACCGAGGCCAAATAAAAAACTATTTTCTTTCTTTATTTTTAGGGTTCCGTAGTAAAGAAAGAAAGAAAGAAAGAAAGAAAGAAAGAAAGAAAGAAAGAAAGAAAGATAATTTATTTGTCAAACATGCGTATACATAAACTGACAAGGCAGACATGCAAGGTATTGAGTTAATATTTTGTTGTGAGCTTCCATGTTTTGCCAATAGCGGCGTACAAATTGTATAAGTTGTAAGTAATTAGTTAACAATTTCATTTAATTGGATTAACATTCATAATCATTTCATTAATAATTTATGTCAAGATTTAAAGTATATTATGGTCAAAAATAAATTAAATTATGTCCAGTATACATACATAATTATCAAATAGTATTTTAAATTCATTAGAAAATACGTAAGAAATAAACAATAAAAATAGATGTCTCGATTTTAAAGTCCAAAATAAATTAAATTAACTATGTCCACTATAATTAACTGTGTTCACATTATAAAATTGTATTTTTAACCATCTACATTAGAGGTCGGAATAGAAAAGTCCTTTTCCTCCAAAAAATGTAAAATAGTGTAATATGCTTTATTAATTAAAAAAATTCTCAGCTTATTTTTGAAAGGTGACAAGGGCAGTTCTCTCCAACTTTTAGGCAATTTATTAAATATCATCGGAGCCATACAGAAAATACTTTTGCGCATGAGTGATGTTCTCGCAGCATGAGAGCATATCCTACTGTTGTCACGCCTGTTACGTGGTACAACTTCATTTAATTGTTTAAATCGGTGTGGATTCGTTTTTACAAATACAGCTACCTCTAAAATGTAAAGACATGGCAACGTAAGTATTTTACATTTTTTAAAGTACGGCACGCAACTATCGGTAGGTTTAATTTTAAACATTGAACGGACGCATCTCTTTTGAGCCTTGAACACCGTTTCTCTTTCTGTTGAATTGCCCCTTGAAACAAGTAACCCTTATAGTTTCGCCATGTCCATCTGTCTGTCTGTCTGTCTGTCTATCTGTCTGTCTGTCTGTCTGTCCGTCCGTCCGTCTGTCCCCAGCTTAGCTCAGAGACGCTTAGTCCAAGAAAGCTGTAATTTGGCATGGGTATACATATTAATCATGCCGAAAAAATGGTAAAATAAAATTATGAAAAACATTTTTTTTTAGGGTACCTCCCTTACACGTGAAATGGAGATGATATATTTTTTTCTCGTCTATTCCATGTTGTGGGATATCGTTGGATAGGCCGTTCAAAAATATTGTAGGTTTGGCAAGACTATTTTTCAATTAAGGGATCTGTTTGCGTAATATTAAGCTTTAAAGTGCTATTTTTTGTTAGAGTCAAGTGTCCCCCCCCTGCCAGCTAAATGGTTGGTTTTGGATATGTGAAAAAATTCATGGCAATAGTATATATAACGAAATTAAAAGGAAAACTATCACAGCTAAGTAGGCTTCACAAGTTATCGAGTAATAGTCGACCAACTTAAATTTGCAGTTGGAGAATTGACCGTAACGTATATCGATGTATGGGAGAGCATGTTTTTCAACTACAATGTTAAGTTTGTTTTTGGGATAAATTCATCTCAACTACGAAACCCTTCATTGTGCGTGGTCCGACATGCACTTGGCCGGTTTTTATAATGATATTCTGAACTTTAATATTATTGATTGGATATACCTATCATAGACGAGCATCATACAGCATACTAAAATGGCGGTTACTTACGAGGATATTGAAAGATACAATACTAATAAAATTAAACTTTCCTTCGGAATACTTACAATAAAGAAGATGCCGGAAATCGTCAGAATTATGGCAATATTTTGCATAAAACTACAAAGAACGTCGAGTAAGTGAATTGTAAGCTGGTCTTGCTGAAACATTACTTATATGAAGTTAATCATACCTCACAAGTAGACAATGTTGTTTGTGGAAAAGGACACAGGGCATTAATTTACGGAAAAACTTAAAAAATATTTCATTTTAATATTTGGGCTTCAAGCATTCATCTTCATCATCATCTTTTCAACCGAAAGACGTCCACTGCTGGACTTAGGCCTCCCCCAAGCACCGCCACTTCGACCAGTTCTGTGCTCCTCGCATCCATTACATTAGAAAAAGTTTTTCTTGCAGTAAACGTTCAATATTACAAAACATAGCAATGTAAATGCAGTAAATGTCACAATTCAAGTTCATTACTGGGCTAAATTACTACAAAATCTAGTTGTCAAATAATAAAAGTAACCATTATGTGACTAAGTATATTAACAAATTTTAAGTGCTATTAACAAGTGGGACGACGTCCGCTTCCTTTGTTTTTTTTTAAAGATTTATTTTATGTGCCAATGCCACATGTGGGTCATTAACGAGGAAGTTAAAATGTTGGTAAATTAAGCTGCACGGCTTAATACGTAAGCTGCACGGCTTATACACGTGCAGCCTGTGGAGCAATTACACTAAAAAAGCCTACAATGCCCTGCGCGTCCAGTATAACAACGCGTTCAGGGGCTTGTTGGGGCTCCCATGGCGGTGCAGTGCCTCTGGCATGTTCGCCGACTACAGTACGGCCGGCTTCCAGGCCGTGCTTCGCAATAGAACAGCCTCCCTGTGGTCTCGGGTAAATGGTAGCTCCAACACGCTCTCGAGCGTGGTGTCGGACAGAGTGGACAGCCAAATCCTGTGGCATTGGTCGCTCACGCATGTCCAAAATAATAAATATTTTTCATTTTACTAACATAGCTATAAGTATGTACCTACTAACATGATATGGAGCTGTATCATTTACTGTGTGCTTGGTCTGAAATAAACATTTTCATTTCATTTCATTTAATTTCGTTTAAGCATAGATCACTACATTAGGAAGCAGACCAGCCCGCGGGGTAAATGCGTAAAACACATTGAATGGCAATCGATCGTAATACCTTTAATTTTAACAGTTCAGCCACTATCATTGCGGTATCTGCATTGTTGAGCAGACCAATTTTACAAAACTATGAAGCTATGGATGTCAAAATGAAAGGCGCGCGGTCTGGCTGTTAGTTTAAATGTTTGTAAACGCACCCACAATACAGGAGAAATTCCTAGTGTGGGGCAACGTTTTTATTTTTTTTTAATAAAAAAAAATTAAGGGCATTGCGATCGATTGCCATTATTTTTTTGCAATTACCCCGCCGCCGCGCTGGTCTACGAGTGGATTGATGAAGACTTTTAGACTGTAAGGGAATGATAAGCAATTGATACCCTCTGTACAATCTGTACATGTTGCTTTTTTTAAAACAAAAGATATATGAAAAAAATATGATTTTGATAACTTATTCAAATATAAATAACAATTTTGACAGTTTTTTTTTTCCTAATTTTTTTTCGAGATTTGCCAAAGTACTAATACATAGAATTGGTTTTGGACAAGGGTTTAGACATAAACCTCTGACAGACTTGGCCCAGACGAGATGGCTAAAACGTGTGAAAGGAATGGATTCTTTACTAGCTTAAATAATTGAATATGAAAAAAATCTAGAATTTAAAAAAAAGAACCGTACTTTATAGGTTACTTTGGTGTATTTAATTGGTGTAGTTGCTCAATATCCTGCTATTTTAGAACTTCATATTAAATTACATCGAATTATAATATTTAATGTTCGTGAATATTATTCGCAATTTTCTCAAGGAGCTATTTACAACAATAATAATTTCGTTAACAAGGTCGTGCGCATAACTAGTGCAGTCATATCATGAGCAATACATGTATTTAAATAAATTATCATGATTAAGTAGTCTGTAGTGTGCTTAGTCATTGTTAAAATTGATGTTAATTTTAGCCAAGCCAACATTGGTTGTTGGCTGTTAGTTATTGGCTGTCGACATCGCAATGTTGGCTGGTAGAGACATTTTCCCTATAAGTGGTTAAGTGGTCGCCTAAAATTGATGAGTACATTCAGTACCAAAAAAGAAAGAATGAGCCATACAGTAGGCGCATAATTATGATGTGTATATAACATCTGAAATCTCACCTTGGTAATAATAAAGCAGCGACAGAAATTACCCCATCTACTTACAATCTACAATATAGTACTTACTAATTCCATGAGCATATTAGTTTACTCATGGAATTAGTAGCATTAATATCATGGAATTAGTTCCATGCTATTATAAAGTACTTTATAATTCCATGCTATTAAAAAGTACATACTTATTCCATGCTCAAGCTGTCACTTCCTGTTATTACATTTCCGTACATTTTCACGAAATAATTTCTACAGAAGGCGAGGAGAAAGATATTACAAATCAAAAAAGTGCGGCCCAGTTTCTGCCCCGAAATTAAAAATAATAACAAAATGTGATATTTAAATTTCTCTAAAATCGAGGAGAGACAATACATAAATTCTGGTGATTAGGTACAAATAAATCCTAAGGGGTTAAAACATAAAAGAGTTTTTATAGCAGAATTTAAAACAACTATTTTAAATTATCTTCGGCATTTAAATTATAAATTCACAAGCCACAGGTCTTTAGTGAATAAAGCAGAGGACTCAAAGATTAATGTGATATTTAAAAAGGTCATAAATTACTCCGAGCATTCAACCGAGACTAACCGATGTTTTATTCCCTCCTGAGATTCGGTTGACGCATCGAATCAAGGATCAAATCAAAATGTTTTACAAAATTCATATTGAGTTGCTGTGGGACTCACTTGATGGACAAACGTATCCTTAGGGATCCAATGCATAAAGAAAGACAACCGTAAACCGAGAGTGTATGCGATCATTACCCTTGACCCTGTACCAGAAATATACAGAGATCAGTAATTTTATAAACAGTTCATTGATGCTTGCAAAAATGGCTTCCTGAGTAATAAAATAAATTAATTTAATTCAGGTAAAATACACCCATTGCCAAACATAAAAACAGAAATTATATAAAATCAAATTAAAACAAATCAAATGAAATGGAAATAATCCCCAAATCAAAACTCAATGATCATTCTAATTTTGGTAAAGAGTATCATTCTATTGGCATATTATTCTATTCTAAATGTCTAAACATCTTCATAGAATAAATATACGGAGGTTCGATCATTCAGCTTATTTATTCTCGTAATTTGAAACTCCTTGGTGGAATTCTTATATAATTTGTATGGTAATTAAAAAAAAAAGGAACCGTTAAGGATACGCACGGCGCTATACAATGAAGGGGGCGGTAAAACATGTACTTAGGTGAGAGTACCTATTTTACCGCCCGTTCCGTTGTATGGTGCGTAATTTTTAACTTTCGAATAATATATATTCGTAAATGCATTTTTTGAGCAAATATGTAGAAATTGTTATTTATGATATTAGTGCGGTAAGTTGGTTTTTACAAACGAGTAGACGAATGTAAGCCCGAGACGTATATTAGTAGCAGAAAAAGTAAGCAACATGCTGCATTGCTGCTGCTCATCCTTCCAAAATAATCCCATACGCGTGGAAAAGGGGCGGTCTACATGGATGTGGGTTCTGGTTCCCATCAAACAGTAGGCGTCACCAAACACTACGGACACTGTGTTCGACATTCCATGGCCGAGCTAACGACAAACTGTGACAATGTCACATATGCATTCAACATCTTTCCCAGATAATTACGATAAAATTCTAAAACACGCCATTGTTGAAAGAAAAATTTAATTAGCAGCGACAGCACATCTGTCCATACCTTATTGTTAGAGGTTTTCCCACAAAAAAGTATCGCTTCGTCCTCTGTGAGGTCGCTCCAATTACGACCAAGTACGTTACATGTTTGTTTTTGTGCGTGTAACTGCTAAACTGCTACAAGGTTTTGAGTGAAACTTTAGTTTAACCACAGTGTTGTTATTTTTTTTTGCCTTTGTTTATAAAGTAGGCCGGTAAGTATAGACCTTTAGGTGTTTTTAGTTGAGTTGTTTTCATGTCCATTCGGGTGCTCGAAACTTGGTCGAATCTGCTAAAATCGCTTATTCAGCAATGGTCTGTTATGACTATCATCGCAGCATACGAAGGTATTTGTTGTCATTATCCTCACCCGTAGTGCTGGTGCGGTGTGGTGCCGGACGTAAAGAATAGCACCATCCTATTTCTTCCCGTGGGCGACTAAGGGTCTTACTAGAAAGAAAAGAAAGAAAAAACATTTATTGGGACTCGTACAGATCACAAATTAAATAAAACACACTCATAGAAACAAAAAACCGGCCAAGTGCATGTCGGACCACGCACAATGAAGGGTTCCGTAGTTAGGATGAATTTATTCCAAAAACAAACTTAACATAGTAGTTGAAAAACATGCTCTCCCATACATCGATATACGTTACGGTCATTTCTCCAACTGCAAATTTAAGTTGGTCAACTATTACTCCTTAAGTTGTAAACCCTACTTAGCTGGGATAGTTTTCCTTTTAATTTCGTTATATATAATACTGCCATGATTTTGTTCACATATCCAAAACCAACCATTTAGCTGGCAGAGGGGGGGGGGAGCACTTGACTCTAACAAAAAATAGCACTTTAAAGCTTAATATTACGCAAACGGATCTCAGAATTGAAAAATGGCTTTCATATACCCACAATATTTTTAAACGGCCTATCCAACCATACCCCACATTATCTATTAAATGAGAAAAAAAAACATCCCCGTTTTACTTGCAAGGGAGATACCCTAAAAAAACATGTTTTTTATGGTTTTATTTTATGACTTCTGCGTGATTAATATGTACACCCATGCCAAATTACAGCTTTCTAGGACTAAGCGTCTCCGAGCTAAGCCGGGGACAGACTGACGGACGGACAGACAGACAGACAGACAGACAGACGGACATGGCGAAACTATAAGGGTTCCTTGTTTACTACGTAACCTTAAAAAGAACAAAACCAAAAATAAAACAAAGTAAACAAAAAGAAAATAAAAACAAAGTCCTGTACGAGGCCAAAAGGCCCGTATCTCAGCATGATGCTGCGGCACTTAAAAATAAGTGTCGCAGCGCTACTAGAGAATGGGTAGCAGCGTTCTCTATGCATTTTAACACCATACTGTGATCGCCAACAAGTCTGCCAAGCGTGGCGATTATGGCAAACCGGGCCCAAAATGACAAGCACTAAGAAAAAACGAGAAACGATCGATGTGTCGGTGGTTGGGGAAGGCCTATGTCCAGCAGTGGACGTCTTTCGGCTGGAAATGATGAAGAGTGCTGGTCGCTGGTCGAGAAATAAAACCCTTATTTTTAAACGGCTACGGCAAAACCAAAGGAGGGTTAGATTTAGAAAGGCTATGTACCTATGTATTTCAAAAATATAAAAACAAATGACACGTCAGTGACATCATGCATGAAATGAAAAGGACAAAAATAAAATTCTCAGTCTTCTATTAAACGAAGTTACAGACGTGTCAGTAAGCAGTGGTGGCCCAATGCTATCGGCCCCGACTTACGAGTTATACAGGGTCAAATTAAATTAGCTAGTGAAACTCCGTAGACGTGATGGGTATCGATATCTAAACACGTCAAAATAAAATAAAAAAGATTTATGATTTTTTTTTGGGGTCAACGGACCGCTGCCTGTGTGTTGTTACTTGAAGTACGAGTTGGTGAAATCTGTTTTCTTTTGTTTTTATCATGTTTAAATATTGATACCCATCGTGTTTGTGAAGTATACACAAAAAAAACTTATTTTTCATGTAACTACACTAACTGCGGTTGTAGACCCCAAAAAAATAACTTCTCAAATTCATGTCTTTTTTGTTTGATCATATTTAGATATCGATATCAATCACGTCTGCGGAGTTTCACTAGCTAATTTAATTTAACTCAGTATATAGGTCGTGAGTTCAAAACCCAGGCAGGTGCAGTTATATAAATAGGTCGTGGGTTCAAACCGGGTGCTTTACTTTGTGTAATTAATTTTAACACCACACTCTCAAATCGGTGTAGAAAAACCGCGGCTGCGTGTTCTAGAACCAAAAATTCGAAGACATGTGACATCCACCAACCCGCACTGGAACCGCGTGGTGGATTACAGCCCACTCCCTCTCACAGAGAGGAGGCCTGTATCCCAGCAGTGGGAACATTATAGGCTGATTATGCAAATATGCATGCATATGTAAGTATGTTCATCTTTTCCCTCATAACTCCTAATCTACTCATCGTATTTTGATAAACGAGGTTTCATTGGAAGCGTCATTTGATCCAGGGCTTTATGACGTCATATACAATCCAACATGGCGTCATAAAGCGGATATAAAGTGTTACCGAAAAATAAAAAAAAATACGTCGTGTTTATTATTATTATTAATGAAAGGTCTTAAGGAGTACTTTCCTTAAATATATTGGCTATCTATAATTATGCAAACATAAACCACAAATAAGAATAAAATATTCACAAGGGTGCCATCCATCTTTTGTCAGATTAAAAAAAGTAATCGAAAGTCGAATTTTTGCAAAAGAAAAATAAATCTTTTCAGCTTATACTTCACGCTCAAAGCTAGCACGTATAATTCGTTAAAATCTCTTCATTACATCACAGAGATATATAGCAAGGATGTCAGCCATAAAAAACGGGCCCATTCATTCACAGGTGACGGGTCCCGGAAACGGTACAGTCCGACCCGTTTTGATGCGAATTGATCTGCGGTTTAGAGATCTGATAAATTGGAAGGGCTTTCATATGTGCACGTACAGTCGGGGCAATAATTGTATCGGTAAATTAAGTTTTTATACAGTTGTTTTTTTTTATTTATTAAGTAGATGTCAAATGTCTTATCAATCATTTTGGTTAGGAATATTTTTATTCTCATTTGGTATCATTTATAACCTATCTATCTATATTTAAAATCTATCCAACAATATTTCAATAAAAACTGGTCACAAGTCATTTTAATAAAATATTTTTTGCAAGATATGGTTTATTTTTTTGTAATTTGTATTTACCTAAAAGTGTTTTGCATTTCATTTAAGGACATCGGTCTTTTCCCTCGTTCTTTGATCACAGATCTGTTAGCCTTAATAATATGTTTTCACATTGTAAATCGGCATCACAATTTATCAGCGTTTAATCTAGCTTCCATCTTAAAATTAAATTAAAGTATGGTACTGAGTCCACTGTTGAGGTAATTATGAAAACTTATTTTTACCACACTTGATCGTAGAACTTGAAACTTCCTTACAGACAGTTATAACTTTGAACTATAAAATCATACTAGCAACCCGCCCTGCTTGGCATGGTTTTTACGACTTGGGAAAAGTTAAATATTTATTTTTAATATTAAAAGTTAAAAATAATAAGTTATTTTTTTTAAAGAAAATCTTAGCTAGTGAATGCGTGGGCACGCCACAATTGTGGCGATAAGTCCCCTCTTTGAGGAGTGGCTAGAGAGGCGCCACGGCGTCCTCACCTTCCGCCTGACGCAGGTCCTCACCGGACACGGTTGTTTCGGGAGGTTCCTGTTCAGGATAAAGCGGGAGAAAACGTCCGGGTGTCACCACTGTGTGGATCGCCCGGAGGACACGGTGGAGCATACGGTGGAGGTCTGCCCGGCTTGGGCGGAGCACCGCCGTATCCTCACGGAGGCGATCGGCGGCGGCGACCTCTCGCGTCCAGCCCTGGTTCAGGCCATGGTTCGGAGCGAGAGTGCATGGGAGGCCGTCACCTCCTTCTGCGAAGCAGTAATGCTCGCGAAGGAGGAGGCGGACCGCGTGAGGGTGAGGCAGGGTTCGCGCCCTCACGCTCTTAGCCGCCGCAGGAGACGCCCCGGGCGTCGGGAGTCGCAAGCTGATTTCCGGCCACCGTAGGCGCGGGCCTGCGGACGGTGAGCGATGGGTAGCTCGCCGTCCGATAAGGACCAGGCCCGGGTCGACGGCGCGTTGTGTTTCACGCGCGCCTCAAAGAGATGTCAGCACCAACTGATGGGGTCCGTTAGGGCCAATGCCTGCCAGGGTTGCGAGTTTGTCCGAAAGGGATATCGTGGCCCTGGCACACAGGCAACGGAAGGAACACGGGTGGGTTTTAGTCAGTAAAAGTCTGACACGCCCTCCCTCTCAGCCCAGAGCGGGAGAAGTTATTTGATAATTTCCCACCCAAAAAAAAAAAAAAGCTAGTGAATGCGTGACGGGAGCGTTACGGAAACTGATCGGGTGAGGCGGAACGGAAGTTGTTTAAATTTTAAACATGGAACACACCGCGTCACCGCCACGGGCCGTCCCGCTTAATAGGTTTTTTTTTAAATTCACACTGGCTGTTAAAAAGTCTAAAGCACACTCTTTTTTTTATTATACACAGAAATGTTCCGGAATAAATATTCTTAATGATGGTTAAAACTGCATCAAAATCTGCAACTAGGTTTAGAAGAACAACGCGGTCTCACAGACAGACACTTAAAGCGACATTTATTTGTAATATTTCTACATACCTATACTCACGCCTTCTTCCCTTGGGCAGGCAGATGCTATAGAACGATATAACATTTATAGATAACATAAATGGTTTTCTTCTGAGCTGATGATTTATACCAATTGCTTTCAAACAGTAAGAATCGCAGTACGATAAGAGCGTCCGTTTGTAAGTTATGATGCTATAAACGGACAAACATAACAGCAACCCTTTGTCACTATTTTTCATCATATTTCTACACGCTGCAAAAACCCATTCAGGAAACTAATACCTACCACCAACAAATCCTCATAAAAAGCAGGCGGGAAACTAAGCTATGATCGTTTTTTGATTAAACTCACGCGCAACTTGTAGGTAAGCCCCAGATTTATATCGTGAGCCGCCAATGCATCGGAGATTCTGTAGAAGGACTCTACTATCAGAGCGACGAAGGGTAATGTTGTTTTTGTTCTGTGTTATCTTTTTTTTAATGAAAACTTCTTCATGCACACTTTACGCTCTTTGTAAAAATTGAACGAAATTGAACCGTCACGCTCTGGTTGGTGACGCAGAATCGGGTATACTCGGCGTCAGTCGGTCGGTGACGTTGAATCGCGTATACTCGGCTCCAGTCGTAAGTTTTCATTTCTATCGTGTGGTTATAAGCACACACACTCTTTTTCCGTTTAGAAATGTTTCAGGCTCTTGCAAGTGTCTGCTGTTGTCAGTGTTGCTGTTGTGTTGTTGTTACAATCTGGTTGCTTGAGTCCAGAGGCCGTCTGCAATAGTTTAGTTGGTATCTTCGTTTTCAGCTAGTGATTTCCCTGCAAATTAATTGTAAGTAAGTATAAGCAAATAAAATAGAACAAAAGAGATAATTAAACTTCAAGGTGTTGCTGCTTTTAAAGGCTTCTACAGTCCGGCGCGACTCGCGACGCAACAAAAAGGCACCGGTCGTCGCGCATCACGTGGGGCCTTTATGTCGCGTCGCGTGTCGTACCGGTCCAGTATTGTTCAGTCACTTTACCAATATACACAAGAAATGTTGGCAACATCATTGCAGGCTGATGTGTTACACAAAATGCAAGTAGCCTTTTAAAGAATTCGTTCAGAAGTTTGGTAAAGATCACCCAGATCCTCTTAAATGTCACTGATATTATACTTTAATTAATTATACAAATAAAGCAAAGACCATATTAAATCTGGCAAAGATAATTCAATAACCACCATAATTACAACCAATTACACATAGTTTGTACAACAGTGACATCGTGCTATAATTTTAATCGTTTTTTCATTATGTCACATGACAAAATTAGTCACTGCGTGGCATTCGACGACAGAAACCACATATTTTCATACACATTACATTTCTTTACCGCATTAAGGCTCGTACAGACTGGTGTGATATCGCGGGCGGGACGCGACTGTCTGTAAGAGCCTTTAAGGGTGCTATCACAAAAAAAAAAGTTTTTCGTCAATTTCTTATCTAATTGTGAAAATGCTTGAAATAATTGAAACATTAAGTCTGTGTAACTACAAAAACACAGTTTTCGTGGTGATAAACCATTCCTGTCAGTCTCAGCACCTGTTAATAGTTTCATAACTTTTGTGCTCTCGAAAATATAGCTTATTTCGCCGTTGATTTACTTAATAAAGATATTGTATAATCATAAAATATTTTTTTTAATTTTACCACACGGATAGTTGAAACCCAGTGTGTGATTTTTGAATTTCTTGATATGGTTTGTTAAATAATAGGAAAAAAACAATACGAAGTTTAAAAAAAAATAGGTTTTTTCAACATTATTTTCTGAGACTATTTGTAACATTTTGTTGATAGTTCTTTTTGCTATCTTTGTGAGTTGAACATGTCTGCTTACATAAAATATTTTTTAAAACTAAATTTATGTTTCTATATTGAAGAAAAATGTTCCTAAATTCAACACGATATCGTCAATTTTGTGTGAAGAGGCAGCGGAAATAATTTTTTACAATATTATGAACCAACATTTTCGAATACAAAATGCAAATTATTGTCAAATTTTGTGAATGCGTCCTTAACAGATTATTGATTTTACTACGATCGTCTTCGATCAATCGAAGATGATGGTCCTAGTTTATCATTTGTGACTTCGAGCTACAGCTGTATGACATCATCCAGCATTGCATAATTATGTAAAGGCTTCTACATACCGGGGCGACTAGTCGCGCGACGCGACGCGACACAAAGGCACCGCTCGTCCCGCGACACGCGGGGCCTTTGTGCCGTGTCGCGTCGCGCGACAAGTCGCGCTGGTATGTAGAAGCCTTAAGCCGGTACGCCCTTTAAGCCTGGAGGCTTTTATTTAAGTATTATGTTAAGTTTTTCTGCTTGAGTATTACCTATACAGTTTTCAATGTTTTGTTGGTATATTGGCCTGTGCTAGCTGACATCGTTCATCATTTCAGCCAAAAGACGTCCACTGCTGGACATAGGCCTCCCCAAAGGGGGTGTTACCATAATCGCCAAGCTTGGCAGGCGGGTTGGCGATCGCAGTATGGTGTTAAAATCCATAGAGAACACTGCTGCCCATTCTCTAGTAAGTCCCTAAGAAATAGGATGGTGTTATTCCTTACGTCCGGCACCACACTGAACATGACAGCTGACATAAATAGGCCAAATAATTTAATTGAATGTTTTTTGTTTCGTAATGTTAATTACTTGGGGCACTGTGTTATGTAATTTTGACGTTCAAAAAGTGCTGATTGTTAGCCTAGTTTGAATATATGACCTTTGATTTTGATTTTCAGACGCATTTATCCTTTTAAAACTATATTTTTTGCTTTCCTAATTGAAGGTTCGAAGGGGTAGTCAAAAAGTCTCAAACTAAACATGACCAGTATGAAATGCTTAAGCCTCTTATATCGGCCAGGGTTGCGAGTTTGTCCGAAAGGGATATCGTGGCCCCGGCACACAGGCAACGGAAGGAACACGGGTGGGTTTTAGTCAGTAAACCCGAGAAGTTATTTGATAAATTCCCACCCAAAAAAAAAAAGAAAGTAGCCTTTTATATGACTGTACCACAGGTGCTTTAAGCATTTCACTCCTCGACTGTACATCCAAAAAGTAAATATATATTTACCAAAAAGTAATTAAGTCCCACCCACAAAGCATTCTAAATCCATGCGACTGTACAAAAAGCACGTTAAGCCGTTGATATATAGCGATCGCTGCGAGCCGCGCGATAGAAGCGCGAGCACTGATACCTGCACGTACTATTTGTTACTTTGATTCGATTTTGTGAGAATCGGATGAAAGGGGTTGATCGTGTAATTAGAGTAGGTAATTTTCAGTAGTAGAAAAGGCAAAGGTAGTTATAATAATACCAGCCCATTAATGTCTCCCGGGCGGCGGGAGTCACAAGCTGATTCCCGGCCGCTGTAGGCGCGGGGTTGCGGACGGTGAGCGATGGGTAGCTCGCCGTCCAACAAGGACCAGGCTCGGGTCGACGGCACGTTGTGTTCCACGCGCGCCTCAAAGAGATGTCAGCACGAATTGGCGGGGTCCATTAGGGCCAATGCCTGCCAGGGTTGTGAGTTTGTCCGAAAGGGATATCGTGGCCCTGGCATACAGGCAAATGTAGGAATACGGGTGGGTTATAGTCAGTAAAAGTCTGACATGCCCTCCCGCTCTCCCCAGAGCGGGAGAAGTTATTTGATAAACTCCCACCCCAAAAAAAAAAAACCTGTTATTGTCTCACTGCAGGAAAAAGGCCTTATACTCAGAAGACACGAGCGTTGAGCACCACGCTTGCTCCTTGCTCAAGACAGGTTGTCGATTTCAGACAATCAACTATAGGTCCAGGTTTCCTCACGATGTTTTCCTTCACCGATGTCAGTGATATTCAAAATAAACTCAGAAAGTACTTTTACATCCTGACTATTATTAAAAATGTGAAAGTGAATGTGTTTGTTTGTTACGCCTTCAAGCTAAAACGGCTTATCAGATTTAGATGAAATTTAGTACATGGATAGACCATAACCTAAGTTAGAATATAATATACTTTTTAACCCGATATTCCCACAGGATCGAGACTTATAGGCCGGTGAAACCACGGGTCACAGCTAAATATAAATTTAAAAAATCACGTTGGTACTTGTCCAGATTTGAACCCACAACCTCGTGCATGAGAAGCGAAGCGTTATCCGCTGGGCCATCACCTCTATATAAAGGTACATCATGGACGAAAAATAATAAAGAAAGAGGTACAAAGTTCTTCTGTCTTCTCGACCCTAGCGACCCGCATAATGGGTTATTTCTCCATTGTTGCTGCCAATCTGGGTCTGTGTCCACTTATGAAAGATCCTAATGGGGATAATAATTATAACGATATCTTTAGTTTCTGAAATTGAAATATCTACATTATGAGGTACATGACAATGGTAATAAGGTGGGATGAGCACTGCAAGTTACTTCAGGAAAACAGTGTCAAAATACTTATTTTAAAATAAGAGTTACCAAAACCTTACAGATAAAACGACTCCCTAAGGCAAGGCAGAAACTATGTAGCGTTAAAAGCTTATAGATAATCCTAAAGGCAGTTTCCATATTTCAAAAGTCTCGAGTTTTCATAGGTACGGTTCTACAGGTGAAACGTTACCCCGTTTAGAGGCACCTGTCGCACCGCCCACTAGGAAGCGACTAACTATAAACCACTTTATCGCTCAAGAAACGTTCAAAAGATTGTAAGTCCCGTGTAATTAAGAGAGATACTTATATGAATAGTTGATCGCTGACTGTTCACACCACTGCACCGACGAGTACTCTAAAGAGAGTACTCGCTCAGCGATGCTCGCTTCGCGGGCGGAACACTCGCACAGAGACTTATGCTTCGTATATAAGCATAAAAGAGAGTAATCGCTTGTTATTATTGCGCACTCGCGGCTCGTTGCCATCGCGCACTCGCTGCTCGTTGCTCGCTAACTTGTTTTAGTCGCTAACTCTACTCGCTACTCGTCGGCGTTGGGGCAGCTGTCTAACACTTCGCTTTGTATTCGATCTCGCGGTACGCTCGTGGCGCGCGATCAACATAATACGCTACATTTTTAACATCTACAACGTTTTCGTTAGTGGAAGCGGAGTAGGAAAATATAGGAATATTGTTATTTTTGTTTGTGCTGTTTGGTTTAAAGGATGGCATTACACTTAATGTTATCAAGAGCTTTTATTATACTTTGTTTACCAATTGTCTGATATGATGAATGTACTTTAACAAAGTGAGTTTTACGTCTAAAGAGATAACAAACCACCAAATTGCCATGGTCACGATGGGCGCTATCCTGCTCATAAGGGTTTTTCAATGTTTTGAGCTTTCTTTTTCAAGTAGATTGTAAAATCAATTAGCATTTCATGCTTAAAGCAGCTCGCGAAATTTATTGACGGTTTCTTCTGCTCTTAATTAAATGATTCATTGTGTTGAATCGTGATCGTAACTGATAGTGCATGGCCAGCCATTAATTAAGGTTAGTTCTATCGTCTTTGCCGCTATTTCAAATGGTAGTAAGACATGCGTGTACTTATTTGTTTGAGCTCTGATTCTTCCAAATCAAGATCGCATTTAATAATTTTGTCCCCGATCAATTAAAGACATATTTTAGCATTGAAAATGTTTTTTCGATCGCTTCCATAAAGCTCCCCAATTTGGCTCAGAGTGAGACTAAAAATAGTTACTTATAAATACTATGCACTACGCATAGTATATTTATAAGTAACAATTTTTCTTTTCGAGTATCGTATAATTTTAATTGTAAAGAATTTTTAATAATAAAAAAGTGAAAATTTTATTTCTTTGAACTCAAATAATTTGTACACGTATAGTGCATAGTATATTTCTTTACTATTTTTCTTGTGTCATTTAGGAGCGTTCGTGTTGTAGTTACTTCTTTACTATTTTTTTTTCGAGTATCGTATAATTTTAATTGTAAAGAATTTTTAATAAATAAAAATGTGAAAAACTGATTTATTTAAATAATTCATTTTCAAATGTACCCAAAGGTTGTGAGAGGCACGAGATCTGTGGATTTGTATAGTGGTAGGGTCTTCGGAAGATATGCCATTTGGAAAAGTACTTACACCATAATCGCAATTCTATCCCGAAACATCATTTCTGTTTCTGTGAAAATGCAGAAACAAAAGTTGAGAGGCTCGTGGTTGGTAATCAAACAGCTGCACGGGTCGATCAATCAGGTTAAGCTACGGTTGTCTTGGTCGGTCCGTGGATGGGTGACCATCTTTACATACCAAGACCCCGCGCTCTTTGGAAAGCACGTTATGCCGTTGGTACCATTCGTGGATCTTTGAAAGTCGTTATGGGTCGTCAGAAGCCAGAGGTTCTGACAAGCAAAACTGGTTACTGGCTAGTTACTGGGTTGTGAAGATCACATAGGCAGTCATCATCATTTTAGCCGAACTGCTGGACATGGGCCTCCCCCAAAGGGGAGGTTTGCCATAATTGCCACGCTTGGCAGGCGGGTTGGCGATCGCAGTATGGTATTAAAATGCATAGAGAACGCTGCTGCCCATTCTCTAGTAAGTCCCTTTATCGCCTTTTACGACACCCATGGGAAGAAATAGGGCGGTGCTATTCTTTACGTCCGGCACCACACAGACATACTCGATGTAAAATAGTGGTATTCTGCTGGATCCTGCAAGCCAACTCCATTCTAGTTGGGAAAAGGCTGTAAATGATGATAGAAGCATGAGTTACCATGTAGTCGTGTAAAGGACGCAATCCAAATACACGAAGGTCACATTTTAAGTGGTTGTGGTTTACGAGGGTGTGTCCAAATTACAAAACAGTGCTCATAGTTGATGAGTCAGGAGCTCACAGGCTAATCCGATTTTGAAACAAGCTTGCCTTTACAGCACAAGTTAAGTTCGAAAATACGGTAATAGTTGGACGATAGTTCCTTAGTTTTATTTTAGTGTGACTTTCGTTGGTTTATTGAAGAGCCTGCATTTTGATTAAACTATCATTTGAGAGCTGGGTATTTTATTTATTTTCTTTCTTGTCAGTACGAGCTCTTACCCCTGCGTCCTAACTGAAATCAGTCGCTTGAGTCTTAGTCTTTAGTCGCGAGAATACGTGATCGTATTCTCAGTAGCAGCTCGGAGTCTTTCGGATTTGTCTCCAGTTGATGGCAATAGGCCCATCCCCTATTACATGGGACTTAAGGGGACGATAACCGACTTTTAATGATTTTATACTAAAGATCACGTCTAAACGAGTTGTTTGAAAAAAATATATGTTAAATTAGAGCATTTTCTCAATAACTTAATATGTGAATATTTGAGATTATGATTATAATACATATTGAAATTAATTTGTAAAGTTATGTCTAATGCGGATAAAAAACTGAGAATGGCGCAATATCTAGCCAGCGTATTTTTCTGAAACCTTCACCAATTTAAAGACAATTTAATTATTGATATTTTAGTAGGTATACACGTTTTATTAAAATTCCTTTTTTTTGTGTATAATCAACTAATAATGCGTCAAATTGGGGACAGCGCTCCTTGATGGGCGAGTCCTATTACTGGCTGAACGTACGACGTGTTGCGTGAGCTCAGTACAGAATACGCAAGCTAACCACTCAAGGTCACTGGCATATATCTGCGTAACATAACTGGCGAAATGTAGGTGTACTAAAGGTACATCTCTGCCTAACCCTTCGGGGATTATAGGATTATGTTATGTAAACGCGACTGGATTGATCGCGCGAGTATGTCATATTCTGATCGCATATTCGCGCGACTGTCGCTCTCGGTTCTTGGTTAGGACCTGAGAGTAGGTCATATTCATTACCTATCATTATCATCATCAATTTTTTTTTGTGTACTTCGTAATTGGCGTAATGTTTGAACAATCTAAATGTTATATTTACTGTCACCTGTGAAGCTAGCTTTTATAAAATAAATAAATAAAATTTCAGCCGAAAGACGTCCACTGCTGGGACTGAAGGGGGAGGGGTGCCATAATCGCCATGCTTGGCAGGCGGGTTGGCGATCACAGTATGGTGTTGAGAACGCTGATGCCCATTCTCCAGTAAGTCCCTTAACCGCCTTTTACGACGTCCACGGGAAGAAATAGGGTGATGCTATTCTTTACGTCCGGCACCACAGACAGGGGTGGCACAGAGAAGGTCATATTATTGTAGAGAAAATATTTAGCAGAAAGCAATCTGTTGAACTACTTTACCACAACGTAATTCATACACATCTTAGATGTGTGCCCGTTCCTGATAGGTATAAGTCTACTCTCATCATATGAACCAATAAAGGCTTCTCTTTGACGGTCGTTGAGAGTAGTCAGAAGCCGGAAAATCTGCCAATCAGTATTATCAATCGAGGTATGTTACCCAGTAACTGTGTTGTGTTGTGGAGGTCAGATATGCGGTCGCTCGATGTAAATCACTGGTATTCAGCTGCATCAGCAGGTTTAGCATGACACTTTCTATTACTACTTTACTGTAGAATAGAAATCACTTGTCTACCCTTCTCGGTAGAAAACTGTCAACTGTCTACACGGAAACGTAAGAAAGAAAGAAAGAAAATACGTTTATTTGCGGTAAACATAACGCAAAGAAAAAAAATATGCGTCACATTCACGCAAAACGGCCATCGCTCAGCATAATGCTGCGACCCTATGCGAGACAGAGCCCCAGCGCTGGTTTTTAGCGACAGCCGGCGTTGACGTAATTAAATAAAAATTAAATTAAAATTCATTTATTACAGATAACAGGGATCCATATTATGTTAGTATTACAAAACAACTTATATTCTAGTGTTAGTAGTAGTTAAAGGTAGGTATAAAATAAAATTAAATACAATGATGCACACTCCACGCAGAGGACGACCAGGCAAGAAAACATGTTTCCTACCTGAGCAACCTCCGGATAAAATGCCGAATATTTGGAGTATAGCAGCTCTCCGCCACAGCTCTCAGGACATAGTTGCGACTACCTCGCACTCTGCTCAGCAGTGACGCGGTTTTTTTACGGATTATAGCATGAAAGCCATCTGTGTGGGTCTCAGTAATGACGTCAACTGGTGCAGCATCAAATGAGGTAAAAATAAACAAAATAAGAAATAAAATAAATACAACGTATAACGTCATTTTTGTCTACTCTTCCGTCGACAAAACGCTTCTCTACAGTTCTCGTACTAAGCCTGCTGGTTAGATAGTCTGGAAGCCGACCCCAACATATTTGGGAAAGGCTAGGCAGATTATGCCTGATAAGTTAAACGATGCAAAGTAACTAATTAACTCAAGGCAGCTCACTGTACTATACAGTTGTAGCTAGTAAATGAATTAAAATATAACAATAGGAACGTAAGATAAAGTTGATTGTAATTTATGATAATGAACAATTTTTTAAGGAGAGGAAACAAGGTGGAAATATTCGCATAATTTGAATCGTCGTAATATTTTGAAGTGAAGAACTTCTTTATGCGCGTTGAGCACTTTTCGGGTGAACAAAAATCATGGAACTCGCGTCATCCTCACCGAACGCTTTCCATGAGTTATACAAGGTGTCGTTTTGCATCCTCGTCAAATTCCAGGAGGTAATTAGGCTAATGATTCTCGACACGAATCAATAATAAAATTAGTAGGTAACTTTTTTTTTTCTAATTTTCCGATTAGCATGAATGAAATAATTTTTGCGAGGCCTGCCGGTCGTTGACACGAACGCACACAGCGAGCAACATGTGGGACACTGCCTAGCGCATACGCAACGGAGAGATTCTGTTCTTTGAAAGTGGTGTAATCTGAAATACTGTCAAACTTTAATAACTAAAAAAACAAGTACGTGTGTATTATGTATCGTAATTTTATTTGATTATTTATGTCTTTCTTAACGGCCTCCTGAAATTTGACGAGGATGCAAAACGACACGTTGTATGTATACTGTTTTCACTTCTATCGGCAGTCCCCAAGACTGCCCCGCATGTTTTATTTTTGTTTGATGACGTTCTGGGTAACGGTTAAACTAGATCTAAAATATCTGGTTTCTGAGGTCCTCGGATGGGGAACATCGGTCCTCCTAAGTATTGGTTAGCAAAGTTAACTGTCAGTTATAATGACTGGGAGTAAAGAAAGATAATGTGTTACTTGATAAAATACTGCCTCATTGGTCTAGTGGTCGCAAGCGCTACTGCTGAGCGTGAGGTCCTGGGTTCGATTTCCAGGTCGGGCAAAGTGTTATTGGGATTTTCAATTAAGAATTTCTCAGTAGCAGCTCGGAGTCTGGATTTGTGGTCGATGGCAATAGGCTCGAGACTTAAACATAACTGGCTAAATCTGGGGTGTATCTCTGCCTAACCCTTCGAGGATTACAGGCGTGATGTTATGTTAAGTGATAAAAAATCAAACTATTGCAAACACACAGCTACCACATCAGTCGCCAGCACATCAGGTTAACTCCAAATGATTTTAAACCTTAAAATGTTGCTGGGTAAGTTCAAAATTGAATGAGAAAATTTGACAGTACTGTACTGTACATAAACTCACACCTACTTTCCATGACCCCCATGTGAATAAGGCGTGGGTTGAAACAGATACTACAGAGCTTCATCTGCTACGTTCCTTAGACTCCTTTTGCTTCTTTTACGCTCATACATCTGCGGAGTAATTGCGTACCGTCCGCGAGGCGTAAGCTGAGCTTTGCATTTGTGTGAGTGCATATAGATAGTGCAGATGTGACGTCGGCCTAGAGCGCGACGCGTCCTTTGCTTGGTTTAAACCGGTTGTCTGACTCTACTTTTGGTAATCACTCACGCAAATCCAAAGCTCAGCTTAGGCCTCTAAAAAAATCGAAAAAAATAAAACATACAAACAAACAGACGAATATAATCTCCTCCTTTTTGGAAGTCGGTTAAAAATGAATTAAAGGCGAAGGTGCCAGGGTAGTCCGTGACCTGCCAGTGTTGCGAGTTTGTCCGAAAGGGATATCACATACAAATGAAGCAATACGGGTGAGTTTTAGTCAGTAAAAGTCTGACACGCCCTCCCGCTCCGCCCAGAGCGGGAGAAGTTATTTGATATTTTGGATTAGCAGTATAGGTACTAACCATTTAGATTTTGATTGATAGTCATACACGGTCGCCGGTTGCGAGTACTACGCACCTGACCTTTCTGAAGTCATACACGGTCGCCGGTTGCGAGTACTACGCACCTGACCTTTCTGAAGTCATACACGGTCGCCGGTTGCGAGTACTACGCACCTGACCTTTCTGAAGAACATCACCAATTAAGTCACTTATATTCTACTCCCCTCCTGGCGAACTATTGTTTGATATTTATTCCAACTTCATATCTCTGATTAAGAAATCATGTTGATAGAATTGTGATAACGATGAAAACTAAACGGGAACAATATATTCTAAGTGTAACCGGAAAGAGGCGGTTATTAAAAATTAGATCTGATACAGATATTTTGCATATTTGATACCTAATTATGTAGTAACTTACCGTAATAATTATAACTCTGTGGGCCAATAATTAAGATTAAATCTTCTAATTATCTTATAGTTTGTATCTTTTCAAGCCCTTCCACATTGTAAAACCTTGAAGATTGATGAAAAAACCCATTGACTTTGACAAAGTGTCAAAGCCAATTTGAAGAAAAAATATTAATAATGACTATACAAAAAAATATATGGAAATCGCACATGTGCGTAGGAAAACTGTAGGTAAGTAATTAAAACAATTTAAATTAAATAATTGTATTTTTTACCATGAACAAGTCATAAAATAGTACCTAACACTTTTTTTAGTTCAACATAAACGGGTTCAAAGAACCATCAATTTGCTCTCATCATCATCATCATCATTTCAGCCCAAAAGACGTCCACTGCTGGACATAGGCTTCCCCTAAAGGGGGGGGGGTTGCCATAATCGCCACGCTTGGCAGGCGGGTTGGCGATCGCAGTATGGTGTTAAAATGCATAGAGAACGCTGCTGCCCATTCTCTAGTTAGTCCCTTAGTCGCCTTTTACGACACCCACTGGAAGAAATGGGAATCGCAGCATTATGCTGAGCGCTGGCCGTTTTGCGTGGATGTGACGCATATTTTCCCCCTACTTGTTCTTTTTGTATCTATTTTCTTTCTTTGCGTCATGTTTACCGCAAATAAATGTATTTTCTTTCTTTTTTTTTTGGAATCAATTTGTTCTCAGGTGTAAATAATTATTAACTTGATTTATAAATAATTTTAACATGTACTTACTTTAGGTCCATTAACATTTTTCCCCTCATTTTTATAATGATCACAACCGGTTTACAAAAACGTAGTTAAGCACTTTTCCTTAGCAATTTATATCAACTAGCCTGTCAGTCTAGGCTAAGACTGCAGACTCTCACGGCCCTGAGACTTGCTCATATCCTCTAGACCAATTATTATTGACCGACTAATTTATTCACAAAATTTAATCTAGAATCTAGGTTTTAGAAAGGAAACATTAAATCGATAAGGATTGCACATACACAATGCATGGACGTAATACAAAGTTTATATTCCTCAACCTATCAGACTTCCCACCGGAAATTATCACCAATCATCGCCAATTAATACCACAAATAACCAAAGCTCGCTGAACGCTAAACCGAATCTTCACGGCAAGCATGTCAAGGGTAAGCAGTGACCATCAACAATTACTAGGAACAAAGCCTTTGTGTCATCTCAGTGGTAAACGTAACAATGTGAACCATGCATGAAGTCTTTGCTATTTTTGGTAGCTTGGCAAACAAACCGAAGGCCCTGACAGAAATTGGTTTCAGTTGAACATCTGAACGCCAATTCCCGTTAACAAAAATGTTAAAAATCTATCGCAATCTCATCTCAGCGATAATCAAATGTCAAAACTTGCCAAAAATGTAGGTAAATTAGAAGTATTTTTGTCAGATTAGAATGCGAATCATCGATTTAGCGTTTACATCTTACGGCATTTCATACAAGAAGGAAGATAATTATTTGTTTTTCGTTTACATAATTGTACATGGGACACCTGTTATATACCACCGACTTAATCAGCAACCCTTTTGCAGGTGTCACGGGGGCAACTCCCTTACTTTTAAGAACATTCGTATCAGAGTTAAGAGCGTTTACACCTTACAGCATTTCATACAAACCTTGAAGCCCTTGTTTTTCGAAATGACTGAACCGATTTTAATAAAACTTCATACGCATAAGCAAGATACAAAGGTCTAAAAAGTTAGTAAAGAATATTTTCAGTTCATGTTGCATGTTTGATTTACAAATTATTTTGGTATTACGTTTGTATGAACTACGCATGAGAGGTTAAGGTTGAGAAATTTTTGTGAGCATAAAAGTAAATGCGTGCACTATTGTTTTTTGTGGTGCAGAGGTGACCTCTTCCTTCGCTCTCGTTGTCCGATGGCACGGCTGGTAAAAAACAGGCGCAGGCCCCACGGCTTGCCTTGCTTCGTTTCCAAGGCAAGAGAAACAAAACGAAAAACAAATCTATACTAATATTAAAAGAGGTAACATTTGTTTATTTGTAAGTTTGTATGTAGGGGGTAATCTCTTGAACTACCAGTCGGATTTGATAGCCCAATTTCTGAGCAAAGTTATAGGCTATTTAAAATCAAACTACGAGTCGTAAGAGCCGAGCAAAAAAGAAAAGTCAGAAAGAACGCTAAGCGAAAACGAAGTAATACCGCGGGCGGGCGATGCGATGCGACGCAGTGGGTCGGGGGAGCAAGAAAGTTCACACGGAAGAAGTCGCGGGCAGAAGCTAGTATTTAATAAACAAGTCATTTGCCCGATGAGATTTCCTAACGACAACTTTCATACAAATTTACATCCCCTATTTAACCCCTTCAAGGGATGAATTCTCAAAAACCCTGCTCACCTTCGTTATAATATGAACTATTGTGTAAAATTCAATGCTTACCCAGCGGTTTAGGGAAAAATTGTCTATCAGTGATCATATTTTAATTAAAAAACCGAGCAAGTGCGTGTCGGACCACTCACAATGAAGGGTTCCGTAGTTGGGAAGAACAAACTTAACATTGTAGTTGAAAAACATGATCCCCATACATTTCAACTGCAAATGTAAGTTTGTACGCACAATATTGATTTACCATGTTATTTTAAGACCATAGACTTCTTATAGGTTTTCCTGTAATCTATGAGTCAAGAACTATTTTCTGTATTGTCATCAAAATTTTAGGCTCAGTAGTTTTGGAGATAGGGGGGGGAATGGTATTTTTTTATCTATTTTCTAAATAATTTTAAAATTATAAAAAAAAATATGTTTGAAATCCTTACTTTCATTTGATATGTCTCACGGTGCAGTCAGCAAAGCTTTTTTTTTAAATTTTCTAATTTGTCCCTCAAAAGTGACCTCCATATTCAATATTAATTTATTTACGTAATAACTCCGTGTTTAGTAGAAGTTCATATGTGTACCAAATTTCAACTTAATAGGTCCAGTAGATTCGGAGCAAATCAGCTGTGACAGACGGACAGACAGACAGACACACGAGTGGTCCTATAAGGGTTCCTTTTTTCCTTTTGAGGTACGGAACCCTAAAAACAGAAGTCCATCTACTTCGAATTCCAACATTTTGTTTGCACACACAACATCTTGCACAATAATTACACAAACCATACCCTGCACATAAACCAGTTTTCTAGACAAATACATCCCGAACCACAAACTGCTAAGTCATAAAACGCAACATGTATCATGATCATTACGAATATGTTTCACATATAAATAACTAAGTATGATACGTGCGTTGTGTTGTGGTGTAATAGTTAAGGTGGCGGCGCATTAGAGCGTAATTTTTTTTCCCTGTTATTAAGAACTAAAGTTTTTAATAATTGATTACAATCTAGCCTAATAGACTAAAGCAATTTTACCCTTACTTATTATTTTGACGTGATAGATTATGTTATAACACTAAGAATAGTGCCAATTTGCACTTCTCCGTACGTACACAGTTCCGTAGCACTTTCTTAGAGTTTGTTAATTAAAACACATTGTGCATGTGTTGTTTGCACAGCATTTTTAGGGTTCCGTACCTCAAAAGGAAGAAATGGAACACTTATAGGATCATTCGTGTGTCTGTCTGTCACAGTTAATTTCCTCCGAATTTACTAGACCGATTAAGTTGAAATTTTGTACACATATGAATTTCTGGGATTCCTAACAAGGTGGTGTAACTTCTATTAATTAATTTTGAATATTATAAAAAAAGTTTTACAAACTGTACCGAGTGACATATTAAATGAAAGTTGAGTTGAGGTCGAGTGACATATTGATAAAGAATTTCAGATATTTTATTTAATAATTTTGAAGTTATTTAAGAAAATAGACGAAAATTGATCATTCCCCCCTTATCTCCGAAACTACTGAGCTTACAATTTTGAAGAAATACAGAAATAGTTAGTTATCTTATAGATTTCAGGAAATGGTATGGTCTTTAAATAACATCGTAAATCACTCAATATTGTGCGTAGAAACTTACATTTTTTTACATTTTTGAAGTTAGAATGTATGAGGGAACGTGTTTTTCAACTACAATGTTAAGTTTGTTCTTGGAATAAATTCATTTTTAGTACGGAACCCTTCATTGTTCGTGGTCCGACACTCAGTTGGCCGGTTTTTACTATTCATACACTACACTAAGTCAAGTGGTTTAGTTTACTTTAGCCTACACACTATTTACTCATTATAGTTTAATGACATTGTAATCTGTTACTTTTTTCCGACTAGAACTGTCATGTCATATTTGGTGTTGGACTATTGCTCAACTTAGTTTTAATATTCTTGTGCTTTTTTGAATAGATAAATATTCCTATTGACCATATAAAGAAAATAAAAGGTTTGAATACTATTACTTCAGTTTTCATAACAATTTTATTTTTAACATATTTTTGGTAGAACCCACACACAAAATAACTATACCTAACGATATTTCAATCCCCTTACCTAAGGCTTATCGCTGTAAAAGCCTCAGTATATGGGCACTCTAGTCTCTTAGATTTATTTTACGATATCGCCCACGATAAATCATAAACGGGCTTAATATTTGCATAAGGTTCCATTACACCTTGGAAAAGGCTAGATATATTTTTCTTAGTTGTCGCATTCACGATACTTTGGCTGTTTTAAAATGTAAATCTAAGCAACTGTTAGCATTGCCATTCAACGTGGCAATGATGTCTTCAGGGCACGTTTCCGGTTGACCGCGATGTGGACGAGTACTTCGACGCCAAAGTGTGCTTTTATTTTGTATTTATTTGTATAGTAAGTTAGTTAGTCTTTAAATTTAGTATCTAGTTTACATAGTTAGTTGTGTTATGAATTGTATAAGAGAAAATAAAAAATTGATGAAAATAACAAACTACTAGAAACACTGTTAGCAACTGTTCAGGTAAATTAATGTTTTTAGCCATATTTAACTAATTCAAGTTATCATTGATAATTTGATGTAACGGGTGTAATTATAAGAAAATTATAAAATATAGCTTGTGGATAAGTAGGTACCTGTACCTGTAAATGTAAAGACAAGGAAATTAATTGTTAACAAATTGACAATCAACTAAAATTTTCCGTATGTTCATACCACAACTTTATAAAACGGCTACCTACAACACAGCAAATTGACGGCAGGTGTCAAAAAATCAAATCAAAATCAAAAATATTTTTATTTCACATAAGCCTACATGGGCACTTATGAAACGTCAGAAGCTAGGTGCACGGTTCCAATTGGTCGTTTCCTATGGAGAAGAGCCGGCAAGAAACTCCACGATCACTCTTTAAAAAAAAATATTGGCTTTTACAATGTTTTCAAATTACAGTGTTAATAGGTATGAGAGGACAGCGTAGGCCCGTCATAAGTACCAGTTACTTAACAAAATAGAAAATGGTCTACAGATCTACAGTCTAATAAGCCTACAATGTCCTCACATTGACAAAAAAAAAACAATATAAAATATGATTAAAATAATAAAAGTTAGAACCTTGTTGAAATTTAAATTGTAGGTATAATAATGTCAAGTAAGAAAAACATTATGTCAGTGAAGTTTGTAAAAAAAAAAGATAAAATTAAATTAAAAAATAACTTCGCAATTTGGGAGCTGTTAATAGACATTTACATAGTTTTGCCGTTAATGAAGTACCAGGGAGGCCACATGTACAGAAGGAATTAATTCCAAACTTCCTTGTCTTCAACGTAGTCCTTAATCTTATAATATGCTTTTTTGATAAGGGCACGTTTAATGTGCGTTTTGAATTTTCCATCACTAAGTTCTGTAACCGATTGTGGCAACTTGTTATAAAAGCGGATACTGTTTACAAGAAATGACTTGCTTGTTTTAGTTAATCTAAAGGGTAACACAATTTCATGTTTACTACGTGTATTTATATTATGGAAATCACTTCTTATTTTGAAAAGTCCTAAGTTTTTGCGAACATATAAAATACTTTCTAAGATATAAAGAGAAGGCAGAGTTAGTACATCAATTTCTTTGAATTTGTTTCTAAGGGACTCACGATGTCAATTTGGTTAACTGACTGTACATAGGTACAACATGAAGGCTTCTACATACTGGCGCGACATGCGACGCGACACAAATGCCCCGCGTGTCGCGCGACGAGCGGTGCCTTTGTGTCGCGTCGCGAGTCGCGCTGGTCTGTAGAAGCCTTGAAAGAAATTTTTCATGTTGTGGTAACCTTTGCAGAAATGTATATTGAATCAGTCCCTAGTGTTACCTTATGTATGAATGAAGTAAACAGTCTATCAAAATGCAGTGTACCTGCATACATGTCTGTTACACCTCAGTGTACAAGCATCTTAACTTAACTTCGTAAGCTCACGCCCTACTTTGTAGTGAGTCACTGTGTCACTACACCAGCAGGTACTTTGTCTCACACTTGTTACACTGAAGGTGACAATTATTTACCGTGGTTATTACTTCTGGTCATTAGACAGAAGGGCCTGGGAAAATCTGTTGGACAAGGAAAAATATAAATTACTAGCTTCTTACCGCGGCTTTGCCAGCGTGTAGGTCGGAAATGATCCTACCGGGATAGAAATCATCCTATTCCCTTACCCAGGTCATGGTCTAACTGTGTGCCGAATTCCATCGAAATCCGTTTAGGCGTTATGGCGTGATGACCGAGGTAACAGACACACGAGTTATTTTCGCACCCGAAGTGCTGGTGCCGTGTGGTGCCGGACGTAAAGAATAGCACCGTCTTATTTCTTCCCGTGGGTGTCGCCTGCCAAGCGTGGCGATTATGGCAAACCTCCCCCGCTTTGGGGGAGGCCTATGGATAGCAGTGGACGTCTTTCGGCTGAAATGATGATGATGATATGTATGGTGGAGTTTCTTGCCCATTCTTCTCCATACGAAACTACCTTTTGGGAGAGGCGACTAGAATCAATTCTGTTTTATTTTTAAATCAATAATTTGACTTTGACTTTGAAATATAGTTATGGAGGTGTGGATTAAATAAATAAAATGTTTATTTCAATAAATTACAGGTAGGTAGTTGAGTGACTGCATTGTTGGTCTAGTGGTCACAAGCGCTCCTGCTGAGCATGAGGTTCTGGGTTCGATTCCTAGGTCGGGCAAAGTGTTATTGGCGTTTTCCATTAGGGATTTCTCAGTAGCAGCCCGTAGTCTGGATTTGTGCCCGGTTGATGGCAATAGGCTCCCCCCCTATTACATGGGACATAACTGGCGAAATGTGGGTGTACTATGGTTGCACCTCTGCCCTACCCTTCGGGGATTATAGGCGTGATGTTATGTTATGTAGACTGTGTGATATTATGGGTTGCTATTTTCTGGGTGTACTTTTTAACAATAGTGTTGAAAGAGGACTTTTGGGTAAGTACCTAGGTTACTCGTTACATCGTGGGAAACACCCGCTTTGCAATATTTGTATTACTAAAAAAAATGAATTTCTCCTTTATTGTGCTGCTTGCGTTTAAACAAATACATTGCGTAATACTGTCTACGGCTACTGTGGAAATAAATACATCATAAAATTGGGTAATTTTATTTGGTTAATTTTATTAAGTATTTATTTGTTTATATAAGTACACACAGTAAATACGAAGAGATACGACATAATTATAATTTAAATTGGAACATGGTTTTATTTCTGTAATTTAAGAATTAAAATAATGTACATCAATAACAACATATAAGTAGGTAATTAATTTATAAAAATAACAAAATTATATCCTAACTTAACTATATCTATTAACAAACTAAAATATGGCGTCGAAAAATTCCGTCGAATAATGTATATTTATTATTTATTTAATACTTTAAGCACAGAAATGTACAGAGACGGACTTAATGCCATAGGCATTTTCTATCAGTCAACCCAAGAGACTAACGACAGAGTAATGTACCCAATAGACTGGCGACATTGCCACGTTGTATGGCAATGCTTAGCCTCTGGCCATGGTAAAAGCCAGCCCTTGGGTCAAGGGAAGTGTCACCCACGAAAAAAATTGATGAGCTTAAGAAATTTTTTCCAGCAGACCTGCGAAAGGAGAACTGAAAAAGAAATATAATATGTATTTATTTCTGGTGGAAAGCCTAGTTGCCACCCATAACGCAAAAGAAATCAATTTGGCTTCAATCGTTCAATTACTGGCCTAATCGAGAAGTTACTTACAAAGAAGGAATTCTCATGCGTCTTTTTGGAAGCAACCAATGCCGCTAATTCAATACCCTTTTTATGCCACATGTGTTAAAATAGGCGTGAACTTAAATAAGTTAGCCAATTAACTAGCAAAACAAAACAGTTTTGTACTCCACAAAAGCTGATGTAGGTCGGCTAAACAAATCATATTGTGTGTTTGTTCGACACAAACGGATAGTTTTCACGCGTATTCGTCACTTGGTTGTAGAGTAGGTAAGTTGTAAGAGTTGGGACATTTTTTTAAACTGTATTTGGATTATACCTACTGTTCAACAATAATAATTATGTATTTTATGTATGTGCTATATTATGCATATGTATGTATTATTATAATTAATTAATAGGCTATCTATTCAATAGGTTGTCTCTTCATAAAGAATACAAAAAAAAAAAAAAACAAGTATGAAGTAAAGTAAAATTATGATTTAGATTAATTACAATCGGGGAAAATTTTAATTCTAACTGTAATGTAGACCTGCCTGAACTAGGTTTATGAAAAACCTGTGTTTCAGGCCATCGATTTACATCAAACATTTAATATGAAGACAACAATAGGTTTATTACTAAGCTAAATTAAAAAGGAGACATAATATTTTCAATGACTTAAAGAGTAACTCTTTGGGTATATTATTTTTAAAACTAGATTATGCAAGATAATATTATGTTTAAATAAATTAACAAATAATTGACGTACTGTTAGCACCTTACATGCCATATAAAGCTGGTCTGTAGGAAATCTAAATAGACGAAAAGTAGCAACCTTTAAAACTGCTCTTTGGGCGCGTTCTAGGTGCAGTAAATTGATTTAGCGGCACCACCCCAGGACGTTATGCAGTAGGTGATAATAGATTGACACAACGCCAAATAAACCTGTCTAATTAATTTAAAGTCGGTAATGTTACGTATTTTTTTTTAAATGTATATTAGTTTACGCACTCTGGTGCATAACAAATCGATGTGTTTGCGGAAATTATCTATTGCTGCATACTCTTTGGAGTTATTTCATTTGAATCTAATATTGTTTACACTTGTTGATTTTAAAAGTGCCTGATTAGTGATTAGCCACGGGGTACAAAACTGAACTCTTATTTAAAAGACTGCAAAAAGTTCTAAGTAGGTAAACTAATTTGCAGAATAGATCTTGAGTGGTGACAGTCCCGCAAATGGTATAGCTTACCAAGAATTTGATTCATCTTCTCTGCCAGATAAAGACTTCCGGCACGAAAAATAATTAATACAAAAATCCAAAGAGCTCAGAGCTATTTGAAAGAAAACATGAGCTGAAGACTGTAAACGTTTTAAGGAAAGAAGAGCATCAATTGGTCCCCAGCATCAGTAACACCCAGAAATCCTCGCAAATCAACATACCAGATCACGGAACATTACAAAAATAGTTTTGCCATTGGAAATACGTGCGCTGTTTGATATTATTAATATTTTGACGTGATAGATAAGGAAGGACTGAATCGTCCATTGTGAGCAACCTTGGTTGCTGATGCGTAACCGTAGGTTTTTATTTAAAGGTAGACGTGGACAAAAGTTAGCGATAAGAACGAAACTGAAATTGATGTTTTTTTTACATGACCTTGATGAAATTGACAGGTAATTGGAGTTATTATGGCATATTACTATAGTAATTTGGCTTTGTTTGTAGGTTAGTGGTTCAACTACTGAAGCACATAAGACATTCTTACACACCAACTGTTTTTGTGGTATCATCACCAAAGTGGTAATTCAGTTCAAAATTATTGGTCGTTTAAAGATATGACATCTTTAAACAATTCAAAATGAAAATTGTAAATCCGAAGTTGAAAAAGAAAACAGTCTGCAATCCCCAGTTGTAGGTAATCACATAAAAATAAATTTGTTTTCACACTTCTGCCAGTAAGTGTGACATAAGTCAACATATAAGCTCCAGCACAAAATGATTATGCTACTGACCATACTCTAATAATTGTTAGGTGACGATAACCGACTTTTAATGATTTTATACTGAAGATCACGTCTAAACGAGTAGTGTTAATGATTTGAAAACAAAAATATGTTAAATTAGAGCATTTTCTCAATAACTTAATATGTGAATATTTTAGATTATGTTACATTATATTACATAATAATTATATTACATAGTGAAATTAAATTTGTAAACTTATGTCTAACGCGGATAAAAAACTGATAATGGCGCAAAATCTACCAAGCGTATTTTCTGAAACCTTCACCAATTAAAAGATAATTTAATTATTGATCTTTTAGTGTACCCGTTTTATTAAAATACCTTTTGGTTGTTGTATAATAAATTAATAATGCCTCTAATTAGGGACAGCGCTCCTTGATGGGCGAGTCCTATTACTGGCTGAACGTACGACACGTTGCGTGAGCTCAGTACAGAACACGCAAGCTAACCACTCAAGTTCACTGGTCACTATATCTCCGTCTTAATTAGTCGTTATTTCCCATGAAAGGGGGAAGCTTTATATCCAAGGAATCATTCTTATTCACTACCTTTTCAATGACTGTTATGCAACGTACCTATTGCATAAAGGTTACAACAAAAAAGTTTACCAGTGAACTTGACAATAATCGGTTGAAGGCCGCCGTTCCGCTTCACTGCACACGATGCTCTGATTCACCTTTAAAACACGTTCGCTGTTAGTATGACGGCTTTTAAATAAAATACTTTAACATAATCGTCCAGCCGAAAGACATCTACTGCTGGGGGTCTACCCGAAGCGTTAATTCGAAGTATCGGACGACTATTCGGCCGTTTTATAACGTCCATAGTTTCCTTTTATACTTTGAATCCTTAAAGTCACATTTTTGACTTTGCCAAATCTCTTTGACTGTCGTTTTTTTTTTTTCATTCGCCGTAGTCAGCTATAGTTAGCCGTAGTCAATCAACGGCCGAACTTTCAGCCGATGCTTCGGATTTATGTTCGGAGTAGAACCCCTGGTGATAGGCCTTCTTCCATCGCCATAGCAACGTGTGTGTTTACTCTATCCAGCGGATTCCCGCGACCTTCACCAGGTTAATCTTTTGAGGAGGCTACCCACTGTTTTGATATTATATTATCGATGACAAAGAATTAAATAGTTTATATTATCCTTACAATCGTAGTTATGATCAAAAACCGGCCAAGTGCATGTCGGACCACGCACAATGAAGGGTTCCGTAGTTGGGATGAATTTATCCCAAAAACAAACTTAACATTGTAGTTGAAAAACATGCTCTCCCATACATCGATATACGTTACGGTCAATTCTCCAACTGCAAATTTAAGTTGGTCAACTATTACTCGTTAACTTGTGAAGCCTACTTAGCTGTGATAGTTTTCCTTTTAATTTCGTTATACATGCTATTGCCATGAATTTTTTCACATATCCAAAACCAACCATTTAGCTGGCAGGGGGGGGGGGACACTTGACTCTAACAAAAACTAGCACTTTAAAGCTTAATATTACGCAAACGGATCCTTTAATTGAAAAATGGCTTACCCAAACCCACAATATTTTTGAACGGCCTATCCAACGATACCCCACACCATAGAATAGACGAGAAAAAAAAATATCATCCCCATTTCACGTTTAAGGGAGGTACCCTAAACAAAATGTTTTTCATAATTTTATTTTACCATTTTTTCGGTATGATTAATATGTATACCCATGCCAAATTACAGCTTTCTTGGACTAAGCGTCTCTGAGCTAAACTGAGGACAGACGGACGGACGGACAGACAGACAGCCAGACAGACAGACAGACAGACAGACGGGCATGGCGAAACTATAAGGGTTCCTTGTTTACTACGGAACCCTAAAAAGCAGTGTGTTGACGACAGAATTAGATACTGAATGGGGGTCAAGGTGATCACAGTTCCGAATTGTAAACAAAAATGAACGATTGAAATACTTACCTAGAAAAAGATAAGAGAAAGAGCCCGTATACTTAGTTACTGATAAAATAAAAAGCTATGAAGGAGCACCTTAGATGGTGGAATATATTTTAGCAATTACGTGTAACTAGATGTTTTGTATAAAATTTTATATTGAATAGATTGATTAAATTGTATAGCTGGGTAGAGTGGCTTGGGCAGTATAGTTTTTGTGCTTCCTGTGCAACAAAACGGCACTAAATAACATACTTATAGATTTTTACTCTAGTGGCGAAAACTGGAACTAAATTAAAATTAATGACTGCTGATTCCGTAATATTTTGTTTAATTATTTATAATGTTAAAAATGTCGCCACGTGAACACGTGAACACTCATCGTCATCACTACAACAACTATTATAAATATCACTAATCACGCGCAGTGCGTCCATCAACAGACTATACTAGTCATTTAGTCAACGCACACACGCACGCACGACTTTTATTTTGTTTATAAGGGGCCAAAAACAGCGTCAGTTATTCGACACGAATCTCTGCGATAGTTGAGAAACGAGCGAGCGGATTGTAATCACTGGGATCATATCCTTACTCATCACTCACTGTTCAGTCGAGTCAGTTAAGACCCTCCTGATGGCAACTGGATCAGCGCGCGCCGGCGGTAGTCATGTTTCTGCGGTAACGAAACCATAGCGAGATCTAACTCGATCCCAACGCCATCTATCGAGCTATGAGTCAGTTTTTTTTCCCCGAGTTTTTTTTCCCCGATTTTAGTTAACCCGTCTGCCGCTGTAATATCTTATTTTGTGTTGTTTTACTATTATTTCAGATAGATTGTAAATAAATTATTTGGGTATTATTTATAATATATTTTTTGACACCCAAGACGAAAAAATATCTAAGTAACAGTTTAAAAAAAAACACCGTTCAATCAGGATTGCATACCACATATTAAAAAAAAAAACAATTGATTGTAAAATAGGCACTGGAGTTAATAAGAAAAACAATAGCATTGGTATCTTTACAAGTCTGTATTAATAGATTTGAGGTACGTATCTTTAAATTGTTTTGTTAATTTGCTTCGTTCCATAGAATGCTCACTAAAGGTAATTTTTATATGGCAGTCGGCCAGTCACCTATTTTTTGCCACAGTTTATGCTGAACATAGTAGTCTAAAATAGAGTTATCGTATACTAAACCCACGGTATTTATTATAGGCGTCTCTAAGAGATAATTTCTGGAAAAAAATAACTGTTTCTTACAATTTAATTATTTATTTCGTTATGTAATAATAATAGTGTACATAATTAGTTTTTTTTTATAAATAAGAATAAAACTATTTCATTAAGAATAGGTATGTATCAGTTACATATTAATAGAGCAAAAAAACAACGCAGAAAAGGAAGCCCGGTATAACGCCTTGTGGCGCCATCTATGTTTTTGTGTTTGAACTAAACTATTTTCTAATTTTAGCCCAGTCATTCTCATAGCATTTTGACTTATTTTATACACAATCATTAAGTAGTGCTAGTAGTAGTAAAAATAATGCATTAATTTGTCTCCAGCCCAAAAAAGCATTTCAAGGCTTACTAGGTACCTACCTGCTTCTCTAAACAACAACAAGAAACGCAGATGGTTTTCAACCTGAAGTACTGCTTGAAAAGTAAACTTGGCAAAATGCACTATTCTTGCGCATAAACAGTGTTGGGGGGTTGCCAAATATTAACATATTGTAGGGTACTAAATAAACACAACTCAATAATTAATAAAATAACTGTACTGTCTTCAATAACCTCAATACTTTTCTAGGGTTAGGTATTTATGAAATTACTTAGTGGGTAAGTTCCATTATTTTGGCGAACTTTTTACGGAATTATTTATAACATTATTATTAAAGATATATTGAGCAATTACTTACGAATCCCATCTCAAATCCCTAAAAAACCTTCTGTAATATACTCGCCAAACCTCACAAATAATATAAAAAAAATGTACCACTTACAAATCTTGTTTTTTTTTCTAATTGTGTTCTATATCTCTTTATGATTGGATTGTATGGCCCCGGATTTATTTAAGCCATGACATTAGTACAAGGATTCAGTGGATTTCGATTAAATATAATATTTCTCCCTTCATAATAGATGTCTATCTTTAAATGAATCGGTTTCTAGATGGTAGATTACATTTTTAACCGACTTCCAAAAGGAGGAGGTTATCAATTCGGATGTATATATTTTTTTTTTATCTTTTTAGGGTTCCGTAGTAAACAAGGAACCCTTATAGTTTCGCCATGTCCGTCTGTCTGTCTGTCTGTCTGTCTGTCTGTCTGTCCGTCCGTCCGTCTGTCCCCAGCTTAGCTCAGAGACGCTTAGTCCTAGAAAGCTGTAATTTGGCATGGGTATACATATTAGTCATGCCAAAAAAATCGTAAAATAAAATTATGAAAAAAATTTTTATTTAGGGTACCTACCTCCCTTACACGTGAAATGGGGATGATATTTTTTTTTCTCGTCTATTCCATGGTGTGGGGTATCGTTGGATAGGCCGTTCAAAGATATTGTGGGTTTTCCAAAACCATTTTTCAATTAAGGGATCCGTTTGCGTAATATTGAACTTTAAAGTGCTATTTTTTGTTAGAGTCAAGTGTCCCCCCCCCCTGCCAGCTAAATGGTTGGTTTTGGATATGTGAAAAAATTCATGGCAATAGTATATATAACGAAATTAAAAGGAAAACTATCACAGCTAAGTAGGCTTCACAAGTTAACGAGTAATAGTCGACCAACTTAAATTTGCAGTTGGAGAATTGACCGTAACGTATATCGATGTATGGGAGAGCATGTTTTTCAACTACGATGTTAAGTTGGTTTTTGGGATAAATTCATCCCAAGTACGGAACCCTTCATTGTGCGTGGTCCGACATGCACTTGGCCGGTTTTTATGTTCTGGCATAACTTCATCAAAATGTTTTTTTTGTCCGAGAGGGGTATGCTCTCGAGGTGGTCCCACAAGTATTTCACGGTTGCGATTCGATTAGGCACTTTAATATGGTTGCTAAGCAATTTATGCTCGTCACTATACATATGGTGAAGTCACCATCAGTTCCAGGTCTCCTGGTTCTTACCAGAACAACTCCTCAACAATTAACGCCCCTGCATCGGGAAAAGCAATATTTTGTAAAAGGTGATGAGCATTTGACATTAGGCCATTGTAACTTAGATAAATTACAATCCACCAAAAAGTGAAAAATAAAAAACTTTTTACAAAAAATAAACAACCGACTTCCAAAAAAGACTACAAAGTGAATAATAACTTTAAATTCGGAAGTCGGTGGCGAAAAACTAAAATACAGATCCCAAGACACCGACTTCCCAAATTAAAATTATTATTCACTTTGTTGTCTTTTTTTTTGGAAGTCGGTTGTTTTTTGTGCAAGAATTGTTCGATTGGCTGACACGAGGCGGGCATGACAACCGAAGCCTGTTTTTAATAGTAATAGGATAAAAAATATCGATGAATAAGTTTTTCACAAACCAAATTAAGTGTTGTGTATTATTATAAATTGTTTTTGATTTTCACCCTGCAGTAAAAGGGTTATTTTTTTTTAAATATTTAAAATACGAATTATTTATAATTTTACGTAAATGTATTTTGTGACTTGAAACTAATTCATTAGATGAATTACCAAATTAGCCACTAGTGATGCGTAATGGACTTATTAATTGAATTATACATTATTAAAAGGTAAATTATTTATTTCTAAATCGATATAAATAAAAAATAAATATTATTCGTTGGTAAGTGCATCACTTCAGAACGGCTGGACAGAATTGTTTTTTTTTTCAATATTGTTTTTTAACCTCCGAATAAGGTTTTTAGGAAAAAAAAGGTGGAAAAGTTGCCCAGAAAATTGGTCAATTAGAGAAAAACTCGAAGTTCTTTTTTCTACGGGATTTTTGTATTTATTAGGACAGGACACCATCTGTCGGGTCAGCTAGTAAGTTACAAAAAAAAAGCAACTTAAGCTGTACTAACGTATGCTGTACTTCTAAGACTGAAGCAGGAATTAAACTCCTATCTTATTCAACAGAAATATCAAGCAGTTAAGTCTAAATCATGTTTATTGATACATTCCTAAATCTGGATTAGCGACTTCACAACACATTTTCCAAACAACATCGTACATTGCTACTTCGATAACAAAGTCGTAACCTTCCCTTCCTGCTAAACCGTCAATGTACCTATACTATCATCTCACGCTGGTAGTGAAAATTCTAGTTAAGGTTGTAGATAATATTTCCTACGAGTAAAACCGAATGTCAGTGCAAATTGGTTTCAAAAACCGGAAATGGCGAATATCATACGCTTTGTTTTGCGGGATGCTCTCGGGTAGTTTTATAATTCGCTTATATTTCAGTTCGGTTTACATTCATTCGTTCTGAATTGTTTGGCAATTCGTCAGTAATAATAGGAATCGTTTATTTTTGTATATATTTGTTTATTGGGTGCTATTGATAGGTGTGCAATTAAATTACTCTATGCAGTGGCAAATGAATAGTGATATTTATAGTACCGAGGGAAATTACAAAATATTGAGTGGTAGAAATAGCGGTTTTATTTCTAAAGACAATTTATATTGGTGACTAGCTGCTGCCGGCTTCGCCCGTGTGGATTTTTCTAAAATAAAAATATTCTAAGTTCTTATAATATCAGCTATCTACCAGTGAAAGTCCCGACAAAATCGGTCCAGCCGTTTTGGAGATTAGCCGGAACAAACAAACAGACAGACAGACAGAAAGACAAAATAAAAAATGTTTTATACGTAGGTACCATACTTCCATTCAGTAAGAAGTTGTTATTTTGACATTACAACCAGACACTTCAGTTGTATTTAATTACATATTAAAGATTAGTTTTTTTGTTAAAAATTGGTTTTCACGCATTAACTTATACAACGCCTTTTTCCTATCGGGGTCGGCAGAAACCAGCTACAGAACGCCAACCTGCTACAATCCTTACATAGGTACTCCTTTTCACTTTCATACTTTCTTGAAATTAATTTTTAAAACCGCCCTTATAATTATTAAGTCAGAAATAATTCTAGATGCCCTTTACACTCAAGATAATGCAGGTTCTATTAACAAAACATTGTTGTATTTTTTATAAAATCGTGATGTGAAACTTAGTTATTTCCTGGTCCAAATTATTTGATTGTAGATTTAATCAAACAGCGAATCAAGGTCAAAGATAACGCCCACCAATATTACAAGTATTTTTAGATAAAGCAAAACGACTGTTACTCGAAAAGGTTCAAAGTTATGCACGGGCAGACAGACAGACAGACATGACGAATCATAATATATGCCTATAAATAAATACGCAGTTTATCAAAGATGTTTTTCGGGTTCCGTAGCCAAATGGAAAAAAACGGAACCCTTATGGATTCGTCATGTCTGTCTGTCTGTCTGTCCGTCCGTAGGTCACAGCTACTTTTTTCCGAAACTATAACGAGGGGTGAAAGGCTATTTGGTTTAAGCGACATCTTGGGCGATATTGAGTTATATACATATTCGGAATCAGCAATTTTTTCTCCGTCGGATGATGCCGGATTCATTTAAATCTGAGCACTTTTTTGGCGCTTCAAACAACTCTATTTTTGAGTTGTTTCCAAAGTGGCAGTGTATTATCTGACGTCGTTTTTGCATTAATTTATTACTAGTGTACTTGAACTATACAATGATTTAAAGAACCGAGACATAAATCAGTAGGCCTTTCTCAGAAAAAAGATTCAATATCGGTTAAAGCGTTTTTCTTGTTTCTATTTTTTATTAACATGTGACTTAAATCGTTTTGATATCCACGATTTACATGTCGCGATGTCGCTTAAATCATTTTACTTATGTAAATTAGCCAGTCAGTCAATTTAATCTCAATTGGCAGGTGAGATAAATAGCTTGCTACAGTTAATTTTGGGCTGCGTCACTTCATGCTATTTGGCTTATTCTGGAAATATACTGCAGAGTCGCTTAGTATTTTTTTCCTGTAGCCAATTGTAGTTATGAAGTCACTTAAATCTTTTTTCCGTTCCCTGAAAAATAGTGGCTTAAGGCAATTCGTATTAAGCGACATTTATCTTCTTAATTAAAGGTCCGTTTTATATGGTATAAGCATCAACACCTTGACGTTTTCAAATTAATTTAAATTAAGTTACTCCATTCCAATAGCTGAAAAAGTTTTTTTGTTATGATTTTTTTTCGGAAATTTTAAAGTTTAAACGGCTCTCCTGTAAAGTTGCAAAAATGTCGCTTAAACCAAATAGCCTTTCACCCCTCGATAAGAACTATACTGTTGAAACCTGGTAAGTAGATGTATTCTGTGAACCGCATTAAGATTTTCGCCCAAAAATAGAAAAAAAAACAAAAAATTTGGGTGTTCCCCATACTTAGAACTGAAACTCGATTTTTTTTGTATCAAACTCATACGTCCCACACGTATGAGTTTGATACAAAAAAAATCGAGTTATCTATGGATAATTGAATAGGTCTTCAAAAATGATATTGAGGTTTCTAATATATATGTTTTTTCTAAACTGAATAGTTTGCGCGAGAGACACTTTCAAAGTGGTAAAATGTGTGTGTAACTTTTAAAATAAGAGAATGATAAAACTAAAAAATGCAGTGGAAGTTTACATATAAAAAGTGCATATGTAAACTTCCACCGAAAATTGGTTTGAACGAGATCTAGTAAATAGTTTTTTTTTAATACGTCATAAATCGTAAACCACAATTTATTTCTCAGTAGTCGTGCAGGTCAACTCAGAACTTAAGGAGCTCAACAATTCAACGAACAATACCAAATAATGGACATTTGGGCACAGAATAAGTAATAGTACTAACGTAATTTGGGTAAGCCACATAAATTACTCAAACTGCCAGAGCATGGTGAAAACTAACTGAATAAAAAAAACAAAAATAAATAATAACCCACCTAGTCTTCACATTTAAGGTAAATATTCATGTCATTGTATTATATAAAATTCATCAAAGTTAATTTACATGGAGTGATGACTGCCTAGCTGACCTCCTCAACCCAGTTCAGTACTACATAAACCGATACCCCAAGGTAAGACTAGTAAGTCAGACTTTTGGGCTTCTAACTACTCGTATGACTGTCAAAGATCTAGGAATGACAGCTGGGACCAATGGCTTAACGTGCTTTCCGAGTGACGGAGGGGTCGCGATAAATATGTAATTATAAATTCGACCAACCCCCGTGCGGTTGTTTCTATTTAGCCACGACCCCCTCCAACGACCATACAGCCCGACCCCCTCTGTCAATACAAGATAGGAATATGAAAAAAACCGGCCAAGTGCGAGTCGGACTCGCGCATGAAGGGTTCCGTACCATTAGCTATAAAAAGGGTAAAAAAATCGCGTTTGTTGTATGGGAGCCCCCCTAAATATTTGTTTTATTTTAATTTAATTATTTATATTTATTTAACATCGAGAGGAAACCGGCATGTCCTAGAACCAACAATTCGAAGACATGTGACATCTACCAACCCGCACTGGGCCCGCGTGGTAGATTACAGCCCAGTCCCTCTCGAAGAGAGGAGGCCTGTGTCCCAGCAGTGGGAACATTATAGGCTGATTATGTTATGTTGTGTTATGTGATTTATATTTATAGTGAATACATAACTAAATATTCTGTGAATATTTCAAGCGTCTACCTGTTGCCGTTATCAATATAGAGCAAAAACGAGCAAAAAAAATCACGTTTGTTGTATGGGAGCCACCTTAAATATTTATTTTATACTGTTTTTTAGTATTAGTTGTTTTAGCGGCAACAGAAATACATCATCTGTGAAAATTTCAACTGACTAACTGTCACGGCTCATGAGATACAGCCTGGTGACAGACGGTCAGACAGACAGACAGACGGCGGAGCCTTAGTAATAGGGTTCCCGTTTTACCCTTTGGGTACGGAACCCTAAAAAGTTCAAGTCCAACCCAGTCAGCGAGGTTATTAGAATCAGAAGGCCTAGACAAAGTAACATTCGACTAGCGATGACGCTGGTAGAAAAGCCAAAAAATGTATGGGGTTGACAAGCTATCGAAATGTCACGTGATCATGTCAACGATAGAATGAGCTATACTCCATTGGTTTAGGTAGTTAATAAAGGTAAACAAAATAATTATCATCAAAAGGGTTTTTTAGGTGACACTTTCTTCTTTAATAAAAAACTTTTTTACAAAAAAAACAACCGACTTCCAACAAAAACACTAAAAAGTGCAAAATAACTTTAATTTCGGAAGCACATAACATAATCACGCCTTGTTTCCTCGAAGGGTTGGGCAGAGATGTACCTGTAGTATACCCACATTTAATATTATATTTAATTTAATTTCGGAAGTCGGTGTCTTTGGTTTTGTATTTTCGTTTATATGGCCACCGACTTCCGAAATTAAATTAAATATAATATTAAGTGTGGGTATACTACAGGTACATCTCTGCCCAACCCTTCGAGGAAACAAGGCGTGATTATGTTATGTGCTTCCGAAATTAAAGTTATTTTGCACTTTTTAGTGTTTTTGTTGGAAGTCGGTTGTTTTTTTTGTAAAAAAGTTTTTTATTTTTCACTTTTTAGTGGTACCTACCTACCCCACACCAATTCGTATACTACTTGCTATGAAAACAACAGTGACAGGAAGTTTTATAACATCATCAACATACACCGAGTGGATTAAATAAGTACATGAAGAGTTAGCTGTAAATCTGTAATGTTTATGAGACCGCGCAAGCTTCCTCTACCAAAAAAAGAATTATAAAAATCAGTTCATAAACAAATAAGTTATGCCTGAACATATATAATACTAGCTTTTGCCTGCGGCTTCACCCGCGTAGATGTCAGAAAAAATCTGAACCGGGATTAAAAGTACCTACCCTACATAAAAGGACCCCTAGTGCAAAATTTCACGTCGCTCCCAGTAGTTTGGGTTGTGCGTTGATACGTCAGTCAATCAGTCGGTCAGTTTCTCCATTTATTTATACAGATAGATTTGTTATTTAGACCAATACAAAATAATAATAAATTAGGACATATTAGTTTTTTTTTTGTTCTGCGAGTGTAATATTTCAAAATTGTTGACCTTTACGAGAACAACGTCCTGACAAACCTTGGAAATGACACCATATTGATTTGTAGACTATTTACCTCTGTACACCCCCAGAAGAGGCTGCTTTTTTTAAAACATGAAACACGTTTTATTGATTTGTTGACACGAGTAACCCTGCGAATTGTCGAATTGATACAATTCATATGATTTCTCCATACAAGTTGTGAAACCCCGTTACACCCCTTTAAGGGTTGAATTTTCAAAATTCTGTTTTTTGCGGTTACCTACGTCATATATATATATATTTTTAGCCCAATCTATTCAATGATTTGAGTTTTGTGTTGATAGATCAGTCATTAAGTCAGTCACTGTTTCCTTTTGTATGTATTAAATCTATAGTGTAATTCGACATGTAACGACGACCCCGAATAAATTGGGATTAGGGCAGGAGACTGATGATGAAGAATTCAGGCTAAGTTTCAAGTTAATAGATCAACGAAAGAAGACTTTTTCATACAAACTGTATCCATCCCCTCTTTACACCCCCAAAAAGGTTAATTTTTAAAGTGTTTTTGTGCATTTTTTGACTTAAAGGTTATACCAATTTTCGAGTTAATCAAGCCACGTAGTAAAATCCTCTCTTGTAAAACTGACTACCCCTTTTCACCCCGCTATGGGTAGATTTTCGAAAAATCCTGATACAAGTTAATCTTTATTTTTGGTTTTAAGTATAAATACTGAGTTTCGAGTTGATCGGACCACGCTTTATAATTATTATATACAAGCTTTGACATCCTATCCATTGAAGTTAAGATAAAAAAAAAATACAAACTTTATATTTTACTTACGTAAGTATTTGTCCACGTTTCAAGTTTATTAACTCTAGGAATAAGATTTTTCATGCAAAAAAACCCCCCGTTTTCCCCCCTCCTTTAAAGGTCAAATTTCCAAAAACCCCTTCTTAGCGGATGCCTACGTGCCGAATTTCAGCCCAATCTGTTCAGTGGTTTGAGCTGTGTTGATAGACCAATCAGTTATATATTATGTAGGTACCTATATACGGCTAGATATATATAATTGAGAACCTCCTCCTTTTTTGAAGTCGGTTAAAAATCATTTATAGCCAGCCAGAATGCATCTCATGAAAATTCTTTAGGTAAAAGTAGTATATGTGAATCATAGTGCAATTTTTTTTTACCTGCGAGAAAGGGTGAGTTTGCTCTATTGTTCCAAAATTCGAAACAACCAATCAGATACAAGTGTTACTGGAATGTCTAAAATATTTTACTGTCTTGGTGGCCTATACGTAAGTCAATGGAATAAAGTCCGTTTCTATTTTATAGTATTATTAGATAGGTAGACGTAAATAATTACGTACCTATCTACTATCCATGTCATATAAATTTTAACATAAATATTAAGAGTTGATTTTCTTAGATATTTTGTAATTTTTAGATTGTATTTTTGAAGATTGTAAAATTAAATTGTTCTTGTTTTGCAATACAATGAGGAACTAAAATTATAATAAAGTGGATTATTAGAGATATTTTAATGACAACGACTTTTTACTTACTGTACTTTATATCTTTGAACTTGTTTTGGTATTAGTTTATACAATGGCATCCGTTCGGAATCTAAAATAAATATGAGTTCAAACAAATACCAGTGGTATTAGTTTGTTGGTATTAGACCGGAATAAATCTATGTAACTATATATTAGACAATTTTGAGATTTTTATTTAGTTGTAGACAATGTAGATTATATTTTATTTTTATTTTATTTTCTTTATTTTTGGAAGGCTTACAGACTATAGTAAAATAACAATAATATTTGTCAAAGTTGCTAATTACAAGCCCCCACAGATAAAAACAAAATGAGATAGACAATGTTATCATTATTCGGTTCCATGAAACGAATCGAGAGCGTCGAACGCTAACTTCCTTGGAGATGCGTAGCCAAGTGGCACTTTTTGACAAGCATTATCGCCTGCCAATCAAACTTCGTTATCGTTGAAGCGATAGCGATTGTAGAAATAGAATCGCTCCGAAGCGAATGCCGAGAACGAGAATTATCTCTTTGTAGAGTATTTTTAAACAAGAAGGACCTATGTATAGATCTGAGATTTAAATCGACAAACGATTGCGGTGACCGACACTGTTTCTATCTCTATTGATATAAGAAAGGTTCCAAATCATAATTATGTTTCCCAGTTATTTCCTAGTCTGTTATTATATTATTAGAATGTGATTTACTCTGGTTAAAATCAAGGACAGCGGAGTAATGGCGTGACACACTAGCAACAGCAATGGCATTTTGACAGTTTAACAACATTCATTGGGTTATTTACGTTGTTGAGCAGATTTTTTTTTCGAACTTATGAAGCAATGGATTGGCAATACTTCAAAATCGGGTTATTCCCAAAGTACTCCATTCTTTTGTTCTAAAAAGATAAGAATCTCATACATTAATTCCCAAGTTACTCCAAGGAATTATTATTATTTAAAAATATTTATTATTTTGTTCCCATTCTGCTCCATAGGTATCTAGATTTATTCTCAAAGTACTCCACCGATTATTCGTTATCGATTCTCAAACTGCTCCATCTACTTAATTACCTACAGAATACAGGCACATACATTACAGTCAGTCACAAAAATTCTTAAAAGAAATCAGGTACATACTTAAATTAGCTTTTTGATTAAAATGGAGTGGAGTACTTTGAGAACATTTTAATATTATCATGAGGGTAGAATGAAACCTAATTAAAAATATTATATTTTTCATAGAGTAGTTTCGGAACACTTTTTGGAGTACTTTGGGAATAACCCTCAAAATCATTCAGATTGTGGTTCAAACTAAATTTAAATGTTTGTAAACGCACCCACAATACAGGAGAAATTCCTAGTGTGGGGCAAAAAAAAAAAAAAAAACTGTGTTACGAAATTGTTAATTAGTAATTAATTTGTTACAAAGCAGAGTTGTAGTTATTATCTTTGGAAATCTTACTGTGGTCTGCAATCCGGGTTCAATAAGAATAATTAAATATTTTCATACTTTAGAATAGAATAGAATACTCTTTAATATGACTTTATGTCTGTTTGGTGCCGGACGTAAAGAATAGCACACCCTATTTCTTCTCGTGGGTGTCGTAAAAGGCGACTAAGGGTATTACTAGAGAATAGGCAGCAGTGTTCTCTATGCGTTTTAACACCATACAGCGATCGCCAACCTGTCTGCCAAGATAAGATAAGATAAGATATATTTATTTGTCAAAAACTCGTGTAGGTTTACAATCAGTTGGAGTGATTACAAAAAAAAAAGAGAAAAGTTTCAACATGTTTTGCCTAGAAAGGCGTACAAATACAATAATAATCAAAGTACAAAAACCATAACGTCAAATTAATATCTAAAAATAATAATAAAAAGAAAAATGTCTAAAGTACATCATTTAAATAATCGTCAACATTATAGTAGCATTTATTTATTAAAAACTTCTTCAAGCTTTTATTAAAACTATGCCTTTTGGTACCTTGTTGTATAATTTTGGGGCCATGCAGAATACATCTTACGCATGAGAGCTGTTTTAGCACTAGGTAAACGAAGTCTCCGATTATCACGTTGACTTCTTTCGGAACCATCTGAAGACTTCGGAAGCCAAGCGTGGCGATTATGGCAGCCCCCCGTTTGGGGGTGGCCTTTGTCCAGAAGTGGATGTCTTTCGGCTGAAATGATGTCCTCATCATTTGATTGATGGCTCTTTATTATGTAAGTACCCAAAAAAGTTACAGATTTATAAATGTTGAAATTTTACAAAGGGTGACATAATGGGCGGTCTTAACGCTAAAAGCGGTCTTTTACAGACAACCTTTAATAACACAGGCCTCGTTAAAGATAGATATAGGCAGGATATTATGTTTATCTTATTTCTATGGCAGTAGGTATGTGCACAATCTTTGAAAAAGCTTTAGGTATGTAAAAATAAATCAGTTGTTCCCTACATTTTGACGAGATAAGAGAACATAAATGTAGGGAACAGCTGATTTTTTTTCGCGATTTCTGGTTTGGTCCCATAGTAAAAGTTGTTCATAATGATGAGTAGAATGACCCCTTAAGGGGTTGTTCGTTAATTCTGTGACATGTTGTATAGATAAATATTGTAAGTGTAGTCGAATTTCGACCGCAGTACCTAATGAATAATTATTAGACTAAATATTTCAGTATTTAGCTTTTTTAAAATTTTTAGGTTAATTAGTTAACTGCTCAGTTGCTTACCAGGTCAGATGTCAGATGTCACACATCATACGCGAGCGGTAAAGCTCGCTCGTTTTTAGGGTTCCGTACCTCAATAGTAAAAAACGGAACCCTTATAAGATCACTTCGTTGTCCGTCTGTCTGTCTGTCAGTCTGTCAAACACCTTTTTCTCAGGAACGCGTGGACTTATCAAGTTGAAATTAATATCAAATACGTAGGTCTATGGTCCCTTGTAGCTCTAAAAATCAAGCTCCAAGTCAATGCAATAAAAAAATACGGCGATCTAAGCGTCATTATTGCGACATATTTCGATACTCGCAAATAAATCAAAACCTATAGGGTACTTCCCGTTGACTTAGAATCATGCAATTTGGCAAGAAGGTATACAGTTGGTATTACAGCACAAGTATAGGAAAAATTCCTTAAATGGTAAAGTTGTAGTTCTATCACATAAAAAAAAAATTGCGAATATCTCGGACATAAATCAAAACATAAAGGGTACTTCCCGTTGACCTAGAATCATGAAATTTGGCAAGAAGCAAGGTCTCCCAGTACAAGTACAAACTTATATTTTCAGTTGAAAATTGACCGTGGCGTATATCGATGTATGGGAGAACATGTTTTTCAACTACAATGTTTGTTTTAGGGATAAATTCATCCAAACTACGGAACCCTTCATTGTGCGTGTTCCGACCCGCCCATGGCCGGTTTTTTTTAAATCTTGATTCCAAAATCGCGAAACAAAAATAAACCCGAACATTTCCTAATTTAATTTCCAAATTAGAAGTTATTCTCGTCTTAATTGTTTCTCTTTACAAGTAATAGGATTGATTATTTTTTAGTAAGAATGAGGTGGAAAATTTGTAATTAATTTAGACAAAGGACTGGCAAGACCTTCACTTACATTGTTCATGTTGGCTCAATTTTAAACCGTTTGTATTTACTTGTAGGCAAGCGTGTTCTTCGGCGTAAGAATTTAATTAGACGTACAAAATTAAAATATTTACCAAAATGTTTGGAGAACTTCTAGTTTATTTCAAAGTTTTGACTACTTTGCAAGTATTAATTAACAATTTTCAGGAGTCTAGCTAGATTCTTGGATGTTTGTTCTTTCTTCTTGATTGTACGAACATTAATCGATTTGGAGTTCATCGACTCATTGCCCCTTGGTCGACAAACTCAATCTTCGTCCACATTCATCCACCACTAGGACCAGTGAAGATCTTCATTCCCCCTAACCAGAGGACTTCCAACAGATCTGAATATACCAATTCAAGGCTTGTCCAGCGCGACGCGACTCTAGTAGCACAATTTCTTTATCGGTGCCTGTTGCGCCCGCGATATCGCATGCAGTCTGTATGAGCCTTCACCCCATTTTCAAATAAAACTATAACGTTTTCAGAATGCTCTTGAGACTGCCCCGTTTCTGTAGTGCATCGGAAATGTTTGCACAGTATCGAACCGATGGCTTTCATGCGATCTTTCGAAAAAAAATCGCATCGTTAGTTACTAGAACACGGGCCAGTAGCAACAGCATTCTGAAAACAGTGTCAGAGTGTTTCTATTCTCCCATTTTGAGGCATTTTGTGGAGAGGATGGCCAGGTGAGAAACTTGTACCCTGCTTGGTCATATTCTGTGCAAAGTGCTTCAAACTCTAATAATAATAATATTACTTTGATTACTTTATATTACTTTGCTTACTAACACTAGCTATAAGGTATACTAACAATATGGATCTCAGTTGTCTTTATGAATAAATTTTGATTTGATTTTGATTTGTTATCTAAAGCCTCGAAGTGACGACTTTTGAAGTATCCATAATGTATCCTGTAAACACAACATGCTCATATTTAACATAATCCAGCATTGCACATGTAAGCGAGCTCGCCCTTTATGCCTGAAGGCTTTTATTACGGTATTAAGTTATGTTAACGTCTTTATTTCTGCTTGCGTAGTTTCAATGTTTTTGTTGTTACATTGCTAGCTGACATTTATTATTATATGGCAAATAATAAAAAAATTAAAAAAAATTAAAAAAATTTAAGCTTCGGACTCATCCGCATCGCTGTCATCCGGAAACCTGCCCAGAAGTCTGGCAGCATTGCCACGTTGAATGGCAATGCTATTTATTTGGCCAAAGAACGAGCCAGCCCTCTGGTCACGTGAAGTGTCGATCAGTCAGCGAGAAATTTCCTCATAAAGGAGACGCGCACTCAGGCCCGATGACCCGGTCATTTAATTTAGTACCTAGTGTAAATAGTTAGTTGCGTGATTTATTGTATGTAATGATTTTAATGTAGTTTTAATGAATAATATGAAAATGCTTCTTTGCATACTAATACGTGCACATCAAACCTGCCCTTATCAGAAAAACATATTATAAGATTAAGGACTACGTTGAAGACAAGGAAGTTTTTCATTAATTCTTTCTGTACATGTGGCTTCCCAGGTACCTCATTAACGGCAAAACTATGTAAATGTCTAATTAACTGCTCCCAAATTACAATGTTTTTTTAATTAAATTTTATATGTTTTTACAAACTTAACTGTCATAATGTTTTTCTTATTTGACATTAATAACCCTACAATTTTAATTTCAACAAGGTTCTAACTTTTATTATTTTAATCATATTTTATATTGTTTTTTTGTAGACTGTAGATCTGTAGAACATTTTCTATTTTGTTACCGGGTACTATTGACGGGCCTACGCTGTCCTCTCATAGGTTAACACTGTAATTTGGAAATCATTATAAAAGCCAAATTTTTTTTAAACAGTAGCCGTGGAGTTTCTTGCCGGCTCTTCTCCATAGGAAACGACCAATTGGAACCGTGAACCTAGCTTCTGACGTTTTATAAGTGCCCATGTAGGCTTATGTGATATAAAAATATTTTTGATTTTGATTTTGAATTAATAATATGTTTATTTTAAATCGCCCTGAATCAATCCCTATTGCTACTACCTACAGATCGTGACCTCATCATTTCCACTCGACCGATAACTGTCTATTCCACCTTACCAGTTCCTATTACTCATACTGAGTACGTACGCCTCCACCGCGTAGGTATTACAGGTAAGTATAAGTTACGGACGTAAGTAGTGTCGATAAGTATCAATTCGTGGGCTATAATCATAGGTCGGGGGGTCTTAACATTTCAATGTTTTGCTCTGGTACACTTTGACATTTGCATACAAAGGAAATTATCAAGTAGTTCGTTCTATTATGAAATTGAGAAACCTTGAGGTGATTTTTCTAATAATTTGGCTATAAGTCAAGGTTATTAAACTACTATAAAATAAATACTTTTAATGGGGAACAGAGAGGACCTTTTTTTTATTTTGTTCTCGAGGTGGGAAATCCTCATGAATGTCCTCCGCCCTGGGGCGGGCGGAGGGGTCTGTCAGACTCTTACTGACTAAAAACCACCCCAGTGTTCCCCTCCCACACTAGCACCGGGGATCTTGGGATCGGTTATTACTTCCGCAATCACCGCCTCTGCGGGCCACCTCAATCAGGTGTCCAAACCCCCCGGCGACGTCTGATAGGGGCGCGCGTGATACACTACGCGCCGCCACCTCGGGTCCAATGTGATAGGGGGCGGCGGACGTCCCCAAGTCCGCCGTCCCTGGACCCATTTATGGGGGCTGGAAGAGGGCGTTATCGGCCCTCCGCCGACGCCCGGTGCGCCTGCTGCGGGCCGGGTGAGCGCACGAGATCTCCCGCTCCCTTCCCGCAGCCTCCTTCTACGACACGACTGTTTCGCAGAAGGACACCACCGCGTCCCAGGGCTCCTCACTGCCGGCCATCGACTCGACCACGGCCGGCAGCGATAGGTCACTGCCTACTCCTGAGATGACGCCATGGCGTGGCTCCTCCCAAGCGGCACACTCTGCCAGCGTATGCCGCACCGTCTCCTCCCGGCAGTCAACGCAGTGGTGACACCGGGCGTCCGGCTCCCTGTTTATGCGACACAGGTACTTCCCGAAGCAACCATGCCCCGAGAGTACCTGCGTCATCCGAAACGACAGGGAGCCGTGCCTCCTCCCGAGCCAGGGTTCGAGTACTGGCCAAACCGCCTCGATGGTGGCGAGGCGGTAGGGCGTGAAAGCCTGTCCCGCCATTCCGCCACCAGAGCTGCGCGAAGCTGTGACCGACGCAACTCCACATGTCGCTGCATCAGCCACTCGCCCCGCGCCCTCACTTCCTCGCGCCACCGATACAGTGACGCGAGTAAACAGAGAGGACCTGAGCCAACCTGGTGGCGAAGCTATTAAAAGATGCCCCCCCTAGATAAATAAAAACCGTCTCTCCACTATTCCAATGCTTACTCTAGGATGCATATCCGGTATGGTTTTAATAATCATGTTCGTGAACGGGCGCCATCAGTAGGGACTGGTCATCTCTTAGCGGCCTTGGCTTATTTTAATTTAATTTTTGAATTGTTTTTTTTTTATCTTGTTGTTACGGACGCTTTTGACGTTTTGCATCGTTCTCACATGTTTAATTTCAACACGAATGATTAAACCAATATTTTGTAACCATATGTTAATTTAAAAGAGAGTCCGTGGAGTTTCTTGCCCGTTCTTCTCCATAGGTACCTACTAAGCTTTGGAATGGGCAACTAGCTTCATCTTTATGACTGACCGACCCCTTGTCAATTCAAAAGTGCCTGTAATTGGTTTATTTGAAATAAATACTTTGAGTTTGAGTTGAATTTAGGTTTAATCCCTCCATAGCGCAAGGGCACGTCTTCCCTACCATTATCGCGCCCCCCGGTCCACTCTTTCATATGCAATGGTCTCTGTGGTCCCATGAAACATGAGGCTCCAGGGGCTAGTGCGAACCTTTGGGTTCATTCGAGTAATCAAGTCTGGTTTAACCATGCTGTGGTCGGTGCATTTCATTCATGATTCATTCATTCATTACTTGTAAATTTTACAAGTCCGTGTACCACAACACTCTAACCGCCTGTTGCACGTTTGTCCATTAAATTTAATTCCCCATTAAAAGTAGGCTTGCTGCTGCATGCTTTCATTTTTTGATACGTTTCGTTAGATAAACACAGCATTACTTTTATTAACAAGGTTTTTTTTTTTTTTTATTTAGGATAGGTTTGCTCCTGACCTTAGTCTAGGGCAGAGGTGAGAGAGACAAAGTCGACGATGGAGTTAGCTTACCCAGAAGAAGCCTGTTCACTCTAACTTTGCAGAGATTAGGGTTGCATGCATTCGGAAACACAGACGCAGGTAGAGAGTTTCACTCTTTTGCTGTGCGCATTATAAAAGACTTTTGGAAATGCTTAGTGCGAATTGGTGGAATAGCAACCAGGAAGGGATGGTAACCTGCAGTGCGTCTAGATGTCCGATAATAGAAGGGGGCTGGTGGAATGAGGTCGTAGAGTTCTTGGGCACACTCCCCAAAGTACAATCTGTAGAAGACCGGCAAGCAGGCAACCTTGCGGCGATGAGCCAAGCTGTGAAGATTGGCATCCACCAGTTTTACGTCGCCAATGAGCCTCTTAGCTCTGCGTTCCACCGAGTCAATTAATGGACTTACATGCAACTAGTGGTAAGCCGTACGATTGTAACGGAAAAGAAGTGACAAGTCTACAATTTATACATAGCAATGGGCTTTGTGTTACACTTTTAAAAATGCGAAAGAATAGTAGATTGTAAGTTGTACCTCATACATATTTGTCATTTCTGTGTTAGGTTTAATCCCTCCATAGCGCAAGGGCACGTCTTCCCTACCATTATCGCGCCCCCCGGTCCACTCTTTCATATGCAATGGTCTCTGTGGTCCCATGAAACATGAGGCTCCAGGGGCTAGTGCGAACCTTTGGGTTCATTCGAGTAATCAAGTCTGGTTTAACCATGCTGTGGTCGGTGCATTTCATTCATGATTCATTCATTCATTACTTGTAAATTTTACAAGTCCGTGTAACACAACACTCTAACCGCCTGTTGCACGTTTGTCCATTAAATTTAATTCCCCATTAAAAGTAGGCTTGCTGCTGCATGCTTTCATTTTTTGATACGTTTCGTTAGATAAAGACAGCATTACTTTTATTAACAAGGTTTTTTTTTTTTCTATTTAGGATAGGTTTGCTCCTGACCTTAGTCTAGGGCAGAGGTGACAGAGACAAAGTCGACGATGAGTGAGCTTACCCAGAAGAAGCCTGTTCACTCTAACTTTGCAGAGATTAGGGTTGTATGCATTCGGAAACACAGACGCAGGTAGAGAGTTTCACTCTTTTGCTGTGCGCATTATAAAAGACTTTTGGAAATGCTTAGTGCGAATTGGTGGAATAGCAACCAGGAAGTTTTTCTACAATTTAGCAATTACGTAGAATATTGTAGACTTGAAAAGTTTTGTGATAAGGGCCTAAGATTATCTCGCGAATATGTGTAGCAGCGTCCTCCTGTCCGCTTAGTAACCTCTTTTACAATCGCCAACGCTTCTATCAAGGGGTGGTGATTAGTTCAATATTTGTATACCCTTTAATCATTCCCTGTATCAGCTGCTTAATGGAAAATCCATATTAGGAGAAATTCCTAGTATGGGGTATCGTTTAAAAAAAAAAATGCTTTTACGGGCTGAGCTCGTGGTACAACAGAAGACTTCTTAGATATAAGACGATTCTCTCAATTTGTAATTCAAATCTTTTCACTCATGTCCGATCAATCTACCCGCCCTTTCCCAAATATGTTGGGGTCAGCTACCAGTCTAACCGGATAAAGAATTTTACATGGAGTGACTGTCTATCTGACCTCCACAACCCAGTAACTGAAATCAGAAATCAGTATCTTTATTTGCTATGAATGTAGTAGGTACAGGTATATGATGTTGTGCATAAATTAATGAGATCGGCTACAGTCTACCTTACGGCGTGCAAATTATTACATAAATTAAAATATTAATAAAAACAAAATAATGTCAACAAAACAAAACAGAAATTAAAATGAAGTCAATTAAGGGCACGCCACAATTGTGGCGATAAGTCCCCTCTTTGAGGAGTGGCTAGAGAGGCGCCACGGCGTCCTCACCTTCCGCCTGACGCAGGTCCTCACCGGACACGGTTGTTTCGGGAGGTTCCTGTACAGGATAAAGCGGGAGGAAACGCCCGGATGTCACCACTGTGTGGATCGCCCGGAGGACACGGTGGAGCATACGGTGGAGGTCTGCCCGGCTTGGGCGGAGCACCGCCGTATCCTCAGGGAGGCGATCGGCGGCAGCGATCTCTCGCGTCCGGCCCTGGTTTAGGCCATGGTTCGGAGCGAGAGTGCATGGGAGGCCGTCACCTCCTTTTGCGAAGCAGTAATGCTCGCGAAGGAGGAGGCGGAACGCGTGAGGGTAAGGCAGGGTTCGCGCCCTCATGCCCTTAGCCGCCGCAGGAGACGCCCCGGGCGTCGGGAGTCACAAGCTGATTTCCGGCCACCGTAGGCGCGGGCCTGCGGACGGTGAGCGATGGGTAGCTCGCCGTCCGATAAGGACCAGGCCCGGGTCGACGGCGCGTTGTGTTTCACGCGCGCCTCAAAGAGATGTTAGCACCAACTGACGGGGTCCGTTAGGGCCAATGCCTGCCGGGGTTGCGAGTTTGTCTGAAAGGGATATCGTGGCCCCGGCACACAGGCAACGGAAGGAACACGGGTGGGTTTTAGTCAGTAAAAGTCTGACACGCCCTCCCGCTCAGCCCAGAGCGGGTGAAGTTATTTGATAATTTCCCACCCAAAAAAAAAAAAAAAAAGGTACTGCGTGATACAAAAGTCGAACCAAAAACGACTATCAACTTGACAAAAATAAATTAAATTCCAGAACAGTCATTTGGTGTTCCCTTTTTTGAACACTAAGTACACAAAAATATCACGCAGTAACGAATTACGTAAGCTCAGCGTTTGTCTGCGTAGATACACTTGACGTTGTAAGTGTTTAGATATTTTTGGTTAGTTGTGTGTATAGTATTTATCGACAAGCATCTGCTCAGATATTAATAAAGTAATGAATGTCCAGATATTAATGGTAACTTGTAGTGTATAGAACTTATTGACATTTTAAATTGTTCAGAAGTATTTGGTCACCTTGTCTGCTACAATATATCTGACGGCGACTGTAAGTGTTCAGATATTTTTGGTTAGTTGTGTGTATAGAAATTAATGACAAGCATCTGCTCAGATATTAATGAAGTAATGAATGTTCAGATATTAATGGTAACTTGTAGTGTATGGAACTTGTTGACATTTTAAATTGTTCAGAAGTATTTGGTCACCTTGTCTGCTACAATATATCTGACGGCGACTGTACATATGTCATGGTCAAATGGATAATACGACACCCCTTAGTTGTCAGATTTTTGGGCTTCTGGCGATCCTTAACAACTGTCAAAGATCCACGAATGACAGCTGGGACGAACGGCTTAACGTGCTTTCCAAGGCACGGAGGAGTCTCGGTATGTAAAGATGGTCACCCATCCACGGGCCAACCCCGGCAAGCGTAACTTAACCTGATGGATTGCCCAATGCAGCTGGTATTAGGTACTTAGCCACGAGCTCCTCACGTCCAGTGCCAATGTAATTTATCTATGTAGTACAAGCCGTGTGCCAATGGGATGCCCCAAATGACAAACTTCCATACATTTCATCCACTAATTAACCACTTTAAAGGGCTTGTGGTTAAGTAATAACAGCCACATGGTTCGATCGATCAGGTTAAGCTACGGTTGCCGTGGTTGGTCCGTGGATGGGTGACCATCTTTACACCCTCCGTGCCTCAGAAAGCACGTAGTCGTTGGTCCCAGCTGTTATTCGTGGATCTTTGACATTCGTTACGGGTAGTCAGAAGTCCGAAAGTCTGACAACCAGTCTTACCAAGGGGTATCGTATTACCCAGTAACTGGGTTGTGGAGATCAGGTAGGCAGTCATCATGATCATCATCATTTTAGCCGAAAAACGTCCACTGCTGGACATAGGCCTCCCCCAAAAAGGGGGGGATTTGCCATAATCGCATTTGGCAGGCGGGTTTTCGATCGCAGTATGGTTTTAAAATGCATAGAGAACGCTACTGCCCATTCTCTAGTAAATCCCTTAGTCGCCTTTTACGAAACCCACGGGAAGAAATGGGATGGTGCTATTCTTTACGTCCGGCACCAAACGGAACTCACTCGGGTTGATAGGCAGTCACTCCATGTAAAATATTATTATTTTGCTGCGTCCGGTTAGATTGGAAGCCGACCCCAACAACGGCTGGGCTGTTGAGGGAACGAATTTGCAAAAATCTTCCCTTAGTGTTCACCTTCGTTGTATAAGGAACTCTTGCGCAACATTTCAAGCTTCAAGAGCCACCGGTGTAGGAAGCGCGTTGTGTGTCAGTGAATTACTGAATATAAGATTTCTATTAAGACGGAGATCCGGGCCAGTGACCTTGCGTGTTCTTTACTGAGCTCATGTAACGTGTCGTACGTTCAGCCAGTAATAGGACTCGCCCATCAAGGAGCGCTGTCCCCAATTTGACGCATTATTAATTTATTATACACAAATCAAAAGATATTTCAATAAAACGCGTATACTCAAAGATCAACAATTAAATTATCTTTAAATTGGTAAAGGTTTCAGAAAAATACGCGTAGTAGATTTTGCGCCATTCTCAGTTTTTTATCCGCGTTAGACATAACTTTACAAATTAATTTCACTATGTAATATAAACATTATCTAAAATATTCACATATTAAATTATTGAGAAAATGCTCTAATTTAACATATTTTTTTTTCAAATCATTAACACTACTCGTTTAGACGTGATCTTCAGTATAAAATCATTAAAAGTCGGTTATCGTCGCCTTAAGTAGATTCTACCTTCATGTAATTCTTTATTCTGTGGGAGGCAGTGACTCATTCAATTTATGACATCTACTTAGCTATTATTACAAACTAGTTTCTTTATTACCAGTATTAACATATAATTGACTATTATCTCATAAAGCCACCGTGTCTTTGAACGTGTTAATGAAAACAAAAAAAAACATCATAGCCGTGAATGCCTTAGGCCTTGGAAAAAGATAAGTTAGGTAGGAAACACACTCACCCGGCCCGCAGCAGGCGCACTGGGCGTCGGCAGAGGGCTGCCAACGCGCTCTTCCGGCCCCCCTAAATGGGTCCTAGGACGGCGGACTTCGGGACGTCCGCCACCCCCTATCACACTGGACCCGAGATGGCGGCGCGTAATGTACCACGCGCGCCCCTTTTAGACGTCGCGGGGGGGTTAAATACCTACACCCCCCCCAGACTTGAGGTGGCCCGCAGAGGCGGGCCGGGGATTGCGGAAGTAATAAGAAATCCCAAGATCCCCGGTGCAACTGTGGGAGGGGAACACTGGAGTGGTTTTTAGTCAATAAGAGTCTGACAGACCCCTTCGCCCGCCCCAAGGTGGAGGACATCCATGAGGACTTTCCACCACGCGAACAAAAAAAAAAGGTAGGAAACACAACTTTTGCGGGTTCCATTCATCAGTATTGATGAACATTTAAGCTGACCCGAAGCAACTACTAGACATATTAGGCTTTAATTGGGCCCGTGCCTATCAGCAAACTTCGTTCGGCATCTACCCTCGCTGAATCATGTTCGAGTCGGCTCGACACAATTCAAGCTAAGCCGAGCGGCTTCTTCTTGAAAATTGATTTTACATATATTTATTTTGCTGTCCAGGGGGTGTCCGAAGATAAATCCGAAGTATCGGCCGTTTCCTAACTACGGCTGACAATGGCTGACTAGGGAGAAGAAAAAAAAAACGACAGTCAAAGAGATAAGTCAAAGTCAAAATTTTTAAAGAAGGAAATTTTGGAAGTCAAGAAATGGCCGAAAATTCATCTTATTCTTCGGAGTAGGCCCCCAGGTATGCCGCCGAAACATGCGCCGAATCATGCCGACCCGAACAAGTGTGTAGCACGCCTATATTTGAAGCATTTCTTTTCGTGGCTACAAGACACCGTCTTTTTTGTAGCGATCCTCATGGATACCCATCCCATTCCCATTTCTGGGACCAACGGAGAGCTATATTTTAGTATTTTACTGACAAACCTCCCGCTATCGTATGAGTCAAAAATGGTAATCCTCATGGATACCCATCCCATTCCCATTTCTGGGACCAACGGAGAGCTATATTTTAGTATTTTACTGACAAACCTCCCGCTATCGTATGAGTCAAAAATGGTAATAAGTTACAAAACAAGACCAAAAAAATCTTTTACTAGGTAACTCACGTCAAAAGCCCTTGACCCATAAAACACTAGATCATCCAAAAGCCTGCGAAAGTAGGTTGTTTAATAAATTCGGCCCTTTCTGTTGGAGTCTCATTGTAAATTCAATATTTGACGCCTTCCATTGAATTCTGATGCATTGTAGAGGGCACAATATAGAACGGCGTAGTGCCTTCAATCTGAGGCATGATCGTATTCTGTGATATTTCCTTATTTGACGATTATACGATAAAGGTGAACAAGTTGAAGGTGTGTTGTATTACGAAAATCATCATCATCATTCAATATTTCAGCCGAAAGACGTCCACTGCTGGACATAGGCCTCCCCCAAAAAAAAAGGGGGGAAGATTTGCCATAATCGCCACGCTTGGCAGGCGGGTTGGCGAACGCAGTATTGTTTTAAAAATGCATAGAGAACGCTGCTGCTCATTCTCTAGTAAGTCACTTAGTCGCCTTTTACGACACCCACGGGAAGAAATGGGATGGTGTTATTCTTTACGTCCGGCACCAAACGGAACATGCGGAACAACGTTACGAAAATGCGACGTCAAATTTTGACGTACTTTTCTGGCATAGCAGGCCGAAACAACGATAGACCAGCTGATGAAAAGAACTAAGAACTAAATATTGCAGCTGTTTGTGCAGTTAAAAAATAATCCAACGCGAACCTACTACCGGGATAGAGATCCTATGTCCTACTCCTAACCCGGCTCATGGTCTACCCATGTGCCAATTTCATCCAAATCCGTTCAGCCGTCTTAGCGTGAAAGCGTAACAAACAAACAAACTCACTTTCGCATATTATACTAGCTGCGCCCCGCGGTTTCACCCGCGTAAGTCTCGATCTCGGGATAAAAAGTAGCCTATATGTTAATCCAGGGTGTCAGCTACCTCGATACAAATTTTTATCAAAACTGGTCCAGCCGTTTTTACGTGAAAGAGTAACAAACATCCATCCATACTTACAAACTTTCGCGTTTATAATATTAGTAGGATAGTAGGATAGCATTAGTTAGAAAGTACGGATATTAGTACGGATTTGAATTAATCAAATTCTTGTGTTGCCATACATTTTGGAAAACTATAACATATCTCGTGGCCTCGCGCGCGTGAAGCCGCCCGGGAAATTGAATACCGAACATTGTACTTATAACGCTCAGATAATTACAGATTATTTATAGTAGCCTTTAATTTGAGCATTTACGGCCCTAATTATAGCTTTACTATATTTACGACTACCCACATAGGGTGTGGTAATTGTACCGATTAATTGCTTCAACGTGTACTTAGCCTTAAGTGTTCACACCCTTTACTGGGCTGTTTTGGTAAATGATTCTTTAGTAGAGCATAAGTTTATGGGAGGTTAAAGACTTAGTTCCACATGAAAAAGTACAATAATGACAGGTAGGTATAACCTTGACAATTCAAAAATCCCTGTAAATGGTTTAATTGAAATAAATGTTTTGAGTTTGAGTTTGAAACCTACTTGTAGGTTTGTTACTTTGTTCTTTTGTTAAGTTATAACATTTATTTTTATTTACTTAATGGCCTAACTACAAAACACACAAACAACAACAAATGTATGTAAAAATAAAAACGATTATGTGTGTAATGTATTACTTACTAATGACAGTTTTTTTTTTTTTATGACCAAAATCAGACTAAAATTTAGAGGACAGACATCCTCTAAATTTTAGTCTGTTTTTGGTCTGAAATCTTAAAAGATATCTCCTATTAATCAGAATCTCCCAATTTTAGGGTTCCGTAACCAAAGGGTAAAACGGGAACCCTATTATTACTAAGGCTCCGCCGTCTGTCTGTCTGTCTGTCCGTCTGTTCGTCTGTCACCAGGCTGTATCTCAAGAACCGTGATAGCTAGACAGTTGACATTTTGACAGATGATGTATTTCTGTTGCCGCTATAATAAAAAATAGTAAAAAATAGAATAAAATAAATATTTAAGGGGGCTCCCATACAACAAACGTGATTTTTTTGCTCGTTTTTGATCTATATTGATAACGGCAACAGGTAGACGCTTGAAATATTCACAGAACATGTAGATATATATTGACTTTAAAAATAAGTAATTAAATTAAAATAAAACAAATATTTAAGGGGGGCTCCCATACAACAAACGTGTTTTTTTGCCATTTTTATAGATAATGGTACGGAACCCTTCGTGCGCGAGTCCGACTCGCACTTGGCCAGTTTTTTCCTTTACTTTTTGCGTTGTTGTAAATTTTAGAAATTAACTAAACTTGCTTATTTCCAGATGCTTAAATTTTCTGTGAAGCAGATTTTGGTTACTCTTGGACATCCATTCCTCGCATGCTATGTGTGCATATATTTAGAACTCGAGTTACAGGTACAGAAGCACACTATCGCTGATAACGTAGAAGAACCATTACATTTGCACCAATATCCATTATCTTGTAAATCATGTCATGCGGCGCGCTACCAAAAGCTTACGCGGCACCGCCATTATGGATTGTTAAATAAGGATGGATGAGCAACACCGGTAATAGCCTTGCCATGGTCAAAAAGATTCTGCTTGCAGGTGCAGTTTTGCTTGGCTGCTATCCAAAATGTAGGAGAATAATTGAACAGAAGCCCTATAGCACGAACGTACTGTTAAGGCGACGATAACCGACCTTTAATGATTTTATACTGAAGATCACGTCTGAACGAGTAGTGTTAATGATTTAAAAAAAATATATGTTAAATTAGAGCATTTTCTCAATAACTTAATAGTTATGTGAATATTTTAGATTATATTTATATTACTGAATGAAATTAATTTGTAAAGTTATGTCTAGCGCGGATAAAAAGCTGAGAATGGCGCAAAATCTACCAAGCGTATTTTTCTGAAACCTTCACCAATTTAAAGATAATTTAATCATTGATTTTTTAATATTATATACGCGTTTTATTAAAATACCTTTTGGTTTGTGTATAATAAATTAATAATGTGTCAAATTGGGGACAACGCTCCTTGATAGGCCAGTCCTGTTACTGGCTGAACGTACGGCGCTTTGCGTACAGAACAAGCAAGCTAACCACTCAAGGTCACTGGCATTTATTTCTGTCTTAATGTACTTAACGTAAATCCGAACGATTTTTGTAAATTGAAAATCCAATTATTCCTAGCGTTATGGTTGAAATTTTTGCGATATGCACAAAAGTATTATTACACAGTCATATAGTCTTGAAACTAAATAAATATTTTATGCGATACGAGTATTACCTATTTTATAGTGATTTCAGTAACGTAACGTTTACTCTGCGCGTTCATGCCAGGTGCACAGAATACGAATAATTGTTATTGACAGTTCACAATAAGAGAGTTGCTGATAATTTTGAAGTTATCTAATAATATGTGTTTCTTTAAGTTGAATCATCAGTATCAGCCTTTATGTACATTCAGGGACCTCCGCCATCGCAAAACCAGGCCAGGGCGATGTAAAAATAAATTAATAATATGTGGAAAGTACTCTCTTTCTTAATTCAGCTGACAGTTATACCACATTATTATCTATACTACAATATACAAACGGTCCCCCACACAATCGAATATATTATTAATTAATAATCGCATCCACCAATAGATGGCGCTACCGCACAAACTTTCTCTTCCCAAAGTTAGCTGAAACTTCGCTAAGTTCACAACTATCGCGGCTTAAGGCGCCGCTCCACTACAGCCCACGGTTTACACGGGTTCGTTTTGTAAGAAATGTCAGAAGAGAGTTCACTGCGACCCACGGCCAGGCTGCACATGTTGCCACACATGCAAATCCGTGGCTGGCAAACAAATGAATCGCGCAGCTAACGTGGTAAACCTCTCCGTTCACATTCTACGTAGTGCTGGGCGGTCGACTTTATTGTGTGTAGTTGCAGAGGAGAAGATTTACACCTCAGCTGTTTCCATTTAGGTAATGTTCGAATAGATATTTTTTTCTGGTGTATTTTTAGTGTTTAGTAGTAGTAGTTAATTTAGTCTTAAGTAATGCTTGAGTACTGAGTAAAGTTCTATAAATACGGGGCTTAGTCAGTGGCTTTTTATTACTAATTTTATTATTATTAATTATAACTTCAGACAACCATTGATTCATTACATTTATATTATTAGTATGATTTTAAAAACTATGTTAGTACCTAAGATCTAAGAGAAACTTAGTCCTCTGGGTGAGGCTTCACACCAGTGGGCTATCAAACTTATTGCCTATTACATTCAGGATGCTGTTATTGCTCTGTTATTGTCTTTCTGCGCAAGGTGGCATCAACGCGCGACTCAGCGCACATTGTTGACGCACTGCAGAAGCGCGGCAGACATAACAGTGCCCTACAAGAATTGTTAAACTGGATACACAGAGAATTGTAAGCCCTTTGGGTATATCTGAATCATAGGCTCGCTGAGTACAGAGATGTGCAATACGCTATGAATAAAGTTACTTTCACCGCGTCAGTACATCGAGCGAACCTGCGGGCCAGCATGTTCGCCCGGACTGACAGTGCCCTGCGATCCCTCTCCATGTCTACATCATCTCCAAGATCTTCGGTAACCACATGCCCAAGATACTTGAATTGGCCTACTCGACTAAGAGGAATACCATTGAGTAACACTGGTGGAACAACAGTTGGGCACTTTGTACCCACCTTGAAGATCATGCACTCTGATTTTTTTTACATTATAGTTCAGACCGTGTGTGGCCGCATACTTTTCACATACGGCAAGCAACTTCCGCAATGCACGAATCGAGGGAGCTAACAGCACCATATTATTGGCATAGCTAAGGTTGTTTGTGGAGGTCTGCCCGGCTTGGGCGGAGCACCGCCGTGTCTTCACGGAGGCGATTGGCGGCGGCGATCTCTCGCGTCCCACCCTAGTTCCGACTATGATTCGGAGCGAGAGTGCATGGGAGACCGTCACCTCCTTCTGCGAAGCAGTAATGCTCGCGAATGAGAAGGCGGAACGCGTGAGGGAGAGGCAAGGTTCGCGCCCTGGCACCCCTAGTCGCCGCAGGAGACGCGCCGGGCGGCGGGAGTCACATGCTGTTTCCCGGCCACCGTAGGTGCGGGCTTGCGGACGGTGAGCGATGGGTAGCTCGCCATCCAACAAGGATCAGGCCCGGGTCAACGGCGCGTTGTGTTCTACGCGCGTCTCATAGAGATGTCAGCACGGCCAATGCCTGCCAGGGTTGCGAGTTTGTCCGAAAGGGATAATAATATCGTGCCCCTGTAACACAGGCAACGGAAGGAACACGGGTAGGTTTTAGTCAGTAAAGTCTCGCTCCACCCAGCAGAAGATGTTATTTCATAATTTCTCACCCAAAAAAGAAAAGCTAAGGTTATTTACACTAACACCATCTACGTAACACCCTAAGGGCATTTGACTGAGTTCCTCTATCAGCGCATTTACTTATAGTTTAAGCAAGGGCGAGCTCAACGAGGGGGTCTCACTCCACATTCCAGTTTGTATTCACTCGACAATTCACCCACACATTATTTTTTTGATTATGCCATAAGCATACACATGGAAGAAAACATGCTCTCTCTTCAGTTTCAAGTCATACTAATTATTGTAATACGCTTATTTTAGATAGATGAGTGCGTGCAGGTAAGTAAATATTTCTTCTGAACTTTAAGGTCTTCTAATAAGGCAACAAACATAAAATCAAGATTCTACACACGTAATCAAAGCAACAGCAACTTCAGCTTACGTATTAATTTAATAACCGCACACCGCCAATAGATGGCGCCGCAAACTTTAGACGGTTCCTAAGTTCGGCAAACTATCGCGTTTAGCATGCGAGGCTGCATATTATTCACACCACGGCCGCTTTCATTTAATTTGGATGCAAGTTATTGAGGAACTTGCACAGTTGAAACTAGGAAGAACTGCGAAGAATGTGTGTTTTATGTGATAGTAGCTGTGATAAAAATACCTAACATAAGATACAATACTTAAGTGATGGCCAAAATTAAACTCAAAGGAAGAACGCGCATTGGTGAATTAGTTTTTTTCAATCACATCAGTTTACTGGTTGTGATCGCATTGCCAGGCCGCTGATGCAAGAAGCACAGGACCGGTCGATGTTATGACGCTTGGGGGATGCCTATGTCCAGCAGTGGACGTCCGCGTCGTTCGGATGAAATGATGATTGCATTGCACCAAAAAATAGATCAGGCTTTAAAAAAAATCAGGACTTAGTCCAGCAGCGGTCCTTAGAGCGCGCAAACTAAAATTAAGACCACAATACGGAAAGTAAATAAAAAATCTGATATTTTTCCAGACCACACAAATCACACCAAATAACTCTTCAATCACAAAACAAGCCTATTAAACCTACTCTGGACCTATCGACATAATATCGAATCTATTTCGTAAATATTGACTTTGAGAATTTGGCATTGACAGTAGTTGGACAAATCGAATGCGCCCGTTGGGAAATTAGAGCACTGAGTTCAGTACAATACGTAGTACCTACTCATGGAATATCGGAGTGGCTGTAGTTTTAAATTAGATGGGTTTTTTAATACCTTCTACTATGGAATAAAGCTGCATTTGGGATGTATTGTTAAACTTTTATAGAGCTAGATAGGTAAAGCTATAAGTAAGAGTTTGTCAACTAATGCTTTGACTTCCAAAGAAAGCTGTGATCGGTCACACAGTACCGGTTGTCCAAATACAGAACGGTTTTTGGCACCTTCATGTCAAATACAGAAGAACATGACATATTATGTTGACGGCCGTTTTAATAAGACAGAACCGCTCTTCTCCGTTTTGAGCAGTGGTGGCCCTAAGGGTGGCCCAGTGGTAACGGCCTCGAGTAACGAGTTGTAGGTCTGGGTTTGAACCCAGCCAGGCGCTTTACTTTGTTTTAATAATTACATCACCACTGCTCTCAAAACGGTGAAGGAAAAAATCGTGAGCAAACAATGTCCCAGAACCAAAAATTGTAAGACATGTGACATCCATCAACCCGCACTGAGCCCGCATAGTAGATTACAGCCAACTCCCTCTCACAGAGAGAGGAGTAGTAGTCCCTCTCACAGAGAGGAATTGTAGCTTTAAGAGGCAATATTATCTGTTATTAGACTGGTGACCGTTGGAACTGAACAGTGTTTGGGTAGAAAACGCAAATCATGAAACGCTATTAGATGGACCACCCAACCTGGAGAAGGTAGCTTAAAACAAGATTTTAAATCGAGGGATCGATGAGGTATATACTGAGCTATATAGAGATTATATTTTTAAGCAGGTTAGTACAAACACTTTTACAGGTCTAAAATAAAGTCTGAAAAGAAAACCCGAGACAAACTCGGAGGTCACAGTCTCTTTTAAGTCCAGACATAATCTTGGTCAGATCATGTGAGGACCACGTTGGATTAAGCTATAAAAGTGAAAGAGAAAACACAAGCCAAACATTATTTTCAGATCACACTGTCTTGGTTTCAAGGTGAACTGAAGATGACATCAAAGTCAAAGTCAAAGTCAAATTATTTATTTCAAATAGGCACATAAATGGCACTTTTAAACGTCAAAAATTACAAATAAAATAGAATTGATTCTAGTCACCCGTCACCGTGAGACTTCAGCTAAAGACTAGCAGATCCAAGAAAGATGCAGCTGTAAATAGAAGGTCAAATTCTCCAAATACTTGGGTTGATGAGGTGAGGTTTTTTAAAAGGCCAGATGATAAAGAACAATAATTATTACTACCAGGCCATGTTCGGCTTTTCTTTTATTTCCAAACCGTATTTATGTGATTTTGAGTCAAAGGTAAAAAGTTCTGTTACATTAATTTCTCTAGTTGCCAACTCTGATAACGGAGGTTCAAAGTTTAAGTCCATAGTCTAGTTCAGTTCGTTTCAGAGCCGATCTGAAAGTGTAATGGCGAAATGAGCGAGCTATTATTTGAGTTGTAGTTCAAAAAGACGCACTCTTGTCTTGAAACAATTTCTTACCATCTGTTGCTAGTTTTAAATTAGTTTTTGATTCGAGAATTTTATGAGATGATTATGTGGAGGTTTTTGCTAAAAGTTTTATTACTGAGTTCTGGTTTAACAGAATGGTTGCTGGTGAAATGAAGGGCCCCAAGGCTTTTTTACCTTCATCCCTTAGACTAGGAACTTAACAGCTTTTGGGTTTTCAAATTGTGTCTAAAAGCGGCAGTAAGTGTTTCCATCGACTACAAACTGTTGGTGAGTTGAAGGAGTAGGCAGCGATGTAGCTATCCGGAGGTACACTAACAATTTCGCCAGTAATGTGAAAAATCCAATATAATAGGGGGCTATTTCTCACTGCTCAAATCCATACGCTAGTTGGGAAATTTATAGTCAATAAACACCATTAACCCTTGACTGAATCCGGGGATTGAACCCCGGATTGCTCAGTAGAGGCAGCATCTGGGCAGATAAATAAAAAAAACATCATACATACATAACATCACGCATGTATTTCCCGAAGGGTTAGCCAGAGGTGTACCTTTTAGTACAAACAACTTTTTACTCACATAAAACTCACTTTCGATCTACAAGTGGTAGAAAATCCTACGAACTCAATCCGCTACTTAGTATTTGAGTTACCTACCTGGTGTAAATACAGCCGGAGTTTAGACACGAAAAGCCTTTCCAAATTAGATTTAAAGAGTAACTCGAGTACTTTAGAGTAGGTACTGGTACAATGAAGGAAAGTGTATGAATTCGCGAAGAATTGACGGTTTTGTTACATTCTACGTACATTTTATTTGTGAATAGTGGTTTTGTATTGAGCCGTAGGTATTGTAAATTGAGTGTTCTTATTGTAGCTATTGGTAAGACTGTAATGTGGAAGCAACTACGACTACACTACGATGTAGAGAATTAATAATGACTTTTTTTTTTTCCAAAACACTTATCCTAATTTACGTTGGTTTTAGCCTCTTAACAAAAACCTGTCAGGGTTTATCTGTATGTTGGCAAACCGTTCATTTACATCAACAATAAAATATAATATAAAACTTTACTTTTATGATGATGATAACAATCTATAAAAAAAAAATGTGAATGGTACCTAACTTTGTATCTACCCTTAACTTTTCGAACTCGTAGCTACTAGTTAAGTACCTAGTAGTAGTAATTCCTTTATTGGTACTGCATTCAAAAGAAAAAAACTAATACCTAGTGCTATTATTGATCGAAGACCTAGCTAAATCCAATCATCATTCATTTGGATTTGAAATTGATTTTGATCGTGATTGCGATTATAAACGCCTGTTAAAATAAATATAGCAACTGTAAGTTTGTTGACAAGTTGCTAGTCTTTATTTATTTTAACGACCATGCCGATTGTATGCTCATCACGTCGCACATAAAACTGAACTCATCCTTCATTAGTTAGTACTCACCACGGATAATTCATTTCAATTGATTTATCTATGTCAGAGTGAAAATCAGCCAGCGCGCGTAGTCATTAGATTCATCAATCATTTTGTATGGTTAAAACTAGATGATCCATCACTTAGCAAGCGCAAAATGCTAATGTGTAGTACCATAGATTTAAAATAGGTACTTACGGGTATTGGCAATTTTAGGGATAAAAGGTTTCTGATAAATAGTGGTAAAATGCTTTGGATATAAATATTAGTATTTTTTCAACCATGACTGTGAAAAAATACATAGCTAAACACACTCCGAGAAATAGGTGCTGTATAGTTATATGAATAATATTCAAGCGTTGTTCGTGATAAGGCAGCCATGTAAAAATAAAACCGGCCAAGTGCGAGCTGGAGTCGCGCACGAAGGGTTCCGTACTATTATCTATAAAAACTGCAAAAAAATCACGTTTGTTGTATGGGAGCCCCCCTTAAATATTTTTCTTATTTTAATTTAATTATTTATTTTTGAAGTTAATATATAACTAAAGATTCTGTGAATATTTCAAGCGTCTAACTGTTGCTGTTATCAATATCGAGCAAAAACGAGCAAAAAAATCACGTTTGTTGTATATAAAAAAAACTGAATAAAATAAATATTTAAGGGGGCTTCCCTTAAATATTTATTTTATTCTGTTTTTTTTGTATTTGTTTTTATAGCGGCAATACATCATTTGTGAAAATTTGAAGTGTCTATCTATCACGGTTTATGAGATACAGCCTGGTGACAGACGGACAGACAGACAGACGGCGCACGGAGCCTTAGTAATAGGGTTCCCGTTTTACACTTTGGGTACGGAACCCTAAAACGACCGATGACATTAATAAACTAATAATAGTGATGACAATAAAGACTGAATCTAATCTCCTTCATACGAGCAAGAAAAGCACCACTTTTCCACATTTGGATGTATCAGGTAACGGACAGCTGTGCTGCTGGGGAGTATGTTGCGCCACTTCTGCCCAGCTAAAGCACTAGGAAGAGATGAAGCGTTTTGGCAAAATGTGCTGATTCTCAGCTTCTAGAGTTTGAATAAATGACTTTTGATTTTGAAACAGAAACCACGTCAATCGGATGACAACCAGTTTCCTCCGGCCTTCCCTTATTAGTAAATTACGTCGTCTAAGCGTGCTGCTTATAGGAAACCTTAATTGCTCTTTGACAGTTCATGAGACCGATCATTGGGAATCCCAGTTTTTGCAGAGGACGTTTAATTCGATTTTTTTATTTTATTTGGATCATCATCTGTCCCTGTCCCTATCCCCGCAGATAATGAAACTGGCATGAACGCTCAATTCCTTTGTGGCCTAGGTAATATCTCTAAACTCAAAGTTTTGAACGTGATTTTTTTACAAACCATTCTCGACCTTATTGCTTTGAGCTAAGTTTCGCCAACTTGATTTATTTTGCGCTACAAAAGTACTTTTCTATTGTTACTGAGTGTATTGAAGTTATTTCAACGACCATTCGGAATTCAGTCTGGTATAGATATTCAGGTCCTGCTCTTGATATAAAGCCTTGTATTCACTGGGCGATGAATTTCTCGTGACATTGCATGATTTTTTTGCCATTTTTATTGATAATGGTACGGAACCCTTCGTGGTCGAGTCCGACTCGCACTTGGCAGGTTTTTTTATTATTTAAATTAGCCAACGGAATTAAAACATCAAAATGACCTTCATTAAAGTTTCCTGAGAATCGGATTATTTTGACTCCCTGCCGTGCTTCCCCAAAACCAGCAATAAAAATACCATCCTCAAATACCTGGAACACAAATGAGAATAGTTCTGCCGCTGCCATTTTTTTTTTGGGTGGTAAATTATCAAATAACTCCTCCCGCTCTGGCCGGAGCGGGGAGGGCGTGTCAGACTGTTACTGACTAAAACCCACCCGTGTTCCTTCAAATGCCTGTGTGCCAGGGCCACGATATCCCTTTCGGACAGGCTCGTAGACCTGCCAGGCATTGGCCCTTTCGGACCCCGTCAATTGGTGCTGATATCTCTTTGAGGCACGCGTGGAACACAACGCGCCGTCGACCCGGGCCTGGTCCTTATCGGACGGCGAGCTACCCATCGCTCACCGTCCGCAAGCCCGCGCCCACGGTGGCCGGGAATCAGCCTGCGATTCCCGACGCCCGGGGCGTCTCCTGCGGTGACTAAGGGCGTGAGGGCGCGAACCCTGCCTCACCCTCACGCGTTCCGCCTCCTCCTTCGCATGCATTACTGCTTGGCAGAAGGAGGTGACGGCCTCCCGTGCACTCTCGCTCCGAACCATGGCCTGAACCAGGGCCAGATGCAAGAGATCGCCGGCGCCGCGGCAGACCTCAACCGTATGCTCCACCGTATCCTCTGGGCGATCCACACAGTGGTGACACCCGGGCGTTTCCTCCCGCTTTATTCTGAATAGGAACCTCCCGAAACAACCGTGTCCGGTGAGTACGTGCGTCAGGCGGAAGGTGAGGAAGCCGTGGCGCCTCTCTAGCCACTCCTCATAGAGGGGACTTATTGCCACAATTGTGGCATGCAAATTCTTTGCCAAATAGTAAATATCCCTGGTGATGGCGCATTCTTATTTTCATCTCTCTCCTATTTGGTGAACAGTAACGTGGCCATGTCATTGCCTTCTCAAATTCGAGCCACGTGTCTAAAAACTGGGAAATATTCCAACCATTCACCCAGGATCGGTCAGGAGGAGCTGTTTATGGTTCAAAGCGTAAAAACGTCGCTGAAATGTCTTGTAATGGCACCTACGGAACCACCTGTGAATTCATGGCAGCGGGAGAAGTATTCCCATTTAAGTTCCAGGTGTTTCAAGATGGTATTTTTATTGCTGGTTTTGGGGACGCACAACAGGGAGTAAAAATAGACTGTTTCTCAGGAAATTTCAATGAAGGTCATTTTGATGCGTGTCAGACTTTTACTGACTAAAACCCACCCGTGTTCCTTCAAATGCCTGTGTGTGCCAGGGCCACGATATCCCTTTCGGACAGGCTCATAACCCTGGCAGGCATTGGCCCTTTCGGACCCCGTCAGTTGGTGCTGACATCCATTTAAAATGGGAATAGTTCTCCCGCCTTTTTCCAACCCTTACAACACCAGCCTAAACCAAAGATACTAAGCAATAAAATTAAAATACGAACGTAGGTATTCAAGGACACTTTTTCTAGTAAGAACGACTAATACTAAAAACTATTATAGTAATACCACAGTGTGAAATACCTACACAATAAGTAATTCGCAAAGAAATAGAAATAACAAAATTCCAACCCGGCAATAGGTAAAAACACATTTATTATCCTCCAATTTAAAATTAGGAAGCGAAACAAACCAAAACGAAAACCAAACAACGACGATGAAAAATATTTCAAAGCAAATGAATAGTAAGTAATAACAAAATATCGCAGAACAGAAATTTCGGTAACTATAGCTTGAACGTGTATCGCTTAGGTTTGTATTCTGTGATTGATACATGACTTCGTTTTTTGATACGATCGGTTTGCAAGCCGCGATTAAGGTTAAACATTGTGAAGTTTTCCCCTTGGCATTCTCGACTTTAATGCTATAACTGCAACATTCAAATTACCTGAATACCAATTAGAACCTCATTTCATTATCTTTTAGCAGATGCCTGCATACTGAAAAATACTGGCCACCTAGAACTGGCATACAAAACTTTAGAACGTTATCACGCCTGCACTGAAACATACTGGCCATCTAGAAATAAAACTAAATATAAACCTCAAGAAACTTCCAAAAATTCTTATTTCAATGTAAAATATGCATTAACGCGTTGTCGTAAAATTCAATTTAGATCTTTATCGGCCTCCGAATTCTAATTTCAATGTAAAGTATGCAATAACTCGTTGCCGTAAGATTCAATTTGGATCTTACTGCATTTGGTACATTTTTCATACAAACATTAAAAACCCTTATTTTCACCCTTAAGCGCCGAATTTCGTAAAATCTTTTCTTAGTGAGCACCTAGAAGTCGAAAGGAACAATCAGGCCAACATTCATGTCTCTAACTTTAAAAACATAGGAATTTCATACAAACTTTGACACCCCTTTTCAACCGCTTAAGGTGCGAATTTATAAAAATCCTTTCTTAGTGCGCGCCTGCACCTTATAGAGAGTGCTTGTGCCAAATTTTAGACCTCACGGCCCAGTAGTTTCCGAGATTTCGTGATGAGTGGTCAGTGAGTGGACTTCTCTTTTATATATATAGATTATACGTTCCAAAATAAAAACAAGACTAAGAGATCTCTAACCTTCCAAATATTGTTGATTTTTAAGAAGTTAATGTTAAGTTTCAAATTATAATTAAGAAGCTAAATTTTGTTGAGTTTATGAGCCATTTTGATAAAAATAAATATATTTAGTAATTTTATGCTGTATTTTACTCATATTTTGTCTTATTCAGATAAATAATTGACCCGTAAGTGGGCTACACCTGTAGCCCGTGCGTGCGCCTGATTGTCAGCCTGATTACTTTGTAGGTACAGAAATGGCAGCAGGGTCTTGTGAATGTATTATTTAGAACTAAATACCTACTTAATTAGGTATATCGTGTATCGGTATTAGGTTGGGGAGGGTGGGTTGAGTAGCTACGGATTACGTTACGTAGACTCTAAACAGAGGCCCTAGCATGAATGCGCGGAGTAAACGTAACGTAAATTCTAACGATTTTAACATTGGAAATGCTCTTTTCGCACGTAATATAAACATTAAAATAAAAAAAAAATACTCCATTTATTATAGAATTAAAAAAATAATGACTAAATAGCCGCGTTGTCTACGCATTTTTTAACACCATACAGCGATCGCCGACCCGCCTGCCAAGTGTGCTGTGGTGATTATGGCAATTTGCCCCCCCCCCCCCCCCCTCCCCCCTTTGAGGGAGGCCTATGGCCAGCAGTGGACATCTTTCGGCTGAAATGATGGTGATTGATTGAAATGTTGCCATTGTAAATATTATGTATTATTAACTTAATTATTCTAAGTAGTTTGTATTTATTTTGTTTCTTATAAACAATATGTAACAAAAACCCTGTTGTTCCTTCTAGCTACGTTTTAAGAATCTGTATAAGTACATACGTAATAAAGCAAGTCATTTATAAAAACTATTCGACAAAAATAATTAAAATAAATTTTTATTTATTAATATTTGTAATGTTTAACTGATTTCTAGAAGCTAAAAAAATCTTGGTAAGCGAACAACATGGTTTCAGGAAAAATAAAAACATTGACTCTGCTATCTACAAACTTGTTGATCACGTTCTAACTAACGTTGACAATAGAACTCCTGTAGTTGCATTATTTATGGACATGTCAAAGGCATTTGACTATGTTAACCATAAAATACTGATAAACAAGCTGGAAAAATATGGAATTAGAGGCAATATCCTTGAACTTATCAAATCTTATCTGACTAATCGAGAACAAATTACACACGTAAATAAAATATATACTATACAAGAACTGAAAAAGACTTATGTCTCTACACATAGAAAATGCATTTTCGGTGTGCCGCAGGGCGGTGTTCTTGCTCCATTACTATTCATAATATATATTAATGACATGCCTAAAACTATTAATAATCCAATGATTTTATTCGCTGACGACAGTACAATACTAATCAAAAGTAAAGATGATGTGACATTCGAAAAATAAATAAATGACAACTTAAATGATATAATAACTTGGCTAACTGAAAATAACCTAAAAATAAATCTTGAAAAAACAAATTACATTTCATTTGAACAACAAACAAACAATAAAAAACCGGATATTCATTACGGTCACAAGACGATCAGTGAAGCAGAACACACTAAATTCTTGGGTATTTGGATAAATAAAAATATGAGCTGGAAAACACATGTTGAAAATACATGCAAAAAACTTAGCCAGTATTCCTATGCTCTCCATAACCTAAGAAAAGTCTCAAATCAGGCAACATTATTAACGGCGTATCATGGGTATGTTGCATCTACTTTCCGCTACGGACTTACATTTTGGGGGAACTCGCCAGATAGAGAAATGGCGTTCAAAGCCCAGAAACAATGCATAAGGGCAATGAGTGGCATACAACGCACAGAAAGCTGTAAACCACATTTTCAACAGCTCCAGCTATTAACATTCCCGTGTCTGTATATAATTATATGAAGTGGCTATTTTTGTCAAAGCGAATCTACATCTTTATACACATCCAAGAAGTACACGACACAAAAATAAAATATGCGTAAGACGTCATAAAAAAGCGATATTTAATAACAACATTTTGGGCATGGCACCCAAAATATACAATAAGTTGCCAAAAAGTATCACAGACCTACACAAAATGGACCATTTTAAATTAAATTTGCACGATTTCCTAGTTGCAAAATGTTACTATTCAATTAATGATTATTTAAATGAAAGATGACTGATTTTATCTGAAATGGGACCACAAATGTAATGACTTTGAAATTTTGATTTGACTTGTGTATTTTTATTTAATTTTTTAAATTTTTGACTTTCTATTTTTTAAGTAATTCAATTTAAAATGTATTCTTTAAATTCAATGTTGCGATTAGTACTCACTGAATTAATTTGCACACCTCATTAGGTTATAATACAATGTACCTTATACACCTGTAACACCTTATTTAACATGTATTATGCAAATAAATTATTTGATTTGATTTGATTTGATTTGATTTGATTCTAACCTCTTTCATTCTTTGATTTTGACTTCTCGACTAGCCAATACAATTTTTTTTTAATTATAATTCCACCAATGTTGTGCTTGTAGGTAAATGTATACGTCCCTAAAAGGAACAACAGGGTTTTTGTTACATAATGTATAATCTCACTGTATGCTGCACCGGTCGACGTCATCACGTCAACGCCGGCTGTCGCTGAAAACCAACGCTGGGGCTCTGTCTCGCATAGGGTCGCAGCATTATGCTGAGCGGTGGCCGTTTTGCGTGGATGTGATGCATATTTTCCCCTACTTGTTCTTTTTGTATTTATGTTCTTTCTTTGCGTCATGTTTACCGCAAATAAACGTATTTTCTTTCTTTTCTTTTTTATACGTTTATATCGAAATAACGTGAGGGTGATAATCGTTATTTTTCTAATGTTATAATAAGTATGGAGTATAGTTTAAAGATTTTATTCATATTAGCTATGGGCGATACTCATTTGTACTTGTCGCAAAAAAAATAACCAAAATGCTATAGTTCTACGTTTACGTCAAGCGTTCGTACTGGGGCCTCAGATAGAGGAATATGACGTCGCGGGATGTTGCATTGTGCTGGAATTTAGTCACCTAGTGAATACATAGCTTTAGGCGATATGTGAATTGTGTGTATTATTATGTTTGTGTTTTTAAGGAAGACTTTATTTATAGTTCTGGCATTGATACGGGTTGAGAATAAAGTGTTTCCGTTATTTATTTTCTTTAATTTTTAAGTTTCCTACGTTGCTACTACACTACTTATTAAAATCTCTGTTAAGTCTTTAAAGCTGGTAGAACTTATAAGACACATTTGCTCTGCAAAATAATAATTTATTTTAAGAAAATCTATCTTATGATCCTAACCCAAAATATTACAGCTCTAGCTCAGATCATCGTAGACTACGTTATATCTCCCTAGGGTATTTTAAAATGCGACCGAGGAATAACGTCAAGACTACAGACAAAAATAATAATATTTGAACAATGATGACCAAATCGTAGGAATCGTAAACGAGGTGATTGATCATTCAGTGTCAGTCTGTCACAGTCTGATTCATGGTACAGTCTTCGTTCGCACAGAAAAGAAAGTATGGCCCCGAAGATTAACGAAAGAATGCTTAAAACTTAAAATCAACCTTAGGCCACTATTATAAGGTTCATAATGCACTGGAGCTGCTAGCGTGCACTCGATCAGAAGTATGGCGGCTGACAAACATGCCACGCGGCGCGCGCTAACATGGCGGCAGCTGCCGACCAATAGCGGTACAGGAAAAAGAACCGCGGTGCGTGGAGCGTGCCGATTGGTCAATAGCATTTCCCGCACTTTTAAAATTCACCTTCTGCGCAGGTACATCGGTAAGCCATATCAATTGGGTACTACTGTACAAGTTATTCATATACTTGAGGTTATTTACTTCCTGAAGTACCAATTGTTATTGAATTCAAAGTCAGCAGTCAATATATCCAACTAGCTTCTGCTCGCTTCAAACTAGCTATTGCTCGCTCCCATCTAGCTTCTGCTCGCTTCCAACTAGCTTCTGCTCGCTTCCAACTAGTTTCTGCTTGCGACTTCTTCCGCATGAAACATCTTGTTATAACATAAAATATCCTATAACACTCGGCAATACTGTAGCTTGAGTAGCTTCCCATCAGTAAAGAATTATCGGAATGGTATCAGTAGTTCCGAAGATTACCCCATACTTACGTATAAACTCACGAATTTTACGTCTTTTTAATATTAATATTAGTATAGATTTTGTGATTCCCAGACTTTGATAAAAACAATTCTGAAACCAATTTTTTTCTACGAACATAAGAATAAACACCATTTTTAATGCAAAAATTCCACCTAAGACTATAACTGAATATTACCAATTTACTTATGCAAAGGGGTAATTTAATCAGAAAGTACCATGTCAAGAAAATAGTCAACATTTTGCATAGATAAGAACACCTATAACAGTACGCAGATATCTCCTATTTACATTTTTATAAAGGCTAATTCTACCATTGATGTAAAAACTGATGTAGCAGTCAAAATGGCTATTAGATACTATCAATGGGTTTATCTGTCAAATGGCTGTTACTATCAATGGGTTTATATGTCAAATGGCTGTTACTAGGTATACTACTAACTACTAAAATACTACTAAGACTGGTTGTCACTGACTTTTGGGCTTCTGACTATTGTAAAATCTACGAATGACAGCCGGGACCAACAGCTTAACGTACTTTCCGAGGCACTGAGGGGTCTTGATATGTAATGGATCCATCCGCGAACAAACCGCGGTAAGCGTAGCTTAAACCTTCGATCACATCATTTAGCCACGAGTTCTCCCCATTAAGTTTATCTGTATTTAACTATTTTTCGTCAGGTCTTTTCGAGAGTGTCCGTGGAGTTACTCGCCCGATCTTCTCCATAGAAACCTACTACGCTTTGGGATGGATAACTAGCTTCATATTTCTGACTGACCGACCCCTTGACAATTCAAAAGTGCCTGTAATTGGTTTAATTAAAATAAATGCTTTGAGTTAATGAGTTGAATTTCCTTACATTACAAGCGCCATAATTCAAAATCCCTTCCAGATTCATATTTCTATCTCACCATCTACCAATTCACATAAAACCGAGAATAAAAATATCCCTCGTGCTATGAGTATAAATTCATCACAACTTGGGCCCGACTGTCACAGACCGTATTTATTGAGTCACCCTCCTCAAACGAAACCTTTGTTTAATATTTGCCTGAACAGTCAAAGCGTTTGCAATGAGCGCCACTCCCTTTTAAAAAGTGTTGGCTTTCTTTGTGATACAAACATGTCGGTAGTTTTAATGCTGAAGTAATTCTTTTTGTGAGCAGAAGCTAATTTGTGGAAATAGAAGTTGCTGGAGTAATGTTAGTGTGTGGGTTTATTTATTTATTTAACACTTTAAGCACACAAAATGTACAGAGGCGGACTTAATGCCATAGGCATTTTCTACCAGTCAACCTTTGGGTGATGCAGAGACAAGCAGTGGTAGGTGCAATAACGAAAATTGTGGATTATTTAAATTTATGGATATACATACATATACCTATTTAAAACTTTCAGTATAACAATGATTTAATCCGTTTCCGTTTTCCTATCTTTGCTTTGTGGAGTCCTCAGTAGGTACAAATTATGTCTTGGAAAATCTAATATCTTGCCATAAGATCTCTAAATCAATGCGTACTGTGAGGTCTTTTACGTACCGCAATTATGTTTTATATATGTAGTACCCACTTTGAAACACGGCAACTAACATCTTGGTTCTCCAAGATGTGTGTGAGTGTGTGTGTGTGTGAAGCGGGATTTTAAATGCATTTCGGAGCGGTAGATTATCTTCAATAGGTAGTATTTATGTAGATTATTATAAATGTCTCTGTTTAGCACTTTCAGCAAAACAGACGTTGTAAGTACCTTACAACGTCTGTTAGAATGGTAACCTCTAGTAAGTTATTGTTTATTTGGCGGGAATTCAAACAAGTTATATTTATTTTTCTTCCTTAACAACCAATAAATTGAAAGATAGAGCCTTCAATTTATTTTACCATGAATTTTATAATGGGCTACTCTCAAATTTGTTTATTTATAGGATTTAATTGGCTAGCTTATGCGCTTTGACACCAGTCAATTTATTTTTCAAATTATTAAGTTATATTTGAGCTTCAGTTTTAAATCATAAATTGTTGAACAAAATCGATTCCTCTATTTTAAGGCTCCAGCTATTCTTTTCGTAGTAGATAGGTTTCAAAAAACAGAAAGTTGAAAACCTTTCGAGTCTGAGTAAATAACTCTCCATATTTTCTGGATTTTTCATCTGTTAGTTCAGGCGTCGTGTGAAAACTGCTGAATAAAAACTACGCAGTTCGCCATTTTAAAATTTTAATTCCGCCTGAAACCTTGTCTTACTTGGAGTGGATTGAAAGTTAGTTTTATGTGGAATTCTATACAGTGTCCATGATCTTTGAAATTGAACACGCATATTTTATACTCAAACTGAAATTCAAAGCATTTCTTTAAATTCAACCATTTACAGGCACTTTTTAACTGTCAAGGGGTCGGTCAGTCAGAAAGATGAAACTAGTTGCCCATTCCAAAGTATAGTAGGTTCCTAGGGAAAAGAACGGGGAAGAGATCGGACATCGGACACTATTAAATCAAAAATGTTGGTTGGTACAAAGTCAAAGTCAAAGTCAAATTGTTTATTTCAAATAGGCACATATAAGGCACTTTTGAACGTCAATATTAAAAAAAAATAGAATTGATTATAGTCGCCCCTTCCAAAAGGTAGTTTGGAGAAGAATGGGCAAGAAACTCCACCGTTAAGGCTTCTACATACCGGGGCGACTTGTCGCGCGACGCGACGCGACACGGCACAAAGGCACCGCTCGTCCCGCGACACGCGGGGCCTTTGTGCCGTGTCGCGTCGCGCGACAAGCCTTTAGTCTTTTAAAATGTTGTACAATATTTTTTATAGGAACATTAATTATACAATGTGAAGACGATGCACCTAGAATAAAATTACTACTTATACCACAATAGGTAAAAAGAGTTAAGAATGAAGCAATGACAGATAAATTAATTATGTGAAATATACATGGTGCTCACATATCTACAAATATTGTAAAAAAAAAAAAAACGTTTTCCTAAAAAAATTATAATATCAGTGTGAGTTAAGGTACGGTAATCACAGAATTAAAAATTATATACAGCTGGTACTATGACGTTTCTTTTAGTAATTTTGTAGTCTTGCAAGCAGTTCAGTGCATATTGTGCTATAATTTCATAAAATAGTTCGCGCAGAAGAAGACAATACAAAAATAACCAAATGTTGTGCACGCGGTCTGCAAGAGCTGCTCGGCGTGATCAACGCGTCATCGGCAAGCTGAGACGCGGCGCGGCGGCGGCGGCGGCGTCCAAGTGTATTATAATCCATGGCGGCGTCGACCACGCGCTTCCACGGACTTCACCGCGACAGATGACACTCCTTACTTAAACTCAATAATGTATGGTTTGTCCGGGGTAGTACCTAAATATTTGTAAAGATTACAAGGCTAATAAACCATTGTCTATTTCATAAAGTCCACTCTTTCATGAGTATCCGAGCGAGGCATTATCCGAGCTAACATCAAACACTAAAATCACAAAGCAAAAATCACATTTCCTTCCATATAAAAGCCTACTAGTATAAATGAACCAATTAGTAAGGTAATTTAATTAAAGAGAACATAACGAATTCAAATTATATGGGTGCTAGCGTACGCCTCGCGATCTCTTTGATTACCATATTACATACACGCTGATGAGCGTGGATTTTTGTGGAACTCTCAGGACTTTGAATGAAGATGTTAAGGCGACGATAACCGACTTTTAATGATTTTATACTGAAGATCACGTCTAAACGAGTAGTGTTAATGGTTTGAAAAAAAATATATGTTAAATTAGAGCATTTTCAAAATAACTTAATATACGAATATTTAAGATTATGTTTATATTACATAGTGAAATTAATTTGTAAAGATATGTCTAACGCGGATAAAAAACTGAGAATGGCGCAAAATCTACCAAGCGTATTTTTCTGAAACCTTCACCAATTTAAAGATAATTTAATTATTGATCTTTTAATATACGTTTTTTATTAAAATACCTTTTGTTTTATGTATAATAAATGAATAATGCGTCAAATTGGGGACAGCGCTCCTTGATAGGCGAGTCCTATTACTGGCTGAACGTACGATGCGTTGCGGGAGCTCAGTACAGAACACGCAGGCTAACCACTCAAGGTCACTAGCATATATATGCGTCTTAATAATGTTGATAGGTAAGGAGCTAGTCAGTTTTTGTACCTTTTATAAAAGCCAGCCAAGTGCATGTCGGGCCACGTATAGTGTAGGGTTTCGTAGTTGCCTGATTACTCGTTAACTTGTAAAGTCTAGTTATCTGTGATAGTTTTTCTTTTAACTTCGTTATTTAGATACTACTGCCGTGAACTTTTTCACGTCATATCAAAAAAAAAACCGGCCAAGTGCGAGTCGGACTCGCGCACGAAGGGTTCCGTACCATTATCTATAAAAATGGCAAAAAAACTCGTTTGTTGTATGTGAGCCCCCCTTAAATATTTGTTTTATTTTAATTTAATTATTTAGTTTTAAAGTCAATATATATCTACATATTCTGTTGCCGTTATCAATATAGAGCAAAAACGAGCAAAAAAATCACTTATGTTGTATGGGAGCCCCCTTAAATATTTATTTTATTCTATTTTTAACCGACTTCTGAAAAAGGAGGAGGTTCTCAATTGGGATGTCTGTATTTTTTTGTTTTTATGTCTGTTCGCGCATAACTCCGTCGCTTGCAAACCGATTTAAAAAATTGTTTTTTTGTTGGAATGGATGCTTCCCAAATGGTGCCATAAATTTTTTATCGAAATCGGACAAGCAGTTTTTGAAAAATCAACAAAAATCTAAAAATGTATCTACATTGTCTACATTAACGATCTTTTCGTTTACTCTGCATTGCGTTTTTTGTTCGCGCATAACTCCCGTCATTTACGAACCGATTTGAAAATTGTGTTTCGGCACTAAAAACTGAAAAAAAAAACTTTACAAACAAAAATAACCGACTTCCAAAAAAACACTACAAAGTGAAAAATAACTTTAATTCCGGAAGTCGGTGTCTTTGGATCTGTATTTTAGTTTCATGCCACCGACTTCTGAAATTCGGTTTTTTTTTTTTTTTTTTAAGTTTTTTAGTATTTGTTGTTATAGCGGCAACAGAAATACATCATCTGTGAAAATTTCAACTGTCTAGCTATCACGGTTCATGAGATACAGCCTGGTGACAGACGGACAGACGGCGGAGCCTTAATAATAGGGTTCCCGTTTTACCCTTAGGGTACGGAACCCTAAAAAACCAGCCAAGTGCGTGTCAGACCACGCACAATGAAGGGTTCCGTAGTTGGAATGAATTTATCCCATGAACAAACTTAACATTGTAGTTGTAAAACATGATCCCCCATACATTCCAACTGCAAATGTAAGTTTGTACGCACAATATTGAGTGATTTACCATGTAATTTTAAGATAACAGACTTCTTATAGTTTTTCTGTAATCTGGGTAAGTAAAGCTATTAACTAACTATTTTCTGTATTTTTATCAAAATTTTATGCTCATTAGTTTCGGAGATAAGGGGGGAATGGTCATTTTTCATCTATTTTCTTAAATAATTTCAAAAGTATGTATTTTAAAATTATAAAAAAAAATATATGAAATCCTTAAAACAAGCCCTTTCATTTGATGTCACACGGTACAATCAGTATTTTTTTATTTTTTATTTTCTAATTTGCCCTCAAAAGTGACCTCCATATTCAAAATTAATATATTTACGAAACACGTCCGTGTTTGGGTCACAGAAGTTCATATGTGTACCAAATTTTAACTTAATCGGTCCAGTAAATCAGAGAAAATCAGCTGAGACAGACGGACAGACACACGAGTGATCCTATAAGGGTTCCTTTTTTCCTTTTGAGTTACGGAACCCTAAAAAAAACCGTTGAGCTGGCAGGGATACTTGACTTTAACAAAAATTTGCTGGCAGTTTAGTGGATACTAAACTATTTAAATAATTGTGAGGCTATACAACTTGGGTTCATCAAGCTCACAACCTTACTTAAAGTACTTGCCTTTTCCCAACTATATTGGTATTCGGTCTGACCAGATACAGCTGAATACCAGTATTTTACATGGAGACAACCCAGTTCCTGGGTAACACGTTACACCTTAGCAAGGCTACATAGTAATTAGACTTTCGGACATCTGACGACCCGTAATGACTGTCAAGGATCTACGAATGACAGCCGGGAATAACGGCGTGCTTTCCGACCCATCCATGGACCTACCTCAGCAAGCATTGCTTGACTTTGAAGATCGACACGTGCGGCTGGTACGGTCAGCATCAAAAGTCGATGACCACATTTAGATTTTCAAAATCAATAATATAAATAATAATATATAATGTACAGTGATTTTGAAAATTTGAATGTGGTCATCGACTTTTGATGCTGACCGTACTATTTAGTCATTAAACTTTCAACAACAACTCAATAGCTTAAGTATTGTCACAAAATAACTCATCCCTCCTCCTAAACGCCACAATCCAGAAAATCTCATTAGAAACCATAAACACTGGGCCAGTTCATTACGGCCCGTTATTGAAAGTCAGTGGGATTACAGTCAGACCCTCGTATCCCTTAGTACATTACACTTTCATATTATTATACAAAAGCTCATGTCTTAGAACAGTTGGCTCCTCTAATTGGTCTACTCCCGTCTAATAACTGTGAGGATGTTTAGAGATGACGACTTATTTTTATTGATTTGGAATTTGTTCGTAGTTCTGCTAAAGATTGTTACTTATCAGACTTTATGATCATCAACACAATTAAGTCGAAAGACGTCCACTGCGTTTCATATAACATTCTTGCATCTAGCAGAATCTCGTCAGGACTGCACCAAGTCATCCGTACAATTTATTGGAGGATCCACGCTGACCAAAATTTGAATTCTCTGGAAATGCATGAATACAATTAAGAAGGCCTCTGGTGCTATTACTATTACCACCGGTAACATAGTGTAGCGGCATCAACATCGCCATATACGAACTACGCGTCACACTGACGTCACGCGAATCCTGCATCGCGCAAGCAGAGTTTACCGCGCGACTAGCATATATACAACGTCCCGACATCAACCGTCGGGCAGTTGCCCACCAGACACGACAACCGTCTGGTCGGAGGATCCTCCCTTTTCTATAGAGGATGAGTGAACTTTACACCCTGTTCCTCATACCTCTAAACTGGTGACCCCGAGTATGAACGTCAGCGCAGCCTTCGTGCAACTACTTCAGCGTGACGTACTACATCATCATCAGTTCTTCAAGCTTTCGAGCGGCTAGTCACACAGCCAGCCAGCACCCACGGCTTCAACGGGTATCCTGACCACCAGCATGCAGCGGACGCGCATTCTTGGTCATCACCCGCAGCCTCATCAGCAACCTTGTCACAGCACACTGCACTTTCGGCCGGTCCACAAGCAGAGAACATGCCTCTCCTGGTCGACGCCAGCAGTCAGCCACAACCCGGCGCTGTACTACATCCGACGCACTGGAGCATAACGCAGCGCCACCCCAACTCACTGGAGAATCACCGCAGACAGTTCCGACTCACCGAGAACTATGCGGCACCCGGTTCCAACACACTGGAACCCCTCGACTGGCACTGGCAAGCATCGCAAGATACACGACTTAGCCCACTATCGACCTCCGGTCTCCGGAGGGGAGTGATGTAGCGGCATGAACATCGCCACATACGAACTACGCGTCGCACTGACGTCACGCGAATCCTGCATCGCGCAAGCAGAGTTTACCGCGCAACTAGCATATATACAACGTCCCGACATCAACCGTCGGGCAGTTGCCCACCAGACACAACACCCGTCTGGTCGGAGGATCCTCCCTTTACTATAGAGTATGAGTGAACTTTACACCCTGTTCCTCATGCCTCTAAAATAGCTTCATCCTTAGCGTTGTACATTGGTTTGGTGCGTTTCAACTCTTACTGTGGATTTAATGACGGCACGGTTGGCGCAGTGGTTAAGCGATTGACTGCTGCGCTGCGTGTCACGGGTTCGATTCCCGCACGGAACAAATATTTGTATGACCTACAAGTAGTTGTTCCGGGTCTGGCTGTTTGTGTATGTGAGTTTAAATGTTTGTAAACGCACCCACAATACAGGAGAAATTCCTAGTGTGGGGCAACGTTTAAAAAAAAATGCAATTTCAATATTAGTACATCCATGATCACCTACTTAGAAAGTAATAAAACATACTAAAAAGTAACGTGTACCTTAATATAAGATTGTTATAGGTATTGCGATACCTGTAAAAATCTTATTTTCACGTAAACAAATCAAATCGTATCGTCCCCGTCTCGTAAGTCGTAACCAAGCTCGGAATCTCATTAACAGCAGGGCGTATCCATGTGACGGGTTCACTACGAGATCTTATTATTGGACATAACCACTTAATTCGCTTACTTGATTGCTCCAAGACGATACTGTAAGCAGATGTGTGGAACTGTTTAGCTGAATATAGTGATATGAGGTCATTATAACCATTGGTTGTTGGAAAGAGGATCTTCAACTTATGTGATAGGAAAAGGATAGGTTGATTTAATGAAATGAAATTGTTTATTAAAATAATTGATTTACAAAATAGGGCCTTAGACTAGAGGTTAAGGTAAATAATAATTGGATTTTACCTGAAATAGGAATACACCTGTATCTCACCTGAGATACAGGTTTATTCCTATTTCAGGTAGAATCCAATTATTATTTATTTCAATCGGTATTAATTAATATTTCATCATCACCATCAGCCACGGCTCACCTTTATTCACTGCTGGGCATAAAACCTAAAAGCTACCTGTTCTTCAATCATGATAGAACATGATTGTAAAAATGTCTTACGATGATGCAAAAAAGTAGCATACTGTTTTTCTAAATTTGTCTAAAACCATAACTTACAGTATTATCTAATTTGGGCTGTGAGAGCATCATGTCTCAGTTGTTATGAGATATTAAAGAAGGAAAAGAAAGAAAACGTATTTATTGGGACTCACACAGGAAGATCACAAATTAAACTAAACACACTCATAGGTATTTTATTTTTTATTTTTTTTATTTTATTTATTCGGGAAAACAAACAATTACACATTAAAAATTACAAAGAGATAGGATACAGAAATGATATAAATGTGAAATCAACCACGTTCTCCACAGATACACAATGAGACAATTTGGTAAATTATTAGACTAGGGTTGTAAACAACTAACAACAGTGCCGCGTAAGTGGAACAACAGTGTCACATTATTTTCTCAATATGTTAAGCACCATGAGTCTAAACTTTCCTTGCGATAAAGCAAACAGATCCAAACTGCTGAAATTCTTATTAAAATTGCTTGTCAGGCGACGAAGAGGCGCACGCAAGCCGGCATTTGTACGACTGGTAGTAATGGCGAATACAGGTCGTGCGCGCACCTCACGTCCCTGGCATGTTCTGGGAACTATATAACACAACTTGTTACCAATGTCTGAACAATCATACAAGTTATTGCATAAGTCATACAAAAATGTAGTTTCAAGAAAAGTATGCCTTGAACTCAAAGAAAGCAGATTATATTTTATAAGTAACTCACTATAAGAGAGATAACAACTTTTTAAGCAGCGATAATGCATAGATTTCAAAAATTTACGTTGTATACTTTCTATAAACTCAATGTATTTATTGTAGTAGGGGTTCCACACAGGTACTGCATATTCTATTCGTATATAGGTATATATTTATATTATATTAGGTATATATAACAAAAGAGTATAATTATATAAAAACCAAAAGTAAAATAAAAATAAAAACAGAAAGTCCCAATATTTGACCCAGACAATTACTGTCGTAACAGAACACACCACTTGGTACAGTTGTACCCAATTGATAAGGCGCGTCGTGAATCTCGTTCGCACAGAAAAGAAAGTATGGCCCCGAAGATTAACGAAAGAATGCTTAAAACTTACAATCAACCTTAGATCACTACGATAAGGTTCATAATACACTGCAGCTGTTAGTTCCGTCTCACTCGCAAGTCACGCCCCTCCGCACAAATACACTTCGTGCCAATTTTATCGGGCCACCAGTTTTTATCAAATATATATTTAATTAAAAATACAGGTTATTTAAAATGTACGATTTATTTAATAAACAAATAGGTATTTATTTAGTAAACAATAAAAAAACTTAATCGAAAGGCTGCAGTCCTGCTATCCCAATATCACTCTGAGCGTCGCTACTATTACCATCACTATCACGACTCGAACTATCCGATGAGGATGATGTATCTTCGTTGGTGTTTATTACAATTTTTTCCAATCTATCGTCGATGGCCTCTTCCAAATTCCGTTTTAAATCATAAAAAAGAAAACACTTTTGTTGCCACTACGTGTACTTTTGCCTGCTGCGCGTGCACTCGCTCAGAAGTATGGCGGCTGACTAACATACGCGGCGCGCGCTAACATGGCGGCAGCGGCCGATCAATAGCAGTACAGGAAAAAGAAGCGCGGTGCGTGGAGCGTGCCGATTGGTCAATAGCATTTCGCGCGCTTTACAAATTCATTTTCTGCGCAGTACATCGGTAAGCCATATCAGTTGGGTACTACTGTAAGAGCTTGCCCAAAAAGGGCGAATTCGAAGCGATTCTCCAGCGCGTCGGCGAGTAAACTAAACGCGAACGTGATTTTTAATTCGTTTAATAACAAAATTGACATACTTCATTATTATCAATTATCGTCATTAGCAAATAGCATAGCAATAGCAGTTAACACGGTAAGACTCATGAGTTCACACGCTAATGAAATTAATTCGAAATAGCATTAATTGCCGTTACTAGTCTCTAGTATCTCGACTCGCGCGCAATACGCGCGAACCAAGAGTGAGTCGAGAGTCTGGTGAAGTGCTCGCGATTTACGCGCGTATTTTGAACTCGCGCGATGCTTGTGGACGCAATGTACTGGCGCCTAGTATCTCGCTAATACCTATTATCGTTTCGCGGCGAATTCGCCCTTTCTGGACAAGGTCTAACTGTTCCAACTTGCCGTACTGTTGCACATTCCAAGTCACCTATTCCTCGGACATTAGTCGCGATTAACGCTCTCCTGAACTCAAACACAGATCTTGATATGTTTGCGAATGAATGGAAGATGATTCTGTCAGAATGTTTGAGTTTTTGTGAGAAGAATGCATGACTGTGTTAAATAAATTATATGTTTAAATAGTATATTTGGCTTCGGCCGATTTATTTTAAAATTTAATAAATAATATAACAAGGTGCCTGTATTACCCGAAGGGCTTGGCAGAGGTACCTATAGTACACTGACATTTCGCCAGTTATGTTTAAGTTCCATGTAATAAGGAGAAAGCCTATTGCCATCAATCGGGCTCAAATACAGGACTCCGGGCTGCTACTGAGAAATCCCAGATGGAAAAACCCGATAAATCTTTGCTCGACCCGGGAATCGAAATCCTCTTGCGACCACTAGACCAACATTAAAAACTTTTTACAAAAAAATATAACCGACTTCCAAAAAAACACTACAAAGTGAAAGATAACTTTAATTTCGGAAGTCGGTGTCTTTGGATCTGTATTTTAGTTTTATGCCACCGACTTCCGAAATTAAAGTTATCTTTCACTTTGTAGTGTTTTTTTGGAAGTCGGTTATATTTTTTTGTAAAAAGTTTTTTATTTTTCACTTTTTAGTGTCGAAAAAGAATTTTCATAAATGGGAACGGGAGTTATGCGCGAACAAAAAACGAAACAAAAAGATCGTTAATGTGGACAATGTAGATACATTTTTAGATTTTTGTTCATTTTTCAAAAACCGCTTGTTCGATTAATTTTATGGGACCATTTGGAAAGTATACCCTTTCCAACAAAAAAAGAATTTTTCAAATCGGTTAGCCAGCGACGGAGCAATGCGCGAACAAACATAAAAAAAAAAAAAACCAACATTCGAATTGAGAACCTCCTCCATTTTTAGAAGTCGGTTTGTAGCGGAATCAATATCGCCACATACGAACAACGCGTCACACTGACGTCACGCGAATCCTGCATCGCGCAATCAGAGTTTACCACGCAACTAGCATATATACAACGTCCCGACGTCCCGACATCAACCGTCGGGCAGTTGCCCACCAGACACGACACCCGTCTGGTCGGAGGATCCTTCCTTTTCTATGGTGGATGAGTGAACTTTACACCCTGTTCCTCATACCACCAAAAAAAAAAAACCATCATTAAATACATCATTTAGAAATGCAGTCAAACGCAAGACTATGAAACTAAACGAATCAAAATATTTTCATTGACTGTATGATTCCTAGGCATAAAAGGGCCCGTCTCCGCTCACTTATCGCATCATATCCCATCAAATGACACCATACGGTGCCCCCATAAACTGCCTACGTACAAATACATCCAAGAAAACCTTAGCATCTTAAACCCTTTCCAAGTGGCATGGACAAACGGCTATAATAAATTACAGGACTAACGCCCGGAAGTTATATATATCCCTGTGAATATACATGATGTTTTAGTGTCAATTTTGTTTCCGTCACACAATAGTTATTTATGATACTAGTGTGGTAAATTTCCGCACGTGTGTCACACAACGTTTTTCAACACATTTGCGAGAAAACAGTAGGTACAATAATAGGTAATGAAACAAGCCATCAAAACAGTTTCAGAGAATTATTGAGTATTTCTTCGAGTCTTCCAAGATATAAAATTATTGTAAACCTTTTTATAACGCTCTCACGATTTTGGCGGCATTTTCTGCAATTTGCGCCTCATTCAACATGTCAGGTAGAGTAGATTCCATATTAATATCGGATTCCTCGCTTGAAGTCATATAACTATTTTGTTTATAAATATCAGTCGGTGACGTTTCTAATATGAAAATAGTGCAAATCTGCAAATGCTGTCACGTGCGCGTGGTAAAATTTAAAAAAAACTACAAAATTTAATTAGAACTACATCTTTCGTCTCATTTTCTCTTTAGTATTAAAGTGAGACAAACGTATTGAGCAAAAGCGCGTCCAAGGAGGTTTTATTATTCAGCTTATTTATTGTCTTATTGTAAAACTGGTGGAAAACTTATATATTTTAATGGAAATAAAAAAAAAAATCATAAATGAAACGCATGGAGGTACAACGGACTATGCGGTAAAAAAGATACTTAGGTGAGAGTACCTATTTTACCGCACATTCCGTTGTTTGGTGCGTAATTTTTAACTTTTGAGCAAATGTTGGTGGTGGTGGTTGGTGTAAGGGGGAGCACACAACAACCGGACTCCCCAAATGTCAACCTCACCTGCGCGCGGTACACCCTGCCACTGACGAACGAGGCGCTGACGACCGACCGATGGCGGTATAACCATCCAAAAAGCCAACCTGAATTCTCCAGAGCGATGACGGGCAGCAGCGTTATCGCTGCGAAAGGATTGGCACTGCGGTCACCAACCCGCATGCCCAGCGTGGTGACTACGGGCATTAAACCTCTCAATGAAAGTGCTAAAACAACGGCCCCCAGTTCCCGGTGGTCCCGCTATTCCTGGTCAAGGTAGCGGTCACGGTAACGGTGGGACGGGGGGTGCGAAGAATCACCGGGTTACGGCAGGCTACCAACGACGACTACATCTGGCTACGTATAATGGACGTTCGATGAGGCTGGACCATCACCTTGCCGAACTTGAGGTAGAGTTAGGGCGCATTAACTGGCATATACTGGGGTTATCTGAAGTCCGAAGACAGGGGGAGGACACGATAACCCTGGAGTCAGGCCACCTATTTTACTTCCACGAAGGTGATCAGCTCTCCCAAGGTGGGGTCGGCTTTCTAATCAACGAGGAACTCACTAGCAGCGTTGTGGAAATCAGTAGTGTGTCAACACGGGTAGCGTACCTTGTACTGAAACTCACTGACAGGTACTACTTGAAAGTGATACAGGTATATGCGCCGTCTTCGACATGCTCTGACGAGACAGCCGAGGCCTTGTACGAGGATATTGCAAAGGCAATACACAGTACAACAAAGGCCCACTACAACGTTGTTATGGGGGACTTCAATGCCAAAGTGGGAGTACAAGAACGCGGTGAGTCGAAAGTCGGATCGTTCGGTTTGGGGCGCAGGAATCATAGGGGGCAAATGCTGGTCTACTTTTTAGAGTCACAGGGGCTATTCTTAATGTATTCCTTCTTCGAAAAGAAACCCCAAAGGAAGTGGACCTGGCAAAGCCCCGATAACGTGACAAGGAACGAGATAGACTTCATCATGACGGATAAGAAGCACATATTTAGAGATGTCTCCGTGATTAGTAGGTTCAATACCGGAAGCGATCACAGGCTTGTCCGAGGCACTGTAAATATTAATTTTCGAACTGAAAGAATCCGTATGATGAGGCCTACTCTCCGACCAACGCAGCTCCAAGCCACTCTAGGATCCGAAAAGTTCCAGCTGGAACTTCAAAATCGATTCGCCCTACTGGAAACCATAGACTTTGTTGAATAGAAAGCTGACGAGGTGGTCAAAGCATTACGCGACGTGGCCCGCAGACATTTCCCATCGCAGCGTCCAAACTAGAACTAGAAAAATAAGGGGTCCAAACTTTCCTCGGAGACTCTTGGGCTTATGAGGGAAAGACGAGAGCTGCCATCCACACAGCCGTCTTCGTCAGATAAGAGGACCCTAAACCTAAAGATTAGGAAACTGACGCGACGCGACCTTCGGTGCTCCAACACGCGCGACATCAAGGTCACGATTGAGCAGAACCGAGGGTCGAAAGTGTTCGCTCAGCAACTAGGGAGGTCTCATCTGACGAAACTAAGAACTGCGGATGGCAGAATCGTGACTTCGAAGCCCGAGATACTTGAGGAAGTCGAGGATTTCTATGGGCACTTATACTCAACGCGGACGGCAAAACCAGCGGGGCATAGTGCAGATGACCATCGAGCCAAATTAACGCGCCACAATCCCAGATGTCGACCAGAGCGAGATTAGGGCGGCTCTCGAGCAGCTTAAGAACAACAAGGCACCGGGTGATGACGGAATAACGACAGAGCTCCTTAAAGCGGGCGGGGCTCCAGTCCTGAAAGAGCTAGCGAGTCTCTTTAATTCCGTCATCCAAGAGGGAACAACGCCCGAAGCGTGGAGCAGAGGTGCGGTGGTTCTGTTCTTCAAAAAAGGTGACAAAACCTTGCTGAAGAACTATAGACCCATCTCACTTCTGAGCCACGTATACAAGCTGTTCTCGAGGGTCGTCACGAACCGTCTCGCCGGGAGACTTGACGAGTTCCAGCCGCCAGAACAAGCCTGTTTTCGAAAAGGCTTCAGTACCGTAGACCTACTGTTCGGCAAATTGTACAGAAGACCGAGGAGTACAACCAGCCGCTGTGTATGGCATTTGTGGACTACGAGAAAGCCTTCGACTCCATCGAAATATGGGCAGTTCTGGTCTCTCTGCAACGATGTCGAATTGACTGGCCCTACATAGAAGTGTTGAGATGTTTGTATGACGCTGCCACGATGACTGTCCAGATCCAAGATCAGAAAACCAGCCCCATCCAACTGCTCAGAGGGGTGAGGCAGGGGGATGTGATATCCCCAAAACTGTTCACCAATGCGTTGGAGGACGTCTTCAAGACGCTGGAATGGACTGGACAGGGTATCAACGTTAACGGCGAGTACATCTCACACCTTCGCCTTGCTGATGACATCGTCATAATCGCAGAGACGCTGGAACAGTTAGACCGGATGCTGCACAGCCTAAATGGAGCCTCTCGGCGGGTTGGCCTCGGCATAAATTTGGACAAGACAAAAGTCATGTACAATACGCACGTCTTGCCGAGTCCAATCCACATCGATGGGTCGCTTCTCGAAGTTGTGAAGGAGTATGTCTACCTAGGACAAGTCATTCAGCTCGGTAGACACAACTTTGAGAAAGAAGCCGACAGAAGGATCCAGTTGGGTTGGGCGGCATTTGGAAAACTGCGTCAAGTCTTCTCGTCGCCTATCCCGCAATGTTTGAAGACTAAGGTCTTTAACCAGTGCGTCCTGCCCGTCATGACATACGGTGCCGAAACGTGGACACTGACAGTCGGGCTGGTCCACAAATTCAAGGTCGCCCAGCGCGCTATGGAGCGGGCTATGCTTGGAGTCTCTTTGAAGGATAAAATCAGGAATGAAATTATCCGGAAAAGAACCGGAGTTACCGACATAGCTTGCAGAGTAAGCAAACTGAAGTGGCAGTGGGCTGACCATGTTTGTCGAAGGACCGATGGCCGATGGAGCAGACGAGTCCTGGAGTGGAGACCGCGTATCGGCAAGCGTAGTGTGGGACGCCCCCCAGCTAGATGGACCGACGACCTTAAGAAGATGGCTGGGTCAGACTGGATGCGGAAGGCGGAGGACAGGGTGTTGTGGCGCAGCCTGGGAGAGGCCTATGTCCAGCAGTGGACTGCGATAGGCTGAGTTGATTGAGCAAATGTGTAGACAAAAATAATTTTAGATTCATGTGGGAACGTAAAAAAATAACGAACTGAAAACGTGATAAACTTTCCTAAAGAAAAAGGACACAAACAATAACTGGCCATAGAATAAAACAAAAAAGCTTTGACAAAAAGTGTCACTGTCATGGACAATGGTCATGTCACGAAACAATGTTACGATTCCCTTATTTACTAAGTTTGCTACTATGTATCGAATTATCATTTTGTTATAACTATATAGATGAAGTAACTGAACGTAAAATTAATCATTTGGAACGAAATTTAAGAAGAGAAAAAGTTAGAAGGATGGGAAGGCCGAATGTACGGAAGAGTTCGATACGTCAAGAAGGTTATGACAGAGGTCCAGTTAAGTTTGATGTGGCGAGTTTTATACAGCCTGATGAAGATAACTTGGAAACCGATGACGCGTTTACGAGTCAGAAGCCCAATAGACGGTAAGTTTCGTGGTTAATTCATTAAGGGTTAGTTCGACCGCCACTAATACGATCTGGAATCTATTTAACACTGTGAGGAACATTGAGCGCCCAAAGGCTTGATAACAATAAAACTTCTATTGTGTCATTGTCCTTCAACCGATTAATAAAAAGTTATATTCATTGATTAATTCACACAATAACAGACAACGCTAAGCCTAGATCGCTAAGTATAGAATCTTGAAATTTTGTACAACAGTTCCATATTAACAAAAGCGAGCACCAAGTCCCGTATTGCAGAACGTCACTCAATACTCAAGCATTACTTAAAACTAGTTTCAACCAATCAAATGACTTGAATTTATCTTTAAGTAATGCTTGAGTATTGAGGAACGTTCTGATAAACGGGCCTAAGAAAGGATTTTTTGGAAATTCTACTCCTAAGACATTGCTGAAAAGGGGAGTCGAATACTTATTTACGTACATCAATCTGCCTCGCCTTTTCCCAACTATGTTGAGGTCTTCTTGCAGCTGAATACCAGTATTTTACATGGAGCGACTGCCTATCTGATTCTTACAATCCAGTAATTGGGTAATACGATACCTCTTGGTAAGACTGGTTGTCAGACTTTAGGTCTTCTGACGACCCCTTAACGACTGTCAAAGATCTACGAATGACAGCTGGGACCAGCGGTTTAACGGGCTTTCCGAAGCACGTAGGAGTCTCGGTATGTAGACATGGTCACCCTTCCACGGACCAATCCCGGCAAGCGTTGCTGATGGATCGATCCACGAGACTGTTATTGCATAGCCACGAGCTCCTCTATCTCACATATTTACCAATTTTTTTTTAGCTCCACCCTATATTCCTTAGGGAGGTCCATAAGGTCCATAAGGAGTTAAGGGTATGCTAAACTTTGTGTGGAAGAATATCAACGCGCAATCCGATTAATTTGAAACTATGTGTGACAAAAAAATTACGTTTACATGTTTTTGGATTTCTCTAAAATCAACCACTAGATGAAAAGGGGAATCAAGTTTTTATGGGAGGAATGAATGAATGAATGATATTTATTAGATACATGACATAAGTTCTTAATAGCTATGGGTTTTACTATATTCGGCATTTTAGCCGTGCAAATATTTAGATAGGATACAGAAATCCGCCTCTGTACATTTGTGTGCTTAAAGTATTATATAAATAAATAATAAATATAAGGATATAGGAGGATTTTACTGCTTGCTTAAAAAATACTTATAGGCCTCCCCTAAAAAGAATCGATCCCAGACCTCGTACATATTCATCATTTCAGCCGATAGACGTCCACTGCTGGACATAGGCCTCCCCTAAAAGGCGGGTTTGCTATAATCGCCACGCTTGGCAGGCGGGTTGGCGACCGCAGTATGGTGTTAAAATGCATAGAGAACGCTGCTCCCCATTCTCTAGTAAGCTCCTTAGTCGCCTTTTACGACACCCGCGGGAAGAAATGGGGCGGTGCTATTCTTTACGTCCGGCACCAAACGGACAACGTAGATATTACTTTTTTTTCAAAAATATTCAATAATATTTTGACTTTTCTACGATTTTATTATAATTATGCATAGACAAAGATATCCCATTTTTCAGAAGATGGACTGCAAAACCCTTCGATCTCGGCTCCATGCTGAAAAGTGACGACAGCAACAACAAAATGGACAAGTCTCCAGATTACATGAGTATGGATGCCAATCTTCCAGAACTGAACATGAGTCCACCTCTCTCTAAGGATTTAATGAGCGCAAAACACTTTGGTTATAACCCACTCGATGACCTAAATGGTGGAAAATATGGACATGAGAAATTCAGAAATATTTATAAAGATGACCTGCTTATGAATCAGAACGCGGTTCATACTCAAGAGAAGAAATGGTAAGCATGGGTTGCAATTTTATTGATAGTTAAGCCTGATATACACGGTGCGAGTTATTAGCCTGTGGTATAGCATAAAATGAAGCAACGATAAAATTTGCACTGTCTAAGCAGTGTTAGAACGATGCAAGTAATTTTCTTTTGCTTCAATTTCCAAGTTTAAAACTTGCATCGAGTAAATGGGCTTTAGTGTGAAGATCACAGAGCACGGAATCGCCGTGCGCTGGCAGCGTGTGCAAACGGCATTATAAATTAAATTCGTGGTGCCGTAAGTTTCAAAACATCTGTCACGGACCACCTTTGAAGCTGTCAGATTCTATAAGTCATTTGTGTCGTAACGCGAGTAAACGATGACACGCTTGGTTGAATATGTTGTGGGCTTTTATTTTTAGTTAAATACTTATTGTGCAGAAAATAATTACAGTTCTGTAAAGTTATGTCAAAACTGACATAACTTTACAGAACTGTAATTATTGTTCACTTATACGTGTGAATAATAATTATTACTACTCGAATCATGGGCGAAACAGTACAGGCTGTAGGTGCCTCGGATTTGTTTTGATATAAGAAAACATGCCAACGGCTTCTTAAACATGAGCAATACAAAGGAATGCTCTTTCAGTTAAAAAGATAATTATTCAATTCGATGCTTGATGATTCGATGATTTGGTGCTATATAAGCATCGAATCGGATCATTTTTAAGCAACGAATTACATAATGAATTAAAATTATAATTGACACACGAATTAATTAAGAACGTCATCGTCACGAATTAGAAAATATAGACATAAAGACATTTAATTTTTATTTAATTTAATTTTTATTTTGACTGCAGAAGTATTATGTATAAATAACTATTGAAGTACTTCATAATTAAATTATAATAATTAACATTGTATAAATTTATTATTATGTAGGTATTTGCCATCTCTATTGTATTCTTTTTGTACTTTTGCATGCCTTCTGGCTAAATATGGCTGTTGTTAATTATATTTTTTATGTCACCGTGTTTTTGTACCCATATTTGCGAAATAAATATCTTATCTTATGATCCGTTTTGAAGATGGTTAAAAATATAAACCATTCCTATGTTTCAGCAGCTCCCTGAAAAATTTGAAGTTCCCGTTTTTTTCCCATAACAAATCAGAGCCGTTGAAGCCGAAGAAAACAAAAAAGAGGAAGCTTTTCTTCTTTAATCATTCGAATAAAGGGGCGGCCAACATTGATTTTAACAAGATGAACGATGACACAATGATACCCTATAAGATAAAACGATCTTACGAACAGAAGCTGTGTCCGGCATGCAAGAAGATCTTCCTAGACAAACATGATAGACCCAAGAAAAATCCCACTAAAATAATTCACAATAGCAGACAGTTCTATCAAAATACTTCACCCGATGCAACATTAAAAGAGGAAATCAAGGATTTTAGAACAAAAAAAATATCGAATTCTGATGATAGATACAGAAAAAAAAGACAATATGATAGAGACCGACAATTGAAAGAGCTAGAAGAAGTCCAGATGAAAATAGACGCTGTGGAAATTAATCTCCCTCATTTTGAAAAGCCAGCTGAAAAGAATGTGTTCTATAATTAATTATAGTCCAGTAATAATAGCCCAGTACTAATATTCGTATAGTGAGTTCGTTTACGCAAATTTTAGATTTTAGATTAGACGTATTTTACATTTTAATAAAAGTTATTTTTAATAATATTTTTGTTTCATTTCAGTGATAATGTATGACTTGATAAGATTTCAAAAATTTCTGAAACACAAGTACATAAGGCCTTTATTCCCAGTAGTTCCATGTAGCTAGTTGCACATGGAACTATTGAAACCTAAAAAAATAATATTTTGTTGTTACTTCCATGTATTGAACTAGTTTTACAGCCGACATTTCTTCCTTATGGAACTGCTGCAACTATTTAGTTCCGTGTGATTATAGTTGAGTTCCATATTCCCATGCGGGCAGGCAGGAACTACAGAACATCACCTGTACGATCCTTACATATCCTTTTGTTTCGTTTACGTTCATATATCTGGTCAAACACGCACGCCGATTGCGAATACCTACTACGCACCTGACCTTTCTGAAGAACATCACCAATAAGGTTAGTTTGTCCTGTTAGGGCGTCTGGGTCACAGAGTACATTTGTATATTGGTCAGGGTCCCGGCGATTCTATTCACATCTGCCTTGTGTAAGGCCCGGTTTCCACCAAAGCGGAGAGGAGAGGAGATGTCTTGTTTGTAAACGACTAATAAGATACCGATAAGATACCGTTATCGTACCATCGCATCGAAATAACGATATCTTATTGGTCGTTTACAAACATCTCCTCTCCTCTCCGCTTTGGTGGAAACCGGGTCTCAGTTTCCTTTCATTCATCCTCTCAACATGACCAAATGTACTCTATAAGCATACTCTTTTAAATTTTTGTCATATCTTCTCTGTCCGGCTAAGTGTAGGTCTAACTTCGAAAAAGAGATCAATCGTCGAATCCGACTCGGCTGGGCAGCGTTCGGGAAGCTGCGTAATATATTCTCGTCTCACATACTACAGTGTCTCAAGACGAAAGTCTTTGACCAGTGCGAGTTGCCCGTAATGACTTATGGCACTGAAATGTATTCGCTCACAATCGGCCTTATCAGAAGGCTGAAAAGTCACACAAAAGGCAATGGAGAGGGCTATGCTTGGAGTTTCCTTACATGATCGAATCGAAAATGAAGAGGTCCAAAAGAGAACTAAGGTAACCGACATAGCCCGAAGAATTGCCAAACTTAAGTGGCAGAGGGCAGGGCACATTGCTCGCAGAACAGATGGCCAATGGGGCCGAAATGCTCTGTAGTGGCGACCGCGTACTGCAAGTTGTAGCGTTGGAAGGCCTCCTACAAGGTGGACCGCTGACCTGGTGAAGGCCACAGGAATCCAATGGATGCGACAAGCACAGAACCGGTTGATGTGGCAATGTTTGGGGAAGGCCTAAGTCCAGCAGTGGACGTCTAACAGCTGATGATGATGACCTCTTCCTTTAAACCGCAACATCCACAATTTGTTGTATTATGTGCAAAATTAGGTGTATTTTTTTCCTGAACCTTAATTATTACATAATTATATCAAGCCAAAAAACTTAATTTGTCTTCATATTCTACTTAGGTACATTATTATAAACGATTAGTTAAATATACCTTCTACAGTCTTTATCCCAGGCAGTAGGAGGAAGTCTTAGCAAAATGAGAAACGGCGTGCAATTTCCCGATGCAATATATCGGGCTTCTTCGTCATTGTCTCGGATGGAAATATGATTTTTCCATCGCCTCAACTCTCCTCGCAATATGCATAGTTTAAAAATATTTTAAAGAAGGCGTCAATTGTAAGGCTCAATTTACATTGCAGCGGAACGGAATGGAAGCGAATTTTTGTAAACGATATTATGCAAAATTACTTTTCTATCAATTATTGTCTTACATACAAACTAGATACGAGCTTGTTACTGCGGGAATTTTGAGTCGCTTAATTATGCAGTTTTATAATTTTTACATAATGTTCCTGCCACAGATTTTATAAGACCGGAGATGTGCTTTGTATACAAAATTGGTGTTCAGATGTCTCCGCGTTTCTCCCACTTAATTCACTAACACAAAAGCAAAAACTATATGAACGACACACGAGCTCATAATTTCTCCCGCACACAAAGAAACTTATAGCAACACTAATAAAATACAATCATGCTAAAAGAGGGTGGCGCATCCAATGATGTATTTTTGTAAATGCCAGGCAATTGCCTGACATTTAAAATAATAATTATTATTATTACGTACGCGCCAATGAACATGCAGCAGCTAGTGACGTAACTAAATATGTATGTTCTTCTCTTTCTAACAACAGATATCGGTATAGGTCTTTCCTTTTCTTCACGCGCTGTATGATTGTATGCAAGTTTGTAGCTACAATCATGGCTTACGATGTTTTTGAGTGCACTAATGTTCGTGTATGACGCGTCTATTTATAATACGTCATTGGGCGCATCTACCTGTACCTAACAACGGACGCTGAATAAATACACGTGAGTAAGTCACGCAACTAGTCGGGTAATCATAGAAAAAAATCGATGAAATTCAGTTACATATATTATCTGCTATTTCTCCTAAAGGTTTTATTGACTGTGAAAATAAAACGATACAGGAGTTTCCCTCGAACGTACCTTCTCTATGCAAGTGAAATTTGATCTTAATTGGAATATTAACTAATTAAAGTTAGTAAAATTTTCAAATACAATCTAGAGACTAATAACTAGTCATAGTCATAGTAGTCATAGTAAATATGATCTAGAGACCTATGACCTATGTTTATGGTTTGTTAAATTTCCAGTTAACTTCAGTGTATAACTTCAAAACTATATGTTTTAACGGACATCTGACAAACCACGGACATAGATATTAGTATAAAGATCGTGTTTACAAAAAATTATCAACTTTATCTAATATTCAAATTATTATGATCAAACTTCGTTTGTATGGAACACGCCCGGGAGAAACGGAAACTCCTCTTAAAGTATGTGTCAGGACTGGCTAAAAAATCACAGTTTATCATAAGATATACATAACATCTAATCTAAACTACCAAGAAGTTATTAGGATATCAACATATCGAATCTAGACAAGGAGAACACAAGTAAAACTTGCAAGATTTTTATTTATATGGATTTTATTGAATATGGAGCTATTGATTCAATAAAAGATAGAGTAATCAAGAAATAGTAACAAATTGTGTTTTTCTGTAATTAATTGTATCATACAAGATAATCATTCGTTTAGTACGAATTTTATGATATTGTACGATCGTATAAAATATCGGCAGAGACCACACCGACCGTCACAGAGACCAGCAGAGAACCAAAGTTGTCGAAATAGCCAAAAGAATAAGCAAGCTGAAGTGGCAATGGGCCGGCCATATTAGCCGTAGAACCGATGACTGTTGGGGTAGATGTGTTCTTGAGTGGAGACCGCGAATCGGCAAACGTAAGGTAGGACGCCCTCAGGCTGGATGGAGCGATGATCTTCGCAGGGTGGCAGCTGGATGAGAGCTGCCGAGAATCGAGCTGAATGGCGTGCAATTGGAGAGGCCTATGTCCAGCAGTGGACTGCTATGGGCTGATGATGATGATGATAAAATATCTACAACCACACACAAAATCTGGCAGCGGCCGCATTACGAAACTATGGTGTGAGTCAATATAAGTAAAACACTTATCCATTGCGCTATTAGACCAGCCGATTAATTGATCGATTTGTACTACGAAAACAATGTTTTTTGTTCTAATGTAAGTGCTTTTGGTACTTCATCGTGTTTCTAGTATCACGAAGTAATTAGGGTTCTGTACCAAAATGGTAAAAGGGAACCCTTAAGGTGAGACTAAGTCTGTCTGTCTGTCACACCTGGGTATCTCAGGAACTGCTAATGCTATCAATTTGAAATTTAGAATAGTTTTAGATAACGTTTGCCCAACAATTTTAATTTCTCTCTTGCTTGCAGCAAGAGAGAAATTAAAAAAAAAAAACTTTTTTGCAAAAGGGACTGAATGTGGGTCTTAAAAATTTAAAGTGGGGCTACAAGGGCATGTGGGGTATCATATGAAAGAACACTGTTTGCACATTCTCAAAAGATTTTTTTTTTAGGCAGCATAGTTTCCGACTTTTGATGAAAAATGTACAAATAAATAATAGAGATAAAAATCAGAAATTATTCTATATGATAGAAGCTTATGTAAAGATTACAGGAAAAATAAAACGATGTCTCAAAATAGCCCAGTTTTTCAGAAATCATCAACATCATATATTCGTACGGAACCCACGGTGTGCGAGTCTGACTCGCTCTTGACCGGTTTATTTTTTAAATTAATTTAATAAGAAAAACAATAATATTTTAGTAATTACGTTTGAAATGAGATGCCACCTTTCATGTAATTCACAATACAGCTGTTATTTTTGCAAAAAATTACTGAAAACCGCAGCATTTTGTGAAAAATCATGAGAAGCGACGACGTCGCAAGACATCAAGCCGCTTTGCGGCCAAATGCGTTCGCTAGAGCCACGCCCCCTTGCGATATCTCCTGTCTTTTTCTGATATTCTGTGGTTGCAGCATTCAACTACCAATTCATTATTTTCATATATTTGTCACTTTACCTTTAAAATAAAAGGGTTTTTCTAAAATTGTAACCAAAATGGTCCCTGGGTAGAAATTAGAATAGAGATAACATATAATATTATTATGATTTTTTCATGTTACTGGGTTTCAAGTACCTAGGTATAGAACCCATTGACATGGGTTATCATGTAACCCTTTCACTGGGTTTGAAGAAAACCCATTCAATGGGTTATCATGTAACCCTTTCAATGGGTTTCTAGTATAAAACCCTTTTAATGGGTTACACCATGATAAAGGTAACCCATCGAATGGGTAACCCCTTCGAAAGGCTTAACCCTAAACCGGGGTTGTACGGTTCCTGTTCAGAACGAAATAAGAACTTAAGGGGCCGGCGTAGCATGCGTAGTTCATACAAACGTAATACCAAAATAATTTGTAAATCAAACATATTCCGATATCTTAGCGCATTCCCTTTAATGAAAAGCAAAGCATTTGAGTTAAGGATTCTACAGACCGGCACGACTCATGGCGCGACACAAAGGTACCGCTCGTCGCGCGACACGCGGGGCCTTTGTGTCGAGTCGCGTGTCGCGCCGGTCTATAGAAGCCTTTAAACGCACAGCAACATTGAGCATAGTTCGCACAGCTTGTAGATAATGAATGACAGTAGGTACACAAATACACTTTAGGACATAAAAGCCTCATATTCTCGAAGAGAGTTCATTTTCTCGCTGCCAGCGTCCGTATAAGTTGTAAATACCAATTGTTACTGAATAAATTCTGTTTTTTTTTTTTAATTTACCGTGCATCGGTATAATTTAATGTAGCTATACTTAAACATAATCGAAAAAAAATCAGTGAATAACATTACAAATTAATAAAGTAAACTTGACTATACTAAGAATGTTAAGTATAAATTTATTGGAATTTAAAATCTTCAGTGTTAGTTTCACACGCCAAGCATATTTGTTCAGTTGTATAAGGACCATCTGTAAGAAAGACAAACGTTAGTAAATATGTATAAAAAACATGTTTCTCAAATACCTATATTTAAATAAAATTAAATAACAACATGCACACTGATTTTAAATAACATATAACGTCATCTCTTGATAAGGTTTGCACCGGGTGTGGCGGGCAATAATGATACTCAACAGCACGCAGCGTCTCTCTGCGATCGGATATCTTTACTTGCTCTTTGGTGGAATTCCAGAGGGTGACACTTAGCATTTGTCTTCTGGGTGACTTGTACTCAGAGTCGTTACTTGGGACTTGTTAGTTAACCATCCACGATAATCGGCAGGTATAAATTTGGACCCTGTCAGTCAAAATAGGACAGTTTAAAAGAGTACATTTTCGTTGGTGGTGGTGTCTAATTCGTTTTTGGGTGACGGCTCTGAGTGTGGAAACTATGACTACATTGTTGCATTGGATTCCTATCTGTAAAAACAAATGTAAGTGGTAATACTATAATAAAAGTCGACTATGATTCGTGACTTAAAAACTGTTTCCTTAATCAACCTTCGAGTAAAAGAGCATTACCTTTCCTCTCAACTGTGAGTATTTTTATGTATATCCTCTCTCGTGTCGGCTTTTTGGCGCGAAATGGGGATTTGCCACTATACGAACTGAATCAGTCGGTCTGAACCAGATCGGATGGCGAATCCGGCATAATTGACACCGGCCTAATGTAGGTCAATTGACAGATGAGAGGGTAACCTCTTCTGAACCAGCCTATTTGGCGCGAAAATGGGTGTGCGCTACGAACGAACTGAATCAGTCGGACTGAATCAGACCGATTGGCGAATCCCGCATAATGGAAATCGGCCTCATCGGCCTTATTAAGGCCGCTCGGCGAAAGACAGGAATGTTTATATTATACGCTTTATGTATTTATTTAAGTAGTTTGTATTTGTACGTGTTTACGTGTACGTACGCGTGTGTATATTATATATATATATATAGTTATGGTATAGTATAGGTATATTTAACATTTTAGTTTAAGACTCCGCATATTCATATTTTCTCTTTTTGTTTTCACACACTATTGTCTACATTTCTTTTTCATTTCTCCTTTCGCAGGTCTGCTGGAAGAAATTTCTTAAGAAATAAGCAGTAGCTTTGTACTTAAACTATAATTATGTCATAACGCTTTTTATTTTACTGTATGTACATTAATTATAAAATAAATAAATAAATCATCATATTGGTCATAAAAAATAAATGTGTACACCAGTTTGCTATATTTTCCTTAGCTTTCATAATTTTCATTCACTCTAGGTATAGCAGAGTGGAGTCGCAAGCCGATTTCCGGCCACAGTAGGCGTGGGCCTGCGGACGGTGAGCGATGGGTAGCTCACCATCCGATAACGACCAGGCCCGGGTCGACGGCGCGTCGTATTCCACGCGCGCCTCAAAGAGTTGTCAGCACCAACTGACGGAGTCCGCTAGGGCCAATGCCTGCCAGGGTTGCGAGTTTGTCCGAAAGGGATATCGTGGCCCTGGCACACAGGCAAATGAAGGAATACGGGTGGGTTTTATTCAGTAAAAGTCTGACACGCCCTCCCGCTCCGCCCAGAGCGGGAGAAGTTATTTGATAATTTCCCACCCAAAAAAAATAAAAATAAAGGTATAGCAGAGTCTTCTTTTTGTCAACTTGGAAGGATTCAAGCGAAGTCATATAGAAAATATAGATAGATTTTAATCATGTCATGATGTTTGTTGTTTGTAATCTAAAGGAAATTACAAACAACAAACATCATGCCTTTTCCCGAAACATGCACACTGAATTTGTCTGTGTTGCCCGAAGGGGTAGACAGAGGTGCACCCTCACTTCGCTAGTCATGTTTAAATCCCATGTCATAAAGGACGAGCCCGATATCATTAGCTGGGTTCAGAAACAACTTACCAATAGCAAACCACTTAGTGCTAGGTAGATCAGATTCCTGCCTTGCTGATACTATGGCTTCTCTCATTGCTATAGGTATCGAGACCGACATGCACGTGGGAGGCTCACTGCATACTGCAAAATAAATGACACCATTACAAAATAAAAATATAATGGTGTGTACACTTAGGTGAAACGTGACCTGAAATGTAACTTATAACATATAAACAAACATGTCTTCCAAATATGCCTTAAAAACATGAAATGTAACAATAACAACAACTATTAGACGTGTTGCAGTTTATTGCATTGCATATAATTATTTGGAAACGAACATTTCGCGTTTCAACGTATTTTACATTTCACATAATCAAATCAAATCAAATAATTTATTTTTGCAAACATGGGTAATTCGTACATAGTTGTTTTCTTAAAAAGTAGTCCTCTATATTCTAACGTCTCATGGGCATGCAAATAATATTCAATTCCAAAAATTCGATTGAGACCGAATAAATATAAATGTCAAATCATTAAAATTACAAAAAAAAAACAGACTAATTCAGTAGTAACATTTTCACATTAATGTCACAAAAATATAATAAAGTATGTCAAAGTATCAATCAGAATAAAAAGTGTCAGAATAGGAAAATGTAAAGGCTTCTACATACCGGCGCGACTAGTCGCGCGACGCGACACGACACAAAGGCACCGCTCATCCTGCGACACGCGGGGCCTTTGTGCCGTGTCGCGTCGCGCGACATGTCGCGCCGGTATGTAGAAGCCTTAAGTCAATCATAATAATAGTTTATCAATCAGTGCAGAGATTTATCATTAAGAAAGTCGTCAATTGTGTAATAGCTTTTCTCAATTAATATTTTGTTTAGTGCCCTTTTAAATTTTATTACAGTCATATTTTCAATTACATCAGGTACTTTATTATAAATATGTGGGGCAATACCAAAAAAACTTTTCTCCTTATGTGCGGTTTTACATTTCACTTGGCATAATTTGTTTACATATTGAGTCCGTATCGGATTTTTTCGAACTGGTGTCAGTTTTTCAAATAAATATGGATTGTTTTTTACAAATAGAGCTGTTTCTAAAATGTAAAAAGAAGGAAAAGTTAAAAATTTTAAAGACTGAAAATAGGACAGACAGCTATCTGTTGTTTTAAGACCGCACATTGACCTTATACATCGCTTTTGCATTCTAAATACCAGTTCCTTATCGGTAGACTGCCCCCAGAAAATAATGCCATACCGCAAAAACCGAGGCCACCAGTCCATGGTATGCTGATAAAAGAGCCTGACGGTTGACTTTTTTAGAAAGTTGATGGAGAGCATACGCGGATTTGCTAAGTTTTTTGCACACAACTTCAGCCTGAGGTTTCCAAGTGAGTTTGCTGTCAATCACTATACCTAAAAACTTCGCCTGTCTCTCTTCATCAATATTACAGCCTTGGTAAGCAATACTAACTTTTGGTTTTTCATAATTATGCGTACCCACCATAATAATAAGCATTTAATGCAGTCGCCTCCTTTTTTGAAGTCGGTTAAAAGTAGCATTATGATTGTTTTACCTTTCGATCCAAATATAGCTTTAGTCGAATAAGACTTCTTCCTCAAATATACCCTGAAGTCTTGAGGTATGTCTCTCGCTTGTGGTACATAGTAGTTCCAAGTACGGTCGGTAAGTAGTTCTCCTGTGCTGGTATCGTAGACCAGATTCTCACAGGTCCAGTAACCGAGACCCATGACGAAAGCACCTTCAACCTGAAAATAAAACGTGTGCGGTCGGGCACCCTCGTCAAGAACGAAGTTCCTTTTTTGAACTTTCTGTTCCTTCTAACTTCTAACGTATGATTTGAAACAAAAACTTTTGACACTTGAAACTTGAGACCTTGAAACTGACTTTTTTTTCGAAGTTTCTTTTAGCTCACATAATTCTATTGTTTTACCTACCAACAAACCGCGTTTTTAATACAGAGCCATCTAGTATAAGTTTTTAGAAGATCTATTAATGTTACCAGTTCTTGGGTGTATTATAAACGCGTATTAATTAAATTCAAATTTTATCTCTCTGTCTCTTTCTATTATGACAGGGAGAGAGAAAGTTACTCGGAGGGGGCATAACGATTTTTCGTTACGTAACGTTCTACTAGTAAACTCCTACCAAAAGCCGCGTTAAACGACGTTAAAGAACTTCGTTCCAAAAATAAAACTTGTCGGAACAATGGGATATAAAATTCTGAAATATTTCTTGCTAGATTTTCAAAAACCAAACTAATAACGTAATATGTAACAACAATTTAATTACTCTCGTCGAAATAGTGACGTACACTAACATACTTTTAAGAAAAGCATACAAAAACACTGGCCCCAAAAAAACTGCATGTACTTAGAAAGCTTACCTGACCAACATCAAGCTCAGGATTCACACTCTGTCCCGCATCTTGTAACACGTCGACTCTCAAAATCTCTGTTTCTCCGGTCAGCACGTCTATTTCAACTTCAGCCACAGTCACGCCATAAATCTCATAATTCTGTACATCGTTCTGGCCTACAAAACCATGAGCTTGCAGGTCTACATACATCTCAAAACTCTTTTGTATCAATTGATCCCAAGTTGGGTTCTTCAACTGTCTTCTTACGGGCTCTAGTCTTGCTAGTAGCTCTTCACAGCATTTTTCTACGGCAATCATAATATTCTGTGTTGTGAGACTGCCTCCTGTTACAGCAGCGTTAGGAGATGAAATCGTATTGTTTTCTTTAATAATAACTTTTTCTATAGGTATGTTTAACATGGAAGCAGCAATTTGAGCTGCTTTAGTGTTTATGCCTTGGCCTATTTCAACTCCACCGTGACTTATCGCGACTGTTCCATCTGCTTGGTATACTGCGAGGTTCACGTCAAAATATCTTGCGTATATGTGCTCCCATCTAAGGAATACAACTCTAAGACCTCGTTTCTTCCACCTGTTTTCAGCATTGAATTTGTTTACAGTTATTCTTCTTGTTGCATAATCTGAATTAGTAACTATTGTTTGTAACATTTCCTTAAGGTCGTTGTGTCGAGGGTCTAAGTTTGTTAAGCGCAACTGTATCGGGTCTACAGAAAGTTCATAAGATATTTGTTCAATCATCAGTTCAGACATTGCTATATTTTCTAGGGTACCTGGAAATATTTCAAATTCTTTAATTAATGTGAGAACAACATGTGAGCATTTAATTGAACAAAAAATATGCATCAGCATCCATTATGACATTATTATGACTGTATTTTTATCTCGGTTTCATGAGCAAACAATAATAACATGACATCACGCCTCTAATCCCCGAAGGGTTAGGCAGAGGTGTATCTATAGTACACCCACATACAAACAATAATTAATAGAAGTATTTCACACCTGGTGAACGAAACCAAGTATTCTTAGCTGTATCAGTGAGGGTATTGATACACTTGTAGTTCCACGTTGCAGTATTATAGCAGTTATTGTATACGTTTACACCGAACTGGCTTAAATTCTCGTTGATGGCATAACCATTATCTTCGTACAAATTGTAGTCAATGTATTGAAAAACGCCTGACTTGTTTACGCCTACCTGTAAATGTATATCACATTATAAAAAAAAACTAGTGATTTTATTCCGCCATAAATGTGTGGTTTTCCAGAGTAAGGCGGTGTCTAAATAGTTTAGTATCAGACAATGACAAGACTTGTAAGCACCATTGGTCATGAATGGTTATAAAGAAAATCTCCTGACAATTTTGACTAATACGTTTTCTATGCATACGAAAACATTTACCTCGAAATCAGTTGAGCACGGAAACCTCTTCCCTATTGCTCTCGTATTCGTCTCCATCTTATGTACAATCCTGCATGGACGGTTCAACTTCATGGCTACTAGGCTCGAAGCTACCGCTGTTTGTATAGTGCGTGATATCTTGATGCCGTACGACCCACCGAGACGACGGACGTGGACGTCGATTCTGAAATACAAAAACATGTTTTCGGTATCTATGTTGTCAGCAATCAGATTTGAGACTCAATTGTGATTTATAGGTGGAGTCTATCTCATAGTTAACCAAATCATTGCATTCACTGTATCAATTAAAAGTAATGTTCAAATAGACAGTATCAATGTTACTTACTTGCTCTGGTCCATCTTCAATGCACGTGATATCATCACCTGCATAGCCCCCGTCCATTGCACTGTCGCATACACTGCCAACCCCTCTTCTATCGGCTTGGTCACACTTACTAACGTTTCTAAAGAAAAATGATACTGTCCCTTTATTGTGTTCCCCCCTTTTATCACTTTTGCTACATCCTGTCCTCTAGCAGTTGCTTTAACTTCTCGAAAGAGAATATTCCTTTTTGGGTCTTTCTTAGCAGTTTTTATGTCAATGACTGGTTTTTCAACGTTTGCGTATATTACTCTGACTAGATAAGCTGCTTTGTCAGCAGTGTCTTGTGTATCGGCAACTATTAAACCTAGAGGTTGGTTGTAGTATTTCACTTGGCCGCTGCAGAAGACTTCTTCGTTTATTGAGTAGACTGGATCATCCGCTGGTGTGAAGGAGTTTAATCCAGGAATGTCTTTTGCTGAATAGAATGCTATTACACCTGGGTAGCTCTGAAATTAAGAAACAAAGACCAAATGTTTTACATAATCTAACACACTTTAATAAAACGAGCATTTAAGTGATTATAACTCAAATTGACTGAAAACCTTACTCACAAGGGCTGTTGAAGCATCTATCAATACCATGTGACCCTTTGGAACAGTGCTCAAAACAAACGCACCGTATACTTCTTTGGGAAATGTTGGGATGTCATCTGTATACAGCGCTTCGCCTGCACATTGTATCTAAAAAATAAGTACATACTTTAGAAATAGAAACATTAGTTGTTCGCATATTCCGATGGGGAAATCACATTTGGATGCCATGATATTATTTACAGATCTCTTAAATTTAACCATATTCCGCTATTAATTGTGAAAAAGTTGTGTGTTTGCTGCAATGCTTACTACTGAAACGTAGTACTCGTATTAATTCTCTTTTATGAGTTACGGAGTTAAATGTTTTTCAAAATCGATCAGATTCTTCCTAGCAGTGGTTTACTATCTACCATATTACAAGTACTTACCAAACCTTCAATCTTCGGTATAGGCTGGTTGATAGGCCATAAGGTAGGGTTTGTGTCAAATATCTGCCGACTATCAGACACAGGCCGAGATTCATGCAATTTTATTGCTCCTGATTTGTAGCGTGGATGAACTAACGATTCTGGACATAATGTTAGTAGGCCCTATAATTATAAAGGTTGCTTCATTTTCTTATCTTATATCTGTTTATTTTTTTATTGAAATCAGTTAAGAGAACAAAAAAATAGTTTTGACGCATTAAACGGTTTTGACTTTAAATGAACGCGTTTAACTAACTAAATATTTTTTGTTGAAGTAACTTAATTTCTTATGTTGACTTAGTTAAAAGTTCTATTAACGCCTCGTACTGATTGAATTAAATAATCGATGTAATCTCTTTACCTTATAAAACAGCCCCAAACCCAACTGTCGCCTATAAACAGCAGATGGTTCAGGCGGATCTTCGGTTACTACCAATTCGGCTTTCAGAATCTGCACCGCAGCTTGCAAAGTTTCATTCTTGAATAATGGCTTTCCTACTAAGAAACGTTCAGTGGCTGCAGCTCTGATGAAATACGGTGATAGACCACCAATTACTATTCTTGTTTGTAAAACAAAATTGTCTGGAGTCAGTTTGTATAGAAAACCGGAATGGACTATTGCATGTGCATTTTGGGATCGTGGCATGACCTGAAAAATAATGATGATGGGAATTTATTGCGTGTTGAATTTGATACAAAAGTTGGATTGATTTCAATAAATTTGTCTTTTTAATACAAACTATGTGCTTAGAAAGCTACATAAATAAGAATCAGAATTACATTCGCACTTTATGGCTAATGGAATTACTTTTTGAACTTGATTCACAAAATTCAGATTTTTAAGTTGGGCCAAAATAGGATTGTTTCACATTAGAATATAATAAAGTTAATATTGATGATCTACTGATGAAATGCATTATCATACCTTGAAAGTAACAAGCTTGTACTGTTTATTTAGAGGTGGCAACATTACATTAAAAATAACCTTTCCTTTCATATCAAGTTTGAGAAATTGCAGCATCGTTACTATTTGTATCAGACCAGTTGAAGACACTGAAAACAAAGATTTTATTTATTGTCTCCTACTGGTTGAGCTACAAGTATTAGGCTCTGGCCAAACTGAAGCAAGCGAGCAAGCGGGATGCGGGACGACATTCGGTCACGTCGATTGTGTCAACTAACTTGTATGTAGGTGTTCAAACTGGCCCGAATAGTCGTGTGACGTCTGGCCACAGTTTCATTGTGTAAAAGAAAAAGTTAAAAGTGCTGCCAGACATGATGATTGCGTTTCGAATTGAAACTAATTTGTCTAGACGTCGGTCTAGACACTTTCAAAAGCTCACATGGTATTTGTTACAGTTTTAGCAAAAAGTAATGACCGCAAATGATGCGATGATAACTATAGCAAAACAATAAAAAAGTGAATTAATAGTTTCGATTAATGTGTAGAATATCATATCGTCGTTAACTATAACATTACCTACTTTAATAATGATGCCTAGACACGTAAAAAATTTACATTCTGTGACGTGGTGCAACTGGAACATTGCCTAGGCAGCAGAGGCATAATGAGAACGACAGAAAAAACCTTATATTAAAATTAAAGTAAAAAATTAGATAATTATTAGGTCAAGATTTATAACGTTACCCAGCACGTGCTCTGGATAAGCATTATTCCAATCGCTGTCGCACAACTGACAAACTACAAGTGCAAGATAAAAACGGGAACATATCTAAGTCAAAACACTGTTATTAAACTCAGCATTAAACTTACTGATGGTCAGTTGGGCCCCAATTGTTTCGAACAACAGAAACAAATCAGATTGAAACTCGTTGTGTCTGTGTTTTATCATCAAGTTGCCTGCTATTGAGCCTACCTGGAAATATAAACGAAAACAAAGATACCTTAGCAACTGTATGGAACAAAAAAAAAAACGAAATTATAAATTTTCTAAAGATGAACGAATTGACGACAACGAAATTGACCCAATTTCATAGCTTATCCTCTCTCGTGTCGGCTTTTTGGCGCGAAATGGGGATTTGCCACTATACGAACTGAATCAGTCGGTCTGAACCAGATCGGATGGCGAATCCGGCATAATTGACATCGGCCTAATGTAGGTCAATTGACAGATGAGAGGGTAACCTCTTCTGAACTAGCCTATTTGGCGCGAAAATGGGTGTGCGCCACGAACGAACTGAATCAGTCGGACTGAATCAGACCGCTTGGCGAATCCCGCATAATTGACATTAGCCTCATCGGCCTCATTAAGGCCGCTTGGCGAAAGAGAGGATATGCGTTGAGCAGTTAAATTAGGGTTAGATAGGCAAAAAGGATTTATTTTATATTCTGAATAGATTTATATAGACAAAAACTTACATTCCTGACAGCTATATGGGCCACTAATAAGATATGGTCATAGAATATCTTCAAATAGCCGAAATAATCCTGTTCGGAAACTGTTTGTAATATCCCAAGTAAATTGGTGAGAGTTGTTTCACCACCTATGACCAGGTTTTGGTCTATAAAGTATCCAATCAAGTCTTGGGCTTGGCTTATGTCTATGAGAACCCGAGCATTGTCTATTATTTCATCTTCTGGGTAGACACCTGAAACAAGATATTGGTCAATAAAAAGGTAATCAGTGTAATATTATATTATTCAATTTATTTATCAAATACTAATAATTTATTTTAAATTTCTGTTGAAAGAAAACTAAATAACACAGTGACTCACCAGAGTCATTGTGTTATTTAGTTTTCTTTATTTTTCATTTTATACTAAAATAATTATTACCTTTAGCTGTATTTCCACAAATCAATTTATACGAATCATAACCCTCAGTCTTTAGTATAATGAATATGTCAGCAACTCTATTAGCTTTGTACCAAGTTTTCCCATCTTTTAAATTAATCTTAATGAAACCATTGTCAATACTAAGATCACGAAATGAAAGCATACACCAGTCTTCGTCTTCGCAAGCATTGTTGCAAGATTTGTCACTTTTATTGCAAATTCTTAAGTCTTCTATATCTGGTATTTCGATAGTTTTAGGTGCATCACTGGAAAATTTCTTGAAAGCTTCCAGAATTGGTCTGTATCCTGTACACCTGCATATATTGCTCGCAAATGACTGCTCTATTTCTAGCATGGTTAAGTCCCTTTTGCTTTGGAGCAGGCTGTAATAAATTGTTATTGTGGGTATAAAGTGTGTCTTCTTTTATGATGAAACCATACGTAAAAATATTATACTGATAATCTTGAGCTGTAATATAATTTTGTCAATCAAGTATTGATGAGTAATATACTTTAGAATTTGAATCACAATATCTTGTCACTGTGTTAATATCTATGTCGATTTAATGCAAAGTTAATTCATTTCTTTCCATACCTGTACATAGCAATAACCCAACCGGGAGAACAGTACCCACACTAAGACCCATTGTGTTCAGCCAGCGCGGTCTGCAGTGGGTGGTATCCTTTCTTTCTGTTACCCACTGCTTCAATGGTGGTAATCTCCAGACCATGGCAAGTGGTGATTCGTAGGATACACTACAACAAGAACGTGAGTGAGGTTATTGTCTATTATTGACGAGTATCTGCCCTTCATAGCAGGCACGACTGAATATTGGGAGTCTCCTGATTGCTTCTTTTATGCAATTTTTTATGAAAGTTAATAGATTTCATGTCATGTGGGATTGCTACTCTATCTAGGACACCATTTATGACTCGCAGACACAAAAAAAGAAAGGTAGATTCTTGTCCAAAAAACATCTTCAGCAATGATTTACCACTTTAGGGCAATGGCCTCTGTATGAGAAGAGGCCATTGCCCTAAAGTGCATTGAGCATTGATCACCACGCTCGCTTTGGATTCTTAACGCTGTGAAATTATCGTGACTTCGGTATGTCACTAATGTCCAAGATAATCTTAGAAAGTACATTTATGAATTGAAAAATGTCACATTGGTAAGTACCTACTTGCCCGAATTGATATCCACAACCTCTTGCATGAGAGTCAATCAGTCCCTAATCATTGGACCATCACCATCAAAACTTAACAATCAGTTACCTACCGCATTGACAGCATAAGGTAGACCCGGTGGTCGTCGTGCAGTGACCACACATGCACCACAGCCGGCCTGGCGGCACATGTACTTGGTGCCTCGTAACTCCAGGTACTCTCGGATGTAGTCCAGGAGCATCATACTGGAGCTGACCTCGCACCCCACTGGAATGAGACAGAGTAAGGTGTAGAGGGGCAGCGCAGGACCAGTCGTAATATCGTGTTTCTTAGAAATCCCTATGTTCATGAAGTGGTCATTGTTGGCATATATATTGACACATAGATAACACATAAACTTAAACCTTCTTCCGATGTGGGTAGGCAGAAACTTCAGAATGCTACGATCCTTAAAAAATCCTTTTACTTCGTTTCAAAAACAAAATCTAAATATTTTATTTCACATAATCACCTATCCCATCATGGGCACTTATGGAACGTCAGAAGCTAGGTTCACGATTCCAATTGGTCGTTTTCTATGGAGAAGAGGCAGCAAGAAACTCCACGGTTTAAGTTCATACACCTAACTTTTCTGAAAGAACGTCACTCACCGGTAAAATCACAAAATGTATGTCCTTCTAGACTAGAGCGTGCGGAGTTTCCACTCCCGTCTGTCTTGTACATACCTTTTGTTAGTCACCTTTCATTCATCCTCGCAACACGACCAAACCATAATACATACTGTTTGAAAAATATATCACTACCTACTTCTTATAAACCGGAACGGAAAATTATATCATCATTGTCATTAGACAATGATGATATAATTTTCCTAACAAAAAGTTCGTCTTGTGAAGTATAAGTAATATCTACTTCTGCTGCTAAACAGCATTTCTATATTTCGGATTGTAGATTAACGGTGCTAGTGAAATGATCTCTTTAGAACTAGTCGCACTAAAGTCGATTATTCACTTATTCTGAGAGAAGTCACTTATTCTACCCAAACTTACTTAATATGTAACTGTAAGTTCTGATCGGTTATAACTAACTAGTATCTAGCCACAGTCTAATTTTAATAACCTAACTATTATAATCTCTCACTGTATTTTTTTTTTAAATGTATTAATTTAAAATGGTCCAAAATGTTACTACGTCATACGCAAAATTAGGTAGGTATTATTTATACCTGTGTGGATTTAATAATTACCAGGTTTAGAGACTAAAACAAGACAATATCAAAGTAACTACTATTTGTTAATAAGAAAGCACAAGAGTCTAGTGCTTTCTTATATACAGCAAATAAATTACTAGACAAAGCAATTATCTTTAACTGTAACAACTTTTTTGTTGTACTTACATTTTTTGCTCTTTTTATTCTATTCATAATACCTAGTACGGCCATAATAATAAGTTCTGTTACAAATGAAAATGCATTATTTTTTTTATGAAGCAATGTAATCTTAATAAAACTTTGTACATATTTATTGAAGTCTCAGCAAATAATAAAAAATAATTCTATTCGAAATGGCTACCTTTGGCTTTGACTTGCCACGAATCTATGGATTTACGCACTGTTCCCATGAGACATTTAGCCACTGCTTGTTCCAGAGATTTCTTAAAGGCTTCTACATACTGGTGTGACTTGTCACGCGACGCGACACCCGGTAGAACCATTTCCACAAAATTTTCATAGAAATTGTTCTACCGGGGTCGCGTCGCGCAAAAAGTCGCGCCGGTCTGTAAGAGCCTAAGAGACACAATGTCAACGTGTCGTTTAGAGCAGGCCATGTCCTCTACAACTGACTAGAGCAGGCCATGTCCTCTACAACTGACTAGAGCAGGCCATGTCCTCTACAACTGACTAGAGCAGGCCATGTCCTCTACAACTGACCATAATTTGTAGTCTAAGGGGTTCAGATCAGGGCTAGACGAGGGCCAGTCTTCAGCTCTTATAAAGTCCGGAACGTTGGTTTCGAGCCAGGCTTGGGTAGTTCGTGCCTTGTGACCAGGTGCTGAGTCCTGCTGGAAAGTCCCCGGTACATTTTTAAAAGGTGTATTACTGAGAGGTTATGGTGTTATACAATACGATCCAAGACGTTCTCTTGATACACTTTGGCTGAAGTCTTCACTCCTTATTCACAAAAAATAAGCTTTGTGACTCCTTGATACCACACCTCCCACCAAATCATTACTGACGCAGGATAATGACCACGTTGTACCGTTCCGACCACTTGGGCTGCTTCTTTAGAACTGTGAGCGTACACTTTGTCATTTTGCTTGTTGTACTGTTTTTCAACCGTGAAAATCTTTTCACCAGTAAAGAGGATATTTCTGTGCCTTTCACCTGCGTATTGGGACAGAAGGTATTTTGATCGATCCACTCTCTTCAACTGCAGGGATTGACCTGTATATCGACGACAAGCACCGAGCAAGGTCTTGTTTTGTTATACGCGACAGAGCCCTAGCGGGAATCTTCATTTCTCGCGATAAGATTTTTTGTTTGGGGTTTCAGCAGATTCTGGCTTTAACAGCATAAAGGCTTCTACAGACCGGCGTGACACGCGACGTGACACAAAGGTCCCGCGTGTCGCGCGACGTCTAATGCTACTTCATAGATATACAGTGATGGGAATGTTAATATTTTTAAATTTATAAAATATGGTTTACAAGACGTATCTGTAGGCTTTAATGCACATATTGCCCGGATACATTTCTTTTGGGCTTTGAAGACTGTTTCTCTCACACAAATGCAAAACTCAGCTTAGGCCTCCGGAACTGTACCAAGCTTTTGAAGTGTCTTGAATCCTCCATACCCACTTTGTGCAAGGTAATCTCTGCAATCCTATTTTCTTTAACGCCCCATTCCATATTGTAATCACACTAATATTATAAAGGCAAAAGTTTGTGTGTGTGTTTATTACTTCTTCACGCTCAAACGGCTGGACCAATTTTGATAAAATTTTGTATAGAGGTAGCTAAGGGACTTACTAGAGAATGGGCAGCAGCGTTCTCTATGCATTTTTATAACCATACTGCGATTGCCAACCTGCCTGCCAATCGTGGCGATTATGGCAAATCCCCCCCCCCCCATTTTTGGGGGAGGACTATGTTCAGCAGTGGACTTCTTTCGGCTGAAATGATGATGATGATGATGATAGAGGTAGCTGACATTCTGGATTAACATATGGGTTAATTTTTATCCCGATATTCCTACGGGATCGAGACTTTCGCTGGTGAAACCGCAGGGCGCAGCAGCAGCTAGTCTGATAATAAATACGAAAAAAATATGTGGAACTAGCTTTCGGTGAAGCCCGCGGCTTCACGCGCGTGGAGGTCGGGATTATCCCACGGGAACGTACTACCGGGATAAAAAGTATCCTGTCCTAGGTCATGATCTACCCATGTGCCAAATTTCATCCAAAGCCGTGCAGTTATTTTAGTGTGAAAGCGTAACAAACCAACTCATTTTCGCATCTATATATAGTAATATTTAATCATGATTCGAACGACACGTGGCGCCATCTATTATCATAAAGAACGTTATTGTTGCTTTCAGTACTTTTTTTCGGGATTTAATTACCCATGTCCGCTTGTGTACACCTGACAACGTATACGCAATATTTCAGGATGATCGGTTCAGTGGTTTAGGCGTGAAAAGGTAACAAACAAACAAACAAACTTACTTTCGCATTTATATTATTGTGCGAAAAACGCGCAACGCGCGTTTCCCGCGCGTGCGGGAGTTTTTAAAGAAGTTTTAATATTATAATAAACGCGTTCCAAATTCAAAATACTTAGAGTTGAAAAAAAAAATAGATTTTATGTAACAGTATTTATGGCCAGATTAGTTATATTGTTTTTATTTATTACCAAAATAATATATAAAAAATTGTATGAATAATTTACGTGTCATGTATTGGCTATAAAATTACAGTTTTATAGTCACGATTAATTTTTAACAGAAGTGTTCACTTTTACACGTTATTGTAGATAAAAAAACTATTTATTACTATTGCAGTGTATTCACATTAAATCACAGCAGAAACGGGTAGTTATTTACACAGGTGTGAATTTATTGTCCTAAAAGCAATTGATGCACATTCATGACAAGGCATAATTAATATGCTCAGTAAAAACATCAGCCATGATTGATTTTTAATAATTTATTTTTCATAGCCCTATGTGCATTCACGAGACAAATAATGATTCTACTGAACTGCACTTAAACAACCACAATAAAGATGCATCCCAAGTCTGGTTGATAAAAAAACTCAGTTATTACAAAAAAAAACTGATTATAACCACTTTTAAAACATCAAAATATGCACGATGGCTGTTATTTCGTCCCCATCAAACTCAAACTCAAAGAATTTATTTCATTGAAAACTTCACTTCACTTCACTTTTGAATTGTCAAGGAGTCGATCTGTAAGAGAGATGAAGCTAGCCCATTCCAAAGCGTAGTAGGTTCATATGGAGAAGAACAGGCAAGAAACTCCGGATACTCGTTTAAAAGCAAAACACAGAGCACAGCTTATTTGGCGGCACGGAGGCGATCGGCGGCGGCGATCTCTCGCGTCCGGCCCTGGTTCAGGCCATGGTTCGGAGCGAGAGTGCATGGGAGGCCATCACCTCCTTCTGTGAAGCAGTAATGCTAGCGAAGGAGGAGGCGGAACGTGTGAGGGAGAGGCATGATTCGCGCCCTCGCGCCCCTAGTCGCCGCAGGAGACCCCTGGAGGACTCTGGGCGTCGGGAGTCATAAGCCTATTTTCAGCCACCGTAGGCGCGGGCCTGCGGACGGTGAGCGGTGGGTAGCTCGCCGGCCGATAAGGTCCAGGCCCAGGTCGACGGCGCGTTGTGTTCCACGCGCGCCTCAAAGAGATGTCAGCACCAACTGACGGGGCCTGTTAGGACCACTGCATGCCATGGTTGCGAGTTTTCTTCTTTTTTTTTTAAAACGTTGCCCCACACTAGGAATTTCTCCTATATCGTGGGTGCGTTTACAAACATTTAAACTCACATACACAAACAGCCAGACCCGGAACAACTACTTGTAGGTCATACAAATATTTGTTCCGTGCGGGGATCGAACCCGCGACACGCAGCACAGCAGTCAATCGCTTAACCACTGCGCCAACCGTGCCGTCGTTTTGTCCGAAAGGGATATCGTGGCCCTGGCAAACAGGCAACAGAAGGAACACGGGTGGGTTTTAGTCAGTAAAAGTCTGACACGCCTTCCCGCTCCGCCCAGAGCGGGAGAAGTTATTTGATAATATCCCACCAAGAAAAAAAAAAAAGAATGGCCTCGTGGACTGTAGGTATGTGGTAAATGACACAGGGCCCCAGATCAAATCTAACGTTTACATAATAATAATATCAGCCTGTAATTACTGTCCTCTCAGGGCAAAGACTTCTCTTAAAGAGAAGCGCATGATCGCCACGGTTGTTCAAAACGGAGATTTGAAACGTATATTAACTATTACCTAGTCCAGGTTTCCTCACGATGTTTTCCTTAACCGATGTCAGTGATGTCCAAAATAAACTAAAAAAGTACATTTAAGAATTAAAATAGTCACATTATCATTGCCCGGGATTTGAACTCACGTTGATTTGCTATTAATACATCGAGCCTGATATGGAAGAACATCGTAAGCGACGTAATGTAGGTATTTCACTTAAAAAAAAAAAAAACATCTGAAAAGTTTAATTTATGTCGCTTACGATGTTCTTCCTTATCAGGCTCAACGTTTTTGTTACAAAGATGTCTTATAGCCTAAATGTCTCTGTATTCTGCCTGCAGGCAAGCGTGCAAATTTTCATTATGTTTACCTACATTTTCGTAATACCACCAGATTTTTAATTTCCTTACCACTTACCAGAGTAATCAACACCATTAATTTTAAAACTGACTCTGTCCATGATTACACTAAGTCTTCACCCACTGGCAGCCACTGTGGGAGTGTTACTAATCAGCACTCATTCACTCAACCCACTGGGTTAAAAACTGAAAACAACGAAACACACGGCGACTGTTTACGAACAAATTGCAACTTTTTGTGTTTTTTATACTTTCGTTTCATTTCATTTATTCAGTAATACAGTTACATTTTTATACATAATAAGTTGGCGCAAACATAAACTCATTAGAGTTTTACCGTGCACCAAAATCATCGACCACATAATTGTTGTTGTCAAGCGACGAAATAATTTCAAGATTTAAAAACGATAAATGTAAATTGTCTATAGAGGGATTATAGAACCTGAAGGTGGCCACAGGAACCCAACCTCCTCAGGGCCATCTTGACAAGTACCTTGCAAGTGAAGGTTATAGATATTTAAACAAATTGTATTGCTAAAAAGTATAAAACAAAATATAGGTAAAAACCTATTTAAGAACAAACTTTTAATTAACTTAAAAGTAACAACTAACTAGAACTTACGTAAACATTGAACTATAATATTTTCTTAAAAGCTTGAGCTTCATAAAAGACTTTCTAAAAGGCTTTTTCTCAAGGTTTAAAGATTATTGATTACCAATAAACAACACGTACTCGAACGTGTAACCAAGCAGCCTTTCATTAAAAACTCAGCACTTTAAAAAACGCTGCGTTTGAAAACGCAGGCTCGTCCCGTATGAGATACAACGTTTACTTTTGCACACAGATACAAAAAAATCGGTAGTTACATAAAATGCAGTATGGTTTTTAATTTAATTTTATTACATTAGGGAAAATAAAAACTAGTATTATAAGAATAATTATACTGAAGTATCTTAACGTCTAAGGCGTGTTACACACTGTTTGGGTCGGCACTTCAGATTCGGAAGTATTTGTTGAGTTACACCCATTGATGTATTAAATAGGAAGATAGGCCACTCTCTAACATCACGTAAATATTAAATGGACCCGATGCGATGTCGTGCGTCATGTGCTCGACAACCGAAATACATAGACATATTACGCGGGCTATAGCGGGAACGAGATTACGTACCCATAACAACTCCCAAACAAACTACGATTCGGGTATTCCCCGCAAAACAGGAGTAATGTAGGTCGATTGTGTCCTTTCCCCTAATTTATGCGGTCCACATCGAGGAGCGCGTACCATATCTTCCTATTTAATACAACAATGGTTACACCAAACCCGAATCGAAGCGAATTACTACATACTTATATTTCGTTTTACCGCCCGGCACGCCTCACTGGTAGTATATAAAAATTATACTACCCATATATCATTGACTACCCACTATAATTCGCACAGCTGAAGTATTTTATTTTATTATGCTTTTAGAATGCTGTTGGGACTGCCACATACCATGGCATTGAAGTGCTTCTGGAATGTTCGCGAAAGCTCGCACAGATGGTTTCCATGCCATCAAACGAAAGAAAGCGGCCTACGACAGCGCTTGCATGGTAGTGACAACAGCATTTGAGCATTCTGAATATTTAGGTAAGGTTTAATTGGACCCTGCGGGTTTTCCGCTAGCAATTCGCTGGGCATGTATTGATGCATTTGTTCAATTTGTATTTACTCTTTATAGCCATAATGTTCATTGTGAAGTTAATTAAAATGTCTGCAGGTAAGATAGAAATAGGCCTGAAATTGCCAACATAATTTTTATTACCTGATTTAAATGGTTCACCCTTGTTTGGTATAACAACGTTTTATCCAAAATCGGTCCGGCTAATTTTAGTTACAATAAAGTCATTTCGTATAATTATTCATTTGACCGAATAATTAATTGGTAGATTTTTATTTAGCATATTTATTTCTTTGAAATAATGTCATTTGACCGAGTTTTCAAATGCACTAATTTTATTTGAACTAATGTTTCACTAGACTAATAATGATTTAGTCGAAAGATCGTATCGAATATTCAGTTCATTAATAATTCGTTTCCTTTCATGTAAAGTTAGTGACAGAAGAGAATCGCTGCAAAACCGACTCCACGTAGTCTTGTCTGCCCTAACCCTAGAGTGTAATTTAAGCCCGCGTAGGCGCGGAGGGGTGAGGCGGGCCGCGAGCTGAGGAGCAGGTGGTGAACGCTTAAAACCAACTGCTACGATAAGCTCGCGTGAGACCGCCGGAGCCCCGCAGCGCCGGAGCCGTGACAGAAACCATGCATGCTGCATGTTGCATGCTCGCTTGCATGCTGCATGCTTGCTTGCATGCTGCATGCAAGCGACCATGCAGCATGCAATGCTTACTTGCATGCTGCATGCTTAGTGCATGCATGGTGTATGCTTGTTTGCAATGCTTGTTTGCATGTTTGCATGCTTCTTACAGGGAAATAAAAACCACATAAGTTCAAGCTCAACTGTGCAACTGTGCTTTCAAAATAAAAAATTGCTAATATTTACAATGTTTTCTTTTCTGCATTACATTACATCAATTGAATATTCGATAAAATACATGTCATACCACCTGAACATTACATCAAATGAACATTATACCTTTTGATCAATAGCGCAAATGTTGTTATCGCATATAAATATTCGATGAAATGAAAATTATGTTAATCGATATTATACAAATTGATTATTTTCTTAAACGTTGTTCGAATTAGTAACATTACATCAAAAGTTGTTATACCAAACAAGGGTGAACCGATTTAAATAAAGGTATGACTTAACTACTCTTCATGAGGTCAGGAAAAGTTCCTAAATCAACACATTTATTAAAAGTAACAGCTAGATAGAGGGCTACGATGTCCATTATATTACTTTCTTTCTTTTATTTAAAAAACGTTGCCCCACACTAGGAATTTCTCCTGTATCGTGGGTGCATTTACAAACTTATTTTACAGAAATAATTTTTCATAAAAAACGTAACCCAAAATACATAAAATTTACTTGTTAGTAATTTCTGCAGTTAACTCTAAGGCTTCTACAGACCGGCTCGACACGCGACGCGACACAAAGGCCCCGCGTGTCGCGCGACGAGCGGTGCCTTTGTTTTGTCAAGACAATGGATGATAAAATTCAGGCCCTTGCCCCACAGAGTGCAGTAATAATAACATGGTGCCTCATCAACTAATGATGATGACAATGATCGACGCCAAAGTCTGCACGTACCTTTCTGAGGCCCGATCAAATGCATCGTGCTACCTGTGCTTAGCAAAACCTACGGAAATGAACCGCTTAGATGTTGTAACATCAAAGACTGTGTGTACTGACATATACAAATTTGGCTTGTCATCCTCACACGCACGTATAAATTGTATGGAATGTCTGTTACATATTGCGTACAGGCTCGACTTCAAACGGTGGGCAGCGAGAAGTAATGAGGACATAGAAATGTTGCAGAACAGAATTTTTTTTATTCAAAACAAATTCAAAGATCAGGTCAATCTGTTGATTGATATTGTGAAACAAGGCTCGGGAACTACCAATGACGGGAATACCGCAAGAAAGTTTTTCGAGTTTCGCAATAAATCTGCAGCTATTACCGGGTTGGACGAAAATCTTATTAAAAGATTTGCTGTGATTTTGCAAACGATAACATCTGGCGAGAAGATCGACGTAAGTAATAAGATTTAAAGATTTTTCCCGCAAAACAGCAGAAAAGTACGTGGAATTGTACGACTGGTACTACATGTCGTCAACCGTACATAAATTATTAATACACGGAGCTGACATAATCGACAAAAATTATATTGTACCGATTGGGACTCTCTCGGAAGAAGCCTCAGAGTCTCGAAACAAAGATTTTAGGAGGTTCCGGGAACATCATTCGCGAAAAAAAGAAGCAGGCAAGATTCTAATCAAGGTATCTTAAATATGCTTGTTTGTTTCTTCGGATCCTTTTCTAAGTGCACAAAGGCCTATGTTAGATGCCAAGAGAAAGCATAGCTTTTTTGCTGAAACTCTCGACTTAATTCAGTTTCAGAAAAGTGAGTTCGAGTTTTTAGATATATCCAATCTGGATTCTGACCTGAATTGGAGTCCGACAACGACAGAGATAAGGAAAATGAATAATATTCAATTTCATTTTTTCTATTTTTTAAATATATTTATTTTTTTATATTATTATATTCTTAATATTTGGGTCAATAAAATTCTTCATAATTAACAATATTCTTAATTTAGGCACTAAAAGGGACCGTTTCATATGTAATAACAAAATAAAAATATTTTGACGATTTTTAAAAAAAAAATAGCAGTCATAACCGTTTGAAATATTATGTTAAAAAATCATAAATAATTAGTACTATAACCACCAGCAGGCTTAGCACGAGAACCCTCTCTACGCGTTTTGTCGACGGAAGAATAGACAAAAATGACGTTTCAGTGTAGACAACAGAAAGTTTTCTACTGTCTGTAGCACGGCGATTACAAAACCAAATGTGAAGAGACTTGTCTTCTCTACCCTAGACAACTGTCTACAACGTCGAGCACGACGTACAATCTTTCTCCGATGTTGACAGCTTGGGATAGAAACCTTTCTTCCGAAATAGTCTACATATAAAATGTCCTAGACAACGATTCGTTAGTTGTTTTTTCGTTAATTCGAGTAATTTTAGGCGGTGCTTTTTTACTTTTATCATATATAAGCTGAAATTAACATGTTGGGTTCAAATTGCGCTTTTTATTTAAGTTTTTTTATAGAAAAACTTCAGCGAAGATGGGAAAGAAATACTATTAGAGAGCTTGCTTTGCTTGTTTGGGAGCCTTTGATCTCACGGGAAGTGAGTTCTGTAGAATTATAAAATAAGCAAGGAGATAGTGCAATCAATGTTTATGCGAAGAACTCGGCTAGGACCTGTCGCCCAAAATAAATAATAGATTTTTGGAATTAACAATAAAATAAGAACACCAATATAAGTATCCCACAGTTTTTACACTATGTTGTCCCTTTAACTTTGATTTATTAGATACCTACATTCACAGGGAATATAAAACATCTGAATAAGAGCCAAAATCTCCTCATTGAACACTAAATTATTTATTTATGAAGTACTAGCTGCCGCTCGCGGCCTCGCCCGCGTTGCATTAAGGCTTCTACATACTGGCGCGACACAAAGGCGCCGCGTGTCGCGTGACGAGCGGTGCCTTTGTGTCGCGTCGCGAGTCGCGCTGGTCTGTAGAAGCCTTTACTATGTAGTGATTATTATTTTCATTTACTAAATCTTACACACTCAGTTTTAAATGGAGCATTTACCTACTAATAAATAAAATATCGATAAACAACAATACAATAACAATGTAAGTACCTAGTAAAAACAAGGGCTCCCGTAGACAGGCGCGACGTGATAGCGCGACCCGCCAGTCTGCAGTACCCTTAAAGGATACTTCTTGCGTGACGCCATCAAAATAGTATAATTATGGCTCTTTATTTAAATAATGCCTGTACATTATATGCAATTACCAATATTATATAGGTAGTGCTCGGTGTATGCAATACAAATGAGTTTTTAAACTTAGTGGCGCCACAGCCAATGATGTATTACCTATAAGACGTCATTGGCTACAGCCATTTAACATTTTTTTTTAAAAGGGAGATGCGCTAAGGTAGCCCGTGAAATTCAAATTTTATTAGGTACGTTTTTTGCAATTTGCAGGTCAGTAACACGTTATAAGTTGATTTAAATATGATTCGCGGCCGTAAAAAATATTGCTTTACAGAATTATAATCATTAGAATCGGCAATACAACTAACTCTCTTCAAAAAATCCTTAGAATTCAAAAAACGTTCGAAAATTTGAATTTCGCGGGCTACTCAGCGCATCCCCCTTGACCATTTGCGTTTTCTTCATAGATTTGTTTGAGAACGAAACGCAAAAGTACGGTAAAATTGGGTAGTAATACACACCACTAGCGAATACCCCGTTGCTATGGACAAGTCACTGTCTACGAAGAAACCCGAGTCTAGGTGTGTCCTCGTGCTCGCGAAGAAGAGATTACGAGAAGTGTAGACAAGCATGTCTATTCTATAGTAGAGTAGAGATCGAAAACGCCATGCTAACCCTGCTGTAAGGATAATACGGTTGTCCTTGCTGTTTACGAGATAATTATTTTTTTCATACTAGCTTCATACAAATTTTTCGTAAAAAAATTATAATTCCTTCGTTTTTGTGCAGAATTAACTCGGGTGACATTTTTTAATATAGTAATAACTAATAGAAGCGATATCCAGCAAAAAATCCGGCACTTGGAAATTCAAATCCCTAAAAGTCTATGAAAGCTGATTTACAGCCCACCGTGCGTCGCGAGTCGCGGCGGTCTGTAGAAGCCTTTATTCGACATTAATTTGTTAACAAATTTACAAAATAAATACCTACCTAAAAAGTAAGGTACGACTTAATCATCCATCGATTTAAGAGGTGGGAGTAGCGGGGGAGTGAAGTGAGGTGTAGAATCCCCCTGTGAAGGGAAAATTGCGGAACCCCCCTTTAAACATGTTTTTTTAAATATTCTAACCTAACTTTCGAATATATTGTATTGACATCGATTTAAAGATCATATGAGGTAGGGTGACGAATTGGGCACGCCACAATTGTGGCGATAAGTCCCCTCTTTGAGGAGTGGCTTAAGAGACACCACGGCATACTCACCTTCCGCTTGACGCAGGTTTTCCCCGGACACGGTTGTTTCGGGAGGTTCCTGTTCAGGGTAAACGCCCGCCGGAAGGAAACGCCCGGGTGTCACCACTGTGTGGATCGCCCGGAGGACACGGTGGAGCATACGGTGGAGGTCTGCCCGGCTTGCGCGGAGCACCGCCATGTCTCCACGGAGGCGATCGGCGGCGGCAATCTCTCGCATCCAGCCCTTTTTCAGGCCATGGTTTGGAGCGACAGTGCATGGGAGGCCGTCACCTCCTTCTGCGAAGCAGTAATGCTCGCGAAGGAGGAGGCGGAACGCGTGAGGGCGAGGCAAGGTTCGCGCCCTCGCGCCCCTAGTCTCCGCAGGAGACGCCCAGGGCGGCGGGAGTCACAGGCTGATTCCCGACCACCGTAGGCACGGGCTTGCGGACGGTAAGCGGTGGGTAGCTCGCCATCCAATAAGGACCAGGCCCGGGTCGACGGCGCGTTGTGTTCCACGCGCGCCTCAAAGAGATGTCAGCACCAACTAACGGGGCCCGTTAGGGGCAATGCCTGCCAGGGTTGCGAGTTTGTCCGAAAGGGATATCGTGGCCCTGGCACACAGACAACGTAAGGAACACGGGTGGGTTTTAGTCAGTAAAAGTCTGACACGCCCTCCCGCTCTGGGTAGAGCGGAAGGGCGTGTGGGGTTATATTATAATTTCTCACCCAAAAAAAATAAAAAAGGGGGTGACGGTTAAAATTGAAGGGGAAGTAGCAGCCCCCAGTTCCCCCCCCTTGAATCGGATACTTAAAAATATTTTCAAGACTTCAAAAAATAACCAAAAAAAAATAACCACGAAGTATATAATATTAAGTTTATATTCAGAAGCACTCATGTACTTATGAATCCTAACTTAAGAGACCGGATGGATGCGTAGTTCATACAAACGTATACCAAAATATTTTTTTAATCAAACATATTCTTAAGTTAGTGTGTCTTTATTCCGTTTGGAATAAAGAATATCTAGGTTCCAAAATACATATTTTGAATGGACTATGAGAAAAATAAGTTTTCTATAGAAATTTTAAATTCCTCTTATCTCGTCTTTATATCATTGTCCTTTCAAAATATATATTTGGGAACATAGATATTGTGATACCCAATTGAAATAAATACACACTACCCTATGAATATGTTTGATTTACAAATTATTTTGGTATTACGTTTGTATGATTTACGCTTGCTACGCCGGAAATGCTTAGGTGATTTTGTTTGTTTGTTACGCTTTCACGCTACAACGGCTGAACGGATTTGGATGAAATTTGGTACATGGATAGACCATAACCTGGGTTAAGAGATAATATACTTTTTATCCCACATGGAATCGAGACTTATGCGGGTGAAACCGCGGGGCGCAGATAGTAATAAATACAAAATAATTAAAAAAATATTTCTATCCTTCTAACTTCATACTTCCTTTAGCAGCCGTTTACACATCTAGCTCAACAAACAGTTATTCAGGAAAAGTGTCTGTTAAAGCAGCGCCATCTTTGACCACCGGACGACACTACCTCAGCTAACCATGAAGATAGTTCGATCGTTGATTAGAACCTACATCTCGTTGTAGTTAGGCATGATTCTAATTAGCTCGTTTCAGTGCGGTTAGATGGCACCACTCTCCGTAAGAAATCCATAAATAAGTAGACTTTGTTCGTTTATGCCTTTTCTCTATACTGTCTATGTACAACCTTAAATTATGCACTATCATAAAAAAACCGGTCAAGAGCGAGTCGGACTCGGGCACCGAGGGTTCCGTACGAATATATGATGTTGATGATTTCTAAAAAACTGTGCTATTTAGAGACATCGTTTTATTTTTCCTGTAATCTTTACATAAGCTTATATCATATAGAATAATTTCAGATTTTTATCACTGTAAACTTCGGAGAAAAGGGGGGGGACACGGTATTTTTTTTTTACATTTTTCATCAAAAAACGGGATCTATGCTGCCTAAAAAAAATGTTTGAGAATTTGCAAACAGCGTTCTTTCATATGATACCCCACATGCCTTAGTAGCCCCACTTCAATTTTTTAAGGCCCCCTTTCAGTCTCTTTTGCAAAAAAGATAATTATATATTTTTAAATTTTTTCTTGCTTGCAAAATAGTTGGGCAAACGTCATCTAAAAGTATTCTAAATTTCAAGTTGATAGCATTAGTAGTTCTTGAGATATCCAGGTGTGACAGACAGACAGACAGACTTAGTCTCACCATAAGGGTTCCTTTTTACCATTTTGGTAAGGTAGTCTTTAATTTAATTTTATCTTTTTTTACAAACTTCACTGACATAATGTTTTTCTTATTTGACATTATTATACCTACAATTTAATTCAATTCTCAATTCTTTATTGCGTACCATAATGTATATAGTTGGTAAGGAAATAATTATTTTAGTCACAATTATGGACCCTGTCGGGCACAGCATAGATTAAGTAGGAGAGAGGAGGAAGAACCTTGGGTATTTAATGTGATACATTTTATTATTGGTTATGTAGATATTAAGTTAAACTGTTTTATTAATACAGAATTGAATTTAAGAATTATAATTATTGTTTTATAGATTATATACATTTATTTATTTATTAATATTTTAAAAACCCTTTATTTTTAAATTATTCATTATTTATTTATTAATATTTTTATTTAGTACTTAATTATATTTATTATCCATGGTAAGTTATTTATTGGACACTCCATATTTATTTAAAATTGATTTTTCTTATTATTAGTAGAGAGAGTATTTGTAGTTAGAAGTAAATAGTTATGAAATGACCTATAATTTATCATTTAAATATTCGCATAAACTATAGTAGCATTTGCTTACAAGGAAAAGCTTCAATTTATTTATAAAGATATTATACGTATTTAATTCTTTATTATATCGGGTAACTTATTATAAATTTGTATGGACATGACAAAGGTACTATTGGAGTGCATTTTTAGTCGCGATATTGGTAAGTTCAGTCTATTTTTATGTCTCAAAATAATTTTCGTTTGTATGTCCTCTCTTTTTGTAAAGAACTATGGGTACTTACGCACGAACTTACAAACTTCAAATATATAAAGACAAGGTAGGGATAAAATCTTTAGTTCCTGAAAGTGGGGTTTACAGCTATCAGTGACTTTAATATTTACTAATATTCTAATTAGTTTTTTTTCTAGGGTAAATAGCGTCGGCGCGTCAGTGCTGTTGCCCCATAAGATTACACCGTATTTGAGCCATGCGTAGGCATACGCGTAGTACGTTACTAATGCAGTTTTAATGTCTGTAGTTTTTTTAATCTCGCGGAGTGCGTATGAGAATTTGGATATTTTTGCTCTTACTTTCTGAATGTGTGACTTCCAATTAATATGTGTATCAATGTTTAGGCCTAGTAGTGTGAATTTATCAACTACTTCTAATTTATTATTTTTAAAGCTAAAGTTTATATTTATTGGTATTTTTTGGCGGGGGTGGAATGAAATGATTTTAGTTTTATTGAAGTTTATTTCTAGGTTGTGTTCAGTCATCCAATTTATTGTAGAATCAAGTATGGAATTTAATTTATCATTTAAATTGGTGTTATTTTCGCATGAGGTCAGTATGGATATGTCATCCGCAAACAGGACACATGGCTCATTAATTCCATTAGGAAGGTCGTTTACGTAAACGAGAAATAAGAAACACCCTATCACGGTTCCTTGTGGGATTGAGGCGGTGATTTGTTTACTGTCGGATCTGATTAATTCTATTTCGTTTTTGCTGTAGTTGTAATGTTCTATTTCCACTATTTGTTCCCTATGTTTCAAATACGATACAAACCAGTCATGGCATTTGCCGCGGAGTCCTATACTATATAGTTTATTTAATAAAATGTCATATTGTACTTTATCATATGCTTTAGTCATATCAAGAAGGAGTCCTATCGCATATTTTTTATCATTAATGATATCAAGGGCTTTCTGAATATATTTATAAACGGCCAAGGTGGTGGAACGGTTTTTTCGGAAACCGTTTTGGCAGTCATTAAATATATGATATTTTTCACAAAACGCATAATCTCGATTACACATGGCTTTTTCGAATATTTTGGAAGCTGTCGGTAAGAGGGCAATAGGGCGGTAATTATTCGGATCAGTTTTATAATTCTTTTTGTGAATAGGTTTTATAAGAGCTTTTTTTAAGAGATTGGGAAAAACTCCTTCATCAAAAGATTGGTTTAATAATTTATAAAATGGTAAGGTTAGTTCATCTGCACATTGTCTTAATAATGCAGGTGGAAGTTCATCAACGCCGTGACTTTTTTTATTTTTCAATTTTTTTAATAATGTGTTCACCTCGTAAGGGTCAATTGGACTGAGGAAGATTGTATTCTCTGTAGGACATACAACTGGAGATCCTTTCGGTTTGCCGGTTAAGTTGTTCGTAGCCTTCCCGATAGAAGCAAAAAAATCATTAAATAAGTTTGCAACCTCTTTGGGTTCTGAAGTTACGCTATTATTCATTTGTAGAGTTATGTTACATTTCTCACTTGCAATTTTTTTGTTTGTACGTTCATTTACTATGCTCCACATTGTCTTAACTTTATTATTAGATTTAGTCATTTTATTTTTGTAGTGTAACTTTTTTGCTGTCGTTACTGTCTTCTTTAGAATTTTTTCATACTTTTTGTAATATTGAGTTAATATCGGATTATTTGTTTTAGTTGTTAGTATTTTTAATAATCTTTTATCTGTGCAAGAGTTTTTTATGCCTATGGTAAGCCAGTATTTTTTATATTTTGGTTTTAACTTTAATTTTTTTAATGGCATACACAGATTTAATATGTTGACGAGTGTGTCATTAAAAGCTTCATAATTACTGTTCATATCTTTATCAATTGTTATGATATCATTCCAATTTATTGCTTGTAATTTAGACTTAAATTTTAATATATTTGTGTGATTGTAAAATCTTTTCTTCACGTACCAGGCGATTCTTTTTGTTTGTGTAGGCAAGTTTAAATGTAGAATGGTACTATTGTGGTCTGAAAAACCTAGCTCTTCTACAGTTGTGTACATATCTTTGAATTTAAAATTTGTAAATAATAAATCTAAAGCATGTGGTTGTGTTTGGCGTTACACGTGTCGGGCATTTTATGTATTGGGTAAATTTATATTCCTGCATTAAATTTATGAATTGGTTTGATTTAGGGTTATCTAATAGTATGTTAATGTTGAAGTCGCCTCCTATAATTATATTTAGTTTAGAATATTTATTATTTATATATTTTAGAATTAATTTTAGTTGCTGGTAAAATACTTCTTCCTCTCTTCTATTCCAATACATAGTTATAATTAATAAGTTTTCGTTAGGCATTTCAATAGCACATAATTCTAATACATATTCTATAGATTTTTCTGTTATATCACTTCTATGTATACAGTCTATATGTTCTTGAAGTAGAATACAGACACCGCCGCCTGTTCGGGTACTGCGACGATTTAAATTTCCACAAGGTTCTAACTTTTATTATTTTAATCATATTTTATATTGTTATTTTTTTTGTCAATGCGAGGACGTTGCTTATTAGACTGTACGTCTGTAGACCATTTTCTATTTTGTTAAGAACCTGGTACTTTTGACGGGCCTACGCTGTCCTCTCATACCTATTAACACTGTAATTTGAAAACATTGTAAAAGCCAATTTTTTTTTTTAATGTGACCGTGGAGTTTCTTGCCGGCTCTTCTCCATAGGAAACGACCAATTGGAACCGTGCACCTAGCTTCTGACGTTTCATAAGTGCCCATGTAGGCTTATGTGAAATAACAATATTTTTGATTTGATTTTGATTTGATTTTGGTACGGAACCCTAAAAACGATAAGCCGACAGCGTCGTACTTTTATTCCTTCGCCTCTGAGACCTGGAAACATCTCCACCCTTCTAACGTATTACAAGGCCATAACAGGGTCAGTCCAGTTACCAGTTCTGATCGCCGCTTCACCGTGCACCGGCTCAACGATGAAACAATACGAACGTCAATACACACGGATTGGATGCACTCCGAGATTGGATAGATGTTTGAGCTGTTGGTACTTACGAAGTTACGAGTATATTGCTGTAACGTAGAGATGCGTTATGGTTTTGAATTTTAAACATTTCCAGTGTGTATGGATACAGCTTCATAGATGGGGGTTGGTCTTTAAATGTGTTACTGATTAACATAGGTACTGCATACGTGTACCAGTTACACACGACTACACATCTAGACAAAATCAAACAGGCTGCTATTTTAATTGTATAATTTATTATTTTTATGACATTTATTTTAAATTCTGTGATTACCTTAACTCACACTGATATTGTAATTTTTTAGGAAAACGTATAAAAATATATAATTTTTTACAGTTTTTGTTAATATGTGAGCTCCATGTATTTATCACATAATTAATTTATCTGTCATTTCTTCATTCTTAACTCTTTTTATTACCTAATTGTGGTATACTCGTAGTAATTTTATTCTAGGTGCATCGTCTTCACATATAATTATATAATTAGTGTACCTATAAAAATATTGTACAAGAATTTAAAAGAGTAACGGTGGATTTCTTGCCCATTCTTCTCCATACGAAACTACCTTTTGGAAGGGGCGACTAGAACCAATTCTATTTTCTTGTAAATATTGACGTTCAAAAGTGCCTTTTATGTGCCTATTTGAAATAAACAATTTGACTTTCAAAGTCAAAGTCAAAGTCAAATTGTTTATTTCAAATAGGCACATAAAAGGCTTTGGCTTTGACATCAAGCTATACATTTCCAGTATAAGCTGATCTCGTATTGTATAGGATTTCCGTACGATGAGAGGTCAGCGTAGAAAAGTAGCTTAAGTACGTCCTTCTCCAGGTTATGGTTTACCCATAATTGCCAAATTTCATCAAAATCCGTTCAGCCGTTTTAGCGAGAAAGCGTAACAAGCTCAACTTCGCATAATATTAGTTAGGATTTCGTGAAAACATGATATTTCTAGCAAATACTATCTAAAAAGTATCTAATTCAAAATGATTTCCGAGTCTAATAAAAGCAATATTTTAAGGTGAAAATGAATGACTACCTGCCATTCCGACTCCCATTCTGCATTTATTTTACACAGTAATTTATTTAACAGTTTTAGTTTTCCATTCTGTTAAAATAAAATTAAAAACAATACATTTATGCTGAGAATCAGCACTTTTCGAACGTCACGTTACATAAGACAAAAAAACGCGCGCCCTTCACCACTTTCTAGTGCTTTAGATAAGAAGAAGAAGTGGCGCAACAAACTCCCCAGCTGCAGTACAGCTGTCAAAACTAGACTCTATACAATAGTTTGTAAAATAATTTACAATACGCAACACAAAACATAATTATTTGCCATACGTCAGCTAGCACATGCCACAGCAAAAAAAAAAAATGAGGACTATACTCAAGAAGAAAAAATATATACGTAAACAGAACTTAATAAGTAGGTACCTAAATAAAAGCCTCCAGGTTTAAAGGTTGTGCCCGTTTACATATCACAGACACAGCTATAACTCGAAGTCAAAAATGAGAAACTAGGACAACCGAAATTAAAGTAATAAACAGTTCATTAATAATAACAATAACAAAACCATGGTCAGCAAGACGACCAGTCACCACAAGCAGCACCCGATCACGAGCATAACACAAATATCAGCACCCCCCCCCCATTCGCATTAATTGAGGGAAGGAGGCAACCCGGCCCCCGACGCTACCGCAAGCAGTGACATTTCTAAGGGAGCATGACGAACTTATTGCCGGTTGCTCAGGCAAGTATAATATGATCAATTGTCGAGGTAACTAGCTAACCACATATTGCAATACTACTCATAGATGGCAATAATAATTATGTCATTAATAAATGAAAATAAACAATTACGAACTCATTTAACCTGTCCGTAGGTAAGCTAAGAAATAACATAAACGGTGTCTGTTAATTACGAGTACATTGATAGAATAGTTTATATATAGATAATAAGTTAAGTTTTGGTTTTACAGATACCTACTCTACCATTAATACAAGCAAATCTTTGCTTAAAAGGTGACTCCAAACATAACAATGTAATTTACATAATATGTTGATGAAATAAACATTTTTTTTTTTGACCAAAAGTTGGAATTTACTTTAATTTTAAACGCAATATAAGGCAAATCTAGCAAAGAAGGGTAGCGGTGTTATAATAAATTATACCAAGCCCCAACAAATGAGTTATGAACCATAAGGAGCCGGTGAAATGGAGCATTTGATTGCATCTCTGCAGCTGGCAGTTTTATCATATCACTGCACAATGCACACGCCTTCTCATAATCGCTACAGATACAGTCATATTATTGCTGTTACGACAAAAATCTCAATCTCAAAGCATTTATTGACATGACATGAGGTCGGTCAGTCAGATAGACGAAGCTTCATTGAACTGACTTATTCTACTTATTTACAAAAGAACGGGCAAGAAACTACATGAACAGTTTTTTTAATCCAAACAATAATACAAAATATTGGTTAAATCAATCATGTTGATGTTATACAAATGTGAGAACGATGTAGAAAGACGTGCACGATAAAAGCGTCAATAATAAAAATATAAAAAGAACTTGTGCACTCCCCCCGTCAGGAACGAAGTTCCTTCTCACTTAAATAATTTAAAACAAATAAAATAATTTTGACACTTGAAACTGATTTTATTTTTTCGAAGTTTCTTTTAGCTCGCATAGACTGTTTATCTGCCCACATACGTGTTTTTCATGTTTTTTTTTGAGTTTTCAGCTTAAGGTCTCTAACCTACCTAAGGGTCTAAGACCAATGCGGATTTACCTTAAACCAAAGCCTTAAGGTCTTTGCTTAAGCTTTATTATGAGAAATAAGTAACTAATAAAGCTAAGCGCACCGGCGAGTGGCGATGGCGGGCCACAGCGCGCCGCATTACAAATATGCGCCAAAGCACATTAGGAGCCGCGGCGGGCCGCACCTTAACACGTAATAGTTTCAGACAGATACAAATTTCGATTTTAATTTGAACTGTTTCCACTCCAGTGCAAGTGCAATGATGCTTGCGCACAATTGGGTAGGCCGCGCCGCAACGCAACGCATTGCAAAAATGTGCACCTTAAAAGTGTCAAAATAATGAATGAACAAACATGATGAACATACGTTTTTACATTGATGAAATTTAAGGATTTGAACTGGTTATAAAAATAAATCGCGATAATGTAAGATCTCTTACGGACAGTCATACAATAGTTACTTATTCATAATTTATATACAATACAAACATACAATAGTTACGCTAAAAACATTGTTACAGTTTCTTCAAAAACTAATATTGTAACAATTAGAATAAACTCTTGAATTTGATTTTTACATAACCCTGCATTTTCCCAATCTTAATTGCCAGTAAAAAGATAAAGCTTTCGAAAAGGTAATTACTGCAATTATTTAAATTTTAGTACAAGAAAGACAAATGTCTTCATTAGACTAATCTGTCTGTCACTTTAAAGTTATCGACATCGTTTTTAATTGTGGATCTACATAAATTAATTGTTTAAGTTATTTGTCAAGCAAGCCGAATACAAGCTGATGAAGCAACTTTTCATGCATTATTATCAATATGCCTCATAAGACTCATCATAACGTTTATAATACGGAGTATAGTGTTTTTGGAAAAACTTGTTTACAGCCCACACATAAAGTTCAGTTTACTATAATTTCAAACATTTTAAAACATTTCAATAGTACTAGTCATTCTATCAACTTAATTTACTTATGAAAGTTGATGTTCGTTTCATCATTCATCATCATTTCAGCCACAAGACGTCCACTGCTGGACATAGGCCTCACCCAGGCTGCGCCACAACACCCTGTCCTCCGCCTTTCGCATCCAGTCTGAACCAGCCACCTTCTTATGGTCGTCGGTCCATCTAGCTGGGGGGCGTCCCACACTACGCTTGCCGATACGCGGTCTCCACTCCAGGACTCGTCTGCTCCATCGACCATTACGCATCGGTCATTAGACAAACATTATGTTCGTTTAAACGGAAATAATATCAATTGGAAACAAGGATTTTAATAGAATAGAACATAATACTCTTTATTATGTAAACCATAAAAAATACAGGTATAGATAAATGTAGAAATTTTACTTATAAATAAATAAAAAAAATAAAAATAGTTTATTAGTAAAACAAGTATAGGTATAAACAAATTTTATGATTGGATCCTCCTTTTAGGCAAATAGTGCCTGTATTAGGAGAGTCCGCTCTTCCATAGCAAAACGTGTTATATAAAAAGCAAAACGTATAATTTTTATGCTAAAACTACATAAATTAAATTAACATTAACTTAAATTAGGTAAATCAAACGTGTGTGTATGAGTGGGTGTAAGTATGTGTGTGAGTGAGATATGTAAGTGAAAGTGTAGCCTGTAGGTGTGAGTGAGTACGTGAGTGTGAGGGTGTGTATGTTTCAAGGTTTCAGAAGTGTTTCGGTTTCATTGTAGGTAAGCGCTTGTATCCATTCCATTATTTTATTTTTACTGTCATAATAGTTTTTTGGGTAAATGTAGATGTATTTATTGATTTTATTATATAGCGCAGCAGATCGTTTATTAAATTGCATACTGGCAAGTAAAGTCCTTGTCCTAGGGATATTTAATATCATGTCTTTCCTTCTTTTTGTTAGTAAGCTAGGATCATAGGAAAGAGACTTATGTTTTTTTAATATAATTTGCGTAATGTAAAGTTTCCTGACTGAGAGCAAGTTACTAAGTCGAAATAGATCTTCAGTAGGGTATCTCTTTTTTTTAAAATACATGCACTTGATAAGAGCGCGTTGTGCCCTTTCCACCGCTAGAAATTTTGTTTTGGCTGCACCACCCCAGACAGGTATACAATAAGAAAGTACTGACTGGACTAGCGCATCATAAATCCTTTTTAGGAAATCTTTTTCATGGCCTAAATGATTTTCGGCAGTCTTGGGAACGACGTATCTAAGAGTCCTGAACATCCAGCTTAATTTCCTGACTCTATTGGCAACCTGCTCAATATGTGGGTACCACGATAACCTCTGGTCCACGATAACACCTAGGTACTTAATATGAGGTACTTTGTTGATTGGTGAGCAGCCACAACTATTGCGATTATCTGTATTGCAAGTATGAATTTTAACATTAAAATCCTCCCCTGGTTGTGTACGTTGGCAGACACTAAAGCAAATGTAATTTGTTTTTGTGATGTTTAATGTAAGCAAATTAATTGTTAACCACTTTGCGATTTTAGCCAAGCCTGTCTCAGTACGAAGTTTAACATTCTGCCATGTATCACCAGTGAAGACTACAGCAGTATCATCCGCGTAAGAGAAGACTTGTGCGTTTGCAATATTTATGTTACAAAGTTCATTAACGTAAATAAGGAACAATGTAGGTCCCAATACGCTTCCTTGAGGGACACCGTATGACGTGTTTGCATCTTCACTAGTGTACTGACCCACTCTAACCCTCTGCTTCCTGTTTCCGAGATAATCCTTGAAAAGGCTAAGAGGCACTCCACGAACTCCGATACCTTCCAGCTTTTTTAGAAGGATTGGCACAGAGACGGTATCAAAGGCTTTTTTTAGATCTAAGAATGCAGTTATACATTTTTTACCTTTGTCAAGCTGTTCGGTTATATGTGTACTTAGTGCAGTAACTGCATCTTCAGTGGAAATCCCTCGACGAAATCCAAATTGTGACTCAGATAGTAAGTTGAAATCTTTTAGATATGTTAATAGCCTTATATTGATAAGTTTTTCTATTATTTTTGAAATAGAGGGTAATACAGATATCGGCCTGAAGTTGGAGACATCGTCTCTGTCCCCACCCTTGTACACAGGCGTAATAATAGCCAGCTTTAAGGAAGTCGGGAAGATGCCTTCACCAAAACAAAGATTAGCAAGATGTGTAATTATGGGAACGACCTCCTTTCTTATATATTTTAGAAATGAAGTGGAAACATTATCCCAACCAGACGCACTGTCAGATTTAAGACTCATTAGGATATGGTTCACCTCTTCATCGTCAGTGTCTAACATTACGAAGGAGTTGGGTTGAGTTGGTTGTAAACAGAGGTAATTTTGGTGATAGTTTAAAGTTGGCTGGAATTTTTGAGCAAGGCTCTTACCAATGTTCGCAAAATATTCGTTAATATAGTTAACTGATTCTAAAGGATTCGATTTTATATCAAGTAAGTCTGCATTGAAATTGTTAGTTTTATTTGTGAAAGTTATAGTTTTAATGTTCTTCCAAAGTAATTTATTGTTAGCAACTGATTTTTAATTTATGGTGACATAATGGGCGGTCTTATCGCAAAAATCAATAAAAAATATTTCTTCATCTTCGTACTCTTGTTTTATATCAAAACACTTTGCATGTGTATAAATTAAGCAGCTGATAATATCATACAATACAGAAAAATTATCATATCAATAAAATTTAAAATCTTTTGTGTTGGTGTTTATTGCCAAACAAATGTTTTCAGTCGAGCATGGTCCATCTGAAAAACAAAGTTTTGCTCACGTTAATAATTAATTGATTAGGTTCAAGGAAGAAATATTACACACTAAACAATGCAACAGGCTGTCTTTTAATTTCACATATCTTAGCCTTTAGCAGTCAAGGTGTAGTCAGGTGGAGTTTCTTGCCCATTCTTCTCCATACGAAGCTACCTTTTGGAAGGGGCGACTAAAATCAATTATATAATTATATGACGTTCAAAGTGCCATTTATGTGCCTATTTTAAATAAAAAATTTGACTTTGACTTTTGACTTCAACTGCTGGACACAGGCCTCTCATAAGTTCCACCACGACACCCAGTTGTCCGCCTTCCGCATCTAGTTTGTCCTAGTCACTTTTTAAGGCCGACCGTCCATCTAGCTGGGGAGCGTCCCACGCTACGCTTGCCGATACGCGGATACAGATTATTTATGTACGTATATCTGACCACCGTGAAATCAAAATCCCGTGCACACGACGACCACAGTCATCTATAAACCGCCATATTTGCGTCCACCAATAAAAAAAATATTAATATTTTCTTTTGTTTCAATAAATATCTCAGGCTCTGTTACAATGACCATCCTTTACCCGATTTTTTTATAAAATCAATATCAAAAGTCTTTATTCAAACTAGGCTGAGAATCAGCACTACGAGCGTCAAAAATTACATGAGACAGTCCCCCAAAAACGCGCACCCTTCACCACTTCCTAGTGCTTTAGCTGGGAAGAAGAAGTGGCGCAACAAACTCCCCAGCAGCACAGCTGTCTGTTCACATAAAAAACTTGAATCTATACCATAAAATGTAAAATGCAACACAAAAAATTAAATTAAATTATTTGCCTTATGTTAGCTAGCACACATATAGTATATTTTTTTCATTTACAGAAACAATGGCCTCAGCAAAAATCTGAAGCTTTGATGCTATTGGTTGATGAGCGTTGGTAACCGTTAATATAGCGACCGAGAGCTGGAAGCACGAATAGTAATAGTTAGTAGTTAGATGTACGCGCCCGTGACCTTACTTACCAATATTAAACCACTGTGTGGTTGGGATCCCAGACTCCTGCCTTGCTTGAACAATGGCTTCTCTGATCGCAAACGCAACCACCACTGTCGCACAGGTTGCTGGCTCTCCGGTTCCTGTATATGAAAATATTATCTTATATAATGTCCAAATTTGGCAAAATGTTATTTCAGTCATACTAAATGACTCTACAAGCCGACCAAGTTAATTAAAATCTGTTGTCAGTTGTGACATCATCCACAAATATTTTGGGTAAGTTTACGCTGCTAAGACGGATGAGAGTCCTGAGATGGTAAAAAGGCGATAAAACCGCTTTCAAATCTGTTAGCTAACTATCCTGCTGGTTGTAATTTTTCCATTTCACCCTTACCTTTAGATCCAAGTATAAGATCATTGCTGAAGGAATTCTTCTTAAAATATACCCTGAAATCTTGAGGTATGTCCCTCGCTTCAGGTACGTGATATTCCCAGGTTCTGTCTGTGAGGATTGCACCAGATTCGTCGTAAGTAAGCTTCTCGCAAGTCCAGTATCCAAGACCCATGATAAAGGAGCCTTCCACCTAAACAGAAATTGTTATCGATGTGAAGTTTAAAATTAAATTAGATCAAATATAATGTTGAGCACACAATACAACACAAAATTTTAGTTACAGCCTAAACATGTTATAAGTTAAAAAAAATATGACTTACTTGTCCAACATCCACCTCTGGGCTAACGCTCAAACCCACATCTTGCAACATATCCACTCTCAACACTTCAGATTCTCCCGTCAGGACGTCTATTTCAACTTCACACAGCGCCATACCATACACATTATAGACCTGTGCATCGGCAACACTAGAGAACCCGTGGGCTTGAAGGTCCACATTAGCATCAAATGCTGCCTTAATTAATTGCTCCCAAGTTGGATCAGTCAATGTAGCTCTAATAGGAGCTAATCTAGCATTTAATTCATCACAACATCTCCTCAAAGCAATAATAACACTTGTAGTCGTAAGACTTCCTCCAGAAATAAAACTGTTAGGAGCAATAATAGTGTTGTTTCCTTTGATCTGAATTTTTTCTACAGGTATTTTTAGAAAAAAAGCAGCTACTTGAACTGCTTTAGTATTTATGCCTTGTCCCATTTCGACACCAGCGTGGGTTATGACGACAGTACCGTCTCCTTGGAAGACTGATAGGTTTACATCGAATCGTTGTGCGCCAATAGGAGACCATCTTGCGAAAGCCCATCTCAAACCACGTTTTTTCCATCTATTTTGTGTGTTGAAAGAATCTACTGCAGCTCTTCTGGTATTGTATTCAGCATTTGCTTTGAGGGTCTCTACCATACCTGACATTTCTTCGAATTTAGTTCTGTCTAGATTAGCTAGACGAACTGCTACTGGGTCTAAAGATAATTCATAGGAAATCCGTTCCACTATGTGTTCCATGCAGGCTATAGCTTCTAATGTACCTGAACGAGCAAAAAATGTAAAAATGTTAAGGGTAAACGGATCATAGACATATTATATGAAGGAGTGTATATGAAGATGTAAGACTTACCTGGGGATCTACACCAAGTATTTTTAGCTGTATCAGTAACTGTATCAAAAGCCTTATAATTGATTCTAGTGGCATCGTAGCAATTGTAGTACACGTCCGCACCAAGAGCGGTCAAAGTTTCATTAATTATGAAACCATTGTCTTCGTAAATTGTGTAATTTAGGCTTTGGATCACTCCTGCTCTGTTTACCTTAATCTGAAAAAGATAATAATATATTTTAACATTATAGTTATTATAGTTTGACGCTTATTTTGGTCAATTACTATTAATTGTCATTTAATCGTGTAGAGAGTTTGTGATTTACAAAAAAAACGATACACGAATTAAAAATTATTCCAATGCACTACCTTCATAATTATGTAATTTAAACACAGTTACGAATAGTAGTACCTCATAATCATTAACGCAAGGCAATCTCTTGCCAACTGCTCTGAAATTCGTGGTCAAAGGTTGAATGAACCTGCACGGACGGTTCAACTTCTGTACCACTAGACTGCATGCGACAGCACACTGGATACTGCGGGATATCTTCATGCCATATCCACCACCAATACGGCGGACATAACAATCGATTCTAGAAGAATAATAAAATAGATTACTAAAATATTTCAAGCGTTTTCTTTCTTCATGAAAATAATAGATATTTTAATCGAAATCGTCTGAGCAAACTACGAACGTAAATGACAATATAACCACGATGGTAACTCATTGGTTGAGATTTTGTGGACAGCGTTTAAACAAATGCTTTATTAGACCTAATGTCTGATGTATTGTTATTTGCGAGCTTACGTTTGTTCCAGTCAAGCTTGTCAGAAGTATTATTCAAAACACATTGCAGCACTTACTTATTTTCATCCATCTTCAAGGCCCTCGATATCATAACATGCGTCCCATCTAACCATTGCGTTGCTGTATGCACTTCCAGTCCTTCTTCCGTAGGTTTGGCTACACAGAGCAGGGTCTCCATAGTAAAATGATATTGTCCATACATCGTGGTACTTCCAGTAATAGTCTTGTATACATCTGTGCCAGTATTTGTAGCATCTACTGATAAAAACATTGTGTTTCTAGTAGTATCTGATTTAGCTACTTTGATATCCGTAACAGGTTTTCTCACATTGCTATAAGTAACTTTTACTAGTTTTGTGGCTCTGTCAGCAATATATCTGGTTTCTGCTACAATGATGCCGATGGGCTGATGGTAGTATTTTACGGTACCATTGCATAACACTTCTTCATTGACTTGGTATAGAAAACTGTCTGCTGGTGTAAAAGAATTTAAACCTGGTATGTCTTTTGCTGTGTAGAAGGCTATAACACCAGGGCATGCCTGAAAAAGTAAAAAAATGGTTAATTTTTGAAGAAAACTAATAATGACGAACTTTAAAACGTAGCTGGACAATAGAAGGCATAGTAAAGGAAGAAGCATAGGGAAGGGATCTTATGTGGTAGATGTAACTTGTGAAAAGCAATAGGTGTAACTGCCATATAAGATTTACGTTACATTTTATACCTACTTAAATAGACTGCGATAGGCTGAGTCGATGGATATCTTCACACATAATAATATCGATAGAATTTAAGACTTACCAATGCAGCACTAGGATCGATCTTAGTAATAACTCCCAAAGCTACTGTGCTGAGCACGAACGCACCAAATACTTCGTGGGGTAAATTGGGAATATCGTCAGTGTACTGAGCTTCACCAGCACATTGGATCTGAAGAAAAAACAGAAGAATTATGTTTGCCACAGCCTTTTCTTATTATGTTTTATCCCTGTGAAAACGCTGAATTTTCTCACTTTACAAGTCAGTTATTAATTACATTTTAATGTAAAGTTAAATGTGAATGCAATGAATCAGAATGCGCTATTTGTAAAAGATTATAGGTAGAGTTACAGTAGTGTGTGAGATACGCACAAAATAATCAAGAATCACTAATTCTACAAATATTAATTGTTCAGAAAGTTATTAAAATAAAGGCATTCTCTTTAGCCAATATATTACAAAGATATAGGTTATAATATGATCGTCACTTACCAAAGCTTCCACTTTAGCAATAGGTTGGTTCAAAGGCCACATCTTAGGGTCAGTAGTAAAGATTTGTCGTGCATCCGACACTGGTCTGGAAGCATGTAGATGGATAGTACCAGACTCAAAGCGTGGGCTCCTAATGTTTGGTGGACAGAGTGTTAGCAGACCCTGTAATAGAGATGGAAAATCTAAGATTAAGTAGTAACAGTAGTAGCAGGAAGCGGTAGGAGGTGGTAAATTATAATATGACGTTTCTAGCAATTCAATTCAAATAAGTGACTTTACTCGCATTTTCATGAATTAGATCTATTCAAGTTTTAGTGATAAAACATTTTTGCAATATTCAATTGTTAATTAGAGATTTATTATAACACTTGATAAAATAAGCACATGAACAGTAAAACCCTTAAGGTTACCAAGTTCTCCAACATGTAATTGGTTAGAAAAATGGCGGTAGTTCGTGAGATTGACTACTTCCAACATGATACACGGAACAACACAAAAGCTCTAGGCTAGCTATTTTATCAAACTATCTTAGTTTTAAAACAACTCAGTCTAGACAGGAAATTATATGGAGATAAAAACAAAAAGTTTAATGGCTCATGTTGTTAGTGCATTTTCGCGTTTCTGTACGAAGTAATCACGGAATTCGAGCATGTTTCTCTATTTTCAGGATAGAAACAGAAACTGAAAAACAAACGCAACACGCAACATCGTAAGGTGTGTACTGCAAACATTTTAAGTTGGTATGAGAACTGTTAAGTGGCTACCTAAGTTATTATGTTCCTTACACAAAATTATGAGAAGTATTATGTTAGTTTATGCTCACGACCATTTTGCCAGTGGCCGAGATCATAAAAGATTATATCTTTTGATAAGTCCATAGAAAAGTTCATAATTGAAGATCGCTTGTCAAAAATAAGTACCTGTATGAAACAAAAAAAACTAACCTTGAAGAACAATGCCTTTGCAACATATCGCCTATACGCCACAGAAGCTTCCGGTGGATTAGCATCAACGATCATCTCTCCATCTAAGACCTGCAGAGCTGCTTGTAATGTTGCATTGGAAAACAATGGCTTTCCTATAAGAAATGTCTCAGTTGCTAACGCCCTTAGGAACCTGGTGGAAAGACCTCCATACACGATCTTCGCTCTTTCGACTACGTTGTTTGCGTTAACTTTATAAAGACAGCCGGTGTTGACGATGGCATGGGCGCTTTGTGATCTTGGCATTAGCTGGAAGAGGAGGATAATTGTATCAGATTTATTTTGGTGGAGTTTTTTTCTCTCTCTTATATTCAACTTTCTCCAGTAACACTTTCTTCTAATTAAAATAATAAATCTATGTATGGTGAGAAAAGAAGTTAGTTAAATTAATATAAATTAGTTTTTACCTTGTAAGAAAAGAATTTATATTCATTGCTCAGCGGTGGCAGCATTACATTCAAAATCACTCGTCCTGTCATGCTTGTTCTTAGGAAGTTCTCCATCGTTACTGTTTGTACTGATCTGTTTACGTCAACTGTAAAACAATTATGATATTTTTCATTCAAAATATTAAAACAAGCAACGAATAACCTAGTCAGCATTTTTAATAAAAAAATAATCTTGTATTCTAACCGAATATAAAGAGAACGGACATAAACAGATATATTATAATAAGTAAAAAAAAATACCAATAGTAAGCTGTGCGCCTATAGTAGTCAATATCAGGAAAATATCAGATGGAAACGTTGGATTTTGGTGCTTGATCATCAAATTTCCTGCGATTGTACCTACCTGAAATTAGGTAAAACATTGTTTTATTTATTTAATTTGACAACATTGCACATTGGTGCACTGGTTAGTAAAAAGAACTTCAACTAAGGGTTAGTAATTATTAATTAAGTACACATCAATTAAAATTCATCCCTGCCGCACAAGCAACCGGACAGTTTGTCTAAATATTGGCGCATCATGTTGTTCAGCTAGGGTTTTCAAGATACTGTTGCTGCTACCCCGCATTCCGCTTATTAATGATGGGGTCTTCTTCCTCATAACGGCTTATAAGTCGTCAGTTCGTGCTACAGCTAACATGCTACACGCGCTGCAAAACCGGGGCTACCTCAACAGCACCCTGGAGTCATTATTATATTGCACACGCAGGGCATCTAGAGCCCTCCGCGTACAGTTGACCCACAAACTACCCATGTAGAACGCTTGACAATAAGCTTTAAACAGAGTTATCTTGACCTCGTAACTACAGCGAGCAATTCTGTGCAAATCTGCTAGTGCCCGGCGCTCACGATCCACATCCACCTGATCTTTGAAGTCCTCGGTGACATAGTGTCCCAAATATTTAATTTGTGCCTTTTAAGTGCTCGTCTATTGAGGGATATTGAGGGCTCGTAATTTAATATTTCCCCGGAGCAGCAAATATCATGACATGTATTCACTTTTAATTACATTGTATGACAAGCCGTGGGTTGCTGCATACCTTTCACAGACGTTCAACATCTCCCTGATTGAGCCAGCCGTTGGACCCAGCAGCACCATGTCATCAGCGTAGCTTAAATTATTGACGCTAGCGCCACCTATTTTGCATCCAACCGGTCTGCTGCTGAGTTCAACGGTCAACTCATTCACATACAGGTTGAAGAGCTTAGGTGAAGTTATGTTAGAGATTTCTAAGTTATTAGTTTCGCCTGAAACTGAAATATGAATCCAAAAAGATGGACGCTCTCAAAACAATGTCACTAAGATTTTGTATGTACTGGCTGTAATCTGTCTGTATCAGTTCTACAAATACTTACATTTCTTACAGGTATGTGAGCTACCAAGTCCACATGAAAATGAATCTTCGACAGATAACCAAAGTATTCCTGGGTAGATGCTCCTTTCAGAATTTCCAGGAATTCTGACAAAGTGGTTCCTGCACCAACCACAAGGTTTTGGTCGTATGTTACAGTCTTCAGCTCTTGAAGGGCACTGACGTCTATCAAGACACGTGGGTAGTCATCAATTGGGACTGCTCCTGTAATGACATGAAAATTCAAATTAGTACTAACATAGAGAGGATGCAATAACTATGCATGTTTTAAAATTTACTAAGATTTTTTTTTTTAGTTTAATCGCTACTGTGCTACTCCACATACGAATCAATTTCTGCACCGTCATATCCAATACGAAGATATGATACTAAGTACGTTTCTTAGAATGAAAAAAAGATTAAGAAATATTTAGATGGATAGATTAACAAAATAATACTTTTACCTTTAGCAGTATTTCCAGCTACCAGCATATACGAACCAATACCCTCATGGAGTAATATATTAAATACATCTTGAAGCACTCTAGGCTTGAACCATATTCTACCATCCTTCAGTATGATTCTTTTCACCTGATCTTCATGTAAGTCATCATCGCCAATCATGCACCAATCATCATCTTCATCACATGCAGACTTATTGCATGGCTTTCCTGACTTGTTGCAGATTTGCAGGTCTTCAATATCCAAGATCCTGTGTTCTTTTGGAGCGTCTTTGGCAAATCTTTTGAAAGCTTCAAGGATTGGTCTGTAGCCGGTACAGCGGCATACATTGCTGCCAAATGATTGTTCCACTTCCAACATTGTGACATTCTTTTTGCTTTCCAGTAGACTGAAAAATTATAAAAACAAACCTGTGTGATTTACAGTAGTGTCGCGTTTGATTGTAGATCACCTTGCAGCATCTTGCAGCTCCAAAAACTGTATTATAAATCTCATTTTCTATCATGAAGGACTTTTAGTGATAAAAAAATCTAAAAACATTTATAAACCAAATCCACTAAAGTAAAAAAATATGTTTGTTTTAAAATAATTTTAGGAATTGTTTATTACTATATTAGTTTTAAGGAAATATGTGAATACTTTATTTGGTTAATAAAACATTTATTAATATTATTATACAAAATAAAAAATATGACAATAGTATAATGTACTATTATTGTCATAGAAAAAAAAATATGTAGTCTTTTGAGACTATGCTACGCATAGCGTTTTTGATTGATAGATTTCATAATGTTTTGCTTACGTACCCATGCATAGCCATAACCCATCCAGAGGTGCAGTATCCACACTGGGATCCATGGTGTTCTGCCAATGTTTTTTGCAGCTTGTGATATCCTATCCTCCTGTTTCCGAGACCCTCGATCGTCCTGATGTCCCAGCCATCACAAGATGTGATTGACACCAAACACTGTTGGATAAAATTGAAGATTTGTATGGTTTATAGGATGTAAGTAGTCTGTTTTATACATTATAGCAAGTTCTGTAGATGAGTTTAATTTGATGATTTATTAACTGATAGCAATTGCTTTTAACCTAACAGAAGTAGGTAGGTATATAAATCTTATTTTTATTTTATTTTTTCACTTTTGACTTGTATATTTTTTCTTATTTTTCATTTTTGAGAAAATCAATTATTATTGTTTGATTAATGTAATTATGTTATCAATTTTTAGTATCAATGATATGGTATAACATATTACGCTTGTATTTTTTTTGTATAACAACTATTTTATCTTAATTTATGTTAACAAATGATTATGATTATATATTTTTTTATTAAATTAGGATATAATTTTACTATTTTAATTAGGTAAGTACAAGTTGTTTTTTATGCACATATTATTTTTATTCTGAATAAACATAAAACACCGTAAAATATGATAAGTATTGATCAGGATATTTTTCCAATCTGGAAATTAATATGCAAAATCTCAGTTTAGAACAATTACAAAACGAGCATTTCATAGCTTTCGTTGTTTCTTTTAGCACATATGCATGGGTACGTATTTGATTATCGAAGATTAAAATACCTACGCTTAAAATACCAATGTTCAAAACATCGAAAATTTAAATATCGATTATATCAAAATGTCGAAAATTGTTATACCTACGCTTAAAACGTCAACGATTGAAATGCCGAGTGATTAAAATTTTGAATGATTCAAAATATCGAATGACATTATGTCTAAGTTCAAAATATCAACACTTAATACATCAAAGTTCATAATATCTACGTTAAAAATACCTACTAGTTGAAATACCGAAAAAAAAATATAGGCAGTATGAGTGTATTCATAAATGTAGGTTTTTTTGTAACCCACCTAGTAACTGATTACCATCTAGCAAACAAGCATGCAGCAATCATGCAACATGCAAGCATGCATGGTTTCTGTCACGGCTCCGGCGCTGCAGGGCTCCGGCAGTCCCACGCGAGCTTAATGTCGCAGATGGTCTAAACGCTCACCACCGCAGCTTCGGCCCGGCCAGCCTCAGCTGCGGCGACAGGTGTTAGAACCAGCTGCTCCTCAGCTCGCGGGCTACCTCGCCCCTCCGCGCCTACACGATTCTAAATTACACTCTAGGAGTAGGGCAGACAAGACTACGTGGAGTCGGTTTTGCAGCGATACGTTTCTGTCACTAACTTTAGTAGCACAACATATTGACTTTCAAGAATATATTTTAATTTAAAAACCTAAATAATACCTTCACGATTGACCTATGCTATAAAATATATAGGATAAAATAGGTCGAAATTGTTCCAAAACCGAATTGGGGCACCCCGAAGTTACGTAGTCTTTTGGCTGTTACCCCTAGAGTGTGTATAAAATTCTGGAGGCGCGAAGGGAGGGAAACCCCCATGAACATGAACATGGGTGCCTATCCTTTGTTACGCAAGGGCGAAGTGGGTTGCACTTCCCGTAGCGCCGGAGACGTTGCAGAAGCAACCTTTTTCCACTCATACTAATTATCAAATTTTGTTTGGTATTTTAACTTGTACGTATTTTTAGGGTGAATTAATGAATGTTTAATAAATGTTGAAAATTAACCCATTTTTACACGTAGGTATATTAATTTTCGATGTTCAAATAATATATGTACCCATCGATGTTTACGACGTTCGATAGTTTGTACTTCGATATTTAGGACATTCGATAATCTGTATTTCGATATTTGGATCTTTCGATGTAACTTTTGTAGATATTTAGATTTTAGATATATTGGACGTAGGTTATTTAACCATTCGATACTATAAACTTTCGTTATTTTAATTTTCGGTTTTATGGTCGTTTGATATTTCCATTTTCGATGTTTTGAACATAGATATTTTAACAGTAGGTATTTAATCTTCGATATTCAAATACGTACCCCTTATGCATAATTGGCTTTACTGTGCTGGTTTTTTTTAAATAAATAAAAACTTTGTTTCGGGTGGCCTATACCAAGTTTCTTTACATTTTTATTTGCCATGACTCGCCACTCCTACACTAGACATGACCCACTCCTACACTGATTCTGAAAGGGACAGTCTAAACGTACAGCTATTATTGCGTTCAGAATGCCTTTGTCACTACCCTGTATAGGTACGGGTCAGCAGGAAAACTGTTTTTTTTGCATGATGGCCTAGAAATCAGACCAACCAAATCAGTGGCGTTTCAGCAAACATCCCAGACGCGTTGCACCGCCACGGCAGACCCAACAACATCCTGAACGCATTATTGTACCTACTGAGTGCGCAGGGCTCTTTATGCTTGCTGCGTATATCTCACCCTTATGCCGCTTGAGTAGCAGTACTGACAATACGCTTTGAATAGCGTAACCTTCACTTCTCTCGTGCATCGTTACCGCCAGAGGCTTGCGATCCCATTCAATATCCTATTATAAAGGTAATAGGGCTATTCCAAGGAGGCACATGGGTAATTGGATAGGCTGTAATAAGTAATGTTATTCAGATGTTACTGGTTGATGAAAAATTACGGCGTTATAAAATTGTAAGCCTACTAGCTTTCTGTCAATTCTTATGGCAGCGGTGTTATTGATATAAGTACTGCGATTTATTTGATATTTTCAATATCATTTCCTATTTTTCAGTTTCGTTCCAAAATCCATTGTTCGACTATTAAGTGTGTTTCTTGTTTCATACATAGGTATTAAATTAATTATAATAAATCACAATCAATATTTTGTTTTGTGAGTTGTCAGCATCAGATACCTAAGGGATTCAGATTATCTACGGCTTATATGGCTTTCATTTGTCGTAGCTGATAGTGTCACGCCCCTTTCATGTCTCTTATGCCTAACCCTAGTCGATAACTATACTATTAGCTATGTATGTTTCTATTCTACAAAGGGTCGATTCATGAGTACCTACTGGAATTTGTGCACTTATTACAAAATCCTTATAAGATTGTCTTAAAATAAAATGCTATTGCAAAGTCAAAATCAAATCATATTTCAATAAGGCCATTAAAAGGCACCATTTAATGGCAATATTTACAAGAAAATAAAATTGATCCTTTCTTTGACTGCGCTATAAAACACCCCTGATTGCAGCGGGCGCCCGATACTCTCCCTTCCACATAATTAGGATTCGCCGACCGAGGCATACTACTCCATTCACGACGATGCCACAACCCTCCTCCAGTAGTAGGGCCATCAGTGCTGTACACAAATACAAAATCCGACTGCCACCACCGTCCTTCCATCCTCGCCGCCAAGGCCCGCCGCGACGTCCCCGTCCATCCCCGCCCTGATCCTTGAGGCGACGATAACTGACTTTTATTTATTTTATGCTGAAGATCACGTATAAACGAATAGTGTTAATGATTTGATAAAAATATATGATAGGTAAGTTAGAGCATTTTCTCAATAACTTCATAGTGTGAATATTTTAGATTGTGTTTATATTACCTAGTGAAATTAATTTGTAAAGTTATGTCTAACGCGGATAAAAAACTGAGAATGGCGCAAAATCTACCATGCGTATTTTTCTGAAACCTTCACCAATTTAAAGATTGATCTTTTAGTATACGCGTTTTATTAAAATACCTTTTGGTTTGTGTATAATAAATTAATAATGCGTCAAATTGGGGACAGCGCTCCTTGATGGGCGTCCTATTACTGGCAGAACGTACAACGCGTTGCATGAGCTCAGTACAGAACACGTAAGCTAACCACTCAAGGTCACTGGCATATATCTCCGTCTTAAGTAGACGACAATCTCCTAGGTTGACCTGGTAGATGCCATTTATAAAAAAAAAAAACATATTCAAAATACTTACAGCATTGATGGCAATATGAGGAGCCCCTAAGCTCTTGGAGGCTGTGACAATGCAGGCTCCACAGCCGCCCTCACGGCACATGTACTTGGTGCCGCGCAGCTGCAGGTAGTTGCGTAGGTAGTCCAACATCGTCACGTCTGAACTCACATCGCTGCCTACTAAGGAAGAAACATTTGAAGATGTAGAGTCTATGGGGTGGCTACTAACTGTGCGCTACTGCTATCACTCCGGAGAAGTACCGAAAACATAGTATACTATACAGGTTTTATTTTTAAACGTCAATAACCTCTTAAGGGGTCATTGTACTCATCATTATAAACAACTTTTACTATGGGACCAAAACTGAAATCGTGAAAAAAATACCAGCTGTTCCCTACATTTATGTTCGAATAATTCGTTAAAATGTAGGAAACAGCTGGTTTTTTTTTCGCGATTTCAGATTTGGTCCCCTAATAAAAGTTGTTGAAAATTTTGAGTACAATGACCCCTTAAGAGGTTATTGACGTTTTAAAAATAACCCTGTATACATGGAACTTAATTCTCAGTCTACCAAATATCTTAAAAATCTGCTGCAAGCCGCGAAATATTAAAGTCCGGAAGAACGGCTTTCGAAAAACGAAGAAACTGTATCGTGCCTTACACCAGGTTTGTTGAGAAATACCGATTATGTCATTGAAGAAAGTGATAGTGTAGTTACTACACCATCACTACAAATTATATTCACGCATTTGAGATTATTGTCGCACGCTTATAAAATACACACATTATACCTACTGTAGGTATAATGTGTGTATTTTATAAGCGTGCGACAATATCTCAAATGCGTCAATAGAATGAATTTGCTCATGAATATCCATAAGACAAAATCTTAACAAAAGAACTAAGAAAAGCGAAGTTTTAAAAAACATCGTTTTATTCGAACAAAAAAGAAAAATAATTGCAGTGTATGTGTGCGAGTTCAATGAACATTATATCTTTTTATTTCTTTTATTAATTCAAAAAGCATCTTCAGCTGACCATGGATGGTTCATAAAAGTACCGTTATTTCTATAACAAGACAAACAGGGGGTCTACTCCGAACATAAATCCTATAAGTATCGGCCGTTGCTTGACTTCGGCTAACTATGGCTGACAACGGCAAAAGAAAAAAAAACCGGTCAAGAGCGAGTCGGACTCGCGCACCGAGGGTTCCGTACGTATATATGATGTTGATGATTTCTGAAAAACTGTGCTATTTACAGACATCGTTTTATTTTTCCTGTAATCTTTACATGAACTTCTATCATATAGAATAATTTCAGATTTTTATCTATGCAAACTTCGGAGATAAGGGGCCCCCCCCTTATCTCCGAATACGGAGGACACGGGGACGGTATTTTTTTTACATTTTTCATCAAAAGTCAGAAACTATGCTGCCTAAAAAATAAAAAACAAAATGTTTGAGAATGTGCAAACAGCGCTCTTTCATATGATTCCCCACATGCCTTAGCCACTTGAAATTTTTAAGACCCCCTTTCAGTCCCTTTTGCAAAAAAGATATATTTTTTTAATTTTTTTTCTTGTTTGCAAAATAGTTGGGCAAATTTTATCTAAAACAATTCTAAATTTCAAGTTGATAGCATTAGTAGTTCTTGAGATATCCAGGTGTGACAGACAGACAGACAGACTTAGTCTCACCATAAGGGTTCCTTTTTACCATTTTGGTACGGAACCCTAAAAATTACAGTCAAAGAGATAAGCCAAAGTCAAAAATGTGACTTAAATTTTTCGATTTCTCTGAGGAGCCAATCATGTAACTAGGATTAATTCTGAACCATTTTAAAAACATAAGATGGCCTTTTTTAGGGTTCCGTAGTCAACAAGGAACCCTAAGAAGTCTATAAAACTAGATATAGATATTAATATAATATTTTAAATTGTAAATGTTCCTAACCTACACGATACTCACTATACTAGTTTTAAGTTATCTTGCTGCGTCCTAACAGGGTCATGTACTCACTAGTTTAAGCCTGGCGTGTAACTGCACTAAGGTGTAACTATGTTGTGTACATTGTGCATTAAAAATAAATAAATATTTTCGCCATGTCCATCTGTCTGGCTGTCCCTGAGTTAGCTTAGAGATTCTTAGTACTAGAAATCTGTAATTTGGCATGGGTACATATTAATGACATATTAACTACGTCGTCAAGTTTGTTTTTGGGATAAATTCATCCCAACTATAAGGAACCCTTCATTGTGCGTGGTCCGACACGCACTTGGCCGGTTTTTTTTCTAGTACATAAGTATACTTAAGTATGCTTTAGAACTCGATTTTTTGGTACACCCGTGAAAAAAACACCGGTCAAGAGCGAGTTGGACTCGCGCATCGAGGGTTCCGTATGTATATATGATGTTGATGATTTCTGAAAAACTGTGCTATTTATAGACATCGTTTTATTTTCCTGTAATCTTTACATAAACTTCTATCACATAGAATAATTTCAGATTTTTATCTATGAAAACTTCGGAGATAAAGGGGGGGAACGGTATTTTTTTTACATTTTTCATCAAAAGTCGGAAACTGTGCTGCCTAAAAAAAAAATGGTATGAGAATGTGCAAACAGCGTTCTATCATATGATACCCCACATGCCCTAGTAGCCCTACTTCAAATTTTTAAGACCCCCTTTCAGTCTCTTTTGCAAAAAATATTTTTTTTTTTAATTTCTTTCTAGTTTGCAAAGTAGTTGGGCTAACGTCATCTAAAACTATTCTAAATTTCAAGTTGATAGCGTTAGTAGTTCTCGAGATATTTAGGTGTAACAGACAGACAGACTTAGTCTCACCATAAGGGTTCCTTTTTACCATTTTGGTACGGAACCCTAAAAATATGTACCAGATAAATTTCTCTTATGCTACGGCTACACTGTCGCGAAACTGAACTACACTTCGCATGCTCTCTCTCGCACACCGTTCGACGGCTCACTAAAAACAACTGCTGTATCGCGACAATGTAGCCGTAGCATTAGCTAATCAATCTAAGTGATAGAGCAAAAACACTAATCAGGTTTTTTATTAATATTTTGTATTGCTCTAAGATTTCTCCTGCACGATGATTTCGAAACACTGTCATGCAAAAAAAGGAAGAGATGGATTGGTTATTAAAACATAAATTTACAGTCAGGAGTCGAACCAGCGCACTCAATGCGGCGGCCAATCGCTTAGCCACTTTATATTTGCCGACGATATATCTTGTTGTATGTTAAAGTGACATTTAACATACAACAAAATACCATTTCAGACCATGAGCTTGATATTAATATTACAATAAATTGACAAATTAATGCATTGGATTGACATTAACCATTTGAAGATAAATTTAGACAAATCCGTTTGTATCCAATTTAATCAATCAAATAATTATAAAAATAACATTTAACTCAATATTAATAAAATCAAAGAAGTAACGCATACAAGACTTTTATGCGTACTATTGGATAAATACATTAATTGGAACACGTAGGCAATGTTAGCACTAAAATTAATAAATTTGTATACAATTAAGTAACTAACATAAAAACTGCTGTAATGTCATACCACGCGTACGTCGAATCATTAGTACTACGAATGGCCTTGTAATGTGGGGTAATAACCGACTTCTGTAGAGCATTCATCGCTCAAAAAAGGTGTATCAGGTCAGTTTATGGTCTTAAACCTGACGACTCATGTCAACTAATATTTAAGAAACTTGGTTTGTTACCGTTACCGTCATATTACACTCACGAAATATGTGTGTTTGTAATTAAAAATAAACATAATATATGACTGCAAATGATGTTAATCCTAAGAACAGACGAGATTCTCATAGACTAGTGTTGAATGATATACCTAGATTAGCTAAATACAATAATAACTGCCTAGCAACGTGTGTGCACATTTATAAAAAAATACCAAGTCATTTCAATACATTAAATACAAGTTTTTTTTCAATTAAGTTTTATAAATGGTTACTTGAATTTAAAAGAATTTTCAGATACAAAATGTTGATGTTTTAAAAATATTGTTGACTTCTTCAACTAACTGAATAATTTTGCGTGCTATGTTTTTATCCTAGCTAAACATGTCTGTGCCAAATAAATTTGTATACAACGCCATTTTATACTATGTTTTACGCAAATAAATATTTTATTATTACTATAATCGTACCTTCCTGCAAAGTATTATGTAAATGTAGGTATTTTTAATCTCATCGTAGCGTGTTACTGGCCAATATTATAGTATTCTTTATAAGTGCATTTTACCTAATTTAAACATCTCATATTTATACATACATTACATTAATATTAATAATACCACGAAAATAACAATTTATTTTATCTTTTATATGTCTTTAAATGAATTAAATGCGTAGTGAAAGTAAATTGTAACGGTCAACTATGACTTGCGTTTATTTTACGTTAGGTAAGTATACAGGATTATTTTTAAAACGTCAATAACCTCTTAAGGGGTCATTGTACTCATCATTATGAACAACTTTTAGTATGGAACCAAACCTGAAATCGCAAAAAAAAAAATCTGCTGTTCCCTACATTTATGTTCGAATAATTCGTTAAAATGTAGGGAACAGCTGATTTTTTTTTCGCGGTTTCAGGTTTGGTCCCATAGTAAAAGACCAATTAAGAGCCATTAAGAGGTTATTGACGTTTTATAAATAAACCCTGCATATAAATTTTATTATTTTTACTAAATTTGTTAATGAGGGTGTGTGTGTGTTTTTTGATTTAAGCACCTGCTAAAGTCACTTTATCATATCATAGCATTGCATAACATAATCACCCTATATCCTATAATGTTCCCACTGCTGGGAAATAGGCCTACTCTCGGTGAGAAGGAGTGGGCTGTAATCCACCACGCGGGCCCAGTGCGGGTTGGTAGATGTCACATTTCTTCAAATGTTATGGTACCAGGACATGCCGGTTTCCTCACGATGTTTTCCTTCACCGTTTTGATAGCAGTGGTGATGAAATAATTTACACAAAGTAAAGCGGGGGTTCGAACCTACGACCTGCGCCACAGTAGTTTACTTTTGCAGCTATCTTCGTGTCTTTTGTTTGATAAGCTATACCTACAACTCGTAAGCCACGGCCGTTAACCACTGGGCTACTATAGCATAAACTACAATAATTTTGTCAATGCTTTCTGGCACCAATACCTATAGTTATGCAGAAAAGCATCATATAAAGTTTTTTTATTTTTTGGGTCGGAAATTATCAAATTACTTCTCCCGCTCTGGGCGGAGTGGGAGGGCGTGTCAGACTTTTACTGACTAAAACCCACCCGTGTTCCTTCCGTTGCCTGTGTGCCAGGGCCACAGAAGTCCAAGAATGACCAGAGGGCCAAGAAGTCTGAGTTTAGTAGTCTAACATCGCGAACACGTACTGAGCCTACTAACCAGTAATATGGTCCCTTTCAGCAGACGACAATACTGCGGCATAATTTATTGCATAGTAACACAGTATTAAAAAAAACCGGCCAAGTGCGAGTCGGACTCGCGTACGAAGGGTTCCGTGCCAAAAGGCAAAAAATCACGTTTGTTGTTTGGGAGCCCCCCTTAAATATTTGTTTTATTTTAATGTAATTATTTATTTTTAAAGTGAATATATAACTAAAGATCCTGTGAATATTTCAAGCGTCTACCTGTTGCCATTTTCAATATCGAGCAAAAACAAGCAAAACAATTGCGTTTGTTGTATGGAAGCCCCCTTAAATATTTATTTTATTCTGTTTTTATTTAAACTGTCTAACTATCACGGTTCATGAGATACAGCTTGGTGACAGACGGACAGACAGACAGAGAGATAGACAGACGGCGGAGCCTTAGTAATAGAGTTCCCGTTTTACCGCTGGGTACGGAATCCTAAAAACCGTCTTGCTCCATGAAAAATGTTTCTCCTTGCCACAAGCATCATCCTACTGCTACCACCTACATTCATACCACTTGCATTCGTTCCGATCAGGTTTTGCCGTCCAAAAGTGAAATTTCGGTCACACGATGACATAATATATACATATGGACTAACAGTCTAACAGCGTTTGTCCACCGCCACCGTCAACAGGATGTCAACGAGAAACAAGATTATTCGAACCGAACGTGACGTCCCATTGTCAGATGTGCGGCGGACACGCCGTCCTAGTAAATGTATGTCATGTATCGCTACTTCGGCGCCGCGCGCCGTCATCACGTTCTGGTTGACGTCCCGTTGATGTTCCGTTGACGTGGCTGTGGACAAACGGCCTCAAGGCACTTGACGGTCTTCATCATAATTGCTGTAAATTGGTGCGGTTCATGTCCCTGACGTCATGAGTAAATCGGAATGCGTTCGGTGCAGCAAAAGTTGCTTTTAAACATGCATCAAATTAATGAAATCGAATGTTTATTTTCTTGTTGTTCGATGATTCAATAAATTTTGTTACCGCTATTATTTTATTCAATTGCCTCCAAACTCTTGAATTAATTGAATGGAATTAATCACAATTATTGACGTATCCTTCACGTAAGTACGAACGAACGAATAAATGTAGATAGTAATTTCTTACTTTTGCCATCATTGTTCGTTTTAGTAATTTTGACTAAATCACCTACTTCATATAAGAAACGGCTGGGGGGATCTGTTAGAGTCATAGGCATCTTTCATACGTCTTTAATTGTTGTTGATAATTATATAAGCTTATTGTTTCGCCAATATTTGAAGAAATGGGTGGGGATAAATCTCCTACCTACTGATTTTACTGTCGTGATAATGGCGTTGTTGATAACCCATCGTATTTTAACCAGTTGCTGGTCCACTAAGCGTTCGTTTTTGCCAAAATTTTGAGTAGACAAGGCCGTAAGAATCGTCTGGTTGAACCTTTATGCTTAGCTATTTGCTCGAGGACAAACAACTGCGTTTAGCACATGTTTAAAATACCTTTACTAGACCAACATTCTTTAAATAATATCACGGTTTACCAGCTGACTTACTTAAGTTTATTTTTAGAATTCCGGTCTCGGTTTCGGTCTCAATTTAATTCTCTCCGCCTTATTACAAAAAAAGATTTATATTTTGACATGGCTTAAACCATGGAGCCAGTTTTTTGTAATAAGAACGTAACAGTGATTGAAATACCGTTCTTTATACAAAACTGAAAATTTAGTTCGGTACTAAGTTGACAGTTTTGTGTTTAGGAACTTTACCATAGTCGGAATAAAGTTCGAAATTCAATAATGGCTCCATGTTTTAAACCTGGTTCTGAAGATAAACCTTGTTTTGTAATAAGGGGGATAGAGATTAAACACGTTCTACTCGTTCGTAGCAGGTAGCACTTTGTAGTTTCTGCCTATCTCCATCCGAAGAAGGCGTGGAAGCATTTTTTAGCCTCTTTTAAAAAAACTATGTTTCTATCTTAATTTTAACCTAATCTTAATTCTAACCGCACTTGTTGCTACTCTTAGAAAGTAATAATAACTGTTACATTTAGAACGGGTTATCGTTATTTTGCTGCTCGCATTAGGCACCTGTCCCACACTCCCACCCAGCAGTGGAAGCGACTAGCTATCGACTATTTTTCTCGCTCAAGAAACGTACAAAAGATTGTAGATCCCGTGTGAGTAAAAGAGAAACATAATAATATATCCGAACGTTCTGTCAAAGTTTCAAACGTGCTAGCTCTGGACTGAGTATACAAAGAAGTCTTGGGAGCCACATATGTGTTCAGTACAATAACATCTACAGACACTTAATGGGTTTGAAGCACTACTGTAGTGCGTCTGGAATATTCGCGAAGACACACGTTCAATGCCATTCAGGGAAGCAGAATGGCATCATTCATGTCCCGGGTTGGTACGTGTAGAAACAGTAGTATAGTTAAGAACCTCGCTGGTAGGATATAAGTTACCAAGAACTACAAGCGTTGGTTGGAAATAGCCGCGTAAATGTTAAGAAAGGCGTGAGTTTGTTTGAATGCCGTTTTATTGTGTTTTATTTGTTTAAACAATTTTTTTAAATTCTGCAATCAAGATTTTAATTTTTAGGGTTCCGTACCAAAATGGTATAAAGGAACCCTTATGGTGAGACTAAGTCTGTCTGTCTGTCTGTCACACCTGGATATCTCAAGAACTACTAATGCTATAAACTTGAAATTTAGAATAGTTTTAGATGACGTTTGCCCAACTATTTTGCAAACAAGAAAGAAATAAAAAAAGTATACCTTTTTTGCAAAAGGGACTGAAAGGGGGTCTTAAAAATTTGAAGTGGGGCTACTAGGGCACGTGGGGTATCATGTGAAAGAACGCTGTTTGCACATTCTCAAACATTTATTTTTTATTTTTTAGGCAGCACAGTTTCCGACTTTTGATGATGTTTAAAAAAAATTACCGTTCCCCCCCTTATCTCCGAAGTTTGCATAGATATAAATCTGAAATTATTCTAGGCAATAGAACTTCATGAAAAGATTACAGGAAAAATAAAACAATGTCTCTAAATAGCAAAATTTTTCAGAAATCATCAACATCACATATGCGTACGGAACCGTCGGTGCGCGAGTCCGACTCGCTCTTGACCGGTTTTTTATTAATACATAGTTGATCGCCGACTGTTCACACCGCCACCAAAATCAAAATCAAAAATCAAAACAAACAACTCGTTTGTAGTTGCTAGCTCTACTCGCTTCTCGCTAATCGCCGGCGCGGACGGTGGGCCAGGTGCCTTACTATGTTTAACTTTTGTTTTTATCTATTGCGTATGACCCGGTAATTTTGTTCGATCAACAGTTGAATTTGACACTGATTTGCTGTATGGTAACTTTCAAGTAGGTTTTTTCATCTTAATCTGCAGTTTTTGTTAGTGAATGTCTAAGCCTGTGCAGTTTTTTACTTATTTGAGAAAGTATCTTATATATGGCCCAACTAGTTATAACTTAATTATTTAAACATGACGAGGTATTTTTTGTTGCTCTTCAAATACTAAAATAAGATTTTTCTTTGCTGAGTTTACGTAGGTAACTACAAAAAGCAGCTAACTCAAATGGTGATATTAAACCGGATTATTTGCATTAATTAACTTTAATAGCTCTCCATGAATATTCGTGAAGATTATAGTCTAGTTAATACATAAAGCTTACAATAATACTAGTCGAGATCTTTCTGAATCTTCTCTCATATCACCAGCTGCAGGGTGTTTATAATTCGCAATTTAAGACCATGATGAGAATTTCCAGCTATCTTTTGTATGGGCTTTACAAAATCCATGGTCATAATAATATACTTACCTAATTATAAAATAAATTTCCATGTTAGATCTCAATCGACATCGCCGCTTGTGAGTCAAAATAAACCCGAAAAGGACTTACATTTCACCAGTTTCTGTTCGCGACTTTGTCCGCGTGAAATTTCTTGTCCCCCGACCCACCGCGTCGCATCGCATCGCCCGCCCGCGCTATTATTTCGTTTTCACTTGGCGTTCTTTTTGACATTTTTTCATTTTGCTCGGCCTCTAAGGGTCCTAGCGTGATATCAAGTAGTCTTCCTCAAGAATTTGGCTATCGAATGCAAAAATATTTTTTCAAACCCGACTGTTAGTTCCGGAGAGTACATACAAACTTCTAAACACATTTTACCTCTTTATAATATCTATTAGTATAGATAATGTTCGGTTTGAGCTACAGCACCCTTATCACCTGGGCTTCTAAACCTACAATTTTTATTTTAATGGGGTTATTATAGCCGTATGTAGGTATGTAGTACTTTATCATGTTAGTAGCTGAATCAAAATTATAGTGCAGATATTTTTTTCCTTGACACTTATTTTCATTTGATGTAGGCATATTTTAGTAGCTACGTAGGTTTAGGTATTAATTACACGCAATACATTAATTAGCACGCCAACGACAGTTCCACAGACTGATCAGCGTAGTTTGGTTCGGAACCTTATATTGTGTGAGCCCGCCCTACTCACTCTTGGCCGGTTTTTAATATGAAAACTATAACTTCGGTTTGTAAAATAAAATAAATAAACGGTAATTTTGACCATCAAAGTAATATAGTAGACATACATTCAAAACATAGAATTATAAATATTACTAAAAAAATCTTGACGGCCGACTTGGTTGTTTGATAACAAATATGTTCTGCGTGTGAACCTGTTTATTATTTTAATTAGTAGAATAGTTGTTAAGTGTCTACCTCCCAGTGATTGCGCACTGGCATTATCTTACATTAGGACATAAAGCCTTCTACATACTGGCGCGACACAAACGCCCCGCGTGTCGCGCGACGAGCGGTGCCTTTGTGTGTAGAAGACTTTATGCTACTCAGGTCACCATTGCATAACCCTTTGAGTTGTGCTGCATTTCTACTTAGCCCGTTATCATAATTATTAATAACATAACATAAAAATCACGCCTTGTTTCCCCGAAGGGTTTGGCAGTGGTAAACCCAGATTTCGGCAGTGTAATAAGGGGCGAGCCTATTACCATCAACCGGGCACAAATCCAGACTCCGGGCTGTTACTGAGAAATATAGATAGAAAAACCAAATAAGACTGCCCGACCTGGGATTTCAAATCAAATCAAAAATATTTTTATTTACGGCACTTATGAAACGTGAGAAGCTAGGTCCTCGTGAGTCGTGGTCCATAGATCGCGTGGATTCCCCTCTTTTGTAAAATGAAAATTGGATCTACGTCGGCTGCTGATCCACACAGCAGAACACCATAAGACATAATACCTACTGTGGAATTAAGTAAAGTAACTAGCTGTGGCTATATCTGTCAACTGCCTTATTTTTCTTACTGCATATGCAGCTGAACTTAATCTACCTGAAAGAGCTCTAATCTGGGCACCCCACTGTAATTTGGAATCTAGAGTAATTCCTAGAAATACAGTTTCCGTAATAGCATCTAGCTTCTTGCCATCAAGTTTTAAATTTCGACCTACTTGGGGTACATGGTAATGAGAACTTAAGACATTTTGTTTTGTTCGCATTAAGTAAGAAATTTTTAGCTGCGAAACATTTCTAAAGAACAGCCAGACTATCGTTGACATGTAAGACATCCGTATATTTTCTATCTATTTAAAAAAAAAACTTTTTAGTGGGTCAGTTTTTAATTTATCTAAGTTGCAATAGCCTATTGTCAACAGTTCACCACCTTTTACAAAATATTGCTTTTCCCGATGCTGGGACGTTAATTGTTGAGGAGTTCTCCTGGTAAGAACCAGGAGAACTGCCACTCACCATATGCATTGTGACGAGCATAAATTGCTTAGCAACCATATTAAAGTACCTGATCGAATCGCCCGTTCCGTTGAGGAGTTCCCTGAACTGTCCTTCGTCTTCATCATCAGACCCTTAATGACAGTCACAACCCATCTAGGTGTAAAAATCTTATCAATACGAATTAATCAAGCTCGAACACAAGGTAGCTACTGTAAACCGTTGAGGAGTTCCCTGAACTGTCCTTTGTTTTCATCATCAGACCCCTAATGACAGTCACAACCCATCTCGGTGTAAAGTTCTAATCAATACAAATTAATCAAGCTCAAACACAAGTTAGCTACTGTAAACCGTTGAGGAGTTCTCTGAAATGTCCTTCGTCTTCATCATCAGACCCCTAATGACAGTCACAACCCATCTATGTGTAAAGTTCTTATCAATACAAATTAATCAAGCTCAAACACAAGGTAGCTGCTGTGAATCGTTGAGGAGTTCCCTTGACTTCTCTCGGCTCCATCATCAGATCTACTCCAGACCTTTAATAAATTGTAGTGGTTTAAAATACTTAGTGAAAAAACTTACAAACGCACTAGTCGGCCCTGCGATTTCTGAAAGTTTCCCTTGATTCTCTGGTCTGCCATCATCAAACCCTGACTTCCGTATCATGGGACCACCTTTGAAATATCTTCTTTCCAACAAAAAAAGAATCATCAAAATCGGTTCATAAACGAAGTTAGGCGCGAACAAACATAAAAAAAGGCATATATACGGTCGAATTGAGTAACCTCCTTTTTTAGAAGTCGGTTAATAAGAAAAGTATCATCAGCGAATAGAATTATATCCGATAAATTATTCATTATGTAAAGAAGATTATTTATATAAACTAGAACTAAGAAAGAGCCAAGAATTGAACCTTGAGGCACGCCCATCCTTACTAGAAATCCCGAGGACGTCACCCCGCTATCGTTTACTTTTTGCTCCTGTTTGATAGATAGGAAAGAACAAGATCAGCAGCTTGTCCACGAATTCCGTAGTGGTGTAATTTACAGATCAGTGTATTGTGGTCAACGCAGTCAAACGCTTTTGAGAGGTCACAGAAAATGCCAATGGCATCCTAGGATTTCTCCCAGGATTCCAAAATGTGACTGATGAGTTTTACTCCCGCGTCAGTCGTCGACCTACCTTTCGTGAAACCAAATTGATGAATAGGTAAAATCCCATTTGAATTAAAATGCGACAAGCATGATTTTTTCATATATTTTACTCAATGCTGGTAGCACAGATATAGGTCTATAATTAGAGGGTTCCCTCTTATTTCCCGATTTGAAAATTGGTACTACTTTACTATGTTTCATTATATTAGGAAACATACCGCTGTCTAAACATTGATTAAATGTGTCTAGGACAGGGGCTATTTTGTCAATGATACGAGTATATCCAAGAACCGTAACGGAAATCCCCCATAAATCTTCAGTGTACTTTATGTTAAGAACTTTTGAATGCTTTTATAATTGTGATAATAGAAATAGGCTTGAATTCAACTTGGAAGGTCCTTAGAGAAGTTTTCTTTGAGAAGTGATTCATCTAATAAAGATGATGAGGGAAGAGATTTCGTTACGTCTATTGGGATGTTGGTAACGAAATTTTCTATATGTGGTGTCTTAAGACTTCCATGCAAACGAAGTCACGGGCAGAAGCTAGTATATACATTTATATAATTATATATATATTTGGAATTGATTAATTACTAGCTTTTATTTGATACCAATATTGTAGTATTTTTTGTATAAACCATCCCCTCCTCTTTTTAAACGACTCTTCCAAAAAGGAGGAGGTTATATATTCGGTTGTATGTTTTTTTTTTTTTTTTTTTCATATATATTTTTTTATTTGTTCACCTATATCTCCGTCAATTATGGACCGATTTTGAAAATTATTTTTTTGTTTGAAAGGGTATGCTCCCGAGGTGGTCCCATTGCCACCAAATCAGAATCTGATAAGGGAATCCCATGTAAATCGAGGGGAACCCTATAGCGATTTGGGTATTTTTAATAGTAAGTCGTGCATTTGCTCCCGAGAATGACTATTTGGTGAAGTGGAACTGACTGAAGTCGGTGGCATAAAACTAAAATACAGATCCAAAGACACCGACTTCCGAAATTAAAATTATTTTTCACTTTGTAGTGTTTTTTTGGAAGTCGGTTATTTTTTTTTTACAAAAAGTTTTTTTGTATTTTCAGATGCAATATATAATTATTCTATAGCTTATGTCACTCCCACATTAAGACGAATCTAGCATTATAATTATGTTATAATCCATCAAGTCGTTTAGGCCACAGAGCGTGCCAAAGAAATAAAGATAATTATGAAGATACATTATGTCTATTTCTTTGGCAGATCGAGAGTATGTACTCTCGGTAAACATAACCCACCTTCTGGGGCAGTCAGGTTTAAAGAAGTTATTCTCATAAAATAGACTATCTTACCATTGACCTTTAAAATCTTAGATTTAAAAATAATGATTGACTCAAGTGCTCTTCAAAAGATACCTTGTAATTTCTACATAATACTTAGTTAGTAATTGCCATGGTATTGTCACCATTGTTCTACTAGATTTTTACCCATTTTCTTTAAGTATAATTACATTAATTCAGTAATCATTTTTTAATATGATATAAGACCCCAAAAATCATTTGGTAATGAGTTTTGGGGTCTTTTATCTTAGCCTGTAAATGTCAACAGTTATTTCCAAGAATTTTACATTGAAATCTGTAATTCGCAGGTTTTTAGATATTTTCCTGTTCCTTTTTACCCGATTGGTTACTTATGTACTTGGGTTTAAACGAAGATTGCAAAATTTGAAAGAGTCGTTTGTAGGCAAGCAATAAGCCAATCTGTAGACAATTTTATATAACTATAGATCATTAATTTATTTGTCCAAAACATAAGTATACACACACATGGCATGCAAGATATTACATAAAAATTATAGCACAGTCATGTTTTGCCTTAAAGGCGTACAAATATAAACAGGTTGGTTATTTTTATTATGATATAAACATCAAATAGTTATAAATTTGTCCATTATCCAAAGAAAAACTTAACATATCTAATTAACACATAATCAATGAAATTATAATAAATAAACTACAGAATAGTGTCTTAAACTCGTCATATAAATGTATAATAAAATTAAAATTAGCCAGTCAAAAAGTCAAAGTAATTCGGAATATAAAATGTAAATAATACTTCACACGAGTCAGACTGATTTAATTGAGTATTATACATAACACCAACAGTGAACAAAAAATTAAATAATAAAAATGTAATGTTAAAATAAAATGTAAATTAAAACAAAAAATGTAAATTAAAAAACTAAATCAATACTTTGTCTGTTAAAAACTCGGAAATATTATAATAGGCTTTTTGAATTAGAAAGTTCTTTAGTTTTTTCTTAAATAAGTTAACATTCAGTTCTTTAATGTGTGGCGGAATGTGATTGTATATATTTGGCGCCATGCAGAACACACTTTTATGCATCAGCGCTGTATTGGACTTTCTTCCACATAATCTACTGTAATCCCGTCGACTTCGGGTATTAGTATCTGATAGCTTCTTGAATAGTTTTGGGTTTGTTTTAACGAAGACCGCAACCTCGAAAATGTATAATGACGGGAGTGTTAATATTTTATTTTTGATGAAATGTGGCTTACACGTGTCAGTACACATTAGTCCAAACATCGATCTGAGACACCTTTTCTGTAACTTGAAAATTAGTTCTCTATTACACGAGTTGCCCCAAAAAATAACCCCGTATCTTAAGATTGAGCCAACGATGCCATGATATGCACAGAGCAAAGCGTCGGTACCTAAGATCGAAGACAGTTTATAAAGAGCATAAGCAGATTTGCTTATTCTTTTGCTTAATTCCTCTGTGTGTACTTTCCAATCCAGCCTTTGATCTATATTTAAACCTAAAAATTTGGTAGTACCTACGTGTTCAACAATTTTGCTACCGTGTTCTATTAACATATTAGATGCCCTTGGTCGCTGAGTGAACAACATTAATTTTGTTTTGTCAATATTTATCCTAAGATTATTATTGTCCAGCCATGTGATTATTGATTGGATAGTTTTGTTAATTTCATTTTCTAATTGTAACTCGTTAATGTTATTAATAGTAACGGTGCTGTCGTCGGCAAATAGTGACATATGATGGATGGTTACCTTTGGTAAATCGTTGATGTAAATTAAAAATAACGGGGAACCTAGCACGCTCCCCTGCGGTACACCATACTTAACTAAACGTTTATTTGATCTAAATATTAATTCTGATTTAGCCTTTGGATCTATCTTCGAAATTTCTACATATTGATTCCTATTTATTAAATATGATTCTATTAATTTTAATATGGTTCCTCGAATTCCATTGGCCTCTAACTTCTCAAGCAAAATCTTATGGTCCACGTAATCGAAGGCTTGGGTCATATCGCAATATACGGAACACACGGGTATTCTGTTGTCAACATTTGTGATGACTTTATTCAAGAAATCGAAGACAGCCACGTTAATGGTTTTATTTTTTCTGAAACCTTTTTGTTCCTCAGTTAAAATGTTATATTTTTCAAAAAAATTGTAAAGTTGTTTGTATATATATTTATCAAAAACTTTTGAAAAAATTGGAATGAGCGAAATTGGTCTATAGCACTCCATTTTTTCCCTATTGTTTTTTTTGAATAGTGGTTTAACTGCAGCTGTTTTGAGATGGTGTGGAAAAATTTCAGTTGTAATACACAAATTAACAATATAACTGATATGGACACTAATATAATCAGAAACACATTTAATGATTTTTGTCGAAATACCATCGTGTCCTACGCTATTAGTATTTTTGAGGGATTTAATGATATTCTGTATGTCATCGGAAGTGCTTGGTGCCATAAACATAGAGTTATTTAATATTGGAATATTTGATGTTAATTTAATGCCATCGCGAGTAGTAGGCTTAATTTTATCAATGAAGAAATCATTGAAGGCTTTTGCTATATCTCGCGGATGCGTTTCTGTTTTATTTCCAATTTTAATACTTGCGATAGAAGTCTTTGGCAGATTTACTTTAGCCTGATTTATAATTCCCCAGGTTGTATATCTATATAATTAACTAGACCGCGGCTTCGCCCAGTTGGCCCGCGTGGAGGACGGAAATTATCCCACGAGAACGTACTACCATGATAAAAATATCCTACGTTAGGACATAGGATACTTGATAGATTTGAATGAAATTTGGCACATAGGTAGGCCATGATCTGGGTTCTGTTAAGCCGTTTTCAAGACGAAGTTTTATCACATTATTATAAAGGTTTGAGAGTGGACTTTTTTTTTTTGGGACATTCATAATGAATTAATAAGAGCGGTGGTGGCCCAGTGGTACCAGCCTCGACTTACGAGTAGGTCGTAGGTTCGAACCCAGACAGGCGCTTTACTTTGTGTAAATTATTTCATCACCAGCTGCTCTCAAAACGGTGAAGGAAAACATCGTTTAAAAACCGGTCCTAGAACGAAAAATTCGAAGACATGTTACATCCACCAACCCGCACTGGCCCCGCGTGGTGGATTATGGCCCACTCCCTCTCACCGGAAGAGGAGGCCTGTGTCCCAGCAGTAGGAACATTATAGGCTGATTATGTTGTTAATTATTTTACATTGTCAAATAAAATTATTTTTTAAAAAATTTAGGCGAAGCGGATAATTTATTCTACTTTCCTAATGCTACAGTACTAAGTACAACATACCCATGGATAGTTGAATAATTCCGATTGCGTAATATATAGGTGATAGATTTTTATAAAAATACTAAAATAGTTTCAAATAATGATAGTAACCCTGAATCCACAATTAGAACAAAATACGAGTTATGTATTCAAAGTTTGACTTTCAAACACATTGAAAACAAATTATTATTGATTTTATTTTATTATATTGTATATTATATCCTTGAATTATGTACAATGAATTAATAATAATTTAATATTATAGTTTATTATATCAAAAAATATATATATAAAATTATAATAATAAATAATTATTAAATTTTATATATTTTTTTTATTATGATTAATTGTGTACATAATGTGGATCGTACCAGATTTTATTTATATAAGGGTATTATAGTAGATTATTAACCAAGGGGATAAAGCAGTGTCTTCTGTCGCGGATGACGATTTAAATCGTGAGCGTAACGAAGGACTCGAGGTTTATTCCCGAGCGTAGCGACGTGTTAAAGACGAGTCCTGAGTGTAGCGAGGGATTTAAGTTCACCCAAGACTAAGACAGCTTTATCACCGAGGAAAATACTCTACTTTTCGTACCATTTGCGAAACAATTAACACAATAATAATATGAGATAAGCATTTTAGAACATTAACTTATTTATTAAAATAAATTAAAATAAACTTAACGTTTAAACGCGGCAAATTCCTAGACTAATATTTTTTTGTCGTAAAAGCAAAGGCATCAAGCTCATACGGCCTCGTCGGTTTTCGTAATTTTATTTAATAATCATAACTGCATAATAGTGCAGCAATAATAGTGTAGCAATTTTCCATAGTGACGTCTACATTCATAAATTTAGAATTTATTCTGATATTCTTATAATACCGAGCAGTAGGTATTACCTTTTATAAGAGGCGTATCAAATATGCCCTGCGGCTTACTGCGATAGTCTGTAAATCATTGATGTGAACTGAGTATGAAATGCTTTATAAAACTAATTTTCTTTACACAAAAACGGGAACCAGACATTCTCCTACTTTCGTATAAAGAAAAAAGAAAATTGGTTAGAGCTCAAAGAAAAGCCTAACGAAAAATGTTTAAAGGAACGTGTAACAGTATGGCCTTGTTTGAAACACGAGGAAACTTTATTTCAGATTGATCGAACTACTAAAATGGATACCCAATGTAACGCCTCACTTATTTAGCATATAGACTGTACTACGAAAACAAAACGAAAAACAATATCTTAAATTCCCCGTCGTACATTGCTTTTTCTCCACCAGATGTAGAATCTGATCTGTTCAAAACGCGCAATGTAATGTGAATGTTTCCCAAACAATTTTCTCTCAAGTTCAAGTGATAGATGGCATCTTCCTCTCCATTTAAGTTTATACCGTATAAGGGTACTTCTTCGTAAATCGTTTTTTATGTTATAAGTTGGAAAACCGGCCGACGACGCCTAGCATGATTTAAAATAGCAGTGAAAATATTTTGGCAATACCTAGGTATTTACTGATCCACTAGAGACACTTATACACACACACACACACGCGTACACACACATTTTAACTTAAGACGGAGATATATGCCAGTGACCTTGAGTAGTTAGCTTGCGTGTTCTGTAAGCGAAGCGAAGCTGAGCTCACGCAACCCGTCGTTCATTCAGCCAGTAATAGGACTCGCCCATCAAGGAGCGCTGTCCCCAATTTGACGCATTATTAATTTATTATACACAAAAAAAAAGGTATTTTAATAAGTTGTGTATACTAAAAGATCAATAATTAAATTATCTTTGATCGGTAAAGGTTTCAGAAAAATACGCTTGGTAGATTTTGCGCCATTCTCAGTTTTTTATCCGCGTTAGACATAACTTTACAAATTAATTTCAGTATGTAATATAAACATAATCTAAAATATTCACATATTAAATTATTAAGGAAATGCTCTAATTTAACATATATTTTTTTCAAATCATTCTACTCGTTTAGACGTGATCTTCAGTATAAAATCATTAAACTTTTGTACTTTTGTTTTGCACCGCTTCGCACCGTAACACAGCAATCATCATCAGATCATCATTATAGCTTTTGTCGCCACATTGCCCAACCTCCTCCTTTGAACCTTTATTGTTCCCAGTTTTGTGCCCAACTTGTAAAAAGAGCCTATACTCGTACAAGTGATAATCGCTTTCGAAGCGTTTCGTATTCCTACGACTTCCAACGGGATTAACGTAAACTTAAAAAAACGAGTGTGCTTTAGACCTTTAGACTGAAGTAAAACTTACAAATATTAATACTAATTATGCTTCCGTAACGCTCTCGTCACTTCCGTAACGCTCTCGTCATGCATTCCCCAGCTTACTCCCCAAGTCAAGCGTGCCTAAAGACGTTTTACTTCAAAAAATCACATTCAGCCTATATGTTCCCACTGCTGGGACACAGGTCTTCTCTTCGTGAGAAAGAGTGGGCCGTCAGATGTCACCGAATTTTTGGTTCAACGACATGCCGGCCGGGTTTCCTCAAGATGTTTTCCTTTACCATATTGAGAGCAGTGACGATGAAATAATTTACACAAAGTAAAGCGCCTGTCTGAGTTCGAACCCACGACCTTAAAATTTGAAAGTCACGGCCACCACACCTTTCACGAACACTGACTGCAATAATGCTGCACTGCAGAAATTCCCATGTTAGTATTGGGTATAAGGCGACGTCGTATTTGCTATATCCCGTGTAATAAAAATGTTTTAGGTGGGTATCTACTTTGCCTACCTACTTTATTTATGCATAGTGATGCCAGCGGATTAATTTTTATGTTATTTAATCAAATTTATTCTTATAATGTATTGGTTGTATAGGCATTATATTCTAAGTACTTTTTATTTTATTTTGTTAACAATTATGTTCAACTCATTAAACCTGACTTGGGTTCCGTACGTATTTTTCGGGTGACCACTGAAAATCAGCGCTGTGCTGTGGGTCCTCCATAGCACAGCATCATGCTGAGTGCAAGCCTTTTTGTCACAGTCATGACGTGCAGTTGCCGACTATTTGTTTTTTTTTGTGCTCGTGATTATATTGTAGATATGTTTTGTGTAATGTTTACCTACTCGAGTTTATGTTTTCGTTTGACGTGTTTCTGTGACAAATAAAATTATTATCCTTTCTTTCTTTCTTCTATATCACCCTAAGATTGAACCTGCACGTCATCAAATTACAAAGTCTATTTGTTTAGGTGACAAATATGTTTAACCTTAGTGAAGTTCCAATTTACTGGGAATTGTAATAAAGCAAATATGAGATTGACTTTATGTACTTTCCGAAAATGCATTTCACAGAGATCTCGAAACTACTACTTCAATTAATCTTGCCACTCGCTCCCAAGAATAGGATGTAAGAAAATAAATCAGTTGGATTGACAGCACTAACCACCTGTGAACTGATAGGATCTTACTATGAAAATGTAATTTCCCTAGAGAACTTCAGAGGTCCGACTGCACTCGCTTGGCTTTGAAATTTCAACAAAGGCGTGCTATGTGTAAAGCTTGCTAACATTCCACGAGGTTCTTGGGAAATTCTGGAGAAATATTGCGGCAAATTTCTCTTCTAGTTTTTTGGACGCAACGATTATGTATTATTACTTGAAATTAACTTCTTTTCACAATAATAACTACTGTGCTGGATAATGATGTAGCTGCACAGACAGTTCCAACGAATCAATTAAAAAAAAACGGGCAAGAGCGATTGGGACTCACGCACCGAGGGTTCCGTACGTATAGGTTTATAATTATGATGTTGATGATTTCTGAAAAACCGTGCTATGTAGAGACTTCGTTTTATTTTTCCTGTAATCTATACATAAACTTCTATCACATAGAATAATTTTAGATTTTTATCTATGCAAACTTCGAAGATAAGGGAACGGTATTTTTTTTTACATTTTTCATCAAAAGTCGGAAACTATGCTGCCTAAAAAAATACAAAATAAATGTTTGAGAATGTGCAAACAGCGATCTTTCATATGAAACCCCACATGCCCTAGTAGCCCCACTTCAAATTTTGAGGACCCCCTTTCAGTCCCCTTTCCAAAAATGGTATATTTTGTTTTATTTATTTAAACTTCTCGCACACAATAAGGTACAAAGGCGGACTTAATGCCTTAGGCATTCTCTACCAGTCAACCAAGGGTGGTAAAGAGATAAGATGGCGGGTGCTCTGATGGAGAGAAAATAATAATATAAAAAAATATTAAATTCTAACCTATTTATATTACTATTAATAAAATAGGTGCTCAAGTACATAAATAGATTCTTCTTGAGAATTTCTTTCTAGTTTGCAAAATAGTTGGGCAAACGTTATCTAATGCTATTCTGAATTTCAAGTTAGTTAGTAGTAGTTCTTGAGATATCCACGTGTGACAGACAGACAGACAGACAGGCTTAGTCTCACCATAAGGGTTCCGTTTTACCATTTTGGTACGGAACCCTAATAAGGTACCTATGAGGCACTTTTAAATGTCAAAATTTACAAAAAATAGAATTGATTCTAGTTGCCCCTTCCAAAAGTTAGTTTCGTATGGAGAAGAATGAGCAAGAAACTACTCTTTCTCTTTTAAAAATGTTTTACAATATTTTGCTTAAGTACATTAATTATACATATAATTAATTACAATGTCATGTAAAGACGATACACCTAGAATAAAATTACTACACCACAATAGGTAAAAATAATTTAAAATGAAGCAATGACAGATAATTTAATTATGAGATAGATACATGGTGCTCCATATTTACGGACGAAGCGAGAATAAAATAATTAAAATTATATTTTAGGACGAATGAAGCATATTGTTTGGGACGACCCAGGATATTTTACTTAAGGACAAAAATCAATGGGCCGAACGAAGAATAAATTATATTTACGAACATCATAAAACAGAAAAGAACAGATAAACGGAAAAAACATAACAGACTAATCTAAGTAATTTAAATGATCTATTTGTGTATTATGGGGCTACTTGATTACTACATTTCAGGTGACAACATCCTTTAAAAACATTATTTACCTACTTATTTTTTATGGACCTTTTTGTTCAGCGATGACAGATAAATAAATGCAATAAAAAATGCACGATTTAGGTATAACTAACAACTTCGTGAGACTTTATATTTATCACTATTAATATCTCATCTATTAATATCCTGAAACAATCAACTCAACTAGATAAAACTTTATTTTGGAGTTAGTCTACGCAGCCCGCAGACAAAAAAAAAACAAAAAAAAAAACGCTAACCTGAGCACTGATATCCGTTGACCTTAAACTTGATGCGGTCCATGACTGTATCTTACGGGTACATGCAACAAACTGACAGACAACGTAATCTTCAAGCAGGAGTACTATTCAAAAAGTGAGTAAACACACGCCGTGATTTTTTGAACGCGTGCGGCCATTTTTGCCGGTTCATTAACGCTTGGGATATCGTGTACCCAGTAACTGGGTTATGGATGTCAGATAGGCAGTCGCTCCATGTACAATACTGGTATTCAGCTGCCTCCGGTTAGACTGGAAGCCGACCTCAACGTTGCTGGAAAAAGGCTGGCAGATTGATTGAATAACGCTTGGTGCAAAGTTGCAAATAAAACGTGATCTGTGTAACATAGAATTTTAATAGTGTATCATTTGTATGGTAAAACATCAGTGCATCATTTTTGTGTATGGCACTAAATCACTGACCTAGACGCCGCGACGTGTCAGTTGACCCTATTGCACTTTTGAAGTCCCAATGCAAGATGCTATTTTTACCAAGATAAAAAGTCTAAAAGTGGCCTATTCGTTTTTGGTACGTGTATTGCCACAAGGTTTTACAATATTAGGTATTTTTTTTCTGTTGAGATAAATTAGTTTTTATACTACTTATTAGTATCGACGTAATAATAAATAACAAACAAAAAAATAAGCTTGTTTTATTGCAAGTTCTAATTTTTTAATTTCACTGTCAGTCAGAGTAATTTTCATATTCATATTCATATACTATCCATTTTAGGGATCACTAACCAAAGAGTGCCAACGGGACTTAGATTTGTTAATACTTTAATCACAGGCCGTGCGTTCTAAAATAATGATTACAAAAAAACTAGATTGAATAATTACTTTGTTAGAGGGTTTTCTCATAGTTATGCTGAAATGAGATAGGTTTATTTAAAGTGTGTAAATCAAGTCGCAAGCCAATAAAATTGTAATTAAAAAAAAAACATGTTTGCACAACTCTGCAAAAAAAATTACAGCGATAAGATTACTGCTAACGTAAACGCGCAAAGATTCGGACCGTATGTTTTCTTTACACTCATACGATTTATAAACAAATATTATTACCTACTCTCGTTCTAGTAAATAGAATGTTAAAGTTTTTTATTTAGCATTTTAAATGACCAAAAACATTTGGATGGTTTACTTACACAATTTCAGAGTTACAATTGAAAGTGAGCCTTATTATTGTGTTTTGATGTTTACTTATTGCATGAACAAAGAGAAAGTCTTACGCTGAGATCAGATTAGCAGATGTCCAATGTACTTAGTGCATTTGGACGCTGGGTTGTGTAAACATAACACTTTTGAATGTGTGAGTACCTAGTTACTTTACATTTTTGCATAGCATACCTAAGTCAGAGAAAATAATTGTTTAGTAAGTTGTCTACCAACTGAAATTGTGCTTAAAATCAAATCACAACTGTCATTCTTTGACAGTTGTATGTGTAATGTGTAATGACTACACAGCCAATTGACGTAGGGTGTCAATTAGCTTAAAAATAAATTTCCTTGGCTGTAATAAGAAGAAGTGAAGATGAGGAAAGCGGAGAACCGGGGATTGTGGTGCAACTTATGAGAAACCGGAGCCGCGTGCTGACCCAAAGTGAATGTGTCGCATTCATATATTATGTGTTTGGTGAACCGGAACGCGTGGTCGCGCCGGCAGAGGGCACCTTCTGGTTTTCCAAACAATAAGTGACAAATTATAAACGCGACGATCGCTTTAATTAGGACGGGGTACGTCCACTATGTCCAGTAGTGGACTTAGATGCCAGGCGGGTGCACGACTGCACTGGCATGGCCATAGATTGTCCACGTCCGTTGAGTTATTTTCGTCACCTTAGATGTATTTAAATAACAGCCGGTCTATTCTTTAAAAATCTCACAGTGAAAAACTAAGGTGAAGTGGGATTAAAGTGTGTAGTCATTGCCACTATTGACAGCTCACTTGAAGCTCACTTCACTTAAGTTTTCACCTTGAGATTTATAAACAATAGAACCGCAGCTCTAGCTTCAGTTCAGCATACGGACTTCCTTTGAACTGGACCTTTTCACAAAGGCCTATTTTTAACCGACTTCCAAAAAGGAAGAGGTTCTCAATTCGGCTGTATGTTTTTTTTTTTTTTTGTATGTTTGTTACGCGATTACTCCGTCAATTATGAACCGATTTTGAAAATATCTTTTTGTTTGAAAGGGTGTACTCCCGAGGTGGTCCCATTGGCACCAAATCAGAATCTGATGAAGTAATCCCATGTAAATCGAGGGAAACCCTCAAATTTTAAATGCAAACTTATAGCGATTTGGGTATTTTTTATAGAAACTCGTGCATTTACTCTCCGAAAGCACCATTTGGTGAAGTGAAACTGATGATGGAGACCACAGATGGCCACCGGAACAATATAATAATGAGTACCTATTTAACGGGTTGCGATTAAGCAATTTATGCTCGTCACTATGCATAATGGTGAGTGGCAGTTCTCCCGTTTCTTACCAGGAGAACTCCTCAACAATCAACGTCCCAGCATCGGGAAAAGTAATATTGTATAAAAGGTGATGAGCAGTTAACATTAGGCTATTGTAACTTAGATAAATTCAAAACTGACCCACTAAAAAGTGAAAAATAAAAATCTTTTTACAAAAAAATAGTAACCGACTACCAAAAATAACACTACAAAGTAAAAAATAACTTTAATTTCGGAAGTCGGTGGCAAAAAACTCAAATACTTATCCAAAGACACCGACTTCCGAAATTAAAGTTATTTTTCACTTTGTAGTGTTATTTTTGGTAGTCGGTTACTATTTTTTCGTAAAAAGTTTTTGTTTGTATTAGGAATTGTAAATTTTAGGAACCAATGGGTGTAGCATTTATTTATTTTCTTTTTTCATATAAGTATAGTCGCCGGCACGTAACTTGGCAAGAATCGATAGATGTTTCTCCCCTTTCTTTAACTTTCTTCTAAACAGAGACGTTTTTAAATAATTTCTGGCAATAACCATAGAAAAAGGACAAGCATTAAAAGTTGAAAAAAAAAACCGGTCAAGAGCGAGTCGGACTCGCGCACCGAGGGTTCCGTACAAATATATGATGTTGATGATTTCTGAAAAACTGTGCTACTTAAAGACATCGTTTTATTTTTCCTGTAATGTTTACATAAGCTTCTATCATATAGAATTATTTCAGATTTTTATCTCAGCAAACTTCGGAGATAAGGGGGGAACTGTATCTTTATCAGATTTTTCATCAAAAGTCGGAAACTATGCTGCACAAAAAAAATTTTTTTGAGAATGTGCAAACAGCGTTCTTTCATATGATACTCCACATGTTTTAGTAGCCCAACTTAAAATTTTTAAGACACCCTTTCAGTCCCTTTTGCAAAAAAGGTATATTTTTTAAATTTCTTTCTTGCTTGCAAAATAGTTGGGCAAACGTCATCTAAAACTATTCTAAATTTCAAGTTGATAGCATTAGTAGTTGTGATAGACAGACAGACTTAGTCTCACCATAAGGGTTCCTTTTTACTATTTTGGTTCGGAACCCTAAAAATTCTTTCAAACTTACTCCCACTACGCCAAATTCTTGCCAAGTTAACGTGCAGGCGACTAAACGCGGTCTGCGAAATGTCAAGCTCCGCGTCACAATGTACAGCCAGCGACAAAAGTTAATTAACACTTTTAGTTTTTGTTTTTTTTTTAAACCACACGGGGAAGCTCTTGGCCTTCATCTCACCTGGTGGTAAGTGATGATCAGGCCGAAGGTGGAAGCGAGATTCACCTGGAATCCTCAATCACAGAGGAACTGGCTATCTTACCCTAACTGCCGAAACAACAATGCTGTTAACATTGTTGCTAAGGCGACAGATTTATTATTGAGCTAAATATTTAATTAAAGTCGGAACAGCACTAAAATTAAAATAATAAATTATAATAACCCATAATATTATGAACTGCTGTAAATAGATACAATGTATCGAATATTTTTTGTCAATTTTGATGATTAATTATAATATACAACATTAGTTTTTGTTTATACTAAACCCGAAAAGGGGTCATTGTAATCATCATTTTGAAAAAAAATTTCTAGGGGACCAACCTTGAAATCGCGAAAAAAAATCAGCTGTTCCCTACATTTGTGTTCACTTAAATCGACAAAATGTAGGGAACAGCTGATTTTTATTTCGCGCTTTCAAGGTTGGTCCCATAGAAAAAATTGTTCAAAATGATGAGTACAATGACCCCTTTTCGGGTTTAGTATAAACAAAAACTAATGTGGTATATATAATATAAGGCGTGTTGGGTTGTCGATCTGCCTGTCCAGAGGAGGAAAAGCTTTAAGAGTATTCATGAATAAGAGGTTCCGTTGTAGCATTTTATAACATTCACGCGAGCAGGAGGGCCGCGTTAGTGTCTTACACCACGCAAGTGTAATGGTGTAGTTCGACTTCAAGGAAAAGATGCTCACCAGCATCAGGTGGCTGCGCTGACACATTGAAAATAGAGTAGGGAATTATTAAATAAATCAGAAGTTAGGTTTCAACTAGATATTTATTGTGTAACTGTTTAAGCTCAGATTATATTCAATAATCTGAGGACTGAAGGAACAAAGTAAATAAAACGTATTGTAGGGTAACCTTCAAATCATACATTTAATAACATAACATGACCTCTTTACTTATGTTACAATAATACTTAGTATTTTTGGAATATAAGATATTGGACATACTTGCTTCATAAATTCCACAACTAGCAGTAGTTACACAATAGAATCTAACATTTAAAACAAAATAACGGCCACAGTTTACAACTTAGCACCTATGACATTAATGAATAGTTATTAAATCAGATTGACTTACAGTAGGTCCTTAATTGATTCTATACCACTTGTTCCCATGGTGCTCCGTGCTATAATGCCCCTGAGCACCAATGTTCTCAACCTCTTTTGCGAGCGTTGAATCAACATACAATAAATTCCAAACTATCGTTGTTACGTGGCAGGCAAAGGAAATGTAGGCAAACAGGCAGTGTGATTTTAACAAAATTAAAAATGTAGTAAACTAAAATGTACTTCTTGTTGAAAAGTGATAAAATACAATCTTAATTCTCTAACAGAATATACGTGTAGAGATATATGGCAACATCACCACCAGCCGACTGGTCGTTTCTTATACAAGGTTATTTTTAAAACGTCAATAACCTCTTAAGGGGTCATTGTACTCATCATTATGAACAACTTTTACTATGGGACCAAAACTGAAATCGTGACAAAAAAATCAGCTGTTCCCTACATTTTAACGAATTGTTCGAACATAAATGTAGGGAACAGCTGGTTTTTTTTTTGCGATTTCAGTTTTGGTCCCATAGTAAAAGTTGTTCATAATGATGAGTACAATGATCCCTTAAGAGGTTATTGACGTTTTAAAAATAACCCTGTATAAGCCGAGATGAGAGTGACTTGTTGAAGGGAGAAAAGGTTTTAGCCATGACTCGGAAATAAGAATAGCAGGGTACGATCGTACGAGTATTCTTAAACTTTTTGATACATATACAAATTTTATATGAGTCCAAACAATGCTGTCAATAACAATATCAACATTTTCATTAGATGAAAAAGATGTATTGAATCAAGTCATATTCATTATTTTGGCCAGTTCATTCTAAATTGTAGTAAGTAAAACTGTGTCCCTATTCCCGTTACGGTGTCGTGCTATCTGCAGAACCATGTAAAAGTTCATATTACTCTTTATTGTTGAGTTCTGAAAAACGAAGGTGAAAATATGTGTCACTCTTCGGATTTGGTGTAAAACCAGTTGAAAAGGACCGATTTCGGCTTTTCTTTTTCCGGGGACCGAAATACATTTAAACCAGGCATGCGGGTGGTCGGTTCTTTATTACCAGCCGCACATAATCTTTGCAGTCCGTAGACCGGCCTGGGCCGTATTGGTATGTGTTTACGCATTTACCACCACCCGGCGGCTAGGCGACGCAACTGCGCGTGCGCCATCGCAAGTCAAACTCTTGACAGCGGCATGCACAGTTCCAGACAGACGGACGAGATGGCGCTGCTCCGCTGCTATACGAGTATAAGACCTCTACGCAGCCGTAGAGGTCGCATTACAACCTTTTTTCCAAATTGTGAACATCAAAATCACAACTACTTACTGTTTAAACTAATAACGGTTTTTTCTAATATAAAACTTAGAACTTGTAACTAGAGTCATTCAAGAAATTATAGTAATAAACCAGGAAGAGCATCTTTATTTTACCCTGAAGAACACAAAATCCAAACAGTATGCGTCGCTTGATCGTCGCGTCACCTGCTGTTCCGTTGATGCGCGCTACGCCTTGCATTTGGATCCACCTGATATTTTCTTCTTTTACTTAAACTTTCGTACCTAATTACTATAGCTGTTAGCACTTTCTGCGTTAACTTTTTAATTCTAGTTTTTTTTTTTTTAATCAGCTCTTTTTCGTTCGAGATAATTAGATTCATCTTTATAAGATAATTAATTAATTTGAAAGGTTACGTTATTTAGGAGCCGCGAGCCTGAAACCGATTGCAATCGATTTCTTCGTTCGTAAACCAAATACATTACAAATATTTTCTTTTTCTTTTTTTTAAATGTTGCCCCACACTAGAAATTTCTCCTGTATTGTGGGTGCGTTTACAAACATTTAAAATCTCATACACAAACAGCCAGAGCCGGAACAACTACTTGTAGGTCATACAAATATATGTTCCGTGCGGGAACCAAACCCGCGACACGCAGCGCAGCAGTCAATTGCTTAACCACTGCGCCAACCGTGTAGTTTTATCATCTGATTTAACTTAAGTTTTCTCGTATCCCTCTTCAATTTCCGCTTCAGTAACTGTTTTGATCATTTATATTATAGATATTTTCACTATAACCGTGTATCTCACACAGTTCTGTGTTCACTCATAAAAATTACAAGCACACTCACAAATAGACACACCCTCTCATACTCATTCACCATATCACATAACACAAAGAGAGGTACAGACCACTAAAAAAAACCTACAGACCACGAAAATTTGCATCACTTCCACGCAATACCCCCCCCCCCCCCCCCCCCACCGCTCAGCATAATGCTGCGACCCTATTCGAGACAGAGCCCCAGCGCTGGTTTGGCCTTTGTGTCGCGTCTCGAGTCACGCTGGTCTGTAGAAGCCTTTAAAGTGGTGAATTCTCTTTTTTATTTCACTACAATACGAATATTATTATGATAAATACGAAAGTAACTCCGTCTGTCTGTCTGTCTTTTACTGTTCCACGCATTTATCTCTACGGATTTGGATAAAATTTGGCACACGGATAGGCCATTGATCTAGGTTAGAACATGTATGTAATACGTAAATAAACCGATTCTTAAAACATAGCTAGAAGGAACAACAGGGTTTTTGTTACATACTGTATATACTTACTTTTTATCCCGGTAGTACCAAACAACTCTCCCTTAGGATAGTTTCCGAACCCAACGCGAGCTCAGTTCCGCGGGAAAATTTTAGTAGAGAATTAAACGTCGTTTGGTCAAGACTCCAGAGGTATAATTAAAAGAGAAATAATTAAATATTATAACCAAAAATATAAATGGATGTGTGAGTGTGTTTATGTTTGGCAATGGGTTTTATTTACCTGAAATAAATGAATTTATTATTATCTATATAAATAAAAAGACAAGTCCTGACTGACTGACTGACTCATCACCGCCCAGCCCAAGCCCTTGGACCTAGAAAGCTGAAATTTTGCACAGAGGTTCCCTTTATAATGTAGGAATAAGAAAGAATTTTTCGAAATTCAACCCCTAAGGGAGTTAAATAGGGGATGAAAGTTTGTATGAGAGTCCGTCAGTTTTGAAGTTAGGATCTTCAAATATTGTGTTTAGGCTGACAATTGAAAATTAATTTATATGTTTCTCAGCGTTTTAGATAATGCTACCCCCGAAGGGTTAAAAAGGGAGATGAAGTTGTGTATGGAAAGTCCTTAATTTTCGAAGTATAAATCACAAAATTTATTATCTAGGCTTATGGTTGGAAGCTAACGCAACGGTGTTGTTATAATTTAAAAAAAATGGCGTCCAACTGTTGGCCGCAAAATGCACGTACACTCGTAACCACAATGACGTGACGCGAGTGTAAGACGTAGCTGTCACGCACATCAGCACAACAAAGTCGGCCTGTTTGTTTTAGTTCTTTTACAGCGTGACACTCTTATCTAGTCATATAAATAACCTAAGATCAAACACGCGCTAAACACTCACGGTCGGCACATTCGATTCGGCGATATTTGTTGAACAACGAAGCCGACCCCAAGAAATCATTACATTTCTATTTTGCCCCTGAACTAGTGTGTAACCATCTTACATGGCAATTTCACGTCAATTTGTTTAAGATTATTAAGAGTTGGTCCGTGTTGATAGTATTAAGAAAAAACAAGATACGTTTAGTGTCATAGATACACACCAATAATAAATTATTGTTAAACCTAAAACACGTTTTTATTATTATTGGCTTGCGTTTGACCACTATCCCACTATATCCCTCTATGTTTATTAAAAAAAATATTGAACAAGCCACGTCTATTGATGAACTAAAAAACTAAATACATTTATTGTATAAATGCATGTATCAATACATGCCGCAGCGAATTGCTAGCCGGAAACCCGTAGGCGCGCTCAGTCCAATACACTGGTACACAGTAAGGTTTTATGGAATCAATTGTAATTACGTACTTTTTAAATGAGTCTACGCATAACAAATATATCCATGACGTGCTTGCTTCTATCAAGTTCTGGATATCGTCTGGTCCACTGCTTGCGATGCCTGGGCCTCAAGTCTGCTATTACAATAGCGTCAGAATGGTCGAGCATTGATTTCATAATTGTTGATTTTGACAAGTTTGGTAATTTACTATTATAATGGCATCATTATGACTTTCCAAGGGTCGGCCACTGGACACTAAATTGAAAGAAATTGCATTTATTGGTAATCTCGTACATAATGACAAATTAAAGACATTTCTACTAATGGGTTTTATAATAAGCGGACAGGACAGGAGAAATTCCTAGTGTGGGGCAACGTTATTTAAAAAAAAAAAAAAAAAAAAAAAAAAAAAAAAAAAAAAACTGGCAATACGACAATGCCAATATAATATCACAATTCTATTACGGACCGATCAATGATCGACCATTATGAATTTAGCAGATTACGAACTTTTAGCAAAATGACAATGGTATGACAATGGGATCGTGTTGAAATAACTGAATTTATAAAAATAGCAGACTTAGGGCCCTGAATCCACCAAGAATAACAAAATGTGTTTCAAAATTGACTGGAAATATCTCCAGTTTTGACAATTAAATGAATTCAGCTGTTACATGTCGCTGAATTCATAACCTCTAGTCATTATTGATTTAGTTGCAAAAGTGAATAGGTAAAAAAAAATATGATAATAATGTAGATACATATAATTTTTTACGGGATCATCATCATCATCATTTCAGCCGAAAGACGTCCACCGCTGGAAATAGGCCTCCCCCCCCCCAAAAAGGGGGGGGGGATTTGCCAGAATCGCCACATTTGGCAGGCGGGTTGGCGATCGCAGTATGGTTTTAAAAATGCATAGAGAACGCTGCTGCCCATTATCTAGTAAGTCGCTTAGTCGCCTTTTACGACACCCACGTGAAGAAATGGAATGGTGCTATTCTTTACGTCCGGCACCACACGGAACCTTTTACGGTATAAGTGGTTCTTATCCCGTAAAAAAATTATAGGTAAAGCCAGAGAAATAAAAATGTTAACGAAATGGACTGCCAACCTAAATTGTTTGTATACTCGTATTGTCAAATAAACAACAAAAACAAAATAATGGCTATAAAACGGCATATTGACGTAGGAACAAATTCCTACGTCAACACTTAACAATTTTTAACGACGTTTTTCTTAATTTTTGACAACACGGTTGGCGCAGTGGTTAAGAGATTGACTGCTGCGCTGCGTTTCGCGGGTTTTTTGTAATTGTATGAACTACAAGTAGTTGTTCCGGGTCTGGCTGTTTGTGTATGTGAGTTTATATGTTTGTAAACGCACCCACAATACAGGAGAAATTTCTAGTGTGGGGGCACCGTTTTTAAAAAAGTAAGTAGTAGTAGTAATTAATTTTCCTGACTGTACAATAACTATATTTATCTTCCGGAAAAAAAAACCTTGCATTCGGTATTTTTTATTAGCATAGTCAGGCTCTAATGTTCCCACTGCTGGGACACAGACCTCCTCTTTTCGAGAGGGAGTGGGCTGTATCTACCACCTGTATCTTTTAGAATTTTTGGTTGTATGAATGAATGAATGAATGAATTCTTTATTTGCTAGAATATAGGTAGGTATATATATGGTAAAATTTTATCTAAGGTTTCACTATATTCGACTTTCTAGTCGTGCAAATATAGAACAAGGCGGTTTATTCAGGATGTTTTCCTTGACCATTTTGAGAGCAGTGGTGATGAAATTATTTACACAAAGTAAAGCGCCTGTTGTCTGTGTGGCGCCGGACGTAAAGAGTAGCACCTCCCTATTTCTTCCCGTGGGTGTCGTAAAACGGCGACTAAGGGATTACTAGAGAATGGGCAGCAGCGTTCTTTATGCATTTTAACACCATACTGCGATCGCCAACCCGCCTGCCAAGCGTGGCGATTATGGCAAACTCCCCATTTGAGGAAGGCCTATGTCCAGCAGTGGACGTCTTCCGGCTGAACTGATGATGATGAAAGCGCTTGCCTGGGTTCGAAGCCTCGACCTCCAACTCAACTCCCCAGGCTGTCACCACTGGGCCACTGTTACCACTGGGCCACTGTTACCACTGGGCCACTGTTACCACTGGGCCACTGTTACCACTGGGCCACTGTTACCACTGGGCCACTGCCACCACTGCTCTCTATCTTTATTACCTACTAAAGTTAATTTCTTATTAATTAGGTTATTATGTATCTATCTATTCGGAAACAATAGATACCTATGTCAAATATTTCAATTTTATACATTTTACACACACTTTTGCGATCTTGATATATTCTCACTATCTGAAACTAAATTCAAAAGAATGGCTTTTCAATTGCTTGCACAATAATTTAGAATAACTTTCATATTTTATTATTAACTTTTTTTTTTTTTTAATTCTTCCTATCCTAATTCGCCTCCAGTAGATGCGTGGTTTTGTTCTCTTTTATTTCTCATAACAGATTATTCCGCGGACATGTGTGTGGGTTACATGTTAACATCTATTAACATATTTTGTTATTTACTAAAATTAAACATGTAAAGCGCCTGTTTTATGTCCCTATAAAATAAAAATAATAATAAAATAAAATATATTTTCCTTCTACAGAGAAGCTTATTAGTACAGCTCACCACGTAAAGGCTCGTACAGAATCGCGCGATATCGCGGGCGCGACAGGCAGCGACATAGAAATTGTGCTACTAGTGTCGCGTCGCACCTGGAATATCGCGCCAGTGTGTGCGAGCTTTAAAGATAAGATATGATGCCTACAACTCCTCCCCCCTCCCCACCCTCTCCCCTCTGCCTTATCCTTCGAGGAAATAAGGCGTGATGATATGTTAAGATACCTACAATCCGGTCCGTTTCCCGGAATATTAGGGAGTTAACTGAGTATTAATAAGTAAACAACAAAATTTGTGTGTTTTTTTACGGGAGAACACTGGCTCCTGCAACAGATAACTAGCGCAGGAGTCAGAGAATTCTATTATTTGTTGTAAAATATGTTTTATGTCATTAAAGAGTTTTTGTATTTATTAGGGTTGACCTTTACAACACCAGCCTTAACACCAGCCGCAGCAGCTTAACGCCAGCTTTTTATATTAACACCAGCCTTTTATTGACTCACTGCACGCCACATGCCACTTCTCATTCAGGCACGAGCATTGATCACAACCCGCTTCTTCAAGACGGGTTGGTGATTTAGACTTCTATTAACTATAGGTTCAGGTTTCCTCACGATGTTTCCCCTCACCGATGTCACAAATCTCCAAGATAAACTCAGAAAGGACATATGAATATGTCCGTGACTACCGCCGCCCCACCAACGCCAATGGCTTCCATATTTGGCAAATAATTAGTGCTCAATTGGTGCTAATTAGTGCTCGAACAACAGAATTGGTGCCTTAGTAGTTTTCGAGATAATCGACTTTGAAGGTGGTCCTGCGGCAGTCATGCTCCCTTTAGCAGGACCACCATGAGCGCAGAAAAAGGGGGCATGCTACAGCTATTCTAAGTATACAAATAATTAGTGCTCTTAAATGTGATTCATTTCGTAACAAAAAAAGAACTGAAACATTTATATATACCGAGAAATCAACGATGATAACTTTCGCGCGCTCGTTCAGCAGGACCACGACTTTGAGTGTTGATTCCAAGTTTCAGGAGCTAGTCGCTTTCCTCAAACGTACATAGAAAATTAGTGCTCTGCGAGATAAAATTGATACCCAAAATTCAAAATTACTCCTCCAGTAGTTTACGCGTAGTAGTAGTTTGGGGTGGCGGTAGTCACGGTGTTAAATTTTCATTTGAAGATTTATCTATTAAAAACTCTGTGATTTCTTCCCAAATTTATACAAAAATTAGTGCTCCTAAAGAAGTTATAGTGACCAAAAATTCAGATTCCCAAGTGTTGTATTTTAAGAGAAATTAGCTTTCATTACTTTTCCATACTAAATGTCCGCAAATAACCCGACTAAATTAAGTTGTCAATGGTATTGAGCTGTTTATGAGATGTACACTCGTGCACATAAATTGATGGATGTCGGAAAAGTAATAACAACAGTTCAATATCTATAATTTGTTTGTTTCAGTCCAGTACTAACCCCACAAGATCTACATTAAGTTCAACAGTTGTATCAAAGATTTTTTTTTTTTTTTTACTACAGCAATGCACATAATTAGTGCTCAATTGGTGCTAATTAGTGCTCGAACAACAGAATTGGTGCCTTAGTAGTTTTCGAGATAATCGACTTTGAAGGTGGTCCTGCGGTAGTCACGCTCCCTTCAGCAGGACCACCATGAGCGCAGAAAAAGGGGGCATGCTACAGCTATTCTAAGTATACAAATAATTAGTGCTCTTAAATGTGATTCATTTCGTAACAAAAAAAGAACTGAAACATTTATATATACCGAGAAATCAACGATGATAACTTTCGCGCGCTCGTTCAGCAGGACCACGACTTTGAGTGTTGATTCCAAGTTTCAGGAGCTAGTCGCTTTCCTCAAACCTACATAGAAAATTAGTGCTCGGCGAGATAAAATTGATACCCAAAATTCAAAATTACTACTCACAGTAGTTTACGAGATATACCATACCGTTGGTGGGGTGGCGGTAGTCACGGTGTTAAATTTTCATTTGAATATTTCTCTATTAAAAACTCTGTGATTTCATCCCAAATTTATACAAAAATTAGTGCTCCTAAAGAAGTTATAGTGACCAAAAATTCAGATTCCCAAGTGTTGTATTTTAAGAGAAATTAGCTTTCATTACTTTTCCATACTAAATGTGCGCATAAAACCCGACGAAATTAAGTTGTCAATGGTATTGAGCTGTTTATGAGATGTACACTCGTGCACATAAATTGATGTGTGTCGGAATAATAATAACAACAGTTCAATATCTATAATTTTTATACTAACCGTGTACCTTTACTCAAATTGAAATAAGATTAGACAATTAAATAAACATTTTTTACAGTCCGTTCAGCCGATGTTGACTTCTATTGCTTTGGTGGCATGACAACTGGCAGCTGTAATAAACAGTTGGTATTGTAACCACGTTTTTGCTTTTAATGCAATAGAAGTCAAAATTGGTTGAACGGACTGTAAAAAAGTTCATTTAAATTTCTAATCTTATATCAAATGGAGTAAGGTAAGTACATATTAAGAAAACAAATAACGTGTAATGTGATACCTTTGTTAATGACGTGGGATGGTAGGTACTCCAATAATGATTTTTCTGTATTGTAAGTACCTACCTTTTGTCAGCGACAGCGATAGGTATTTCTTATTTATCTCTTTCCTACTAATTTACTGTTGCTGCAAGCAGTACCTAAGTATTAAAAACCAAATATATTGCATTAAAAAAATCTGTAATTTTGAAGTAGGTAGTTTTAATAATGATTAATTTAATGGTATATAATTTAATAATAAATAACTTACTACCAATAGATAATAATTTGATGTAAATGAAATGATGTTTGTTTGTTTTTTGTGGAAGTGTTTTGTGTAATGTTTACTTACTCGAGTTTATGTTTTCGTATGCACGTGTTTCTGTGACAAATAAAATAATTTTTCTTTCTTTCTAAATATTTGCATGCCGAATGGCAAAATATGGCTGATCTTGGTACAGTACTAACACCTATTGATGTATCATCTACCCTTATTTGCGAAAATAAAGTTATTCTTATTCTTCTTATTCTTAAAACTAATTTTCATTCTATAAATAATTGTTGTAACTATGCATGAATATCCAAGCTTTTTCTATTCTGTTCTATCGAACCTATTTGTTAGATATATAACATATTTCTAGTTTTGTTTATGGTTCTACCTAGTTACCTACTAGTCGGCTTATCTTAATAGTCTAATCGAGTTGATTGATTTGTGTTAATAAATTTAAGTGCACATTTTATATTGTTGATTTTTAAAAAACAGTTTGTAAAATCAGTAGAATTTTAAGTAGGTCACAAACTGTGATCTATAATCAAATCAATGAAACTTATTCGATTTATATATGTATTTTCCATTAAAAATACACCTACTAATTCATAAATCTTAACCTAGCTTTAATAAATAATAAAGTAGGTATTGTATTGGTAACTAAAATAACACCCAAGGTCCATACACAAATTTCCACTGACATACATATGTCAGTGGAAATTTGATAAAATCAACTTCAGGTACTGAAAAATACATAACTATTACATAAGCAATACTTTTATACTAACGTTATTAGCAACATATTATTAATGCAATAAATTAGGTTTTTAATACTTAGGTACCTACTGCTTGCAGCAACGTTAAATTAGTAGGAAAGAAATAAATAAGAAATACCTATCGCTCTTATATCCATATAACAACACAAAAGGTAGGTACTTACAATACAGAAAAATAATTATTCGAGTACCTACTCGTACCTACCCATGTCATTAACAAAGGTATCTCAGGCCATGGGTAACGTGGTTCGGAGCGAGAGTGCATGGGAGGCCGTCACACAGTGTTCGGAATGATTATATTACGAGCTACTTTAGGTACAAACATCATGGCAATATAAATTGAAATTTGCAAGTGATTAGGGTACATTATTAGACGTACAACTCGTTCCCACGCCAAATTTGCCGATTCCGGGAAATGTTTACCGCTCAGCACTGCACTAATCCCACACGATAACAATACCGGTCAGTCGCTTTTGTTAGCCGCTAATCATCGCATGTGTTTACGCTCTGTTCTTACAACTGTTTTTGAGTTTTTTAATAAAAAAATTGTTTCATCATGGGTTCCACATCCACAGGTAAGATATACACCAATTTGTTAAACATATATGAATTCGTATTATGAGAAAATAAATATATTATGAGTTGAAAAAAGTAACTAAATTTGCAAAATTTTTTAACGTTTAATAGATTCCAAGTTTTTCCCAGCCAATTACAGCCGTCCATGTTTTTTTGTGAAACTCGAGAATTTATCTAGCTTTCGAATGAATCTAGTCTCAATATTCGACTCGCCTCGACTTTTGAGTGATGTAATTTTTTCATTTACCAGGTGTAACCCGAGGAATAACTCGCCTTCATCTTTTCGACCTTTTATGTCGTCATAAACTGGTCAATCAAGCGAATAAGGGATCGTCTATTGCTCGGATGGTGGACTATGTCTCTTCAGATATTCCAGGACTTCCAGTAGAAGTTATTAAAAATAAAATAAAGGTGTTTTCTGCTGTGCTAACCAAGAAATGGAGTGCTATTAGGAACAAAAAGAAGTTTGTTTTAAAATGCAACGACTGGCTGCAAGAAGAGCTTTGGTCAGTACAAAATCAAGATGCTGGACAACCTGAATGTACACCTGCTCGATCTGCTGTAGCTCAAAGGATGGATTTTGTTGGTTTAAGTACATCAGCAAAGAAAACCCGGACGAAGACATTGGTGGCGGGCCATTCTCCGGAGGAGCTTGCCTATGCCACTCAAACAAGTTTCACAAAAATTGGTAAACGGAATATGGCCACTGTTATAAAGGCAGTAACTGTGTCGTCACCTAAATCACTTCGGATGATTAAAAGAAGGAAAATAACGCAGAGATTTATACGTCCATATACTCCCGATGAAGCATTAGCTCTGATAACAAATTCCAAACTGAGCGTGGACCAGTATAAACAGATTCGCAGAGGAGCTAAAGAGAGAGGGTGTGATATATACCCATCATATGATAGAGTTCTGAAAGCACGAAAAGAGTGTTACCCGAACGACATAATAATAACTGAGACGAAAGGCGAAGTTAAGCTGCAAAGTTTGCTTGATCATACAGCACAAAGACTAGTTAAAGTTCAGCTAGATGTAATAGCAGGTGTAGTGATCGAAGATGGAAACAGCAAATTCTACCTTAAATCAAAGTGGGGATTTGACGGAAGCAGCAGCCAGTCAGAATATAAGCAGCGGTTTACAGAAGATGCGGCCGCGTCAGATGCAGATATCTTGCTCACATCGCTAGTTCCACTACAGCTAGTGATGAAGAGAGAGGAAAATGAGACAATTCTTTGGCAAAACCCGAGATCTTCATCCACTCGCTTCTGCCGCCCGATACGTTACCAGATGTTGAAGGAAAGTCTAAAGGTTCTAAAAGATGAAGACGACTACATCAACAGACAAATAGCTGCTCTGAACCCTACGCAAATAGACATCGGGGATCGAACGGTCAACATTGAGCACATTTTAATGGAGACAATGCTAGATGGAAAAGCCGCCAATGCACTCTCTGACAATAAATCTTCCCAGACTTGCAACATATGCAAGGCAACACCTAATCAAATGAATGATATTGATGCGGTCATTCAAAGGCCATGCAACAAAGATTTGTATGCATATGGATTGTCAACATTGCACGCCCATATTCGACTGTTTGAGTGTGTGCTCCACATATCGTATAGGAAGGAACACAAAACATGGCGCGTGACTAAGAACATAAAAGAAGCAGTGGAAGAAAAAAAGCGCGCCATTATAGAAGAATATCGTCGTCGAACTGGGCTTCTCGTCGATACAGTAAAGCAAGGTAGCGGCTCAACCAATGATGGCAATACTGCGCGGACGTTCTTTGAAGACCCTGCTCTCGCAGCTGAGATCACTGGGGTTGACAAAGATCTCATTACAAGATTCTCTATTATACTCAAAGCCCTTTCGAGCTCGTACGATGTAGAGCCAGAGGCCTACAAGGAGTATACACTTGACACGGCTAGACTCTACGACACCAAGTACCAATGGTACAAAATGCCTTCTAAAAACTACAAAATATTAATTCACGGAGCTGATGTCATCGAATCCCTTGTGCTTCCTATAGGTCAGCTTAGTGAAGAAGCTCTAGAGTCTAGACACAAAGACTGCCGTTATTATCGAGAGCATAGCACGAGAAAAATTGGAAGGAAGCAGACTATTGAAGACCTGCTACATGCTCAGCTCATCTCCTCCGATCCATTAATATCCAGTATCAGACCATTGCCTAAGAGAAAATCGGGTACTTTGGCGCCAGAAGTATTACAATTATTGAAAGCTCCTGAAGCGCCTGATAGGACGCACTCATCCGATGAAGAGGCAAACAGCGAATAGACAAAGGCCAAAACCCTTTTTGATTTAAAGTGCCGCAAAAAAATACTTTTTTTTTTAAAGACTATGTTCATGTACACACTATATGAATACAACATATACTTAGTAATAAATGTGTTTTTTATCGTATAAGTCCATAAACATGTACCTACCTACATTTAAATTAAAAATTTCATATAAAAATCAAAGTGGCTCGTAATATAATCATTCCGAACACTGTGCGTCACCTCCTTCTGCGAAGCAGTAATGCTTGCGAAGGAGGAGGCGGAACGCGTGAGGGAGAGGCAAGGTTCGCGCCCTCGCGCCCTTAATCGCCGCCGGAGACGCCTCAAGCGTCGGGAGTCGCAAGCCAATTTTCGGCCACCGTAGGCGCGGGCTTGCGGACGGTGAGCGATGGATAGCTCACCGTCCGATAAGGACCAGGCCCGGATCGACGGCGCGTTGTATTACACGCGCGCCTTAAATAGTTGTCAGCAGCAACTGACGGGGTCCGTTAGGGCCAATGCCTGCGGGTGGGTTTTAGTCAGTAAAAGTCTGACACCCAGAGCGGGAGAAGTTATTTGATAATTTCCCAACCAAAAAAAAAAGGCCATGGGTAACGATAGGTTATTTTTTTTTTATAAATATGTACCCAAGTACACAGTTTGTATAAAAATTATAGATATTCTATTCTATTCTATTTTTGAATATGGCAAGCAAAGCCGATGTCGACTATTCTGCCAATGTCTAAAGTGAATTGGAAAAGCAAGTGTGCATTGCTGTAGTAAAAAAAAAAAAAAATCTTTGATACAGCTGTTGAACTTAATGTAGATCTTGTGGGGTTAGTACTGGACTGAAACAAACAAATTATAGATATTGAACTGTTGTTATTACTTTTCCGACATCCATCAATTTATGTGCACGAGTGTACATCTCATAAACAGCTCAATACCATTGACAACTTAATTTAGTCGGGTTATATGCGGACATTTAGTATGGAAAAGTAATGAAAGCTAATTTCTCTTAAAATACAACACATGGGAATCTGAATTTTTGGTGACTATAACTTCTTTAGGAGCACTAATTTTTGTATAAATTTGGGAAGAACTCACAGAGTTTTTAATAGATAAATCTTCAAATGAAAATTTAACACCGTGACTACCGCCACCCCAAACTACTACTACGCGTAAACTACTGGAGGAGTAATTTTGAATTTTGGGTATCAATTTTATCTCGCAGAGCACTAATTTTCTATGTACGTTTGAGGAAAGCGACTAGCTTCTGAAACTTGGAATCAACAGTCAAAGTCGTGGTCCTGCTGAACGAGCGCGCGAAAGTTATCATCGTTGATTTCTCGGTATATATAAATGTTTCAGTTCTTTTTTTGTTACGAAATGAATCACATTTAAGAGCACTAATTATTTGTATACTTAGAATAGCTGTAGCATGCCCCCTTTTTCTGCGCTCATGGTGGTCCTGCTGAAGGGAGCGTGACTACCGCAGGACCACCTTCAAAGTCGATTATGTCGAAAACTCCTAAGGCACCAATTCTGTTGTTCGAGCACTAATTAGCACCAATTGAGCACTAATTATTTACCAAACATGGAAGCGATTGGCGTTGTGGTCCTGCGGTAGTCACGGACATCATATGAATTGAAAAAGTCACATCGGTACTTTCCCGGATTTGAACTTTCACGAGTTTGTGGGTTCAATTCCGGGTAAGTATGCATGTTAGGCGAGGCCTTAAGACACAGATATATGCCAGTGACCTTGAGTGGTTAGCTTGCGTGTTCTGTACTGAGCTCACGCAACGCGTCGTACGTTCAGCCAGTAATAGGACTCGCCCATCAAGGAGCGCTGTCCCTAATTTGACGCATTATTAATTTATTATACACAAAACAAAAGGTATTTAAAAAAAACGCGTATAATAAAAGATCAATAACTAAATTATCTTTAAATTGGTGAAGGTTTCAGAAAAATACGCTTGGTAGATTTTGCGCCATTCTCAGTTTTTTATCCGCGTTAGACTTAACTTTACAAATTAATTTCAATATGTAATATAAACATAATCTAAAATATTCACATATTAAGTTATTGATAAAATGTTCTAATTTAAGACATATTTTTTTCAAATCATTAACAATACTCGTTTAGACGTGAACGTCAGTATAAAATCATCATTAAAAGTCGGTTATCGTCGCCTTAAGCCAATGGTGAAGGCCTCGCCTCAGAAGATTTCAAAAAAATAATATACAACTATACCCGTAATACTTGTTTGTGCAATGTTTAAAACAGTTTTTGCAGTAAAGTTTATTGAATTAATTCACGTGGCGAATTACAGCACATTTTATAAATATTGACTGAAAGAAATGAAAAGTGCTTGTCATGTTGGGTTTCAAGAGGTTTCAAGTAATTATTGGAAGCCAGGAATAATTATTTGGAATGCATCTATACTCCATTTGAAATAAGATTAGACATTTAAATAAACTTGTTTACAGTCCGTTCAACCGATTTTGACTTCTATTCCGTAGGCATAAGGATTGTATTAAAAGCAAAAACGTGGTTACAATACCAACTGTTTATTACAGTTGCCATTTGTCATGCTGTCAACGCAATAGAAGTTAAAATCGGTTGAACGGACTGTAAAAAAGGTTTATTTAAATGTCTAATCTTATTTCAAATGGAGTATAGTTAGAATATAATTATGGCTCATGATGGCTCAGTAGCCATCACGACATGGTCGACCTATTATATTGTAACTATACTCCATTTGAAATAAAATTAGACATTTAAATAAACTTGTTTACAGTACGTTCAACCGATTTTGACTTCTATTCCGTAGGCATAAGGATGGCATTGAAAGCAATAACGTGGTTACAATACCAACTGTTTATTACGGCTGTCATTGGTCATGCCATCAACGCAATAGAAGTCAAAATCGATTGAACGAACTGTAAAAAAGGTTTATTTGAATGTCTAATCTTGGTACACACGGAGTATAGATGCATTCCAAATAATTATTCCTGGCTTCCAATAATTACTTAAAGCCTCTAAAAACCCAACATGACAAGCACTTTTTATTTCATTCAGTTAATATTTATTAAATGTTTTTTTTTTTGTAAAAATTTTACTGTAAAAATTAGTTTAAACAAGTAATAAGGGCATTGTTGTAAATTATTTTTTAAATCATTCATTCATGTATTTTCGCACACCATCTTCGATGACGTCATGAGAGAGAGATAGAAGAGACCACATCCACAGTCTCTTTCCATCAACAGCAGACGCAAAGGGAAAAGTGCAGTCAAAGAGATCTGCGGCTACTCCATGGGGAGCCTGTGATCGTCCACAATTGCTGGTGGAGCATTCTAGAGGAGAGTTGTAATAGCGAGGCCTAGAATCAATCAGTCGATGACATTTATGATGTAATGGTATTGAATATATATGAGCTACAGCACCTACAGTTGAGTAAAAACCCGAAAGAATTAGCCAGTTTTTAAAGAAATTAAAGTTTTTTTTTGAAATTCCATTTTATTTATTTATTAAATTTACGTAACATATACGCTAACAGACTTCAAATAATAATATGTATAAGTATATAAAAAAATTAGGGCACAGAATCATAGGGCATCAAAACACTCGTCCGCAACTCTGTCAACAGGTAAAGTGCCCAAAGAGCTGGCAGCATTGCCACGTTGTATGGCGATGCTGTTTATTTGCACAAAACAGTACCTAATTAATAAGAATGTAAATTAAACTTGTCTGAAAGGATGATGTGTCATAATAATAAGTATTATAATATTATCTACTCATGAATGATGATTTGGCAAAAAAAAGTACATATTTTCATACGTGTTTTGGTATAACTTTAAGATATTCGATGAGTTTTTTGCGTGTATATACACAGCTGCTGCCTCGTTTTATTAGAATCAATAATGCCTGAAAAAGATAGGGCCTGCACATTTGTGAATAAAAAAAAAAGTAAAACGAAAAAACATGAGTGGATGGATGGATGGATGGATGGATATGGATATAATATATATGGATCATAATCCCGGATGCAGGTGAAAATGAGCATGGTTGAGATGAGTACCTATGTTATTCTTGTTATCGACCACTAACCCTGTATTCATCATTATGAACGACTTCTGAAATCGCGAAAAAAAATCATCTGTTCCCTACATAACTCGTCAAAATGTAGGGAACAGCTGATTTTTTTGTATATAAACTATTACGTATATTCTTCACGGTCAATTCTCCTACTAAAAATGTCACCTGCCAGGGTTGCGAGTTTATTCGAAAGGGATATCGTGGCCCTGGCACACAGGCAACGGAAGGAACACGGGTGGGTTTTAGTCAGTAAAAGTCTGACACGCCCTCCCGCTCCACCCACAGCAGGAGAAGTTATTTGATAATTTTCCACCAAAACAAAAAGAAAAAGAAACTACAAATGTCAGTTGTGCGACTATTAGGTACTCGTTAACTTGTAAAGCCTACTTAGCTGTGATACTTTTCCTTTTAACTTCGTTATATTGTACAGGGCGTCCCACGGATATGCCACATGGAGGGAAAGTACCTTGAATATTGTATATGGAACATTTTACTGAAAGAAGACATTATTTGAATTTAAAAAACAATTTAAACTGCATTCATAGATATTTAAATAATTACATGGTTGAACCGGAAATTGAACCCGTTACACGAGAAAAATAATCACCCTGTGGTTTTATCATACCGATTGAAAGGCTTCATCATAAGGATAATTTTTTGCTAAATAACATAGTGTCACAAATAAAAGGAAGACCATGAATTTTAACATTTGATGTGAAATTTATTATTTTTAATTTAATTGTTTAAATTGTTTTTTTTTTTTTTTTTTTTATTATTTTTTTTTTTTTAATTAAATTGTTTTTTTAATTCAAATAATGTCTTCTTTCAGTAAAATGTTCCATCTACAATATTCAAGGTACTTTCCCTCCATGTGGCATATCCGTGGGACGCCCTGTATACTACTACCATGTTTTTTTTCACTTATCCAAAAGCAACTATTTAGCTGAACAACAAACAACACAAAATAGCACATTAAAGTTTAATATTACGCAAACAGATCCCTAAATCGAAAAATGATTTTCACAGACCCACAATATTTTTGAACGGCCTATCCAACGATTCCCCACACCGTGGGATAGACGAGAAAAAAAAATATCATACCCACTTTACGTCCAAAGGAGGTAGGTACCCTAAAAAAAAATATTTTTCAAGGTTTTTTTTACCACATTGTCGACGTCCCATGCAGCTTTCTAGTACTAAGAGTCTCTGAGCTAACCCGGGAAAAGACAGACGGACGTTGTTGACTACGGAAACCGAAAAGGAGAATCAGAAAGGGAAGATGCGCAATAAAATTGAACAAAACATCATACAATAACATTTTTATAGTAAAACATTCTAACGAATCAAATTGGTAAAGTTTTTACTGAGGACAACCCTAAAGAAAAAAGACATTTCATGCACACTGTTTATCTGAACGCCGCATTAATATGCAAAAAAGGAAAGTACTTGTTCTCACAGACATTTAAATAGAGTGGACATAGTTTCATGTGAACTTTCCGTATACCATTCAGTTAGCGGCAAGGAACCTTACTATACAGCCATGGACCTCTTGAAGTTTAAAGTTAATGGAGTCGAGCATACAGGTTAGAGATTGCTTTTTTAATTGTTATATTTTATAATACAGTTTTTATACTATAAACGTTACTATTTGAACATGTTTTATAGACACGATGGTTCAAAAATGCAACTTATGCTAAAGATCTTTGTGAAAAAATATATCAGAATTAAAAGTACTAAAGAGATCCAAACAACCAAGCTTTTAAATATTTTTTGGAATAAATTTTTACCACATACATTTTGCACCGTTAACAACCTTGAGATTCGATAATTTTTGAAACCAAAAATAATAATAGTAGGATTTTTGTTATAATCTCTTTCTTTTCCAATGGGAAACCCATTGGAAAAGAAAGAGATTATAACAACAATTAAAAAAAAAATAATTTACGGGTGATCTGAGGTCAGAAAGTGGATGGGATGCGTTTTAAGGATAAAAAACGGTTTATCTCGATTTCCGGCAAAACTACAAGTTCTATGGAAAAAAGTTAAATATAATCAAATAGAATAGAATAGAATAATAACATTTTTGTTATATTCTCTTCCTTTTCCAATGGGTTTCATCCTATTATTTTTTTTTTCACTTTTTTACCATTTTCAAAGGCTTCTCACTGGTCTATACGACAAGTTCAAATCTATATAATTAATGCATTTAAATTCGATAAACAAAATTACATCAACCCATTTCAAGAATAATAATTAATATAGTTATAATTATTTTTATGAGTGCTCAAAGAGCTACTTTGTGGCATTCCATTCTGCATTCATTTCTAAACAAATAATTTAATTATTTTTGGTATTTTACCTTTATCATTAATTTCAACCCGCAGTGATGATTTTCTATTTGTATGATTACCTTAATCCTATGGACAGGCAAAGAGAAATCTTATTTTCCCATTTTAAAGTAAAACCAACTGGTGATTTGTTATGCAAGCTTTGATCATTAAATTACCACTTACTTTACCACATCATCCAGTGCAAATGTCTTTTATTTACCACGACACTTCAAAGTGCGTGCCATTGTCCAAGAAGTTATGAAGGCGGAATTCGCTTCCATGCTTCAGCAAATCAATAATACCATACTCAACGTCGTCAACAACGAACTCGAACCTATAAAGCATGATATTAGAGAGCTGTCAACTTCATTAAATTTTCACAATAAGGAATTTGAAGAGTACCAATCCGAACAAAAGGGATTAAAAAACGCCATGGAAATGTTAACGGAAGCAAATAACAATCTTAAAAACTCAATGGCGGACCTAAGCCTCCGCATAAATTACCTGGAACAATAAACTCGTTCAAACAACCTTGAACTTCAATGCCTACCTGAAAACAAACAGGAGAATCTTTATACTGCAGTTAAGCAGTTAGAATCAGTTGTCGGATGTATTCTAAGGGACAACCACATTCTTCACTGCACTCGCGTAGCCAAACTACAAGCTTCTAACACCCGCCCGCACTCCGTCGTTGTCCAGCTGACCTCTCCAAGAATTCGCGACAACCTCCTGGCTTCGACTATCAATTACAACAAGGAAAAGAAAAATAATAGCGAGAAACGCAATAGTGCAGATCTTGGAATGGTTGGCGACCGAAAGCCGGTTTATGTGCTCGAACACTTATCTCCGTCTAATAAAGCGCTCCATGCTGCCACTAGACTAAGGGCAAAGGATAAGGGGTACAAATTTGTCTAGGTAAAAAACGGCAGAATTTTTGTCAGGAAGACCGCTGAAGCCGACCACATTTTGATAAAGAAACTAGACTCTTTAAATAAGTTAGTTTAATTAAATATGCCTTAGTAACTGTTTTTGCTCTATTAAACTAAAAATACACGTTATTGTGAAAATACCATTTCTCAAAATTCGATAGCCTGCAAATATTATATCAGAACTGTAGAGGTTTGCGAACAAAAACGCACATGGTTTATCGCAATGTATGTTGTAATAACTACGATGTTATAATTATTTCGGAGACTTGGCTTAACAGTTCCGTCCATAGCAGTGAGCTTTTCGACGACAGGTATGTGGTTTACAGGAGAGATAGAGAAAGTTCTTGTATCCAAAGTGGTAAAGAGGGTGGGGGAGTATTGATAGCGGCAAAAAAAAAATATACATTCTAAACGGGCTGTGCATTTCGAGAGTAGTTGTGAGGATCTTTGGGTTACATTGGATTTTCCTGTGGCTAAGTCTTTATTATACCTGCCACCACCTGTGCGCATATCCTACTTGGAAAAATTCTTGGATAAATGTAATGCGGCCTTTGAACAACTTAACGACTCAAGCGTATGTATCATATGCGATTTCAATTTGGGTAAAATCGACTGGAAATTAGTCTGTAATTCGAATAACAGCCTCAAGCTGACTAATACGTGCAAAGCTTTATTGGATTTTACGCATGTTAACAAACTGAATCAATTTAACAACATAAATAATACCTTAGGACGGATACTCAACCTTGTATTGTGTAATCATCCATTGTGTAACGTAAGCCAAAGTATTAATTCATTATGTAACATTGATCAGCACCATCCACCCCTAGATATTATTATTTCTTTATATAAGAAAGCCAAACTTCCATACAAAATTGTCAGTGGAATGCCTAGCTTTCGTAAATCAAATTACGTACCCATTCGTAAATACTTAAAATAACTCAACTGGGAGGAATTATTTGAGGGACAGCGTGACGTCAATGGTCGTACATGTATTTTACGACATTATTAACACAGCTATTCAAAGGTTTATTCCCACTAAAGTACCCAAGAATAGCAAATTCCCACCATGGTTCAACTCTTACTATAACGTTAAATTTAAAAAACAAGATCAGAAAACGTTACTATATTTACAAAAACCCATTATATAAAATATAATTAAAAATACTCAGTAAGCGCTGTGATTACCTTGCAACTGTCTGCTACAATAACTACATTAAGAAAGTGGAAGACCAACTCACACATAACCCCAAATTGTTTTGGACTTATATAAAAGCTAAACGTGGGGGGTCTAGCATGTATCCTAGGTCGATGACAGATGGTAACACTACGTCATCTGATGAAACAGACATATGCGAGTTTTTTTGCATCTAACTTTTCTTCTGTTTATAGTCCGGCTCGCGCAATATTCATAATAATACATACTTAACAAAAAGTTAAAGAACCTGGATTACAATAAGGGCGCTGGGCCAGATGGAATACCACCCATTTTTATTCACGAGTGTGCGGCCGAGTTGGTTATACCACTGTCACCTATTTTCAATAAATCTTTAGCTTCTGGGATTTTTCCTTCAAAATGGAAAGTAGCTAAAGTTGTTCCCATCCACAAGTCAAACAATGACGACATAGTGTCCAACTACAGACCCATATCAATTTTGTCAACCCTGGCTAAGATTTTTGAGTCTTTGATCTGCCCCAGCATTCAAAATCACTTAAAGCTGTAGTTAAGCGAAGAGCAACATGGCTTCGTGGAGTCTAGATCCACAAGTACCAACTTGATACTGTTCACTGAGTTATTAACGAAGACAATAGACTCAGGTTACCAAGCCGATGTCATATATACACATTTTAGTAAAGCTTTCGATAAAGTATCACATGGAATATTGATTAGTAAATTACAAGCATATGGTATCACCGGATCGTTACTTTCATGGTTGAGTTCGTATCTTGTGTGATCTTTTCATGTGGTCATTAACGGTTTTCGATCAGCCCTACGATATATCTCGTCTGGCGTACCACAGGGATCTCATTTGGGGCCAGTTTTGTTTAATTTCATTATAAATGATATTCCCAATTGCTTTCGGTTCTCTGTTATCTTTATGTATGCCGACGACCTAAATATAGTCAAAGTAGTTAAATCCAAAGATGATGCTACTGACCTACAGAGCGATCTAAAAAGACTTGTGCAATGGTGTCAAACCAATAAGATGTATCTAAATTCAAGCAAATGTTACCATGTTAAATACCCGCGAAAGCATTATCTAATAGACCAAGACTATTATATCGATGGAGTAAAAATTGCGGAACTGGACACAACGAGAGACCTTGGTGTTACATTTGATCGAAAGCTAACGTTTATTCCACATATAGACAATATAATAAAAAAATCCTCTAAAATGCTGGGATTTGTTATTAGGAATTCCAAACAGTTTAGGTGTTGTAAAACCAAAATTATACTTTATAATTGCGTAGTTCGAAGCATATTGGAATATTGTAGCGTGATTTGGCGTCCCTATGCTAGGTTATGCAAGATCGTAAATAGCTGCAGCGATCAAATCGATGTGCACTTTGAAAGTTTGGGCAAGTTGAAGGTCAAATTTCTTAAATACCTTTTTAAATAGATGTGTTTTTTACATAATTATTATCATACTAATATTTTATGTCATTGCGTGGCATATTGCTATATTCAATAACTACACTTTTAGATAAGTAATTTACTTATTTTTTTGTTTGTACACCTTCTATATGCATGCGGAGTTTGCCTGTAAGTGATTGTTGCACTGTTGCTGTTGCATACACACTTTCGCATGCTACCTTTAGCACGTATCCTGTGTAAACAATTGTTGGTGAACCAATAAAATAAATAAATAAATGATATTATAATATGAATTCTGTCTGATTTGATAAAATATCAATTTATTTGATGCAGAATTCTTCAAAGATATGGGAACTATTAATAATTGAAAGATTTTATAGACTTCAACTTTCTTTTTAAACGCCAAAAAAATAATAATATTCTAATCGATAGTTTCTAATCGGTAGAAATCATAGTTTCCTAATAATTCATGACAAAAATATATTCTGTTATTTTATTTTATTTCTTCAAAAGTGTTTTGAAAAACGTCGTTTGATACACGTAGACATTTGTTATTGCAGTTCTCGGCTCAAAAACAACCTCGCTTACGGCTCGGGTGGTAATTCCGTCTCGAATGCAATGACAAACATTCTCTACTTGTATCAAAATGTACTATTTCTTTATAATATCTATCCTCGTAAGACAAACTTATTTTTACTACCATACATTAATTATATGTTTTATTCCTCAGTGGGCAGTGACGTGTGCTCAGATACGATGTTGCTGGATTACCTCCGCCACTACCTGCAGCTGCGTGGAACCAAGTACATGTGTCGTGAGGGTGGCTGCGGAGCATGCATGGTCACAGCCGCTAAGACCCCAGGAGCACCGCACATCGCTATCAACTCTGTAAGTACCCAATAGGTTTAGTAATTTGGAGTTCTTATCAAAGAAACTGAAACTCGTCTAGGGATAACTTGAGCACCTCAATTTGTGTTGTGATCGGCAATCTGTATAATCCGGTATTCTATATAATACCTATAACGTTCAGGCAAAGTATGAAATGTAACTTATTTCACACTGCATTCTATACAATACCGAATGATCAACAGGCAATGTGTGGAATATAAAAACATTATATTCGTGGCAGCAGTCTTTGGTTTGTTGTGAAGAATGTACTTAATGAAGATGAGGTCTTTAGTCAAGATATGACACTAACTAACGGTACAGACCGTTGCACAGGTTACAGTCTATGGGAACAGGGCCCCTGCCCTGTAGCAGGGCACATGCTGTTTGAAACTGAATTTTACAAATCTCTATTTGTAAAATATAGTTTCAAACAGCATGTGCCCTGCTATATACTCAGAGAAGCTTAAGCGTTAAAAAGAAAAATCTAAGTGCATCATAATGTCTTAATAGTTCTTCTTGTAAGAAAAAATAAATACCTGCCATTTTTACTCGATCATTTTTTATTCAGTACAAAGTTTACTACCTCCCTATTTCTTAAAAAAAACAAAGTCCCTTGTGTACTTTAAGTTTTATTATTATATACGTTTAGTACAAAGTTTAGTACCTCCCTAACTCCCTATTACTATTAAAAACAAAGTTTCTATTGTTACCTTAAATTGTATAAGCATAAAAATAAATAACGCTCCGTGTGGTTCCGGACGTAAAGAATAGGACCTCCCTATTTCTTCCCGTGGGTGTCATAAAAGGCGACTAAGAGACTTACTAGAGAATGGGCAGCAGCGTTCTCTATGCATTTTAACACCATACTGCGATCGCTAACCCCCCTGCCAAGCGTGGCGATTATGCCCCCCCAAATATTGGGGGAGGCCTACGTCCAGCAGTGGACGTCTTTCGGCTGATATGATAATGATGATGAAACGTTTGTTGTGTGCTGGTAGTACTAATAAGCTGGAAGACAGTGTTCAGAATTATAAAAATAATTATGTAAGAATATACAGAAAGGTACTATCTAAGTCCAAAAAAATAACAATAACAGAAACTATTAAAAATTCTTGTAATTTAAGTAAAGAGGTTTGGAGAGTTATAAATAAAAGCACGAATAAAATAAAAGCACCGCATTCTGAAATTCTCTTTCTTAAATATGACGGTAAAATTCTATAAAATCCCTTGGATGTTGCAAACGTATTAATAAATCAATTTAGCTACAAATGTTTTTTGAGTAATATTAAGAATCCAGATCCCCATAAATATCTTGAACAAAGCACTAAACGAGTTCAAAATGACATGGTTATTGCGCCTGTTACTCCAAACGAGATAGTAAAAATAGTTAATGGTATGGAAAATAAGAAATCATATGGCTATGACGACATTCCAATAGCAGTTATTAAAGAAAATCTAGATATATTAGCTGAACCATTGACAATATTTTACAATAAATGCATTTTAGAGGGTATCTTTCCGGAACAGTTAAAAATAGCAAAAGTTATCCCACTTCACAAAAAAGGGTCTAAAACAAATCCAAAAAACTATAGACCTATCTCTTTGCTCCCTATTCTTTCCAAAATTTTTGAAAATATTATTAAGAGTAGACTTGTGGTTCATCTAAATTTAAACAAGGTTTTGCACTTGAGACAATTTGGATACCAAAAAAATGTCGGAACAGGGGACGCTATGTATACATTAGTCGAAGATATTATTATTAAATTGAATAAGAAAAAGAGGGTAGCTGGTATTTTCCTTGATTTAAGCTCAGCCTTTGATAAAATAGACCACAAATTACTCATTGCAAAATTGGAGCATTACTGTGTGATAGGCAAAACTTTGCAACTTTTCTCATCATATTTAAAAAACAGGAAAATGTATGTTGATATTAGTAATTTGCAAGCTAATGGTAACAGCAATTGCAATAAATCTTCTATGCGAGACATAGTAGCGGGCGTACCCCAAGGATCGATTTTAGGGCCTATTTTATTTATATTATTTACAAATGATTTGATAAATTACATTAATTCAATATTTCCCGACACACAGCTGACAGTCTTTGCAAATGACACCAACGCAATAGTTGAAGCTAACGACATACAGGAGCTTTCGGCTAAGGTTAATGCAGTGCTGACAGTTTTTAATTCTTGGTTTGAAAGTAACAAGCTCATAATTAACACGAAAAAAACCAAAGTAATGTTATTTAGTACAACAGCTCGTAATAAAGATAAAATGACGATCGCACTTAATGAAGTTAAAATTGACATAGTTAATGAGGTAAAGTTTCTAGGGGTATACATTGACAAATATTTAAATTGGCAAAGGGAATTGCAAGCAATTGATTCGTATATTTCCTCAGCGTGTTATGCCTTACGCAGTCTTAGGGATGAAATAGACATAAAACACGTTAAAATGGTATACTATGCTCTAATAGAATCAAGGTTCACACACCACGATATCACAAATAGAGAGCTGTCGGCCACACTTTATAAATTTAAAGATTCTTACTGTGCCCAGCCTCTGTTTTAGTATTGTTGGTGAATTTAAAAAAATATCTGTTTCACTATGACAGTTGAGGGAAAGTACGCGCAGGAAAGATTTTAAAAGCAAAATAATACCCCAACTTAAGATTGTTCAACATAGTCCTCAATATCAAGCAGTGCGGATTTTTAACAGGTTGCCATTGGACTTAAAAACTATAATATACAAGAGCTCATTTAAGTCAAGACTCAAGGCGTTCCTATTGGAGAAATGTAGATTGTCATTCGATAGACGATGACATAATTCACACGTTGCCACGTTTTAGTTTTTTTTTATTAGCTTATGTGAGACTGGGTATTATTAGTAGGTATGTAGTAGCTAGTTGTGTATTGGATTTTTTAATTGTATTGAATTTGAATGTTTTATTTTCTATAATTATTGTTTTGTGAATGTGTTGGTTTTATATTTTTGATTATCGTGTTTTTTTTTTCTTGTATTTTTTATTTTATTGTTTATGATTTCAAACACAATGTATTTTGTTCCTGAATAAAATTGAATTGAATTGAATTGAATAAATGATATTTTGAGCATTCAGAGATGTTTTATATTATTTTCATAAACAATATTTAAATAGATTTTTTAGTAAACTTGTTTTGAGTTAATACAAGATGTTTAATCTGTCCTTCATTTTATACTTTACTTAATCTTCTCGTGGCATTCTATAGAATACCGAGGCATTGCATAAATTGACTAGGCAGGGTATACTATAATGATAAACGATACAAGTGCTCAATGTCGGCGCTTGAGTATTTTAAATTAACGGTGTTAATATTAAAGTTAAATATTATTATTGTAAGTTAGACATTTAGAATCATAAAACCTGTTTAATTAAAAATAAAAAAAAATTACCTCTGTGTGTTACGCTTTAACGTCTGAATGGATTTGTATGATAGGTATACGAACAGACCATGACGTAGGACAGGATACAGGGTATTTTTTATCCCGGTAGAACGTTACCGTTATGGGATAATTTCCGACGTCCACGCCGGTGAAGCCACGGGCTGAAGCTAGTATTCTATGAAATACACCAACCAACGAAACGTTACCAGGCATTGTCTATAAAAACCAGGCATTGTATAGACAATGCCTGGTAACGTTTCGTCACAATTATGGATATACAGGTTGTAAAAAGATTCATCACATAGCCGTCACCTACGCATTCTGTACTTCAAACGGGTGGGTTTTAGTCAGTAAAAGTCTGACACGCCCTTCCGCTCCACCCAGTGCGGGAGAAGTTATTTGATAATTTCCCACACAAAAAAAAAGAAAAGTAACTTTGAGTAAAAATTATTGCTGAGAAACGACTTTTAGTGTGAAAAATCTCTGTTTAGTATGTGCGCAATGAAACGCACGCAACATAATTATTACGCTTATGGGTACATGCAACAGTACAGGTGGTATTTAAAGTTATATCATCTTAACTTTGTTTTTGTAAAAAAAAAACATTATAAATAGGTTGTAAAATTGACCTACAATATTTCCGTAACCAGAAGGTTTCCAGGTATGATCCGTTACAAAACAAGCGGCCTAATGCGAGTCGCACATGAAGGGTTCCGTACCAGCGTACAATATTTAACACTACATAATATTTTGGACCCCTTTATTCTTTTTATTAAGGCTTCTACATACTGGCGCGACTTGTCGCACGACGCGACACCGGTAGAACAATTTGTTGGAATTTTCCTTACAAATTGTTCTACCGGTGTCGCGACGCTCGACAAATCGCGCCAGTATGTAGAAGCCTATATTTTATATTTAATAATAGTTCATATAGTGGCTATAGTAGCACATACTCTGTGAAAGTTTCAAGTGTTTAACTATTACGGTTCAAAAGATACAGCCCTGTGACAGAAGGACGGATGGGCGGATAGCCTTAGTAATACGGTCTCGTTGGCACTCTTTGGGTACGGAATCTCGAAAATTATTCGAAAAACCGGCCAAGTGCGTGTCGGACCGCGCACAATGAAGGGTGCCGTAGTTAGGATGAATTTATCCCAAAAACAAACTTAACATTGGAGTTGAAAAACTTGCTCTCCCATACATCGATATACGTTACGATCAATTCTTCAACTGCAAATTTAAGTTGGTCGACTGTTACTCGTTAACTTGTAAACCCCACTTAGCTGTGATACTTTTACTACTGCCATGATTTTTTCACATATCCAAAACTAACCATTTAGCTGGCAGGGGGACACTTGACTCTAACAAAAAATAGCACTTTAAAGCTTAATATTACGCAAACGGATCTCAGAATTGAAAAATATCTTTCACAGACCCACAATACTTTTAAACGGCTTATCCAACGATACCCCACACCATGTATTAGACGAGAAACCCTAAAAAAAATGTTTTTCATGGTTTTATTTTACGGGTTTTCGGCGTGATTAATATGTACACCCATGCCAAATTACAGCTTTCTAGAACTAAGCGTCTCTGAGCTAAGCCGGGGGGACAGACGGACGGACGGACAGACAGACAGACAGACAGACGGACATGGCAAAACTATAAGGGTTCCTTGTGTACTACGGAACCCAAAAACGGGAAAAATAAGTGACTCTCGGCTTTGATAGGCGACTGTTTACAGTCACATTGATGGACAGTGTAAGGAATAATTAACATAATTGTTACGCATTCAATAGTGACAGAGAAGCTTTTGTATCAATGTACAGACGCCAGCACATCAAACTACTATAATCTGTCAAATTTCTTTAATAGATTTTCAACTTTATCGCTACAGCTTAAGGTTGAAGTTTGATTGGGAAAAGTCAGTTTCGGGTAGCTTGACCTGCTGGTGTCTGTACATACAAGAGATAATGGCAATACACAAATAAAATAACACTAAACTGATCAAATATTACTTGAAGAAACGGCTGAAGCTGTTATAGATTTTGCTAGAGCTGTTTGCAAGGACAAGTCAATCTAACATACATTTTTGTTTAACAGTGCATGACTAACATCTCGTCATGTCACGGCTGGGAGATCAAGACTATCGAAGGTTTGGGCAACAGGAAGGATGGGTACCACGCCCTGCAGAAGACGGTAGCTGAGAATTATGCAACCCAGTGCGGGTACTGCACACCTGGATGGCTGATGACTATGCATGGGTATTCTGAACTTTAACTATAGTGACTGTTCCATGTTACACGTTGACATTATCTGCGCCGTAAATATGAAACAAAACAATTTTTTTTTTTATAGGCTCATGGAAAAAAATAAGAATCTGACTATGTTGGAAATAGAAAAATCTCTTTCTAGCAATCTTTGCCGCTGCACCGGCTATAGGCCAATCCTCGATTCTTTTAAAAAGTTTGGAAAAGACGCTCCCAAGGAAGAAAGGATCATGGATGTAAAGAATGTGAGCATCTGCAAGACCTCGGGGAATTGTTGCCAAAGCTCGAATAATGCAAAGGAAGATGGTTGGTGCATGGTGGGCCAAGATGATTTTCATGAAGAGAAGATGATCACAATCAAACTGAAAGATGGTAAAACATGGTACAGGCCTACCACTCTCACAGAAGTTACCAAATTACTGGAGGAGAATTCTGAGTCCTATATGCTCGTTGGTGGGAATACTTCTAAAGGTAACTAAAGTGTACTCAAGATGGTACCTACTTTAATATTACAGCAGAATGCAATGTGTCTTGATATTCATGCGTAATTTTTCCAGATGTTTTAAATATGATGCCTCTAGCAAATTAATATCATGTCCCTAGTCTCAACAGTACTGATATAACCAGTTTTTTTTTGTAATTTTTTTAAATTTTATTTTCATTGAATTTCAGGAGCTTATCCAATAGACAACTACCCAAATGCACTGATTGCCGTTAACCATCTAAAAGAGCTTAAAGACAATATATTAGATCAAAACCTCGTAGTAGGAGCTGGGTGGGCAATGGCAGAATTTATGGAAATCCTGGAGGTTTGGGCTCTACAAGAAAACTTTAGCTATTTGACGAAATTATGTGAACATATGAATTTGGTAGCTCATATACCTCTCAGAAATGCAAGTGTTTTCTTTTTCATTCTATAAAATAATTCGGATTATTGGTTGAATCTTCTTTTCTTAAAATAAAATTGTTTTTAGGTGGCTACTATCGCTGGTAACCTGATGATCAAGCATACATACAATGTGTTCCAATCAGACATATATCTCATCTTCGCCACTGTAGGTGCTCAACTTACTATCAGTAAGTATCTTTCAAAAATATTAACTTACACACATATTTTTTATACAACCGTAATTTTGTGATTCTTACGTTTTTCTTTAATTTTAGTGGATTACCATGGAGTGGAAGAAACAGTTACAATGCCAGAGTTCTTAAAATTAAACATGAAAGGAAAAATTATCGTGAGAGTATTGTTTCCACCATTGACTAGTGCATACAAACTATTTACTTATAAGGTAAGCTTATAGAAAACACAGAAAAAAAAAATTACCGCAAATTCAATATTTTCTGTAATATATTCGAAAATACACTACCATTCTGTTTAATTTTAGCTTATGCCAAGAGCCCAAAGTGTTCATGCCATAGTCAATCTTGGTTTCCTTTGCAAACTAGATGACTCCAATGTGGTTGAAGAAGCCAAAATTATGTACGGAGCTCTTTCAATAAACTTTGATAGGGCAGTATCAACTGAGAGATATCTGATTGGAAAGGCCTTGTTCACTAACGAAACCCTGCAAGGGGCTCTGAGGGTGTTAGATGGAGAGATGATTGTAGATGCTCATCCACCTGAACCAGGTGTTGAGTATAGAAGGTTTATCGCGAAGGCGCTGTTGTATAAGGTAAGTGACTATAATTATTTTAGGCCTATTGCAACGGTCCATATAGTCTCTCAGTATTTTTTTTACGATTATAACTATGTAGGTTTTTATAAATCATCGTTACTTGATATCCGTTCATCGTGTTTTGATATTCGTTGAGACTGGTGGCGTCGATCGCGTGCTCTTTTTAAGTTCAAAGTGCAGACGCAGCAAAGCAACTGCGCCGGCCGCACCGCGCTCGCCGCGATGTCACACACAATTCCGTAAGAATTGACCTACATTTTAATTATAATTGTTATTTATTAACTCGCCACGAAAATGGCTGAGACCACCACAATTAAGGTGAAAACCGACAACTGATGTACAAATACTACAGCGCAGAAAGAGCAGATAATGGGCAACTGCTAAATGTTATTTCTGATATGGAAAAACAAATAGAAAGCCTCCAACAACAAGTGAGGTATTTACAACATAAAGCAGATCAAAGTACAGCTGCAACCAGTAAGCCAGCTGAGCCAGTGAAAAATCCATTACAGTGTCCTGAATACTGTACGGACGAGGAGGAGCTAGCCAAGAAAACTCAGTGGATCAGGCAAAAGAGCAGAAAAACTCTCACACTACCAACATTGAACACGTAGAGACTATTCAATCTGAGAAAGTGAACATCAAAAAGATTCCGCGACCCCCGCCTGTTGTAGTAGACTTATTGCCAAACTCTCAGTCTGGTGATAAATTCATGACTAAAATGTTGAATGGAAAGTACGTTAAAATAAACGCAGTGAACGAAGACACTTATTAGTTTTTAGACACTAGTTAGATAGTATATTACAAAGTTATTGAATGAAAATAACTTTCTTTGGCACTTGCATGAAAGAAAGGCCAAAAGAAGTTATAGTAAAAAACCATCATTTCACATGCAAGCCTGACAGAATTATTGAGGACTTGCAAAATAAAGGTTTCTAGATTGAAGATGCAGCAAACAAATTGAGGTGGAAAAATAAGGAGCCTCTGAACATGTATAAGCTGACTTTCAGAAACGAGGAAGACATAAATAAAATCTATAGCATTAATTAAATATTAGAATGTAAAGTAGAAGTACATCCCGTCCATACTTCGAGGCTAGTACCGCAATGCAAGAGATGTTAGGCATACGGACATATACACAAATACTGCGTGTATTCCCGTTGTCCCCATACGCCGTGTCCCCGTCCTACGGGGACAGCGGTACTTCAATTAAATATTTAAATATACTTCCCGTTGTCCCCATGGTTTGGTTTTACATTCAAAAATATGTTTCTGGCACTCGCCGGCCGCTGCCGTGGCACCACTCGCTTCGCTAGCTCGGCTCGTGCGTTGTGTGGGCACAGTTCTAACCTAACCTAACCTAGCTGTTTCGATTTAAAAAAAGTTTACTTCGTACGTTATGGGGAAAACGGGAAATAAATTTAATCACGTCCCGCTGTCCCCGTGACGGGGATATGGCATACGGGGACAACGGGAATACACTAAATACTGTTCAAAAGAACCTAGACGTGTCAAATGTACAGGCAAACATCTCACTGCTGACTACAAAAAACCAGCAGACGAGAAGCCAAAATGTGTCCATTCAATTCAACTCAATTTATTTATTCAATAACAATACAAATTGTGTCTGAATGTGTTACATAAAAAAAGTTTAAATTAGTAATAAAATTAGGTAATAAACAAAAAAAAAACACAACTCGACTAATAATAAATACAAAAATATACCATCACCAAATTAAATAAAACCAACAAAAATCACAATAATAAACGAGCATTGTAGGGAACCACTTCCTGCTAATTATAGAGGATGTACAGTAGCCCGAGAAAAGTCGTTATGTTTCGTCAAATAGGTAAAGTTTTCTTGTAGAGCCCGATCCTCCAGAATTTCCATAAATTCTGCCATTGCCCACCCAGCTCCTACTACGAGGTTTTGATCTAATATTATTGTCTTTAAGCTCTTTTGAAAAGTCATTAAGGTGTATAAGGAGTTGCTGTTTTGCCTGATCCACTGAGTGTCCTTGGCTAGCTCCTCCTCGTCCGTACAGTATTCAGGACACTGTGTTGGACTTTTCAGATGACAAAACTTATAGAAAAATAGAATTGATTCTAGTTGTCCCTTCCAAAAGGTAGTTTCGTGTGGAGAAGAATGTGCAAGAAACTCGTTACTCGTTTTAAAAATATTAGCTATATGTTTCCAGTATAAGCTGACCTCTCATTGTACCATCCAAAGAAATTCTATACAATGCGAGATTAGCCTAAGCTGGGTATGTTGGGGAAAAAGTCTTTTCGCATTATAGTATGTATGAACTTGTAATAAAATCTCTTTGGCTATACTATTTGTATCTGGCTGGTTTTGGTATCATTAAAAGTTTAAATTTTAAAGAACATAATTCCAAATTCAAATTAGGAAAAATGGGAGATTTTCATTTGTTTTTCGTACTGTCAAGATGAGTGAATCTAATGAAGAAATTCGATACATTTTAAAATTTTACTACAAAAAAGGTAAAAATGCAACGCAAGCCGCGAAAATTGCGATATTTATAGACCTAGTGCAGTGTCTGTGAGAGTAGCACAAATTTGGTTTAAGCGTTTTCAATCCGGAAATTTTGATGTCAAAGATGAACTTCGCTCTGGTCGCCCTATTACGGATAAAATGGATGCCATTTTTGAAAAAGTGAAGCAAGATGGCATGTCAGTAGTTACGACGTAGCTGAAGAACTGGGAATTGACCACAAAACAGTTTTGGCACATTTGAAAAAAACTGGGTACACAAAAAAGCTCGATATTTAGGTACCTCACGAGCTCACTGAAAGAAACCTAATGAACCGTGTACTCATTTGTGATTCTTTATTACGACATAATGAAACCGAACCATTTTTGAAGAAGCTGATAACTGGTGATGAAAAGTGGATCACGTACGACGAGAACGTGCAAAAAAGATCGTGGTCAAAGGCCGGTCAGGCTTCACAGACTGTGGCGAAACCCGGGTTAACTCGCAACAAGGTGATGCTGTGTGTGTGGTGGGATTGGAAGGGCATTATTCATTATGAGCTGTTACCACCAGGCAGGACCATCGATTCTGAACTCTACTGCGAACAACTGATGAGATTAAAGCAAGAAGTTGAGAGAAAGCGGCTGGAATTAATCAACAGAAGGGGTGTGGTTTTTCATCATGATAACGCTAGACCTCACACATCTTTAGCCACTCAGCAAAAATTAAAATAGTTTGGCTGGGACGTGTTAATGCATCTGCCGTATAGTCCTGACCTTGCACCTTCAGATTTCCACCTGTTTCGGTCTCTTCAGAATTCTTTAGGCAGTGTCAGGTTAACATCACGAGAGGACTGCCAAAACCACTTGTCGCGGTATTTTGATCAGAAGTCCCAAAATTTATATAGCAATGGGATCATGTCCCTACCTACAAGATGGCAAAAAGTTATCGAACGAACTGGTACCTACATACTTTAGTTAAATGTAAATAAACTATATTAAAAAATGTTTTGAATTTTCTTAAAAAATGCGAAGAAACTTTTTCAAGATTAAAAATTTTTTGCTCGACCCCACAGTATAATGCCATAAGACATAATGCTGTGAAATTAGCTAAAATAAACCAAACTCGGTCATTTGTTTTGTCCAGCTCGTCCCGCCATCTTTTACGAGGTCATGGATCCTCCACCCATGACCTCGTAAAAGATGGCGGGAAGACCTTTCCCCAGCAGTGGAATAATACAGGCTCACAGTAACAGTAACATTTCCCACCGGACTTCTATAGTTTATTCTAATGTCCAACTTCTATTTCAGGCTTTCTTAACTCTCTGTCCTAAACGAGCAGCACGGTATGAATCTGCCATCGTTGACTTGCACCTGACGAGACCTTGCTCGAGTGGAAAACAGACGTTTACTACTGATTCTTCGCTGTGGCCCTTGAACCAGACCATGCCTAAGTTAGAAGCAATGGTAAGTAATAATAGATTTTTGTAGCAATATTGAAATACCTTTCAAACCTCTCTTGAAAATAGTTATGTTCTATTATAAAATCACAATGTAACACATACAAAAAGAATAATTACACAAATATGTTGAAAAACTTGGTAATTTTTTAAATTCTTAATATTTTGTAATGATAAAATTAGACAAACTGACCATAATGAACTTAGGTATCTTGATCTTGCTCAGTTACTAAAATATTGTATCTACACCCATGTTAAAAATCCTATTAAAAAGTTTTTGAAACAGTTTGCTTATTGCCAACATTAAAACAACCAGTGTTACAGAAACCATAATATTATCCAAATGAGTGTTGTAATGTTGTACTAAATTTCATTATGCAACTCCGTTGATTTTTCGATCCCTTTCTTACTCATTAAGTAGCCAAATTTGCACTACTCAATTCCTGGTATCTTTATGAATTTCAAAAAAAGAACATTGTCATGCATGCGCGTTTGACTACCACAGCTCCGTAATTTAAAAAAATAAAAATAATGTAGTGGTGAATATAAATATTCCGAGTACATCAGGATCTGCCAACATTCAACAAGGTGCAAATATTCAAGTGCATTTCAACAATTCTACAATCCAAAATGTAAATCATTATTACAATAAATAATTCTATTATTACATATACATAGTTTGTTTTGTAGATACTCAGCAATTAAACTTTCCATGAATTTACATAGAGTTCTTACAACACTGTGCAACACCCTATGGTTTCAGAACCTTTTATACACGATTCATATCATGGGTGTAGATAAAGTCTTGTAGGCCACTGTACATAATTAGGTATTAAAACACTCATGTGATACTATTTTCACACGAGGCGATTCGTGTTTTAATACCCCTTATTATACAACAGTTGCATAAATAACTATAAAGAGTCAATTTCAATATGTCTTTTTCTCATTTCGGTGTTTTATTTTATTTTAAGGTTTTATTATATATTTTAAATTATCCTTCAGTCTATATCTATACTGAATGTATGTTAGATGTGATCAAAATATCGTAATACATACGAGATATTTGAGATTAATTAATTAATTTATTTATTTATTTTTATGGCACTTCAAGGACTTACTCACTAAGACATGTACACAAACAAAAATCACATACAGTTTTAGGAATTGCGAATTCGTCACTTACAAAAGTTCACAGCACTAGCACAGAAATTTAACAGTTCTAAGGTGTAATCCTGCCACTTTTACAATTGAGATTTTGTCCCTCAGTTGAAAGAACAAAAGCTCTGATGTAAGGGTGGGTTAGTATCTGCACACAAGGAAACTACAAAATGTATTAAACAATAAATATATTTGTTACAAATATAAGTAGCTTATCTTAGATTAGGTAGGTGACAATAAAACCTAAGGTATGCCAGCCAGCTTAGATTCGCGTTAATAAGAACTAGGGTCGTGGGGGGTTGGTGATAAACCGAGTACTGTTCCGTGTAGTAGTTTAATTAGATTAAATATTAAAGAATAAATCTGATTTATAAGGTATAATCAGTGGCAGGTTACTAGGAATTAATATAAAAGATACTGTTAGTTGCATAAGTTATACAATAAAATAGAATGAAAATGAGCTATATTCACAAGTACGATCGGAAAGACTAAAATATTTAACAAAAACAAAATAATGCTGGCAAAGAAGGGAATGGAAGTAGATACAATTATTAATAGGTGGCTCGTGTTGCACATGCGACTCGGAACCCCGAGCTGGTTAGAAGTCTCGATCAAAATTGCCATATTGGGTTAGAGTAGATGTCGATGCTATTGTTTCGTGCAGCGATTTTATTGTAGTTTCCCATTAGACGATTCATAGGTGTGGTGCTACCAAGGTCAGTACAAGTTACAGTTATGGCAAAGGTAACGGTTTTGCAACCAGATCTAATAGTCCAGTAGACTTCTCACCAGAGAGAGAGAAGAGCACTTTTAGGGTAGAGATCGACTTGAAAATCCCGACGTAGTCTTTTAATAAAGCCAGACATATTTGCAGCTTTGGGAATGATATTGTCAATGTGGCTGACGAATGTAAGTTTAGAGTCGAGGTAGACTCCCAGGTCAAGAATCATGTCCACTGTTTGAAGTGTTATCCCATTTATTGATCAAGACGTAGGAATAGGTTTCCGTTTTGTGGTGAATATTGTGTGGTATCACTTTTTCACATTGAGAGACATACGGTTTTTTAAGCACCAATCGTGAACTGCAACGAGGTCAGCCTGGAGTAAAAGGACGTCGACGGATGAGTTTATCGCTTTATATTTTTTTTAAATCAGCTGCGAAAATAGATCAATTGCTGTATTTTACTGAGAGAACCATGTCATTGACGAACATTTTTTTTTATTATTTGGGATGGGTTTGCTCTTTACCTTAGTCTAGGTCAGAGGTGACAGAGACAAAGTCAAGAGAATTAGAAAGAGAATTGGGCCTAGGTGCGAATCTTGGGGGACTCTAGATGAAGAAAAATCAACTGGTGACTTATACCCCTTTAGAACCACTCTTTGTGGTCTTTCTGTAAGATATGATTTAACCAAAGCAGTAACTGATCAAATATGCCGAAACTTCCAAGCTTCTTTAAGAGGATTTAATGTTCCACCTTATCAAACGCACTGTTGAAATCAGCGTAAATTGAGTCCACTTCGGCGCAAGAGTCCATCAATTTACTTACTTTATTAACGTAGTGAACCAAATTAGTAATCGTAGATTTACGAACACAGAAACCATGGTGTTGGGTACTAACTGAAGATTGATATGTGGTGTAAGTAAAGGATGTAGCAGGGATTCAAACCGTTTCACGAAAACTGAGAGACGTGAAGTCAATTTGATATACCACCGAAGTGATAAAGCGATCCATCGAAATTATGTTATATATAGGATGACTTTGACGTATTCCTTCCAAGACGTGATAGTGTGACCCATTTGCAACAATTAAGCACTCCATAGTTCCCATAAAGCCTAGGCGAAAATTCAAGGGATTCGAGATTTTTTTAAAGGTTTCCTTTTTAAGTCCCAGAATTCGTCACCAAACATCACTTAATTGTAAACTCTCAAATTAAATAGCCTTCATTCCTATTACATTGGATACCTAATACTTTAAAAAATATTTCAATCTAACCAAATATTCTAAAAGTTAATAGTAAAGGAAGAACAATATTAACCATTTTTAAAAAATCACTTGCGCACATCAAACCATCGTAAGGAATATTTCTGCTTGCAGCGCACGGCCGCTATAGTAACGCTTACCTACGCTCATCAACCAATAGCATCACCACATTAGATTTTTGCTGAGCCCCTAGTTTTTGCAAATGAAAAACAAAAAAAACGTGTAAAGGGTCTGTGACAAGACATCTGTGATCCTGAAAAAAATATTTAAACAAAAGAAATATTATTTTTATTAATCGATGCAAAAAGGGGCGGTAAACAGATGTGGTCATCGTCAGCAGGGGATTTTAGTTTTCAAAGTGGTACGACTTTACCAAAACAATGTATTTCTAGCAAATATACGTTAAATTTGATTTGATATCGACTTTCATCTTCACTCAATAAAATTTCTGAGTAGTTCATATGAAAACCACAATGTTTACACTGAAAAAATGTGGTAATCCATGAATAACCAATTGGCTTAAGAAAATATTACAAACTGAAACCCAAATCTAGTGGTAAGTCAGCGTTTTGTAAGAAATTGCGTCACTTTTTCTTCAGCAGGAAGTTCTCTTTCTTCTTTTGACATTTGTGTGCTGTGAATTTCTAAGTGTCAAAGAAGAATTAAAAGTAGCCTACTTATGTTTTTGGCGGGAACACACAGCGAGGTAGCGACCGGTCCCCCTTTTTTTTTTTGTTTTTTTTTTGGGTGGGAAGTCATCAAATAACTTCTCCCGCTCTGGGCGGAGCGAGAGGGAGTGTCAGACTTTGTAAAACCCACTGACTAAAACCCACCGTGTTCCTTCAAATGCCTGTGTGCCAAAGCCACGATATCCCTTTCGGACAGATTCGTAACCCTGGCAGGCATTGGCCCTTTCAAACCCCGTCAATTGGTGCTGACGTCTCTTTGAGGCGCGCGTGGAACACAACGCGCCGTCGACCCGGACCTGGTCCTTATCGGACGGTGAGCTACCCATCGCTCACCATCCGCAAGCCCGCGCCTACGGAATCGGCCTGCGATTCCGGACGCCCAGGGCGTCTCCTGCGGCGACTAAGGGCGGAAGGGTGGGCACCCTGCCTCACCCTCATGCGTTCCACCTCCTCCTTCGCGAGCATTACTGTTTCGCAGAAGGAGGTGACGGCCTCCCATGCACTCTCGCTCCGAACCATAGCCTGAACCGGGGCTGGACGCGAGAGATCGCCGCCGCTGATAGCCTCCGTGAGGACACAGCGGTGCTCCACCCAAGTCGGGCAGAACTCCACCGTATGCTCCACCGTGTCCTCCGGGCGATCCACACAGTGGTGACACCCGGGCGTTTCCTCCCGCTTTATCCTGAACAGGAACCTCCCGAAACAACCGTGTCCGGTGAGGACCTGCGTCAGGCGGAAGGTGAGGACGCCGTGACGCCTCTCTAGCCACTCCTCAAAGAGGAGACTTACCGCCGCAATTGTGGCGTGCCCAGCGACCGGTCCCCCTACAATGCAATACAAACTATGCCTGTGCAACACACTTGTGTTCACTTATCAGTAACTGTACTGGGTAGATAAAAGAAATATAACAATTTTTGTTAGTACTATATCTACTGGTCTATTAAGACGGAGATATATCCAGTGACCTTGAGTAGCTAGCTTGCGTGTTCTGTACTAAGCTCACGCAATGCGTCGTACGTTCAGCCAGTAATAGGACTCGCCCATCAAGGAGGGCTGTCCCCAATTTGACGCATTATTAATTTTTGCGTCAAATTGGGGAGATTTTGCGCCATTCTCAGTTTTTTATCTGCGTTAGATATAACTTTACAAATTAATTTCACTATGTAATATAAACATAATGTAAAATATTCACATATTAAATTATTGAGAATATGCTCCTGACGTGATCTTCAGTATAAAGTCATTAAAAGTCGGTTATCGTCGCCTTAAATAAAAGTAAACGTAAAACGAAATAACAAATAGTTTTTCTTGCACATTTCCATCAGAATCTTATTGGGCACAGCCACCGCGATGACAAAATTAGTAGTTTTTTTTTAAATAATATACATACATACATAACATCACGCCTGTTACGCTGCACGCCTGCGCTGTTCCCGAAGGGTTAGGCAGAGGTCCACCAATAGTACACCCACATTTCGCCAACTATGTTTAAGTCCCACGTAATAGGGGGCGTGCTTATTGCCATTAACCGGGCACAAATCCAGACTCCGGGCTGCTACTGAGAATGAAAAATGAAGCAATGAAAATAAGCTTAATAGATAGATAGAGATAAATACATGGTGCTCACATATTTACAAACATCGTAAAAGTATATGTTTTCCTAAAAAAAAACAAAAATAAGTCAGTGTATGAGTCTAGGTAATGAATGTAAAATCAATGTCAGAAAAATAACAAATTATACAATTAAAATAGCAACCATTCCTATCCTGGATATAATCCTCTAACTTATATTATGCTTGTTTACAAAGTGTAGGTACTTTAAATATGTGTTTTAAATTTTCTTTCATATAATTGCAATACTTATCATGAAGAGCTTCTGGTGGCCATCTCTGGCCTTCCTCATCAGATCCACTTCACCAAATGATATTTTCTGAATGCAAAGACCTGATTTCATACAGAAAATACCAAAATCGCCATATTTATGTCTTTAATATTTATGGAGTTCCCTCAGGTCCTCATGAATTCCATCATCAAAACAAGGTTTTGATAAAATAGGACCAACTTGGGAACAAACTTAATGTAAGACCGTTTGAATCATCTCAATCGGTTGTAAACATAATAATTCCCTAGTAGCATCATTCATCAATGTTTACCAAAATGCCATGTTTTTCTTTTACCCAACAGCTACAAATACCTGCAAAAGATTAAGCTGAAAGAAAATAAATACACTTCTGCTTTCAGTATTACTTTAATGTCATTATTAGTTACATAACAACAAAGGGTTGAATATGGACAAAGAAAAGATGACCAATATATTGAAATCGATATTCAACCCCTGGAGGGTTGAATATGGAAACATTTAGGGGTTCAACATGGTCAGGGGTAAAGATTGAGGTGGTTGAACATGGACTAAACCATCCCAATCACACTTTGCCCGACCTGGGAATCGAACCCACGACCTCATGCTCAGCAGTTGCGTTTTTTATATATAACTAAAATCCTAACTAAAATATGTGAATTGCCTCACGTGTGTAACTACATTTTCTATTAAGGAAAAAAAAATCTCACTGTATTTTACTTTCTGCAGTGACTTTTCATCCACGCCACAAATATTTTCGGTTTGGGAAATTCACTGTAAAATTTGTTAATGTCCAAAGCAAAAATTACCTGAACCTCAATTTCCTCTTTCAGATCCAATGTTCTGGAGAAGCTCAGTATACCGATGACATCCCCTCGTTCCATAATGAGATATTTGCTGCCTTTGTACTCAGCACTGTGGGTAAAGGAACAATTACGAAGATAGATCCAAGTGAAGCATTGGTATGTTAATTTGTATAGTCCGTCCATCAAAAATCTAAAGTAATGCGGACGAGTTCCAATTATCATTTTGATCTATCAGAAAATGTTTACCATTTTTCCTGCCTAATATAGCTTAAAGCATACTTTTTGAATTATTAAAAAATATTATGGTGTAGTCACAAAATATTGATTTAAGTAACATATTTTTTTTTACGAGCAGTCACTGGATGGTGTAATAGCTTTTTACACATACAAAGATATACCGGGTCTGAATTCTTTCACGCCTGCTGACAGTAGTGTCACCATAGCCAACGAGGAGGTCCTTAGTGAAGGCACCATCAAATATTACAGTCAACCTATTGGAATTATCGTAGCAGATAACCAGAACGTAGCAGACAGAGCCTCTAAGCTTGTAAAAGTGAAATACAGCAATGTTACTACACCTGTGACCGATATAAATGTAGCTAAAGAAGACAGCACAAGAAACACTCTATATGTGTCAGTAGATGCTACAGCTCCTGGCACAGATACTGTGTACAAGACAATGACTGGAAGTAATATTTTACAAGGGCAGTATCATTTTCCAATGGAGACCATGGTATGTGTAGCCAAACCTACGGAAGAAGGATTAGAAGTACACATGGCATCGCAGTGGCTTGATGGACCACATACTATGATATCGAGAGCATTGAATATAGACCAAAATAAGTAAGTATAATTTAATAGGTAATATATTTTAGTTATACATAGTTCGTCAGGATATGTATGTGTGCACTGTAGGGAAGTCCAAGATGAAATTTCTTTTGATTTCATCGACAATAATTTTCTTTAAAAATCCTTGCACGGATTATGTGGCACGTAAAAATATTTATGATTTATTTGAGTACCTACAGCTAATTTACTCTTTTTACTAGGATTGATTTGTACGTTTGCCGCGTTGGCGGCTCATATGGTCTGAAGATAACTCGCAGTATCCAAGGTGCCGTCGCATGCAGTCTTGTCGCTTACAAGCAGAACCGTCCATGCAGGTTGATCCAGCCATTGCTTACCAACATGAAAGCCTTTGGAAAAAGGATGCCGAGCGTTAATGAATATGAGGTACGTGTTTAGTATTAAATGCGTGAGATTATTGATGCCAATAAACAAGCCTTGTTCAAGGCGATCACTCGAACGGTGTTTAAGCAACTTAAGGTGGTCTTATATTCCACGGCGCTTACTATCATCATTGTTTGGATTAAAAAAAAAAAAAAAATTACAGGTCACAGTCAACAAGACAGGAGTCATCCAAAACTTAAACATTACAAATTACACGGACAACGGTAGTATGATTAATGAGCCCGTAGTTGCCTACGGCTATGATGTCTACCATAACGTCTACGATATCACTAAAATTAACTATAAAGCTTACAACACTATTACCGATACTCCTAAAAACAGTTTCTGCAGAGCACCAGGTAAATACTACGTTACTTTCACTAAAAACATAAATTCATGAATAGGTATCGTTAAGGTTTTAAAGTATATTATGCAGTTTATTTCACCCATATTTTTAACAGGTTCATTAGAAGCCATCGCTAACATTGAAAACATAATGGAAAGAATTTCCTACGAACTATCTATGGACCCAATCACTGTCCGTCAAAATAATCTTGACACGACCAACTATGGTAAAATAGCTGAATTTGTGGAAGATTTATACACTAGCTGTGAGTTCACCACTCGCAAAGCTGCAGTAGACTCCTTCAACACGGAAAATAGATGGAAGAAACGAGCAATACGGTGCTCTTTGTGTAGATGGCCTCCTGTAGGCGGCTTATATGATGATGTAAACTTAGCAGTCTTCCATTCAGATGCGTCCGTCATCATCACACACGGTGGGATTGAAATGGGACAGGGTCTCAACACTAAAGTTGCTCAACTTGCTGCTTACCTCTTGGAAATCCCTTTGGAAAAGATAGAAATTAAAGCAAACAACACTATAATTTCACCAAATACTTTCGTAACTGGTGGAAGTGTTTCGACTGATGCTATATTAATTGCATTGAAGAGATGTATCGAGCAGCTACAGGCAAGATTAGAGCCTGTTAAAGCCACATTGACTGATCCAACTTGGTCTCAGCTAGTAACTGCCGCGTATGCCGCTAATGTAGATCTTCAATTTCATGGTTTCGTCAGTTCTGCTGATGTGCAGTCGTATCAAATCTATGGTGTGGTTTGTTCTGAAGTAGAAGTTGACGTCCTTACAGGAGAATATGAAATTTTGAGAGTAGACATACATCAGGATGTAGGTGTTAGTATCAACCCTGATATTGATATTGGACAAGTAAGTAATGATTTTAATAATAACGCAATATTTTAATTTTAACACATTACAAAATGACAATATTGAGTTTTATTTTTGTTTATTGTGTCTAAGTTTATTTATTCATTTGGTACACCAACGTCACCAACTGCTATTGGTATACCAAAACAGTACAGTTGTAGTACAGACAGCTACACATCAAGCTATACATTTCCAGTATAAGCTGATCTCGCATTGTGTAGGATTTCCGTACAATGAAAAGGTCCGCGTATACTGGAAATGTATAGCTTGATGTGTAGCCGTGTGTACATACAAAGAATTAAAAGAGAACAATTATAAAATAAAAGTAAGTATGCCTTTTATAATATTATGTACACACAACACTTAGAAAACATAATATCAAATAAAATTTGTAAAAAATAAAGTGGATACTCTCACGGACAAATAAAAAGGGGCAGTACATAGAGCGAAACTGTATGTTGTAGATAATTTACCAGTTAATAAAACAACACCAATGTTGGAAATATTGTTAGTTTATTTGTCAAAATTAATATATTATTTATTTATTTATATTATACATTAATGATCTACCGAATGGCATCCCTCAACCTCTGACGCTATTTGCCGATGATAGCACCATAACTATACCTTGTACAAGTGTTGATACTTATGAGAGTGACATAAATGATTCTATAAATCGAATGGTAAAGTGGCAAGATACCAATAACTTAAAAATTAACCTGAAAAAAACTAAAGTAATACATTTTAGTCAACGGATCAATAGTAAGAGTGATTTAAGTATACACTACGATAACCAACCTATAGAAGAGGTAGAAACAACAAAATTTTTAGGGCTCCACATTGACAAAAAACTGAGTTGGAAATCCCATATCGAAATCTTGTGCAAGAAAATCAGTAAATCTGCCTATGCCCTACACACATTGTCGTCAATAATAAGTGTGGAGGCATTACTTACAGCCTACTATGGCTTAACAGAATCTCATCTACGCTATGGTGTCATTTTCTGGGGCAACTCAACAGAAAAAGACACGGTGTTCAAAGCTCAAAAGAGATGCGTTAGATCAATATTTAAAATGAAACCTACTGATAGTTGCGTGCCTTACTTTAAAAAATATGAAATACTTACTTTGCCATGTCTGTACATTTTAGGAGTAGCTGTTTTTGTGAAAACAAATCCACATCGATTTAAACGATTAGATGAAGTAGTCTCACGTAATAGGCGAGACAACAGCAGGATATGCTCTCATACTGCGAGAACAACCCTCATGCGCAAAAGTGTCTTCTGTATGGCTTCTATTATATTTAATAAAGTACCTAAAAGTTGCAGAGAACTACCCGTGTCACTTTTTAAAAATAAGCTTAGAATTTTTTTAGTTAGTAAAGTGTATTACAGTGTTACAGATTTTTTAAATGAGAAGGACTTTTCTCTTCCGACTTCTAATTTACATAGATATGAATAACAATTTAATGTGATCTTAAATCAATTGGCTTTTGTACGATTCCATTTACTGCATTAATTAATATTTTGGACATAATTTAATTTATTTTGACTATATTATTATACGTAAACTTTAATATCCTGACATCAATTATTATCTATTTGTTGTTATTTTGTAATGAAATTTAGAATGACTATAATATGTAAAAAGCATTTAGATAAAGCATTTTTTTTTATACCTACAAAATTTGTACGCCGTTATTGGCAAAACATGGACGTACACAACATCTATGAATTAAATACCTTGCATGTCTGATTAAGTCAGTTTATGTATACGCATGTTTGACAAATAAAGTATCTTTATCTTTAAATTACTAAAACAAAAAATCCGTATTTTTTAAGTTATAAAATAATAGCTGGTACCACACATACAACACAAAAACGAAATTTATTTAAAAATTAATACTTTGTATTGCCTCCACGGGTCTTTTCACAGATGCCAGGCGATAGGGCATGCTGTTTATTAAGTTTCTTATGCCATGTTGCGGGGTATTTGTCCATTCTTCCACTAACGCATGTTTCAGGTCTCGAAGTGTAGCTGGGGCGGGGTTTCTATTTCTTACACACCCCCCAAGCTCATCCCAAGCTTGTTGAATTGGATTCAGGTACGGGCTTCTCGCGGGCCAGTCCATGCGATTGATGCCAACGTCCTGACAATACTAATTTAGAATTGCATTGTCATGCATGAATATTGAATTTTCACCCATATTAATTACATAAGGGCCGACATGCTCAATAAAAATTTCTTTCACATATCTTGCACTAATTAGCGTATCATTTTCTATTAGCACTGACTCCGTGCGACTCTCTGAAGAGATTCCAGCCAAAACCCTAACAGATCTACTGCCAAACGGCACTTTTTTCTCAAAACAAGCTAGAATAAAACGTTTCCCTGACCGTTGGTAGACTCTTCGCCGCCCATCATGTGCATACAGCATAAATCTGGATTCGTCAGAAAAATTACTCTTGCTCATTCTTTGTCTCCCCATTGTGCGTGTTTGCGGGCGTAACGTAATCTTGCTACCCGATGTTGGGATTTAAGTTCAAGTTCAAGTTATTTATTTCATAACAAAAATACATTTGTGTCGAAATATTTGCACAGTAGGTACACAAAAGAAGCAACATAACGAATTATAATATAATATGTAACCTCGTTCCTCACCGTTCATCAAAGTTAGAACGTCTATCCAAATACAAAATACTAACTTTACAAACATTAATATTCTTGTGTATACAAAGTTCCTAGCAAATTTTTTTCTTTTCTTTTCAAAATTAAAGTTTTGGACCATTTGCGGGTCTATGTGGGTGACCCCACATAGACCCGCAATTGGTCCAAAACTAGCTCCGCAAACTAGCTTCAAGGAGCTGCCGTCTTACAGTCCGCTCCTTACGTCGTCTCCACGGGTCTCCCGAAGTTGATTTGTTACTTTAACTGCCGTGATTTCGGAGCATGGTCGTTACAATAAATCGATCCTCATGAGCTGTTCATCTCGTTCTGCCGGTTCCTGGTCTTCTTATGCTCTGCCCAGTTTCTCGGAAACGTTGACGACTCGCTGCACTGTAGAAAGTGACACGCCTATTGTTCTTGCTGTACTTCGCTGACTTCTGCCTTCATCTAACATAATAGCGATACGTGTACATTCTTCTAGTGTTAGCGACATGGTAGTAATTCAATAATGATAATGAAAAACGAAAAAAAAAATCCTAGATATGAAGGCTAGATGTTTGGTGAATGCTCTTTGTATTCTCTCAACTCTTTCAAAATCAAAATCAAAAATATTTTTATTTCACATAAGCCTACATGGGCACTTATGAAACGTCAGAAGCTAGGTGCACGGTCCCAATTGGTCGTTTCCTATGGAGAAGAGCCGGCAAGAAACTCCACGGTCACTCTTTTAAAAAAATAAAATTGGCTTTTACAATGTTTTCAAATTACAGTGTTAATAGGTATGAGAGGACAGCGTAGGCCCATCAAAAGTACCAGGAACTTAACAAAATAGAAAATGGTTTAAAGATCTACAGTCTAATAAGCCTACAACGTCCTCACATTGCCAAAAAAAAACAATATAAAATATGATTAAAATAATAAAAGTTAGAATCTTGTTGAAATTTAAATTGTAGGTATAATAATGTCAAATAAGAAAAACATTATGTCAGTGAAGTTTGTAAAAAAAAAGATAAAATTAAATTAAAAAATAACTTCGTAATTTGGGAGCTGTTAATAGACATTTACATAGTTTTGCGGTACCAGGGAGGCCACATGTACAGAAAGAATTAATGCCAAACTTCCTTGTCTTCAACGTAGTCCTTAATCTTATAATATGCTTTTTTGATAAGGGCACGTTTAAGGTGCGTTTTGAATTTTCCATCACTAAGTTCTGTAACCGATTGTGGGAACTTGTTATAAAAGCGGATACTGTTTACAAGAAATGACTTGCTTGCTTTGCTAATGAACTGCATATAACGGATTCCAGGCAAAACTGGCGTATTCCAACCGACTACGTACCAGAGTGTTGAACAAGACTATTCTGGTCTTTGGTAGTTGGAAGTTCCGAGTTCTGTTTTACAAAACCCAGCATCTGTGCCGACTTCTTTACAATGTCGTTGATGTGAAAACCAAGTGCATTATAGACAATTTGCATTGTACTTATTCGTACTCCCGTAATAATTATGTCTGATATATTTTTTATTCCTTATTTTTTGTTAATATTTTTAATCAGGTTGAAGGAGCTTTTATGATGGGTGTTGGGTACCATACTTTTGAGAACTTGGTGTACGACCCTGAAACCGGTGCAATACTCACAGAGAGGTCTTGGGAATACTACTTACCTGAAGCCAGGGATATACCTCAGTGTTTCTATATAACACTCAAGAACGAACACAGCAATGACCTTTTATGTGGATCTAAGGGTAAGTCTCGAAACAATTAGAAAACTGTGGTGTGCAATGAAGAGGTTTAGTTATTTTGAAAAAGCCGCATTTGTTTGAGAATTGAAGTAATAGCTTCAAGTAATTTAATCGTAAATCCAGCTGCATACTTAGGATATACTTTACGACGAAAAAAAAAAGTTTTCAAGTTTGATATAATTGTGTACCCGATATCAAAATGTTTGATGGAAAGCCCGTTAACGTAGCTTATATGAGAAAAAAAAAGGTTTCCAAGTTAGATATATTTGAGTACCCGATAGCAAATGTTTGATGGAAAGCTCGTTAACGTAGCATATAATTCTGAGAAAAAAAAAAGTTTCCATGTTTGATATAATAATAAAATTATATCAAACTTGAAAACTTTTTTTTTTACACAATTATTGTGTACCCGATATCAAATTTTGACGGAAAGCTCGTTAACGTGAAAATAATTAGTTGTTTTTTTTTAAACCACTTGTTTGATCAACAGCCGTTGGAGAGCCGCCAGCTTGTTTGGCGGTGGTCATAAAGTTTGCACTTAGAGCAGCCATTGTGCAAGCACGTCAAGAGTGCGGGATACCCACCACTGAATGGTTTGATATTGGTAAGTTCATCAAGGGTCCCACTACCATTTCATCTATCTGTAATATTTAGCTTAAAATAACTTACTGTTTGAGAGACCGATAGAGCTGAATGAATGATTGCACCATCTGGCATTCTCGCAGCAGAATATTCTTTGATAGTGTCTTCGTAGTATTGTCCAAGTTCAGATTTATTTTGATTAGACGTATTTCTGCTATGAATGCTTAAAATGATTGCTAGTTGTATTTAAAAAAAATTCAGGTTACTTATACATAATTTGATAAGATTATGCAGTAATTATTTTACCAGTAAAAGTTCTTTTACTACCTTCATTATGCCATTAGAAAAATCAGCTACCTATATCTACACTTAATAAACTTATTTTAAAAACTGCAGATGCTCACGAGCATCTGCAGTTTTTTTTAAATAATTACCTATTTAGAGAATAATGTTTTTTTAGGATTCCGTACCCAAAGGGTAAAACGGGATAAATGATAAATGATAAATGATTTTATTTCTGTAAGTAGGTTTGTACAAACACTTTTACACGTCAATCATATTTTAAAAACTAGATGAGGTCGGCGTTTCCTATCTGACTACTCTGAGAAGAAAGGCCGAAACAAACTCAGAGGTCATAGTCTCTTTTAAAGTCCAGACATAATCTTGGTCAGATCATGTGAAGACCATGTAGATTGGTGTCTGAAATGGTCTTTTGAGGAAAGAACCACACAGGTTGAGTGGACCTGACCAGTCAGTGCACGCATTTGTCAGTAATCGTGCAGCTCTACTCAGAATATAAGGAGCTCAACGATGCGACTATCAATACCAAAGAAAGGCCATTTGGGTAGGCCACTTATATGACTCAAACTGCCAGACCATGATTAACACTAACTGAGAATAAAAGAAAGGGAAAAAAAAAATATTATGCAATAACCCACATAGTCTTCACATTCACAATAATTAAAATAATATAATACTTTACAAGTAAATATTCCTGTCATTGTGTATAAAATAATAATTAAATGTCACTGTTTATAAAATAATAAAGTTAGCAAAAACAATAAAAATAAACTACCTCAATATGTACAAAAATTGGAGCAGCTCAATCCCAAGCCTTTTTGTCCTCAATATAATCTTTAACAGTATAAAAGGCTTTCTGGCACAACTTACGTTTAATGAATGATTTGAATTTATTAAGGCTTAGATCTTGAACGTGGCTTGGAACCCTATTACTAAGGCTCCACCGTCTGTCTGTCTGTCTGTCCGTCTGTCTGTCTATCTGGCCGTCTGTCACCACGCTGTATCTCATGAACCGTAATAGTTAAACAGTTGAAATTTTCACAGATGATGTATTTATGTAGCCGCTATAACAACAAATACAAAAAAAACAGAATAAAATAAATATTTAAGGGGGCCCCCATACAACAAACGTGATTTTTTGCTAGTTTTTGCTCTATATTGTTAACGGCAACAGTTAGACGCTTGAAATATTCACAGAATATTTAGTTATATATTCACTTTAAAACTTTAAAACGGCATTTTTTATAGATAATGGTACGGAACCCTTCGTGCGCGAGTCCGACTCGCGCTTGGCCGGTTATTATTTCTTGAATTGTTTATTTTCAGCTGGACCGTTTACCACTGAACAAATCTGCATGTCGATGAAAACGAACACAGAGGACTTTAAACTAATCTAGGTTGGTTTAAAAATTTATGTCAAAATGACAAAAAAACCCACTGACACTGTCATCATCAGAAAATCGTTTGATTTGTCTATCCTATGCCTGCGTTTCTGTACTAGTGATCACAGGATACGCTGCAGCTGCCGCTTTTATTTTCCTAAATAGTAAATAATCATTTTTGTAAAACTGAACAACGTTCTAAGAGATATAAAACTTTTTATTTTCTTTCTCATATTCTTTGTCTACCATTTTATAAGAGTATTAATGGCAACATTGATTTTTTTTATTTAAAAAATATTTTACTTAGTTTGCTTTGATCTCTCTTGGTGTTCAGTTAAATTTTTGGTTTCAATTATTATTTTTTTTCATCTTGTTAACGCATTTATTATTAATCTTTAGAGATGTGTTGCTTTATTCTTCATGTGTTCTTCAACATTTTATGTTTTCTTTTTTTTCTTTCTCTTTTTCTTTCTCTTTTTCTAATCTTAATTAAGAGTTTTTACTTAAGGCAGCATCTGAGTGGATATTTATAATATTCAGCCACATTAGAAATGTAGATTATGGTTAGAATGGAAGCCAATCCCAAGCGATACACTTTAATATTCTATGGAAGAAGTAGAGAGAAGAGTTCACTTCCAATCACAGAGGTCTGGGAACATTTTTAATCCCAAAAATATAGTTTTTATATTATTTTACTGTTTGTCTGTTTATCTGTAGGTATGTCTGATTGTGTGTTGGTCTTAATGTATGATCCTGCATTACGCAATTACTATTAGGTAGATTCTGTTAAAACTTTGCATAGATATTATAGTATCTACATACTACAGACATCATATACTTACACATTCCATCCATTAATATTATGTATCATACTCTTTTATTGGTTTTGCATTAGAAATGTGGTAGTTTGCTATTTAAAGCCACATCTTTCACACCTTTATTTACCTTTTACAGGGCTCTGTGTCCACCAATTCTTGTTAAATCTATTCTTTGTTTTCAAACATGAATTCTTACATACGTATATATAATATTATCATCCTCTTTACAAATTATTCCTGAAATACTATTAACGCTCAAACACATAATATTACTCATTTCTGAAATGTTTTTGCATTTAAAATAAATCTATTTTCTATTAATTGTAAACAACAATATTTTTCTATACCGGCTGCTGACTACTCCCTCACTCGTAGAGAGGCCTGGGTTCTCCTCCTATTGAGCGTGAGGCGGTGCCTCCGCTCTCCTGCAGCGATCTGCCACCTCCTGCCTATCCAACTGGGAGACACTGACGCTGTGGTTCCGTCCTGTTCTTGTCGTCGGCTGAGGATCCTGTTCCCGTACCTGCTTTTCCATCCAACTGAAGGACGCTGACGCTGTAGCCCCTTCCGTTCCTGTCCTGAAGCCGGCTGAAGATTCTGTACCCGTACCTGCTATCCTGACTCTATGCCTCCGAAGACCGAATTCCTTTTATACCTTTTTATATTATTTAACTTGTGACCTACGGCTGGCCCTCCAGCCAACCGTAACGTTACAATATTCCGGTAATAAACATTATCGGAATATCTATGCATGTGATCGGTAGTGTTTTCCCACTGTTTGTCTTGTTTGTTTTAATATCATTATTTATGTATTTATTTGTGCCTAGATTTATGTATAATTAGGTGTATATATTATATTTATGTTTTTTCCGTTTTTATTTCTGAATTCTAATTGATTGGTACCTTAACTATCAGAATTCGTATTATTGATGTTTGGAATTATCAATTTGTAGACCGAGCGAACGAGGGGTTCGGTCAGACCGCAGCGAGTGGAAAAAAACAGTAGAAAAAAACTAGACTCAACTAGTCGCAATCGCTAGTCGACGACCAAAACTGAACCCCGTATTTAAAATTCATTTATTTTTATTACACGTTCGTGATTGGGTCACAGAAATTTATATTATTATGTGTACATTTCAATTTAATCGATCCAGATAGATTCAGAGTATATCTGCTGTGACAGACGGACATGCCAGACAGACACACAGACGACTGGTCCTAGAAGGATTCCGTTTTTTCCTTTTGAGGTACGGAACCCTAAAAACAAATATTTAACGTAGCTGGAACAACACTTGCAACGTGAATAATAATTACGATACAATCATTTGTGATCTGATTTCTTTCTTACATATTATATTAACTAGAACGCCCTTGTAGTGTTAACAAAAGGGATAGTCGTCACACATACAGGGTCAAATTAAATTAGCTAGCGAAACTCCGTGGACTTGTTGAGTATCGATATCTAAATACGATAAAACGAAAAAAAAGAAAGATTTGATGTTTTTTTTTCTGGTGTCAATGACCACTGGCAGTACCTAAAGTTACTTGAAGTAGTTAAGTTTTTGTTCTATCGTGTTTAGTTATCGATACCCATCACATATGTGAAGTTTACAAAGAAAAAAAAACTGATTTTGAAACTCATATTTCAAGTGACAGATCGTTGAGCCCAAAAAAATGTGTCTTTTGTTTTTTTTTGTGTTGAAATGTTAATAATGTTATTTTTTTTCGTCTTATCGTATTTAGATATCGATACCCAACGCATCTGCGGAGTTTCGCTAGCTAATTTAATTTGACCCTGTATAAAGCACAAGACCTTCGTGTTGCATGTACGATATTATCGTAACTGTAACGAGATTTTTTTTGCCGTGAAGAGATCCAGGACCTTCAGTCTCGACATAGATAGCGATCATTTTACGACTGAATTCGATCGCGAGATTGTGATTTTTTCGTTCTTATCAAGCAATTTTGACCATCTAGGGCCCCCATTAGGACTTTGCGACCGAATTTGGTCGTAAAGCGATCAAAAGGAAATAATCTAATTATGTTGCAAGTGTATTTAGTTTCATAAATTTTATGAGCATAAGCATAGCATAATCAGACTATAATGTTGCCCAACGTAAATTACCTACTAGGAGTATTTGAGCTAACCAACTGTGCAGTCCTGCCAATCCTGAAGTTAAGCTAAAAGCCAAAAGAGGTTAATATTTCTAATACCTATTACCCAGATTTCAACACACAGACACAATTAACTGTTACGTAATTGTATTAGCTCCTTTACATGGCCATTATCTTCTAATCTTACACTACTAATATCGGTGACAGTGTTTATAGTGTTATTTTTAAAACGTCAATAACCTCTTAAGGGGTCATTGTACTCATCATTATGAACAAATTTTATAATGGGACCAAACCTGAAATCGCAAAAAAAAAATCAGCCGTTCCCTACATTTTAACGAATTATTCGAACATGTAGGGAACAGCTGGTTTTTTTTTTCGCGATTTCAGTTTCGGTCCCATACTAAAAGTTGTTCATAATGACGAGTACAATGACCCCTTAAGAGGTTATTGACGTTTTAAAAATAACCCTGTATATTCCCTTGACTTTTGTAACTAATCTGGTAAGTAGTAAAACAAATTCTAGAAGTAGAAGAAAATACCAGCAGTTTAGTAGCTATCGGTGGGTAACATTTATTCCCATTCGTCTACTTAAGATGACTTATTATTATTTTACTAAAAGCCTGCTAATGGTCAAATATGACTCAAACGTAGCCTCATTTTAAGCAGGGACCGTACAACTCCGGTAAAGAGTTAACTTTCGAAAGGGTAACCCATTCAATGGGTTACCATTATCATGATGTAACCCATTGAAAAGGTTTTATACTAGAAACCCATTGAAAGGGTTACATGATAACCCATTCAATGGGTTCTATACCTACTTGAAACCCAATAAAAATCATAATAATTATGTTATTTCGATATCAGCCCAGCACGCGTAGCATGACCAATACTATCTCTATTCTACCCAGGGACCATTTTGGTTACCATTTTAGAAAAACCCTATCGAAAACCCTTTCAATGGAAAGGGTTTTCGATAGGGTTTTTCTAAGCAGTTAATCGAAAACCCATACGGTGTGGGTAATTTTGAATGGCTTAAATTAAGCCGTTCAAAAGGGTTACCCGCACCGTATGGGTTTTTATCAAAAACCATTACAATGGGTTACCAAAATTTAATTTAAGCCGTGTATAAAGGGTTACCCATATCGTATGGGTTTTTGTTTAACCGCTTAGAAAAACCCTATCGAAAACCCTTTCAATGGGTAACCAAAATGGTCCCTGATTTTAAGTCATCCTTAATTCTCACACTAACATTTATCATGGCGTGTATTGTAACAGAACGTTTTAAATTAGTGTGGTTGGTACTCCAAACAATATTCATTTTGTGCAAAATAATCATTGAATTATTTTTAACTAACTCTAGTTATCTAGTAATGGAAACTGCTGAGTTTCCAGATTCCAGAGAATACCGTTCAAATATAACTTTGAACGAAAATCAAAAACTTTTCCTCAGAAAATTACTTCAATGAAATAAGACCCAGTCCTCTTAAAGGTATTACTGGCAGCTTACGGAATCCTCTCCAGTGAGGTTAGACCTCCGACCTCCAGAGCTTAACTGTCGCTGCATTCTCGAGGCCTCCCGACCGTTACTGGGAGTGCTTAGTGCAATCTTGAGAGACTTATCTAATTGATGTTGTGGTATGTAGCGAACATTGTTAGAATATTATAATGTGATATTATAAGTTTTTAATTATTTATCTATTTCTCTAGTAAATGTGGAAGTTGCTAAATGCAATCAAAGACGGACCAATTCTTCGTAATAGCCACCTTTTTGTAGGAAACACACACACACAACAATTCTTACTGCTGACATCCACAGTACATAAGGACGAAGTTTCTATTGCAATGTGAAGTGTTTCTTTTCTTTCAGAAGTACATAGGTACTTTTGCTGAAACACCGTAATTTTGATCCATATGGAACACAAATAAAGTGTTTTGGCAATTTATGGTGACCAGTTAATTATACGTTTCATTTATTCATTAATTTCAGCCGAAAGACGTCCACTGCGTGACATAGGCCTCCCCCAAGCACCGCCACTTCAACCGGTTCTGTGCTTGTCTCAACCAGCGAATACCTGCGGCTTTCACAAGTCTGTCACGTACTCCTGTTTAATAACAAACAAATATATTTAGGTCCATGGTTCGGGCCACGGACAGGTCGAATGCAATATTTCAACAAATTTTAAAGATACGAGTAAAGTATCCGATTTATAATCGCAGCCCACTATTTGTACTAGTGCCAACTTCTGCTTACCGTAAGTTATTTGATAATTTCCCACCCCAAAAAAAAATCGGCGCACGGTTCTTTCCTCTAAGGGAGAAACTGATCTAAACACTAAGAAAAACATCTTAACAGAATTAGGAAAACAAAAATTTTGTCAGCCTAAGGTAATTTAGGGACAGTCACAATAAGATAGACCGCATAGCATCCTTTTTTGCTACAAAGTTGTGGTTATTATCACAATATTATTATGTGCTTATACTTATTCTTTTAGAGAAACATCATTTTGTTATGGGTACAGCATATTTAAATTGTTCGCGAATATCTTACTTTTTGTTGTGAAAAGACTAGCTAAGCTGTAAAATAATTATGAATCTTACAAAACCTCTAGTTCCACCTACTGATCCAGACATATTTCCATCACATTACCGTGGGACCATGCAATTCGCACACCAGGCCTTCGGGACTTGCGGGGCTTCGGCTTTGAGCAACGGATCCGGCTCCAAGGATATATTTTAGGATCATTTTCTCCTCATGCTCACTGCTACGTACTTTGGTTACGACTGAAGTTCTAAAAGATGATACTTGGATAGAAGGAATAAGTGCCAGTATGTGTATTAATTTCTTTTTTAGTCTTAAGATACCATCAATATATTGTCTAGTGTCCAACTAAACAATTAAGGTAAGTGCTAAAGTATTTTTTTTTACCAAAATTTGCTTTACTATTGTATACTTACCGTTTTGTAGTAAGTATATCAATGAAATTTTCTTAAAAAAGTTGAACAGAAATGACAAAAAAATTAATATCTTTTAATATTCTCATCACATTTGTTTTTCACGCCCCCCTTTCGCTGTATTGAAGCCCCCCTTCATCATTCATCATCAGTTCAGCCGAAAGTCGTCCACTGCTGGACTTAGGCCTCCCCCAAAAAGGAGGGGATTTGCCATAATCGCCACGCTTGGCAGGCGGGTTGGCGAGCGCAGTATGGTTTTAAAAATGCATAGAGAACGCTGCTGCCCATTCTCTAGTAGGTAAGTCCCTTAGTCGCCTTTTACGACACCCATAGGAAGAAATGGGATCAAACGGAAGCCCGCCTTAAACTATATATTAAAATATTTTTTGATAATTTGTATGGCTTTGGGTCAACGAAATGCATATACTGTGAAAATTTTAAGACACATCGTTGGAGCAACATCCAACCGATTAGCTGTAAAACTTGTGTGACAGACGGACAGACGGACACGTGAGTATAGGGCTCCGTTTGGACCCTTCGGGTACGCAACCCTGAAAATGAAATGCTCTTCGTTAGTAAGCGCATCACTTCAGAACGGCTGGACCGGTTTAACAAATTTTTGTTTTAAAATGTTCGTAATCAGGGGGTCTACTCCGAAGCGTTAATCCTAAGTATCGTCCGAATGTTCGGTCGTTTTATAACTTCCATAGTTTCCTTTTTGACTTTGAATCCTTTTCCGACTAAAAGTCACATTTTTGACTTTGGCTTATCTCTTTGCCGTCGTTTTTTATTTTTTTTTGCCTTAGTCAGCCATAGTTAGCCGTAGTCAAGCAACGGCCGAACATTCGGCCGATACTTCAGATTTACGTTCGGAGTAAACCCCCAGGTTCTTACGGAAATTAAAAAATTTAAAGTTTTCAGGAAATTTTGAAAAAATCGGGAAAACTGAAAGTGAATTTTCTATGAGAATTATGTATGAATGATTGTCAGGACAACGTCTGTCGGGTAACTAGCTACTTACAGAATCATTAATATATCGAAATATCTACTTACTTCTATCTCGAACTGACTTATGTCATTAAAATTAAAAGCTAAATGGATCGCCTCGTCTCTCCGAGTGCAGTTTTCTTAAATCATCGTCCCCTTTTCATAGAGGCTAGCTTTCAGAGCACGTGCGACCCATCTCAGTGTGGGCTCACAAAATCAGCGGGAAAAATTGTTTCAAAACTATCTTGCCATACCTACCGTTTTTGTATTTAATGAGCACGTAGCTGTCATTGTAATTTAATTCTTACGTTAATTTTTATACCAGTTACAGTGGTGATTTGTCTTTAATTTTTTTTAATAAACGTTGCCCCACACTAGGAATTTCTCCTGTATCGTGGGTGCGTTTACATACATTCAAACCCACATACACAAACAGCAGCAGCAGAGGTATAAGAGAAATTCTTGGAAATACTGCCTCAAATCAATGAAATAGTTCATATTCTTTTGAAAATATTGCGATACAAGATATCCTAAAAGGAAACTTATTCATTTTGTGCAATACCTACTTACTTGTAATGTTATTGTAGTGTTATCAGAATAGAAAGTTAATTTTCTTACTGTACCTTCAAGGGTTTTTCCAGCAACCTAAGTACGCTCAATCTTCGCTCTTTGCTCAAGCTTTGTCCACTTTTAAGCTTCAGGTAAAAAAACACTTCCTCTCTCCTTAAACATCATCATTACATAATGCAGTTCCCTGCTCTTGTTTCATGTGTATTATTGTATAAATGTATTATATTTATTAGATAAGTGTATGCTTTGTTGTATGTATTTATTGTATATGTTAATGGTACACCACTGACTACCTGCAGTATTGTCTCTCCTGCTCCCTTTAATCTATCTAAAGGTTGTCTGTAAAAGATCGCTTTTAGCGATAAGACCGCCCATTGTGTCACCCTATGTAAAATTTAAACATTGATATCTGTACCTTTTATGGTGAACATAATAAAGAGTATTATATTATATTCTAAGTACGTAACTGAACGAATACAAAATTCCTATTCTAATAGTACTTTATTCCTATGTTTATGCAGTTTCCTTGTGGTCAATTCGGCATTCACCAACCGCGGTTCTCGTGGCCCCAACAGCCCAACATGCAAATGTTCTAACACGAGCTAACGAGGCACTTGACTGAGTTCTAACGAGTGCCATTCGAACAGCTACTGTCACGTGGGCATTACTCACTCACTACCCACTTATGCACATCATCTTTTTGATGTTCTGTGGGAGAACGTCAGAGTGCCATACAGCATCCAGCATACATCAACATTTATTTATTTGATTTAGTCCCATCTCTTCCCCTAGACGTTTATTCCTACAAGAACTTCATTTTTAAGGTATAAACGTATAGGGGAAGAGACGGGACTAAGCTATTTAGGCATACAAACTAAAGACATTCAAATGTGTGTTGGATACTTCTTCACGTTCAAACAGCTAGACCAATTTTGATAAAATTTGGTATGAGGTAATAATAACTTCTCCCGCGGAGCGGAGCGGGAGGGCGTGTCAGACTTTTACTGGCTAAAACCCACCCGTATTCCTTCATTTGCCTGTGTGCCAGGGCCACAATATCCCTGGATTACCATATTATTATAGGCTACTTTTAATTTTATTTTATATCCCGATATTCCTACAGAATAGACACTTACGCGGGTGAAGCCGCGGGGCGCAGCTAATTGAATATATAAAGATAAGCCTACATACCCGCACCTATTGAACGTCGGAAGCTAGGTACATGGTTAGTCTTTTCCTATGGAAAAAAGTCGGCAAAGAAATGTCACGGTCATTCTTTTAAAAACAGTTGGCTTTTACAATATTTATTTATGTATTTAAAACATGGAGGACTTACAGCTAATAAAAACAGACAAAAATAAAGAAACCTTAGTCACTAGAAAGCCAATTACAAATCCTCACTTATAGACTTAATAATAATTTATGGTGTGAGCAAAAAAAAAACAACACACAAAAAAGCACATCGCCTTAAAATTTTAGGAGCAATATAACACATACATAATATACATTACTTGGTTACTTGGTTTGCAAATAAATTAAATAATAGAGAAAATATTATGAAAAAAAAAACAAATATAAACCTACTGTTACTTGAAAAAATTGAGGCTTAAGTACCTTCTGGCCGAATTCACACTAATTGTGAATGGATCAAAATCATATTCCTTGCATATCATTGAAATTTCTGCTTGCGCGAACAATATAACTGTTTTGCCTATAATTCGAAGAGGTATGAGGTAAAATATAAATTCAAATTCAAATTCAAATATCTTTATTGTGGGCATATGTTTGTAACAAGATCTTAACAATAAATTAAAGTTCCAATATGTCCTGCCTATTAGGCATACTGGCATTAAATTTAAAAATTATTTTAATGTCAAAAGTTATTATAAATGTCAAAATATCAAAAAACAGTGAAATTAAAACATGGTCAACAAATCAATCAATAATTCAAGAAATCTTGGATTGTGTAGTATGCTTTAACAATTAAAAAGTTTCGTAATTTAAATGGGGTAATATGTTCAAATTAGCCCTACAAAAACCGGGATTAAAGACCAGAGGTCTTTTAGTTTAAGTTTAGTTTACTTAAAATAAATGTGTGACACCATGACCGTCATAATCATAATATTATCACCATTATTACAAAATAACTTCCGTCAAAAAAAGAAAATGAGACCCAATACGACCCCTAAAACGATTAATTGAATATTTAATTTTGCCCTCATTAATGCGCCAGAGGCAGTTCTAATGCATGTTATAGGTATAAAGGTGTATATGTGATTACAGGTTCCTTTTTAGGGTCCATAGTTGACAAGGAACCTTTATAGTTTTGCCATCCGCCGTCGGTCTGTCTGTACTATTCTTTATACGGTTACCACCCCAAACTGTAACCCCTTCTGCGTAAAAATTATTTGTTAGTTCTCAAATGTCCTTTATAATGCGCACAGCAAAGGAGTGGAACTCTCTGCCTGCGTCTGTGTTTCCGAACGCATACAACCCTAACCTCTTCTAAGTGAGAGTGCACAGGCTTCTTCTGGTTAAGCTCACTCCATCGTCGACTTTGTCTCTGTCACCTCTGAAAAAAAAAAGAAACATCAGCTGTTACCTTCCTTCATTACCTACACGGAAAAAATGTATGGAAACATGTTGTTATTTTTTTAAACAACTGACTAAAAGTTTCTACGCTGAGGGTCTAGATGGCATACTGAATTCATGATAACAGTTCCCACGTCAATTGCCCTTACATCTTATTATCTTGAATGCTGTAGTAGGATCTTGATTTTCATATAGTGAAAGAAAATTCAAATTGTTTTGCTTGACATTATTACCTATTTTTATTATTTAAAACTACAGACGTTGTCCTATCACAATTTCAATATAATATGGGCTTCAGTTCATATAATCCCATAAAAAAGGATGGTAGGTTTTCCCGAATTAGAAAATTTTACGGGAATCTTTTCCAATTTTTCTTTCCATAAAAACCTAATTCGGGCCGTTCTCAAGGGATGCGCTTACCAACGAACAACTTTTAATTTTTAGGGTTCCGTAGTCAATAAGGAACCTTTATAGTTTCGCCATGTCTGTATGTCTGTCTGCCCCCGGCTTAGCGTTCAAAAATATTGAGCGTCTGTAGAGACCATTTTTCGATTCAGGAATCCGTTTGCGTAATATTAAGCTTTAAAGTGCTATTTTTTGTTAGAATCAAGTAAACGCCCCTCCAGCGCCACCGCCAGCTAAATGGTTGGGTTGTTTTTGGATATGTTAAAAGGAAAACTATCACAGCTAAGTAGGCTTTACAAGTTAACGAGTATTAGTAGCAATATCGGTGCAATATCGAAATCAAACAAACAAACATCGAAAAAAAGGTCAGAGTCGCGTCGCGGCGCAAGGAATCGGTTTTACGTGCACCTATAGATGTTTAGATGTTTCACATCAATATTGGTATTCAGATGCATCCGGCAACCCTCAAGTCGGTACTCACATCAGGATATTTTTTTTTTTAAACATTGCCTCACAATAGGAATTTCTCCTGTATTGTGGGTGCGTTTACAAACATTTAAATTCACATACACAAACAGTCAGACCCGGAACAACTACTTGTAGGTCATACAAATATTTTTTTTTCCGTGCGGGAATCAAATACGCGACACGCAGCGCAGCAGTCAATCGCTTAACCACTACGCCAACCGTGCCGTCATAATTATTGTTGACAACGCCAAAAGGTACCTAAGGACATTGATATTACGTCTCACATCAAGCAAAACGGTAATTATGTGAGGATTATGAGCGACAGTGAATGGTGACATCAGTTTTACCCTCAGCAATTACCAAAAAACTCTCAGTATCTAAAGGTTATCTACATACCGGGGCGACTTGTCGCGCGACGCGATGCGACACAAAGGCACCGCTCGTCCCGCGACGCGCGGGGCCTTTGTGCCGTGTCGCGTCACGCGACAAGTCGCGCTGGTATGTAGAAGCCTAAAGCTTCTCAAACAACTAAAACTCTTTTCATATCACAGCTAACCATAACCGCCTTATTACAAAACAAGATTATATTTTGACATGGCTTAAACCATGCAGCCAGTTTTTGTAATAAGAACGTAACAGTGATTGAAATACCGTTCTTTATACAAAACTGAAAACTTTGTTCGGTACTAAGTTGTCATTTTTGAGTTTAGGAACTATATCGTAGTCGGAATTTAGTTCGAAATTCAATAATAGCTCCATGTTTTAAACCTGGGTCTGAAGATAAACCTTGTTTTGTAATAAGGGGGTAAAAGTTTAAAGTTATCTCTACGTTTTCAGACTGCGCCGGATAAACCGGATTCCAAGAGTCATCCAGCTACAGTCCGTTTATGTTACCAACCGGCCGGAGCGTTAGTAACTGCTTCTACTCGTTTATGTTACCAACCGGCCGGAGTGTTAGTAACTGCTTCTACTCGTTTATGTTACCAACCGGCCGGAGCGTTAGTAACTGCTTCTACTCGTTTATGTTACCAACCGGCCGGAGCGTTAGTAACTGCTTCTACTCGTTTATGTTACCAACCGGCCGGAGCGTTAGTAACTGCTTCTACTCGTTTATGTTACCAACCGGCCGGAGCGTTAGTAACTGCTTCTACTCGTTTATGTTACCAACCGGCCGGAGCGTAAGTAACTGCTTCTACTCGTTTATGTTACCAACCGGCCGGAGCGTTAGTAACTGCTTCTACTCGTTACATACGTCACATACTTACGACTCGTATGTTTGCAGTTAACTTTAGAGTTTGTTAGAAAATATTGTGGAGTTTTGGTAGAGGGAAAATTGGGTTTTAGTTGCTGGGAATCTAGTGACTTTAATAGGATGGAGTGCTGCTTACTGCAATAGTTTTGGTTGCGTTATTATTATAGATAACTAGCGATCCGCCCGGCTTCGCACGGAAGCAATGCTGATACTAATTAAACTACAGTATGTCTTAAAAGTAAAGGATAAAAATGGTTATTGTGGATTATCCGGAGTTAGACTGAAGGCTCTTACACACTCACGTGATATCGCGGGCACAAAGAAATTGTCTTTGTCGGTGACTGTCGCACCTGTGATATCGCGGGAGTGTGTAAAGGCTTCTACATACCAGCGCGACAAGTCGCCCCGGTATGTAGAAGCCTTAAGAGTCTTCATACCATTACGGACTTTTTTGTAGACCCTTTTGAGGTTTATAATACTGTACTATTCAGCCAGCGTTTGCAATGTAAGCGCAAAAAAATAACTTTTTACAAAAAAATATTAACCGACTACCAAAAATAACACTACTCGTACAAAGTGAAAAATAACTTTAATTTCGATAGTCGGTGTCTTTGGATCTGTATTTAAGTTTTTTGCCACCGAGTTCCGAAATTAAAGTTATTTTTCACTTTGTAGTGTTATTTTTGGTAGTCGGTTACTATTTTTTTGTAAAAAGTTTATAGAAAAATATAAACTTTTTACAAAAAAATAGTAACCGACTTTTTTGTGGGTCGGTTTTGAATTTATCTAAGTTACAATAGCCTAATGTTAACTGCTCATCACCTTTTATAAAATATTGATTTTCCCGATGCTGGGACGTTGATTGTTGAGGAGTTCTCCTGGTAAGAACCAGGAGAACTGCCACTCACCATTATGCATAGGGACGAGCATACATTGCTTAATCGCAACCCGTTAAATAGGTACTCATTATTATATTGGTCCGGTGGCCATCTGTGGGGAGACCACAGATGGCCACCGGACCAATATATCATCAATTCCACTTAACCAAAAGGTGCTTTCGGAGAGTAAATGCACGAGTTTCTATAAAAAATACCCAAATCGCTATAAGTTTGCATATAAAATTTGAGGGTTTCCCTCGATTTCCATGGGATTCCCTCATCAGATTCTGATTTGGTGCCAATGGGACCATCTCGGGAGTATACCCTTTCAAACAAATAAAGAATTTTCGAAATTGGTTCATAATTGACGGAGTAATCGCGTAACAAACATACAAAAAAAATAAAAAAAATACAGCCGAATTGAGAACCTCCTTCTTTTTGGAAGTCGGTTAAACATGTTTTTATTTACGACATCACATTAGAAACCTCTAAAATTATCAGTGTTCTTTACTATATTATGCATGTATTATACATAAATTAACCTTCCTCTTGAATCACTATCACTCAGTTGCAGAAACGATCTTTAAATTTTAAAGACTACATTAAACACTAATGTAGCATTAAATCATTGCACAAAACCATTTTTTATTTTATTTTAATGCTCCATTAAATTTAACTAATGAAATGTCAAACCTAATGAAACCGGCCATTTTAAACACTTTTACGTTGCACGTAACTTCATTAGCGCCCATTAGCAGGTGGTGAACTTTAAGTTTGACATTTCAGATTTTTTAATTTTAATGGGCCGAAAAGCATCCATTAAGAGCAACATTAGTGTTTTCTACGGTACTTGAATGCATTTCTGTAATTGAAAGATGTCTTTAACCAGTCTTTCGTCATTATCTGATTCTTATTTAGTAGATTTACCTCGCCGTCGAATCCCAGACCGAGTGAATTCATTTTTAAAACATGATGGAAAAGAGTTTCGTGTAAAGTATAGAATTTCCAAGGAGGCAGTTCTTCAAATTTGTAACCTATTTGATTAAGATTTAGAACCAGTGACGCAAAGAAATAAATCCATTAATGGCCTGACACAGCTTTTAATATGTTTGAGATTTTTCGCCACTGGATCTTTCCAGCAAGTAGGTATTGGGTGATTTAATAAACATAAATAAATCAACAGTTTGTCGGAAACAGGTTGGGTCGGGTTGTTTGTCAGTTTGTTTATACAAAAAGTATCCCGTGAGCTAGCAAAATTAAGCCACCTCTATATTAAAATGCCAGACCGGACGGAACTACGTAGAGTTGCAGAAGGTTTTTATGAAATTGATGGATTTCCACGTGTGGCCGGAGCTCTAGACTGCACACATGTTAAAATTATTAGATTAAGGGGGATGCGCTAAAGTAGCCCGCAAAATTCAAATTTTATTACGTTTTTTGCAATTTGCAGGTCAGTAACACGTATGTTGATCTAATTATGATTCGCGGTCATAACCAATATGGCTTTACAGAATTATAATCATTAGAATATGAATCAGAAGTATAAAAATTGCAAAAAACGTTGGTAAATTTGAATTTCGCGGGCTACCTTAGCGCATCCCCCTTTAAACCAGATTATTTAAACTACATTAAACCACAGAGTACACTGAATACACATAAATCAACTACATTTACTTTATTTTATTCTAAAATTGTGGTGTACTTGTACGTACGGATAATAACAGAACGCAAATGTTCACTCTTTTCGTTCAATATGGTAATTTGTTCCTGGCAATATTGTTTAAAGTCTTCTTTAACTAAAGTGGCATTAAAAATGTCTAATGCTATCTAAAATTTGTTTGTGCAACTTCATTAAAGTAATGAATTCATTAGCGATAATGTTGCTTTATGTAATGAAGTGTTAATGGTGAGCTTTCTGCAACTGAGTGTCTATCTATTAAAAAAAACACATCAAAATCCGTTGCGTAGTTTTAAAGATCTAAGCATACATAGGGACAGACAGTAGACTTTATTTTATACTATGTAGTGATAGTGATTACTACTTTATGTCAGAGATAAAAGGTACGGTTTTGATACTCTTGATAATTATACACTGAATACTTATTAAGAGATTAATAAGGTATTGTATGTATGTTGTCCCGTGTGGTGCCGGACGTAAAGAATAGCACCATCCCATTTCTTCCCGTGGGTGTCGTAAAAGGCGACTAAGGGAATTACTAGAGAATGGGCAGCAGTGTTCTCTATGAATTTAAACACCATACTGCGATCGCCAACCCGCCTGCCAAGCGTGGCGATTATGGCAAACCCCCCCTTTGGAGGAGGCTTATGTCCAGCAGTGGACGTCTTTCGGCTGAAATGATGAAGGTATTGTAATCTTACTTTCCTGAAAACAATTTAAATGGCTGGAAGACTCACTTACAAAACTCTAATTGCATTTTCTTTGCTCTCTTGTTGATGTTTCCTAAGCCCAGCCGGGAGTCCAAAATAAATAATATTTACAGATGAACTCACCCCGATCGGTTCCCAGCTTAATAGGATACATGTATCCGAACACCAATATTTTACATGGAACGATTGTCTATCTGAGCTCCACAACCCGGTTACTGGGTAACACGATACATTTGGTAAGAAGAAACTATATTTTTTATAGAACATCTGACCGGCTCTAGTAGGTACCATAGAGCTTTAGGAACGATGCTTCTCATTCAGTCGTTTGCCTTACTGCTGAGTGTCTTCATGGGCCCTGACTAAACTTTTTGACGTTAGGACATTTTGTACGGTTAACGAGCGATTATAATTTTCTTTCCCAGATAGCGAGCGCACCACCATCACCTTTTCGAACCGTAATTTTGATTCAAAATGTTGGTAATGATGTAGATGGAAAATTAATAAAGTAAAGAGTGCTTATAACTAGTTATTCCTCGACTGTATCTACTTAGTAGTATTTAGTCCGAGCCATGTCGAGGCGTACTCGACACCCCAGTGACACAGCGCTAATTAGCCGGCACCCCACTAATTGTATCCTAAGTGTGAGGCCAGACTGCAAACGCGGGCGCGGGGCGGGCGCGGCGCGACGTACTCCAACATAAGAATTTAATTTGAGCATCCATATTGGGCACGCGGGGACTTGGCGCGGGGAGCACGCGGACAACTCGCCCCATAGCTCGTTCATACAAGTGGCCGCAGAGAGTGCGCGGGCGGCAAGCGACAATGCGCGGAAGCGGGGATCTCATCCTAGTTCGAGCTGACCGTGCGCGTTGTCGCGCGGTCGACTGCGGACAGGCACAATCGCGCGTATTCCCGCACCCGCGTCGCACCCACACCGCGCTGCCAGTGTGGCCAAGCACTTAGACGAGCTCCTGTGCCTGCGTCTGCGTCTACGGGGATGTGTTTGGAGCGACTGAAGTTGAAAGACGCTTAGTTACAAATTATTGATAACGTGGAATTGGTGACTATATTTATTTTCTTGAAAATTGATTATTTTTGTATTCCATTGACTGTATAATCATAATGCTTGAAAACCAGCTTCTATTTTCAACAAAAAAAAAACATAATAATTAAGATTGGATTTCTTCAATAAAATATAATTATAAAATAAATACTCAACTAGGCTACACAGAAGAAGGATTTGCCATTTTTATAAACTCAGGTTCAAGAGAGGAAAATTCTAATTAAAATAGCTTAATAAAGACTTATTATAATAATTATAACGCCTTTTATTCCGAAACCAGACAATTACACTAATAATAATGGTAAAACAAAAATCACAAGATGTCTTGAATTTCGGTGTGCCTCGTGGCATAGGCCTCCTCTAACAATTTACATTGACGTCTGTCGTGAGGTACTCTTGTCCAGTTTGGACCTGCTGTCAGCTTTATTTCTTCCTCCCAGCGGGTAGGCTGCCTGCCCCGATTTCTTTTGCCGTCCCTTGTATACCATTCTGTTACTATCTTACTCCACTTGCCTTTAGCGTCTCGCATCATGTGGCCTGTCCACCTCGACTTTTGTTGGTCTATTCTTTTTAGAACATCGGTCAGTTTAGTTTTGGACCGGAGATCTGTGTTCCTAATTCTGTCCTGTCTCTTTGAGCCTACCCTGCCAAAAGACTTATTACTTAACTTATAATTATTTTAAGAATAATTGACCGGCTTTCCTCTTCTGGATCCGATCAGTACCGATAAATTAACCAGGAACATTTTTTCAACCCGTCTTCCCAGAGACGGCGGGACGTGCCGCTCTGCAGTAATATACGGAATACCCTAGGAAACACGTCACCTAATCTCTTGAGCGTGCCCGTTTGCTGGCCGTGGAAGAATGGGAGCCAGGCTTGTGGCTTCAGGCGCTCCTGTCATCCACCATAAGCATTATGATGGATGACTCATCGTTTCGGCTCACCACGTGTCTCCGCTTGGGCTTACCTTGTGTTTTTCCGCATCGGTGTGACTGCGGTGAAGCTGTCGACAGTCTCAGGCACCATAGCCTATCCTGCTGCAGAACCGCAGGTCACATAGCACGGCATGCCAGCATGAACGATATTATTAATCGAGCTTTTGTCACCGTACCAGCGGAATTATGACCAAAGGGCACGACGGACGTGTGTTAAATAATGTAAAAAAATGGTTTTTGATCCTTAATAAAGAGTGAAATGTGGACGAAGCAAAAAAGGAGTAGACTATGTGAGAATCGGAGGGTGATGTTTTGTAGTTTTTTCCTAGCCCTATGAGAAAATGGGATGAATTTATGTATGAGCTTCATCAATCATTATCTTGTAATCTGTGCACTTGAACTTCCGAGACAAATCACCTTTTCGCCGGAAAACTGATGAGTTTTCTCGTTTTCTCGCTTTACTTAGAAACCACAAGTTTACGACTTTTGAATATTCATTAAGGAACTGACACAGTTACTTAAGTACCTACACTTTTTTACGTTACAGCTGAGTGGCTTTAGGTAATCTTAAGTTTAACTACGAGTAAACTTAAGTAAACTAGCCCTTCGGAAGTTTACTATAGTTAAGTGTAATCAGTGATTTATTAGCTTCCGTCAACGCTTATAATTTCCATTACCATTAGCATGAGCCATAAAGCTGTTATAGTTAGGTGGTCTTGCAGATCCTCCCATATATTCCAATAGGATTTACCCACAGCTGTTTTTACAGTTATTGGTTGATGTGGGAGACATCATTCGATGACAGCTGTTTTCAACGGGGACTTTCCATATGACTTAAGTACCTACCTTAATTTTTTTTGTTAGATCAGGCGTGTTTTTTCTTTCCACAGAGTCTAGCTAGAGGATAATATCGAGCCCTGACCACCGCCTACTTATCGTAAGCGACATTTTTACGAAAATGCGATTTGTTTCTTTAAGGATATTTAAAACTGTATCGTTGATTATAACAATTGCCTTTTCGTTAAAATGCCGCTTTCGATAAATCGGCGGTCAGGGTTCAATAGAAAATGATACATATTTACTTTATCACTTATAGTCTTAACATAAAGAACATTGAAGACTTATGGGATTCCCGTTATGGTTCTTGAAGATATCATTGCCTTATTGTGTCAATGCCCCCTGTCCTAAAAAAAAGGAGCTACGTCTGCCAACAAACTGCTGTGCAGTTTGGCAGAAGTAAATGTTCTGTATTTGTATTATTAATCTGAATAAACACTTTTTCATTTTTTTTTTTTTTTTAATAGACGTTTTTAATCAACGTTAGACAGCGGTACGTTTCCTGATTTAATGAAACATAGTACCTAAAGTAGTACCATTTTCAAATTGGGTAGTAAGAGTTATCCCTCTAATTATAGACCTTTACCTATCTGTGCTACCAGTATTGAGTAAAATATATGAGAAAATCATGCTAGACCAGATTATGCTGTCACATTTTAATTCCAATGGAGTTTTACATAGGCGTCAGTTTGGTTTCACGAAAGGTGGGTCGACGACGGACGCAGGACTAAAACTTCATAATCAGGCTATAATGTTCCCACTGCTGGCCTCCTCTCTTCGAGAGGGAGTGGGCCGTAACCCACCACGAGGACCCAGTGCTCGTTGGTGGATGTCACATGTCTTCGAATTGTTGGTTCTAGGACATGCCGGTTTCCTCACGATGTTTTCCTTCACCGTTTTGAGAGCAGTGGTGATGAAATTAGTTACATAAAGTAAAGCGCCTGGCTGGGTTCGAACCCACGACCTACAACTCGTAAGTCGGGACCGTTACCACTGAGCCACCTGCACTGCTCTCGACTCGGACTAAAACTTATGAGTCGCATTTTGGAATCCTGGGAGAAATCCCAATGGTATTTTATGTGACCTCTCAAAAGCATTTGACTGCGTTGATAGTACTTGCTGACAGGCCTACACTGTCCTCACATACCTATTAACACTGTAATTTGAAAACATTGTAAAAGCCAATTATTTTTAAAAGAGTAATCGTTGAGTTTCTTGCCGGCTCTTCTTCATAGAAAACGACCAATTCGAGCCATGCACCTAGCTTCTGACGTTTCATAAGTGCCCCATGTAGGTTTATTATGAAATATTATGTTTTTTTTTACTTATACACCGTGGCATTTTAATCGTCCTACAACGGCAGCCCACTTCATGCATCCAATGACTACTAATCATTCATAAATGTATTTTTTTTTTAATTTATATTTGAATAAAGCTCGCACCACGCTTATAACAGGGTGTTTTAAACTACGTCATGCATCATAATGAACAATATTGTTTATTTATACATTCAAACAACAATTTTTTTTTTTTAATTTTAATCAATTTTTTTTTTTACTTTTATGAATGATTAGTAGTCATTGGATACATGAAGTGGGCTGCCGTTGTAAGACGATTAAAATGCCACGGTGTGTATACCTACCAGCAGGCTTATCATGACGCTTTCTATTTTTGCGAAGAATAGACACAGCTGTTTCTATACAAAGTGACATTTAGTTTCTCCATTTTTGACATCGCACCGTAGAAATCCTTCTATAATCTGTCATTTTGTCTTTCGTTCCTAACGATCTTTGTCTAGGTCCTTTTGTAAGTATATTATTTCAGAAGAAAGTTTTCTATCCAAACTGTCAAAATCACACTGAAAACTGACAGTTATATCGACGGCCACAAAGTATAAACGGTTATTTACAAAATCATGATTAACAGGATAGCGTTTTGAACGCGAAACTGATATAATTAATAGAATAACAAAGCTATCTTCTCCTATTTCACATCATTTAGATAATAGTGCATTACCAAGGAAATGGTTAAGGCCAATATTACTGTAATATTTTTTTGATCCATAATACGGTACTTCGACACTGAGAAAAAATGTTGTAGTCGTCTTTGTGTACGTGACAATTAAAATTGAAAATCAAACAGAAAAAAAAAAAGACAAAACAAAGAATTCTGAGTCGAATTATGTAAAAGAGGGAATTTCGTGAAAAAATGCAGTTGACTCTTTCTACTTTGCTGCCGTTGTACTGTCTACGCGGAACGTCATTTTTGTCTTCTCTTCCGTCGACAAAACGGTGCTCATGCTAAGCCTGCTGAGCGACTTGAATTAGTCAAAATCACGAAAAAAAAACACCAATACCAAAAAGCATGTAACTCCTTGATCATGTCCCCAGAAGTGCCGCGTAATATCAAAATCCGTTGCACATTATAAAGCATGAGATAGCAACATAATATTATTATAATATGTGCTGAAGCTGGGTATTCTCATGAATAAAAAGATGCAATCCGCGTCTGATACCAGCGGTTATTGCCAAATAGGATGTGTTTGTAGCAGCTATTTTAGCTCGATAAGCTTGGACTAGGGAGCTGGGATCGTGTATAAAATAAATTCTGTGGAAAGCCAAGTTTTCTTGATAATTTGACAGTTTATATCTTTAAGGAAGCCCCAAAAAAGGGACACCGTCCGTACATTCTTAGGCCGTTTGTTCACCGCCACCGTCAACGGGACGTCAACGGGAACAAGATGACGGCGACGAAGTAGCGATACATACATTTTATATGGCCACGTGTCCGTCACCCGAGCACCGGCATCCCGGCCTGCAAATTTTCCGTGTATTCCCGTCGTCCCCGTACGCCGTGTCCCCGTCCTACGGGGACAGCGGTACTTCAATTAAATATTTAAAAATACTTCCCGCTGTCCCCGTGGTTTGGTTTTACATTCAAAAATATGTTTCTGGCTCTCGCCGGCCGCTGCCGCTGCACCGCTCGCTTCGCTCGCTCGGCTCGTGCGTTGTGTGGTCACAGTTCTAACCTAACCTAACCGAGCTGTTTCGATTTAAAAAAGGTTTACTTCGTACGATAAGGGGACAACGAGAAATAAATTTCATCACGTCCCGCTGTCCCCGTGACGGGGATATGGCAAACAGGGACAACGGGAATACACAGAATTTTCGTTTAGTTCAGCGCGACCGCTAGAACTCGACCCGAGATTGTGACAGGCCGATGTGCCGGCAATACAAAATACGTTTGATCCACATACTGCCATTGGACCGACGCTGTTCGCCCGGCTATTGTTTTGTCTACCATAATATATTATAATAGACAAAACAATAGCCTGGCGAACTGAACTGTCGAGTTCGATCGCGGTGTAGAAACGATCACCGTCACCGGGACGTCACGTTCGTTTCGAATAATCTAGTTTCTTGTACAGACATCCTGTTAACGTTGGCGGTGGACAAATGGGCTTAGGTTAGATAGAAGAAACGTGAGCGCAACAACAAGGCATAGCAGAAATACATTTTCCCATCAAAAGATTTATTTATCGAGATTCGGTTTAACGAATATAGCTTGTCTAGACTGTCAAAGCCAAAAATTTTATTGCAAACTAAGTGTACAAACATTGGTCTTAAATTATGTTGGTACTTATGACTTATCAGCCTTGTGGCAAGCATTGCTGTATCAGCACTTTTTTAACATAACATTTTTCTTTACATTAATTTATGTTATTAAACTTAAACTGCCTTATTACAAAACAAGATTTATATTTTGACATGGCTTAAACCATGGAGTCAGTTTTTGTAATAAGAACGTAACAGTGACTGAAATACCGTTCTAAATATATACAAAACTGAAATCTTCGTTCGGTACTAAGTTGTCAGTTTTGTGTTTAGGAACTTTACCATAGTCGGAATAAAGTTTGAAATTCAATAATGGCTCCATGTTTTAAACCTGGGTCGGAAAATAAACCTTGTTTTGTAATAAGGGGAAAAAAGTTTTGATTAACCCAAGACCTATTTACATGGATTGACAAAACATAACCTAAGTCCCAAACAAGTCCTATACAAAAAAAATAACCAGTCAAGAGCGAGTTCAAAAAAACTACAGATCTTAAAACTGCTCTAGTCACCTATTACGCGTATGCCTATGCCTGGCTAAAATATGGGCTCATTCTATGGGGTAATAGTACAGACGCGCCATCATTATTTACTTTACAGAAGAAATTGATTAGAATCTTAGTAAATGTTGAAGAAACCGTCAGCTGTAAACCCCACTTTCAACAACTACAAATACTAACATTACCCTGTCTCTATATCTTTGAAATATGTAAATTTGTTCGCAAATACCCGGAATTATATACCAAACGAGAAAACATACAAACTAGATTTACACTTAGATATAAAAATAGACTAAACATACCAACTTCGCGACTAAAAATGCACTCCTCCAGTACTTTTGTCATGTCTATAAAAATATAAAACCAGTTACCAGAAACCATTAAAAAAATAAATAAAGATAACAGTTTTATTAATAAATTAAAACTCTTTTTATTGGGAAAATGCTATTATAGTATTAAAGAATATTTAGACGATAAATTATAATTTACATTAAAAACATAAATGAACATTTACACCTAAAACTACACCTTAAATACATATTTAAATAAATAATTCAATTAATACAAATACTTCAATAACCAGATTGCTATTATTTAATAAATAAACAATGCAATAACTTATTTTTAATCAATATTTAATTCTAGTCATTAATTACTAAATAATCGTGCAATAATTTAGGTTTAATATCCAAATACCATAGTTTAGACAAATACTAACTAACTAAAAAATGGTCATAAAATATAAATACAATTACTTGAATGTGTACCTTAATAATATAAACACAAATAAGCGCTCTTCCTCCTCTCTCCTACTATGCTGTGCCCGACAGGGTCCATAATTGTGTCTTTAATTTTAAGCCTACCACCTGTTTTACTAACATTATGGAATGCAATAAAGAATTGAGAAATTGAAATTGAGTTGGACTCGCGCACCGAGGGTTCCGAACGAATATAATGATGTTGATGATTTCTGAAAAACTGTGCTATTTAGAGACATCGTTTTATTTTTCTTTACATAAGCTTCTATTATATAGAATAATTTCAGATTTTTATCTCTGCAAACTTCGGAGATAAGGGGGGGACGGTATTTTTTTGCATATTTTTCATCAAAAGTCGGAAACTATGTTGCCTAAAAAAAAAAAATGTTTGAGAAGGTGCAAACAGCGTTCTTTCATATGATACCCCACATGCCCTAGTAGCCCCACTTCAATTTTTTAAGACCCCCTTTCAGTCCCTTTTGCAAAAAAGATATATTTTTTTAAATTTATTTCTTACTTGCAAAATAGTTGGGCAAACGTCATCTAAAACTATTCTAAATTTCAAGTTGATAGCATTAGTAGTTCTTGAGATATCCAGGTGTGACAGACAGACAGACTTAGTCTCACCATAAGGGTTCCTTTTTACCATTTTGGTACGGAACCCTAAAAACGAGCGAGCCTTACAGTAGTCGCATAATATGATGTGTAACATCTGACATCTCCCTTTGGTAATAAGCAACTGAGCAGCGACAGAAATTAACCTCAACATTTAAAAAGCTAAATACCTAAATATATAGTCGAATAATAATCATTACTAGTGGTCGGCCACTGGTCGAAATTTGACTCCCGCTACTTACAATCTATAGGTATATTACCTACTAATTCCATGCTATTAAAAATTACTTATTTATTCCATGCTCAAGCTGTCACTGATGCTGGAAAGATGGTATACATCAAAAACTTTCCATCGTTAATCATTCGGACTTTTTACCCAAATCTCCACAGTTTTCCACGTTAAATAACTAAAAGTCTTTAACAACCGAATGCTCTAAAAAACGAATCATTTCAGTCTCCACAAACAGTCCATTGATCTAAAAACTTTGACTAGTAAACAACATAACGAGATATTTTTAAGACCACATCAAAATACGGCTCACTAAACCCACTTATAAAATATTTCAGATCGTAGTTTGGATGAAAAGAGCTAAAAATATAAATTAGATGTTAAGTTTAATACTTCATGGATTGTAAAATAACTACAGAATACACAAAAAAATACTACAGATAATCAAATCAAATCAAATCAAAAATATTTTTATTTCAAATAAGCCTACATGGGCACTTATGAAACGTCAGAAGCTAGGTGCACGGTTCCAATTGGTCGTTTCCTATGGAGAAGAGCCGGAAAGAAACTCCACGGTAACTCTTTAAAAAAAAAAAAATAAGATAATACTATTACCTACATAGAATCATGAATTACGTAGATGTATCACGGCTATAATCTGTAAAGTAATTATAGTATTCATTATAACGTAGAACACGTCTACTAACATTATTTATTTTAAGGTTGACTGGTAGAAAGTGCCTCGGGCATTAAGTCCGCCTTTGTACCGTGTATTTTTTACTCGTGCGTATAGTTTTAATAAATAAATAAATACATTATTTACAACACCTATGATTAATTATAATAATTCACCCAAGTAATAGGCTAGCCAATTCCCATCAAACGGGCACAAATAAAAAGTTGGGGATGTTGAATTAATTTTGTTGCTACATTTCGCCGGCCCCAAGTATCTAACCAGCGGGGCGAGCACGGACTACTGTGACATGACTTGAGTCACACATTTTATCACAGTTTGAGCGATAAAACTGTTTTGTCATAAAATGCTAGTACAAATTAACATAACATAATTTATCATGTCTTGTCACAAACGTCTTGACACGCCCGTACTCGGCCCGCAGGACCCCATGTTGAGCAATCGCACTAATTTATGATGAATGACGCATTTTTAGTATCCGCTCTGTAAACAACAGTTTCTTTACAAAACATTTCATACTTAATCAGTCTCTTAAAATCAAAGTCAAATATTTCCATTAGGCACATAAAAGGCACTTTTGAACGTCAAAATTTACAAATTATAATAATTGATTCTTGTCGCCTTCCAAAAGGTAGTTTCGTATGGAGAAGAATGAGCAAGAAACTCGGTGGAGTTTTTTGCCCATATCTTTTTAGAAAACATTTTAAATATCGGTAGGACAATTTCTATGAAAAATTCAAGGAAGTGGTTCTACCGGTGTCGCGACGCGCGCCTACGCCTGTATGTAGAAGCCTTAACGGTGGTTACTCTTTTAAAATGTTTTACAATATTTTATATAGGTACATAAGCAGTAGGTGAAAACGATGCACCTAGAAAAAAATACTCTATCAAACTAAGTAGAAAAAATTTGGAGTTTTAGGTTCGAGTCGTTTGGGATTGAAACACTAGGGCCATGGGGTCCGAGTGCCCACTTGGTTTTCCAAGATATTGCCAAGCGGTTGGTCGACTCTTCACGTGAGCAGAGGGCTGGTCTATTTTTCTATTTTTCGCATACAACGTGGCTGTGATGTTGGGGATTGGAGCGAAATGATACCAAGGCAAATGATGAGTAAATACTGTCTTACATGTTTTATACAGTAAGACACATAGATGAACTAATAATATAAAGGTGCCTACATACACACGGCATGGCAATGCTGCCAGCCTTTTGGGCACATTTCCTGTTGACAGCGAATACGGACGAATTTTTTGATTATGTTCCCCTCCCTTTTTTATATTGTTGTCAGTATTATTATTTTAAGTTTGTTAGCGTATATTTTATGTTATTAATGCTAAATTAAAATATTAAAATAATATAATACTTTACAAATTATATACAGGGTCAAATTTAATTAACTAGCCAAACTCCGCACACGTGATGGGTATCGATACCTCAACACGGTAAAACAAAAGATTTTTCTGGGGTTTACTTGAAGTAGTTGAGAAAATCTGTTTTTTTTGTTGTTTAAACGTGTTTAGATATACTCATTACGTCTGCGAAGTTTACACAGATAAAAATACTGATTTTGAAACTGATATTTAGAAAGAAAGAAAGAACGAAAAGTTGTTTATTCTGCACAAACAAAACGCACATTACAATGAAATAACATAAATTGCACACAAACAAAGTAGCCAAAAGCTTCTTAATCAACAATAAAAAGTTTGAAAATCTTGTCTATTGCCAGATGTCAGGGCCAGGGACCAAAGACAATATATATTGCGTAATTATTACTCTTACTCTCTCTTTATATTTCAAGTGACTAGAGTCGTTGACCTCAAAAGAATTGTTTTTTTCGTTTTATCTTATTTAAATATCGGTGCCATCACGTCTGCGGTGTTTCGCTAGCTAATTTAATTTGACCCTATACATTAAAATTTAATTAATCAGTAAGATACAAGAAATTACTTTTTCTCAAACATCCTTGGACATTCGAGCATTATTTTGGCAACCTTCTTCGAGATAAATCGAAATTGCTGTACTGGCAAATACATGCGAGCAGCGGCCACCAAAAGTTGTATGAAAATCCATGAGTGTCATGGTTTAGCGGCCAAATAAATTACATAGTAAACTCATAATTTATCGTGTAATTTAAAAATGGAACGATCTTTTACTCCGAAACATGGCAACCAAGGAGATAACTTATCAAAGATTTTATTTAAATTTCGAACTGACTTGGAAAGAAAGAAAAGAAGATAAAAGAAAGAAAGAAATAATAATAGAAAGAAAGAAAGAATAGAAAGAAGAAAATAATAGAAAGCTGCTTATTGAAAAAAAAAAAAAAATTAACACATTGGCGTGTGAAAAACTATCGTTGGTCGTCATTGAATCTGGAATTTATAAATAATTTACCCAGTTTGAATTTCCGCGCATTATTTGAGAAAAGTACTATACTAGCCTTGGTCGCAACTAGGCATCCGTCAATGCCTTTTTTGCTGGCCGCTGCAGTAATGTTCTATTTTGTCAAGTACCTGGTACTTTTGACGGGCCTACGCTGTCCTCACATACCTATTTACACTGTAATTTTTAAAACATTGTAAAAGCCAATTTTTTTAAAAGAGTAACCGTGGAGTTTATTGCTGGCTCTTCTCCATAGGAAACGACCAATTGGAACCGTGCACCTAGCTTCTGACGTTTCATAAGTGCCCATGTAGGCTTATGTGAAATAAAAATATTTTTGATTTGATTTGATACCGTCTAGAAATTAATATGGTGAATTCTGTGAGTGGATAGAAGCCATACATAAGAATATTTGCTTAGTACCATTGAGATTATAAAAGTTCAAAAACAAAAGTCATGAAAACTATCCACCCTACGCTACGGCCCGTGCGACTATTATAGCCAAAATAGGAGATAGTAAATGGCGGCGTAGGTAGGTGGCGATAGTGTATGAATGAAAGTACGAGAGAGAGGGTGCGCGACGCGGGCGGGGAGGGTATGCGCAAGCGGCTCGTACAGGGGCCGGCTTCAAAGGATAGAATCGCGCTACGAATTAATTCATAAATTCCACGCATTTAGTAGGGTGCGCATGATTTGAATTTCGATATTTTTTTAATTGAGATATATAATAATAATATAATGTTGTATTAAACATTTCTGTTTTTATTATTGTTCTAGTATGAAAAGTTTACTTCAAATGTGTAGTAGGTATTTATTGATAAATCAATTTCATTCTATGATAATGAAAAATAAAAGAAACATAGGCAGTCATGGTGACTAGAACTTATCAATCAACGCGCTTAAAGAAGTTTTCACTTGTAGGGCAGACAAGACTACGTGGAATCGGTTTTGCTGCGATTCGTTTCTGTCACGCCGCTCCCGCAGCACGCTCAATCAAATTAATCGCAATATTATATATTTTAAACGATAGGCCTAATGATTTTCTATTAAATAAACAATATACATATTAAACGTTACACCAAAAGATTTTCGATTACATAAATGTTATATCAAACAACGTTATAATAATTAAGTTTTAGAATACATAAATATTATATGTAAAGAAATTAAATCAACAGTTGGTAGGTATATCTCACGTTGATTATATCTTATGAACGATAATAAAATGAAATTAGATCAAATGAGTTTATACGTTATGAGACGCACCCGTATTTGAAGCTCATGTTTTAATAAACCAGTCAACTTAATTTTATTGTACCTACATAAAATAAAACACTTGAATTTGACACAATAATAAATAAGTGCACAGTACGTAACCCTAAAAAAAATTATATGTATTCTTCAAATCAATAATTTGCAACTATAAATAAAGTCCAATAAACAACTCCTGGTTTTTAAATCCCGGGATTTTAACGTCATTATAATTATTCCGGGATGTTAGAGGAGGTATTATCTAGTCTATGTTACTTCCTTCCTCGAAGTTTAGGTAAATAAGCTCTACCTATTCCGATATCTGATAATAATAAATAGGCAGTGTGTCTCTAACCAGCGTTTGAGTTTGACGTATCCCGTTCAAATAATGTTGTATATATTCTTCAAATCAAATATTTGGAACTATAAATAAAGTCCAATAAACAACTCGTGGTTTTTTAATCCCGGGATTTTAACGTCATTATAATTATTCCGGGATGTTAGAGGAAGTATTATCCAGTCTATGTTACGTCCTTTCTCGAAGTTTAGGTAAATAAGCTCTACCTATTCCGATATCTGATAATAATAAATAGGCAGTGTGTCTCTAACCGGCGCGCGGCGTTTGAGTTTGACGTATCCCGTTCCCCTAGTTAGAACTTCTACCACGTGTGTAAACCTGCTTCCATCCATACCCAATTTTTTTCAAGACAGTAAAAAAAAGTCGGCCGGTATAAATGCGCTTTGGAAATATTTTCTGAGACCCACACAGATGGCTTTTAAGCTATAAAAACCGCGTCGGTGCTGAGCAGAGTGCGAGGTAGTCGCAACTATATCCTGAGAGCTGTGGCGGAGAGCTATACTCCAAATATTCGGCATTTTATGCGGAGGTCGCTCAGGTAGGAAACATGTTTTCTTGACTGATCGTCCTCTGCGTGGAGTGTGCATTATTGAATTTTATTTTATTTTTTAACTACCTATATCTACTACTAACACTAGAATATAAGTTGTTTTTGTAATACTAATATAATATGAATCCCTGTTGTCTGTAATACATGAATTTTAATTAATTAATTTAATAAATGACTTGTCATAATTATCTTACGTGCAAAAATAGCTGTTTTCAAACACAGACCATTTACATCGATACCAAAATAAAAAAGCATTTTTACTATCTTCTCGTTTCTATGTTCCGATGATAATACAAACAAAATTATTGGAGACATAGTTAAGAAAATAGAATTATGTGAGACATTTGTTTGCTGGCAGGAAATTGAATGCTGACCTTCGGCGTACTTCATCTGAATTGAGGGGACCAACTTGATTTAGTATGGATTTATGTTCACGCTTGTTTTGTTTAGTGGACTGCCAGAAAGACTGACTCAATGAAATCTGGCTTTATGTGAAGAAATATTGTTGTTTAAACCGTTAAAAACGTTAAGCATCTAAAATTGCTTCCGGAATCGCATTAAAGGACCAATTTCAATGATTTATTGTTTATTTTTTGGACGTTGCCCCGCACTAGGTATTTCTCCTGTATTGTGGGTGCGTTTACAAACATTTAAACTCACATACACAAACAACCAGACCCCGAACAACTACTTGTAAGTCATACAAATATTTGTTCGGTGCGGGAAACGAACCCGCGACACGCAGCGCAGCAGTCAATCGCTTAACCACTGTGCCAACCGAGCCGTCAAAATTGAATGAACCTTTGAACTATCCTTTTTACCTAACTTAAAGAACTTAAATCCTTTATTGTATCTGCTTGAACCTTGACACTACGTTTAGAGTAGATAAAGTCCGGTCGCGAAGCAGAAATAATTTCGTACAATGACCCCTCATTACTTATCTCTATCGCTCGCGCACAATTGTATTGCTGTCGCACTCGCATTAGAAGGACCTAAAACTGCAACCGGATCTAAGTTTATAATTTTGAATAATAAATAAATAAACACAATCGAAATGAGTTTAGAAGTAAGTAGCTAATTCATTGCTCCGTAATGTTCCAAAAATTTGTCTGTTCAAGATCGTAAATAACGCAATGTATATTTTTGAACTGTCAAAATGAAACCAATTGCTACTACCTGACCCAGTATGTTACGCAATTCCCCGCAGATTATAAAAATCCGATCAGATTGTAAAAGACCTCTTTTATAAATAGTAGATTGTTATACAAGTGTCGAAAGGAATCAATTTCCATACTAGGTATTTAGACTATAGTGCGAGTAGGAATTGCTGATTTATTCCGTTCTAATACCAACAACTAATACCACTGGTATTTGTTTCAACTCATATTTATGTTCTATTCCGAACGGATACCACTCTTTAAATACTTAAATCTAATGTGCGAACGAATACTAACAACTTGAATTTGGTACAGTCAGCTCAGTCAAAACTAGTCAAATTAAATTTGTTTTCTGATATTTTTATGTATTTTGATGATTTAACTGATTTATTTATCAATTAAAGGTCTTATAATTACATACAAAGCATTTTTACTGACTGTACCTTAATACCTTTGAACTTGTTTTGGTACTAGTTTTGAACAATGGTATCCGTTATAGTTATATGAGTTGAAACAAATACCAGTGGTATTAGTTATTGGTATTACGAGTAGAACGGAATAAATCGAATTGGTGACTTATACCAGTGTTAAACTCTCTACTTTTCATTTCGAATACCTATAAGGAAAGTAAAAAATTGTAGTTTTTCTAAAATATTTTGTTTTCTTGTTTGCTCGCCACTTCATAAAATCATTGTATGTATAATTAAATATCTTTCCTATGAAATTTCTGGCAAAAGATTTATTGATGGTAACTGTATTTGCCTCGTCTTTAACCGAATCTGGGGTCAACATTTCAGAATCGCTTGAACTTATTTTTATTAATTAATCAAATATTAGTCTATAAAACCGAAATTTTGAATTTCGGTGCAGCTTAGCGTTAGTATCTCGCCAAATTTCGCCCCTCATTATCTCCGAAGTTTGCATAGATAAAAATCCGAAATTATTCTATGTGATAGAAATTTATGTAAAGATTACAGGAAAAATAAAATAATGTCTCTAAATAGCACAGTTTTTCAGAAATCATCAACATCATATATACGTACGGAACCCTCGGTGCGTGAGTCCGACTCGCTCTTAACCGGTTTTTTTATTAATTCCCGTCCTAGAGAGGCAAGCAATTACTATGAGTCATACCCGCCCGAGGGTGAGGAACAGCGTCTTCCACCCGCTACTCGGATCAAACAAACACTACTTTCCGAGTTTGAGAAATGAAAAATAATTTACTGAACATTTATTATATATTATTTATTTATTTTATTGTATTGCTTAAATTTTTTATTGTGATATTAAATAGGTAAAGTAAAGTATTGATAGGTACTTAATGACTGTAAGTTATAATAAAAGCTTTGATTGAGATGCTAAATTATCTTTACTATAATATATCGAAAGCAAAATAAATAAATTCGTTTTCATGAATTCCCTACAGAACAGAAATAATATCACGCCTTTATTATCCGACGGGTTGGATAGAGGTGTTTTAGTGCACCCACATTTCATATTTAGGCAGTTATGTTTCAGACTTAGTATTAGTTTCAGTATTAGGGGGTAAGTCTATTGCCATCAACCGGGTACAAATTCAGAATCCGAGCTGAGAAATTCCTAATAGAAAAACCCTTTAACACTTTACACTACCTGGTAGGCGAACCCAGGACCTAAGGCTCAGCAGTCACACTTGCGACCAATAGACCAACGAGGCAGTCACGAGGTAGGTATACTAACTTGAGGCGAAAAAACAAAAAACAGTCGTTCCGTACCAAACTTACAACACTACCTCAACATAATTCGCAAAATATTAAAATCAAAAGTAAACATTTTTCATGTCCCATTCCACCTCTAGATATTATCCTTCAAAAAAACTTGGACAAGGAACATTTTCTCAATAACTTTGTAAAATAACATTCTTTGGACATAAAAGGCACAATGTACGGGCACAAAAGAAACTAATATAGAATGCCATCAAAATTATGAACGGGGCAGAGTTTATGTGCGTCAATTGTAAACTTTTTGTAATAAAATGTGGCATTTTTGTACCTGAGCTAGCAAATAAACGGTGAGGTCTATTGCTGGGTATACTAGGTACATACCTAAGTATTTCGTGGTACTGACTTAATTAGTAGTTTCGGGACGTGGTAATGTAAAAACTATTCTTTATTATAAACGAAATAGAGAGAGAGTGTGTTAAAATACAGTGTTAGAACTACATATTGCCTGACTTTTAATGTCGATTCGAATCACCACAATACCTAATCAGGTACTCACCGGGTACAAGGTATGTACATCATCAATAGTTTTGACAGTGTCAGCGGGGCCAAAGTCGATTTTTCCAGACGGTATTTACTAAGGACTTTTTAAGGACTGGAAGACGGAAGTGTCGGTCGTCTTGCGGCGAGGTGGGCGGACGATATTGTTACCATCGTGGGTGGAACCCGTAGCTCTACCATAAGTTTACACAGCCAAAACTCGCTAGCGTCTCCGTAAATGATAAATGTATGAAATATTGTACAACGCCCCTAGCGGTTACAGAAATAATTAAAATTCAGTAACATGAGCACTATAGATTTCGATAGGTAAGAAGCCTAACGTAATCTATTCGCTAGTCACTAACGTTTTGTCACCATACAAAACGGCACCATGAGGCACTAATTCGATAGAAGCTATAAAAAAATACGCTTGCGATAGCAGTTACGTAGGTTACTAGCATTTTGAGGTATGTTTACATTCAAAATATAAGCGTTTTTGAGTCTATTATAGTCCAAATAATGTCTCATCATTTCAGCCGAAAGACGTCCACTGCTGGACATAGGCCTCCCCCAAAGGGGAGGTCAAATAATGTGTAGAAGAGCTTATTTAGCATGAAATATGTTAGTGGCCAACTTTAAAGAACCTCTAAAGAAGCGTTTGAAGATCTTATTATTCAATAATGTTACGGATTTGAAGTCAACACAAAAAGTTTTGTTAGAACTAAAACAATAATTTTCATTTATCTATTACTAAATCGTATCCCAGTGTGGTCCTCATTGTATTACTTATTGAATAGATGACAGTGACGTAAGGAATAAAATGTCAACAGCCACTAACTAGTCAACTAACCGCCAACCTTTCTATTTAGTCGGATTAATTCGTAATATTGACTGTCTTAGGAGCATATTAGCCGTTATCTCTTCTTATTACTGAGAACGAAAGAAACAAAACATAAGGAGTGAAGTTAACTAGATGACTCGATCTATCGAGCTTACTAAGGCGTCTGCGTAAGACCGTAAAACTCATGGTGCAAGCATTATCAAAATCTATTTGATCTATGTTAACACGGTAGCGAGTTTAACGCTAGCGAGTAATTGATGTAAAACGTTTTTAGGCACGCTTGACTTGGGGAGTAAGCTGGTGAATGCATGACGAGAGCGTTACGGAAGTGACGAGAGCGTTACGGAAGCATAATTAATATTAATATTGAAGTAAAACTTCTTTACGCACGCTTGACTTGGGGAGTAAGCTGGTGAATGAATGACGAGAGCGTTACGGAAGTGACGAGAGCGTTACGGAAGCATAATTAATATTAATATTGAAGTAAAACTTCTTTACGCACGCTTGACTTGGGGACTAAGCTGGTGAATGCATGACGAGAGCGTTACGTAAGTGACGAGAGCGTTATGGAAGTATAATTAGTATTCTTATTGAAGTAAAACTTCTTTACGCACGCTTGACTTGGGGAGTAAGCTGGGGAATGCGTGACGAGAGCGTTACGGAAAGAGGCTACGGAAGTTGTTTAAATTTTAAACATGGAACACACCGCGTGACCGCCGCGGGCCGTCCCGCTTAATAGGTATTTTATTAAATTCACACTGGCTGTTTATACACTCACAAGACTGGCTTTTTTTGAAGTAAAACTTCTTTTGCTAGCGAACGGTGATTTCTGTTTTACTTTAGACGTGTTGTATATTATAGCACACTCGTTTTTTTTTCGATATCAATTCATGGTAGACGTAATGAATGAGGCTGCTACAGGAGCGTGGGGATTGGCACAAGAAACTAGAGGCCTATCCCAAGCAGTGGGTGAAGTGGGGCTGTGGAAGATGATGACTTATTGACACTCCGGAAAACACTCGACATGTTCCTAATTCCAACAGTGTTGCGCAATTATACTTTAGACATAAGCAATTTACAGAAGAAAAAGTTTTGACCATAAACAACTTTAACCTACAAACGCTACTGCAACATTATACTGAAAATGTCCACACTATATTGCACCAAAACACTAAAACAAACAGCTCCACCAATTTGCGCTTCTCTCCCAAACGGCTCATAAGCGCTTAGTGCTAACAATACTGGACATTATAGTCTAGACCTGAACAATTACAGTCTGAAAACATTAATAGTTATGCTAACAAGATCGTTCTAACTTTAAACGGTTTCACTCAATGTCTTTGTAGAAGTTGGGGTTGCTGTAGAAATAATTTAGTCATTTCAGAATTATACTTGCCTGCTGAAGAAAGACCAACTATGTATAATAAAATCTATAACATTTTTGTCTTTGTTTGTATGTATGATTTCAGCAAGGATAGTCCAAGGATGGCCGCCGTGACGAGCACTGAAGGCTGTCGCATATAAGATGGCGTTGGGTGTCTCCTTCTCTGCTAATAACCACTATAAATTAAGTTGTCATGTCATTAAGTGGATATTGAACGCATGACAATTTATGACGAAAAATAAAACCAAAGAGTTTTGTAATATTATAATGTAATATTTTATTTCCAATGTCTTAAGATACCTAGACGTTTTTTGACGTTCAAAAGTGCCTTTTATGTGCCTATTTGAAATAAATAATTTGAGTTTGACTTGACTCGAAAGTTTATAACAAAACAGTTGTCAACAACTAAAAAGTAGTCACGAAAAGTTCATAAGCCTCCAAACAAAATCTTATATAAATCCAAACACTATTCACGAACAAACTGAGTCAAAACAATACCAATAAAATACTATCTTACCAAAAATTGCCCTTAAACAGCCTCCGCATAGAAATAGCGAAAGGACTTTCGAAGGACCCAAAATAGTTGAACCACCTGACGTATCACAGACTACGCATGCGTGAAAACTTCGCCCGCCTTGTTTCGTACTTGTGAGTCAGTGTCGTATGCCGCGCCGCGTATCACCCGCGTGTCGAGCCAATCACGGGTTGACCGCGTATCAATCACGCGTATCGTAGTGTTGTGACTCGAATGATAGTGGTGTTTGATTGATTGAGTGATGTGTGATGAGTGGAAAAGGTGAGTTATTTTTATTTAATTTAACTTTTTTATGTAAAAAAATGTTGGATGATGCTGGTGACAAAATAAGCGATACTTATAATTAAATTTTAAGGCATAATTTTAATTGGTAAGCATATCATGAGCGCCCCCCATGTTTAATGATGTTCAAACTTATCTTGACTCTTGATGTTTTTAATTAATTTGGGAGAAGAAAAAGATAATTGTTATTCATGGGACTATCTGACGGGATTTAGTTGTTCTTGAAAGAACGAGGAAGTTTTAATTTTATTTCTAGTAGATACCTAGGGTTCCTCTGTTTTCATGTTTCTTCATACAAAAGCAATTTTAAGTTATAATAGACAACAATTATGCCCTTATCAACATGTGGTGATATTATTAATCCATCATAATTATTTGTAAATTGACATATCATAGAAACTCTGTAAAAATATTATAAATGGGATATAATATTCAGTTATGTAGTCCAAGTATAGTATATTATTTAATATTATTATTATTATTTTATCAACATTTTGTACTCACTGAAATAAAAACAAAGTTACATTTCACCCCCCCTATCATAATACATCATTGTTTAACATTGTAAAACCAAACAAAATAATGTCTGAATTTAAAATGAAAATATAATTTAATAAAATATTAATATTGTGTTTCGAAACGGTTGACATGGGCATTGTGTGGTTAGCCCAGCATTTTGACGGGACGCGTTAATTTATATTTTCCTAGCTGCGCCCTGCGGTTTCACCCGCGTAAGTCTCGATCCCGTGGGAAAGCCACCCTTAACACTTAGGAGTATAAAAAATAGATAGTAGCCGATTCTCAGACCTACTGAATATACATATAAAATTTTATAAAAATCAGTCAAGCCGTTTTGGAGGAGTAGGTATGGTAACTAACATTGTGACACGAGAATTTTATATATAAGATTAATAATTTAATTTAAGGAGAAAAACGTAATTTATTAAATGCATAATATTACTGGACTAATTCTGCTACTGTATAGCTTATGCCTCTTGATTTGGAAAAAAGATAAACTGAAAATGCCTTTTCTTGGTTCACCTTGCGAAAACGTTGATCACTTTTGAACTTTGTTCATTAAACCTGTTACATGTAAATTGATGTAATTATTTAGACAAGGTTTTAAGTATGGTTAAGGTTTTCGTAAGTCGACTGTACCTAGATTAAGTGACTGACCATAAATATTCTTGGAAATACCTAAAATTACTAAAAATACCATCATGATTTAAAGTCATTACTCGTCATCGCAGACCACATCATCTCATAACTTCAGAAGACCAGGCCAATTACCTACTCATTTATTACATTATTCATACTAACTTAAAAATGTTCGAAATCAAGTACCGTAAAACGGGGTGACATTGATTAGTTTTAAACTTCAAATTGATGCCACGCTTGCAATTTCAACGATAAAAATGTTAAAAAAACTGTAGTGTAGACTCATTACGTTAATTAATTAATACCACAAAAATTTATGAATTTGTAAATATTTTTTTAGAAAAAAAAAAAACCTTTTTATCAAAGTTTTATTGATAATGGGGCTACTAGGTTGCTACTTTGGTTGTCCACTCTTTTATTATTCGATCGAAAAGACACACCGATAGACGACAAAAATCAAAAAGAAAAAAATATTTAGAAACTATAGTTTAGGTAATATTGCGTTTTGAATATTTTTGGGGCTACTTTGAGTCAAGGGGCGAATTCGATGGTGGGTGTTACAATTTTAACAAACGAGATAAACCAAATATTTTATTTTTTTTATTTATAAAAATAAAGTAGCTCAACATTAATCAGTCATTCAGCACGTAAGATTGCTATTTCCTCATGATGCATGCAAACAGGTTGGGCAGCAGGCGTTCTTCCGTGCAATCCTTTATATTTATTCCCAAACGGACTTATAAATTGAAATTCTTTGTTAGTGATTTTCTCTATTGCTTCTTCCATTGCCTCCTCTGTATATTGAGGCAACTAAAAGAAAAGTAACAAGTAGGTAGGGGTTAAATCGATTATTTGTATATTACTCCTATATGATTCGGGACAACAACCATTGTTGGGGTGAAATTGATAACTATCAAAGTCGCCTCGTATATCCTATTAATGTAGCCCCGGTTAACTAAAATGTTCATGCAAAATAAAATGGCGACAGTAAACAAAAAATGAAAACATGCTCTAAATCTTAAAGAAACGTTTAATTAAAACAGTGAAATACTACAAAACAAACAACAATAGTTACGCTTGTGCTACTGCAGGTATTCAAACAATATTTTTAAACCTTTTTTACACTAAACTTTAACAAATAGTTTCATTTGGTTTTGACAACAACTACTCGTCGACGCTTCGGCAAAATATGGCTGATCCGTCTGTCTGGCCAACAGAACAAGCAACATTTTGGCTGAATTCAGTATCACGCATTAAATCCGAAAAAACATACCAAGTTTAGCTATCATCAAAGTTACCCCAGCTCTCAAAGTTACCCCGTTTTACGGTATCTATATTTAATATCAATGTGGTATTTTTGTAAAAAAATAAATAGTTTGCATTATAAATGAAAGGAATCCGCGATCCGATAATTTTTTTATATTTTCGAATATCAAGTATAATTCCAGCTGATACTTGTATGCCAAGTCACTATTGAATTTCACGTGATAAAGATGCCTATTATAATGTTTCAGTTCAATTTCCATATTGCTCTACGTGGGAATTGAACTCGAACTCTCAAGGCTCTCTTCAATGCCAGTAGGTCAAACAAACATTCAAATGATTACTGAACCACGAAGATATTTGAGTCTCTTCATACAAACCGATTGTGATAATCACTCAACATATTTATACAACATTATTTTTAGTATACGCGAAACCTGAATATAGTTTGTTCAGATTAAGGAACTGAATCGATTTCAATAATTTTTACACCATGTTTTTTTTACCCAAAAATATTTAAGTGTGATGGAAAATGTTATCACCACTTAATTACTTACAATACAATCGCCGTTCAATTAGGTACCTACTGCCAAATTATTAACAATGGGCGCAAGACGACCCTGGAGGCGCGGAGGCGCCGTTAGCATGTTTTTGTACGGACAACCCCCGACCTTATAACTTTGATTTTTCATGATACAGTTTTGAAATTTTGTACATAGATTCTTTACATAAAAATACTAGACAAGTATTTCGGGTTTCGCACTAAAACTAATATTGCATATTATATATTTGTTTTGAGGTACGGAACCCCAAAAATACCAACTGAATTTCCACCTCTATTTTCTCACTCGGGTCACTTTTCAACGACAAATTTGAAAAATAGTACTAAGCGTAGCCAGTAATAATTGATAGGTCAGTTAATCTTGTTGAAACCGATACATCGACATCAAGCGAGTATCGGTTATATTCGATCTAGTTCACTACAAGGTCATACATATTCAGGTTGGAAACTAGAGGACATTGAATAATCTAGTGAAACCAATGAATGGTTGTAGTATTTGTAGTTCATGTCATAATTTTACTGACGGTCTAAATTCTTTTATCTTCATAGAAGTTTTCCTTCAAAGTCAAACTCAAATTATTTATTTCAAATAGGCACATAAATGGCACTTTTGAACGTCAAAATTTACAAATAAAATAGAATTGATTCTAGTCGCCCCTTCCAAATGGTAGCTTCGTAAGGAGAAGAATGGGCAAGGAACTCCACCGTTACTCTTTTAAAATATTACTACCCTACATTGTAACATGGTCTTGTATGGTGAGAGCGCTTGTTGGCACAAATTCCTCACGCAAAAATTAATTGCGAATTTAAAAGAAACTGAACTCCAATTCCAATTCCAATTTTAAAGTAATGGCTCCATCGTTTTACCGATGATTCTGCCAATGTCAAGGTTGAAGGAAACAAAATGTATTCGCAGAAGTTGACCGGTGGTATTGCCTTTAATCTGATCTACTTAATTTTGGATCCGTTTGAGTAGCCTGTAAGGACAACACAAGATATTTGTTAGTACACATTGTTAGTAAGCAGACAACACAAATTAACTTTAATATGAGAGGAATACTATGAACCACCATTAAGAGTTGGTATGTTAAACCTTGATGTTATTCAATAAAATAAATTTTTGGAGTGTTTTAACTAATGAGGAATCAACTAGTGTCAAGAGGAATGGTATATTAATAGGTCTGGGAAAATTAGGGAGGAGCATATCATATAGAGGTACCAAAAGATTGCGACAAGAGAAAAATATGTGCCAAAGAGTACCCTCTTCCACACCACACTCGCAAAGGGAATGATCCCGAATGCGCAGTTTAGCCGTAACTGAACTCAATGAGCACATCTAAACTGGGCTCAAGAGCTGTCAGTGATGTCATCATTTTTGTGGACTATTGACAATGACAAGTCTTAACGCGCGAAACAACTTTATAAAGAAGCAAATCAGCCAAACATAATACTTAATAATTGTATAGTGCTAAGTTTTAGAAGGGTGGGAGTCGTAAATGGCGACTGAAGGACTTACTAGAGAATGGGCAGCAGCGTTCTCTATGAATTTTAACACCATACTGCGATCGCCAACCCGCCTGCCAAGCGTGGCGATTATGGCAAACTCCGCCCTTTGGGGCCTATGTCCAGCAGTGGACGTGCTTCGGCTGCAATGATGATGATGATGATGAAGTTTTAGGGACATCATAGGCGAGTCTAAATAATGTTCTTTAACCATTGTTATAGAACAATTTAATTTTTAACTTAAGTAACCTCATGGAAGCAAGATTATCTAAATTATTGTTTTGCGACTCATATTCGTTTCATATACATTAAAATTCTTATATAAAACACACATTTGACTTTCAGAAGATTATAAGAGAATAGTTTTTAGGGTTCCGTACCCAAAGGATGAAAATTCCGAACACAACTGACTATTGACACTAGGTACCATTATCTAACTTGCATCACAATAAAATGTGGAGAGATTTAAGTAAGTCGATGCATTTCATTGCATTAGGAAAAGTTTGATGGCTCATATAGTTTCCAACACACTTGAGTTTCAAAATATTTGATTTCAAGTAATCGTTTTGTTAATAGTTTTTAGGATTCCGTACCCAAAGGATGCTAACGGGACCCTATCACTACGGCTCTGCTGTCCGTCCACCTATCCGTCTGTCACAGGACTGTATCTTTTGAACCGTAATAGGTAGGTAGACACTTGAAATGTTCACAGAGTTTGGACTACTACGGCCGCTATAATAATAACTAAAATAGGTGGTACGGAACCCTTCGTGTCGAGTTCGAATCGCACTTGCCCACTTTATAGGATCACTTCGTTGTCTGTTCATCCTTCTGTCTGTCAGTCTGATAAGACCCTTTTTTCTCAGGAACGCGTGGAGGTATAAAGTTTAAATTTATTTTAATTAAATAAATACGGCTATTTACGCGACATACATTTTGATGCAAATAAATCAAAATCTAGGTTACTTCCCGTTGACCAAAAATCATGAAATTTGGCAAGAAGCAAGGTCTCACAGCACAAGTGAAGAAAATAGTCCGAAAAACGTTTAGGAAAATATATGTTTGCGATTACAAACTTACTTTTTTGTAGTTGGAGAATTGACCGTGACGCCGTGTGCGTACGTAACATTTTTTCAACTACAAGGCTAAGTTGGTTCTTGTGATAAATTCATCCCAACTACGGAACTCTTCATTGTGCGTGGTCCGACACTAACTTGGCAGGTTTTTTTTTAAGATCTTTATATTTTAGCGCTCTATTTTAAGGTCTATTGTTTTTACTGACCAATAATAGGCACTGCTAGTATGGTAACGAAGCTTAGCTAGTCAAACAATAATTGGGCAGTTAGTTTACTTAGACAGAACATGAACATATTGATGTTAAGCACCCAATTAGATATCTAGGTTTATACCTAAAGCCAACAGGACTATACAATAATCTCCTATTCATAGTATTGTAAAATAGAATTTTGCTATAGATAAATTCGCCCTCTCTGCATAATCCTTCGGGGATTACAGGCGTAGTGTTATGTGTTATACAGGGTTATTTTTAAAACGTCAATAACCTCTTAAGGGGTCATTGTACATGAGACCAGACTGAAATCGCGAAAAAAAAGCAGCTGTTCCCTACATTTAAGTTCGAATAATTCATTAAAATGTAGGGAACAGCTGATTTTTTTTCGCGATTTCAGGTTTGGTCCCATAGTAAAAGTTGTTCATAATGATGAGTAAAATACACAGTAAAGTAGTTTCGGGGTAGAGCTACCCTAATTTCATCCCACTTGTGAAGCACAATTTGCCTGTGGATTGTGTGGATCCCGTCTGTCGCTTCGAGATTTCATCTCGCGATGACGCGTGGAGGCCCAACAGGTTTCACCTGTCACCCCTGAAATACACCGCGTGTAATTTTTTGGTTTTTTGCCACTTATGCCTGCCACTTTATCCATTTTGGAATTTTCTCTTATTACACTCAATAATTATAGCGTTCTACCGTTTTGAATTTTGATTTTTCATTTTACTGTTTATTTTTTAATTTTAATCATACAGTTGTCAAATAATAGTTACTCGCGATGATCAATTTAATTTTTGACAACTTTAGTGTTTTAATTTTAATTGTGACTTTAATAATAATTAAAATTTTGAATTTAATTTTTTATTCTAATTTCGATTAAGATATTGTTTTTTACTTATTGTTTTGTTCTTTGTTTATAATTATTTTTTTCTATTTTCACTACGAGTAAATAATCTTGTAAAACGTATATTTATTACCTATAACTATGTTCATTTTTCTAGTGAATAGGTCGTTGGTGTACCTTTCAAATGAAATACACTCTAAAAGCAAATTAATTCTTTGACTGACATAAAAATGGCTTTGCATTCCATTTCCGACGAGACCTAAATTGGGTGGATACGGGTTGAAGTTGAGAGAAGTCAGATGTATGCACTATACAACTAACAAACTATTGATTTGGGATATATTAGTTAACCTTGGAGACTGGACGTCAGACACTTTTACAATGTTTGTAAATATGTGAGCACCATGTATTCACACAATTAATTTATCTATCATTGCTTATTTTTAAATTAAAGAAGAAGAAAGAAAGAAAAATTGTTTATTCTGCACAAACAAAACGCACATTTCAACAAATATAAACTCTTTCAAAAAAAAAAAAAATTCTTTTCACTTATTGTGATGTATTAATTTTATACTAGATGCATCTTCACTTAGTTAATATATACAAAATATTGTAAAAAAATTAAAGAATAGGGGTGGAGTTTCATGCCCATTCTTCTCCATACCTTTTGGAAGGGGCAACTAGAATCGCTACTATTTTCCAGTAAATTTTGACGTTCAAAAGTGCCTTTTATGTGCCTATTTGAAATAAATGATTTGACTTTGACTGTACTGAAATATATCAAACCCCTGAAACATATGAAGTAACTATATTATTAAATTACTAACAATCTAACCGCCACCAATTAGTTCCACGGTAATTAATCCAATATGTAATAATCTAAGAATGATATTTAATTACTAAATCGTCTTTTGAGCTTATCTACTTTCAAAACAGTCTCCACTACACGTTCATTAATTTTTTCAAACAAAGTAATTAATACATTAATTAAGATTTAATATAGGTATCTTAATTAAACACGAATATATGTACTGAGACATTTAATCAAGTTAAATTTCTGAGTGAATAAATAACAATTGAAGTAGTAATTAAGTTTTAAAATGGGATCCCTTCTTTTCGCATAATGTTCTTTGTCCTAATATACTTCGGCATAACGATTGTGGCACAATTTGTTTTGGCATAATAATACTTCGGCATAATTTTTTTAGACATAGGATACACACATAGGAGACACACCTACATTTTATGTTGGCATAATCATCTTAAAGACTAATTTGTTTTGGCATAAATTTGATTCGCATAACGTTAGTAGGCCTAATGACTATTAGCATAACGTTAGTAGGCCTAATGACTATTAGCATAATAATATTTAGGCACACAATTTTTCCTTTTCTAGTAGATACGTACTCCAGACTTTGGGTGGAAATGGTGGTGGCGAACTTTTAGTACCCCATACATAATTCTGATCAAACCAATTTGCTATAGTTTCTGTAACAATTAAATAATATTGTTGGTTAAAAATTTAATAAGCTGTGCAACAAAAGTTAGTGACAGAACCGAATTGCTGCAAAACTGACTCCACGTCGTCTTGTTTGTCCTACCCCTAGAGTGTAATTTAAAATCGCGTAGGCGCGTAGGGGCGAGGCGGCCCACGGGCTGCGGAGCCGTCTGCGACGATTAGCACGCGTGGGGCCGCCGGAGGCCCGCAGTGCCGGAGCCGTGACAGAAACCCTGCCTGCTGCATGCTTGCTTGCATGCTTGCTTGTTTGCTGCATGCTTGCTTGCATGCTTGCTTGCATGCTGTATGCAAATTTATGCTTTAGGATATTATGCTTAAAAAAGTTATGCTTTAGAACTTTATGCTTAATAAATTTATGCTTTAGAATATTGTGCTTAATCATTATTATGGTTAGAGAAATTATGCTTAAAAAAATATGCGTAAGCTGTTATGCGTATTTATATTATGCGAAAATATAATTATGCCAAACAAAATTATGCTAAGTTATATTAGGTCTTAAAATTTTATGCAAATGGATAGGGAACCTTTTAAAATATCTTATTGTGTGTGAATTTCAATACGAGCGATCTCTGTCTTTAGGAATAATTAGAATTCCAACACATTCTTGAGGCTTTTACTAGAAATCTTTCAGCATTTTAACTTTCATTTGCATGATTTTAATTTTCACTCCACTAGAATGTATGCAAAGGTTACAAAAACCTCACTAATTATTGTTATTGTTGGAACTGTAAAATCTATGATTTCAATAAGTTGTATGAAGACTAAACATTATATACCTAGTAATATTTTGGTTAGCCAAAGGCGTTTTGAGTTATAACCACATTATAATTTTTTAAAGTCATTATTATTACCCTTTTTCTAGGGGATAATAGACTGGAGAAAATATTACTACTACCTAAGTACTAAGGCATTCTAATAATTATTTTCATCACAATTACCATAAAAATTGAACAAACGCGAATTCGTTAAAAACAGTGCTTTTTAAAGTAAATGTAAGGCAGACGGACACCCCTACAGGGTATTAAAAAGGGTTTTTAATCATGCCACCCTGATAATCTGGGTGTGACCCGGGTAATGACAATTAAAATGTACGCTTCCCGGTATTATTGGTCGGTCATCGCGGATAAACTTCAGTCATTACGAGCGATATTTTGGGAAAGAAGTTTTGTGAAAAACAAACTACTTATTTGCGTGATTTATGATTCTGGCTTTTTAGTATGTGGCGTTTTAAATGCTATTACTGAAGAAAATGTTGTCATTAAACCTGGATTTGATATTGCTGCAGTGAGATAACATGATTACAGGTTTTGCCCTGTGCCCCAGGAACAGTTAATACAAGGGCCAATTTTTCAACCGTCACAAAATCTTTATCTGAAAATTAAATTCGTCAGTTTGAAGCGGGGACCGTAGTACAACCCCGGTTAAGAGTTAAGCCTTTCGAAGGGGTAACACATTCTATGGGTTACCTTTATCATGATGTAACCCATTGAAAGGGTTTTATACTAGAAACCCATTGAAAGGGTTACATGATAACCCATTGAATGGGTTATATACTTGAACCCCAGTGAAAGGGTTACATGATGACCCATTCAATGGGTTCTATACCTACTTGAAACCCAGTAACATGAAAAAATCATAATATTATGTTATTTCGATATCAACCCAGCTCGCTTAGCATGACCAATTCTATCACTATTCTACCCAGGGACCATTTTAGTTACCATTTTAGAAAAACCCTATCGAAAACCCTTTCAATGGAAGGGGTTTTCGATAGGGTTTTTCTAAGCAGTCCATCAAAAACCGGTGTGGATAATTTTGAATAGCCATTCAAAATTCAAAAAAAACCCACACCGTATGGGTTTTATTGAAAACCCTTTCAATGGGTTACCAAAATTTAATTTAAGCCGTTCATAAGGGTTACCCATATCGTATGGGGTTTTGTTTAACCGCTTAGAAAACCCTATCGAAAACCCTTTCAATGGGTAACCTAAATGGTCCCTGGTTTGAAGTCAGAAAGAATCAATGTACTATATACTATTTTTATGTCATTTTACATTCTGTGATTACCTGAACTCACACACTGACTTATTATTTTATTTTTTTTAGGAAAAAGTATACTTTATCGATATTTGTAAATATGTGAGCACCATGTTAGATACATGGTGCTCACATAATTAAATTATCTGTTAATGCTTAATTTTTTATTTATTTTTACCTATTGTATTGTTATTCTAGGTGTATCGTCTTCACATAAATTTATGTGAAGACGATACTCTTGAAAACCTCTCCACCGTTAATCTTTTAAAACATTTTACAAGAGTAACGGTGGAGTTTCTTTCCCATTCTTCTCCATAGGAAACTACCTTTTGGAAGGGGTGACCAGAATCAATTCTGTTTTTTTGTATATTTCAACGTTCAAAAATGCCTCTTATGTGCCTATTTGAAATAAATAATTTAACTTTGACTCAGAGGTGTGTCTATGGTACGCCCACATTTCACCAATATAATAATAATATATTGATGCAATGTGGGCGATATATATTATAGATATATTATGAAGTAGGGGCGAGCCTATTGCCATCAACTAACTGTAACTGTACGTATATATTACGAAAATGTAACTTAATTGTAGACGCCTTGGGGTGACCTTGTTATGTCTACAAAATTTTTAATAAATAAATAAATTGAAATTCATCAACCGGGCACAAATTCAGATTACTCAAATATAAAAAGTGGTATTTCTAATCCAGCAATCCCATATAAGTTTCATACTCTAATCTACGCTAAAACGTACCATCCCAAGATTTTCAAAAAATTGTCCCGCAACAAAAAACAACATCAAATAAACAGCAATCTTTTTAACCATGTGACAAATGTAAGCAATGTTTCACACAGGACTCATTAAGAGGAGTGCGTCCTTACAGCCGACAAGCCTTTACAATTTGTCATATAGGCAACCTGATGATCAATGTCGCTTTTGTTGGCACTGAAAATTATAATGACGTACTCAATCAGGGCTGAAATATTTTGTTTTACCTAAAGCTCATCAAAAAGTTCACGGTAATGGTTCCATAAAAGTCCTGGGAAAAAAAGGCCCATTACCTATTATTATTCTCTTCAGTAGGTCCTGTAGGAATTTTGTCAAGAGGATGCTAGATTTTAAAGTATAGTGATGACAATTCTCTCACCCTAAATCGATAAAGCGGTAAGTGAAATGTTCAGTAGTGGATGCTTACAGTCCAATAGTATGTCACCGTATCCAATCGGAAAGCACACAGTTCAAACCGACCCTTAAGTTTTAAGTTGATGAATGTTTTTTTTTTGTTACGGGGCGACATCATTATTAAGTCTCAAAACCCATTTTAATTATACACAGTTCAAAATAAAACCGTCCCATAGAAATTACATAACAAAAGTTGACTTCCTTATGGATTAGCAAAAATAAAAGCAACATAGAGATTGTAACAATACAGGCTTTAAAAAAATACAGCAAATGTGTTCCCTTTGTTTCCGCTTATACTACTTAAGACCATAATTTCAGGCAAGCGAAAATTCTCTTTGAGCCCAACATCAGCAGAAAGTCTCCAAAAACGAGGCTATTTATTTTTCTATTACTTTTACATATTATTAAGCTACATAATACAATTTCCTGTGTATTCAAATATGAGACAATAATACGGTCGGTCCCAGGATCGAAGCTCTTTGACTCTTGGACCCTGGACAACCCAAAATCGCTTTATATTTTTATGTTAATGATGTCTACGGACCCTTAGATAAAGGGTTAGGTTCGTTTTAACATCGTTTTTGAGGAAATTCCCTTTGCCTTGTATAGCTTAATTTTTCATATTACGGGGAAGTTGTGTTTTTATTTTGGTCAGCGAGTACCTACTTATCGTTTTGCCCGTTGTTTTATAGTATAAGGGATCACACAGTATCATAGTATCTACTTAATCAGTATTTTGGACTGGCGCGTTAGCCTAGAAATATCACAAAAATGATTGCTGAGAGTCAGGTACTGAGGTCGATCAACAGGGCGGACAATATGGTATTGGGTTTAAAATTGATGAAATTTATAATAACAACCCAGAGCACGCATAAAATAATGGGATAATCAATTAGGATATTTGAATACAAATATCTACTCCTACCCTTTCAGGTAATATAAGCGTGATGATATGTTAAGTAACCAGCGAGATTCCTTTAATATTTCTAGTCTCTACACACGATTATCAAAACCATTTTGTTTTAACACAAGACAGAGCGACCGCACTATTTATTCTGCCAAAAATATTAGCAAGTATATATTTACCTTTTAATTTTCAGAAGGCAACGTCTGTACTGAGTTTATTTAGGCCCGAAACCTTTGCTGCAAATTGGCTGAGTGACTGCAAAGTGCCGATGCTTTAATAGTTTGGTGTTGGGAAAATACCATTACTATTAATTAGGTTAATTATTATTAACGGTGAATTAGTTTTCGTTAAGGGTTAGTTTTTAGTTTGCTTTGTTAGGGTTGAAGGAATGCGAAGTTGTTATTTGTGGAATAAGTATTACAAAGTAGGCTGTTAAGATGTTAATTAATTTATTAATGACCAACTTATCTAACAGTTTGCACCACACATAAAAGTTATCGGTCAATATTAGTAATTACACATAAAATAAGGTTTACACACAATTTGACAAAATTAGATAAAATCATAATATATACAATCAGATAAAATTATATAAAATCAGATAAAATTGGAGAAATAATGATAATATATTAGAGAAACAAAGATAAAATTAGACAAAATAAGATAAGATTAGATACAATTAAGATAAAATTGGAATAAAATGGTAACAAGATACAATTTAATTTTAATTTTATCTTTCCTGGCTGTTTTCAATTTGTACGTGGCATTACTAGGTAATTTTTTTTACATTTAATTTTGGTTAGGCTCAGGTACATCATGTATTATCATTAACTAGGAAAATAATATTACGTATTTGTATCCAATGTAACAGTATTTTTAGTTCACTATAACAATAATTTAAAACATCTCGCAAAGTGTTATTATTGCAACAATTTTGCCAATGGGTTGTTAAAATTGAAAATATCATGTAGGTAGGTGTTTCAAATGCCATAATCAAATAAACATAATCAATACACAAATGATAAGTAATTGTACAAGTATTTTGTGGAAACATACATGCCAATTTACACTTGCAATGAAAAATAAAAAGCTGATTGTTCACACAACATTTTAGTTATTTTATTTTTTAATTCTATCGGCCATGTTAACCAGATTATGAGGCAACTGTGGGCCTGTTTAGCCCGTTTAGGACACCTTTGTTTTCCTCAAAAATTGGTTAAAACTATTGGAGGTAACATTGAGAGAAATGAAAGATAAGGGTGCCTTTGCTTTAGCGTTGTAAAATTAAATAATTAAAATATTTGAGATGTCTTCAACAAGCAATCAAGTTAAGTAATTAATTAACACATAAGTCTTATCGATTCACTGAATAGAAGGTATTATTCTCTCTAACTATAATATCTGCTGTGAATAAACATTTAGTTGTCAAGGAATGGTTTAAAATCTAAAGGATCTTCAGAAACTAACAGGCCATTGTGACCTACTACTACGGCTCGCAAGCGTCGGGATTACAACCTGTAACTATTTATGAGGCTTTAACCTCATCACATTTTAAACCTTTGAGTGTTTTTGATACCTTTTTAATCCCTCTTTAATACGAAAATGCTTGAAAGATATTTTAAGTTAAATTCTAAAATGAAAAGCCCGCGTAATTTTAGTTGAATCTAAGAATGGAAGTATAGTTTCATTTATGCCTTTTTCTGTTATAGGCATGAATGAAACTACACTTCACATCACATTAATCGTCTACAATCACATAAATAAATCATTTATGTGATTCTGTCAGGCCTAATTGCCTGTAACTAGTTAATTACTTTGGTAAAAAGGTAATTAACCGACTTCAGAAATGAGAAATACCTTTCAATTTGTTTTGTTACAACTTACTGACGCATTCATAGCGTTAATGGACAAATAACGTTTCGAAAATGTATCTAAAATTGTTAACATTTATTATGTAAGACTGTCTGCCCACGACTTAGATATAACAAACTTCAAGCCCCCTTGACGCTCTTGAGCTACAATTAAGGGTACCTACCCTTTTCGTAAATACTTTCTTACCGACTGCCGCGTTGGTCTAGTGGTCACAAGCGCTACTGCTGAGCCTGAGATCCTGGGTTCAATTCCCAGGTCGGGCAAAGTGTTATTGGGTTTTACCATCAGGTATTTCCCAATAACAGCCTGGAGCGTGTCCGATTGATGGCAACCGGCTCAACCCACTATTACATGAGACTTAAACATATCTGGCGAAATGTGGGTGTACTATACGTACTCCTCTGTTGAACCATTCGGGGATTACAGGCGTGATGGCGTGGTATATGTTATGATAAGTTACTTACCTACCATGTTTTATCTCCCTTCAAAATGGTTGAGCTGAATGGTGCCAATCCATGCGTCATGTTCGTGTACGGGCGCCGTCAGTAGGGACTGATCATCTCTTAGATTCTATGGCTTATTTTATTTTTGAATTGTTTTTAGGGTTCCGTACCAAAATGGTAAAAAGGAACCCTTATGGTGAGACTACGTTTTGTTTGTTTTTTTTTAAAAACGTTGCCCCACACAAGGAATTTCTCCTGTATCGTGGGTGCGTTTACAAACATATCTCAAGAACAACTAATGCTATCAACTTGAAATTTAGAATAGTTTTAGATGACGTTTGCCCAACTATTTTGCAAACAAGAAAGAAATTTAAAAAAATATACCTTTTTTGCAAAAGGGACTGCAAGGGGGGGGTCTTAAAGATTTGCAGTGGGGCTACTAGGGCACGTAGGGTATCATATTATTATGAAAGAACGCTGTTTGCACATTGTCAAACATTTTTTTCTTTTTTTTTAACAGCTTTGCCGACTTTTGACGAAAAATGTAAAAAAAAAAATACCGTTCCCCCCCCCCCCCTTATCTCGATGTTTGCATAAATAAAAATCTGAAATTATTATGTGATAGAAGTGTATGTTACAGACAGATTACAGGAAAAATAAAACGATGTCTCTAAATAGCACAGTTTTTCGGAAATCATCAACATCATATATTATATACGTACGGAACCCTCGGTGTGCGAGTCCGACTCGCTCTTGAGCGGTTTTTTTTAATATTTTTATTACGGACGCTTTTGATGTTTTGCATCGTTCTCACATGTATCGTTTCAACAAGAATTATGTTACATACATTTTGTAACCGTACGTTCATTTATAGGAGTGTCCGTGGAGTTTCTTGCCCGTTGTTCTCCAGGTACCTACTACGCTTTGGAATGGGCAACTAGCTTCATCTTTCTGACTGACCGACCCCTTGACAATTCAAAAGTGCCTGTAATTGGTTTATTGGAAACTAGCTTCTGCCCGCGACTTTATTCGAGTGAGATTTCTTGTTCCCCCGACCCACTGCGTCGCGTCGCATCGCATAGCCCGCCCGCGCTATTACTTCGTTTTCGCTTAGTGTTATTTCTGACGTTTTTCTTTTTGCTCGGCTCCTAAGGGTGATGTTAAATAGCCTATTACCTTCCTCAAGAATTGGCCAATCAAATCCAAAAAGATTTTTTCAAATCCGACTGGTAATTCCAGAGATTATAGTTGTCACAAAATAAAAGGCCGGTTTTGACATTTAACTTGAATCGATTTATCGTGAGTATCGAGTACCCCTCACAAACTTTACCTCCTTACAACATTATTTTTAGTATAAATGCGAAACCTGAATATAGTTTGTTCAGAATAAGGAACTGAATCGATTTCAAGAATTTTTACACCATGTTATATTTTGTCCCAAAAATATTTAAGTGTAATAGAAAATGTTAGGTATCACCATTTAATTACTTACAATACAATCGCCGTACGATTAGGTGGGTACCTTCTCCCAAATTATTATCAATGAGCGCAAGACGACCCTGGAGGCGCAGGGGCGCCGCCCGTTAGCATGTTTTTGTACGGACAACCCGGTAACATAACAACTTTATAACTTTGTGATTTTTCAAGATACAGTTTTGAAATTTTGTACATAGATTATTTACATAAAATACTAGACACGTGTTTGGGGTTTAGCTTAAACTAAAACTAATATTTTAAGTTTGTTTCTATCTTCAGTGGTCTGCCAGTCAGTCCGTATATACGAAGTTAGCAAACAAGATCACCTAAAACTGTTGCATAGTTCAGTGTAACAAACCATTACAGACCAAGTGTGCAGTAGACCAGTGTTAACACCATTAGACCGTGTTTACCCTACCTATGTTCTGTGAAATCTGCGGGCTGTACTCTGCCAGACTGTAACTAATACAGACTAATACTGTTACCGCGAACTGTGAGTTCAACAGTTAGTCTGCATAACTCTGCGATACAGGGAGGCTCTTTTATCACGAAGTGAGGGTGGTTTGAATGAATGAAAGGATACATACTCTTTTATATGACTCGTCACTCGAGTGTCACTGGGTATATTAAAATTATTAAAAATCAAAATGGCGGATTTTTTGCGCCAAAAGGTGTGTTTTAGAAAAAAAAATATCTCCCAAGCCCATCGAGTGGGGTACTAAAATGAAGGTTTTTAAAAGGTGATTACAAAAATATATATTAAGTATATCAATTATATGTTTAAATGTAATTTAAATGAGAAATGATAAAAAAAAAACTATCCCGAACTTTTGGAGTGAGTGAGTAAGAGGCCGTTATCACCTGATTATAAGTCAGTATCTAACCAAATTTACCGCCTTATAATCGTATCTAAAAAGTGTTAAATAAATTAAGTAAATAAAAAACCCGACTGCGTAAAAACTGAACTTAAAAAAAGATGTATGTAAGAGAATAGGTCGTTATTGTTAGAAGATGACTGCATGAGATTGTTTGTAGTTTACATAAATCTTGTTTTTTAGCTTTTTTTAACAGACTTCCAAAAAGGACGATGGAATGTTCGGCAGGTATGTTTTTTTTTTAATGTATTTCTCCGTCAATCGTGGAGTGATTTTAAAAATTATTTTTTTGTTTGGAAGGGTATGCTCCCGAGGTGATCCCATTGCCACCAAATCAGAATCTGATAAGGAGATCTCATCGAAATCGAGGGAAATCCTCAAATTTTATAGGCACACCTATAGCGATTTGGGTATTTTTTATAGCAACTCATGCATTCGCTCTCAGAAAGTACCATTTGGTGAAGTGGAACTGATGATGAAGACCAGAGATGCCTGACACAAGAAGGCCTAGAAATACGAATAAAACCCTAAAATCAAAACAATAATATATCCAATCACATAGCATCTATAACTGTACAACAAGGAACGGGTACATTTATTATGAATTTACGCTTATTTCTCAGCCGGTACTCGAACCTTGTACCACATTACATATGCAGAGGCTTGTTCAGAGAATGTTCAGTTCTAATAATGTCGGAGATAAAAATAATTTGTAATGTATTGATCATAGTGTGAATAATACCGGGTTGTAATTATCTCATTGTTTGGCAAAGTTCGTACATAACCTCTATGTAATAATCATTGGTTACCAAAGTCAAAGTCAAATTATTTATTTCAAATACTAACATTGTAAATAAATTATAATATGTTTAAATGTAATTTAAATGAGAAACGATAAAAAAAACTATCGCGAACTTTTGGAGTGATTGAGTAAGAGGCCGTTATCACCTGATTATAAGTGAGTATACTCGTATAACCAAATTTACCGTCTATAAAAAAGAAAGACAAAAAAAATAAAAAATACACTTTTGAACGTCAAAATTTACAAAAATATAGAATTGATTCTAGTCGTCCCTTCCAAAAGGTAGTTTCGTATGGAGAAGAATGGGCAAGAAATTTCACCGTTACTCTTTTAAAAAAGTTTGTACAATATTTTGTTTAATTATAAGTATGTAAAGACGATGCATCTAGAATAAAATTACCATGCTGGCGGTCACCAGAAGGCGATCTTATTCACCTAGCACTGGCATGCATCTTATTCACATAGCATGGATATAATTATGATAAAGGAATGAGTTTGTCATGCTGCCATATTTACCTATGCTTTCCCCTGATATCGAAGAATTGTTAAGTTCGAGAAACGTTCTTGCTCTAGACCTTCGTAAGTTACTGTAGGTAAACCCTAGTTACCTCATGTTTCTTTCACATTTTATTTTATAGAGATTTACAATGGCACCAGCTGGTGCCCTAGTGCTTTTCAGTAAACTTCAGTTCAAACCTCACTCAGTGTCAGTTCACACTCGCTTGTTTTTACCCGACTTCGGCAAAGCCAAAAAAGGAGGGTTATGTGTTTAATCTGTATGTATGTGTGTTTGTATGTATGTATGTGTATGTATGTATGTCCATCCCTATATTCCCTCGTAACTACTTAACGGCTGAACCGTATTTGTTGAATGGTATGTCGTTAGATTCGTCTTTATTTCGCGAGTATTACTGGGTATATTAAAATTACAAAACGACAGATTTGCGGTGCCAAAAGGTGGGTTTTCAAAAAATAATAATCTTTCAAGGCTCTCGAGTGGGGTAGGTATCAAAATGAAGGGTTTTAAAAGGTGTTTACAAAAATATAACTAAATTTTAAGATTGAGAAATACAAAAAAACTATCCCGAACTTTTGGAGTGGATGAATAAGACCGTTATAACTTGATTATGAGTGGGTAAATAACCTAATTTACCGTCCTATAATCCTTATTAAAATGTGTATGATAAAAAGTAAATGTAAAATTAAAAATCAGACTGCTTTTGAAAAAAGGCATCTTCTTAAAATTAACAATAAAGAGCCATTGCCTTCGACTGCATGAGATTGATTATAATTAAGTTATAAAAGTCATGTTTCCATCTTTTTTAGGGTTCCGTACCCAAAGGGTAAAACGGGAACCCTATTACTAAGGCTCCGCCGTCTGTCTGTCTGTCTGTCCGTCTGTCACCAGGCTGTATCTCATGAACCGTGATAGTTAGACAGTTGAAATTTTCACAGATGATGTATTTCTGTTGCCGCTATAACAACAAATACAAAAAAAAAAACAGAATAAAATAAATATTTAAGGGGGTCCCATACAACAAACGTGATGTTTTTGCTCTATATTGATACTCGTAATGGCAACAGTTAGACGCTTGAAATATTCACGGAATATTTAGATAAATATTATTCACTTTAAAAATAAATAATTAAATTAAAATAAAACAAATATTTAAGGGGAGCTCCGATACAACAAACGTGATTTTTTTGCCATTTTTATAGATAAAAAATAAATAAATGAATAAATGCTATATTGGCATAAAAAATGTGTACAAACAAAGTGGAGCGCTGACTCCTGCGCTAGGTAAATACTCCTGAGTTACAGGAGCCAGTGTCTTCTCCCAAACACTTTTTAGGGTTCCGTACCTCAAAATAAAAAAACAGAACCCTTATAGGATCACTCGTGTGTCTGTCTGTCCGTCTCTCACAGCCAATTTGCTCCGAAAACTGGACCGATTAAGTCGAAATTTGGTACATTTATAGACTACTGTGACCCAAACACGGACGTGCGTAAATAAATGAATTATGAATATGAGGGGTATTTTTGGGGGTCAAATTAGATAATAAAAAATAAAGTTTTTCATACTGTACCGTGCGTCACATCAAATGAAAAGGCTTGTTGTAAGGATTTAAGTTTTTTTTTTATAATTTTAAAATAAATGCTTTTAAAATTATTAACGAAAATAGATGAAAATTTACCATTCCCCCCCCCCTCATATCTCCGAAACTACTGAGTCTAAAATTTTGAAAAAATTACAGATAAAACTTACTTTACTTATAGATTACAGGAAAACCTATAAGAAGTCAAACTTACATTTGCAGTTGGAATGTATGGAATGCATGTAGTTTGTTCGTAGGATAATTAATCCCCACTACAGAACTCTTCATTGCGCGTGGTCCAATACGCACTTGGCCAGTTTTTTTTTTAACGAAATCATCGTGGAATCACACCTTGACATAGCAGCGTTCGAATTACGAAGTGATATTTATAGAATAACACCCCCACTGCAGATACGTGACAGCAACAAAGATCATTATAACAATGATTAACGTGAGGCATAAATCAATTCCAATCAGTGGCGCTGTGAGCGTGAGTTAATCGAAGAGAAATAAGTTAACTCCTCGTAGTCGGTACGAGGTACTGTTGGTAGTTCGTTACTTGTATGTGTTTCGTCTTGAGACGTTCAGTTAACGTAACTGTATTAATGTGTTTGTTAGTTGTTTATGTGGTTTTAATCGCAGCGGTACTGTACCAATATTTTTAATAAAAATAGGTACACAAATTATAATCATCACGTTCAGCCCACTAGGAATTGTGATAGAAGAATCACCGTACTTTTACCGATACTTTTTTATCTTTGTACGACTTGAAAAAACATTAAAGGGGCCGGTAGAATGCGTAGTTTATACAAACGTAATACCAAAATAATTTGTAAATAAAACATACTCTTAAGGTAGTGTGTATTTATTTCGATTGGATTACAGAATATTTATGTTCCCAAATATATATTTTGAAAGGACAATGATTTAAAGACGAGATATGAGGAATTTAAAATTTCTATAGAAAACTTATATTTAAATTATTTTTTCTCATAACTCTTGTTTAAATCAGTGTCCATTAAAAATATATATTTGGGAACCTAGATATTCTGTATTCCAATCGGAATAAAGACACACTACTTTAGGAATGTGTTTGATTTATAAATTATTATGGTATTACGTTTGTATGAACTACCTCTTAAGATAGATTTATTAAATATTAGTTTAATATGAACCTACTATACAACACATAAACCATACGGAATCAATTCTCTAAATGATGGAGAAAACCGCATCAAAATCCGTTGCGAAGTTTAGGAAAACAACGCGGTTACATAGACAGGCACGAAAAGCGACTTTAATTAATTTATAATATTTAGAGTAGAGTTTCATATAAATATTTTTTTTTTTCATTTAGGATTGGTTTGCTCTTAAGTCTAGGGCAGAATGCAATACACGAAACAAAAAATCTCGAACCGAATCCCGAATCTCGAATTTTCTTAATAAGTACCTAATCATAAAACCAGGCCTAATAAAAGTTTAAGTATTTCATTCCATCAAAGTTCTCATACTTCTATGGCTAGACTAATAAACTGAATTTGTAATCTGTGGAGTAATTAAAATAAATTAAGATTGTCGCCGACACTATGAAATTGAGATTTTTGCAGTTAATTTAGATTTTAGAGTAGGTACCCAGCTGTTAAAGAACTAGAAAATATTGTTTAGGCAATATCGCATTAAGGCTTCTACATACCGGGGCGACTTGTCGCGCGACGCGACGCGACACAAAGGCACCGCTCGTCCCGCGACACGCGGGGCCATTGTGCCGTGTCGCGTCGCGCGACAAGTCGCGCTGGTATGTAGAAGCCTTTAAGTCGCTGTGTTCATCATGTCAGCCGAAATACGTCTACTTCTTGATATAGGGCCTTTCCCAAGCACCGTCACTTCGACAGGTTCAGCTTCTCGCATCCAGGGGATTCCTGCGGCCTTCACGAGGTCGTCGGTCCACCCTGTGGGAAGCCTTCCAATCCAACGCTACGTCCTCCGCCTCCATTACGCGGTTACGATTACAGAACCTTTCGGCTCCATCGGCCATCTGTTCTGCGAGCAATGTGCGCTGCCCATTCTTCGGGCTATGTAAGTTACCTTGATTCTCCTCCGGAGCTCTTCATTTCTGATTCGATCACATAGGGAAACTTCAAGCATCATTGCCCTTTGGGTGACTTCCGTTTCAGTGCCATAGGTCATCACTGGCAACACGCACTCTGGTCTAAGACTTTCGTCTTGAAACACTGTGGTATGTGAGATGAGAAAATTTTACATAGCCCTGATCATAAATAGTGCAAATAAACTATATTCCTATAATCGCTAGCACAGCACCTCCACCCTCTTATTACTGCCACATCGCGGTCTGAATAATATCACGATACGATGTAGCGGAAAAGGGATGTTCAATGTTCAGACACTTCCAGCTAAATTACTTGACAAATACTCTACTAACTTGCTTACAGCGTGTGACGTCACGGATGTATGAGGGTGCTTGGCGTTTGATAACGTTATGAACAATTGAACAACGTCATTGGTATTAGAATAATTTGTTGTTTGAGATGGAATTACAAGAGCTTTGGTTTATACTTCTTGGTCAGACATAACTTGTTTTGTTTGATGTTCGATTTACTTAGCATTCATTTTTAGTGTAAGTGTAAAATCTAGGTTCTAGGCACTTAATTCATCTATGTTTCATCTATTGAGCTTTTGATGATATCTTACATTACCATTCAGATAATCTATATAACAGACATCATCATCATCATCAGCCCATAGCAGTCCACTGCTGGACATTGACAGACAATTGCACGCCATTCCGCTCGATTCTCGGCAACTCTCATCCAGTTGCCACCAGCCACCCTGCGAAGATCGTCGCTCCGCCTAGCCTTAGGGCGTCCTACCTTACGTTTGCCGACAGACAACACACCTAACAGACCAACAGACCTTCTTTTGAAAATATCGTCTTTAAAAAGATATAAGTAATTATAATTATAAATGCTGCCGAGCAGAATTGCTATATACCACTTTAAAGGATTTGGATGATACATTTATAAAGCCTTTAGACAATAATGAACATAATGTCTGGATTATAACATTTTTTTTATATAAAATCTAGCTAGATGATGAAATGATTTAACTTCGGTTAAACATAGCCCTTAAAGTTAAGAATACTTACCTACTAATTAATGTTTGTTCTACACTTCAATCTACACCCACGGGGAGTTTGGATATAAACTTTAGTAAGCTTGAAAATCTATGTAATTAAACGAATAATGATTACATTTAGTTCAAAGGACGTGAAAATCGTTATGTAAATTAAACTTTAATCAGAATAAAATTATTTTAAGTCTGTAAGCGTATAATATAAGATTAAAATTTAAATATTGATAATGAGTAGGTGACAAATATAGATAAGTTCTATGTTCGTGACGACCGTGATGAGTTAATGTCAACTTTTGTGAAATCGATGTTTATGACGTCATGTTTGTGGTTATTTTAAATATAAATTAACCGGATTAAAAAAATAGCCGGAATAAGGTTTTTGTCAGAAAAGTACCCTAAAAAAACTTATGACCTCTATCTAATTTATGTTTCATTTGAAGTACTGCAAAAAATAATAATGATCGTGTCTTCTTGTGTTGTAGACGAAAACAGTCTAACTGTAGGTACTGGGTAAGGCGACGATAACCTACTTTTAATGATTTTATACTGAAGATCGAGCGGTGTTAATGCTTTGAAAAAATATATGTTAAATTAGAGCATTTTCTCAATAACTTAATATGTGAATATTTTAGATTTTGTTTATACTCCATAGTGAAATTAATTTGTTAAGTTATGTCTAACACGGATAAAAAACTGAGAATGGCGCAAAATTTACCAAGCGTATTTTTCTGAAACTTTCACCAATTTAAAGATAATCTAATTATAGATTTTTTAGTATACGCGTTTTATTAAAATACCTTTTGGTTTGTGTATAATAAATTAATAATGCGTCAAATTGGGGACAGCGCTCCTTAATGGGCGAATTCTATTACTGGCTGAACGTATGACTGTTGCATGAGCTCAGTACAGAACACGCAAGCTAACCCACTCAAGGTCACTGGCATATATCTCCGTCTTAAGTAAGCGGCAGGATTCACGAGACATTTGTCGCCTCGTGAAAACAAAATTAGAATTACGACGACGCGCGAAGGCACTATATTGAACAAAGGTACTCTAGTCAGCCGTTTATCGGTCGTTTTAATAATAAAATTGGCGTTATCTTAGAGCGTTTACGACGTACGGCATCCCATACAAAACTTTCAAGCCCTTGTTTTTCGAAATGACTGACCCGATTTTAATGAAACTTCATGCGCATAAGCAGGATACAAAGGTTTAAAAAGTTAAATAAGAACATTTTAGAAATATCTTATTTAAAAACAGTTAACTGGAAATCTCTGTTTCTATGGAAAATTTTAAATCGGTCTAATTTGGCTGTAACACTATTTTTCGAAAATGTTCTTAGTTTTTAGACCCTTGTACAGACGGCTACACATCAAGCTATACATTTCCAGTATAAGCTGATCTCGCATTGTATAGGATTTCCGTACGATGAGAGATCAGCATATACTAGAAATGTATAGCTTGAAGTGTAGCCGTGTGTACCCTGCTTATGTGTATGAAGTTTCATTAAAATCGGTTCAGTCATTTCGAAAAACAAGGGCTTGAAAGTTTGTATGGGATGCCGTACGTCGTAAACGCTCTTAATACAAAATCTAATAATCACTAATTATTAGTTTAATAGTAAGTTGAGAGCAGTGGTGGCTCAGTAGTAACGGCTGTGAATTACGAGTTGAAGGTCGTGGGTTCGAACCCACGCAGGCGCTTTACTTTGTGTAAATAATTTCATCACCACTGCTCACAAAACGGTGAAGGAAAACATCGAGAGGAAACTGGCATGTCCTAGAACCAAAAATTCGAAGACATGTGACATCTACCAACCCGCACTGGCCTCGCGTGGTGGATTACGGCCCACTGCCTCTTACAGAGAGGAGGCCTGTGTCCCAGCAGTGGGAACATTATAGGCTGATTATGATTATTATATTAGTTTAATAATAAACGAAACAAAATTACCTTTCGTGTTTTATAACCATGGTAACTTCCGTCTCAGCTAAGCTTTTAATTTCTTGATAATTTTGAATTTCCTTTCATTTAATAGGGTGGAAAAAAAAAACAGTAAAATTGTTATAAATTACTTACTTATAAAACCGGGATTCTCCCAATTTATTTGGGGTCAGCTCAACATGATGTCTGTGTTATCCATAGGTACTTCTCTATTCAAAAACAAAATCAAAAAATCATTTTTTTTTTTTTTAAAGACAACAAAGTCATACATATAGCTAGTGTTAGTGACCAAAGTAATTTTATTATTATAATAGTTTGAAACACTCTGCACAGAAAATGACCAAGCAGGGTACAAGTTTCTCACCTGGCCACCCTCTCCCAAAATGACGATGATTATTTTTTTAATCATAGGTATTTTATTTTGTTTTTTTGTTAATGTGAGGACGTTGTAGGTTTAACCAGGTTTGACCAGGTACTTAACAAAATAGAAAATGGTCTACAGTCTATGTAGACCATTTTCTATTTTGTTAAGTACCTGATACTTTTGACGGGCCTACGCTGTACTCTCATACCTATTAAAACTGTAATTTGAAAACATTGTAACAGCCAATTTTTAATTAAAAGAGTAACCGTAGAGTTTCTTGCCGGCATTTCTCCATAGGAAACGACCACTTGGAACCGTGTACCTAGCTTCTGACGGTGCCCATGTAGGCTGATGTGAAATAAAATATTTTTGATTTTGATTTTGAAAATACTGGTAGCCTGCATCTGGTTAGACTGGAAGCTGACCCCAATATAGTTGCGAAAAGGCGGGCAGATGATGATGAGTCTGAACTTTAAAAAACATACCGCAATAAACAATGTACCGCACAAAATTAGAAACACTAAAACAACTATAACGACTTAAATTGCTAAAAAACCAATCAGCAACTTGGCAGATTAAACTCCCCCAATATGTCTTTTTCTGGCAAACATTTAATTTGATTAAACACCCGTAGTTCGCAAGTTCACGACCTCGATTGGGTCTAAAATCTAACTAATTTCATTAATTGCTGAAATTTCGCCTGAGCAAGCATAAATATTTGAAACTTATCCTACTTTGGGTTCGGTCAGCATAAAATGCGGTGTTGGGTTAAGTAATTTTTGTTTTTATTTGTTTTGTAAAAAGGGGATTAAATTTATTGTTGTTGCTTTTTAAAGCTGTTTTAATAATTAAATAAAGTATCGCAGTTTTATTTAGTGTTTAAGGATTTTACTACAAAAGAGATCGTGATTTCTTACATAAATGTGATAAGAGTGAAATATTGAAAACTCAATATCTTCAGCCGAAAATAAATCTGTGCTTAAAATGAAGCAAAAACGTAATATAATGTAAAAGTAATAAGACGTCAACGAAAATCAGCATTTCCAACCGTTTTATATTTAAGACCCCTTACTAACAGATCCCAAAAACCGATTTGACCTCACACCCGAATGAATCACATCAAAAACGTGTACAAATCTCATTTAAAACATATAATTTGAACGTAAGCTCAAAAAAAATCGATTACGATGAAAAAACCGTATTTACCCAATTTCCGTAAATCGTTTTTGGCCCAATTCAACTTTTAGTTAGAAGAGAAGTTTGAAATTTCATTTTCGAGAAACAATTTTGTTTCAAGATTTAGAAAATGATTTATTAATAAACTTCTGGTCTTGCGGTCGGGTAGCAGCAGTGTTGAGTATCCGGGTTGTTCGATTTCCGGGTCAGAAATGATCGGGTGCTATGATAATAACTCTTAGTTCAGTATTTATGGAGGATAAAATTTGTTTGATAATTCTAAACCTGCAGAGAGACAAATCGTACGTTGCTAGAGATTAGGAACGTCAGAAATATAATTTTCTATAAAAAAAAATTTACTTGTTTTTATAAGTTCTATTTCGGAAATTAATAAAATTAATACAATACAGCTGACTTGATAACCTCTTCCTTTTTGTGAAGTCGGTTAAAAAAAGTTATAGCCGAAATCTAGATTTTTAGGTGGATTATTAATTTTTTTATTTAGGATGGGTTTGCTCGTAGTCTTAGTCTTGACCTTAGTCTAGGGCAGAGATGACAGAGACAAAGTCGACGATGGAGTGAGCTTACCCAGAAAATTGATGGCAATAGGCTCGCCCCCTATTCCATGGGACTTAAACATAACTGTCGAAATGTGGATTTACCTAATCTCTGCTCAATCCTTCGGGGAAACAAGGCGTGATGAATGTAAAAAGTTGTAGTAGAACAATAGTAAACGTACTTCTGCTGTTACACTTCGCACTTTTAATATTTCGTCGCTGACCTCATCAATCACAGCTTTATTGATCCCGAGTAAAGCCTATTACCTACTTTTCTTCATCCGAGCGCTTTCCTGTTATTAACTGCTACAGTATGTGTACCTACATTTTCCTTGAAAATATATAAATAATATTCTGGTCGTTTGTGTGCACCACTGATGCACTGATACTAAATCTAAGATGAGCCTTCTTTCAAGTTAAGACTCAGATATATGCCAGTGACCTTGAGTGGTTAGCTTGCGTGTTCTGTACTCAGCTCACGCAACGCGTCGTACGTTCAGCCAGTAATAGGACTCGCCCATCAAGGAGCGCTGTCCCAAATTTGACGCATTATTAATTTATTGTACACAAAAAAGGTATTTTAATAAAACGCGTATACTAAAAGATCAATAATTAAATTATCTTTAAATTGGTGAAGGTTTCAGAAAAGTACGCTTGGTGGATTTTGTGCCATTCTCAGTTTTTTATCCGCGTTAGACATAACTTTACAAATTAATTTCACTATGAATGAATGAATGAATGAATTCTTTATTTGCCAGATTAAAGGTCCATTGTATAAGGTAAATTTTTTATATGGTTTCACTATATTCGTGCAAATTTTTAAGTATACATAGTCAAAGCTTTAAAAAAAAAAAAAAATGTTGGTCTTCCTACCTACTTTCCTAACACAAAAAATAATATTAACATTAACAATAATATAAAATAAAAAATAATAAAATAATCACTATGTCAATTACAGTATACAATTAAATAATTTTTTTGTCTTCTTACATTAACAACACAAACAAGAAAATTAACATTAACAATAATAAAATAATCACTATGTCAAAAGGATTTCAAACTCATAAAGTCATCTATGGAATAAAAACATCTGTCGCACAGCCAATTAAATAAGGCTCTACTGAATTCTAATTCATTTAGTTTTCTCATTTTTTCCGGTAGCTTGTTGTATAGCTTAACCGCCATACTGTAGCAGTTCGTGTCGTGTAATATAAACATAATCTAAAATATTCACATATTCAGTTATTGAGAAAATGCTCTAATTTAACATATTTTTATTTTCAAATTATTAACACTACTCGTTTAGACGTGATCTTCAGTACAAAATCATTAAAAGTCGGTTATCGTCGCCTTAACATTCTGAAACAAGCGGGCTAATTGCGTAACAAACTATCAGTAAAGATAAACTATGATAACATGGTGCGCGCCTCCAAACTACTGTTTCAATGTGTGTGGTCACATCCTTACGAATAAATAAATACTTTATATTTTTTTGGTTGACGGCAGTCTCAGTACGCACACAATGCGTTGTGGCGCTTTGTAAATACTGTAATAAATAATTTCAAACGTTTTGAATGTTGGAGGGGCGCGCCATGTACTCGTACAGACTGGTGCGATATCGCGGGCGCGACGCGACACCAGTAGCACAATTTCTATGTCGCTGCCTGACGCACCCGCGATATCGCGTGAGTCTGTAAGAGCCTCTATCTTAGTTTATCTCTACCATCGGTTTCAATTTGACAGTTCAACAACATTCATTGCGTTATATACGTTGTTGAGCAGATAAATTTATCTAAAATATCAAGCAATGGATTAACAATAGACTTACTTCAAAATCATTCTGATTGTGATTCAAACTGTTTGACGCAGTTAGGGTGCAAGGTCTTTTTTTATTTTCCTAATCCTTTAGAACATATTTCAGTAATTATCTGCCTGCATTTTGTCTATAGAGTTTAGCTATTCAGATAGATAGATAGATAAACGTACTCAGCTCGAGCTTTGGCTTAGGTTATGTTCCTGATTTTGCACGTGTAGTTCGACAGCTGTGCAAGAGTGACAGGAATCTATAATGCTTAGCCACAGTACGTGCTAAGTAATGTTTATCAATCTCGGTCTTAGAGTCAGACTAAGGGACTAACCACACTTATTCAGCTCTGTTTTTGCCCATAGAAAACAACGATTTTCTGTGGACAAAGCTGAACAGAGCTGAATAAGTGTGGTATACAACGTGTTTTTTTTGATATCCCATAACTCTAGGGTATGATTGAAGCCATATCAAAGAATCAACTGGCATATGAGTTATGTTCCAATCCTTCGTATTTTTTTTTTTCATTTTTCATACAAAATAATTCGGCAAAGTCACAATTATTAATGTAAAACACCCTTACGTGAAATATGACAACGTCGACAAGGTAGCTTTCCCTTCACTAGCTGCCGCCGGGAAGCCTCGATACCAACATACCTACATATTTTATTTTACTATTTATTTTACTAAACTACTGCGAAGTTTGGCAACCTCGCAAAAGTAAAGATTCGTCATACTGGTGACAATTTTTGACCTAATTTAATTATGATTGATGATATCTCCGAAACGATGCATTTTTGGACCACCTATTCTAAGAGTTTTAGTATTATTTTTACCTACAGAATATAACCCTAGAGTTATGGGATATCAAAAAAAAACAGGTTGTATAGTCCCATAAAAGATTTTTCTTTCATAAGACATTTTAACGGTAAGTTGGAGGCCAACCCTCATTCAAAAATATATCTGAATAAGTATTCCGACACGAATAAGTATTAACATTTTAATAGCCATCCGTTTTTTTCATTCCTAATGAAACACATCACGGGTACGCAAGAATTAATTTGGGTATCGTCCCCCAGACCATTAGACGACCCCAATATAATTACTAGAACACCGTCCGAAACACATTATTTCGTCGAAAAAAAATTAATGTCGGGCTTTAATTACTCTTTATTGATAAAAAATATTTTGTTTACATGGAGGTTAATTTAAAAATGCTGAGTTCGCATTGTGGTGGGCGTTTGACTAAACTGGAATACTTTGAATTTGGGTTTATAGCTACGCCATTTTTTTTTATTAATCAATTTATCAATTTTATTGTTAATTTTTGGAATTGAATTGAAAAAGTTATTTTGGCGAGACTTTATAGACCTCTGAAACACTCGTGGATACGCACGTAGTAGCGTAACATTGTAATTTATTATTTTTGCCCTAAGGTATAAAATTCGCTTCATATGCTGCATAATTATACAACCGTGTAAAGAATAGTTCTAACTTATTTCTACTGCAATTCGCTGATATAAACGGAAAATTAGAATAAAGAAAATAAAGGTATTTTCTTTATTCTAATTTTCCGTTTATATCATTTAGAATTCTTTATAAGATGATATACAAGCCCATTTGCTTACAATATTAAAGCCTTGCACAAAATAAAACATATAGCTAAATGCTGCAGTGTCCTCCCAGGACAAAACATAGGTAATATAACATTTTATCACCAGTAATAACCCCTCTCTTGAAGTCCATTGTCTTAGCAGAATACAACATTTAGTCAGAATCTGCTTCAAACTCCTTCAAATTTTAACAGTGTTGTATTCAAGTTCGTACTGACATTCTCTTGTATTGTAGGAGGATTATCTTGATACTGTTTAACATCATGTCTGCTTTCTTCAAAGGGTTGTGCAAATGTGCAATGTTTATAAGTAGGTAATTTATTTGTTTCATAAAATCTCAAGTACCCAAGTAAATAGGTGCCTTGTGATTTCTGGCTATTACTAAACATCAAATTCTTAAAACTGAGTTCCATTTTGCCTATTCTATGGTGAATTTCTGCGAGGGGTAGAGCGTAATGCTCCTCCTGGGTGGATGGTGGCCTACTACCCCCTCTGCTTACAGAGTGAAGGTCGAGTGGGCGCAGGTTAGGACCTGAAGGTCCGTGGAGGAAGGGCCCATATATGGGCCGAAGGAGGTCATTCTCCACGTTGTGGAGAAGCAGGGGTGGCGCTCGTTGTGCACTCACCATGCCAACGAGCTGGCAGCGGGAGAACTGATTCTCCTGACTGCACCCGTCGATATCGTAATCCGGAAAGAGATCACAGTCATGTTTTGTGACTCGGAACGGGACGAGGATCTTGGCTTAGTCGCCCGGATCGCGAGGACGATAACCTCTATAAAAAATCCTCTAATACCAAGTTTTGGTGCGTGGCGAGGGTATGAATGGCTGAGGAGTAGTGCCATCTGTAACGTAGTTGCAGGTGGCGCATCAGTCGTTAGCGCACCCCCAGCCAGGGACCAGTCGAACCCCTGGTTGGGAAACAAATGTTGACTTACCTAGGCACAGGGGGTAAACCTAGGAATGACCTTTTATATCCCCCACACTCGTGGGAACAATATGGAAAAATTAAACCAAAAACCCAAAAACGGCGCTACAAGCGTAGAGGAAGGGAGTGATGCGACGTCGGAGTCCGACGCCGCATCTGGGGCGAACGGCTCTTTTAAGAGCCCGGAACCCGTGGAAGTGGGAGCTGCGAAGAACGCAAAGTTCTTGAAGAAGAAGCGCTCCAAGCCAGGGGACGGCCAGGGGTCGTCCTCTGATGGCGGGCTGAATTCAGCCCGGAGGAAAATTGGCCGGCGGGGAGGGGTCCAAGGACGGGGTGGGGGCAGAGGGCTCACCACCCAGACCAGTGAGCCCAGCCGAGCCAGCCCAGCCGAGCCGGCCCAGCGAACCGAGAGGCTCCCAATGGAGGGGCTCTCTGATACTTCAGGTGGTGAGCCGGACGCCGCTGGCGGCTCCAAGGCGGAGCGAGTCGCCAGCAGATTTGAGGAGGTCGTGGTAGCCGCGATCAAGGGTGTAGCCTTGAAGAGGATACAAGCCTCTAAAGACAAGGTTGTACCCACTGCCACGGCCTCCATTATGGCGGCAGCGAAAGCCCTCCAGGTCGGGACTCCGTCGGACGAAATGTCCGAGATGCGGTCGGAGGTCGGCGGCTTGACGGCCGCTATGGATCTTCTCCGAAAGGAGAACAAGGAGCTCCGAGCGGACCTGGCCCGGCTTCGAGGAGCTGGCTCCCAGAAGGTGCCCCAAGGGGGAGCGGTGCATGGGCAGGGCCTGCCCTTGCCATCGGAGGACCGGGTTCTGACCCTGGTGCGGCAGGAGCTGGCTGCATTCAACAGCCGCTTTTCCGTACTGGAGGGCATTGTCCTGCGCCCTCCACTAGCGGCGAGTAGGCCGGCCACTTTTGCCGCCACCGTGGCTGCTTCGGCTACGATTGCGGTTAAGCCTGCGACCAAGTCCGCGGCCAAACCAGCGCCTCCGGTGAAAGCGGCGCCGTCTAAGCCGAAAAAGGGCGAGATGGCTGCGCAGACGGCTACTCAGAAGGCGAGGGCCCCACCCACTGTGGCGGGACGGTCGCCCCCGGCCCAGCCTTCTAATTTCTCTCCGGCCGACGCCGAATAGCATGTAGCCGGAGAGAAACGGAAGGCGGGTAAGGCCAAAAGGGCGGCCAATAGAAAAGAGAGGCGGCAACGGCGCAAGAAACGAAGCGCCGCGGCTAGGCTCCGCGCCCCGAAGTCCACAGCTGTAGTGATTACACTACAGCCGGAAGCGGAGAAGAAGGGCGTGACCTACCGCGAGGTGCTCGCCAAGGCGTGGGCGGCAGTGGACTTGGAGGAGATCGGCGTCGCTGATGGCTTCCGAATGAAGGTCACTGCGACGGGGGCTCGGATGCTGGAGATCCCCGGTGCGGCCAGCGGCCCGACTGCTGACGCCCTGGCCGAAAGGCTCAGGGCGTCCCTCAATGCGGAGGAGGCCCGAGTCTCCAGGCCCACCAAGTGCGCTGACATGCGCATCCTAGGCCTGGACGACTGTGTGACGGCGGAAGATGTTGTGGCCGCCGTAGCTAGGACTGGAGAGTGCTCTGCCGAGCAGGTGAGGGCTGGCACCCTCCGTCCTGACAAATCGGGGATGCAAACCATTACGGTGAGCTGCCCCGTGTCGGCGGCCCAAAAAATATCCGGGGAGGGCCAAAGGCTCCGGGTGGGATGGGTATCCGCGCAGGTGAAACTGCTGGATCCCAGACCTCTGAGGTGCTACCGCTGCCGGGTGGGACACCACGTGGGAGCATGCTGCACCTCGGAGGTGGACCGCAGCGAGGACTGCTTCCGCTGTGGTCGGCCCGGTCACAAGGCTGGCTCTTGCGAGGCCATGCCGCACTGCTTTGCATATGCGGCGGCTGGCAAGCCGGCCGATCACCGGGCTGGAGGCAAAGCCTGCGCTCCCCCACCCAAACCCAGGGGTATGAGCAAGCCCTCCACCACCGCCGTTACTGCCGCAGCCGCCAAGATTGCCACCGCCACTGCCGCCTCCACCGTCGTCGTTGCCGCCGCTAACACCACGGTAGGGCCATCCCAGAGGGCCCGTGAGGAGGCTGATATGGGATGCCAATAAATGGCCCCATTACGCCTCCTCCAGGCGAACATCAAGCACTGCGCCTGCGCTCAGGATCTGTTGCTCCAGAGCATGGCGGAGTGGTCGTTTAACATTGCCGTGGTCGCTGAGCCGTATTTTGTCCCGCCCAGGGATGACTGGGTGGAGGACCTGAGCGGCTCAGTGACCCTAATTTCGTCGGCCGCCGCCGGTACTCCGTCCCTCGAGGCCGTCAAGAGGGGACGGGGTTGCGTGGCAGCACGGTTCGGGGAGATTGTCGTGGAAGGAGTATACTTCTCCCCGAACCGAACTCTCGCCGAGTTCCACAACTCTCTTGGGGAGTTGAGAGTCGTCGTCGTCGGGTACCATCCCCTCCCCGTGATCGTCCTCGGGGACTTCAATGCCAAGAACGTGGCTTGGGGTTCCCGGTATACAGACAGACGGGGCAGGATGGTGGAGGACTGGGCTCTGGAGACAGGCTTGGTCATCCTAAACCGGGGTTCTGTCCCTAAGTGTGTGCGGATGCGGGGTGAATCAGTGGTGGACATCTCGTTCGCCAGCCCCGCTCTGTCGCCGCGTGTCATTGACTGGCGCGTCATGGAGGGGGTGGAGATCTATTCCGATCACCGGTACATCCGGTTTGACGTCTCCACCCAGACCTCGGGTGCGCCGGTCCGACAGACCCCGAGTGGTCCGAGGTGGGCGCTGAAGCAGCTGGACCGGGAGCTCCTCCTAGAAGCCTCGATTGTGCACGCCTGGGTGTCATCACTGGACAGGCCTGCCAATATCAATGACGAGGCGGAGTGGATCCGGGAGGCCATGTCCGAAATATGTGACGTGGCAATGCCCCGGGTCCAGCCCGGACGTGCTCGGCGCCAGGTGTACTGGTGGTCACGTGAGCTGACCGCTTTACGCGAGGCGTGCGTTGCTGCGCGCCACCGGTACTCCAGGCACCGCAGGCTCCGTATCCGCCCTCCAGATACGGAAGCCATTCAGGCGGAGCTGTATGACGGGTACAGAGCGGCGAAGACCGCCCTCCGAGCGGAGATCGAGCGGGCCAGAGGACTGGCCCGTGAGGAGTCGCTGGAGACTCTGAACAGAGACCCATGGGGACGCCCTTACAAATGGGTGCGAGATAAGCTCCGCCCATGGGCTCCCCCACTGACGCAGAGTATCCGGCCCCAGCTCGTAGAGGACGTGGCGAGCGCTGGTCCTCATTAAGAAGCCAGGGCGCCCGGCGGACTCTCCGTCCGCTTACCGGCCCATTGTGCTGCTCGACGAGGTGGGCAAGCTCTTTGAAAGAGTAATTGCAGACCGCCTTGTCGGGCGGCTGGTGCGGGTGGGGCCGGATATGGCGGAGAGCCAGTTTGGTTTCCGCAAGGGGCGCTCTACGGTTGACGCCATCATGCGCGTTCGAGCCCTCACGACGGGGGATGCTGTTGCCCGGGGTGGGGTCGTCTTGGCGGTGTCTCTTGACATCGCCAATGCCTTCAATACCCTGCCCTGGAGTTGCATTAGGGAGGCACTTCGGTATCACCGGATTCCGACCTACCTCTGTCGAGTGGTCGAGGCCTATTTGACGGACAGGGCCGTCATCTACCCCGGTCACCACGGAGAGTGGAACCGGCGAGAGATGTCGTGCGGTGTCCCACAGGGATCGGTCCTGGGGCCGCATCTGTGGGACATCGGTTACGACTGGGTGCTGCGCGCCGACCTCCCTAGCGGCGTCAGCGTAGTATGCTACGCTGACGACACGCTGGTCCTGGCGCAGGGGAGGTCGCATCAGGCGGCGGCTGAACTGGCGGCACGCGGGGTTGCGACAATCGTCAATAGGATCCGGCAATTGGGACTCGAGGTGGCCTTGCACAAGTCCGAGGCCATGTGTTTTTATGGTCCTCGGAACGCGCCACTGTCGGGTTCCCAAATAACGGCAGGAGGGGTTCAGATCGGCGTCGAGTCGACGATGAAGTACCTGGGACTCGTCCTCGACAGCTGGTGGAACTTCGTGGAGCATTTTCGCCGTTTGGCTCCCAGACTGGAGCGAGCCGGGGCTGCCTTAAAGCGGCTCCTGCCCAATCTAGGGGGTCAAAACGCCTCCTGCCGGAGGCTCTACGCGGGGGTCGTGCGGTCCATGGCCCTTTACGGGGCACCGGTGTGGGCGCGTTCTATAAGGCTGCGACCAGCCCAGCGGTTGAACGCGTCCCAAAGGGTCATGGCTATCAGGCTGGTCCGAGGATACCGCACGATCTCCCGTGAGGCGGCGAGCCTCCTTGCTGGACTACCGACATGGGATCTGGAGGCAAAAGTCCTCGCGCACGTCTGGGAGTGGTGCGAGGAGGCGAAACGCCGGGGTGAAACTCCGCTGCCGCGAGAAATCACGGCACAGCGGACAGAGCTCCGGCGGGATCTTATGGCGGCATGGAGAGTGCGATTGTCGCAACCCAGCGCTGAGCACGCCACAATTGTGGCGATAAGTCCCCTCTTTGAGGAGTGGCTAGAGAGGCGCCACGGCGTCCTTACCTTCCGCCTGACGCAGGTCCTCACCGGACATGGTTGTTTCGGGAGGTTCCTGTTCAGGATAAAGCGGGAGGAAACGCCCGGGTGTCACCACTGTGTGGATCGCCCGGAGGACACGGTGGAGCATACGGTGGAGGTCTGCCCAGCTTGGGCGGAGCACCGCCGTGTCCTCACGGAGGCGATCGGCGGCGGCGATCTCTCGCGTCCGGCCCTGGTTCAGGCCATGGTTCGGAGCGAGAGTGCATGGGAGGCCGTCACCTCCTTCTGCGAAGCAGTAATGCTTGCGAAGGAGGAGGCGGAACGCGCGAGGGAGAGGCAAGGTTCGCGCCCTCGCGCCCCTAGTCGCCGCAGGAGACGCCCCGGGCGTCGGGAGTCGCAAGCTGATTTCCGGCCACCGTAGGCGCGGGCCTGCGGACGGTGAGCGATGGGTAGCTCACCGTCCGATAAGGACCAGGCCCGGGTCGACGGCGCGTCGTATTCCACGCGCGCCTCAAAGAGTTGTCAGCACCAACTGACGGGGTCCGCTAGGGCCAATGCCTGCCAGGGTTGCGAGTTTGTCCGAAAGGGATATCGTGGCCCTGGCACACAGGCAAATGAAGGAATACGGGTGGGTTTTAGTCAGTAAAAGTCTGACACGCCCTCCCGCTCGGCCCAGAGTGGGAGAAGTTATTTGATAATTTCCCACCCAAAAAAAAAAAAAAAAACAATACATTAGTCTTATTCGATTAGATTTTGATATTTTTAGGGTTTCTTATCTCAAAAGGAAAAAAAAATAAACCTTATAGGATCACTCGTGTGTCACTTGTATAGGCTCTTTTTACAAGTTGGGCACAAAACTGGGAACAATATAGGTGCAAAGGAGGAGGTTGGGCAATGTGGCGACAAAAGCTATAATGATGATTTGATGATGATTGCTGTGTTACAGTGCAAAGCGGTGCAAACCAACTAGCGCTTAAGTTAAAATGTGTGTGTACGCGTATGGGGATGTGTGTGTGTGTGTAAAGGATGGTCTCTAGTGGATCAGTAAATACCTAGGTATTGCAAAAAAAATTTCATTGCTATTTTTTAAATCATTCTAGTCGTCGGCTGGTTTTCCAACTTATAACATAAAAAACGATTTACGAAGAAGTATCCATAGACGGTATAAACTTAAATGGAGAGGAAGATGCCATCTATCACTTGAACTTGAGAGAAAATCGTTTGGGAAACATTCACATTACATTGCGCGTTTTGAACAGATCAGAATTCTACATCTGGTGGAGACAAAGCAATGTACGACGAGGAATTTAAGATTTCGTTTTTCGTTTTGTTTTCGTAGTACAGTCTATATGCTAAATAAGTGAGGCGTTACATTGGGTATCCATTTTAGTAGTTCGATCAATCTGAAATAAAGTTTCCTCGTGTTTCAAACAAGGCCATACCGTTACACGTTCCTTTAAACATTTTTCGTGAGAATTTTCTTTGAGCTCTAACCAATTTTCTTTTTTCTTTATACGAAAGTAGGAGAATGTCTGGTTCCCGGTTTTGTGTAAAGAAAATTAGTTTTATAAAGCATTTCATACTCAGTTCACATCAATGATTTACAGACTATCGCAGTAAGCCGCAGGGCATATTTGATACGCCTCTTATAAAAGGAAATAGGTACCTACTGTTCGGTATTATAAGAATATCAGAATAAATTCTAAATTTATGAATGTTGACGTCACTATGGAAAATTGCTGCATCACTCCTAAATTACCTACCCAATTGATCCAGTTTACGACTATATTAATTTTATTTCTAGTTAAACTCCGAACTAAGCTAAATAAATTATGCTCAAGCTAAATATTTCTTGAACGATAAAACTTAACTATCTATTAGAATATCGTACACTAAATTAATAGTCATCGTTTAGAACAGTGCACTCCGCAAGGGAGCATCGGGTGATATATTTAGCGAACGCTTTAGGGTGTCAACACCAATTACTGTCAGCGCGCACAGACCAGCCCTGGGGGACATTAATACTCCATTATTGTGTACATTAGTCGGATTATTTACTCATTTTAGTGACTTATTCGGTTACTTTGTAAGCTGAGCTGTAAACGTTAGATAAGGTTAAGGTCTTTTGGTGGATAACTTGAGAAGAATTGCAAGACTCAAGTGTTTGCACGACCTAATATAGCAAAATAATCATTGATAGTCACTGAAAACTCCATGATATTATTCAGAGATAATGTGCTGCAATCCAAACCACGCTGGGCTCGCGTGGTTGTATTCCAGCAATAGAAACATTATAGGCCGATTATGATGAAAAAAACGTAAAGGAGAATTTCATTTTCAAAGCTATTAAGGTGTGTCCTAGCAGTAGGAACATTATAGGCTGATAAAGTTTGTGCTGCAAATTACATAATTATGTCTTATTACACACGAGTTACGAGTACCTAAGCAACAGATTCAACATAATTTTCTTACTCTTCATCAGGCCATTGTGTAGAATATAAACAAATACCCTTCAAGAACCACCTTCCTAATACCGGCACCAGAGCGGTACAATTGTACACCAAATTCCAATTCTAGCTAGATACTGAAACTATTTGCCTAGATCAAACAAACAGTTACACAATCCGCGTGAATTCTTGATCACGTTCACGTCACGGTGCTGCTCGATAATAGATTTGTCTGTGCACGACAGCGTGACAGCTCAGGAACGACTACGTCTAGCACACGTTTTTGAATAGTCACGCGTTTGGAAAGATTCACTTTGCCTGTATTTGTTACCTATTCGTGGTTTGTTGGTGACCAGGTTTATTCTAGATTTCTTTCTTACATACATATATTCATAAACCCAGGCCTTCTTCCCTTTCAGCGTAGTCTGCTACGCTGACGACACGCTGGTCCTGGCGCAGGGGAGGTCGCATGAGGCGGCAACCGAACTGGCGGCACGTGGCGTTGCGACAATCGTCGATAGGATCCGGCAATTGGGACTCGAGGTGGCCTTGCACAAGTCCGAGGCCATGTGTTTTTATGGTCCTCGGAACGCGCTACTGTCGGGTTCTCAGATAACAGCGGGAGGAGTTCACATCGGTGTCGAGTCGACGATGAATTACTTGGGACTCGTCCTCGACAGCCGGTGGAACTTCGTGGAGCACTTCCGACGTTTGGCTTCTAGACTGGAGAGGGCCGGGGCTGCTTCTAATCGGCTTCTGCCCAATCTAGGGGGTCCAAACGCCTCCTCCCGGAGGCTCTACGCGGGGATCGTGCGGTCCTTGGCCCTTTACGGGGCACCGGTGTGGGCGCGTTCTTTGAGGCTGCGACCAGCCCAGCGGTTGAACGCGTCCCAAAGGGTCCTTGCCATCAGGCTGGTACGGGGTTACCGCACGGTCTCCCGTGAGGCGGCGAGCCTCCTTGCCGGACTGCCGCCGTGGGATCTGGAGGCAAAAGTCCTCGCGCACATCTGGGAGTGGCGCGAGGAGACGAAAGGCCGGGTTGAAACTCCGCTGCCGCGAGAAATCGCGGCACAGCGGACGGAGCTCCGGCGGGATCTCATGGCGGCATGGAGAGTGCGATTGTCGCAACCCAGCGCAGGGCACGCCACAATTGTGGCGATAAGTCCCCTCTTTGAGGAGTGGCTAGAGAGGCGCCACGGCGTCCTCACCTTCCGCCTGACGCAGGTCCTCACCGGACACGGTTGTTTCGGGAGGTTCCTGTTCAGGATAAAGCGGGAGGAAACGCCCGGGTGTCACCACTGTGTGGATCGCCCGGAGGACACGAAGGAGCATACGGTGGAGGTCTGCCCGGCTTGGGCGGAGCACCGCCGTGTCCTCACGGAGGCGATCGGCGGCGGCGATCTCTCGCGTCCGGCCCTGGTTCAGGCCATGGTTCGGAGCGAGAGTGCATGGGAGGCCGTCACCTCCTTCTGCGAAGCAGTAATGCTCGCGAAGGAGGAGGCGGAACGCGTGAGGGTATGGCAGGGTTCGCGCCCTCACGCCCTTAGCCGCCGCAGGAGACGCCCCGGGCGTCGGGAGTCACAAGCTGATTTCCGGCCACCGTAGGCGCGGGCCTGCGGGCGGTGAGCGATGGGTAGCTCGCCGTCCGATAAGGACCAGGCCCGGGTCGACGGCGCGTTGTGTTCCACGCGCGCCTCAAAGAGATGTCAGCACCAACTGACGGGGTCCGTTAGGGCCAATGCCTGCCGGGGTTGCGAGTTTATCCGAAAGGGATATCGTGGCCCCGGCACACAGGCAACGGAAGGAACACGGGTGGGTTTTAGTCAGTAAAAGTCTGACACGCCCTCCCGCTCAGCCCAGAGCGGGAGAAGTTATTTGATAATTTCCCACCCAAAAAAAAAAAAGGCCTTCTTCCCTTGGGGGTAGGCAGAAAAAATAGAACGCCACCGGGTCCGTTCCTTACATACTCCTTTTCCTTAGTTTGCGTTCATTCGTTTATCAGTGTTTTGTAATTAGCCTTCAATTTCATAATATAATATTTTATTTATTTATTTTTCGATTTACATGTATCATTACAGGGTAACCTATTGCGATGGTGTACTTATCTGAATTCTTATCCTAACTTATTATAACAAAATTTTGTAATTTATAATTCATTTCATTTATTCAATAATACAGTACATTTTTATACATTATAAGTTGGCGCAAACATAAACTCATTGGAGTTTTACCGTGCACCAAAATCATCGACCACATAATTTAGAGAATAAACCCGTGGAATAAACCAAACTTAAGTTCTTAATTAAAATTAAAAATCAATAAAAATAACAGCGAGGGTATTTAGCGAAACATTTATCTAATATTAAACAAACGAGCGAACATCGGTGACCGATTTAACCGTTCTTCAAGCAAAAGTGGTAGAGGAATGTAAGTACTGTGTAAGTATAAATATTTTTAGCAATAATTAATTTTTCTTCTTTTTTGTTTGCTATGATATTGATAGGTATTATTTTTTTTTTATTATTTAATAACGTTCAATTGTAACATTTATTTTCATTTACATATTATTATACAATTAGATATTTATATTTCATTATAACAAACAATTCCAAATTATTAACAATTATTGAACTCACTCAGAGATCATAAGAATAGGTACGAGTCACTAGCTATGAGGCTGAGAGTGCGGAGTGCACGCTTCAGTGGCACCTAACTTAACCTAAGATTGGTGCTCGCGCGCGGCTCCGCCAGCAGCCGTGGCTGTCGTCGTCGCCACACGTACCGGTCCGTAACACACAAACCTATGCACCCTTAATTAATGTCCGCATCATGTTCGTTCCCTATAAGTACTTTGAATATGTACAAGATGAGTGCGAGATCCCTCCTGACCCTCATATTGTTTAAGAACATTGTATAAGTTAGCTGTAAATTTCCCGAATAGAATAAAACAAAATAAAAAAATACCGACATCGTCGTTTGTTCGTTCTTTCGGTTCGTTTGTGTTGTTTTCCATAATTTTTTCTTGTTGTATTTGAGTCCAGGTTAGTGCCCGATTGCCCCCTATATCATTGGGACTCACACATATGTAACCGGCGACAGGTGGGTTTACTAGAAGCACTCCTCTACCTAACCCTTCAATAACTACAGGCGTGTGTTTCCTATATTTTTTTCCCTAGATTGGCGATCAGGCTATCGATCTTTACTTAGGATCTTGATGAGTCGAACAACGATCTAGTTCATCATCATCAACGTCATAATTTGTACCGAAAGACGTTTACTGCTGGAAATTGGCCTCTTCCTACTTTGGTTTCTCGTATCCAACGGGTCTAATGTTCATCTGAAACTAATGCCGGAGATACTTAACTCATGTCGACATCATTATTCATCATTTCAGCCGAATACGTCCACTGCTGGATATAGGCCTCCCCCAAAGGCGGGGGGGGGGGGAGGTTGCCATAATCGCCACGCTTGGCAGGCGGGTTGGCAATTGCAGTATGGTGTTAAAATGCATAGAGAACGCTGTTGCCCATTCTCTAGTAAGTCTCTTAGTTGCCATTTACGACACCAACGGGAAGAAATAGGATGGTGCTATTCTATACGTCCGGCACAACACAGACAACTCATGTATTATATTTTTATTGTATTCTAAATACGCGCTTGGAGATGGAGCTGTGGACACCATGCAGCCTGTTATTCAATAAATTACTTAATCCATGATATTCTCCTGCTGCCAAGCATCTCTTAAGCCCCATTCACACAATGCAAGTTTCTGACCTGTAGCATACGATGAAATTGAAGCAAAAAATTACTTGCAACATCTACACTATTTAGACGATGCAACTTTTATTGTTGCTTCAACGTTTGCTTTAATAACAGGCAATTAAATCGTACCGTGTTAATCAGGCTTTAGTCCTGTATTTTCTCCTATATAGGTTAGTAGACAGAGTTTATAATTTTTTTTTTATCATTACATGACTGAAATATTCCATCGTTGCATAACTAACAACTTCCCCATTCCATTCTTTCGATAATCATAATTCATCATCATAATTTCCGTCAAAACACGTCCACCTGGACATAGGCCTCCCCCAATGCGAGATGCGAGAAGCACAGAAACAGGTCACTGGTTCTGTGCTTCTCGCATCCAGTGGATTCCTAGGATCATAATTATAATCATTTATAAATTGTAATAAATATTGAGTATGTACAAAACTAAGTCGATATTCATATACATAGATCTATAGGTATCCTTCGTAAAGTTGTCAATCAAAATGCACTCCTGCTTACCACGCGTATGTTGGTTCCACACGGGGGAATGCTGCTCAAAAGAGAAACTGTTTTCAAAGCCCGAAAGAAATGTATGCGGGTAATAAGTGCATTAAAACCTACCGATACATATAAACCACATTTTGCAAATCTGTAAATATTAACATTCCCATCACTATGTAGCTTTTAGAATTTTCATCCATTTGTCACACATATAGTTTATAACCTGGATGTATTAACATAGGATACTTTTAATCGCGATAGTAGGTACGTTCCCGTGAGTTCCCGTGAGATTTTTTCTGACATCCTCGCGGGCAAAGCCGCGGGCAAAAGCTAGTTAAATATAAATGTGACGATAGAATGTTTCAGCGATTCTGAAAATTCCTTCCGAAATGACATCTACTGTCTAAAACACTTATAGCCAGCTTAGTCCTTTTTCTTTGAATTTGCTAGGCTTAAAAGGAAAGTCTGATTTTTACCGTCCACTTCTGATAATGTTTTCACTTTTCTAGGTACTTTACAGATTTTAAGAGTTTTATGAGTTTCTAGAAATATGTTGAGGGTCATTGCTTGTTAATTGACAGACTTACAGTAAGTAAGTGGGTGTTCTGACAAACAAAACCGGCCATCATTGTGCGTGTCGGACCACGCATAATGAAGGGTTCCGTAGTTAAGATGAATTTATCCTAAAAACAAACTTAACATTGTAGTTGAAAAAAATGTTCTCCCATACATCGATGTACGTCACAGTCAATTCTCCAACTGCAAATATTAGTTTGTAATCGCAAAAAACATTTTTTTATGTGATAAAACTAAAAATGTACAATTTTTGGACTTTTTCCTATATTTGTGCAGTGAGACCTTGCATCTTGCCAAATTTCATGATTCTAGTTCAACGGAAAGTACCCTTTTTAGGTTTTGATTTATTTGCGAGTATCGAAATATGTCGCAATAATGTCGCTTAAATCACCGTATTTTTTTATTGCGTTTTCTTAGAAGCCTGATTTTTTTAGCGCTCTAAGGGACCATGAAAGTACGTATTTGATATTATTTTAACTTGATACCTACATGCGCTCCTGAGAAAAAGGGTCCTCACAGACTGACAGACTGACAGACAGACAGACGAACAACGAAGTGATCCTATAAGGGTTCCGTTTTTTCCTCTTGAGGTACGGAACCCTAAAAATACCCAAAAGGATAAATAAAGTGATCAACTCTAAGCCAGCCTCCCCTCCATAACTAATTGACGTACATACAAAGTAGATATTTACCAAAATTACCCATTTAATGCCTGAATCTCGCTCGCGAGTTACTTTTATGCGCGGGCAGTAAAAACAAATCCGTTCAACTAAAGGGCCTTACGAGACATTTTTAGCATCAGCGATTTAGTCGCTTTTCGGCAGCTCATTACCGCGAAGTTTGCAACAATTCGCTAAATCGCGATGCAGCATTGATGCAGTCGCCAGAATGATCGCCTAATGTTCAAAGTGTAGCAGCTCTTTAGGCTTCTTTTGGGTACTACGAGCTACACGCTCCAGCAACCTGCATTTTGGGACAGCGACTGCAGAGAAAACAAACGAAAGAAGTTGTTTAGAGAATGCTACGAGTCACCGCAACGCAACTTGGGAAGCGACGATGGACGGAAACAAGTGAAACGCGCGCGTGTCGATTGATGCAAGTCGTGATCGGGACCTTAAGGGGACGATAACCGACTTTTAATGATTTTATACTAAAGATCATGTCTAAACAAGTAGTGTTAATGATTTAAAAAAAATATATGTAATAAATTAAAGCATTTTCTCAATAATTTAATATGTGAACATTTTAGATTATGTTTATATTACATAGTGAAATTAATTTGTAAAGTTATGTCTAACGCGGATAAAAAACTGAGAATGGCGTAAAATCTACCCAGCGTATTTTTCTGAAACCTTCACCAATTTAAAGATAATTTAATTTTTGATCTTTTAGTATACGCGTTTTATTAAAATACCTTTTGTTTTGTATATAATAAATTAATAATGCGCCAAATTGGGGACAGCGCTCCTTGATGGGCGAGTCCTATTACTGGCTGAACGTACGACGCGTTGCGTGAGCTTAGTACAGAACACGCAAGCTCACCACTCAAGGTCACTGGCATATATCTGCGTCTTAAGTGGCTACACACGGTGCCTTTTTACAAACCCGATAATATCGCTTGACGTCTACCTCTTCTTTGCTTTTGTTTCGTGTCTATGTAAAAAGTCGCCGTGTGTAAGCCCTTAACCGTATGTGTAATACCGCTTAAGCGTCAGCGCTATACGGGGTGTACCGCTTAATTAAGTCGCTATTGATTCAATATCGCAATAATCAGCTATTAATAAAGTTTATGTGGTAGCGAAGGGGATTACTTGCTTTTCATAATAAGCTTTGGTAAAAACTATTGCCATGGCTCAGGCCTTTATTTGGTAATGCCTGAGCTAAATTAACTTACGGGCAACAAAGAGTACTCGTATTTAAATGATAACTACGAGTATGTATTATGAAACCTATAGTAATGCTTTAAGGAATGGGTGTTATCCTAATTATGGCCACACTATTGAACTAATAATAATAATTGGTGTCAATAAATAAAATTATTATTAATTAGGAAATTCCTGTGATAATAAATTATAGTGATGATGAGTTAATAAATAAATCTATATGTATAAAAATCAATGCCACTTTTCGTTGTAATTTTATAACTTAAGAACGCTATATACGCTCACCTATCCAAACCAAATGTTTAGGCTTTGTTCAGACTATTTAGTAGATGGTTTATATGAAGTTTTTTTTTTTTTAGGTAGGTAGGGTACTTAGCGCTGCCCGTGCGTAGCCGGGTCGGGAAAAGCTAGTAAATAATAAATAATTGGTATTCTTTTGCTTCTCATATGCATGAACCAAGCGAGTATATGGTCATCGTCACAGCCAAAAGACATTTACTGCTGACTAAAGATCTCCCCAAGATTCACTACAATGACCAAATGACCTATACCAGGTCGGCAGACTACCTAATAGTCGGGTCTAGCTCAATGTTAAAAACATTATTAATATACAGTTCGCAGCGGTAATTGGTAATTGTTACACGATTTCTAATTAATATAAAACACATTGGCATCATTACTTAGAAACTAAATATTACGAGTAAGATTTACTTATTGGTTCTAGCGACTGATGTTTTTACAGTTCCTCTAAGAACTATTTATGTGGAATTTGGGCCTACATTCGGGCCGTCAGAAGTCCGAAAGTCTGACAAACAGTCTTAACAGTCTCAAAGGGTATCGTATTACCCAGTTACTGGGCTGTGGAGGTCAGATATGCAGTCGCTTCATGTAAATAACCGGTCAAGAGCGAGTCGGACTCGCGCACCGAGGGTTCCGTACGTATATAATTATGATGTTGATGATTTCTGAAAAACTGTGCTATTTGGAGACATCGTTTTATTTTTTCTGTAATCTTTACATAAACTTCTATCACATAGAATAATTTCAGATTTTTATCTATGCAAACTTCGGAGATAAGGGGGGGGGGGGGGGACGGTATTTGTTTTTAATTTTTTTATCTATAATCGGAAACTATGCTGCCAAAAAAAAATATATTTGAGAATTGCTCTTTCTTAAGATACCCCACATGCCTAGCTTGCTTTATTTAGCTCTACTTCAAATTTTTAAAACCCCCTTTCAGTCCCTTTTGCAAAAAATATATATATTTTTTAATTTCTTTCTTGTTTGCAAAATAGTTGGGCAAACGTCATCTAAAACTATTCTAAATAGAGATATCCAGGTGTGACAGACAGACAGACAGACTTAGTCTCACCATAAGGGTTCCTTTTTACCATTTTGGTACGGAACCCTAATATTAGTATTCAGCTGCTGGTTAGGTTGGAAGCCGACCCTAACATAGTTGGGAAATGGGTAGGCAGATTGAATGGGCTTTCATATAGAGCCTACTTTTGGTATTGATAGCAGATCTTTGATCATGTAGTAATTACTTAATTACAGAAATTGCCATCGTAATTATTTTTTCCTTATTTACTTGTATGTTATCAACAATGGTTTTTGTCCTGCGGAGAAATTACAGGCTGATATTAATATTTCATGTTTTCTCCGCAGGACAAAAACCATTGTTGATAACAATGGTTTTTGTCCTGCGGAGAAATTACAGGCTGATATTAATATTTCATGTTCGTTATGACACGAAAAAAATATAATTACCCGCCTTCATGCTTTGGAGTTGACCAAAATTTATAATCCAAAATAAATTAAAAACCAAAATTAATAATACTCCCTCTCAAATAATACTCCCTCTCGAATAGAATACTCTTAAAGATAAAAAAATTAATCAAAATTACAGATAATAATGTAGAAAACATAGGGTGACACAATGGGCGGTCTTATTGCTAAAAGCGATATTTTAAAGACAACCTTTGGATGGATTAAAGTGTTGGATCGGTTCCAATAAAACTCACTTTTATTTAATACTTTTATTACATCAGTTGCTTGCACCACAGTTAGTAACAGACTAACTCAAGAGCCAACGCGCTACGCCGCCGCCGCGCCGGCTACTAACAAGAGTGGGGACTGAATGTAGCGGGCCACCTTGTTTGATAAAACAGTATCATTAATTGATATCTTGAACACAAACCAAAAAAATCTAAATATTAGTTTTAACGTTATAATTACAGGAATTAATTAAGCATAACTTTAAATGTAAAATCAATGTTTAACAAAACAAATAGATCCTAACCATACCAAAAGTAACGCCATCTAGTAGTATAGGATGACAGTCTTATCCAACGTAAAAATGACTGTCATCTTATCCACTCAACAATTATAACTAAAAGATTACACTTCAAAAATCAATAGCATATCTCATTTCAACTAAATTCTAACAAAAGGGACAAGGAGAGAAAATACGTTAAATTGACGGAAAAACGTTTGGATTAAACCGTCTTACATACCAGAGATATTATATAAGTACTACGGCAGTAGAAATGCTCAAAGTTTCTAATAGCCTATCCAATTCGATAACAATATATCTATTCTATCTTATCAACGCTAAAGTAATTAATTTACACTAACAATTGAATCTAAATTAATCACCTGTTACGCTCCTTTCAACGGTCTGATCCAGTCCGGTTCTTAAGCTGTCCTATCTACCGTTCCAGACCATTCCAGACTATGTTCATGAACTGTGTAGGAGTGTTTTGTTTGTGCCCACTCTGTTTGAAGTATTTAGCTTGCATTGAGGAGTAAGCCTTTGTTAAATCTAAACCGCTTTTTAGGGTTCCGTACCCAAAGGGTAAAACGGGAACCCTATTAATAAGGCTCCGCTGTCTGTCTGTCTGGCTGCCTGTATGTCTGTCCGTCTGTCACCAGGCTGTATCTCATGAACCGTGATAGTTAGATAGTTGAAATTTTCACAGATTAGGTATTTCTGTTGCCGCTGCAACAACAAATACAAAAAAATAGAATAAAATGAATATTTAAGGGGGCTTTCGTACAACAAACGTGATTTTTTTGCTCGTTTTTGCTCGAATTTGATAACGGCAACAGGTAGACGCTTGAAATATTCACAGAATCTTTAGTTATAATTATATATTCACTTTAAAAATAAATAATTAAATTAAAATAAAACAAATATTTAAGGGGGGCTCCCATACAACAAACGTGATTTTTTGCCGTTTTTATAGATAATGGTACGGAACCAGCCGGTTTTTATAAACGCTTAACTTTATTTTGTTTAAAGGACAAAGTGGACATGGTTTGTCTGTTTCAAGTATTTTTTGTTAGTGTGGAAATCTGATGTTATTTTTTTGTGTTTTGCAGGTAAACACGGATACTTGTTAATATGATCGTTTCTTCGAGGGGTAAGAAATAGATATACTTAGTACTAAAGTAAACATAATTATGACCGGTTAAACGTTGACTTAAAATAAATTAAACGCTAAAATCCTGCTAACATAACTCAGCTTTAATTGTTTTTTGACAATTTAGGAATAAGACATATTTTTATAAAGTAGGTTATCTTTACGAGATAGGGATCCTAAAGCGTGAATGCGAACAGCTACTAATGAACATTAGGATAAATCGAGTTCTCCATTATATCTTTCAAAAACGGCTCAGCACCTCATAAATCTCCAACAAACCAAGGACAAAACTGTCCAAAACGCATACCAGCTAAGTCCGTAAGTTCGGCGGGGATGCATGCGGCATACCGGCCCGCTAGGCTTCACGCCCCACTAGACCACGCTTTGATTTTCCACATGACAGCGACCGCTTCAAATAAACCACACCAGACAGAGATGGCTATATAGCCTGTTTTATTAGGCCGATACTTTATGATTGGAATATGTATGGTAGGCCGAATTTTATGATAGTAGGTAGGTGATATTCGTGGAACGAAATTGGCTGTTAGTGAAATGTGGTGGGAATATTTTTGGGGTGTGAATGTTGGGAAAGGTAGTAGAAACTTTTGGTTGGTATCAGAATATACATTATGTAACAAAAACCCTGTTGTTCCTTTCAGGGACGTATACATTTACCTACAAGCACAACGTTGGTGGAATTATAATTAAAAAAAAATAAGTATTGGCTAGTCGAGAAGCCAAAATCAAAGAATGAAAGAGGTTAGAAATCAGTTAAACTATACAAATATTAATAACTAAAAATTTATTATTTTTGTTGAATAGTTTTTATAAATGACTTGCTTTATTACGTATGTATACCGATTCTTAAAACGTAGCTAGAAGGAACAACAGGGTTTTTGTTACATATTGTATATAAAATATACAGAACTGACACTTTTTTCCATACGGGGGAGGGAGAACCTAAAGAACGCTACGCTTATTTCATCCATGTTCATACATTTGGTCATACTCACGTGCTGTTTGCCGGCTCATTATTGACGGACGTAGAGAACCATCCGTTGAAGGTTTTTGCTGCATGCGTTTCTAGTAGGTAACATGCTTCTTATAAACTAGCCTAATCTCTAAAACGAAATGAACAAAATAAAGATAAATAGACCGTAAAAACTTGTTGTGTATTCCAAAATACTAGGCGTGAAGTTTTAAGTCAATGTTGGGAACGTGCCAAAAGATAATCAAGCGGTACCAAAACATTAGCGAGAGTTCAAGTCTTGATTATGTCTTAAAGTAAATCAGTGTTCATTTTGTGTTACGTATGTCTACAGTAAAAACACGTCTTTGATGGATCCAGGTACTTACGAGCTCGATGTGTGTGAAATTTCCATAAAAAGCATTACTTTACGAGCAAGAATGGTTGTAATACGAATAGTTGTGCATAGCAAACATCGTAGGCATTATTCAATAGTCGCTGCATGCATTTATATTATAAAAATCACTTAGTTACATTTAACACAGAGAGAAAAGTTAGGCGAATGATGAATCTAGTTATCTCATAAGACCAGTATAAGACAGTTTCGTCTTTAGTATCCATAAAGTGCAGACGGAATAGCTAAATAAATACTCTTAAGTATCTGTAGCATTTTCGTACTACCGGAAGGTTAAAGGCTTCTACATACCGGGGCGACTTGTCGCGCGACGCGACACGACACAAAGGCACCGCTCGTCCCGCGACACGCGGGGCCTTTGTGCCGTGTCGCGTCGCGCGGCAAGTCGCGCTGGTATGTAGAAGCCTTTAATCTGAGCACTAACTTGCTACCCACATACCTACGGGCTATATTCCTGTACGTAGGAAGAGAATAGTCCACGTTTTATCACTACATAATAAAACTCAGTGTTTACCGAAATTAGAAAAAGTACATTTATAAGATTAGTCTCGCGATAACTGCGCTGTCTCTCACTCCTGGGGAAAGGTCTCCCTCCACTCCGTCCTCTGCGCTGTCTCTCACTCCTGGGGAAAGGTCACCCTCCACTCCGTCCTCTGCGCTGTCTCTCACTCCTGGGGAAAGGTCTCCCTCCACTCCGTTACGGAGTCTTACGCGAGCCCGCACGTCATCCTTCCAGTTTGGATGAAACCTATCCAGCTCGTCCCGCCATCTCCTACGTGGTCTACCGCGACCCCACTTCACAGTCTCAAGGCACCAGTTCTGTGCTATTTGGGACCCTGTTGGTCCGGCATGCGGCAGACATGTCCTACCCAGTCCCATTTAAGTCAGGCAGCCTATTGAGTCACGTGTGCCATTTTTGATTTGGAGCGCAGTATTGTGATTCGAACACGATCCGTTAAGTTAACACCTAGTATACTGCGCTCTATTGCTCGTTGGCAGACCTTGAGTTTGGATTGCTGAGTGTTAGCCAAAGACCAAGTCTGTGTACCACAGGTTAAGACGGGATGAATTCCCATGTGTATGAGCCTAAGCGTAAATTTAAAACTTGATATACGCGGAGCACTTTTTTAACCCGACTGCAAATAAATATTTATTAATTAAACATTTTTATTAGTGTCTTCAAGAATAAACTAAGTCTAAGATTGCATCAAGATTTCACCAAAAAACGAATTAATTTTGATAACCGGACCTATGATATATTATGGCCGCTTAAGGCTAGTAATGGTCAATAAATCTGGCTTGGATTGCTATTGGGTTTCTTTTACCAAATTGGTCTAGTTATCTATTGTAGAATTATTAACCATAGAGTCGTAACCTTAGTACACTCTGTTTATACAAAGTTAAAGAACACCTCCTCAAAGGATGATACCCGTGACGTTTATGTAGATAATAAAATCAAAATCATTAAAAGCGACAGAGTAGAATTGACATTTTAAGCTAATTAAGCGTTGTAAGCAATGTAATCTCTCTTAATTGCTGGTAATAAACATGTTACACTGCTGTATTAAGCGCTTTATTAATGTGCTTAATTTACAAACGACCGGCCATGGTATAAGGGCTGAGCGTCTGTGTGGCTCTGTGTCAGATTTAGACTCTCTTTACTATTTTGAGTAGATTAGTATTTATGAAGGTCCTTTGACGGAACTCCGTAAGTTCCGCCCATTGGGCCGTTTTCTATCCAAACTTATTCTTATGTACCTACTATAGATATTTTTAATGGAGGAGCAACAAAAATGTAGTTATTGTCCCTATGTGTCCCTGTAATTTAAAATGTTCCAAGTTCGCCTGTTTTTTTTAAAGTTGGCAGTTGAATGCTTGATAAAAATGGTTTTTGTTCCAAACCAAATTTTGTTTTAACGGCCAACGGGCCGTCCAAACCAAAACTTGGTTTGATAATAAAACGAAAATTGTTAATCACGTAAATTGCAATTACACTGTAAACGTACAGTGTCATTGTAATTTGCGTGATTGAAAATTTTCGTATTATTTTTTTTTCTGTTAAATTGTAATTTTAAATCGACTTCAAAAAAGGAGGAGGTTCTCAATTCGTTTGTTATTTTTTTACGATAATACCAAACCTATGACACCGACTTCCAAAATTATAGTAATTTTTTACTTTGCAGTGTTTTTTTTTTTGAAACAGCGTTTGTTATTTCTTGTAAAAATTTTTTTTTAGAAATGCTTACAAAATAATTTAACCTAGCAGGTAGATTTAGAAATAACTCGTACATTGTAAACGGGTTGCTTATCGAATCGTTTTAACTTTTTTGAATAGAGGATCCCGTACTGTGATCAAAGTCAAACGCACTAGGCTTTGACTCAACAAATTGGAATGAAACAAAGTGCACTCTACCTCACGGCTTGGGAATTGAAGAAAAATATAGAGTGTATGAGCTCCCTTCGATCTGGGAAAAGAAAAATAGTATCGAAACGTACTTGATGAAACCTTCGGATAAAGCTGGGGGAGCTCGATTCAGGTATCCTCTTTATTCCCCTGAGCTTCAATTTTAACCTTACTTTATTTTATATGAACTTTTGGCAACTCACTTGTTGCTGTAACGGATAATTCGGCTTCCCTATGAAGCTTAATATTAGAGCACGTTCTACACAAGAAATAAAATTATTAAAATATTAATTTCTAAAGCGACCATGCTGATGACCAAATATTCTAGTCCAGTCCTAAGGTCCAACTAGCTTCATATTTCTTACTGACTGACTCCTAGACAATTCAAAAGTGCATGTAAATGGTTTAATTGAAATAAATACTTTGGGACTTATTACAAAACAAGATTTATATTTTGACATGGCTTAAACCATGGAGCTAGTTTTTTGTAATAAGAACGTAACTGTGATTGAAATACCGTTCTTTATACAAACTGAAAACTTAGTTCGGTACTAAGTTGTCAGATTTGTATTAGGAACTTTACTACAGACGGAATAAAATTCGAAATTCAATAATAGCTCCATGGTTTAAACCTGGGTCTGAGGATAAACCTTGTTTTGTAATAAGACTTTTTGAGTTTGAGTTTGACCCGTCGTCTACGACGCCACTCAAAAGTTACTAGTTACAAACTCAAATCAACAATGAGCCAGAATGTAGCCAGAATGACACAGTAGGTACTGTCTCTGATCTGCATTGCCTGATGATGTTACAAAGAAGAAGAGCGGAATCGGGTTCGGGTTATGCAGTCACTGACTGTACGTCTTAAAGTTACTTTTGAGTAGCGTCGTGGACGATGAACCTAAGTTCGCAAATTGTATATCACAATTAATCGTTGCCAAAATCACCGAAACAATACAAACAAATAAGTTGTTTTAACTGGCTGTTAAAAACACCTAAGGACTCAAATAACCCAATAAACCCCATAAACTATAATCCTTCTGTACTCACACCACGTAGCCCACAAATAATCTCCCCACATATTCTGAGCTCACCAAAATATTCAGTAAGCTCGTAAACATCGTACCAGGGTCCCGTATTTCCCCTGACGACGCTGTGGGTATATTTTTTTACCGATTTACTCTGGAAGGTTATGGCCCACAAATCCACTAGGGTCTGTCCACTGTCTGGGCGTGCGAATCTTCAGACCCTTACATTTTGCATGAGTTGCTACTGATCGGCTAATGGGTCGGTTTCGGGCTGTTTTGATGTTTAGATTTTTGGGCAATTCGATAATTGGCTGGCCTGAGTTTGAGGTCGTTTGTTATGTGATTCGTTTCAGTGATTATTTATCTTTGTTGATTCAATGTGGTTATGTGGACGGAATTGTCCCTTGTAATGGTAAAATCCAGGGACCTTTCATGTAATGTATGGATATTTCTAACAAAGTTTAAATTTAACGAACGTTTGTATGAACGTAGGCGAAGCAAAACGGTGACATTCTAAGTTTCTGCCTAGCCCCATGATTACAAGACGTTTAGACGTTTAACAAGAGTTTATGAATGTATGTAAGTTAAAAAATTCCAATTCTGAAAAAAAACCGTTAGTATTCGGTTCAGATCAATCCAGCAGATAACACACAAATTAAATTAGACCACCTGTAACCCTTAAAAGATTACAGCTAGTAACCCAAACCCTATTCTCACATAAAGAGCAAAATTATGTTATCCAAAGGACGGCTCCAAACAATCCGGATGTAAATGAGCTTAGAAAACGGACGCGAAAGAAACGCCCACGCAAAGGTCGGTTTTATATTATGCAAATAATGTATTATGTCGGGTTAATCCATTTAAATCACTGAAACTCGACAAATGCTGGCCCCGGAGCCAAATATGTTTTATCTTGTTTATTCAGCGACTAATAACAAGAGTTACACGAGACATTGTACCTTTATTTTGTTTACAGTAATGTATGTAATATTTTTTGTAAAGCTTGGATTATGCTAAACTTTCTTCTGTGACTTTTCCTGGTATATTTTTGCTATTAATTTAATAACTGCTAAAATGCTGAGACTATATTTTCATCATCGTTATGTTACGAGTTACGTGTAGGGTTTGGCCTACGTGCATGTAGGTACTTAACCTTTGCCAGTACAAACAATAGGTTTTCAACAGTTTTTTTTTAATTAATGCCAGAATCGAGAAAAAGCTACAGTAATCAAAATATAATTAGATAAATATCTCAAATTATAAATATTTTATGGTGGTGCGGAACCCTTTGTGTGCGAGTCCGACTTGTACTTGGACGGCTTTTAGTAACGGCTTCAAAAGAAGTATTATTTCATTATGTATTTTCAATGGTAGTCAAATACTCTATTAATATAATGTAGATAGGTACATAATATGTATTGTATGAACTGGCAAAGGTTGTAACCTGAATGTTGAACAAAAAAGTGATTAGTGTTAATATTCCCTAAATTCTCTTGTTTGATCACCTGGCTCTTCAAAAAAGCCTCAGGTTGATGTATTATTAGCTTCAGCTTAATACGTCGTGTTTCATTCCTATTATTCAAGCCAGAATAATGAGATTTTCAACAGAACTCAAAATAATATTTTATGAACTTTTCTCTCAAGATGTGAACTAAAAAGTTAGCTGTTGCAAATGAAATCCTTATATCATCATTTCAAATGGAAGGTAATAAAGGCTTTCGGTATTCTGAAAAGGGACTCTTAGGTAAATGTGGAACCATGTTTTGGTTGCTACAATAATTTTGCAGTTTATGACGTTGACGAAGACGACGAAGATGAAATTTTCAGATTCAAGTCAAAATAACAAATTTCCTTCCAATCTAGACAGACATAATACATCAACTCCGGGTTCAACCTTGGTAGAATTAGTGATTCCAATTAGCGAGAAACTTGGGGCTCTCTGTATCAAGCTCCAATCAGTTTGCGATATCTATCAAGTTCGGGCCGCCACAATGGCAGTAGTAATTAGCTGATTTATATTGTTATCAATTCGGGAGACCGTCAATCTTGTTTTAAAGTTATAGAGGTCAAGTGAAGGTGAATGATCAGGTTTCAACAAAGGTTCTCTGTAACAGGTGATGGAGACTAAGTAAATTTTGGCAATTCATTAGTTGTATCCAGCTGTTTTAATTTGTAATAAATTTGTGGTCCAAGATGACGATTAATAGAAAAGTATGGAAGAAAAAGGCATGTTATAATAAATAAATAAATTCTTTATTTGTATAAAAAATGTGTACAAACAAAGAAGCGCTGACTCCTGCGCTAGGTAAAAGACCGTTGTTACAGGAGCCAGTGTTTCTTCTCCCAATCAATAGGTTCTGGATTTTATGCAATATACATCGTTTGAATTTACTTACGACACACAAAAGTAATAACTCAAATAGCAAAATAGTAGTTCACTCATAATTAAAAAAATAAATAATAATATATGATTAAAACAGTTATTAAATACAGTCATGAATTCATGTTATTAAGATGTTGCGCTGATCTCAAATAATTTGGAAGATGAATGAAAAATAATTAGCGAAATGAACGAGTAGGTTGATGATGATGTGAGATTTGTGATCTCGGCTTGGTGTTTTCTGCATGTTTATTCTTATGACATAAAATAACATTTCACTTGTAATTCCTGAAGTGGATTAATGGTGTTGTGATGGGTGGGTGGATGGGATACCTACTACGTACACCCCTTTTTTTTGGTTGGGAAATTATCAAATAACTTCTCCCGCTCTGGGCGGAGCGGGAGGGCGTGTCAGATTTTTACTGACTAAAACCCACCCGTGTTCCTTCAGTTGCCTGTGTGCCAGGGCCACGATATCCCTTTCAGACAAACTCGCTACCCTGGCAGGCTTTACCAGACCCCGTCAGTTTGTGCTGACATCTCTTTGAGGCGCACGTGGAACACTACGCGCCGTCGACCCGGGCTTGGTCCTTATCGGACGGTGAGGTACCGTCCGTAAGCCCGCGCCTACGGTGGCCGGGAATCGGCCTGCGACTCCCGACACCCAGGGCGTCTCCTGCAGTGACTAGGGGCGTGAGGGCGCGAGTTTTGCCTCTCCCTCAAGCGTTACGCCTCCTCTTTCGCGAGCATTACTGTTTCGCAGAAGGAGGTGAAGGCCTCCGATGCACTCTCGCTCTGAACCATGGCCTGAAACAGGGCCGTACGCGAGAGATCGCCGCCACTGATCGCCTCCGTGAGGACACGAAGGTGCATTCAAGCCGGGCAGACCTCCATTGTAAGCTCCACCATATCCTCCGGGCGATCCACACAGTAGTGAAACCCAGGCGTTTCCTCCCGCCTTATCCTGAACGGGAACCTCCCGAAACAACCGTGCCCGGGGAGGACCTGCGTTAGGCGGAAGGTGAGGACGTCGTGGCGCCTCTCTAACCACTCTTCAAAGAGGAGACAGGATCGCCACAGTTGTGGCGTGCCTAATTACTTACAGCCCTGAGTTACTGTAGGTAGTAGGTACACCGACATGATTCTGCTAGTGTTGTTTCTGTTTTGTGTTTTTGTAGAAAAAGAAGGACCTATATTCCATAGTACCTAGAAGAAATAAAGAAAGAAACATTGAATTTAATTATAAAGTTAACATCAGTTTTTACACCATACATTTAAGTTAAAAGCTTTTAATTGTATCGCTCCGAAACTTGGTAACTGGACAAAGATTGAAATTTCCGGGTCACGGCGTCCGTGCGCGGTTAACGCTTACGGCCCGGTGAGCCGGCTAAGTTCCGAGCACTGGTGATATCATACGCTGAAGGGCAAGCAGAGTTCGTAGTTGTGTGTGACATGAGTTTGTGTTGGTATGTTTAGTGTAAGTAGAGAGTGAAACGGTTAGTCCGGGGAAGTGTCTGATTCTGTGTTTATATTATATTATTATGGAACTTTGAAAAACTCTCAAATATTGATTGCTATGAGAGCAATAATAACTACAATATTTGGGAACAATTTTGAATAACTACTGAACCCAAGTAAACAATCTTGAGCTTCAGAATGATTTAACTTCAAACACAAACACACACACACACACAACAACATAACCCTGTTTAAAAATAAGACGCACATACGGTTTCACATTGGCATACAACTACAACGGATACACAAAGAGCTGCAAAATATTGGTTTTTAAGTCATTTACTGTTATTTTATCTTCCAAAAATTTATATTTAATTTTTTATTTTTTTTTGGTCACTTTTTGTAAACAATCGTCTCAATATTGTTAAGAATTAAGGGAAAGAGCGAGATCGCCCCAACACAAGTATTATCAATTACTTACTGGGGATGTCTCATTTTTAATCTATGTAACTGTTTTGGGACAAATAAACATTTTTCATTTCATTATTTTACTTACTGGGGATGTCTCATTTATAATCTATGTAACTGTTTTGGGACAAATAAACATTTTTCATTTCATTATTTTACTTACTGGGGATGTCTCATTTATAATCTATGTAGGTAACTGTTTTGGGACAAATAAACATTTTTCATTTCATTATTTTACTTACTGGGGATGCCTCATTTATAATCTATGTAACTGTTTTGGGACAAATAAACATTTTTCATTTCATTATTTTCATTAGAAAAGTAATAAAAAAACAGAAATATGAAATTAAAAAAGTTTACTCGAGCAAACAAATTATTTTCAATAGTCTCAGTCTGCCCACCTTTTCCCAACTATGTTGGGGTCAGCTGACCAGACCTGTTCCAGAATGGAGCAACTGCTTAACGGACCTTTACCCCAGTTACTGAGTAACAAGATACCCCTTAGTAAAACTGGTTCAGACTTTCCGAGTCCCGACTACAAGAGTAACTGTCAAATTTGTACAAATGACAGCCGGGAGCAAGGGTTTAACGTGCTTTCCGAAGCACGAAGGCGTCTGGATATATTATGTAACGGATGGTCACCCATCCATGAACCGACCGCGGCAAGCGGTAGCTTATCCTTGTATCGACCAGTGTTGCTTTTTCTTAAATTCTTTTCAATAATATAAAACACAAAATACTTTTACCCATTTTCATATAAAATGAAGAAAATATCGGGAGGAAATTCATAAATATTCCACTGTATCGTGGGAAATGGTCCAGAAAGATGATAAGTACGTTACTTAATATAAGTGGCATACCAAAATTCCTTTTGGTTGAAAATTAAATTGAAAAATGTTTTTTATTATCTTCCACACGATAGCCCAATTTTATTTTTTTGTGTAAAAAAGGGGTTTGTTATTACAAAGTAAAAGTGGCAATAAAAAAGTTTGGTTCTGGACCTAAAATAATCCTTCTTCGAATTCAACTCCTTAATATGCCAGCGACCTTGAGTAGTTAGCTTGCGTGTTTTGTACTGAGCTCACGCAACGCGTCGTACGTTCAGCCAGTAATAGGACTCGCCCATCAAGTAGCGCTGTCCCCAATTTGACGCATTATTAATTTATTATACACAAAACAAAAAGTATTTTAATAAAACGCGTATACTAAAAGATTAATAAATAAATTATCTTTAAATTGGTGAAGGTTTCAGAAAAATACGCTTGGTTTATTTTGCGCCATTCTCAGTTTTTTATCCGCGTTAGACATAACTTTACAGATTAATTTCACTATGTAATATAAACATAATCTAAAATATTCACATATTAAATTATTGAGAAAATGCTCTAATTTAACATATTTTTTTTTTCAAATCATTAACACTACTCGTTTAGACGTGATCTTCATTATAAAATCATTAAAAGTCGGTTATCGTCGCCTTAAGGGCGAATGCTACTCATAGGCTTAGCAAACAAACAACTAGGTATATTGAAAGTTTCCGAACCAAATACTCGAGAACTATTTAAGAAAGTTATACCTAACTCGATAATAAGTTGGACAGAAGAAGTAATAGTTTGAACAAGGAATTTGTTCGTCATTATCTGGCTTGTGCCTATGTCCAGCAGTGGACGTATTTCGGCTGAAATGATGATGATGATGATAATCTGGCTTGTTATTTGCAATAGATATATGTTCACTTAGTTTTAGAGTTCCGTACCTCAAAAAGAAAAAACGCAACCCTTATAGGATTACTCGTGTGTCTGTCCGTCTGTCCATCTGTCACAGCCAATTTGCTCCAAATGTATTGGACCGATTAAGGTGAAACTTTGGTTTACATAATATGAATTTCAGTGATCCAAATCCATATATGGATCACATTCATTTGAATAATAGTCACTTTTGGGGGACAAATAAGAAAAAAAAAGAAAATTGCAAACCGCCATGAGACACATCAAATGAGATGGCTTGTTGTCTGGGTTTTTTTTTTAAATTAATATTTTAAAGTTCTTAAAAAAAAAGAAGATAATTCACCATTTACCATATTTATCTCCAAAAATAATTAGCCAAAATTTAAAAAAAAAAATACAGATAATACTTAGAGATTACAGGAAAACCTATAAAAAATCTATGGTCTTAAAATAACATGTTAAATCTCTCAATATAGTGCGCACAAACTTACATTTGCAGATGTTTTTCAACTATATTTGTCACAAAATAATAGGCCCGTTTTGACGTTTAACTTGAATCGATTTATCGTGAGTATCGAGTACTGAGTCGTATCGAGTATGGACTAGTTACGTCGCGATAGTTAATCGCGACGTAACTGGTGAAGTAACCATACGACTTGTTCTTGGTATAAATTCATTCCAACTACGGAACCCTTCATTATACTTGGTCCGACACGCACTTGGCGGGCTAGCCTGTAAGTAAGCCCACGTGTATATTCAAATGTATGTTTTAAATAATTTGCCTAATATTATATTACGTTGTAATTATTGTCCTGTACTAAAAATATCTGTAAAACAGAAAAAAGAAAGAAAATACGTGTATTTGCGGTATAAACATGACGCAAAGAAAGAACGCAAACACAAAAAAGAACAAGTTTGTGAAAATATGTGTCATATCCGAGCAATTCGCAGCCATCGCTCAGCATAATGCTGCTGCAACATCCTTTAGGTATAGTTATCACATTTTATGTAAATACTTCTATTTAGCCCAATTGTAGGGCAAAAGCCTACCACTGTAGTCCATACTTATTGCATTACACTGTCACACTGTTGAGAGACTAAAAAAATAAATATTAATTTGATAGTCTATGTCATCTGTCAACTGTCACCTAAACCTCATTCGGATTGGAGCTCACTGTTAACTCCATTCCATAAAAATATGGGGTGTTATGTACATGGGTGGGTAGGGTGTTAAATCTCTTCGGATGCAACATCTCGTATAATTTTGGTTGAAGTTCACATAAGGTAAATTCAATTAACCATAACTTATACTTCAATGTTGCATCCTCAGGATTTAATACACATGGTAGTCCGTACTTATTGCATTACATTGTCACATTACCACTCCCCTTTCCACACGCTTCTGCTCTCTGCTGTTGCGGGTCAGTCTTAACGTTAGGGGTCAAGCTCACCCCGCCATCTATTCCTTGGTCTGCCGTGGTATAGCATAGCATTCAATTGGACCCACTCAATGGTCTTTTAGTCCACAATACATCTGTAATTTTCCGTATGTGAACTAATAAAAGCTGGTTCAAGAATAATCAATACCACTTCACTTGATCAAGAAGACCCCAAAATTCCATGCTTGACAAGACTAAATCAATGGCAGGGTTACTGGTTAGTTCATTCAGCTACAATGAATAAGGCAGCAAAGTTGTAGGTAGTTCTATCTAGCTTCTCTGGGTCTAGATGGCTGATAAGACCTATTTGGTGTTACGTAATCTAACCTACCTACTTTATTTAGCGTGTAAATTCTGTGATATTTTGTAAAGGAACTGTTAGGTTTTCTACCTAGAAAAAGGATAAATTAATATTTTTTACATAGCGGTGTCATAAAAGGCGACCCAAAAATGATATTAGAGGACCACAGCATTCCCTGCTTCGAGTGTTAGGTAAGTTGTACCTACACCATCTTACAATATAGTGCATACTTTTTAAGTCTCTCATGTACATCAAAATCTTTATGTTCCTCAATAAATTATCCTTATCTTTATCTTTTAAGTTATTCTACAAAGCTAGTTGTTTTAGTTGTATAGCAATTTGTTTTGGTCAGAAGGTTCAACTATCCAATATTATCAATTTTCGTATGAACAACTCCTGTATCTACCAACCCCTTTTCTTCTCGGTCATTAAGACCATCCAAGCGGTGTACAAGTGCATGTAAAACTGTCTTTTATAAAAAACCTTGTGATAACTATTTTTAGAAGCACCACAAATCTTATAATTCTAATCTTTTTACTATATCTTTTTTAGATGTAACTCCACGACCTCATTCCACCGGCCCCCTTCTATTATCGGACATCTAGACGCACTGCAGGTTACCATCCCTTCCTTGTTGCTATTCCACCAATTCGCACTAAGCGTTTTCAAATGACTTTTATAATGCGAACAGCAAAAGAGTGGAACTCTCTGCCTGCGTCTGCGTTTTCGAACGCATACAACCCTAATCTCTTCAAAGTTAGAGTAAACAGGCTTCTTCTGGGTAAGCTCACTCCATCGTCGACTTTGTCTCTGTCACCTATGCCCTAGACTAAGCTCAAGAGCAAACCCATCCTAAATAAAAATATATAAAAAAAAACTTGTAAATGCATTCAAAAAGCTCTATATATAGCTGCCATAGCTTTACCGTCCTATTTATAAACACACCCTTTATAGAAGACTGTTTTAAATATTACCTCCCTGTAGACTAAAGAGGCAGTAGTAAAAGCTTATTATTATACACGGAACCGTAAAACAAGGCACGTGACGACATCTTAAAACATAATGTTAACGTTAATTACTATAGAATATACGGAGTATAAGGTCAGAGTTCAAGCGAGAGGCGTATTTTAATTATTAATTCTTTCACCATGTAAAAGTCGATCAGTAGGTAGGTAGTCATATTTCTACAAATAAACGTACATATTGAAAAAATTAAAACGGCACTGATGCGTAAAAGTAATTTATCATTAGCACCAGTTATTTACAATAAAATCCCTAAACCAATTAGACAAATGACCACAACGTTATTTAAACTACATTAAAAAAATACCTGATAGCCAAATGTTATTATAGCCTAACAGAATTTTTGAATGATTGTACTTAGTTCCTACCATTATGACATTTCTTCGATCTCAAAACACTTTTTAGTTTTAAACTTTTTTATAGATTATGTTTGTAACCGTACTGCGTGGCAGTACGTTAAATTATGTTGTTTATTTTGTTATGTTTATTCAACAAAAATAAAATGTTTGTACGCCATAAATGGCAAAACATGTTGATCCTGTTCTCAAATATTATTATAACACCATGCAATTTTGCAATAATGATAATATAAAAATTTATATATTATCTTAAAAATAAAATAATATTGAGAATTAGTTACAAACAGTTACTTACGCAATACTCATTACAAAAAAAAAACCGTGTCTAATAGTGACCTTCTTCTTTTTTCGTTTCGACGGTACATCTATGTTTCCCATATTGTATGGGCCCAGCAGGTGGCCACATTTATTGCGGCGTCAGAGGAATTGTTCAGATCTTCAATGGTGCAGGTGAACGGACATTTGGGACACTCTAAAGAAGAAATAAACTTTTATCGCTCTTTACTTACTTTTTACTGCGTAGGACTTGCTTTTGAGACCAAAACCTTAAATATATTCATTCATAATAAGATAGGAAACACTCTAAAAGAAACAACTCGAATTAGATGTGAAGAGTGAACTCATCGCACCCGCTACCCGCTGCCAGTTGCACCACAATCATAATAAAACGTGATTATATTCAAATACACACCTCTACGCAAGGGTGGTTTCCTGTCTATGTAATTTACTCTTATTTCTGACTCGCCCCGCTTCATCCCCTAAAATTCTAATTAACTTGTTATATTGGTTAATATATTACAATTTGCGAGTTTGCGACTGTTGTTTAAATTCATAATTAAAGCCACAAATACAGAGGTACGATTATATGAAAGAAAGAGAATTAGTATTCGCTGAAGGCCGCATTGGTACAAGAACAAACTGATAAAGTTAAAAAACATCTTTGAATGGTAAATTCCTCCATACATAAAGTTTTACATAAAAAATCAAAAAAAAAAACTACGGTGTCACAGAGGAAAACCAAACTTAATGTTACATAACAAAATCAGCCTATAATGATCCCACTGCTGGGACTCAGGCATCCTCTCTGTGAGAGGGAGTTGGCTATATTCCACTACGCGGGCCTAGTGCGCGTTGGTAGATGTCAAATGCCTTCGAATTTTTGGTTCTAGGACATGCCGGTTTCCTCACAATGTTTTCCTTCACCGTTTTGAGAGCAGTGGTGATGAAATTATTTACACAAAGTAAACCGCCTATCAGGGTTCGAAACTACGACCTGTCTCGTAAGTCACGACTGTTACCACTGCGCCACTACTTAATATTATCATCAGTTAATAACGATCTTCTTTTTCCAAAGAGAAAACTCGAGTACCTACACCATTCCTGGAAACCTAGTCTATTCTAAGTTAGTCTAAACCAACAAGAAACTTAATACATCCAATAATAGGAGACATTGATACAGATCAAACTTTAACCTACAAACTAAATCGTAAGTGGATCCAAGCTAAGTTCCCTTATTCACTTTCTGAAAACAAGCCTGATCCCTCAGGACTTAGCATCAAAGACTAAACTACTGCCCACAGAAGGTACTGTTGAGAACTACTTAAAGCCTACCTTTTCGATTGAGCAGTTAGTTTGGATACGAGGTTATTAAGGCACCTTTGATACGGGGTCGAAAGGAAAGTTTTCGAGTGTGCCAAAATTATGGTACGGGCCATGTATACTGCGGATGGTTGTGGTTGTAATAGGAGCGGGATAGACACTTGGATTTAGTGGTGTCAGCTTTGCCAAAGGTTGATTGAATCTTGTCACAAGCATCATTCGGATCTTGTGGCAAAAACTTTTCTCTTCAATTCCCAATATTTGTAGGCCATCTATTGGCACGCGAAGTTTGAATTCTGTGCCGAGATCTTGGCCCAAAAGTATATTTGCCGATACAAATTGCTTCACAAGCCTTGATACATTTTTAATGACATAAAGATTTGGGTATCCAACCTTAGGCTGCTTAACCATTCTAAACTGGTGAAAAGATAGCCAATAAGCTGCAAACGTGTGGTAACCGAAACCTTCAGTGTGGTAACCGATCGCAATAATTTTGATACATAAATATCCACCTATTCTATGTAGAGTCTTGGGAAGAGATGAAATTCATAACAATCCGGGTATTTGAGGTTTCATTCATCGTTGCGATGTGATTTTTCCGGTTCCATAGGTGTGTGTGTCGCCTTTAGTTAGGAAAATAAACTGTCGTGTGCTCATTAATAAGCTTATGGCATGTTGCATTTATCAATTGATGTATGTCTTTTATATAATTTCCAAAAATACGATTGTTAAACATTGTACATTTTTAGCCTCATCCCCGGTCCTTTGTCAAAAGACATAATTATCGTAATATCGTAAAATTCAATAAGTTATCTACAACTTATAAAACATTTGCTTCTTGTTTCGAAGAGCTTTCGAAAACTAAACTAAGTGCTTGCCTTGATGATGACGGTATTGTTTTGTCAAAATAATTTACGGAACCATATTTAGTGTCGGAGAATCGGAAAACCATAAAGCTAACAATGGGATTCAAAACATTAAATTGAAAACAATACAAGTCGTTAGGGTGGCATGCGATTGGGCACGCCACAATTGTGACGATAAGTCACAGTCCCCTCTTTGAGGAGTAGCTAGAGAGGCGCCACGGCGTCCTCACCTTCCGCCTGACGCAGGTCCTCACCGGACACGGTTGTTTCGGGAGGTTCCTGTTCAAGATAAAGCGGGGGGAAATGCCCGGGTGTCACCACTGTATGGATCGCCCGGAGGACACGGTGGAGCATACGGTGGAGGTCTGCCTGGCTTGGGCGGATCACCGCCGTGTCCTCACGGAGGCGATCGGTGGCGGCGATCTCTCGCGTCCGGCCCTGGTTCAGGCCATGGTTCGGAGCGAGAGTGCATGGGAGGCCGTCACCTCCTTCTGCGAAGCAGTAATGCTCGCGAAGGAGGAGGCGGAACGCGTGAGGGTGAGGCAGGGTTCGCGCCCTCACGCCCTTAGCCGCCGCAGGAGACGCCCCGGGCGTCGGGAGTCGCAAGCTGATTTCCGGCCACCGTAGGCGCGGGCCTGCGGACGGTGAGCGATGGGTAGCTCGTCGTCCGATAAAGACCAGGCCCGGGTCGATGGCGCGTAGTGTTCCACGCGCGCCTCAAAGAGATGTCAGCACCAACTGACGAAGTCCGTTAGGGCCAATGCCTGCCAGGGTTGCAAGTTTGTCCGAAAGGGATATCGTGGCCACGGCACACAGGCAACGGAAGGAACACGGGTGGGTTTTAGTCAGTAAAAGTCTGACACGCCCTCCCGCTCAGCCCAAAGCGGGAGAAGTTATTTGATAATTTCCCACCCAAAATAAAAAAAAAGGATGGCATGCAATGATATCAACTCAATACCATTCACTACACTAACCAAGTGCCAAATATATATTATGTGACCAAGAAAGAGGCCGGGCTAGTCGTGATGCTTAATGGCTCATTTTAATTAGTTGATAAACAATAAGTGGCTCTCCGCAGGCGGGGTATATCTAATGAAAGTCATTAGTCATCTAGGGGTATCACCGTAGCGGTCGTCCCGACCAATTCAATTTATCGGTCGGTACAAAACGTGCGGAGACTCACACCCAATGAAAATGAGCCTTCAAAGCAACTGCCAAAAGTGTGCTGCAGGTTCTCCGTATACCACAATCGTAACCTATGGACTAATAAAAACAGTTCTCCGAATACGGGTCAAATGGAATGCTTTACAGAAATCTCCAGCACCCCGTATACGAGCCCTATCTACAGATGAAAATGAGCCATAAGGCGACGATAACCGACTTTTAATGTAATAACTTAAAATGTGGGCCCTATTGACTAATGAAAACGGTTCCATGCATGCGGGCCCTATGGCATGCGTTACAGAAATCTCCCGCACCCCGTATACGAGCCCTATCGACGGATGAAAATGAGCCACAAGGCGACGATAACCGACTTTTAATGTAATAACTTAAAATGTGAATATTTTAGATTATGTTTATATTACATAGTGAAATTAATTTGTAAAGTTATGTGTAACGCGGATAAAAAACTGAGAATGGCGCATAATCTACCAAGCGTATTTTTCTGAAACCTTAACCAATTTAAAGATAATTTAATTATTGATCTTTTAGTATACGCGTTTTATTAAAATACCTTTTGGTTTGTGTATAATAAATTAATAATGCGTCAAATTGGGGACAGCGCTCCTTGATGGGCGAGTCCTATTACTGGCTGAACGTACTACGCGTTGCGTGAGCTCAGTACAGAACACGCAAGCTAATCACTCTAGGTCACTGGCATAATATATCCGTCTTAAAAAGACGAATTTGAATTTGAACAATTTGTTCTCACACTACTTATAGGTTGAAAGATACACGTACATACGCTATCTGGTAACACTAGAACCCCAAACTCACACCTGTATCTTCCAACCCGAAACTATAAACCTTCAAAGAAAGCCAGCAAATCAGATTAAAATCCACACACCAAAAACTTTCTCCGGACGCCTTACCTGAGAAGTTCGGGATCCACGTATTGGGATTTAGAAGGTAAACCAAGGTAATAAAGTAGATTTAGATACATGTGGAGCTAAGGTTCAGGGTCCAATAATTTGGAAAGTAGATTAGAAGATATCCTATTTCATCTGGAATTCTAGACACAGTGACCTTTGGAAAATGACCGAGAAAAGTTAGAGGTGAGACTTTGTCAGTAAGTGGAAAAGAGAATGACCATTGCACCACGCATGAGTTTGCGTGCGCTGCCACAGACAAGTAAAAATTGGAATCAAAACTGTACACCCTGCATATGGGTTCCATTAGAAAAAAAACGAGTGTGCACACGACTGAAGTAAAACAGAAATGTATAAACAGCCAGTGTGGATTGAAAAAAATACCTATTAAGCGGGACGGCCCGCGGCGGTGACGCGGTATGTTCCATGTTTAAAATTTAAACAACTTCCGTTCGCCTCGCCCGATCAGTTTCCGTAACGCTCTCGTCACGCATTCACCAGCTTACTAATTCACGCGTACGTAAAGAAGTTTTACTTCAAAAATAATTGATGAAAATTCCTTGGTAATATTAACTTAATGGCTTTAAGGCTTCTACATACCAGCGCGACTTGTCGCGCGACGCGACACGGCACAAAGGCCCCGCGTGTTGCAGGGCGAGCGGTGCCTTTGTGTCGCGTCGCGTCGCGCGATAAGTCGCCCCGGTATGTAGAAGCCTTTACCCTGTATCGTACTGGTAAAAAAATGTTTTTTAACATTATTCTGTTGGAGAAAGTGTTTTTTCTCAAACATGCATCGAAATATTGTCATTATTTTCGAAGAAAGAACACGCGAAGTGTCGAATTTACGGTCAAAGAAAATCAAATCCATTGCAGGAGCGTTTTTCGCATTTGGAACATTACAACGCCCCAGCAATGTTGTATGAAACGGCGTGCTGGGGTTATTAAATACTCTTTTACTCCGAAACATGACCACCAAGGAAGTAATTTATCAAAGGTTTTATTTAAATTACGAACTGGCTTGCAAATAGAAAGCTGTATATTGAAAAAAAAAAACAAATGAACACATAGGCGCGTGAAAAATTATCGTTGTTCGTCATTGAATCTGGAATTTATAAATAATTTACTTTCCCTGCATTCTTTTGAGAAAAGCACTATATATGCCTCGGCAGAAATGGCAATTGCCTGTCTCGTATTAGTGAAGTCAAACTCATACTCGACCTGCAATTGCCTATTCACGGCCTTTGCAATAATGTACTATTCTCAAACATGCATGGAAATATTGTTATTATTTTCGAAAAAAGAACACGCGAAGTATCGAATTTACGGTCAAAGAAAATGAAATCCATTGCAGGAGCGTTTTTTATATTTGGAACATTACAACGCTCCAGCAATGTTGTATGAAACAGCGTGCAGGCGTTATTAATTATACTCTTTTCTCAAACATGCTTGGAAATTCGAGCATTATTTTGACAACCTTCTTCGAGATAAGTCGTAATTGCTGCAGTACAGCAATTTGCCAGTGCCAAATACATGCGAGCAGCGGCCACTAAGGCTAGGAATATACGCCAGATTTTTTCATCAGATAGTCGGATCCGATAGTCTAATCCGGCTATCGGAAGGCATTGGAAGCATTATTTTGTTAGAACAACCAACACACGTCCGATCCGATAGTCGGATCGGAAGGATCGGAGGTTTTAAAACCGCTTGCCGTGCATAAAATTGGAGGTTCAAATCCTGAGCACGTAATGTGCTTTTTGTTTTAAATGAATGTATTAATATTAAGTTTTTTTCTACTTTGTTTTAGTAATATTTATAAAGAATTTAAAAATTAAGAAAAATAAAATATTTTAATAATATTTATTATTACTATTATTTAAAAAAAACTTGATCTTATTTTACTACAAAGATTTATATTTTTACAGTAAATCATAATAAACATATTTTGCCAAGATGTCTCGCAATTCCTTTTATGCTCACATTTTGTTAATACCTACAGAACAACAATTTTTGTTCTCTTATAATTAGAAATCATTTTAAATAGTAATGAGTAAATCGTAGTCGTTTACTCTTCGTCGTTTTAAGTGAACGTAACATCAAACGTTGTAGTTAAGTATAACTTGAGGGTACGGATGAATATTTTATAGAAAACGTAAGTATTACTCTCAAATTATAATATTTTTGGATTAGACAGAGATTTAAAGATAAAGTGACTCGGACGATACTAGATAACAATTTCATCTCATTTTTAGGGTTCCGTACCTCAAAAGGAAAAAAGGAACCCCTATAGGATCACTCGTGTGTCTGTCTGTCTGTCTGTCCGTCTGTCACAGCTGATTTGCTCCGAATCTACTCGACCAATTATGTTGAAATTTGGTACACATATGAACTTCTGTGACCCAAACACGGACGTGTTACGTAAATAAATTAATTTTGAATATGGAGGTCACTTTTGGGGGGCAAAATAGAAAATTAAAAAATAAAGTTTTGCTGAATGTACCGTTGTACCGGTGACATATCAAATGAAAGAACTTGTTTTAAGAATTTAAAACATATTTTTTTATCATTTTAAAATACGTATTTTTGAAATTATTTAAGAAAATAGATGAAAAATGACCATTACCCTTATCTCCGAAACTGCTGAGCCTAAAATTTTGATAAAAATACCGAAAATAGTTCTTTACTCATAGATTACAGGGAAACTTATAAGAAGTCTGTGGTCTTAAAATAACATGGTAAATCACTCAATATTGTGCGTACAAACTTACATTTGCAGTTGGAATGTATGGGGATCATGTTTTTCAACTACAATGTTAAGTTTGTTCTTGGAACTACGGAACCCTTCATTGTGCGTGGTCCGACACGCACTTGGCCGGTTTTTTTGAGGTACGGAACCCTAAAAAAGAATATGGCACATTGAGTGTTAGAAAAGAGTTTAAGGTAAAGCTTTGTGGAGTGTGTTTTTGCCACACACACTTGGCGGCCTCTGAAACTCGATTGTATAATGTTAATTTGAATTTCACCAAAATTGAAACGCAAAGCCGCTAAACGAAAACAAAAAACGTAACACTCAAAAACGCCACCGCAACGAAAAAACCGATATAAAATTTTATCACTTGAACTTTCCACGTTTTCATAAAATGTTATCTTTGACCAACATTTTGCTGACAAACTAAGTCCTAGTAGCACCAGTAGTGTCAGTAACGTGAGTAACGTGAGTGAACAAGTTGCAAAATCCTGTCGACCCTCGTCATGTGATATCAAACGGAGCGCTGCGTCTGGACCGCTGCGCTGGAAAATAATGAAACATGCTTAAACTACTCAACTTTAGAGTTCATACACACGTTAGTAATTTAGACTAGCATAGTTTTGTGATAATCACTTTGTGAAGTTTAGTTGAATTAACTTTGAGCACTTCTGAAATCTTTTGGAGAGGAAAAGTATGTGAACGTAAAATAATGTGAACGAAACAAGTACAAATGATGGTTACGAGAAGAAATATCGATCCAAATCTAGGACAGTAAAATATGGCGTACCTCAAGGCAGCGTGCTAACTACCTTACCTTATTATCTACTAACTATGCGAAAAAACGGCGTATTGGCCAAAATCGAATACTATGTAGTACGGTATTGCTTTGAGTCGGTTTTGTTGTTCAACAGAAGCTGCCGAAACGAATGTACCGACCCAAACAAGTGTGTAGCACGCCTAATGGACGGTTTCAGCTTAATTTATGATGGATTTGCTTTTATGTTTATCCCGAATTATTCTTGAATAGCTGGCGTTGCTTAAGTACCCGTTTCTAGTAACCAATCATCCTGTTTCCTAGTTTCCTATGAGAATTGCCTCCTTCGTCTCGAGACGCTAAGGAACTAAACTAAGCTCATGTCATGGTTAGGAATTAAAGTCAGTAAGGAACATTTCGGAGCTCATATTCCATGTTGTGCAAGACGTATGCGTAGTCTGTCTGTTAAAAGGACTTACCTAAATGTGAACAAATGGATCAGAAAACGTACATGTGAATGCCAATTTGGCGTGTCACTTATAAATTGGGTGCTTTGATTTGATTATGTTTGAATACATAAACTCACATCATCCTACAGATCTTTTTCATTTGATAACTGAGATCAATTTTATAACCTCAGTTTTCGTTGATGATTTTTCAATTATTACAATGTACATAATAATGTTATTCAAACAATAATTCTCTCAAAACGGTGAAGGAAAACATCGAGAACCAAAAAATCGACGACATGTGACATGTACCAACCTACACTGGGCCCGCGTGGTGGATACAGCCCGCTCCCTCTCACCGAGAGGAGACCTGAGTCCCAGCAGTAGGAACATAATAGGCTGATTATGTAATATGTATGTAATGTAAACAATAATTCCAATAACCTTCTAAACATAGATGATGAATGGTTTAGTCATTCCCTTTGTGAGTGATTACGTATGAATTGAACCTGAACAGGGCTTGCTTACACATTCATCAAATACTTTTGGAACAGACTATAGCAATCTTGCGACGTGGATATACTTATCTTCCAATTAACACAGCCTAGATGAATTCAAGCGATAATTCTCCCATCAAATTGATATACTGCTCCAATATTAGCAAAACTACCAAAATAACTAGTAGTCTGTGCATCCAAGCATCATCCCCTAGTTTAATTTTAATAACTAGAGGCGAGATATTCGCGGCACACGTTAATTTATTACGGACCCGCGACTTGGTTCGCGCTCAATTTACTTTGATTTTCATGAATTTATTCAACAGTTTGGGGTCTTTTATTATGAATATTATGAAAGTTAAGGAGGCAGAACGTGATCTACCACGTTACACAGCAGTTTCATTATGATCTGGCTTTTAGCATGGAATAGTTAATCAGTGTGTTCATGTAATTAGCGGCTTTATTTCGAGTTAACAATAATTATATATTTTGAACAATTGTGTTTACGTCCACAATATAGTGGATTAATTGCGTAACACACTACAGTAGCAATGCGTTTAATTTCGACAGTTCAACAACATTCAATGCGTTTCATTTCGACAGTTCAACAACATTCAATGCGTTTCATTTCGACAGTTCAACAACATTCAACCCGTTTCATTTCGACAGTTCAACAACATTCAATGCGTTTCATTTCAACAACATTCATTGCGTTATTTACGTTATTGAGCAGACAAAATTTCGAACATATTATGATAAATAATTATTTATTTAGAATTAAAATATTATGTACAGACGCCAGCACATCAAGCTACTACAATCTGTCAAATTTCTTTAATATATTTTCAATTTTATCCCTACAGCATAAAGGTCAAGGTTGATTGGGAAAATTTGACAGTTTTGGGTAGGTTGACCTGCTGGCGTCTGTACATAAATAACAACTTATACCTAATCAATTTATAAAAATAACAAAATGATATCCTAACTAATCTAAAACTATTAACAAACTAAAATTATGGCGTCGACAAATTCCTCCGCATAGCTGTCGACTGGTAATGTACCCAAGAGACTGGCGGCATTGCCACGTTGTATGGCAATGCTTACCTCTGACCAAGGTAAAAGCTATCCCTTGGGTCACAAGAAGTGTCAACCAGCCGTTTGGAGACTTCTTTGAACGAAACATGAGCACTCGGAACCCACGGCTAACCATTGCCATACAACGTGGCAATGCCACCAGTCTCTTGGGTACATTACCAGTCGACAGCGATGCGGAGGAATTTTTTGATGCCATATTTTAGCGATGGATTAGTACCTAATATACTTCAAAATCATTCAGATTATGATTCTAACTGTGTTACGCAATTAGGATGCAGGTTTATTTCGCTGTCATTTTGCATAATATTTCGCCTCTGATGTACACATTCACAAATACTCAGGAACTGAATAGAACTCATTATAATCTCAAAGCTAATACCCTTTTTAGGGTTCCGTAGTCAACAAAGAACCCTTTAAAGTTTTGCCATGTCAGACTGTCTGTCTGTCTGTCTGCCCCCAGCTTAGCTCAGAGACTCTTAGTACTTGAAAGCTGTAATTTAACATGGGTATACATCTTTGGTATACATATTAAATTATCACGCTGATAAAGTGGTAAAATAAAATCTCGTAAAAAGGGTTAAAGTGGGGATGATAATTTTTTTCTCGTCTATCCAATGGTATGTGGATAGGTCTCAAAAACGGGTCTATGAAAACCATTTTTTGATTCAAGGGATCCGTCACAGTAATATTAGGCTTTAAAGTGCTATTTTTTGTCCCCCCCCCTCCCCCCCCGCCAGATAAATTGTTGTTACTGGATATCTGAAAAAAATCATGGCAGTAGTACCTATATAATTATGTATAACGAAATTGAAAGGAAGCTAAGTAGGCTTTAGAAGGTAACGAGTAATAGTCGACCAACTTACATTTGCAGTTGGAGAATTGACCGTGACGTATATCGATGTATGGGAGAACCTATTTTTCAACTACAATGTTAAGTTTGTTTTTGGGATAAATTCATGCCAACTACGGACCCTTCATTGTGCGTGGTCCGACACGCACTTGGCCGTTTTTTTAAAGCAGGTATATCCCAATTCATTTATGAATAAACTATCAAATAACTTAATCAATTAAATGCGGTATAGCACAAACCGATGTCCACACAGAATAGTAAACAACTGAATATTCTCACAACAAAAACAAAATTCGACGTATCAGTTAACGTACGCAATTAGCAGCAGTCGCCACAATTCGTACTTTTTGCGACTGCTAGCCGGTGGAGCAGTTGCAAGCACGTCATAAAACTCCCAACGCCCGCCGCCGGTACCGAATTCTGGTCGCGTCACGTTCGACAAAGCCACAATTAGTGGCCGAACTGACCATCATGGTCTATTTGTGAGATTTTATCGACAGTTTTACAATACGAACTTTAAGCTGTTGGGATGAGCTGTTAGGACGAAAGCTGGGAAAAGTTTTATTTTGCGAAGTCCTGTTGAAATCGTTTTGTAGAGGAATGAGTAGAATTTTTCCGAAGTAGTGTTGGAATCGTTTTGTAGAGGAATGAGTAGAATAGAATAGTATACTCTTTATTATGGACACCATAAAAGTTACAGATATAAATGTTGAAATTTGAGAATGTGAATTTGTGAATGTTGAGTACCTAGTGCTTTTGATAAGAAACACCCTGCAAAAGATGAGAGATTTGATGGTAGAATGTGCATCAGATTATTGAGGTGTTTATTACAAGTTTGATTTTATAAAACCAGTCTTATAAAACTAAAACAGATAATAAAAACAGGTAAACTATTCGTAAAACTGTTTCAAATTTCAAATGTCGTGTGGATTTTAAAACAACGCTACTTATGTCTAAAACGTTTGAGTTTAGTTGAAAAAGATGCTTAGACACGTTTCCGGGAACAAAGGGAAGTAGACAACATATTCTCGAGAAGGCCTTTTTTAACTCAAACTACACATTGAAGATTTTAAGTGGAATATGATACTGTCACGTGCTTTCTGTAATGCACGTACAATTGTTACTGCCTGGCGCTCTGCCCATCCGGAACATATTATTATCTTCGCAATACTGAGGCAGGATACTAAAGGAAAAATAAAGGAAGACCGTGATCTTTTAATTTTTAAGCCGACAGGCTTGGAGACCAACTATGTTTTATTTATTTTTTCCCTAAAATTGCAAATTTAACATTTTGTAGTTTGGACACCATCTATACGTAGAAACTTCAAGACAAATTGCTACGGCAGAATAATATTACAAATATTGCAAAATATATTAAAAAAAAAAAAAAATCTAAGAAGCCCATATAAATGAAAACTTGACTTGGAACGAAGTTCTTTAACGCGGGTTGCGGTAGGAGTTGATTGGTAGAAATCGTCACGTAACGAAAATGCCCCCTCCGTGCGACTTTCTCTCATTCTCTGTCTCTTTCTATTACCTATCTGTGTTCGTGGAAGTACCACGATTCGAGCCGAAGAGCATTGTGCGCGGCCGGTTGTATAACCTGAACTGAACTTTATTCCTGACGGCACACGTTTTTAGGGTTCCGTACCTAAATGGTAAAAAGGAACCCTTATGGTGAGACTAAGTCTGTCTGTCTGTCTGTCTGTCACGCCTGGATATCTTAGATGACGTTTGCCCAACTCAAACTCAAAGCATTTATTTCAATTAAACCATTGACAAGCACTTTTGAATTGTCAAGAAGTCGGTCAGTTACAAATATGAAGCTAGTTTCCCATTCCAAATAGTAGGTTTCTATGGAGAAGAATGGGCAAGAAACTCCACGGACACTCTTTTAAATTAAAATATTGATACAAAATATTCGTTACATCATTCATATTGAAGTTAAACATGTGAGAACGATGCAATACGTCAGAAGCGTCCGTGATAAAAAGATAACAATTCAAAACTAAAATAATTAAAAATAAGCCGTGGCAGCTAAGAGATGACCAGTCCCAACTAACAGCGCCCGTTCACAAACATGACGCATGGATCAGCACCATTCAGCTCAACCATTTTGAAGGGAGCTAAATGATCCAACACACACGCCACCATCAGCGAAACATCTGAGTGAGCATGACATAATCTCAGCCGCAAGGGCACATTCAAGTCAATGAAAGACATAATTACCCGGTAAACGTTAGCTCTATTGTACGTAGTACTCACACTTGTGAAACTATTTTGCAAACAAGAGAGAAATAAAAAAAAAATCGTTTTTGCAAAAAGGACTGAAAGGGGGTCTTAAAAATTTGAAGTGGGCCTACTATGGCATGTCGGGTATGGTTCACCCTTGTTTGGTCGAACAATGTTTCGTCGAAAATCACTTCGGCGTATTTTAGTTGCAATAAAGTCATTTCGTAGAATTATTCATTTGACCGAATAATTCATTGGTAAATTTTTATTTAGCATAATTATTTATTTGAACTAATTTCATTTGAACAAATTTCATTTCACCGAATTTTCAAATGCACTAATTTTTTTAAAATCAATGTTTCACTAGACTAATAATGATTTAGTCGAAAGTTCGTATCGAATATTTAGTTCATTAACAATTCGTTTCTTTTCATCGTCTATAAACTAACATTGTTCCTTCACCTATCGAATTAACGCGCGCGCCGTACTTCTAACGCCATCTAGTAGATGTAAGTGGAACAATATTGAGATTTACTATAATCGTAAATATGAAGGTATTACCAAGAAAAATGCATCATGCAGGTTGTCATTGTCATGCACTAGAACGATTTGTGTCTCATCATAAGTCATAACTAAGTAAACATTGTTTATTTATTTTTTTAATTGTTTAGTCGAGGTAATTAAAATTGTTTCGAAATGTGCAGCATATTCCTTAGCAAGAGAGGTGGTATGAAGCTAAATATAGATGGGTTTTCGTTCAACAAAAATAAGGAAGTGGTGAATAAATACTATTGGTCCTGTGAACAACGAAACAAGGATAAGTGTTCGTCGCGTGCTATAACTATACGCGACACAGATAATGATCAACATACAGTGTTAAGCGACGGCGAACATAATCACGAACCCAGTGCATGTAAATTACTAACTTCAAGTGTAATACGTGAATTAAAAGAAGAATCACTTAAGAACAACCGTTTAAAACCATGTCAGATTTTGCAAATAGTCTTAAAAAGTACAGATTCAGATATTGCGTCACAGTTACCAACGACCAGTGCGTTAAAGCAAATAATTTACAGAGAAAAGCGTAAAAATAAGCCTGTGTTTGTTGAACCAAAAGATATATATTTTGATATTAACAATGATTATCTTAAATTAGAAAAAGGAAACTTAGTAATTAAGGATGAAATATTTAATGATAATAAAAGAGTAATTCTTTTATCAACAAAGAAATTGATGACTCAATTAGGACAAAGCATGATGTGGTATATGGATGGTACCTTTAAGTATGTACCAGAATTATTTTTACAATTGTATACAATTCATTCTAGGATTTTGAATGAACATAGGTCCACCGTGCCGTTAGTATTTGTGTTGTGCACTAATAAGGACAAAACAACGTACAATAAAATATTCGACTTAATAAATGAGTATTTTTGTGAAAACGATATTGTTATAAACGTGAAATATTGTATGATGGACTTCGAAATTACTGCAATTCAATGTGCACGACAAAATTTGGAAAATATTATGGTTAAATGCTGTTCATTCCATTTTGGACAAATTATTTATAGGAAGATTCAATCAAGTGGCCTTGCAAAACTGTACGGAACGGATTACAGCTTCAGCTTGGAAATTAAGTGTCTCATGGCTTTGTCTTTCCTACCACATTCAACAATACCACAGTACTTCAAAGTTTGGGAAGAGAATTGCTCAGAAAAAAGTGCATTAATTGCCAAATGGTTTGCGGAAAATTATGTCGTAGGAAAGAATGGTAAACCCCCTAGTTTCCACCTAGCTTATGGAGTTGTCATGATTTGAACCATTTAAAATTGCCACGCACACAAAATAATGTGGAAGCGTGGCACCACAGGTTAAATAGTATAGTCGATAAAAGAAGCCCCGGATTTTATGAACTGTCTACTATACTGCTTGCCGAAATGAATATAGTTGAAGGAAAAATACAGTGTATTTTAAATGGAGAACCTAGTGCAAAGCAGAAGAAGATTTGTACTAAAAATAAATGACAATATTGAGACCATATTGCGCAGTTTTGAAATGTATACAGAACTGGATTTACTAAAAGCAATTGCAAGTAATTTAAGATTACTTTAACTGTTTTCTTGTTCAAAATAAATAACTTTCAAATATTTACAATGTATTTTTTTCTGCATTACTTTACACCAATTGAATATTCGATAAAATACATGTTATACCATCTGAACATTACATCAAATGAACATTATACCTTTTGATCATTAGCACAAATGTTGTTATAGCAAATAAATATTCGACGAACTGAAAATTCTGTCAAACGATATTATACTAAGTGATGATTTTCTTAAACGTTGTTCGATTTAGTAATATTGTATCAAACGTTGTTCGACCAAACAAGGGTGAACCTGTAGGGTATCATATGAAAGAGCGCTGTTTGCACATTCTCAAACACTTTTTTTTAGGCTATGCTGCCTAAAAAAAATGTTTGAGAGTTTTTTTTAGGCAGCATAGTTCCGATTTTTGATGAAAAATGTAAAAAAAAATACCGTTCCCCCCCCCTTATCTCCGAAGTTTGCATAGGTAAAAATCTGAAATTATTTTATGTAATAGAAGTGTATGTAAAGACTACAGCAAAAATAAAACGATGTCTCTAAATAGCACAGTTTTTCAGAAATCATCAACATCATATTGTTATATACGTACGTAACCCTCAGTGCGCGAGTTCGACTCGCTCTTGACCGGTTTATTTTAATTTTATTTAGTTATACAAAACCATTACTTTACATCCCCTATTTAAAACATAAGATTTGATTCCTAAGGGTAAAAGAGACTACAAATCTGCTTATGCCACGTTTTACAAATAGTATTTCCATCAAAGACTTAAACAAACTACAATAAAAATCCGACAGCATCTTTTACATTGAAAAGCTACCCATATCTGAGTCTAAGCCTGAGCTAGAAGATGGATCACCTAAATGTATCTCACGCACTCATTCTAATAAAATAAGAATTCAACCAGTATGTAAAAGTCTGGAAGACTAATGGAAAATATTCTAATTTATTTATTGCCTTTTGGAAATGTAAAATAATCATGAAAGTATTCGGTAATCATGTTGATTTATTATAGCTGTAGGTTGCTACAACTGATTTGATTTTACGTTCGCACTCAAAAGTAGCAAAACGCCATCGTTTACGTAATCCCTACTATGACTGTTAAAGATGATTAAAGATCTTACATCACACTGCCCTTGCAATTACTTTTTCTAGTTTGGTGATTCTGACGGTGGTGGTTCTACAGTTATAATAGTTAGTTCTTGTCATTGAAGGCACTCCTGTCCTCCTCTGCAGCTCGTGTCTCAAGGGCACAACGACTGTTTTAAGAGGGGTCTTTATATCTGTCTCCATTCAGAGTATTTTTACTGCGACGATTTTCAGTAGAACACACACTATGAATCTTGCCTACATAAAAAGGATTCAGCAATATTGGTAGCTAGGCTATTCACCGGAGGTATTCAAACATCATTTATGTTCCCCAAAACATAGTCCAAATAAATATCTCCATTTCTGTAAATAAACAAACTATATTTTATAAAACCGAACCGAATCGTTCAGAAGTATAGTTAAAGAGTCGTTTCTCAAAAAGCGACGCTGTTTATCTCCACAAACAGATCTTTGGCTCGACTCGATATAACCTAGAAATATTTGCTCCTTTTGCATGTACCGATAAGGAAGCAAATCGATTTTGCATTTAGAATAATCGCTGTTAGATACGATGTTTTTTTTTGTATTCAGATGTTTATGTTCCTTGATACATTCCGTATGACATTCTTGTTTACTATTGTGGGTTTACAATGTATCATGATTTCATGGTCTATCTTAATTATTCCAAGTTTCATGTTGCATTGGGAAAGATGGTTTTGAAAGAATTACCACATCATCACTTTACTGGTTGGCAAATTCTTTCGCAAGGATACTCTATAGCATTCTTGGGATTATACTATGGTGTTGATTACCCATCCGTTTTCTTGTGTGCAGATTTCGACCAATTTTTCAAGGTCATGCTTTTTTTTTTTTGTTCGCGGGGTGGATAATCCTCATGGATGTCCTCCGCCCTGGGGTGGACGGAGGGGTCTGTCAGACTCTTACTGACTAAAAACCACCCCAGTGTTCACTTCTCACACTTGGACCGGGGGGATCTTGGGATCTGTTATTACTTCCGCAATCTCCGGCTGGTGCCGGCCCGCCTCTGCGGGCTACCTCAAGTCTGGGGGGGTGAGGTGTTTGAACCCCCCCGCGACGTCTAAAAGGGGCGCGCGTGGAACACTCGCGCCGCCACCTCGGGTCCAGTGTGATAGGGGGCGGCGGACGTCCCCAAGTCCGCCGTCCCTGGACCCATTTAGGGGGGCTGGAAGAGGGCATTGTCGGCTTTTTGGACCTACCCCAATGTTTACCACAAAATACTTTTCCAAACCTTCCTTTTAATCCGACGCTCAACGATCACGCTGCCAACCGTTTGCTAATTATACCAATATTCCTTTACGACGGTTATTATAATAACGTTCTATCGGCGGGGGGTCGATTTAATCCACAGATAGGACTTTCTAAAATTAACAGACCCGTCCGGGGGAAAACGGCAGCAATTCATTGAGACACCCTTCACGATAAGCTTAATTATTTGCTTTAATTTGATTACTGATGAATTTTCATCTAATCAGCCGGTAGATGTCTTGTGCTGAACATAGAACGCTTTCATAGGTCATTAAATAGAATGGTCGCGAGGGAATTTTGTAATTATCACTCCGTTTGGAAAATTGATAGATTTTCAGTCTGTTACGCGCGACACGCGACTGGTACCTAATATTTTAATAGAAATATGAATGTATATTTGAGTAGAACTAGAATTATTTAAGAAAAATGTATACTGCATGTCGATTATTATTTACAATCATTTACCAAATACTTTTATATTTACAAGACTTACCGCTGGCAAAGTTTAACTACTATTTAAAAGATATTATACCATTAAGGACTATTTAGAAGACAAATCATAGAATCTGTAATTTGTAAGTTGGAGTAATTGACATCGCTGATTGTGAATACATTTGCACGCCATGTTATGGCAGGATATGCTGAAACAAATTTACTGTAACACCCTATGTACCATATTCTAGCAAATAAATATTTTTGATTGATTTTGATTTAGATAAAATGGTCTCTTATGAATCTTAAACATTGTGAAAATAGTAGTTTTAGTTCAAGAAATCGATAATGATTAGTTAGATATACGGACACCCGGTCTTGGAATTGAGATTTTGAGAACTTGTCAATATCTATTTTATTCATACACACGCACTCACACAGACACACGCAATATATATTTATTAATAATTACACCTCTAGTTGTCATTCAGTTATAAATTGTACCAACTTACTCGCCGCGGGAGGAAGACCTGGAGGCCTGAAATACAGGGCTGGCCTAGTTTAGGCTCCAGTCCACTCCATTTATTTTAATAATGTCTGTACTGTGTTTTGATTATTGTGGAAAATAAAGATTAATATTATTATTATTTTAGAATTACTATACGTGAGAGCCTGCAATATATAACATTTATTTGCAAAAAACCGGCGATGTGCGTGTCAGACCACGCACAATAAAGGGTTCCGAGGTTGGGATGAATTTATCCCAAAAACAAACTTAACCTGTACCTCAGAGGTATACGACATTATGTGAAAAAACGAAAATTTTACAGGAGAGGCAAAAATGCGCGGAGTCAAACTTTGAATGCAATTTTGACATAGTTGCTTCAAAGATATTGGAATAAACTCAACAGTATTTTTTATTATTATTAGATGGAATTATTGTGTATTACACATAATTACAATAGAGTTAATTCTTATCTGATTTTGTGGACTTGAGACTCTTTACCTTGTTACATAAATTAACTTAGGTGTTTTAAGAAAGCATTATGATATCATACTATTGTTTACCTCTAAATAAAACTTGTGGACGTTGTTGGAATTCGGCACCAAGAAACATTATGTCTCTTGACAGTATGTAGCGTTATGGAATTATTTAACAATTTGGGGGGGGAGTGGGTTTAGTAATAAAATTAAACTAAAGTTACTTCACAAAGCTGAAAATCAAAATATTATTTATTTTTAATAATGGACACAGCTACTCGCATGCTTCAGGTAAGTCAGGGACTTCAGCATATGGAAGATTACTATAATAATCATGGAACATGGATGGAATCCACTGCAACGATTTTTGTTAGTCGTTGTATTTCAGTCTTGAAATGGGCTTTTGAGTTTCTCGAATAGGTTTTGGCGTGGGCATAGAAAATCCTCTCCGTTTATTTCGTATGAAACTAACTTCTTCAAAAGTTTCCTGATCGAAAGAAGTTTTGTAGAACATCGAACCTATTTCATTTTTTCGAAATTGCATGCATACTATAGCGGAATATGGTACAGACTCTCCCGCAATAGATTTTTTTCTATGCACAAAAGGAGCTGATAATCCATTGCAAAAGGCAGAAAAATCCATGAAATTATCAGTTTCCATGTTTACCACTTTAATTTTTGGGTTTCTTGAACAGCTCTTTATAAACTGTTGCCAGTCCCAGGGAGTCACGATCGGAAACTCTTGAATGTTCTTCTTTTCTCTCTCTATTATTGAGTGGACTACATCCACTTCCATGTGAGTAATGTGAGTATGCCCTTTTAATAAATATTTGTTGTTTATTACCTCTACATTTTCTTTTTTAGGCAATATCCACAAATAAGCCATCAATATATAAATATTTTTATTCTTCCCTGCACAGTTGTCACTCCATACCGTTACTTCTTTTAATGCGTTATCGTCAAGCTGCTCAAAAAACTTAACTATTCCAGAAGCCATTTCATTTCCGCCTCGACCTGTCACGGTCTCATCCCACATAAAACACCAACTTTCTTTGGGTACTGAATCCATAATTGTGAAGTTAAAAGTCCACAACTTTCTATAATAGAAACTCTGCCCATTAGTTAGATAGGATGTGGGTAAACAAACATTTTTGAAGGTATACTGTCAGCATTTTCTTAGCACCGTGACTGTCAATAGCTGCAACTTTATCAAACCCTTTCAAACTGTATCGTAGATTGCTTCCCTCAAGATGTTTATTATGTAGAGCTTTTATATTATTCTTTCCAGTTTCATCTGTGGCGTTTTTATATTTGATTACAAACGTATCACAATCATCACAAGTATCATTAGCAGGAGAACTGAAACCGAGATTAAACACCGTATTAAAAATATGTCTGTATAGCCATGCCTTTGCCATATTCTCGTTCGGTATACCCTCTTCAGCACAAAACTCTACATACAAGGAATATAATTTATCAATATTTAGATAGCTGCCAAAATACCGTCTTTTTGTTCTGTTTCGACTATAATGGCTCTCATATTTCGGTACCTTGCCAATGTGTTTACGTACTGTTTCTTTTACCGCCGATGTTATGTACTTTGGCGGGAGTTACAAGCATGTTCAGGTCTTGACAAGATTTAGAAGGTAAAACTTGGTGGGAACGGTGCCAGTCTCGGAAATGGTGATCTTCTCTCTGACATCCTAAAAATAACAAAATAATATTTTCATAAATTAATACTTTTTATAAATTAAAAAAGTTATTATTGTGCGTTTTCGGAGCAGAACCTAATTAGTAAATAGATGGATCGCAAGCGTCATAATAAATTAAGATTACTGATAATGTACTTTGAACATTGTGTAGGTACCTAACTATCCACTGTGTGTATATCACTGAAAAATGGACCATAATTAACAGTATTAAAGATCAATGACGTATGACGTGTAAAGTACTACATGTAGTTTATGCGCGGAGCGTTTTACTACAATATTTTGTTATAAACGAATGGAAAAAGTACTATTTATCACGAAAGCTTAATATACAGTGTGAGTCTTCATAATGTGCACATATCGAAAAGAGTGAAACTAAGCTTAATTTTATCGACGGAAAAAAAAAAAAAAAATATATTAAACAATTTTTTTTTTACAAAAAAGTGTCTCTACCTGCTAAAGTAAAGTACGTAGTCGAGTGCAAGGCCTTTCTTTAACAGTTGATAGGAAACGTTGTGATTGAGTTATAAACATGGTATTTATACTTTTGGAAAGCTGATACGATGGAAAATAATTTAAAGTAATAAAAAAGGGTAGGTAATCAGGACTTTTACTGAGAAATTTTACAATTATTATAAAAAATTATGAAAAAATATCAGATGTTTGTTATAAAATCACCCTAATACTCAATTGAGGGCGAGTTTTTCGTTAGTTTTTATTTTATGAAGACGCCCTATTATTTCCAGTCATTACTGAGTTTGTTTCATCGTGACAGATTGTTTAGTTTAAAAGTTATACCGATTTGTTTACACAGGGGTCACAGCAGCGAACAAAATTTAAAAAATGCTATAAAAATTAAATTAAATTTATAGATTTTTTTAAACTATTTTTTTCGTCGATAAAATTAAGCTAAGTTTCCCTCATTTCGATATGTGCACATTATGAAGACTCACACTGTATGAGTAAATACTGATAGCACAAGAATCATAAGAAAGTAAAATTAATATGCACAACAATGTGAACCTAGCAAATTTTGACATTGAAAAAAGTATTTTAAAACCAAGAAATAAAGATCAATGTCATATGAAGTTTACAGGAGATACTATTGTTTACCTCTCGTTACGTTTTCGCTAAACTATTTTATTAAAACTAATTGAAAGAGTACTTACCATATTCTGAAGTTGTATCGTGTTGATCTCTGATATTCACTAGGCTACACAGTAATTTTCCGCGTGAAAACATGAGGTTATTACAATTTAAATAAATTTTTAACAATTACGCGGATTGTTTTGCAGGCACAGTAGGTACGACGGCACACGCACTGACGCAAGCGACGGTTCATACGTATACTATCGAGCTGCGCGCGAGATTTCGTTCTGAGGTAAAGAACATTAAGTCCAATGAACAACAGTATGTTCGCTCAAAGCTTAGAGGTAAATAATCTTATCATCATTTGAGGTCCTATACCCAATAAACGTTTGTGGATTTAATGTCATATACGATTGGATATTTCTTTTCATAGATGTCATAGGACTTAATGTCGTATACCATTATGTAGATCTGGTTCTTGCGATTTCAATGCTGCAAGAAACATATTTTCAAAAAAAGTGGAGTTACTATTGTATACCTCTGAGGTACAGCATTGTAGTTGAAAACCATGTTCTCCCATATGCCGATATACGTCACGGTCAATTCTACAACTGAAAATTTAAGTTGGTCGATTATTACTCGTTAACTTGTAAAGCCGTCTTAGCTGTGATAGTTTTTATTTTAATTTTGTTATATATACAACTGCCACGATTTTTTTCAGATACCCAGAAACAACCATTTAGCTAGCAGAGGGGGAGGACACTTGACTCTTTCAAAAAATAGCACTTTAAAGCTTAATATTAGATAGATCCCTGAATCAATAAATGGTTTTCACAGATCCGCAAAATTTTTGAACGGCCTATCGAACGATACCCCACACCGTGGGATAGGCGAGATGAAAAAATATCATCTCCACTTTACGTGCAAGGGAGGGTACCCAAAATTTTTTTTTTTATGATTTTATTTTACCACTTTGTCGGCTTAATTAATATGTACACCCATGACAAATTACAGCTTTCTAGTACTAAGAGTCTCTGAGGTAACCTGGGGACCGACAGACAGACAGACAGACGAACGTATTGAAACTATAAGGGTTCCTTGTTTACTACGGAATCCTAAAAACGTAAGAAATTTGAAATTTTGCGAGCTGCATTTGAGCCATAAGTAATGTAAAATTTTGCGAGCTGCATTTGAGCCATAAGTAATGTAAAATTTTGCGAGCTGCATTTGAGCCATAAGTAACGTTAAATTTTGCGAGCTGCATTTGAGCCATAAGTAATGTTAATTTTGCGAGCTGCATTTGAGCCATAAGTAATGTTAAATTTTGCGAGCTGCATTTGAGCCATAAGTAACGTTAAATTTTGCGAGCTGCATTTGAGCCATAAGTAATGTTAATTTTGCGAGCTGCATTTGAGCCATAAGTAATGTTAGAATTTTGACAACTTCCCAACTTCAAATTCTTAATTCAAAAATCGGGTGTGTTTTGGTACTAATCTTAGATATTTTTTTTTTTTTTTTTTACTTTTAACATAATATTTGGGAATTGCAAATGTTTAACTTTCTTATTTGGTTACTATTTTAAATAATGATTTATATTGTAATTCTTTTACATTTGTGTAAAATTTCGATACAATGTAAACATTGTTACAGAAATAAATAAATAAATAAATGTTATTCTTCAAGCATGAGGTACTTACAGCTGCACAAAGTTTTGATATGATTCTAAACTATATTAACTTCAGTCTTTCAAGTTATGTTATTAGCCGTCCTAAATACCTTCATTAAAACTTACCTTTTTACAGTTCCCAACTATAAACTAAATTCCCTGCCCACCCATCCTGTGTGTAGGCGTGAATGCCATTAGAGAAGTAACACAAGTATATCATTACATCACCCAAAAGTTACTAAGTTGACATATTTCGCTATTATTGTGCAGAAGTAAGTTGTGAGCGTTACTTGTACCTAAATTGGAACTCTCTATCCCTTACCAGTGGAGTACGGGAATATTATAGTTAGTATTTATTTTTTATTGATTCGTGTTACACAATGGTTTTATGTATTAATTTATTACCTACCACAGATTACCAGATAAATCACTGCATGTACTTACGCGCGCTAACTAGCTACCAGCCGGGTCGCACGCGACCCTTTTCACAGTGGGTTGCCGACAGCCGCATGAGTCGTGCGGCGCGGCGGCGGTGGCAGCTACAAAGCAAAACTCACTTTACGCTTGTAAGGCTAGGTACATCTTCGACCGCAGCGTCTAGCAAGCCAGGGACCATTTTGGTTACCCATTGAAAGGGTTTTCGATAGGGTTTTTCTAAGCGGTTAAACAAAAACCCATACGATATGGGTAACCCTTATGGACGGCTTAAATTAAATTTTGGTAACCCATTGAAAGGGTTTTGATAAAAACCCATACGGTGTGGGTAACCCTTTTGAACGGCTTAATTTAAGCCATTCAAAATTACCCACACCGTATGGGGTTTTGATTAACTGCTTAGAAAAAGCTTATCGAAAACCCTTTCGATTGAAAAGGTTTTCGATACGGTTTTTCTAAAATAGTAACCAAAATGGTCCCTGGGTAGAATAGAGATAGAATTGATCATGCTACGCGTGCTGGGCGGATATCGACATAACTTATTATTATGATTTGAGTAACATGAAAAAATAGGTATAGAACCCATTGAATGGGTTACCATGTAACCTTTTCACTGGGGTTCAAGTATAAAACCCATTCAATGGGTTATCATATAACCCTTTCAATGGGTTTCTAGTATAAAACCCTTTCAATGGGTTACATCATGATAAAGGTAACCCATTGAATGGGTTACCCCTTCGAAAGGCTTAACTCTTAACCGGGGTTGTACGGTTCCTGCTAGCGACTCGGAGGTGTAGGCTATTACAGCAGTAGGTATTGAAAATTTTGTATGACGTGATTTATCTAAGAAAGAAAGAAGAAGGAAAAATAATTTTATTTGTTACAGAAAAACGTGCAAGTACAATATTGGTATATCTGTGGTATTACCGTACGTATGGCTTTTCAAAGTTTTCTCTTTGTGGCAAAGACGCATAAAAAAATAAAATATAAGTACAAGTGTAAGTTCTTTGTTTTTTAATTTTTGACTAACTCCAAATATTGGGTCTCAAAGTCTCAAGGACGCAAAGTGCACTGACACTGATATTGATGAAATAATTATTATAATCTAGCTGACCGGGCGTTGTCCTCCATCATCATCATTTTAGCCGAAAGACGTCCACTGCTGGACATAGGCCTCCCCCAAGCACCGCCACTTCGACCGGTTCTGTGCTTCCCGCATCCAGCGGATACCTGCGGTCTTCACAAGGTCATCGGTCCACCTTGTAGGAGGCCTTCCAACGCTACGTCTTCCGGTACGCGATCGCCACTCTAGAACCTTTCGGCCCCATCGGCCATCAGTTCTGCGAGCAATATGGCCTGCCCACTGCCACTTAAGCTTGGCAATTCTTCGGGCTATGTCGGTTACCTTGGTTCGTCTGCGAATCTCTTCATTTCTGATTCGATCACGTAGGGAAACTTCAAGCATAGCCCTCTCCATTGCCCTTTGGGTGACTTTTAGCCTTCTGATAAGGCCCATTGTGAGCGACCACGTTTCAGCGGCGTTGTCCTTACCAAATTTCAATAATTCATACAAAATTCCCCTAGAAAATGCACTTTTTCCCGAATTTAACCATATTCCCGGCAAGTTTTCAAATATTTATTTCTGTAAGACCCTGGGGTCTACTCTGAACATAAATCTGAAGTATCGGCCGAATGTTCGGCCGTTGCTTGACGACGGCTAACTATGGCTGACTACGGTGAAAAAAAAAACGACAGTCAAAGAGAAGATAAGCCAAAGTCAAAAGTGAGGTTACTTTAAGTCGAGTAAAGATTCAAAGTCAAAAAAGGCAACTATGGAAGTTATAAAACGACCGAACATTCGGCAGATACTTAGGATTAACGTTTCGGAGAAGACCTGATTCGGACTATGACGAACATTTTTAAATAAAATATTGCTAAATCGGTCCAGCCAATCTAAAGTGATGCGCTTACCAACGAACAGCGTTTCATTTTTAGGGTTCCGTACCCCAACAGGAAAAACGGAACCCATAACCTTATAGGGTATTTCCCGTTGACCTAGAATCATGAAATTTGGCAAGAAGCAAGATCTCATAGCACAAGTAAAGGTGTCCGAAAATCGTTAATTTGTGTTTTATCACATGAAAAAACGCGAATAAAAGCGTACATTTGCAGTTAGAAAATTGAGGTATTGCACTCAAAGCACTGATTTCAACAGCACTTGACCGAACCGCACCTGAGCACTTCCACCGCACACACACAACCGCACTGAAACAAAATTTTTATAAGTGCGGCTCGGTGGAATAGTTTATTAATATTATTTTCAGTCCCCGAACGGCACCTTGACTGTGGAGTCTATCAATGTATGGGATAAATTCATCCCAACTGCGGAACCCTTCATTGTGCGTGGTCCGGCACGCACTTGGCCGGTTTTTGATATAATTATAGATTGTGAAAGGGCAAAGCAAGAGAAACTGAGCAGCCTCATTTAACATACGTGTTTTATCTTGCTGGCCCCCCCTAAGCCACAGAAAATATTCGTTGAGTCGACTCGATACCTTTCAGATAATATTTTTCAGATATAAACATAAGTGGTATCTGCTAACCCCTTCATACGCGAGGTATAACTTACGTTACACCTCACAAGAACGCGGGATATAGGGGGAGCTACCCTAAGTTCCCCATAGTCACGGAGATCAAATAAATATCATCGTGGCATGAATATTTTTAGTACACTGCCTGTTTCTACCTTCAAAGTGTTTTTCCAAAAGTGTGAGAAATAACTGCTTGATTATGGAAAGCAAATAAATGTATGAAGAAGAATTTCTAGTTTTGTGGGGGTCATTTCACACACAAATCATATTCACAAGCACGTAAGGGTCCAAATGTAATGCCTAGAAATACTGATTACTTTAGCTTGCATGTCATTTATTAAAGTCTGGAACTAGTTTTGGAATACTTACCCAAAAAGTTAATATACACACCAGATATTGTAATATCAGAGGTGAACCTCGTATTTATAATAAACTACCAGATTGTTTTAAAACTCTTAACTTTAGGACATTTACATGTAAATTATTCAATTAGGTATCTCATAAGTAGATGCTACTACTCAATTAATGATTTTATGAATGACAAACTGACTTAAATATTAGGAATTAATTATATTCTCTTCTTATTATCTCTTTAACTTATTTAAGTCTTTTTGACATTTCCATATCTAATATTTGACTAATTTGCAATTTGAATGTTATAAATTTATTTAATTCATTGTTATGTCTAACAAACAAAACTAAAACCCTAAAAATGTATTTGTACGCCGGAAACGGCAGAATATTATGAACATTTATAAAACTATTTAACAACCTTGTAACAATATTCTGACAAATAAATGGACTATTACTATTACTATTTAACCACAATTTAAAAAATGCGTTCAATTGTGTTAATGTGTGATCGTTGAAAATATATTAAAATACTTGCCCATCATTCGCATGACATGATATTTGACGACATGATGAATTGAATTCTTTAACATTATTGGCATACCTACGGAGACCGGGAGGAATATTTCGGGGCCAAGGGTATGACGCAAAAAATATAAATAATTATTTAAGTAACATATTTTCACGTATTGCTCATCTTAATATAGATATTACCAGTAAAGTTATTGCAAGATCAGAACATATTTATAAAGTCAAACAAATAGTAAGGCCTCCTCTCAAATTCATCCCGCTATAATGTTTCAGATAATAGCTTTTATAAGTTGAGCATAACTTCTAAACACGTTTACAACAAGGCCGGTCCCGGTGTGGGCGGTGAAAGCCTGTATACAAATAAACTGTATTCATAAGTCGTTGGCGTACTGCTAAAGTGTTCGAAGTATTACATTTACATTTTCAACGCTGTGGTCGCGTATTGTTGATGTGCATTTTTAATTTCCGTTGCTATCGTGGTGAGAGAATGCTGTTTGTAAAACTTTATCTTCCTGTGTATAGTTTAAGTTTGTGGTTAAAGAAATGGGAGTAAATTATCTGCTTCGTGTTTTTCCGGTTTATTTTACAGAGACCCACTTTTCCTTTAAGTAGATGCCTACACTATAGCAAGTGCTTGTTACAAATATGTCATCTACACCATTATTGTCTTCATAAATGCCATCCACAAAAGACTATACTGTGTTGTATCTTAGAATGCCATGTATTCAATTTTACGCTGATCGATGTAAACCTGACCTTGACAGCGTTTGATATTAAATTGTCATTAGTTCGATCTCAGTAGCTCAAGGTAACCGAGTAATTTCTCACACACCGCTAAAGAACGCCATTTCTTTTGTGAACCTTTTTGATAAAGAATCTCCAGTATTATTGCACATAGCTGCAGCTATAGGCCAAAATATGGCCAGAGTAATGGTGTTGGCAAAGGGAATGAGGAAAATATATCCAAACGCAGGGCAGGGCCTTATTGAATGATATTATATTATTAATCCCGATGGACCACATCTCTTCCGATTTCCGAACGATATTGATTTGAGGAGACTCAGGAATGGATACCCGTATGGAAATGTTGCGAACCCTGTTATAATGAAATATGTTCGTGTTGCTTATCTGTCAGGGGTAGTGAAGGTTTGGGTGGATTCATATACATAGGTATGGGGTACACAATAGCAGCAAAAGTTTATTGTTGAGTATCTTGTGTGAGAAGTGGTCCTTAAGCCACTAGATTGTAGGTACTTGTAGCATAGGGACCAGTTATCGCAGAATCTTTTAGTCGAATTTATGATCGTAGTTTGATGGGTAAATTAAGTTTTGTGTTGTAAAAAAAACTTTTTACAAAAAAATAATAACCGACTACCAAAAATAACACTACAAAGTGAAAAATAACTTTAATTTCGGAATTCGGTGTCTTAGGATCTGTATTTGAGTTTTTTGCCACCGACTTCCGAAATTAAAGTTATTTTTCACTTTGTAGTGTTATTTTTGGTAGTCGGTTATTATTTTTTTGTAAAAAGTTTTTTATTTTTCACTTTTTAGTGGGTCAGTTTTATATTTATCTAAGTTAGAATAGCCTAATGTTAACTGCTTATCACCTTTTACAAAATATTGCTTTTCCCGATGCCGGGACGTTGATTGTTGAGGAGTTCTCCTGGTAATAACCAGCAGAACTGCCACTCACCATATGCATAGTGACCAGCATAAATTGCTTAATCGCAACCCGTTAAATAGGTACTCATTATTATATTGTTCCGGTGGCCATCTGTGGTCTCCATCATCAGTTCCACTTCACCAAATGGTGCTTTCGGAGAGCAAATGCACGAGTTACTATAAAAAATACCCAAATCGCTATAGGCATGCATATAAAATTTGAGGATTTCCCTCGATTTCCATGAGATCCCCTCATCAGATTCTGATTTGGTGGCAATGGGACCACCTCGGGATAATACCCTTTCAAACAAAAAAAGAAGATACAAAATCGATTCATAATTGACGGAGTAATCGCGTAACAAACATACAAAAAAAAATACAAAAATAAACATACAGCCGAATTGAGAACCTCCTCCTTTTTGGAAGTCGGTTAAAAAGATGGTGGCTAGGGCAATAGTCGGATAAATTATGATAAAATAATATTATGAGGGGTTGGAGTTTCTTGTTTGCTGTGGAGTTTCTTGCCGGCTCATCTCCATAGGAAATGACCAATTGGAATCGTGCACCTAGCTTCTGACGTTTCATAAGTGCCCATGTAGGTTTAAGTGAAATAAAATATTTTGATTTTGCACATCGTCCGTTTCGTGCCGGACGTAAAGAATAGCACTATCGCATTTCTTCCCGTGGGTGTCGTAAAAGGCGACTAACGGACTTACTAGAGAATGGCCAGCAGCGTTCTCTATTCATTTTAATACCATACTGCGATCGCCAACCCGCCTGCCAAGCGTGGCGATTATGGCAAACCCCTCCTTAGGGGAGGCCTATGTCCAGCAGTTGACGTCTTTCGGCTGTAATGATGATTTTGCACAAAGTTTGGAGCATATTTGGACGGAGGCTAGACTTCATCAAAAGAGTTCGCTCAAGCTTAAAGTTGATATTCAGAGAGCTTCGGACAAGTCTGTGATCACTGCCGGTGTTGTACCTGTTGATCACCAAAACATCCCTGAATATATGCTTTTTATCTGTTATATTTCATTTTTCGTCATAGTATCCGGGCTTCGCTGTTTCATAAAGAAGGAGTTCATCAAAAGCGCCACTCCTTCTCAAGGAAGTTGACAAGCATATGCCCCCTAAGATTTCTGCTGCCAAACTTGTAGGATCCTACTACCGATTCGTTGCAATTCTGTACTCCCATTTAAGCGCTAAAATAGAAGAACGTTGTAATATGGGCCTTAGTAGTGCAATGTAACGAACATTTCCTTGACTTCATCATCCGAGTGTGCCAAGGTCGGTGCGAAAACCTGAACAATCTTTAGACAATACCTCTCGGTTAGCCTCAATACGAGGTACGCTACCCTGTTCGAGACACTGGAGACTTCCACAACGGTGTCACAAAGGGATTTGTTTACCAGGAACCCGACCCAGCCTTGCGATAGCTGGTCTCCCTCTCGAAAATACATCGCCTATAGGTTCTTTAAAAAGTAAGTTATAATATTTTTTATAGCGAACCATTTTTAGAAGTAAAAGCCTGGAGGGTAATTATTAAAAAATATTACCACCATTCCGGTAATAGAAAATAATTTACGATACAGAAAAGTATTTTTAACAGAGTTGCAAATCCAATTATTTTCACATCAGCGGTCATATTTCAATTGAGGAAAAACAACGTAAAACATTTTAAGCCTCTTGCCCTGTTTGTTTTCACCTTTATCTTGATTGACGGGTTTAGTACAACCCGAAAGTCAATTGACTGGATTAAAAGTAGTTTTTGTAGCTCTGTAGGTATCTATATCTTCTTTTCTTGAAAAAAATCACAAATTATTAGTATAATATAAATTATAAAAAACTGGCCAAGTGCGAGTCGGACTCGCGCACGAAAGGTTCCGTACCATTATCTATAAAAAAAAGGCAATAATATCACGTTTTTTGTATGGGAGCCCCCCTTAAATATTTGTTTTAATTTAATTATTTATTTTTAAAGTGAATATACAACTAAACATTCTGTGAATATTTCAAGCGTCTCCCTGTTGCCATATCTGGAGGCACGGTAGTGCCCCCGCCAAGACGAGCCAATCGAAGCGCAAGGGCACTACCTACCTTTTCTCGAAGTGTTTCGTCGTTTTTTTGAACCCTCATAAAGTTGGTTTCCGATGTACCAGATAGTTCATATTCTCAGGATATGATGTCAATAATAGACTTATTAAACATACAAAGTCTCAATTGAATAGCTCTAATACTTTAGATTTTATTGATATCTAAAATACACCGATTTCGTCACTGACACACTCACTGATACACTGGCACACTGATGATCATCAAAATGTTTGGCTACTTCCTGAAGTGCTAGAAAGCTGAAATTTGGTATGTAATCTAAGTTTAGTATACAACTAACAGAAAAATTCATAAACTTATAACTTTCGCCCCACATCCCCTAAAATGGGGGGGTGGAAGTTTGTATCAGACTTCAAAATGTTAGGGTACTTCCTGAAGTGCTAGAAAGCCGAAATTTGGTATGTAAACAAAGTTCAGTATACAAAAAAACACTACCGTGCCCCCAGATAATCTTTTAACTTTCGCCCCCCATCCCCTAAAATGGGGGGGGGGGAGTTTGAATGAGACTTTCACCAATTTTATGAATTAGGACATGAAAGTTTACACGGGACTGTAGACAGTAACTAAAAAACCTATTATAATAAGTACTTACAAGAACTCCGCCTTAATCAAGAGTCTCATGGTAGGTCTTAGTTATTTACGCCCTTTGACGACGAGGGGAGCAAATCGACTGTAAGTATCAAGAGTCTCATGGTAGGTCTCAGGCAACTTACAAAAAGAACTGAAATCCCACCAAAAACATTTCATGTAAAATGTTGCCAAGACGACCACATAAGGTTTGTCTTGTGAAAAAGATATCAGATCTCATGTAGAGCCAAGCTTCTGAATCTACACGGCCTAACTCTACCGACCCTAACTTCACGAATTCTACATATCAGTAAAAATGTATGGCTTGGTTGTTTCGTTACTTACTTCAGAAACCTAATATTCGCATCACCTCCACGACGGTAGCGAAACGGCGAAGCCATACATTTTTACGGATATTTTTTTTTTTTTTTTTAAATGTTGCCCCACACTAGGAATTTCTCCTGTATTGTGGGTGCGTTTACAAACATTTAAATTCACATACACAAACAGCCAGACCCGGAACAACTACTTGTAGGTCATACAAATATTTGTTCCGTGCGGGAATCGAACCCGCGACCCGCAGCGCAGCAGTCAATCGCTTAACTAACTGCGCCAACCATGCCGTAAATATAGAATTTATTAATTTATCGATATGTAGAATTTGTGTGATTTTTTGTGTGTATTTGAGTGGGTGGGTCCCACTCACACACAAAAAATCATCAAAATCAGTTCAGCCGTTTTAGGAGTTCAGTGATATAAACACGTACAGAAGATTTTTTTTTATCAAGATGAGTTTAAAATTTACTTCTTTAAAACGCCGAACGCAACCCTATATGCTACCTAAAATTGTGCGATTGACAATAATAAAGACAATCATCATGATATTTTCGTTATTTCATCTGATTTTCAGCTGCCAAAGACAATATATTCTATGTACTTTGAGAACAATCATAGAATCGTACAAACTAACCCAATACAAAACTTTCCCACATCCAATTCAGCACAAATTCAATTCCAATATAACACAAGACAAGGCAACTTCATAAAGACATAGGGACATCCATCACATAACACAAAAAGTATGCTCATTCCTAGATGTCTTACATTTCAGCGAGAAAACGTCTCCTCGCATGCCGCTGAACTTCATCAAACACGCTCGAAGTTTATAGTTGACCTTTATTGTCGGGGGATAGGGTGCAAGATTGAGTGGTGAGCGAGAAATGGGACGGATGCTGTTGAATTAGGGATACTGGAAGTGACTTTTTATTCGAAAATAACAATTTCTGCAACCTTCTCACAAGTTCTAGACAAATCCTTAGGTACAATAACTACAGAATGCTTTTTTTATAGTTATGTAAGACATTGATCTTTGGCACTTTTTTTAAAACGTTGATTGCAGACCTCTTGACTAGTTGCCCCAGGAAACGCTCCGGGCGTCGGGAGTCGCAAGCCGATTTCCGGCCACCGTAGGCGCGGGCTTGCGGACGGTGACCGAGAGTAGCTCACAGTCCGATAAGGATCAGGCCCGGTTCGACGGCGCGTTGTATTCCACGCACGCCTCAAAGAGTTGTCAGCACCAACTGACGGGGTCCGTTAGGGCCAACTTGGGTTGCGAGTTTGTCAGAAAGGGATATCGTGCCCCTGGCACACAGGCAAATGAAGGAATACGGGTGGGTTTTAGTCAGTAAAAGTCTGACACGCCCTCCCGCTCCTCCCAGAGTGGAAGAAGTTATTGGATAATTTCCCAACCAAAAAAAAAAAATCCTCTTGACTACCAAACTACTTCGCTTTTCAAGTACAACAGCGCATTACCTACACATCCTCAAATTAATGTTCATCCTCAGTTTGTGTTTAGCGTTTTATGGTATGATATGTAGCCTAATGTTTAGTACTTACTTTTAGATATTACATTATTTTCTAGCACAGCGGTCTACACGCAGCGCTTCATTTGACATGAGACATGAGTTGACAGGCTCCTGCAACTTGATCACTCACATTACTCATGCTACTCAAACAAAATAAACAGGCTGCTATTTTAATTGTTTAATTTATTATTTTTATGACTTTTTTTTTAAATTCTGTGATAGGAAACCGTTTTTTTTTACAATTTTTGTAAATATGTGAGCACCATGTATCTGTAACATCACATAATTAATTTATCTGTCATTGCTTCATTCTTAACTCTTTTTATTACCTATTTTGGTATAGTAATTTTATTCTAGGTGCATCGTCTTCACATAATTATAATTATTTAATTTATGTACCTATAAAACATATTGTACAAGATTTTAAAAGAGTAACGGTGGAGTTTCTTGACCTTTTTTCTCCATACGAAACTACCGTTTGGAAGGGGTGACTAGAATCAATTCTATTTTTTTGTAAATATATGTTTATTTCAAATGCCTATTTGAAATAAACAATTTGACTTTAACTTTACTCACGTTACTCATGTTACTTACGTTAATGACACTACTGTTGCTGGGATTTTATTGTTGTTGAATTTAGGATTCGTCTGACAGCAAAATGCTGGTGAAGGATAAAATTTGATGGAATCATCATCATGAGATGACGGTAAGGATATGCAGATACCCAGCCTTTTCCCAACAATATTGGGGTCGGCTTCCAGTTTAACCAGATGCAACTGAGTACCAGTACTTTACATGGAGTGACTGCTTATCTGACCTCCAGAACCCAAATACTGGGTAATACGATACCCTGTGAATAAATACAAATGCTTTAGAGTGGCAGGTTTTTCAACAAGTAAAAGTTCAGTTTTTTACATGACAAATAAACACCATTCATGTGTCAGATGTTCAGAACTAACAACGCAATTCGTATATACACAAAAAAAATACTAACACCAGCACTCTACATACTGGAAGACGTATCAATATCTGTGAATAAGGCACAAAGCTAAGCGTGGAACATTTCTAATGCATTGCTCACTTCCATTTATCTTTCAAAGCTTACAAAAAAGATAAAACGTAACGTTTTCACTTACACAATTATTTCACTGAATACAGATCCATGCTTTAGACTTGAAACCTTTTTTTTTTCATTGTAATCACAATAGATTTAGAGGATTTCTTTGCATTTGGTTAAAGTTTATTTTCTCTATTTTTCGCAATCTGCGGTTATTATTAAGCTCGAAAAGCGTGAGTTAACTTTTCGGCGGTACATTTTAAGGCTTTTAATACGCCTTAAAATTAATGACTATCATTAACTTAAGGCAAACAACTTATGTAACTCTTTTGTATTTGTACTTACTTTATTTTATAGTAGGTATCTAAAAAAGCTTTAATGCTAAACATCGGAGCTTTTTTGATTAGAGTTATCGTTAAGGTTAAGTAAGGTTATTTGGTTGGATTTCATAATAATAAAGTCATAGCTTCGTAAAAGCACGTTTATTGATATAATAAACAGTATAAGCATTCCTTGTAAATTGTTAATGATGAAATAGTAAATACAGTTAATTGTACCTTACCTGTAAATCGAATTACATAACCTCATAATAAAATATACCTACTTATAGTCCCTTTAGCAGTTTTTATCATCTTAAACCGATACAAACTTATATCTCGAATGCGGTTAAAAACTCGGAACGGTAGATTCTTTTGTTTTCACTCAAAGGCGCTTCCAGTAACATAAACTTTGTGTTAAATAAAGTGTATTAGAGCTGGGTTGAAGGCGCTCTTACAGCAGGAAATGTGTCTCATCGATTAGCACGTTAGTGCGGGTTCGGTGCCTGCGCGAGTACCACGCTTTGAACCTGACGTAACAGCCTGTCGTTTTACAGACACTTTTTTGGAGAGATAAATTTAGACGTATTAGGATAAAACGTATTTTCTGTTGAACGATATATGAGAGTATAAAATTGGTACTTTATTAAACGATTTCAATAGTTTAACATCCGACTAACTGTCGAACTAACCGTTGAATTTTACGTCCGATGTTTCATCCAGTTTCAGTAATTCAATTGCATTGTAATTTTGCCCACAAGTGTACAACTCACTAGTTCTGATATCATCGATACAATTTTATGAATTTCAGACTACAAAGGAATTCCTGCATCGTTAGTTCGGTACCTACTCGTAATTATCTCATAAGGCCAAAAAATATCTGATTCGGAACTATTCTTATCATCCAATTATGATTTTTTGTGGAATAGATAGTTTAAGGTACGGTGACAAAAATAATCATCGTAAAAAAACTGGTATTTTAATAAGTTTGTAATAAACTAAACTATACTATACTACTACAATTGAGCGTAGTGATCAAAGCATTAACTTTCTTTAAATGGCCCTTTCTGGCCTTTGCTTAGAACGGCAACGGTTTCTGGGTTGTTCCAGTCTGATTTTAGAGTAAATACCACTGGTTATGATAAATGATTTTTATTTCTGTAAGTAGGTTTGTACAAACACTTTTACACGTCAATCATATTTTAAAAAACTAGATGAGGTCGACGTTTCCTATCTGACTACTCTGAGAAGGCCGAAAAAAACTCAGTCTCTTTTAAAGTCCAGACATAATCTTGGTCAGATCATGTGAAGGCCATGCAGATTGGTGTCTGAAATGGTCTTTTGAGGAATGAACCACACAGATTGAATGGACTTGACCAGTCAGTGCACGCATTTGTCGATAATCGTGCAGCTCTACTCAGAACTTAAGGAGCTCAACGATGCGACGATCAATACCAAAGAAAGGACATTTGGGTAGGCCGCTTATATGATTTAAACAGACCATGATTTACACTAACTGAGAACAAAAGAAAATGAAAAAAAAATAACTCACATAGCACACATTCACATTTAGGTTATAATGCATCTGGGTGAATTGCCCAAGCAAAAAAAATACACGGCAAACCTGAGAACGGTAGTGCAATCTGCTGATTTTTAATTTAACGTAACTACTTCTCTACCTTGACAAAAAAAATCATTGATTGCTACCCTCTAATATACCAAAAAAAAATTACAAAGTGTTATTTTATCATCACGGTGGCCTGTCCTGAACCCAATTCCGCTCATAAAATGCCTTCCCCTGCAAATACATTCGTAATATGGATTGAAATCGATTTTGTTATCATTAAATTATAATATAATATTCGATCAAATAATATATTCGATAAATTAATCTATTTTTGTTTGTTTATCTTCTTTCTCATGGATTTGACAGGCAGTCAACTTTTGTCTGGAACAAAGTTATCATTTCAGAGGACAGTAAGTTTTAGTAGAATAGCCATATCAACATTGTGTTGTTACGCCCCTCTCATCTTTCCTCACTTCGGATCAGGCCGGCTCAACCTCTCGGCGCGAACGCACCGGTCGCACGCACGGTTATAACTCGTGCTAGATTCGTTTAATTTGTTTCAAAATTGTGTATTAAATTCGCCGTAAGTACTGTTTTGTTTGAGTAGTGTTCATATTTTTTTAATAATTTTATTTCAGAGTTAAATGTGGAACTAACCTCTATTTTATCATCTCAGTGTTATCATTTCATCAGTGGATTCGGTGGACTGTTATACCAATTACAGTCCACCGGAATGAAATGTATGTCCGAAATGATAAAACCATAATGTTTTAGAGATCCTTGTGTCAAATACAAAGTCATCGTTTTGTAATGTACCTAGAGTGTAGATTAGATTATTCGGGTGTATTTGTTGTATAATATTTGTGTTTAAGATATATAATATATTAATAAACATTACATCAATATCATTCTTTGAGGTTATTGTAACCTCAAAGAATGATATATGTAATACGAACTGTAATATCTGTATATTAATGATGATATTAAAATAACTGTGTACTGTCCTGTGTCAGTGTTTATCTAAAATGTGTGGAAATCAAACCTAAAAAAGTACGGAACCCTGGCTGCCCGGCACGGTTGTTCTTAGCTGTGTCATTTCGGTGGATTTATTTCATTCTGGTGCACAGTCTATCATTTCGGTGGTAATTTTTATCATTCCGGTAGACACTTATCATTTCAGTGGACTCTTAAAAATTCATCCTTAAATATTTATGTGAGTTTTGATGAAATTTGATGTCCACTCACGCACAATGTTATAAAATAGGCTAAAGTTTTATTTGTCACTAAAAATATGTATATACGTATAGCATTGAAATAAAAAAATCCCATCGAAATGACACATAAAAATCTCTTGTTGAAATTCACCCATCTAAGATTTGCACCTATCATTCCCAATGCCCAGTTTATGCAGGAATCTCCCAAGTTATGTGAGTATATTAAACGCCAGCTATGCATATTAACGACACGTATATCGCCTAAGAATACCTGGGCCTGGATACCTATAACTTACGTGCAAGGCGATTCGTAAGTAGAACGCTTCGTATGGGCGGGCATGCTGTTAGCAGTTATTCATCTTATGCTAATGCTTTCTCAAGCGAAGGTATTTTCCATATTTTTAGGGTTCCGTAACTCAAGAGGAAAAAACGAAACCCTTATAGGATCACTTCGTTGTCCATTTGTCTGTCTGTCAAGACCCTTTTTCTCAGGAACGCGTGTAGGTATCAAGTTGAAATTAATAACAAATACGTAAGTCCATAGTCCCTTGGAGTTCTAAAAAAATCAAGCTTCAGTCAACGCAATAAAAAAATGCGGTGACTTATGCGACATTATTGCGACATATTTCGATACTCGCAAATAAATCAAAACCTACAGGGTACTTCCCGTTGACCTAGAATCATGAAATTAGGCAAGAAGCAAGGTCATACAGCACACGTATAGGAAAAAGTCCTAAAATTGTAAATTTGTGTGTCTGTCTGTCTGTCTGTCAGTCTGTCAATACCCTTTTTCTCAGGAACGCGTGTATTTATCAAGTTGAAATTAATATCAAATACGTAAGTCGACGGGCCCTTGAAGCTCTATAAAAATCAAGTTTCTATTTCAACGCAATAAAAAAATACGGCGATTTATGTGACATATTTTGATACTCGCAAGTAAATCAAAACCTATAGCGTACTTCCCGTTGACCTAGAATCTTGAAATTTGGCAAGAGGCAAGGTCTCACAGTACTAGTACAGGAAAAAGTCCGAAAACCGTTAATTTGTAGTTCTAACCCATAAAAAAATGCGATTACAAACCTACATTTGCAGTTACAAAATCGACCGTGGCGTATATCAATGTATGGGAGAACATGTTTTTCAACTACAACGTTAAGTTTGTTTTTGGGATAAATTCATCCCAACTACGGAACTCTTCATTGTGCGTGGTCCGACATGCACTTGGCCGGTTTTTTAAGATCCCGCTGCTTTTGGAGACGAATAATTTGTGTTTATAGCTGCTGTAATTATTACTGAGTTTTGGAGAACTAATCAAAGCTTTATTGATTAATTTATTTAATAATGGATGACAGCAATAAATCAGTGCTCATTGAATTTGAATCTGTCAAGATTTTCACTTAGTCCTTTAGGATTAAACCTTATTTTTTTATAAATGTTCAGTCTCCGCTAGGCCTTTTGGCTACGTACTTTTTATAAATTAAAATCACTTTTTGTGTCTGTCTGTCTGTGTGACCACGTGTTTTTCTAAACTACACAACGAATTTTAAAACATAATTTAGAGAGCTAACTCTGGAAGTTTTATATGTATAATACAGTTATACACTAGACCACACGCCCGTTACCCATAGCCGTCAAAAACAGAGATGGTCACGGTAGCCGATATTGGCATTGGATATATATTATATATACCTACAGCAAATTAATATCTTCTATTATCGGACATCTAGACGCACTGTAGGTTACCATCCCTTCCTTGTTGCTATTCCACCAATTTAAGTGTTTCTAAATGTCTTTTATAATGCGCTCAGCAAAAGAGTGGAACTCTCTACCTGCGTCTGTGTTTCCGAACGCATACAACCCTAATCTCTTAAAAGTTAGAGTGAACAGGCTTCTTCTGGGTAAGCTCACTCCATCGTCGACTTTGTCTCTGTCACCTCTGCCCTAGACTAAGGTCAAGAGCAAACCAAACCTAAAAAAAAAAGGTATGGTACAGAGCATCAAACCAAAGAACTTCCTCCATGCGATTGCGGTGTAGTATCCTATGGAGAAAGTTGTTCAGTTTGATGGTTAGTACACCCTTAAATTTGACTACACTACACTATGAATAAAATTGCCTTGTCACTATATCATCATCATCATTGCAGCCGAAAGACGTCCACTGCTGGACATAGGCCTTCTCCTAAGGGGGGTTTGCCATATATAATTTGTCACTATATAATATGCCACAACATATTGATGGACAATTGAAACGCCGTTTGCATTTAGTTTTATTTCTTAAGGCGCTCGCCAACCGCTACCGCTGCACGGCTCGCTTAGCCTTTTTTTTTTTTTTTTTTGTTCACGGGGTGGAAAATCCTCATGGATGTCCTCCGCCCTGGGGCGGGCGGAGGGGTCTGTCAGACTCTTACTGACTAAAAACCACCCCAGTGTTCCCCTCCCACACTTGCACCGGGGATCTTGGGATCTGTTATTCCTTCCGCAATCCCCGGCTAGTGCCGGCCCGCCTCTGCGGGCCACCTCAAGTCTGAGGGGGTGAGGTGTCTGACCCCCCCCGCGACGTCTGCTAGGGGCGCGCGTGGAACACTACGCGCCGCCACCTCGGGTCCAATGTGATAGGGGGCGGCGGACGTCCCCAAGTCCGCCGTCCCTGGACCCATTTATGGGGGCTGGAAGAGGGCGTTATCGGCCCTCCGCCGACGCCCGGTGCGCCTGCTGCGGGCCGGGTGAGCGGACGAGATCTCCCGCTCCCTTTCCGCAGCCTCCTTTTGCGACACGACTGTTTCGCAGAAGGACACCACCGCGTCCCAGGACTCCTCACTGCCGGCCATCGACTCGACTACGGCCGGCAGCGATAGGTCACTGCCTACTCCTGAGATGAGGGCACGGCGTGGCTCCTCCCAAGCGGCACACTCTGCCAGCGTATGCCGCGCCGTGTCCACCCGGCAGTCGACGCAGTGGTGACACCGGGCGTCCGGCTCCCTGTTTATGCGACACAGGTACTTCCCGAAGCAACCATGCCCCGAGAGCACCTGCGTCACCCGAAACGACAGGGAGCCGTGCCTCCTCCCGAGCCAGGGTTCGAGTACTGGCCGGACCGCCTCGATGGTGGTAGGGCGTGAAAGCCTGTCCCGCCATTCCGCCACCAGGGCTGCGCGAAGCTGTGACCGACGCAACTCCACATGTCGCTGCATCAGCCACTCGCCCCGCACCCTCGCTTCCTCGCGCCACCGATACAGTGACGCGAGTACTTTCGCCTCGAGGTCCCATGGCGGGGATCCGGCCAGTACGCAAGCCGCCTCGTAGGAGATCGTGCGATAACCCCTGATGACTCTGACGGCCATCGCTCTCTGCGGTTTCCGCAGGACTGCGATGCTCCCGGCCGTCAGGTCAGCCGCCCAGATCGGGGCCCCATACAGAGCCATCGATCGCACGATCCCCACGTAGAGCCGCCTACAGGCGGCGCGCGGGCCCCCCAGATTGGGAAGCAGCGTTGATAACGCCCCAGCCGCGCCCAACAACTTGGGCGCAAGCCGCCGGAAGTGGGGGCCAAAATCCCACCGGCTGTCGAGCACCAATCCTAGGTACTTCATGGTGGACTCGACAGCGATTTGAGCCCCCCCGACCACGATGTGTGATCCCGGCGACGGCGCCCGCCGAGGGCCATGAAATATCATGGCCTCCGACTTGTTGAGGGCAACCTCCAGGCCTAGGCGCCGTATGCGGCTCACCACCTGTGAGACCGCAGCCGTCGCCAGCAACGCTGCTTCCCTGTACGAGCTCCCCCGGGCCGTGACCAGTGTGTCGTCTGCATAACACGTCAGGTCCACGCCCGGCTGGAGCTCGCCCCGCAGCACCCAGTCGTACCCGATGTTCCACAGAAGCGGGCCCACGACTGAGCCCTGTGGAAAACCGCACGACATGCGGCGCTGGTTTCCGCCATCACGTCCCGTGTAGGTGATACAACTCTCCGCCAAATAAGCCCCGACGATGCAGCGGAGGTAGGAAGGCACCCGATGGTACCGCAGTGCCTCCCGAATACAGCTCCAGGGCAGGGTGTTGAAGGCGTTGGAAATGTCCAAGGACACCGCCAACATCACCCCGCCCCGGGACACCGCTTCCTCCGCCAGGACTCTAACCCGCGATATCGCGTCGATGGTGGAGCGCCCATGCCGAAAGCCGAACTGGCTCTCGGCCAGGTCAGGCCCCTCTCCGCACAAGTGGCCGACGAGGCGGGCAGCGATTATACGCTCAAACATCTTACCCACCTCGTCTAGCAGCACTATGGGCCTGTACGCGGACGGTGAGTCCGCAGGGCGCCCCGCCTTCCTGAGCAGGACCAGACGACCTGTTTTCCATAAAGTGGGAAACTGGCCTTGCTCAAGGCACGCTGTGTAGAGTCCTCTCAAGTGGGGCTCTAGCTCCTTTAGAGCGAGGGCAAGCGCTTGGCCGTGGATCCCGTCGGGCCCCGGAGCCACGTTCTTGGCCCGGAGCCGCATCACGGCTGCCCCCATCTCTGCTTGTGTCACCTCCGGGACGCTGATGGCATTCTCCTCTGTAGGCTCTGCGGCTGTGGGCAGAGCCATCGGCGGCGGAGTATGCTCCGCTCTTGCCGGGAAGAGGGCTGTGACTACCTCCTTCAGCAGCTCAGGTTGGAGACTCTCCGTGAGTGGAGGCGCCGCGGCTCGAATTTTCCCTCGAACCGCACGATAGGGACGCCTCCACGGATCCGCATCGAGAGTCTCCAACATCCCCTACCTGCCTCGCGTTCTCGCTTCGCCGATGGCCAGCCACAGGGCCTGCTTCGCCGCGCGGTACACCTCATACAGCGCGGCTTCTTCGTCAGGGACCCGACGACGTCTCCTCCGGTATCGGGTGTACTCGCGCCTGACCGCTACGCACTCGACACGTAATTGTGCGATCTCGGCAGACCACCAGTACACCTGGCGCCTTGCTGGATGTGTGCTGACGCGGGGCATGGACGCGTCGCAAATATGCGTCATCGCCCCGCGGAACCACAGCGCCTCCTCTTCGACGTCGACGGGTCCGTTCATCGCCGACTCCTGAAACCAGGCCTGGACGATAGCGGCCTCCTCGAGAAGTTCCCTGTCGATGCGCTTACGAGCCCAGCGCGGACCGTCCCTTCGCGGGGCCGATGGACTACGAAACGGATGTATCGGTGATCCGACAACGTCTCCACCTCCACGGCGACACGCCAGTCGCGGACACGGCTTGCGACAGCAGGGCTAGCGAACGAGACGTCCACTATGGACCCACCCCGCTGCCGCACGCACATGTAGACCGAGCCTCGGTTTAGGACGGTCAAGCCTGTCGTGATTGCCCACTCCTCCAGCGCCTCACCCCTAGCATCGGTCACCGGAGATCCCCACGCCGCTGACTTGGCGTTGAGATCCCCGAGTAACAGCACCGGGTGAGGGTGGAGTCGGCCTACAACGGCGCCCAACTCGACAAGGAAGTTCTCGAAGTCGGCGAGGCTCTTGTTGGGCGAGAAATACGCCCCAACCGTGCCAATGCCGTCCGCAAGGGCGGCCACCCAGCCGTGTCCTCGGGACGGGTTGACGAGAGCCCCGCCAATGATGGCCACCAAACCATCCAGGTCTCCCACCCAGTTATCCCTGGGGGGGACAAAGTACGGCTCGGTGACCACAGCCACATCAATTGACCACTCTGCCATGCTCTGGAGCAAGAGATCCTGAGCTCTGGCAGCGTGTATATATTGCCCTGGAGGAAATGGTACAGCGCCATTAGACGCAGTCCATCCCCTCCACACCAGTCACAGGCCGGGAGTCGGCCGTAGGGCAGCCAGGCTGAGGGGGGGTAAAGAGCCCCCGGCAGCCATGGCTCCCCTCTTCTTCTTGGGTGCAGGTGCACGACAGGCCTTTCCGCCAGCCCTGTGCCCAGCGGACCTCCCTGCAGCTGTACAGAGGCTGCAGTTTGGCGCCGCGGAGCACTGGGCCGCCTTATGGCCGGGCTGACCGCAGCGATAGCACTGGTCGCTGCGGTCTATTTCAGAGGTGCACCGTGCCCTGACATGCCCCATGTCTAGGCACCGGAAACACCGCAAGGCCCTGGGTTGCAGCAGCTTGGTTCTCGCTGCAACCCATCCCACCAATAGACGCCCACCGTTGGCGACCTTGTTTGCCGCTGCCACCGGGCACCGCACCCAGATCGTGCCAAGCCCGGAAGCGTCGGCACGGATGTCACCCGTCCGCACGTCCTCGGGCGGACATCCGCCGGCTTTGGTGACGGCCGCCACGACCTCAACCGGGGTCGCGCAGTCGTCCAGTCCGTCGACGCGCAGCTCAGCGGTCTTCATCGGCCTGGACACTCGGACGTCGTCCGGGTTGAGGACCCCTCTCAGCTTGGCGGCCAATGTGTCCGCCTTCTCACCACTAGAGGCACCAGACACCTCAAAGACATGCGCCTCCGTCATCGCATGCCTATATATAAACCCGGACGGTGTGCCAAGGTCGGGGAACGCTATCTTGCTCCTCACATCCGCCATGACCGCCTGGTAGGAGAGGCCTTTTGCGATGGCTGCGGGCTGCAGTGTTACCACCACAGCCGCGGAGCGTGGGGCTCTCGCCCTAGGCGGCTTCTGGGTCCTCCTCGGTGCCAGTGCTGGTGCTTTAGCGGGTGCTGGTGGCGCCGTCTTCTTCTTCTTTTTCTTTCCCTTCTTCTTGACAACCATCGTCCAGGCCTCCGTGGTGGGTCCGGGCGCGGTCGTCGGGGGAGCAGCCGTTCGGGAAGTGGGCGTGGACTTAGCCTCCGCGGGCTTCTTGGTCCCCTTCGCGGGCTTTTTGGCCCCCTTCCCGGACTGGCTCGGGTCAGGCACCACCGCTGCTCTCGCCTTCGCCTCCTTCCTCCGCTTGTCCGCAGCGAGCGGTGGGCGGAGGATTTCGGCCGGGGGAAGCCTCGCCTCCATGGCCTCCAGCCGAGCCGACACCATCGCGCCACACTGCATTAAGCAATTGCACGCGATTTTGTCCTCATCAGAAACAGGGGCCGACGACGTGATCGACGATGACCCAGTGGCTGTGGGAGCTGCCCTCTGAGCGGCAAACTCCCGCTTGAGGTCCTCCATCTCGGACCGGAGACGGGCATTCTCCTCCCACAACTTCGCTGTCTCCTCCGTGCTCGTGCGACTAAGGAGGACCTCCACTGCCTCCCTGATGTCGTCAGCCGCCTCCTTCAGAGCACGCGTGAATGTGCCCTTCAGGTTGCCCGATTTGGTAGCAACCTTCAGGACGACATCCACGCCGTCCAAAACTTGGCGACTGAGAGCCACCGCCGACGGGCTCTCCCCGGCAGTCTGTCGGGCTGAGCGCCGCTCTCGCGCCTGACGGGCCAGCTCGCTGATCTCATCAGCCGCTACAGCCTTTCGCTGCGCCCGCTTAGCAGCATTCGCCTCTGCTTTGTTAGACCCCAGCAAGATGCCCTCGCTGGGGTCCGCGATCGAGGGCCCGGGGTCGCTCCCCACGCCCTCAACGTCCTCCACCGGAGCCGGCGTATCGGGCCGGGAAACCGACCTGAACCGACCCCGCGCATCACGCTCCGCACGAGCGGGGGCTCCACTTGCCACTGCGCGACCTCGACCTCTTATGCCATCTGTTGGCACCTTAGGGGCCGGTAGGCTCTCCTCGCTAGAAGAGCCGGACAGCCCCGCGCGCTTCTTCTTGCGCTTTGAGCATACGCTCGCCACGCTCGCCACGCTCATCCTTTCGGACGCGGTGTCAGAATCTGACACCGCACTCACACCCATGTGCTCGATCACAACGATCGGCACCTTCTCCGCCTGTTTTCTAGTTTTTGTTTTATTATTGTTTTTTTCCATATAGTACCCACGAGTAGATATAGGATTTGAATGTCCACCGGGCAGAGCCTAGATGCCCGGTAAGCCTACATACTGCAGAGGGCGGCAGGTATCTGCAGGTGAAACACTAACGACTGGACTCCCTCCAGCCATTCATCCTCTCGCCGTGCTTCAAAACTTAGGATTGGGTCCCTACTTAACGTAACCTAATTATATATACAATTTTTTTTTTTTTTTTTTGTCCTATCCTAAACTAACCTACCCAGTGGGCCCCTCTACTGCGGACTGTTCGTCCGCCTCCCCACTCTGCGTCCGACTCAACCTCCCTCTGAAAGCAGAGGGGGGAGTGGACAACCGTCGATCGGCCTCGAAAGACCCAACAGCCCTAAGGCTCTCCCCCCCGCAGAAATCCGCCGCAGTCAATACCCTCTCCGACATGGAGAAACTATTGACCGCGCCCAGGGCGCACCGGCCCGACGACTGCTTTTTCCCCCGAACGTATTCGTAAGGATCGAGCAGCAGTCAGGCACACGAGGAGGTTTTCTGCACGCACCCCTGGCTCGCTTAGCCTAACCTAACCCATTTGGTCAAGGTGCCTTGTCTTAGACTGCGACTAATTAGGCTCGCGCGTGGTTGGTCACAGTTCCAACCGAACCTTACAATAACAATCAATTTCCAAATTATAACAATTGCACGAGTTGCCAGTTTGTCTTCGGCACATTTCATAACTGCGAGCGTTTTGAAACGGACGGCGTCGTATGTATAATAACGAATCATACAATCTGCCTGCAATATACAACATGTCCCAGAATTAACGCACAACCTCTTAAGGGGTCATTGTTCATAATGATGAGTACAATGACCCCATAAGAGGTTTCGCGTTAATTCTGGGTCATGTTGTATACACTAATATTAAACTAACATAACTATAAGTAATAAAAAAAATAGGAAGTCATTGGCACTGCCGGCAGAAGTAAAAACTTATCGCTCAACGCGCCTAATGATTTTATCAATCAACTCAATCAATCAATCAACTCAGCCACCAACCCAGCCAAAATGCAGCCAAATCAGCAGTCCACTGCTGGACATAGGCCTCTCCCAGGCTGCGCCACAAACCTGTCCTCCACCATCCGCATCCAGTCTGTCCCAGCCACCTTTAAGGTCGTCGGTCCATCTAGGTGGGGGGCGTCCCACACTACGCTTGCCGATACGCGGTTTCCACTCCAGGATTCGTCTGCTCCACCGGCCATCGGTTCTTCGACAAACTTCATTTCTGATCTTATCCTTCAGAGAAACTTCGAGCATAGCCCGCTCCATAGCACGCTAAGTGACCTTGAATTTGTGGACCAGCCCGACTGTCAGTGTCCACGTTTCGGCACCGTATGTCATAACGGGCACGACGCATTGGTTAAAGACCTTAGTCTTCAAATGATTTTATCACTTCAATAAAATATTGATTATCTAAAAGACAATTTCAATAATGCACAGTATACACAAATTAAACTTTTCACATGGTCAATTTAACTTCACTGACTGCTACTACAACATGTCGGCGCAGGCATGTCAGTGACGCGAACCCATCGTTTTTTTCCCTACTAAAAATCGATCATCGCGCCTAAAGATGTCTTCAAAAATGATGTTTTGGCAAGTAGTAAAAACAATGCGTGGAGGGATCAATTGGTAAAAATAATACGCAAAAAAATGCTACAAAGTTCCACGTGCTTACACTTGGCTATCTGCCATTACTTATGCACTATCCACTGCAGTTTATACACTCAACACGTTTCAGCTCAAAACGAGGTTAGATTAGAGATTCTGGTCCTAAGACACGCGTCCAGCAAAATTACGTTATTATACCGGTATATTGCTTATTTTATGTGTTTTATCGGCTGTTCAAAAGCTAAGTTAAGTACATCATTATTATAACTCATAATGGTATTCAGACGTGATTTTGGTTAGATGATTTTATGATGTCAGATTTCTGGAGAACTAATTTTCACTTTGCATGTTAAAGAATGATAAATTATGATGACAGTCATACGAGTTGTTATCATTTTAATAAGTACCTTTACTTTATGACCCTAAGGTTGAATGTGACATGCTCGCCATAAAAGGTCACGATCTATTTGTACGTCACAGACAGGTGGGACGCGTAAGGGAGAGGCAACGTTCGCACCTTCGCGCCCCTAGTCGCCGCAAGAGACGCCCCGGGCGTCGGGAGTCGCAAGCCGATTTCCGGCCACCGTAGGCGCGGCCTGCGCATGGTGAGCGATGGGTAGCTCACCGTCCGATAAGGACCAGGCCCGGGTCGACGGCACGTTGTATTCCACGCGCGCTTCAAAGAGTTGTCAGCACCAACTGACGGGGTCCGTTAGGGCCAATGCCTGCCAGGGTTGCGAGTTTGTCCCAAAAGGATATCGTGGCCCTGGCACACAAGCAAATGAAGGCATATGGGTGGGTTTTAGTCAGTAAAAGTCTAACACGCCCTCCCACTCCGCCCAGAGCGAGAGAAGCTATTTGATATATTCCCACCAAAAAATAAATGTGATAGGTACCTTATTGCAGTTTCAATTTACTGGGAATATTGATGTAAAATCTGGAAAATAAATTGAGATGCTACTCTAACTGAATTATCTAATTTATCATTCACGATTGATTAAAAACGTAAAAATACCAAACGTACAACGAAGTAATAAAAAACCGGCCAAGTACGTGTCGGACCACGCACAATGAAGGGTTCCGTAGTTGGGAAGAATTTATTCCAAGAACAAACTTAACATTGTAGTTGAAAAACATGTTCCCTCATACATTCCAACTGCAAATGTAAGTTTGTAAGCACAATATTTAGAGATTTACCATGTTATTTTGACACCAAAGGCTTATTATAATATTATATATTTACCATATTTTAAGATCATAGACTTCGTATAGGTTTTCCTGTGATCTATAAGTAAAGAACAATTTTTTGTATTTCTTTCAAAATTGTAGGCTGACAGACAGACGCACGAATGATCATAATTATAAAGGTTCCGTTTTTTTCCTTTTGATCTCAAAATTACGCTTCAATCGAGAGAGGAACCCAAATTCTTTAAACACCGCGGAACATGACATATAACGGAAAAGCGCTTAAATGATACGCTTAGTGATTATTAATTAATTCCTTACAGGGGACTTGCGTTACCATGACATTTTCCTTTTACGACCCTCCCTTACCCCACATTCCTCTTTCCTTTATTTTTTGAGTAATTTCTGTCAGAAACCGCTCAATACGCCTTTTGTAATTTATAAATTAAACGTTAAATACATTATTTATGTCTCATTGCTTGGTTTGAAGCCTTAATTTTATCTTTTGATGTAAATGTGATTAATGAAGATTGATCATGATTTGAGACAGAACTGTTAAATTAGATTTATTTCTTTTTTGTTTTGTTGGGGTTTATTTTAAGTAAGAGGAAGATGATCAAGTTGAGTAGTAGGTACCTATAGCACCCTATGAAAGAGATTGTTTAAGAAGTAGATATATGCCAGTGACCTTGAGTGGTTAGCTTGCGTGTTGTGTCCCCAATTTGACGCATTATTAATTTATTAAACACAAAAAAAAGGTATTTTAATAAAACGCGTATACTAAAAAAACAATCAATAATTATCTTTAAATTGGTGAAGGTTTCAGAAAAATACGCTTGGTAGATTTTGCGCCATTCTCAGTTTTTTATCCGCGTTAGACATAAATTTACAAATTAATTTCACTATGTATCATAATCTAAAATATTCACATATTAAGTTATTGAGAAAATGCTCTTATTCAACATATATTTTTTTCAAATCATTTACACTACTCGTTTAGACGTGATTTTCAGTATAAATCATTAAAAGTCGGTTATCGTCCCCTTAACTAACACATGTCATGTTAATTATGATGTTGGATAGAAATAAGATCATAATTAGTGACGTAGTGGCTCTTGTATAATAATATGGTGGCAAGTCCACTGCTGCACATAGGCCTCTCCCAGGCTGCGCCACAACACCCTGTCCTCCGCCTTCCGCAACCAGTCTGTCCCAGCCACCTTCTTGGGCATCCCACACTACGCTTGCCGATACGCGGTCTCCACTCCAGGACTCGTCTGCTCCATCGGCCATCGGGCCTTCGACAAACATGGCCAGCCCACTGCCACTTCAGTTTGCTTACTCGGCAAGCTATGTCGGAACTCCGGTTCTTTTCCGGATAATTTCTGATTTTGTCCTTCAAAGAAACTCCAAGCATAGCCCGCTCCATAGCGCGCTGGGTGACCTTGAATTTGTGGACCAGCCCGAGTGTCCACGTTTCGGCACCGTATGTCATGACGGGCAGGACGCACTGGTAGACCTTAGTCTTCAGACATTGCGGGATAGGCGACGAGAAGACTTGACGCAGTTTTCCAAATGCCGCCCAACCCAACTGGATCCTTCTGTCGGCAATTAGTTTCGACTCAATAATAAAACATGTGAAAGACACATTTATCTAACTATATGTATAACACAATAAACCCCACTTCCTCTTAACAAACACAACTCGTTTAAATCTTAAAACAACAGCATAAAGAAAGTATCCGTAACGTAGGACCATTGTCACTCTAACGTATCACGTGAGTGACGGTTTGCTTCGCACCGTCACTCCGCGTGTTGGCGCGTGATAAAACGACGATGATGTACGAAATGTCACGATGACGCACGAACGAGAATTAGCATGTGACGACATGCTGTCGGAAGCGAGAGACGAGAAAGTTTTAGTACTTAATGCAGTTCTGTTGGGGATTTTAACACCCGGTTTTCTGAAAGCTTGATGAAGTCTGTCTTAAGTTAAGATGTCTAGTGTTAGCTATTTAAGCAATGAGGAAACCGGATTTTCAGCTCAAACTTATAAGTGATACAGCATAATACTAATAAAATGATTTTTTGTTTCAGGTAAATTCAAGATTATTGATTTCAGAGAAGCTTTAAGGTATTTTTTAAGTCGAGTGCGCTATTTCTGTGCTAGAATTATTTTCCATTGCCGTAACTTTCATAGCAATACAATAATGATCATCTATACAACATTATTTTTAGTATATGGTATACTGACACAGTCATAACTCTCGAGTTATGACTGTGTCAGTATATTGAGCTTGTCACAAGCGGACGCCATACTTGTTATTGTCACTCGTAACACAAGTCGTGTTGACTTTATTGAGACAATATAAGCAAATCTGACGGTGTCTGGTAAATCTGTGGCATAACATTGAGACGTGGGGACTGTGCTTATTAGTTCCTTCAATTTTCTGGCACAAGTTTTTACATACTTTACAGGAGATTTCGCTTCTTTACCTCTTTAGGGATCCGTAGTCAACCAGGAAACCTTATAGTTTTGCCATGTCTGTCCCCGGCTTAGCTCAGAAACTCATAGTACTAGAAAGCTGTAACTTCGCACGATTATACATGTTATTAATTATGCCGACAAACTGGTAAAATAAAATCTAGAAAAAGGGTTTAGGTTGGGTAAAATTTTGAAAAAGTGTTTAGGTTGGGTAAAATCTTGAAAAGGGGTTTAGGTTGGGTAAAATCTTGAAAAAGCGTTAACCTTCCTTGCACGTAAACGTAAGTGGGGATGATATTTTTTTTCTCGTCTATCCCATGGTGTTGGTTATCGTTGGATATGGCCGTTTAAAAATATTGCGGGTCTGTAAAAAAACATGTTGCTATTCAGGGATCTGTTTACGTAATATTAAGCCTTAAAGTCCTATTTTTTAACCGACTTCACAAAAAAGAGGAGGTTCTCAAGTCGTGTGTATGTTTTTTTTATTTTTTTTTTTATTTAATGTTTGTTACCTCAGAACTCCGTCGTTTATGAACCGATTTAGAATTATTTTTTTTTATTTGAAAGGATATACTTCCAGATTGGTCCCATTTTTATCAAAACTCAGTTCTGATGTTGGGATCCATGAGTAATTGAGGGAACTCCTCAAATATTATTGGCATACATATAGCGATTTTTATATTTTTTTCATCAACAAGTCAATCATTTGCATTCAGAAAGTATAATTTGGTGAAGTGGAACTGATGAAGAACTTCTCAATGATAAGTATTTCACAGCTGGTGGCGATGATATATCTGGATTAAGATAGTTAAGCGAAGCAAATTTAATCTGATGATCGAAACTGATCTGATGATGAAGCCGAAAGGTAGGCACTGGAACTCGGTTATAAAGCAAGGTATCCTACCCGAGTTTGGACTTATTGAAATAAATGATTATTAACCGACTTCAAAAAAGGAGTTGGTTCTCAATGTATATATATCTAGCCGTATATAGGTACCTACATATAAAAGGAAACCGTGACTGATTGGTCTATCAACACAGCTCAAAACAATGAACAGATTGGGCTGAAATTCGGCACGTAGGTATCCGCTAAGAAGGGGTTTTTGGAAATTTGACCTGTAAAGGGGGGAAAACGGGGGGTTTTGTTTGCATGAAAAATCTTATTCCTAGAGTTAATAAACTTGAAACTTGGACGAATACTTACGTAAGTAAAATATTAAGTTTGTATTTTTTTGTTATCTTAACTTCAATGGATGGGATGTCAAAGCTTGTATAGAAGAACGCGTAACGCGTGGTCCGATCAACTCGAAACTTAGTATTTATACTTAAAACCAAAAATGAAGAATAGCTTGTATCAGGGTTTTTCGAAAATCTACCCATAACGGGGTGAAAAGGGGGGTAGTCAATTTTACAAGAGAGGATTTTACTACGTTGCTTGATTAACTCGAAAATTGGTATAACCTTAAGTCAAATAATGGAAAAGTCGCAAACCACTTTAAAAATTAACCTCTTTGGGGATGTAAAGGGGGGATGGATACAGTTTGTATGAAAAAATCATCTTTCGTTGATCTATTAACTTGAAATTTAGCCTGAATTCTTCATCATCAGTCTCCTGCCCTAATCCCTATTTATTCGGGGTCGTCGTAACATGTCGAATTACACTATAGATTTAATACATACAAAAGGAAACAGTGACTGACTTACTGACTGATCTATCAACACAAAACTCAAATCATTGAATGGATTGGGCTAAAATTTGGCACACAGATAGTTATTATGCCGTAGGTAAACGCTAAAACAGATTTTTGAAAATTCAACCACTAAAGGGGTGTAACGGGGTTTCACAACTTGTATGGAGAAATCATATGAATTGTATCAATTCGACTATTCGCAGGGTTACTCGTATCAACAAATAAATAAAACGTGTTTCATGTTTTTTTAAAAACAGCCCGTTCTGGGTGTGTAATGAGGTAAATAGTCTACAAATCAATATGGTGTCATTTTCAAGGTTCGTCGGGACGTTGATCACGTAAAGGTCAATAATTTTGAAATATTACACTCGAAGAACAAAAAAAAACTAATAAGTCCTTATTTATTATTATTTTGTATTGGTCTAAATAACAAATCTATCTATATAAATAAATGGAGAAACTGACCAACTGATTGACTGACGTATCAACGCACAACCCAAACTACTGGGAGCGACGTGAAATTTTGCACTAGGGTTCCTTTTATGTAGGGTATAGGTACTCTTAATCCCGGTTCCCGTGAGATTTTTTCTGACATCTACGCGGGTGAAGCCGCAGGCAAAAGCTAGTATTATACATATATGTTCAGGCATAACTTATTTGTTTATGAACCGATTTTTATAATTATTTTATTTGGTAGAGGAAGTTTGCGCGGTCTCCTATACATTACAGATTTACAGCTAACTCTTCAATAATACGTATTTAATCCACTCGGTGTATGTTGATGATGTTATAAAACTTCCTGTCACAGTTGTTTTCATAGCAAGTAGTATACGTATTGGTGTGGGGTAGGTACCACTAAAAAGTGAAAAATAAAAATCTTTTTTACAAAAAAAACAACCGACTTCCAACAAAAACACTAAAAAGTGAAAAATAACTTTAATTTCGGAAGGACATAACATAATCACGCCTTGTTTCCTCGAAGGGTTGGGCAGAGGTGTACCTGTAGTATACCCACATTTAATATTATATTTATTTTTATTTCGGAAGTCGGTGGCCATATAAACGAAATTACAAAGCCAAAGACACCGACTTCCGAAATTAAATTAAATATAATATTAAATGTGGGTATACTACAGGTACACCCCTGCCCAACCCTTCGAGGAAACAAGGCGTGATTATGTTATGTCCTTCCGAAATTAAAGTTATTTTTCACTTTTTAGTGTTTTTGTTGGAAGTCGGTTGTTTTTTTTGTAAAAAAGATTTTTTGTTAGAGTCAAGTGTCCCTCTACTACTAGCTAAATGGTTGTTTTTGGATATGTGAAAATATTCATGCATGGCAGTAGTATATAAATAACGAAATTAAAAGGAAAGCTATCATAGTTAAAAACTATCATAGCTAATTATGCTTTACAAGTTAACGAGTAATAATCGACCAACTTACATTTGTAGTTGGAAAATTTACCGTGATCTATATCGATATATGGGAGATCATGTTTTTCAACTACAATGATAATTTTTTTGTGATAAATTCATCCCAACCACGAAACCATTTATGGTACGTGGTCCGACACGCACTTGGGCGGTGTTTTTTTTTACCTATTGAGCATTGATACACCTAGTTACCAGTCTTGATGACCAATTTTCAGACTGCCTGTTTTCAGATGAGGTTGTCCTCTTGTGCCTCGTTATTCCACATTGCACTGATGCAATTCTTCTCTCTTGTCGTCTGTGTGGTGCCGGACGTAAAGAATAGCACTCCCTTATTTCTTCCCGTGGGTGTCAGAAACGGCGACTAAGGGACTTACTAGAGAATGGGCAGCAGCGTTCTCTATGAATTTTAACACCATACTGCGATCGCCGACCCGCCTGCCAAGCGAGGTGATTATGGAAACCTTCCCTTTGGGGGAGGCCTATGTCCAGCAGTGGACGTCTTTCGGCTGAAATGATGATGATAATGAATTCTTCTCGTATTCAGTTTCCATCTTCACTCTGTTTTATGAATATTGGTCGACAGAATCTGTGATCAGTAGGTACTAATCAGACTATTTAGTAGTAGGCAGTCTACGGGATGGGTTATAAATTCAGGTTTTTACACTGCAGTATAGTCGCCGGCACATAACTTGGCAAGGTTTTGGCGCATGGCGTAGTCTGAGTAAGTTTACGCATGTACAATTAGTGCAACGAAAAAAATATCACTTTTATTGATTGACATCATTTTCAGCCGAAAGACTTCCACTGCTGGACATAGGTAGGCCTTCACGCTTGGCAGGCGGGTTGGCGATCGCAGTATGGTGTTAAAACGCATAGAGAACGCTGCTGCCCATTCTCTAGTAAGTCCCTTAGTCGCCTTTTACGACACCCACGGGAAGAAATGAGATATTGCTTGACATTATTCTATAGATAAAATAAAAAACAAATTATTTGAAAAAAAATAACCCGACTGCAAAAAAATTAACTGAAAAGATGGAACCAAGATGAAAAGAAAACCAGTATCGTTTAAGTATCAAAAATAAATAAATGCAGTCGGAGGCATCTAGGATGTTACGAACGCCTTAAAATTTGCCTCCGACTGCATTTATTTATTTTTGATACTTAAACGATACTGGTTTTCTTTTCATCTTGTTTCCATCTTTTCAGTTATTTTTTTTGCAGTCGGGTTATTTTTTTTTGTTAATAATTTGTTTTATTTAAAGCTTTTTAGTGTTATTATGAACATATTGTTTAGTTAAGTCTGGTAAGTTAAAAAGCTATACGACATATCAAGATAGGATAAGTTTTAGAAAAGCTATCTTCTGCCTGCGACTTGGCTTGGAAGTAGTAGAATAGCCACATTTTTTATGGAAAACGGCCACTATTCCAACGAGGCCGTCCTGGGTTCGATTCCCGGGTCAAGCAAAGTGTTATTGGGTTTTTCACCAAAAATTTCTCAGAAACAGTCCGAAGTCTGAGTTGTGCCCGGTTAGAGGCAATAGGCTCGCCCCCTATTACATGGGACCTAAACATAACTGAAGAAATGTGGATGTACTATACGGTACACTTTTGCTTAACCCTTATACAGGCGTGTGATGTTATGTTATTTTGTTATAAAAAATCCCTGTATACTACGTTTGTAGTTTTGATCTAAGCAGCCGAAATACACTGAGACTTAAGACTGGTGACGCGGGAGCAAGTGACGTACAGTTGTCCGTGTCCTGTTACTCCGTAGTCTTCAGTGGCAATTCCCCATTACTTGCCAATGCCAAAAGGGTCTTGACAGACAGACAGACAAACAGACGGACGGACAACGAAGTGATCCTTGAAGGGTTCCGTTTTTTCTTCGGCAATATCTTGCGTTTTGATTTTGACTCCATTATCGTCGTCAGCGCCCTCAAAAACCATGAAAACGAGACCTCTGACGAAAAAGTTTTAAATTTTCAGTGGCGTCATGTTGAATTTTGATTTTGACCTCAGTTTTCAGTATCAAAGACCTCGAAAACGATAAAAACGACACCCATGATGAAAAATCATCACAAAATCACGACATCTTTTCGTTCAAGTGGGTTCCCGCAAGTGTCTTTAGCACAAAATGTCATTCTCACAAGTGTCTTTAGCAGAAAGGTCATTCGCGAAAGTGTCTTTAGCAGAAATATCATTCACGCAAGTTTACCAAATCCGATGCATCAAATCTCAGTTGGTCTACTCGCTCATATGAAACAGGATCTATTGGCATAAAAAAGTGAAAATTTCTAGTTTTCTTGCTGACTGTAATTTATTTTTTAAATCTGTGAATGCAGATCAAAATGTCTCAAAATTTTAAGGACAGTCTCCTAAGACCGATTTTGTGTAGCTACAACGGTTAAGATATCCTTAATTTCCATCTTAAAAATCCACCCTGCATAATTATGCCATGATGATTGACTGCTTAGCCCCATAAAGATATAGCGTGATGATAATCAGTTAAATCTGCAATGTTCTAACTGTTTGGCTCGTCTTTTTTCAATTTGCTGTAAACCATAGAGGAATACAAACAATGCAATATTGCTCATCCCCCATGGTAAATAGCGTGATAATATATGACCTATCGGTTAACCAGACTTATAGGGAATAAGTTTTGAATAATTCTGTTCAAATTTTATGCAAAATTTGAACAGAATGTATCCGAATAGAATTTGCGTGATGCTGGAACATACATTCAGACAAACAGACAAAAATTCTAAAAACTATATTTTCGGCATTAGAACGATCTCAGACCTCAAACCAATTACTTTTTTTCAAAAATATTCATGTACAATTTTAACTTCGCTTTGATTTCGTTATTAAAGAAAATGTACTTTTTTGTAGTTTGTGACAAAATAGAAGCTTAAAAGTGTTATAAAATATATATATTTGGAATTGGCTATTTATTAACTTTTATTTGATACCCATATTAATAAAATCGTAAAATATTTTTTATTAATCGTAAACAAATAAAAATAAAAATACAATTGAAATAAATAATTGCAATTAAATTAAAATTGAAAATAAATTAAAAGAAGTAATTGAAAATTCTATGAGAATTCTATGGTTACGAGTATTGCCCGAATTTATTTTCAAACGTGTCTGTTTAGAAGAAAATTAAAGAAAGCAGAAAAAAATCTAACGATTCTTGCTAAGTTACGTGCCCGCGACTATACCTACATATTTTATTATTTTACAGGTTGATACAATTTCAATAAATATTCCTAAGTCACAGTCAATTTTACAACTACGAGTATCTTGTGTAGTTAATGGTTTCAAATCATAAATCTAGGTAATAAATCTGATAGAAGGTACTATGTATGCATTTTATTGTTTCAGACTCCTGCCGTTATTGCTATTTGCCAGGTACAGAAGATTGAGTTGTTAAATTGATCCACCAACTGAGGTAGTTTGACTGTCAGAATGATTGCGTTGAGTTGACAATGTAACTGTAGTTAAAATATAACATAATGTCACGCCTATATTCCCAGAAGGGTTAGGCAGTGATAAAAAAGTAAAAGGTGAGTAATAGAGAAGAAGATGTGAGTTAAATATACGTTGGTCAAAAATCACATTGAACTTTTCATTTCTCTACAAACCGTTTTTATGTACTGAAAAATGTGACCGCTTCTGATTTCAACCGTATTGACAATTGGTTATTATGGATTGTCGTATTTAGAGGCAACCGTTGGCTTAAATAGCTGGGTTAGAATGGTCTAACCCAGCTATTTAAGCTAACGATTGCCTCAAAATACGATGTTATCGAGTAAGCACGAGTTAATCACTAAAATATAACTCTATTATGTACATTTGAGCAATCTTAACTAAAAATCTATGAGCTAAAATGAAAGATGGGTGATAGGCAGCGCCTAGCGCATCGCTAGGCAACAAGTTAACCCTACTTCCTGTATTAACCCGTCCGTCTCGTGCGGAAGTCGCCGACATATTTAATCTACATAGACGATTGGCTAAACAAATCACTTTAAAGGGTTTGCTTTAGGTGGCTGTAGGTAATTGGTAGTTAACTTAAAATGGATGGCTTATGACTCTGAACACAACACAACCGAAAATCTACTTTCTATCCCAAAATAGTCCCCGCATTCCGTCTATGTTAATCTCTACCATACTACTATGGCATTCAGAAAATAGTTTAACTCGCACCAACTTCTTCATCACTCACACACCCACCCACATACACTCACACCCTCACACACCCACACACTCACACACCCACGCAGTCCACATGAATATACCATCCTTTATGTAAAATGGTCTGAAATACAGGCTTCGGCTTAGCTTAGGCACCAGTCTCCCACAATATTTTTCTTTAAGCCCATCCCTGGACAATATTGTATTTTGTTATTATTTTATAAGGATATTGTGGTGAGAAATAAAAATATTATATTATATAATGCTGTGTTACAGAAGTCTACTATAATAATTATGGTAATTTAACTGAGTAAATCAAAATAGCGGGGATACGCCATATTTTTTTTTTTAATTAAGCCATATTGCTGGTTCTACGTTTTCAGTTTTTTTTAATATTATACCTAATGCTAGGTGAGTGGAAACGCCGGGAGGGGACGCCCTAGGAAACATATAGTGACCTATTTGGTGATGTTCTTCAGAAAGGTCAGGTCCGTTGTACTCGCAACCGGCGTGCGTGTATGACCATGTATGAACGTAGTCAAAGCAAAAGGACTATGTAAGGAGCATAGCAGGACTAGCAGGCGGCGTTCTATGTATAGTTTCTGCCTACTCCCATGGGAAGACGGCGTGAGTTTATGTATCGACGTTCGTTGCACACTTTTTAAAACAGCTTGTCCTTCAGAAAAGGTCTTCTCTAAAGATTTTCATCTCTCTCTGTCTCTCGCCCTCTGGCTCCACTCTGGACGGTGGACCAGCTACTCTTTTGACGTCGTCTTCCCAACGTTTTGCTTGTCGACCGACAAGCAAAACGCTTTTTCCGCGTTTCCGTTGTTTACGATTTGCTCCTTTTTCCATCCCTTGGGTACCACTCTGTTATTAACTTGGTCCATTTCTCTTTTTCCTTAACATTTATGTCCTGTCCATCGCCATGTTTGTGTTTTACATACGTTTTTCGCATCTCTAAGCTTAGTTATAGTATTTACATGCTTTGATTTAGTCTCACCTGACCGGTGTCTGTCTGTAATCAAATCTTGCAAGTTTAAGACCCATTTCCTGGTTTCCGATTGAGTTGAAATTTTGCATCCATATCTAAATCGGATCAATCAATTAACTCACCACTGCTGGACATTGGCCTCTCCCAGGCTGCGCCACAACACCCTGTCCTCCGCCTTCCGCATCCAGTCTGACCCAGCCACCTTCTTAAGGTCGTCGGTCCGTTTAAATCGGAAGACAATGGAATATTATTATGACATGGTGCTGATTTGATGATTGAGCCGGAAGGTGGCCATAGGAACTCTGTAATAAAACGACGCAACCCCATCGAATTTCAGCAATTTGAGATCTATTGATGTGTCATAAGATTAAAATTATATACAGCAAATTTCAAATCGAGCGGGGTGGGCGTGGAGCGGGCGCGTGGCGTGTGCGTAGCGGGCGCGTGTCGTCTGAACGCAACCTTGGGGATGATTTTGACATAGACGAAGAAGCTTTATTATCGTTTAAATTATTTTTAACGTTTTTGTTCTATTTTATCTACGAGTAAAAAGCTGGTTTACAAAAAAAAAAAAGAAATAACAAAAGGATTTCTTTTTTTATTTTCTGAATTAGTTGTTCTGTTACTGCTTATGTTTGACAACCACAGGTCATGTGGATACGCCATTAATGACTAGTTAATATCTTGACTAATCTTGAGATAAACGGGAAAGGCTGAGAGCAGTGGTAGCCCAGTGGTAAAGTATCTGACATACGTGTCGTATATCGTGGGTTCGAACCCAGGGAGGCAGTTTACTTTGTGCAATTTATTTGCAGTCACCATTGCTCTAAAAAAGGAGAATAGAAACATCGTGAGAAAACCGGCATGACCTAGAACCAAAAATTCGAAGACATGTGATATCTACCAACCCGCACTGGGCCCGCGTGGTGGATTATGGCCCACTCCCTCTTAAAGAGTGAAAGGCTGTGTCCCAGCAGTGGAAGAATGAAAGTTCTGACTATGCTGAGCTAAACATAGTTTGGCGATTGAGAGAAGATGATTTAATAATAAGTCAATGTGTTGGAACGTGGAAGTTTGGCATCGGTTTTTTAAAACGGGTTTTTTGTTCGACTTGTTTCGAAGGATTTATTTATTTACATATTAACGAAGGCCCTGATGTGTCCTTCTCATTTATTTATCAGTGTTTTTTTGTTTTGCATTTTTTGCAATTTTCACTAAAATCACACTATATTATTTTTTATCTGACACAAATTTATTTCATTTATTTATTTATGTATGCAGTATAAAACTGATTTACATCCGTCACTTCACACTTCAGGTCCAGTTGAAAACCAGCGTCAGGCACTAGTTGTCTGGCATTTTTGCTTAACTGGGCCTTTTTGGCGCAGCCGTGATGCACACTTACCAGCTAATTTCTTTCGTCGCCCTTTACACTATTTACTTGTTTTTTTTACTTTTATCTGCTGTAATTATATTATATTGCGTGCCTTAAGTCTGTGCTAAATAAATGTATTTTCTTTCTTTCATTTTTTTATTGTTTGTGGTTAAGTACGTCAAATGAGTGTGTAACGTGCGGGGGCGGGTAGGTAGAGTGTGGGGGGTGCATTTATTACCATTTACGGGTAAGGTATATTGTTAAAAATATAAGCTTTGTTTCTAACGAGATACTTGCCACACCAATCAGCTGTTGCAATTAAATACTTTACTTCTAGATCAGTATAAAATGGGAACATAAGCCAGCTTGTGTTAAGTATAGAAAGAACGTAAATTGTAGAGAATTGTAATAAAATAGAGACTTAAACGGTTCTTCTCGCTCCGCTTTTATCGTAGAGCGGCGCTTAGGGATGGTAAAGATAGGTTTCTGCTCCCTACGAATATTTTTTTAATAAATTGAAAATCTTTCAGATTCACAGATAGTTTCGCGCTGTAGCTTTTCGATCTTCGTTTTACCGGATTTCTTTCAGATTTCTATGATAAAGAATAATATTGATACCTTTCGCCTCGGCTTTGATGTTCACCTATGTTTTGAGTCAAACGTGAAGAGCGGTAAAGTTAAATAACTGCTGAAGGCTAAAATATAAACAGAATTAAAGTCTACCTTAAAAGATGCCACGATACCTTGATCAAAGTTTTTGTATTACAGAAAAATGCATACACTCTCCGGACAGGTTCATTTAAATCTTTGTGGTTCTTTCCTCAAAAGACCATTTCAGACACTTATCTACTCGTACATGGTCCTCATATGATCTGACCAAGATTATTTCTGGACTTTATAAGAGACTTTGACCCCTGAGTTTGTTTCGCCATTTCTTCTCAGGGGTAGTCAGATAGGAGATGTCGCTTATATACTCCGTTTGAAATAAGATTAGACATTTAAATAAACGTTTTTTTTAGTCCGTTCAACCGATTTTGACTTCTATTGCGTTGGTGGCATGACAAATGGCAGCTGTAATAAACAATTGGTATTGTAACTACGTTTTTGCTTTTAATGCCATCCTTATGCCTAAGAAATAGAACTAAAAATTGGTTGAACGGACTGTAAAAAAGTTTATTTAAATATCTTATTTCAAATGGAGTATAGCTTATTTTTATTTTTGATATGTCGTGTAAAAGTGATTCCGATACCCTATTTACAGGATAAACATGTTGCTTTTCCAGTAAGAAAATTCTCGCTTCATTGGAAGGTTTAGGCCGCGTGGAAAAACATCATACTTAAGCCGTTATAGTGACCAGGACACCTTCGAAATGATTAACACTAGCCCATACATAACAGGTCGACAGTTTGTGTAGAAATACAAACTGACGATCTATTATGTATTGATATGGGTATATAGAAACCGAATCACTAATAGGCATTAAACATTAAACAATAGCCCATGTAATAAGAGTATGAGTAATAATTACAAATTTACTTTGGTCCCTGGCCCTGACATCTGGAAATGGACAAGATTGTCAAACTTTTTATTGTTGAATATGAGGCTTTTGGCTCTTTGTTTGTGTGCAATTTATGTTATTTCATTGTAATGTGCGTTTTGTTTGTGCAGAATAAACAATTTTTCTTTCTTTCTTTCTATGTATTATTGACCCGCCACCCCTATTCGCGTCACACTCTTGTTTTATTTATGAAACATTTGTGCTGTTGTCTCTACGTGCATCGTGTCATACAAAAATATCGCTATTTCCATCGATTTTCCATTATCGTTATTATTTATCGTTATTTATTGTTTTGTCTCTGCATCACCCTAAGGTTGACTGGTAGAAAATGCCTCAGGCATTAAGTCCGCCTTTGTACAGTATTTTTTTACTTGTGTATATGGTTTTAATAAATAAATAATATCGCTCACACTACTGCCCACAACTCTCTTTTTTACCAGACTTCCCCAGAAGGAGGGTAATGTTTTATAACCACGACATTTGCAACTGTTTTATGGAAACCGAAGGCAAGGAAGGACAAATTGAAAATTATGAATTTTCATTTTGCGTTTATATTTGCGAAATTACATTTTGGGCTTGGAGAAATATTCAAAGTCAAAGTTGAATTATTTATTTCAAATAGGCACATAAAAGTCAATTTTGAACGTTAACATTTACCCTAAACAGAATTGATTCTAGTCGCCCCTTCCAAAAGGTTTCATATGGAGAATAATAGGCAAGAAACTCCACCGTTACTCGTTTAAAAATTTATTTGATTAATTATAATTATGTGAAGACGATGTACCTAGAATAAAATTACTGTACCACAATAGGGTAAAATAATTAAAAATGAAGCAATGACAGATAAATTACTTATGTGATAGATACATGGTGCTTAATAGAGATAAAAATCCTTTTTGACTATACTACTACCTATCGATAATTTTCATAAATTAAAATTAAAGAGTGTTACAGAGCATGAAGAAGTTAATAGTAGACTTGTGAAAAGTGGTGCCTATTGAAAACTTGTTTTCTTTTACGGGAAAAAATACAATTTTACGAGTTACAAGCATGGATCGTACAACCCCGGTTAAGGGTTAAGCCTTTCGAAGGAGTAACCCATTCAATGGGTTACCTTTATCATAATGTAACCCATTGAAAGAGTTACATGATAACCCACTCAATGGGTTATATACCTACTTGAAACCCAGAAACATGAAAAAATTATAATATTATGTTATTTCGATATCCGCCCAGCACGCGCAGCACGACCAATTCTATCTCTATTCTACCCAGGGACCACTTTGGTTACCATTTTAGAAAAACCCATACGGTGTGGGTAATTTTGAATGGCTTGAATTAAGCCGTTCATAAGGGTTACCCACACCGTATGGGTTTTTATCGAAAACCCTTTCAATAATGGGTTACCAAAATTTAATTTAAGCCGTTCATAAGGGTTACCCATATCGTATGAGTTTTTGTTTAACCGCTTAGAAAAACCCCATCGTAAACCCTTTCAATGGGTAACCAAAAGGGTCCCTGGTTACAAGTTACACTGGAAATGATTGAAATTAAAATCACTCTGAATTCACCGTTAAGATGTTACAGACGTACAGAACCTTCACATTCTTAATTTATTCCGCACTCGCCTACGAGAAAAGATGCCATAAATTTCCCGATTACCTCCAAAGAAATACGACTCCCAATATAATTCAAGCTCAAGAGAACCTCTCTGAATTTCAGGCAAGTCAGTTACACAAAATATGATTTTCACAGTCCGATGGATACAAATTTGAGAGGTCTCGAAAATGCGAGCTGCCTATTTATCATTGTTGGCTTATTAAATAAAGTTATTGATAACACTTCTAAGACCGGGCTTTGGAGGAAAGGGTCTGTTTTCTATTTAATTTTGAAGAATTGCTGTGATTTTTTGGGTTGTGATGTTTTGAGCCCTGTTTTGATGGTCATTTGGGAATTTTAGGTCTTGAATAATTTGACTGAAATAGTTGCGACAGATATAAAATATTATTTTAGTTTCTAGACGTCGTTTGCCTAATGGGCTTCTACCAAAATCTGACAAACCAATCCCTCTTAAGTAATTTGGCAACGATTAATTATCTATAGGTAAGAGGTTGACAAGTAAATTCGCGAAATTAATCAATCAGAGAGCACTTCCCCGATCCCGAAGATATTTTGACTGCTTTGCATTGTATTGGAGACATAATTACAAGTCGTCATAAACCGAGAGCAATTCACCAATCAAGAGTTTTGGGAAAACCTGTTATGGCTACCAACAATATAATGTTATGAAAAATAAGCAAAATAGAACAATCACAAGCGAAGAATTTAACGAAATAAAAAATCACGGACCCATTTCAGTAACATTAAACGGTAAATACAGGGGCATTACAAATAATACTTCCAGAATAAATAGGGAGGCGATATTAAAACCCGAAAACGTAAATTATAAGGAGTTTTTCGATAGAAAATGTTTGGTGACTTGGTTTTTACGAGAATCACCTATACATTACACAGGCAGACAATAACTCTTAGGTATTATTTCTAGACTGACATTTCAAGTGGAATGAGAACACTCTTGAAGGTCAGCTGTTTTCGTATTCACTTGAAAATAAGGAAAAATTTAAAGCGGAGAAGAATTTTAGTTTCGTTCTAGCTAAGTGTCAACTACGCAGATTTGTACAAAACAGGTAAGGAATAAGAACTACCGATTAACGTTAATTCGAACAACAAATTGACAACCAAATAAGACCATAATACGATATATTTTTTTCATATTTCCAGCATTGTCCTACATATACGATTGATTTTTATTTAATCAACAGAATTAGGTACCTATTTCACCAATGAAAACGTCTTCATCATCCCAATGTTTTAACCATGCCATCAATTCTATTCTCTCGGTGAATTAATTACAAACCACGGAGTTTATCTCCTCAATTTCATTTTACAAAGTACCTCTAAAATATCTTACGGTCTCTAAAAGCTTTATTTTTTCATCAGTACATTCATTAGCATAACTACGTTGATTCTGGTTAATCTCGAGCCTCTTGCTCAGTGTCGGCAAAATGAAAACTTTATGGTCCATCGCTAATCTTCAGTCATTATGATAAAACCTACCTATCTGTAAGAACTGGGGGTTCCAACCTGACTTTTTAAAACTGCATAACGTTTATGTTGTCTATAAAATATTTAATTATAAGTCTCGTTAGCTTCCTCTGATGTTTTATGTGTTTTTCTTTCTTTATCTTAGATGTTGTGTAGTCTTATTTAAGGATTTGTTTTTTCGGGTAAGACCTGTTTTGCGATTCTAAATTGCTAAACAATTTCAAATTTTTTGCGTATTGACTTTTGGAAAACTTATTTTTTCACTAACCTAGAAAGTATAATAGTATCACATTACTATCTAAATCTTAATTCAATATTAAACAGGGTAAAATAAACAGGGTTATTTTTAAAACGTCAATAACCGCTTAAGGAGTCATTGTACTCATCATTATGAACAACTTTTACTATGGGACCAAAACTAAAATCGTGAAAAAAAATCAGCTGTTCCCTACATTTTAACGAATTATTCGGACATAAATGTAGGGAACAGCTGGTTCTTTTTTCGCGATTTTAGTTTTGGTCCCATAGTAAAAGTTGATCATAATGATGAGTACAATGACCCCTTAAGAGGTTATTGACGTTTTAAAAATAACCCTGTATAATTTTTCTTTCAGTAACTTAGCAATAAAACTAAAACCAAACACAGACACGTAACCTTCCCTAGCACCATTTACATATTCTTGCGCAGCCTTTAGTACGTACTCTAAGGTCAAGGGAAAGAAACTTTCTTGAAACAATATGTTTACTATGTAAAATATTAATTGGACCTTAATTTTTAAGTCGTATTGTCTAAATATTAAAGGGCTATCGGAAGACATGACAGCGAAACTTCATGAATTATTTAGCAATCGACGGACGACTTTTGTTATTAACGGTTCAGGATACATTGTTTAATTTTTAAAATTGACGTTGGATTGGGTTTTGGTTTAAAGGGTTGGGTTTGTAAAATATGACAATCTAGAGTCTAGACAGAATCAAACTGGTTGCTATGTTAATTATATAATTTATTATTTTTATGACATTTATTTTACATTCTGTGATTACCTTATCTCACACACTGATATTATTTTAACTTTATTTTACAATGTTTGTAAATGTGAGCACCATGTATCTATCACATAATTAATTTATCTGTCACTGCTTCATTATTAATTCTTTATAACTATTGTGGTATAGTAATTTTATTCTAGTTGCATCGTCTTCACATATAATTATATAGTTGATGTACATAAACAAGATATTGTAAAACATTTTAAAAGAGTAACGGTGGAGTTTCTTGCCCATTCTTCTCCATACGTAGCTACCTTTTGCAAGGGGCGACTAGAATCAATTCTATTTTCTTTGTAAATTTTGACGTTCAAAAGTGCCATTTGTGCCTTTTTGAAATAAACAATTTGACTTTGACTTTGATAATACGTTAATTTGTGTAATCAAATAATTCTGGCTCTCTGTATTATATTGTCAATCACACTAGCCACTACATCAATATCCATTCCTTCATTCACTCAGAACGTTTCAGTAACATTATTAGGAAAACCGTCAGTGCACGTCGAACCTACACCAGAATTATGTACAGCATCTAATAAACTAATATTGGAACCTCACTTTTCACATCCAAACCCTTTTGTATGTCCGATATTTCACGCCAGGTGGCGCCGCGTATCACAGTTCTCAGAACATTACCCACACGTAACGATTTATTATTTAGCGCGTGGCTTCTTCGCGAACTTTCCTTTCACGGTTTAAAAGCGATACAAATGTAAATATGTTTGTAAAACGTTGTAGATATGGGAAATGGTGTATTTTGATAAGGTTTATTGTTATGGTTTATTTTTGTTTAAAAGCTAAAGGATTGGAGTCATTACGGGTAGTCAGAAAAAAAACAAAAATCTGACAATCAGTCTTGCCAAGGGGTATCGTATTACCAAGTAACTGGGTCGTGGAGGTCAGATAGGCAGTACCTGGGCTGGAAACCGACCCCAACATAGTTGGGAAAACGCTGCAGATTGATTGCTAAAGGATTGGAAACTGCATTCCTGACACACAATTAGACCAGATAATAACGTTCGAAGGTAAACACTCTTTTCTTGCTAACACTTTTATTCCGCACAACTGCACTATTTCACAACTAAATTTATCTATGGGCCTGCGTAGCCTGAAATAAATGGATTATTATTATCTCCTTTATTTCATTAAATATACATATAAATTATTATTATTATTATTATAAACAACAACTGGCTCTGTACTACATTTTACTATTTAAAATGATAAAATGATTTTCCCCCACTCAGAAATAACTATTACATCATAACCGTTATTTCTGTGTTGCTTAAGTAAAATAATACATTCAGTTGCCATAATGAAAATACATTTAAAACTTTGTTACAACATTAATAATTTGTACTTTGACTGTGTTGCAACTGTGAATATTATAATTCGGTATTAAAATAATACATTTGAAAAATTAAATCAAAGAAATCACGAAAATCGCAACCGCCTAGCAGCAAGGTGAATGATTTATATCCTTGATTTCATGCAGAGAAATTACATTATTAATACTAGTGCCTACATTGATTTATGATTCCTCTGTCATTGAAAAAGTCTCCTTGCTTGACACCAAATGCGGTAGATTTAAATTACCCAAAAGTTATAATTGACCGCAGCTATAAATCCAATCAAAAGTTTTGCCAAAACAGTCAATCACTGCCTACAAAAAGAAGTTACCATTTGTGCATCAAATAAGAGAAGTCGGTACACCAACAGGTGCAAACAAAGTTGTAGTATAAATCTTGCGCTCCGTGATTTACCGAGCAACTTTGGGGATCCGGGTCCCACGTTCAATGCTTCGGTAAAATGTATGGCAGTTCCGACTTCTGTCTTTTTTATCGTTTCGTGGGTAATTGGAAAGAGAATCGCTAAAGAATAGTTGTTGGGGATTATTTTTATTAAAAGAAAAGAAAGAAAACTATTTTATTTGGGACACGCACAAGAAATACAAATATAGCATTTAAAACTAACTTATACAACAAAAACTCTCAAAACTTGTGCGATGCCAAAAAGGTCCCAATCTCAGCATAATGCCGCGATATTTAAAAAATAAATACCGCAGCGCTGGTATTCTGATAGGGCCCGCTGTGATGCCACGGACTCACCTACGGATACGTGTATAAATGCCACTAGGGTAATAAAAATAAACAAAACAACACCTACAATTAATAAAAAGAAAACAAAATTAAATATAAAACGTAACTATGTACAATAAATGTTACGTTAAACTCACGCACGCCCAACCCAACAGTCTGTGCCTAAATAGTCTGTAATCTGTGCTCACGCCCGACACTCGAAACATCACTTGTCTATTACCATAGACTAATAGACTATTGTCTATGGTGAACGACAAGTGAAAAGACGCGGGCGCACTGCGTTGCATTCATTCAGCTGTCAAATTATTGTTTAGAGAAAAAAGATTTTATGACAACCAACCGATTACGTTTAAAGTTAAAGTTCGCGAGCATATTCGTAAGAAGCTGGCAGTATCATCACAACGGTATAGTTTTCCCATTGATTGTTTGGTTTGTTGGTATATTCGAGTATTTATGTGTATATAAAAGTTCTCACATTTATGAATAATTAGGTATATATATTATATTTAAAGTTTTTAATAGGTATATGTATGTATATCCTTATATTTAAATAAATTATTATTCCACAATTTTCGCTATTGCACCTACCACTGCTTGTCTGTGCATCACCCAAAGGTTGACTGGTAGAAAATGCCTATGGCATTAAATCCACCTCTGTCCATTTGTGTGCTTAAAGTATTAAATAAATAAATATAATTATGATGAATGAATATTGATGTGGTTTTGGCGTTCTTCTGGTATTGATTGGGGAGAAGAGGGAGTCGTGACAGTGGCTTAGGGGTGAACGATCTCTACTAATAGGTGGTGACGCTTCAGTGGTTAAGAAAGCACATTACTTCCCCTAATAAATTAATGTCGTTGGATTTTATGCGAACACAATGTGACACTCCCTACTCATAGAATAAATCTGAAAATCCTTCAACTTGATTATTATATACAAAATCAGTTTTTGTTTACATTAACCCGAAAAGGGGTCATTGTACTCATCATCACACAGCAGATTTTTTTTTCTCGGTTTCAAGATTGGTCCCATATAAAAAATTGTTCAAAATGATGAGTACAATGACCCCTTTTCGGGTTTAGTGTAAATATGTTTACACTAAACCCAAAAAGGGGTCATTGTACTCATCATTTAACTAATGTTGTATATGTAATTTTCACGATTTGGTTTGCTGAGGCGAGATAGCAGTTATATTCTATCATCTGCTTAACTTCGGGTCAGCTTCTAGTCTAACTGGATGCAGTTGAGTTTACTAGTATTTTACATGGAGCGACTGCCTAACTGGTCTCCACAACCGAGCTACTGCAGGATAACACGATACCCTTTGATAAGATAGACCCATGCGACTGTTTTAGCCACGAGCCCCTCCCGTACAGTTATAGTTCATACAACAATCAAATCACTGTTTCGAAAGAAATTCCTAATTAAACGCTTTTCTATAAAAAAATAAAAAAAATTGTGAGTCGCGGGACGGACGCCTGGCAGATGTGAAGCATCAAAATTATATACATGCGTCGCCACGCCAGCAATCGGTTTTACGAGCGGCTATAGATGTTTCACATAAAAAAAAAACATTTTAATTCAGTGATTTTTTTCTAAATCTTAGGTATAACCTCTAGAAGAAGGGAACATCTAAATCCTCACCAATAAATCTTTTCTGTGAACAATTTTTTTATTTTATTTTATTCTACCTGATAAAACGCTGATAATAATTGATCAAATCAGCTTGAGGCACGTCACCTCAGTTCAACTCAACCTCGGATCTTTCCCTCGACCTCACCTAATGAATTTGGACAACTATTAAATTCTCACTGATTGTAGATAACAATTGAACTGATTTATTTTAACTTTTTCAATGTGAAAAGTTTAATTATTTCATCGTCGAGGTTAATTGCGCAAGGTTAGGAGCGTTAGAGTGAAAAAGCTTGAGGAGGGTACGTATTTGAATATCGAAGATTAAAATACCTACTGTTAAAATATCGATGTTCAAAACATCGAAAACGGAAATATCGAACGACCATAAAACCGAAAATTAAAATAACGAAAGTTTATATTATCGAATGGTTAAATAACCTACGTCCAATATATCTAAAATCTTAATATCTACAAAAGATCCAAATATCGAAATACAGATTATCGAATGTCCTAAATATCGAAGTACAAACTATCGAACGTCCTAATTATCGATGGGTACATAATTATATTATTTGAACATCTAAAATTAATATACCTACGTGTAAAAATGGGTTAATTTTCAACATTTAATACATTCATTAATTCACCCTAAAAATACGTACAAGTTTAAATATCTAACAAATGTTGATATAAGTAGTATGAGTGGAAAAAGGTTGCTTCTGCAACGTCTCCGGCGCTACGGGAAGTGCAACCCCTTCGCCCTTGCGTAACAAAGGATAGGCACCCATGTTCACCTCCGCAGCTTCGGCTTGCTGGTCGCCTCAGGCGACCAGCCTCAGCCGCTACGGCTCCCACGGGTGCCTATGCTTTCATACAGCGGGGGTTGCCCTCCCTTCGCGCCTCCGGATTTTCATAATTATACACTCTAGGGGTAACAGCCAAAAGACTACGTAAATTCAGGGTGCCTCAATTCGGTTTTGGAACAATTTCGACCTATTTTATCCATGAAAATCAGTGTCTAGTGTACAAGCATAGGTCAATCGTGAAGGTATTATTTAGGACTTTAAATTCAAATATTTTCTTGAAAGTCACTAACTTTAGTAGCACAACATATTGATGTTGTGCTACTAAAGTTAGTGACAGAAACGTATCGCTGCAAAATCGACTCCACGTAGTCTTGTCTGCCCTACCCCTAGACTGTAATTTAGAATCGCGTAGGCGCGGAGGGGCGAGGCAGCCCGCGAGCTGAGGAGCAGGTGGTTTTAACACCCGCCGCGGTGAGCGTTTAGACCATCTGCGACTTTAAGCTCGCGTGGGACTGCCGGAGCCCTGCAGCGCCGGAGCCGTGACAGAAACCATGCTTGCTTGCATGTTGCATGATTGCTGCATGCTTGTTTGCTAGATTGTAATCAGTTACTAGGTGGGTTACAAAAAACCTACATTTATGAATACTGCCTATATCATTTTTTTTCGGTATTTCAACTAGTAGGTATTTTTAACGTAGATATTATGAACTTAGATGTATTAAATGTTGATATTGTGAACTTAGGCATAATGTCATTCGATATTTTGAATCATTCGAAATTTTAATCACTCGGCATTACAATAATCGACATTTTAAGCGTAGGTATATCAATTTTCGACATTTTGATATAATTGATATTTAAGTTTTCGATGTTTTGAACATTGGTATTTTAAGCGTAGGTATTTTAATCTTCGATATCCAAAAACGTACGTACCCCTTGAGGATTGTACGTGTTACTTAATTTATTTCACGTTTCTGTCTAATTAAAAAAAAAAGTTTTTTTTTGCTTTTTGTTAGAACAATATTGATACCGAAATTGTCGGGTTTACCAAGTACCTAACTGCTTTTGATTTTGTATTCGTTTATATAACATGGAACTTAGTCTATAAATTTCTACCTCCGATCAGAATCGTTAATTATAAATAACAACAATTTGCATCATCTAAATAAAGCTATAATTTCAAAGAATGCTGTAATTATCTATTTTACCGGTCGCATTTGGAAAAAAACCCTTAACTGATTTAAATTGACATCTTAGGCCGGATGCACATGCGCAAACTAAGTTTTTCATTCATAGTTTTACGTGTAAATACATAATTATTTACAAGTGAAACTGTCTATGAATAACTAAGTTTGCGCAACTAGTTTCGTAATGTAAATCCGGCTTAACCTATTTTACAGAGAGAGTGAACAAAGCGTGACCTAAGCTGGAAATGAATTGGCCCTTAGCAGCACCTTTAGAAATGTGTTAAATGTACTTAAACTTAAGACAAAGCCTACCCCCAAACCAAGCATAACTCAAACACTTTACAAAGCAACGCCACAAGGAACACATAAGTGGCACTTCTAACATTGCGTTCACACAAAAAGTACATTAAAACTAAGAAAGTGGCACACGAAGAGCTTTAAAACAAAAAGATCGCGGACAAACAGTAAATCTCGAGGTAAGTAGAGCGGTACCTGGCAAACTTTCACTGTAATGGCAGTTGGCGATGTTGGTGACAAATGTTGGAATCGGTATTGGTTTTGAATGTTTTGGGGGATTAGGATTTCTGGGGTGGAACTGCTTCATTTTTGAATCAGTCGCACAAACAACAGAATATGCAAAATTGGAGATGGAGATGCGTACCGCGAGAGCTGCCATGGTTCGAGGTGGCACAGATAAAGAGTTTCTGGAAGGGCTTAGCTTAGAGGAAGCCTTTACCCAGTAATATGACAGTACCTAAAGCCGAGAGAAAAAAAAACAAAGGGCTTGTAAATATGCAATGTAATGTAACATAACCTTATCGCAACAAGAACAACCTAATGCATGCCCAAGGCACTAAGTCCGCCTTTGTACCTTATTGTGTGCGAGAAGTTTAAATAAATAAAAAAACCGGCCAAGTGCGAGTCGGACTCGCGCACGAAGGATTCCGTACCATTATCTATAAAAAGGTAAATTGCGGTTTACGATTTATGACGTATGGATACTACTACTACTTACTAGATCTCGTTCAAACCAATTTTCGGTGGAAGTTTACATGGTAATATAGGTACATACATCATATATTTTTTTTAGTTTTATCATTCTCTTATTTTAGAAGTTACAGGGAGACACACACATTTTACCACTTTGGAAGTGTCTCTCGCGCAAACTATTCAGTTTAGAAAAAGTATATTGTAGAAACCTCAATATCATTTTTGAAGACCTATCCATAGATACCCCACACGTATGGGTTTGATGAAAAAAAAAATTGTTTCCCATCTAAGTACGGGGAACCCCCAAAATGTATTGTTTTTTTCTATTTTTGTATGAAAATCTTAATGCGGTTCACAGAATACATCTACTTACCAAGTTTCAACAGTCTAGTTCTTATAGTTTCGGAAAAAAGTGTCTGTGACATACGGACGGACAGACAGACAGACAGACGTGACGAATCCATAAGGGTTCCATTTTTTGCCACTACGGAACCCTAAAAACAACACTGGAATTGACCGGGTGTCCCAGAAGGACGTAGATAGTTATTACTGGTAAAGAACTAGTAACTTAGTGTTCTTAATACCTGCATCTTTATGAAAAATAATAATTCGGTAACTAGCACAGCAAGTCCGCAACTCATATTAGCACCTTCATACTCGTCCCCTGTGCTTACAACTGTCCCCAGAACGTAATAACAGAAATATAAGCGTCTCTAAGTTAGTCCGTGAGGTCCGGGCCAATTAGAGTTCTTAATGCTTACCTTAGGGCAAGTACAGGTCAAATGTAATTGAGGAGTCGTAACTTTGTTTAAATGATTTGATTTTGTTACAGATGGTTATCGTGATGAGGTAATTCTTGGTAGTATAGGCCACTACTGGCCTGTTCCACAGAGTCTGAGTAGACCCTAAGAAAAAAAGGAATAAAGCCTGGTTCACATGGTGCTATTTAATAAAGCAACAATAAAAGTTGCACCGTAAACAGTGTTTAGAAGATATGTCATTTTATGCTGTGCATCGTGTAAATAGCTCTTAAGGCGTCGTTTACACAGGTATCAGTGAAAACACACATAGATAAAAATGGGACAGAATTTGCATGGCACTGCTTGATGTCCTTACTATTTTTTGTTAAATTAATTTAAATACCTAGATTATTTTTTTTTATAAGTATTGGTAATAGTTTCAATTTTGTTTCTGTAATTTTGTTTTGTTTTCCTGGTACTGTGCTTTGTCCTTATTATTTTAGTACCTAGCTTTTGTAACACCTTTTTGCATTATGGAATGCAATACATGAATATGATGGGTTATCCCGAAACTTACCTGGAGGTGGTAAAACATGTCATAAATATTAAATATTTAAGACTTTAAAAGACGAACATCGAGGCACCAATAACTTGCTGTCAATTGCCATTTAAGGGTTACCCACCCATTTCTTTCTGACAAAAAATGCCGAGAAAATCGCTCGTGGGCGGGCACCCTTACAGTAGGTACATGTGGATAAGGAATTTCAGAGGAAGAACGGTCCAAGAATAATCGGTGTAAAATTTATAGCAACTGGTTGAATTGAGATCGGATGTAGGTACTGCAGATACGTCCACACACGTAATACCTACTACAGCTGGGTCAGATTTTCATGAATTCGAATTCAGGCAAAGCCCAAGTGCTCACACAAATAACAGTGAACTGTGAAATCTGCTTTCGATAGTTCTAGCAGAATACAGCGCTCACTTCACGTGAAAAGTTCTCGAAAACGAAACAATATCCAAGGTTAATCCAGTTTTAGGCCATAAATATTCACCAAAACCCAACGAATAGTCAACAGCTTGCAAAATTTCAGCATCGAAACGTAAAAACCTCGATACAGTTCGGCTATAAATCTAGTTTTCAACCATTTTCGGTTAGTGTCAATACCCAGTTATCGTATATTGAGCATTTTATAGGTGTTAAAATATCTGACGACAGATTTACAATGGGCGTAGATTTTATTTAGTGGCGCTTTTGAATGGCGTTTCAGGTTTATGGATAGCCGTGATAAAATGAAGTTTTAAAGTCGTTCGATGGATACTTTATCGTCTTTCGGTACTTTGGACATTTAGGTAATGTTGTTTTATGTCTGCGGTGATTAATAATAATAATATATCGTTGTATCAGCCAATGGCTTAATAGCCAAGAGCCTCGACCAACACTTAAGGAGGCTCTCGTTGGGCAGCTGGATCAAGGGCCTGATTCAGAGAGCGGTACTTCTGAACACGGCTCGCATTGTTAGGAGGTTCCTCTCTCTGGAGCCCTGACGGCGGTCAGGGCCGCCGGTAGCTTGGACCCTGTTCCCGATACCGGTGGGCTACTATTTTTTATATTTTTAAAGGTTTTTTTATATTCTAATATTTAAAAATATAATTTGTATGTACTTCAATGAAATAAAGAGATAATAATAATAATCATTTTATTGTCAGGCATCTAAGGGTCATAGATAAAATACACAAAATTAGTATTAGTAATTAGTATCGGAGATTTGTTTGAACGATTAACATCTTTGTAGTTACAGTTTTTATGCTTTCAATCTGGTTCCCCAAATTTTCCTATATATAAACTGTGAGGTAGAGTATCAAGCTTCCTTGTTCAATAATTTTCAATGACGCGGACATCGGGAATCCAATTTCCAGCAGTGGATGATACAGATTGCTTTTATAATAATTCTACCGAATATTTTAATAATTATCATAACAATTAAACAAAGATAATGAATTACGCATTGGTGACAGCTGTCGTCATCGTTGTACAACATCCATCAACGGATGCAGACGGTAAGTTATTAAATGAAAGTGCGAAAAAACCGTGATGAGTTGTAAATTATGCTCATGTGCAAATTATTATATTGTCAGATGGCTTTGAATTTATTTCAATTATTATTATTATCTGTATTATTTCGATTTGATTTGATTGTAATAAAGACGGTGATATTCGCTTGAATTGAATTGACCTTAGAAAAAATGCAATTGTTATAAGTACCTATTATTTCCTATCCTCTTTTATCTAACGCAGAACTGCGACACTAATTTTCGTTTATTAAAAATATATTTTAATTAATTTAGGTACATTAAAAAATACCTAAGCTTAATAATGAAGGTTTTATTCGAAACAGTGATAATTATGAACAAGACAAAGAGAGAGACTTTAATTTAATTAACTTAATACTAAAAAGTACAAAAACGGATTTCAACGACGACGAAAACCGATGTAAATCGAAATAATGTCTGAATAATAAAGTGTGATCATGTGGAAGGAACAAGTGGGAGCCGATTACTTAAGATCAATTAACAATTTACTTTTGAAATGTAAGTGATGGCTCTTGGGAACACTCCAATAATACGATATTTCCACTTTGATATTGGGGCTGCCCTTTTCAAAAGGTCAGATGGTAGGTACCTATAATTTGACAAGCTTTTAAGAAACATGATTTTATAATAATCAATTTTGATATTTTGGAAGAATACGCCTATACATAAGCTTACAAAGACTTGAGACGTAAAGTTAGGCACAGAATCTGGCAGTAACACTTTACATAGAAGTGATAAGCTCTACGTTCACACCATTACACTTTGGTAGATGTAGTCTCCCCCATTCCCCCATCTCTTCCCGTGGGTGTCTTAAAAGGTGACTAAGGGACTTACTAGAAAATGGGCAAATGGGCAGCTGCGTTCTCTATGCATTATTAACACCATACCGCGATCGCCAACCGGCCTGCAAAGCGTGGCGATTATGGCACCCCCCCCCCCTTCTTGTCTTTCGGCTGAAATGATGATGATACGTAGTCTACCAAGAAATAGTTTTGCACAAGAGTAAGGACACAACAAGAAAACCACAAAATTCATCAACTATCCACTCCAACTATTATTAATGGATTCAACAACAATGTCTACATAAATTTGCAACAAACTATGAACCAAGGACACTAGAAACTTGGATAATCAGTGTCGGACACTACGGAGACCGCTGACACAAAGTTTCAGACACAAAAACATGGTCTCGACACGAGTTGTCGCGACTTTGGTCCAGAAGTAGAAGTGGATAGGTTTAAATCAATAGACGTTGTGTAAGGAAATGTAAACTCTGCTATGAACTTCCCTTCCTTGGTTTAGTGTGTTGGAAATTGAGTTATTGTGGCGGCTTTATGTTGATCAACATTACGGTCTCCAGCGCACACTGGTTTGTAAGAAACTCCGAGATACAAGAATACCTAGAAATGCCGAACAAAAGAGAGTAAGTATACAACTACAGCAAAAAGTACAAAAAAAGACTAAACAACCACAGCAAAACATTAGCTAAAGATCTGCTTCAAGACAAAGACCACATAAACGCCTTAAAAGATGGCACACAATGGACCTCGACCAAGGGAACTGAAGTGTTCCGACATGTAATTGATGCTATTCACTGGAATGGCAATCAAAAAACCCCCAGACCACATCTATACTCCGTTTGAAATAAGATTAGACATTTAAATAAACCTTTTTTACAGTCCGTTCAATCGATTTTGACTTCTATTGCGTTGGTGGCATGACCAATGACAGCTGTAATAAACAGTTGGTATTGTAACCACGTTTTTGCTTTTAATGCCATCCTTATGCCTACGGAATAGAAGTTAAAATAGGTTGAACGGACTGTAAACAAGTTTATTTAAATGTCTAATCTTATTTCAAATGGAGTATAGTTATGGCTAAGTAGCCGATTGTAGATAAAACGGGAAAAGAAAAAAAAAAAAAAGATTGTGACCTATTTTCTTAAAATTGGACTAAAAGATTTATTTGATTTTCTTCTCTAACTTTACATGTATTACATAGAATAGGCATTGAAGCGTTTTAGAATCCAGATTGTGATGGCCTAAATTCATAGAAACTAACTTTGGTCGTAGGATTTATAACATTCGTTACACAGCCGAAAGACGTCCACTGCTAGACGGAGGCTTATCCCAAACATCGCTTCGTCGACTGGTCCTGTGCTTCTTGCAAACAGCGGATCTCCACAACCTTAACCAGGTAATCAGCCTCTATATTCAATGCTTATTTTATCACATAATTGGAGCGAAGTTCCTTATCGCACGTTATATTCTGTAAACCCCGAAAAATCTGTAATATTTTCACCGTCACTACGTTTTGTTATACTCTTAGGGATCAGAAGCCTAATGAGTTTTTTAAAAAGAAAATACAAAACGGCCTACTGGTATTTATTGAAATTAGAAAGACCGTTACAAGAAAAATATCTGAATCATATTCAGATATTTTTACACTAGTACGCGTCCGTCGCATCCGAGCTCCGCAGCAAAAGTGACCGAGGCGAGTGAGCACACGGCTCATGGTGTGTCACCCCTTCCACTGACAATGTCTTCGCAGCGACTTGACGTCCCCGCCTTCTCTGCTGTCAAATCCTCTAAGAATACTATATACCTAATACCATAATCAGCATATTTATAATGTTCCCACTGCTGGGACACAGGCCTCCGCTCTTCGCCAGGGAGTAGGCTATAATATACCACGCGGGCACAGTGCGTGTTGGGAGACATAAACGTCTATAGCAAAAACAAACAAAAACACCTTAGTGTGTTTTTAGAGGCATGAGGAACAGGGTGTAAAGTTCACTCATCGTCTCTTTCTATGGAGGATGAGTGAATTTTACACCCTGTTCCTCATGCCTCTAAACTGGGGACCCCGACGTGATTTTTATACAATTTTTGTATTAACTTTTCAATTAACACAATATCTTTCCAAACAAGATCTTCATAAATAGTTAGTTGGTTACGAGCATATTATGTCTATGTAATTATGTTTAATACTGTATTAAAGACGTGTGGGATGCGCGTCAGCTGTGTATTTTTTTTAGTTACGCTCTGTGAACAAAGTTTATGACTGGGCACAAAAGTGGAAAATCAAACTGAATAAGTCAAAATCAAATTACATTAACTTCACTAACAAACACGGTGAATACCACCCAATCTATATAAACGGCATGCAAGTACCTTATGCTCATATAGCCAATACAGCAAATGCGTTGAAAACTCACGTCAAAAAAAACCGGCCAAGTGCGAGTCGGACTCGCGCACGAAGGGTTCCGTACCATTATCTATAAAAACGGCAAAAAAATCACATTTGTTGTATGGGAGCCCCCCTTAAATATTTGTTTTATTTTAATTTAATTATTTATTCTTAAAGTGAATATGTAACTAAAGATTTTGTGAATATTTCAATCGTCTACCTGTTGCTGTTATCAATATCGAGTAAAAACGAGCAAAAAAATCACGTTTGTTGTATGGAAGCCCCCTTAAATATTTATTTTATTCTGTTTTTTAGTGTTTTTTGTTATAGCGGCAAAAGAAATACATCATCTGTGAAAATTTGAACTGTCTAACTATCACGGTTCATGAGATACAGCCTGGTGACAGACGGACAGACAGACAAGATGGACAGACAGACAGGCAGACAGACTGCGGAGCCTTAGTAATAGGGTTCCCGTTTTACCCGTTGGGTACGGAACCCTAAAAAGACAGGAACTTGTTATAAAAGTATGTATTCGTTACTCGGAAGGAAATCCTGCCTATCAATACAAAATAAAATTATATTATACAAGCATATTCCTATGTCAATTTGGACGTATGTCATCCAACTTTAGGGCTGTACTAAACGAAGCAACGTTAATATAATCCAACGATTCCAAAATAAAGTACTCAAAGATGCTGTAAAAGCACCATGGTACATTAGAAATGACGACCTTCACCGTGACCTTAAAATTGAACCCCCCCCTTAAAATTGACTTCCCCAAAATGTTCTTAACTAACTTTTTAGACCTTTGTATCCTGCTTTTGCGTATGAATTTTCATCATCGGTTCAGTCTTTTCGAAAAACAAGGGCTTGAAAGTGTGTATGAAATGCCGTACGTCGTAAACACTCTTATGTGCTTGTTATTTAGTAGGTACATAACTTTGTACCAACCGAGTGTCCCACGACACCTCTCGACTTTTTCTTTTTTCCATATCCTTCTTAACGTTAATGGCAATACTTTCCCAATTTATCTCTACTCCTTCACTATTTACCAAAGTGATAGAATGTGTAACAGCAGCATCTGCTCGAAACAAGTCAGGAACAGTCACAAACCGCGACATGTTGGCTTTACTACCTGCCACTGTGCGCGTGACTCGAATATGTTAACACAGTTACAAACGCATTTCGATTTAAATTTTGGGTGTTCGAAAACGTGACGTACATTAATTTGCTAATATTTCTTTCCTTGTTTATTTTTAGACTTATAGGAATTGGTTCGACAGGTTTCGATGCTGATCAAAAAGGGATTTTAATTTCTATATGAGCCTAATTTCTATAAGGGACCTTAATTTCTAAATGGATAAGTAACTTATTCTCAAAACAAAAAAAAAAACAACTATTCTTTCTATTCTATTCTATTCTCAAAACCAATAGTAAAATTACTGCAATTAGAAAAGATTTGCGTGCGTTAAAATCTGATTAACACTGCTAGCACCCCAAAAACTTATATTTTGTTAGTTTTTCAAGGGAAACCCGTTCCTAATATTTCAAGTATAACACCAAAATGCAGTTTAATTACTAAGTTCATGTTCAAAATAAGTGTGTTAGTAATAACCGCTGCGACTGCTGCGAGGAAACTGCAGTTCGTGAAAATACTTGCATCGACGGTGACGCTTTGAATGACTTCCAGGCAAACTGAAATTGAAAATGTAGATAATTTATGTGTTTGTTTAAGAATGTTAATACGTGCAAAACTAATTTAGTATATATCTATTTTTAGAACAGAGGAAAACTCTTAATGAGTTAGGAATTGGAAGCTATGCTGTTTATTGAATCGCTAGCTTCAGCCCGCGACTTCGTCCGAGTGAAATTTCTTGTTTTAACATAAAATATCATATCTACTCAGCAATATGTAGTTATTCGAATTTTCGGAATCGAATCAGTAGTTCCAAAGATTACCCCCTACTTACTGAGATGAGACGTGATGAGAAGGTGGTCCCAGGTGATCCATCAATCTCTATCTACTAGTAAAAGGGCCGATTCCACTGGCACAAATCTAAAAGTGAGCAAGTTACTGCATTTTGAGGAGTTATTCTGGTCATCACGCTGAAGATCCTCACCAGAATTAAACAAAATTTAAATTTGAAAGAATGAAAAGTTGTTTATGAGACCAACTTAAAGTTACTACCTTTCAAATAAAACATTACCAGCGAAGACATCCAGTAGCTACCGTTTTGCCCCTTTTGAGAGGAAGTACCCAATCAAAAATATCCGACGATAAAAACATCTATAAACTCTTAAAACCTGTATATCAAGTTTCATCTACATTGGTTGTAAAATACGACCTGTAGAGGAGTACCAACTGACAAAGAAAAGCAAATTTTGCCAGACTTGAAGCAGAGAAGCTTGGCTCGCTCGGTCAATAATCTGCTTACCCCTGTAAACTTCCGACTCGAAACACAGTTTATTTCATTCAAATTCAATGACAAAGGAAATTCATTTCGTTGATGTTCGTAAGTCTTCACGTTCGTCAACTGCCCCCATTGATGTATTAAATAGGAAGATATGCCACTCTCTAACATCATGTAAATATTAAATGGACCCGATGTCGTGCGTCATGTGCTCGACAACCGAAATAGAGAGACATATTACGCGGGCTATAGCGGGAACGAGATCGCAATAATTGTCACTGTTACGTACCCATAACAACTCGCACACAAACTACGATTCGGGTATTCCCCGCAAACCGGGAGTAATGTAGGTCGATTGTGTCCTTTCCCCTAATTTATGCGGTCCACATCGAGGAGCGCGTACCGTATCTTCCTAATTAATACATCATGGACTGCCCTCAACATAGTCTAGGAGACAGAGTGCTCTGAATTTATTAAATCTATTCTTATTTAATAATCATCTTTCGTTTATCACAGGGAAATGAAAATAAGTTACAAAAATCAGATTATGTAAAGTGGATTTCCGATGAAATTAAAGAAAGACAATTATTTGTGCCGCGTTACAGCTCTATAATTTTCGTTTCAAAATAAACAAAAGGAAATTTTAATTAGAAGTTTTCATAGTTTTTTATGGTTTTTGACAGCAGGATTTTTTTTCATCAAATAAGAAAGTTTTGGTAAAGTCAGCACCCTGGCTGCTAGATTAAAATTATTCAATGTATTAGTGGCGTCACGATCAGTCACTTAAACTGTTGATACACAACAAGCTGTAGAGGTCAAGGATATTGTAGTAAACCAACTTTAATGGAAGTACAGTCATGAGCACTAATATGTAAACGCTTAGCAGAATTCAAAGCCGATTTTCTTGTGGAATAACGATTGAAACCTAGAGAAAAGATCTTTTTTATAATAGTTTGGGTCCCAAAATACTTCAATCAATAAAGTTGGAGGAAATCACTTTTAAAAGTTGTTTAGTGTATACATATTGGTGCTCGTGACTGTACCTACATACCGGCAATGTTATTATTATATGAATCTCTATTATTAGGGTTTTATACGTTGCTTAACAGTTAAGTGATGGTTATCCCCCTTATTTATAAAAGTTAAGATCATAAAAAGGCAGTAAGTAAGACCAAATAATCCTCGAACTTGAATTAAGTACTTTGATTTTTGGAAGGTCGTCAACAATCTACCTATACTATATCTAAGTAACTAAATATGTACTAAGTAACTATGTATTGTAGTATGTGTACTTACTATAAGTTCTGTAATGAATACTCTAGAATAAACTTATTATTTAATTAACTTATTATAATTTATACATAATACCAGCACCACAGTTGCGTAACACACTTTATTTCACAATCCTATGAATTTTGAAAGAGACCGTTAATCCATTGCATCATAAATGTTTGAAAAATTAATCGTTCGACAATGTAAATAACGCAATGATGATGTGTTTGTCAAAATTAAAGGCATTGCAATTGCTATTGAATTATGCAACGACCCGCAGGTTCACTGTCAATAAGGAAATTTTAATACAATTACTTACCATGAGTAGGCCAGTATAAAATTTAACAAAAGAATACTGAATAATTAAATCTTTTTTCTTTCAAGATACTGATATTGGAGCAGTTTTCAGCGATAAACTGACTATTGAACTCCACGTTTCACGGAGAATTTTACCCACCGTAAAAGACAACTTGCTCAAATAAGCCACTGTTTTTCTTTATCTTTTTCGCAATGACCTACCCAGAAAACCCGTAATTATAACGGGCCAATTGGCTTCCATATCGTGAAACTATGCTCCGTTAATATGGCACACCAAGTATTTAAAAAAACGTGTGCGGTCTGGGACTCCCGTCGGGAACGAAGTTCCTGCTAACGTATGATTTAAAACAAAAACTTTTGACACTTGAAACTTGAGACCTTGAAACTTTTAGCTCGCATAGACTGTTTTGCGGGCCACAGACGCGTTTTTAACGCGTATTAAATTTACTCTCTCTGACAGGGAGAGAGAGAAAGTGGCATGGAGCGCTTTTTTGTTACGTGACGCAAGCTGCGCTATAGAACTTTGGTCCAAAAAGTTCAGTTTTATATAGCGTCGTCTCCGTCACTCATACCTGTGTGGTCTAACATTCACTGTGTCATATATTTTATAAGCACGTGTTTCTGTGACTAATAAATCTATTTTTCTTTCTTTCTTCCTTTCATAGCAGGCATAAAACTAGTTGGAAATTCTCGTTGAGTAGTTCCACTTCTAATGCAAATAGTGTGCGCATGTTTCCACGTGTTCAAGTTATGCTCAATGGCATTTCATTTCCTGTATGTGTTTACGAGTGGATGCTGAATCATGAAATTTATATTAAAAAGTTAGTACCTACTAAGCGGGAAGATGGAAGCAGCTAGTTTCAATACCTTTTTTCGTGACTTTCATTTTTCATTTTTGAGACAAGCAATAAGCACTTGGAAGTACTTTTGACTATCTCGTTGGCTGGTATCTGTTAAGCATGAGGTCCTGGGTTAGATTCCCAGGTCGGTCAGTGATATTGGGTTTTTGCATGAGTTGAATTTCTCAGTAGTAGTTCGGAGTGGATTTGTGCCCAGTAAAGGACAATAGGGTCACCCACTATGACATGGGTGCTATTGCACTATTAAATGTACGCTAAATGTTGATATACTATAGGTACGCCTCTGCCTTGCCCTTCGGGCAATACAGGCGTGATGAGTAGGTAATGTAAGAACTTTTTTTTAAATCTAGGAAATCAAATACCACGCAAGAGTAGCTCCAAACTACCACTCGACATAGATAACTGGAAGCTGCTGTTCAGATAAGAGAAATCCGTCGTAAATTGAAGAAGAATTGCTATTGTACTTACTGTTAAAGTCTGAAAATAAAGTCAAGCAGTAGTAGCTATTTTGATTCAAAACACAATCCTATTTTCCACCTCTCACCCAACCACCCAAAGTCACGCATAAATTGTGTCTACCCACAACACGACATAAATAAAAATTAATATTGTCAGGTCGTGAACATAAGTAGGCTTTTACATAAGGATTATGTCGTAACACTCAGACGGGGTCTTATTTTTAGACCTTCACCTTCCAACAGCGGATGACCTTGAATGGAAGGGCAGATAACCTTGAAGACGATTCTTTGATTGATTTAGGACTGTTCCGCGGGTGACAGATACAGATTTATATTTGGCTTGCCCGGTGCTGAAGTAAGACGAATCGGATTTTAGAGATTGTAGATATATTATTGTTTGTGTAGTCATGTCCTTTTTGTTTTCTTAAGTGTAAATCAACGGATTATTTACACATAATGAATCTATTTTTCTTTCTTTTTTTCGAATAAATAACCTTAAGTACTTGTTGACGGAGTTTGGATGTATGCCTGGGTAATGAGAGTGGGCTCGCTACATGGGGCTCAGCCATAACTGTCAACAATGTAGGTATGCTACACAATACACCTCTGCTTACACTTTTGGTTGGGGTGTTTTCATCATCATCATTTCAGCCAAAAGACGTCCACTGCTGGACTAGGCCTTCCCCGAAGGTTTGCCATAATCGCCACGCTTGGCAGGCGGGTTGGCGATCGCAGTATGGTGTTAAAATGCAAAGAGCACGCTACTGCCCATTCTCTAGTAAATCCCTTAGTCGCCTTTTACGACACCCACGGGTAGAAATAGGGGAGTGTTATTCTTTACGTCCGGCACCACACAGAGACTCTCTCTGTCTGGTGTGTGTTTATTGATAAGAATATTTTTCTTTCCACTTTATATCCAATAGTGAAACGTCCTTCTGATAGACCTCTAAGATTGGAGATCAATAGGATTACTACAAGCGATCGTGTTTCATACAACAGGATTGTGGAAACACTATCGTGCGGTATAGCATCTGCGCCTGAGGGCCTTTATCTCTTCTGTAGCGTTGCAGCATCACTCATACGTTTAAAGGTACAAAAATGAACGAACCGCCTACAAGTCACATCATCATCATTTCAGCCTGGAATCACCCACAGCTGGGTACAGGCCGCTTTCCCTGAAAAATCACTTAAGTATCTACCACGAGAATGAATAAATTTTTGTTTAGTTAATTAGTGATTTGTTATAAAGAAAACAAAAAAGAACCTATTTAAGTTAGTTTGTATGTCAAAGTTAATACTATATTTTTAAGTTAAAAATGTTCTCAAGTAAGTGAAATCCTTGTAATTTCTTATTGAGAAATAAATTTCTTTAACCATAACGAGAGAAAACGTTACTCTGAATTCCGCAACCCTTCAAATACTCATTCATTTGTTTTTAATAATTGGTGCTCTAATCTATCCATCGGTCCTAGTCCTTTTCCCATTTCTCAAAACAGACTCTTCTGATAAACAATATAACAAAGCCGTTCACACAAAATATCCTTACTAATCCTATCCACTTCACATACACCACACTGTATGAAAAATTCCCTCGCAATACAAAAAATATCTCTAACGCAATAACGAACAATCTCTCACAAACGACGTGCGTAGTTGACAGACAGACATAATTAGGTATTAATATTATTATTAAGTGGGCCCAAATGGCACAGAATTGGTGCCCTAAAACAGTGCGATGGGGTCGCGGCAGCCCACGTAGGAGATGGCGGGACGAATTGGATATGTTTCGGCAAAACTGGAAGGAGGACGCGCGGGCTCGCGGAGGATGGAAGGAGTGGAGGGAGGCCTTTGCCCAGCAGTGGGACAGCGTAGGCTAGAGAAAAAAATAAATATTAATGGCAGCCGTTCGTGACATCACACCTTATAGTGAGTTAGTTATCTGCCAGGTTTAGACTATTTGGATGATTTTGTGTGCTGAAATTTAATTCCGGCTGAAAGTATTTGTGAATTTTTAAATGGCCCATTTTCAATCACCATTTCCACTTGTTTTGTCAAGTTTGCTTAAACTTATTGTGCTTTCTATGTCCTAATATTTTGTTCTAACCACAATCCAAGTCTTGCATTATTATAATAAGCTATATTTTGTAGCTTAATCTCGAGGGAGGCCGAAAAATTACAAGATTTTCAAGAACCGTAAAAGAAAGTAAGCGTAAGCTAAATGTCATCAAAGTTGACATCGGGAATGAGAGGGTTAATAGTAATAATATAACTCAGTTAGAAAGCAGAGAATGTCACAGAACTTGGCCAAGTAAGATAAACAAAATATAATTATGAAGACAGCTTGAAAATGTTATATGAATGAATGAATGAATGAAATGCACCGACCCCAGCGTGGTTTGACCAGACTCGATTGCTCGTATGAACCCAAAGATTCACCCTAGCCCCTGAAGCCTCATGTTTCATGGGACTACAGAGACCATTGTATATCAGAGAGTAGACCGGGGGGCGCGATAATGGTAGGAAAGACGTGCCCTTGGGATATGGAAGGATTATTAGAGCCTACCGGATGTGCATCCTTGAGCAAGCGTTGGAATAGTGGAGAGACGGGTGATATTTATCTATCAAGGGGCATCTTTTAATAGCGTCGCCGCCAGGCTGGCTCCTATACATTAAAAAATCGAGCGAGCCTTGCAGTACATAAATGATGTGTAACATTTGACATCTCACCTTGGTAAGAAGCAACTGAGCAGCGGCAGAAGTGACCCAATCTACTTACAATCTATACTTACTAATTCCATGCTATTAAAAAGTACTTACTTATTCCATGCTCAAGGTGTCTCTTCCTGTTACACACTTCCATCCTTTATCACGAAAACACTCTGTGGGAGTGTTTTCGTGAAAGCGAGAGGAGAGATAAAGTTACACTTCAACAGGAACACAAACGTCTCTGCTTCAAATAAAGGGTTGCCTTTCCAAAGTATATGACAAATTGCGACACGAGTCTACACTAGCTGTTTCATTACCGACGTTTCTCGACGAATAAAGAATGAGTTATGTGACATATCTCTGAGGAGGGCTTGTGAAATATTTATTTTTCCATGATATAGTGTTTTAGTAGTGGCATAAATATATGTGTTTAAGAAGCCTTTTTCTCGCTGTGAAAGCAAATTTTGTGAGCTGAGATTTGACGTCTTTTTCCTTTAGATTGTAACACTATACTATTACACTTTCAAATTACTTTCTATGACAAACTTGAATGAATTTATGACAGATTGGTTGGAAAGGTAACACAGAGAGATTATGAGGAAGAGAAAAGTAAGTTGGAAAGTTCGCGAATCAGTAACATGGGCATTAACAGAACAACTGATTCAGAAAATAAACGTCTGTCAGAATAAAAGAAGTTTTGAATAAAATAAAAGAATTGGAGTCAAGAGATGAGACAAAGTAAGATTAAAAGAAATCATTAAAGGTTTTTTTTTGGCGAAATATGAGTTTACTATTACTCCAGGGATTACTTGACAAGCATGATGGTGTTTTTTTTAAACAAGCTTTCTCTCGTTGTTTAACCAGCCAAGTGCGAGTCGGACCACGCACAATGAAAGGTTCCGTAGATGGGATGAATTTATCCCAAAAACAAACTTAACAATGTAGTTGAAACACATGTTCTCCCATACATCGATGTACGTCACGATCAATTCTCCGACTGCAAATGTAAGTTGGTCGACTATTACTCGTAACCTTATGAAGCCTACTTAGCTGATAGTTTTCCTTTTAGTTTCATTATACAATATATACTACTGCCATGATTTTTTTCACATATCCAGAAACAACTATTTAGCTGGCAGGGGGGGAGGGGGAGGGTAGGGCACGCCACAATTGTGGCAATAAGTCCCCTCTTTGAGGAGTGGCTAGAGAGGCGCCACGGCGTCCTCACCTTCCGCCTGACGCAGGTTCTCACCGGACACGGTTGTTTCGGGAGGTTCCTGTTCAGGATAAAGCGGGAGGAAACACCCGGGTGTCACCACTGTGTGGATCGCCCGGAGGACACGGTGGAGCATACGCAGGTCTGCCCGGCTTGGGCGGAGCACCACCGTGTCCTCACGGAGGCGATCGGCGGCAGCGATCTCTCGCGTCCGGCCCTGGTTCAGGCTATGGTTCAGAGCGAGAGTGCATGGGAGGCCGTCACCTCCTTCTGCGAAGCAGTAATGCTCGCGAAGGAGGAGGCGGAACGCGTGAGGGTAAGGCAGGGTTCGCACCCTCATACCCTTAGCCGCCGCAGGAGACGCCCCGGGCGTCGGGACTCACAAGCTGATTTCCGGCCACCATAGGCGCGGGCCTGCGGACGGTGAGCGATGGGTAGCTCGCCGTCCGATAAGGACCAGGTCCGGGTCAACGGCGCGTTGAGTTTCACGCGCGCCTCAAAGAGATGTCAGCACCAACTGACGGGGTCCGTTAGGGCCAATGCCTGCCGGGGTTGCGAGTTTGTCCGAAAGGGATATCGTGGCCCCGGCACACAGGCAACGGAAGGAACACGGGTGGGTTTTAGTCAGTAAAAGTCTGACACGCCCTCCCGCTCGGCCCTTTGATAATTTCCCACCCAAAAAAAAAAAAAAAGGGGGGGAGGGTGGAAAGATCTGACTCTAACTAAAATTTTCACTTTAAAGCTTAATATTACGCAAATGGATCCCGGAATCGAGAAATGATCTTTGCAGACCCTCAATATTTTTGAACGGCTTATACAACGACTCTCCACATCATGGGATAGACGAGAAAAAAAATATCATCCCCACTTTACGTGGATGGGAAAGGTACCACAAAAAAAAAACAAGATTTTATTTTACCACTTTGTCGGCGTGATCAATATGGTATAACCAAATTACAGCTGTCTAGTACTAAGCGTCTCGGAGCTATGCTGGGGACAGACAGACAGACCTTGGGAAACTATAAGGGTTCCTTGTTTAGTACGGAACTCTAAAAACAATGCATGACTTGAGTAATCAGTCGGTTTATTTTTTTAAATAAGCAATTACATTTTTTACGTTGTTCTCACATGTACGAGTAGAAGCAACAAGAATAATGTACCCAGGATTTTGTAATATCTTGATTAAAAAGAGTGTCCTTGGAGTTTATTGCCTGTTCTTCTCCATAGAGATCTACGTTTTAGAATGGGCAAACAGCTTCAACTTTCGGACTAACTGACCGACTCTTTGACAATTCATAAGTGCCTTTAATAGGTTTAATTGAAATAAATGTTTTGAGTTTGATTCAATTTTGATTAGACAAGAATCTACAGAAAAATAATAAGAGGCTAGTTTGATGCTGACGTTGGATCACCCACCTATCCGTTAAATGACGATAAACACTGGTGTAACCCTTTTGTTATCGTGATAATATTATATTTAGGGCATTTATAATGCCGTTGGGTGTTCGGCGATAAGTAGGGTGCAGCTTTTGTTTTAACACGTGTGCTTAATTTGATATTTCATAGCCATTTTAAGGGTATTTGGGGAAAAGTGTGATTTAAAACACATAAACAATTAATAGAGATGCAACGTTTTGATTCAAATTTTATAAAAGGCACTTACAAATTTGATGAACCTATTCTAAGAATTACTCACCACGGTAACATTTCTCATAGAAATATTCATTTTCATTTTGCTACAGAATTTGGCAATGTTCAATTTAATTTACTTCTCCTATTTCAGAGTGAAACATTAATTAATTGGTTTGAAATAAAACGTTAAAGTTATAGGTCAGTGGTTAAATGAGAGTCTATTTACAGACCCAGTTCTATTGGAATTTGTTGATTGCAATGAATCAATTAATTTTAATTGCATTAGGGTACATTTAATTGAACCAGAACACTTTGGATGTGATTATTTATTTATTTATTAAAATTTTCGCACACACTTTTATATTATAAAGAGAAAAGATTTGATTTTTCGTATGTTTGTTTGTAATGGATAAACTCAAAAATTTCTTAACCAATTTTAAAAATTCTTTCACACAGAAAGCTACATTATTAGCGGGTAACATGGGCTGTATTTTATTTTCCCCATGGTATCAAAAATTTGCCTATAAAAGTTATTATTTGGCGTGCGCTGTGAAAACTATTGATGATACATAAAATAATGTACTACATGTTTATAGTACCTACTCATCATAAATGTCTAAATATAACAGTTAAGTAACAATAACCGTTTTTTGTTCAAATTAGACAATCACAACGGGTAGAATCGAAAGACGATGACACTCGTATCATGATATATTTATTTATCCTTATCCAAATAGTTTCATAATAAAGGTTGATTATGACGTGTAAATTCCTCTTTAAATGAGTAGAATCGGCCCTTTCTTTTAGAAGTAACGACGAGTATAAAATACCGACAATCAAAAATAATATCGTCTTCTACGATGTCCTTCTCACCGCTCTGGTTTCATACACTCTTCATTCTTTGTCCAGGTGGTTTTTCTTTGGAATGCGCTCCCTCTGAGCATCAGGATGGCAACTAGTAGGTTAACATTTAAGGTAAAGGCACGGGAATATATTCGTAAGAAGTTGGCAGAATCTTCCCAGCGCTGATCGTTTTCTCCTCCACCAATCGTTATTTCTCCTGACACTTTTTATTTTGTTTAAAAGTATGTATGTATCTATGTATATATTGTTGTTTTTCGAGTTATCTATCCCATATTGCACCTACCATGTTTTGTCTCTGCATCACCCTAACGTTGACTGGTAGAAAATGCCTCAGGCATTAAGTCCGCCTTTGTACAGTAGTTTTTTTTACTTGTGCATAAAGTTTTAATAAATAAATAAATAATAGTAAGGAAAACGCTGTGGTGTGAGCGAATAGCCCTAAGCTTAGTCTATTAGTAGTATTAGTTACCTTATTCTCCGAATACCACGCCATAGACTAATACAATAATATGAGATCCACGCGGGGAAAGCTGCGGGCGAAAGCTATAATATTATAAATTCGAAAGATACTCTGTTTTTTAGTCAGTCTGTCTGTTAACTGTTCACTCCTTAGCAGCTGAAAGGATTTCGATAAAAGACCTGGATTGGGAAATAGGACACTTTTTATGCCAAAATAGGTTGCCGTGGGATAATTTCCGACCTATACGCGGGCGAAGCAGCGGGCAAAAGCTAGTAAGGTATAAAGGTGGACTTAATGCCTTAGGCATTCTCTAACAGTCAACCAAGGGTGGTGAAGAGATAAGATGGCGGGTAGGTATTCTGATTATTTCGTTAGGTATTCTGCTCTGGCTTTTGGTTAAACTTAAGTGAATGATATTATAAATGTTTGCATTCTGAATAAAGAAATATGGCTGAGCTTTACTGTATCCTAACACATTTATATATTACCCATATTTGCAAAATAAATGTCTATTCTTTTCTATTCTGTTTACTAATTTTTTTCAATTTACCCTAGTAAATATAAATCTAGTTATAATTATCCAATCTAATTCCAATGATAGAGAGAATGATTTACTTACTAATCTACGATTTTTGGCAACATAATGTGGGTAGCCCTTACCATTATGGTATTCCCATTTGGAATTATTATCTTCACCCATTGAAGACCAACATATCTCCGAGTTTGTGATCTGCACATGTCTTAACACCTTCTAACAAAACTCACAAATACAAATAGAAACAAAATAACATAATCACATACCTACTGAAAATCCATTGCGTAATTTGCTTATTACGGACAATATTATTATAGTTATCTATTATTTAAATGTCAAACTTAAAGCGCGCGCACAGATAATACAACTTTTTTAGTGTTCTGTCTTTGCGCGTGCGTTGATGCTAGCGCAACTTAGGAGCGTTTACACCTTACAGCTTTTCATATAAACTTTCAAGCCCTTGTTTTTGGAAATGACAGAACCGATTTTAAAGAAACTTCATACACATAAGCAGGATACAAAGTTCTAAAAAGTTAGTAAAGAACATTTTGGAAAAATAGTGTTACAGCCAAATTGGACTGATTTAAAATTTTCCATAGAAACAGAGATTTCCAGTTATCTGTTTTTAAATTAGACATTTAGAAAATGTGCTTTTAGCTTTAGTAGTTCTTGATCTATCCAGGTGTGATAGACAGACAGACATAGTCTCGCCATAAGGGTTCATTTTTACCATTTTGGTACGGAACCCTAAAAACTGTAATTGAAGTTATACATCATGGTGTCTTTAATTTTGTTATGCATTGCCCGTCAATGTTATAAAAGAGTTTATGCAAAAAATAATTTGCTATGTAGGGAAAGTTAAATTGCAACATAAATTCACGTATACTGCGTCATTACGTTTTGAATTGAAAACTACGAAATTACCTTTGAACAAATAGTTGTTTTCGACTTCTCCAACAAACCCGAAACTTTAAAACCTAATTTTAAACTTTTAAGCCTCCTTTTAAAGCCATTTATAACGTCCAAACTAATTACCTAACTAAAACTACGCCTTCGTGTGTCAGTGTATAAATTGGCTAAGATAAATGAGTTCTGCCGGCTCCCCTGGCTTAATGGCGTGATCTATCATATATCACGGATGTCGAGGAACTGGTGCCACTGTCCACTTAACGATCTTAAGTTTTTGAGCGATTCTTCGTCGAAGGAAAGTGGTGCATCTGCATGTCATTACATTGTGGAAAGTATGAAGGTATTAAAGTTTGAGACAAGGAGAAACATTCCTGCTGGGTGAATTGTACCTATTTGGTTGTTTTTAGGGTGGCACTGAAATACCATTACATAATTATGTATTTTAAAGAATAGGTTTATACAATTAGGTCTTTAACCTCCAAAATAAAATTGCTGCAGTTAGTTTCGTACTATGAATATCCACCCCAAGTGGCCCTCAAGTGTCTTTTATGTGCCTTTGAAATAAATAAGTTGACTTTGACTTTAACCAACTCGGTGTTTTTCAGATATTACAGGAAAACACCGTCCACACCAACAGTTTGTATAAAGTTCTACGAAATCCTCGAAGTCAAAAAATAAAAAGGCAACATTATAGACTTTTTAAACTAATAGAAGTTATTTACAGTCATTTGTCCTATTTATAAAAGATCATTTTCAGAAAAAGCGTCCCTTAAGGCTTTATGTTTTCCTTTAGTTGGAAGCTTTTCCTCATGAACGATTGATTGACACACACTGATCATTAATTCCTATTACCACCAAAATGACCGCGAGGAAATCAATAGTGCCGAAAATTGAGTTCCCCAGTTTCATGATGAAAAGCATTATGGTAATGTCGCGTCCCGGAATTTGACGGATCCCGGCCTCTCGCGGACAATTTATTGCTTATTGTTGCGCACACACAAAGCACCGGGAATTTCTACCAACGTGTATAATTGATGAGGTAATGTTTTTTGGGAATCATCAAAATTCAGGTGGTTCAAAAGGAAATATGGAGGGCCTATACAGAAGTGGGCATTGCATTAGTGGTTCAGCCGTATTGATATAATTGGGATTGTGCTTAAAGCAGTTTGTCGTGGACGTGGTACAACAGCGGCTCCCCTTTTTTTCTTTTGTTTTTGGGTGGGAACTTCTCCCGTTTTGGACGGAGCGGATGGGCGTGTCAGAATTTTACTGATTAAACCCACCCGTGTTCCTTCAGTTGCCTGAGGGACAGGGCCACGGTATCCCTTTCGGACAAACCCGGACATACTCTTCTATCATCAGAAGACAGCCGCCACGCAACGATCGATGCGACGCTCTGCTAGAGTGACTGTCACCAGCCAGTGTCACTCTTACTCGTATCCGACCTTTTTGGTGATTCCAGTAACTTTGTAACAAAACTAGACTCCTACTTGCTGCGTCGTCTTATTAAAAGTTTCTGATTATGTAAACCACTGAAGATAAAACTGCTAATCTATCTATACCTACTAACAATAAAGCTAAAAAAATTGTTTGTTTGTTTGAACGCGAAAAATTCTTTTTGAATTTGATATCCGTTCTTATGTAAGGTTACACGCTATTCAACATCACGCTACGACTAATAGTCGATGGAGCTGAACAAAAAGAAATGAAAGTCAGAAACGTGCTTAGTGTTAGCAAAAACGAAGTCATAGCGCGAGCGGGCGATGCGATGCGACGGGGGCCGAGAGAGATTTATAAAAATTTGGCTGTTATTTTAGTATACTTATTGTGTATCTTACGACTTCCACGCGAAAGAAGTCGCGGGCAGAAGCCTTATAAAGTTGCTTGTTCGCATCTCAACATGATGACTCGTAACAAAACATTACAAAATCCAGACTGTCTTAATTTGGTTAGTACACAACTGTGCTTAGCCCAAATTCAACGCAAAACTAAGATAAAAACTAAACTACGCTTAAATAAGTACAGTCTGAAAATACAAACTCAGAACAACAAATAAACTGCCAAAAACAAGACGTGCTCCTTCTAAGTCCATTAAAACACGAACTCAGATAACAAACACATTTTTCTGCTGACGACACAACCATTTAGATTTTCATCGCGAGAACATTCTACGCGTTATCACGTGAAATGCTAATAAGAAAGCTGCCATTGTGTCAGTCATACCATTTTCATGCGAGTGAACTTAATTAGAGCTTAATGGTGTCTAAAATGGATGAGCAGAATTGGTTGTGTCAGTCATTATGGTGGGAACCTGCTATGATGTTGCCATTTCACAGTACATTTTCAGGCTGATTGGAAACATTGTCTGTTCAAGCCTTGAAAATGTGCAAGCTATTTTAAACTGTTTAATTAAAGTTAACCTTTATATTCAAATAAAAGACAACATTAAGATTAGTTGCAATAACCATTTAAGCTCATCGACTTTTGTTGAAGCTGGTTATCAAGAGGACGAGGCTATGAATATTAATCCGTACCTATTTGATAATCGTTGCAAATTGAGTCGCTGAAGCTAAGGAGACATTGTAGGTACATTTCCACATTATGTTTTAGGTACTTCACTTGTCTTTAAAAATACTTTTCTATCTAATTCCTCCATTCACAAAACACTTAAGGGACCAGTAATTAAAGCAGCGCTTAGCGGAAACTTAAGGATAATCTGTCATCCCGATAACCACTCGTGATTTTTTCTCGAATCAATCATTTTAAATTGACTTGGAAAATTATAAAAAAGATTGCGTGACGTCCTTGAGCTTTGATTGATGAGTTCGATCCTGTGATCTGCGAGCTCTAAATGGGATTTGTTCATTTAGATGATCAACGCTGATGAATTTTTCTTTGTCATGAACTCATTTTGTTTCATGCAGGTTTAAAAGAGACTTGTGTTTCATGCAGCTCCTGTTCAATTTACTCATAAAAGCGTATATTTACTCTTGTTTTATAGAAAGAACAAAATTGATCTTTTATCGACAATATTGCCATTTTTATATCGAGAAAAAACGACCATTTGATCAACATGCAATATCCTTTCCACGCGAAAGTTTCCCGGAGCTGTTTATTTTAGATTATTATGTTGATCTACAAAATAATCATATTTTTCATGAGAAAATAGTTAAACGCAAGCTGGCTCGGATAATAAATCGTCTCACCCATTACAGTATACAAATCTTAAATCTTCTCAGCTTTGAATAATAACTCGATTTATTAAAACATTAATCAAATTTTTTCTATGTTGCAGATGCGTCGCGTCAACTAGCACAAATGGATGCGACGGGCGCGCGGGAGAATGACACTGACGGCTCATCGCTCGGCCCCGAGCACTGAAGCTACGATGAGCACTACTCTAGTGCCATACCACAACACCACACATTACACAACGTACCTCTACCCCTCTAAAAGGCCTCCTGACGTTAGGAATGCAACCGTCAAGGTCGAAGTCAGAGACACAAACACTAGCGGTGACTTTATGAGGCTAGTGGAAGACTTTAGTGATTATTTCTATGGTAACACGTCCCATGACTTTACTACCAACTCCAGTCTAGATTTGGCAGACGTGTATGGTTACACAAACTGTAGTTTTAACGGTACGTTCAATATATCATGTTTTAACAGACAAGTGGACGATGCTGATCAAAACCTGTGGGCACTGCTGCTGCTGATTTTTCCTTTCTTCACGCTGTTCGGCAATGTGTTAGTGATAATGAGTGTAGTGCGGGAGCGGACGCTGCAGACTGTAACTAATTATTTCATAGTGAGTTTGGCTGTTGCTGATCTACTTGTGGCAGTCGTCGTGATGCCGTTCGGAGTTTATTATTTGGTGAGTTTTAAATTAATATGTAGTTTCCTGTCAGTCACGATTATCTCCTTTATTATTCTCTCGATTATCCTTCAAAATTCTAAGACTATAAGCCCTTACGCCAATTGTACGTTTCCTCGGTCAACAGATTTAATTTTGTACGTTTTCTACTTAAGAACCTTTTAACAAATAAACACAACATTTTCCTTCAGAGAGTAAATATTTTTTAACAGCCTCCGATCCCCGGGCTCCACTTTTATACACGTGTGGCTCGCCGAGGTGACAAGGAGCTCTTTCGTTTTTAAGAGTGCCAACAACTTTTATTATAAGGTAAACTATCATTTTTATAAAGATGGATTTTGCTATGCATAAGATTTAATACTTTTTTGTAAACTGTTGTGATCGTAAACATTTTATCATAATAATTGAATCAATAGGTGAATCAAACCTCATTTATTCAAACTAGTCTGAGAATCAGCACGTTTCGAACGTCAAAATTACATAAGACAATACCCCAAACACGCCCGCCCTTCACCAAATGAATGATATTGTTATGGCGACTGCCTCGTTGGTCTAGTGAAAAAAGCGCGCTTTTTAAGGCTTCTACATACTGGTGCGACTTTTCGCCCGGTAAACCGGTAGAACAAAAATTCAAGAAAATTGTTCTACCAGTATCGCGTCGCGCGACAAGTCGCACCAGTATGTAGAAGCCCAGTCCTAGCCTAGCCTTATCCTACTAATATTAAACACAAACTCAAATCATTTATTTCAATTAAACCATTTACATACACTTTTGAATTGTCAAGAAGTTACAAATATGAAGCTAGTTGTGAATTATAACTGTAAATGTATGTTTGGATGTTTGTTACTCAATCACGCAAAAACGGCTAAACGGATTGGATGAAATTTGGCACACAGATAGATAGTTTATAACCTGGAATAGGAAATAGGATAATTTTATCCTGGTAGTACGTTACATGCACACAAGTCGGTATTCTGTTTACGTGACATTGTGCACAATTTATAAACAGTAACCTAACAAAAACATACTAGGCATGCAAGAATTCAAGATAGTTTTTAGGGTTCCGTAGTAAACAAGGAACCCTTATAGTTTCGCCATGTCCGTCTGTCTATCTGTCTGTCTGTCGGTCCGTCCGTCCGTCTGTCCCCGGCTTAGCTCAGAGACGCTAAGTCCTAGAAAGCTGTAATTTGGCATGGATGTACATATTAATCACGCCGAAAAAGCTGTAAAATAAAACCAAGAAAAACATTTTTTTTTCATTTTTCTCCCTTGCACGTAAAACGGGGATGATATTTTTTTTTCTCGTCTAATACATGGTGTGGGGTATCGTTGGATAGGCCGTTCAAAAATATTGTGAGTCTGTGAAAAACATTTTTTAATTCTGAGATCCGTTTACGTAATATTAAGCTTTAAAGTGCTATTTTTTGTTAGAGTCAAGTGTCCCCCCCCCCTGCCAGCTAAATGGTTGGTTTTGGGTATGTGAAAAAAATCATGGCAGTAGTATATATAACGAAATTAAAAGGAAAACTATCACAGCTAAGTAGGGTTTACAAGTTAACGAGTAATCGTCGACCAACTTAAATTTGCAGTTGAAGAATTGACCGTAACGTATATAGATGTATGGGAGAGCATGTTTTTCAACTACAATGTTAAGTTTGTTTTTGGGATGAATTCATCCTAACTACGGAGCCCTTCATTGTGCGTGGTCCGACACATACTTGGCCTGTTTTTCAATAATTAATGAGTATTAAATCCCACTAAAAATAAATAGGGCTTGGATGAAATTTGGCACACGTACAAGTATTAGGCTCGCATGAATTCATGTTAGGTTTATTTTGAGTACATAAAAACAAACTCACAACAAAATCAAATACTACCTCAATGTACCGTATAGCCATTTCATACAATTGTCAAATAATGACAGGTTTAATTTGATTTTGTGGTTTGCTTTGTGATTAGTTTGTTACTTTTTTATCCCGGTGGTACATTCCCGTGGGATAATAGACCTCCATGCGGGCGAAGGTGTAGGCAAAAGCTAGTGTAAAATAAATCATTCTAATTCTACTACTGAGCATGAGGTCCTAGGTTCAATTCCGGGTCGCAAAGTGTTATTGGATTTTTCTATCTGGAAGTTCTCAGACTCTCCCCGGAGTCCGGATTGATAGCTAGGTTCGGCCCATATTTACATGGGACTTAAACAGAACTGGCGAAATGTGGGTGTACTATGTGCACTATAGGTACTACACCACTGCCTAACCCTTCGAGGAATAGCATAAGTACAATCAGCCTATAATGTTCCTACTGGTGGGACACAGGCCTCCTCCATGTGAGAGGGAGTGGGCCGTAATCCACCACGCGGGCCAAGTGCGGGTTGACGGATGTCACACGTCTTCGAATTTTTAGTTCTAGCACATGCCAGTTTCCGCTTTGGGAATTATGTGATTATTATTATTGGGATGATACTTTATTATTAAGAAGACGACTTGAAGCGAAGAAAAACGATATTGGCCCCAATAAAGGATCTTGTGGCAGTCCTTAGTTTTATGTCTTTTTTCAAAGATCAGCAAACATTTGCTATTCCCTAAAACATTTGAATGAGTACCGAAAATTAAACTGAAAAATATAGTCACATGATTATTAGTTAATAACTATTTAGGTACATCAAACAAGATTACTCAAAACAAGAGCTTCAACAAAACCCGTTGCTTATAACAAAATTTCGTATATAACATACACTATATCTGTAACATCTATAAAAACAAGTAATGTAACATGCAACTGTCTTGCATAAAACGTAAACCGGTTTCAATACAAAGTAGCAATTTGGAATCCTCTGGAATTCCAACGTGGGAGGCAGTCGCTAGTTTCCAGACAGTTACAGCTAACTACTAAACAAAAGGATTAAATGAAATTGCGACTGACCATAAGTTGCACTAAAATTTGTCGCAGTTGAATCTGAGTCTATGGAATGAAAGAAGTGGGTGGACGAAATTGTGAGATAACAGAGCTTGTATGTTAATTTTTTTTCTATAAGAAGAGCTTTGTTTTAGAAAAGCATACGCGTTTTGAGAATAATAATAATATGTTTTTATTTCAGAATTAACGTAATAAGGTTTACAAAAAAAAAACAATTTTGCAAGTAAAAAATGAACATTACAGAAAAAAGTGTATCGTTGGTGTCTGTACTAATGAAAAATCATTGTATCACAAACACCAGCGCCTTCCAAACTTGGTTACATAAAAAACAATAAAAAAAGAGAGGAATAAAAAAAATAAACATAAGTTATTACTAGGAAATATGCAAAATCTGTAATGATAATAATAATAATCTGTAATATAATCTTGAAATAAACTTCAACTTACTAATCATGTGCGAAATAGTTCAATTTACCAATACAACGATATGTAAATATTTATTAAATTAACTCGGCCTATCGCAGTCCACTGCTGGACATAGGCCTCACCCAGGCTGCGCCATAACACCCTGTCCTCCGCCTTCCGCATCCAGTCTCACCCAGCCACCTTCTTAAGGTCGTCGGTCCATCTAGCTGGGGGGCGTCCCACACTACGCTTGCCGATACGCGGTCTCCACTCCAGGACTCGTCTGCTCCATCGGCCATCGGTCCTTCGGCAAACATAGACAAATATTTATTAAAAATAATCAAATAGATACTATTCGATATTCCTGCGCCCCCAAAACGCAACTAGAGCGTAAAGATAAACTAAATAACAGCTGAAAACGTCCCAAATTCCACACTAAACCTCTTACTCTATCTAAGTCACATTGTCGATCCAAAATAAGACGTATACAATAAAAAGATAGTCCACGATTTTACAGCTACCCTCGCGCATGATCCGTTTTATGTGATACACCCCCGATACAGACGGTAAGACGTAAAAATTTTAGGGTGCCACCATGAATTTCAGTTCGCCATAAAATTTATACTAAAATCATATTTCGTGATACAGACGATTGAGTTTTTTTGTATGATATTGCTGTTCTTTGACTTGGAATGTTTTATTGAGGCTTAAGTAATAGAAATTCGAGGATTCTATTTAGATGGAGGACTATACTCACAATCGTGCTACAATATTTGTCAGTCAGCAAGCTGATGGTGAGCTCTTCTGCCCAGGGTGCACCAAAGTTGTTAAGTATCCAGTTGTTTGAGCAATTTTACTGCATACACTAATATTGTACATATTTCTCTGATTAAAAGAAATACAAGGAAAGTGCTTAACACCTCCTTCAACAGTCTTTGCTCTCAATCGAAGTCAAATGAGAAATCTATTGGCAGTTTTCAGAAAGAAGAAAAGTCAAATGATTTCGTCAAACGTCGATCGATGTTATACGACTGCACTTGTTACGTCTTTTGTCGATGTCAATCACATCTCGATTGCAGCGTCCTAACGAGTATTTGCACGAGCATTTGCATTCATTCTTTATTGGGCCTCATATTGATGGTGAAATGAAAACGGGTTTGAGCTCTTTCAATATTTTACTATCTTACTAATAACAACTAAAATTCAGTAGGCAGTACTTTAGAATTTATTATTTGTAATATTCAGGTGTATGGTGGTGTTTTATATAACCCACACAAAGATGACCCACATCACGAACGCTACAAACGATTTTGTTTCCATAATTATAGTATGGTTTGTAAGCCTAAAACAAAAACGTTTTTAGTGGATTTAGATAGCTGCAACAATGTTTTTTGGCTGCAACTCAAAATGATGAACAAAATACCTAACGTGGTAATGAGGACCGGAGTCACGGCTGCTGCTGTGCTTTTCCACTTCGGAAAAGACAAGGAGAAATATTCGACCAATCTTTAGTATTTAGAGAGGCAGCAGCAAAAGAAGAATAATGTTAAGAATTTTAACAGACACTACAATTGTTAAAATTTTAAGACACGTTCATCTGTAGGCTCGAAAAAATAGACAGTTGATATTACAGAGTTCTCAAAACAACAATAAATCCTACCACTTTATACTAAAAATCGTATCCATAGTGCAATATCCTGTAAGTTCTCTACCGAATCTTCGGATCAAGAGTATTGACTCAGTAGAATCTCTCGCGACACATATTATTATTGTCGTTCGACTCGTGTATTCAATGTTTTATTTATACTCGGTTAGCCTCATATGAGATATTTTTGGATCAATCAGTATAAATCTGTTGCTTATGTTCTTTGGGGATCGATTTAGTTACGTGTGATGTATTTTTGTGTGGTTGTTTGTAAGACTTACATTTACATACATATAAATGATTTATAGACCTCAATTAATTTTAAACGGTTCTTTGGACATGCGTGAATAAGCAAGAAAACTCAAACATGATGAATTGATGTTAAGCTTTCCTCAAAATACCATTTCAGACACCAATCTACATGATTCTCATGATCTGATCAAGATTATGTCCGGATTTTTATATACGACATCGACATTGATGAATTTTATAATTATACTATTACTACTATTTTATATTATTTTGGATGTATAAAATGACATGAATATTTACTTTGTAAAGCATGATTTATTATTTTCATTATTGTGAATGTGAAGACTATGTGGGTCATTGTTTTTTTCTCAGTTTTTATTATGGTCTGGCAGATTGAATAATTTATGCGGCATACCCAAAATAATGTCCTTTCTTTGGTATTGTTCGTCGAATCATTGAGCACTTTAAGTTTTGAGGTGAGCTGCACGATTACTGCGTGCACTGACTGGACAGGTCCTCTCAAAAAAACCACACGGTTCTATCATAAAAAGATCATTTCATACACCAATCTACATGATCTGACAAAGGTTATCTGGACTTTAAAAGAGACAGTGACCTCTGAGTTTGTTTCGGCCTTTCTTCTCAGAGTAGTCCGATAGGAAACGCCGACCTCTTCTAGTTTTAAAAATATGATTGAGTATTTGTACAATGATTTGTACAATCACTTTTACACTTTTACAAATTTATCATTTATAAGTAATGTACTGATCACGATAAGTATTACAGCAGGCTTGGCATGAGAATCGTAGAGAAGCGTTTTGTCGTCGGAAGATTAGATAAAAATAATTAAAAACCGGCCAAGTGCGAGTCAGACTCGCGCACGAAGGGTTTCGTGCCATTATCTATAAAAATATTTGTTTTATTTTAATTTAATTATTTATTTTTAAAGTCAATATATAATATATCTACATATTCTGTGAATATTTCACGCGCCTACCTGAATTGCCATTATCAATATAGAGCAAAAACGAGCAAAAAAATCGCGTTTGTTGCATGGGAGCCCCCTTAAATATTTATTTTATTCTATTTTTTAGTATTTTTTGTTATAGCAGCAACAGAAATACGTCATCTGTGAAATTTTAAACTGTCTAGCTATCACGGTTCATGAGATACTGCCTGGTAACAGACGGACAGGCAGACGGACAGACAGACAGACAGACAGACAGACAGACGGCGGAGCCTTAGTAATAGGGTTCCCGTTCTACCCTTTGGGTATGGAACCCTAAAAATGACGTTTCCGTGTAGACAGTAGAACATTTTCGGTAGACAAGCGATTTCTATTCTACAGTAGAGTAGAAAATAGAGAGCATAATGCTAAGCCTGCTGCAATAATGATTACGGAAATACACTTTCAGCATTAAAAAGAACTGATAATTATTTCTATCTTTGATCTCATATATTCGAAGCAACATGATTTAATTTTGATGAGGGATATTTTGGGGTTAAAGTGACCTTGAAAAAAACTTTTCTTTCCCACCGTTTCCCAAAAGTATTTAAAATTATGTTCAAACCAAAACTTTTAACAAATAAATGGTTTTAGAAATATTTAAGCAGAATCACGAAAAGATAATTTCAAGATTTTGTTCCGAAGGGTCGACTCATGTTCCGGAAAATTTAGTTTGATGTCCGCTAAAGTTTTAGGTAAAATTATTAAATGAAACCATGGGCGATTATTATTCAAGATTCAAGAATAGCCGTATTAATTTATTTTTCTTTCTTTCTTTTCTTTTTTCTTTAAAAAACGTTGCCCCACAGTAGGAATTTCTCCTGTATCGTGGGTGCGTTTACACACATTTAAAATCACATACACAAACAGCCAGACCCGGAACAACTACTTGTAGGTCATACAAATATTTGTTCCGTGCGGGAATCGAACCCGCGACACGCAGCGCAGCAGTCAATCGCTTAACTAATGCGCCAACCATGCCGTAAAAAAAAATGAATGATGATTGAAATGTATTGTATTGATTTGTCCGTTTGGTGCCGGACGTAAAGAATATCACCATCCCATTTCTTCCCGTGGGTGTCGTAAAAGGCGACTAAGGGACTTACTAGGGAATGGGCAGCAGCGTTCTCTATGTATTTTAACACCATACTGCGATCGCCAACCCGCCTGCCAAGCGTGGCGATTATGGCGAACCCCCCATTTTGGGGAGGCCTATGTCCAGCAGTGGACGTCTTTCGGCTGAAATGATGATGATGATTGATTTGAACCTTACATCAATCAATCTGCCTGCCTTTTTGCAACTCTGTTGGGGTCGGCTTCCAGTCTTACCGGATGCAACTGACTACTAGTATTTTACATGGAGCGACTGCCTATCTAACTTCCACAACCGATGCGATTTGAATCTTATATATCGTCAGTGAAGTTCTAACAGTACGAAAGTCAAAAATGGCTACTTTACAGGAGAGTGGAAAAACTGTATGAAATGAATGTAACTTACGCTTAATGTTTAATTATTAATACAAATGAACTCTGTGGTGATTTGAACCCATGAAAATTAAATCGAAATCACAACATCGGAGCACTTGATGCACGACGAATTTGTACGTGAATAGCTGACATACGCAATGTTGGCTCCCTGACATGTAACGCAGTGTTGGCGCCAAAAACTGAGATACGTAGTGTTACTATTTTTTAAATAACGCGTTCTATTGGTCAGGTTACCGTGTTTTGATTGGTCGATACGATGCGCGCCATTATGCTTTATCGAATGACATTCAAATCTCAAAACTCTCATAAAATGACTTACGCACTGTTAGAACTTCACCGACGATATCTACTAAATAAAAATCTTAAATTCTTCTTCATCCATTCACTGATGACAGACAACGCTCAGTCTTAACCGCTGGGTTTAGAAGCTTGAAATTTTGCACTAGAGTTCCTTATTATAACGAAAAACAGAGCCTATATTAGACTATGGAAATTTGTAATTTTTGCCGATGGGAATGACATCGGGCACACGGCTTGTTTTCTTATAAAATGTATCCCCTTTGTCACCCATGATTGAAAAGGTAATAAAGTAGACGATAGATATGACACAGAAACAATTTTTCTAATCATCCATCAATCAAGTGAAATTATTTATTTCAAATGTGCACATAGAAGGCACTTTGGAACGTCTAAATTTACAAAAAGTAGAATAAAATTGATTCTAGTCGCCCCTTCCAAAGGTAGTTTCGCGTGGAGAAGGCTGGGCAAGAAACTCCACTGTTACTGTTTTAAAATGTTTTACAATATTTTCTATAGGTACATTAATTATATGTGAAGACGATGCACCTAGAATAAAATTGTATACCTAGTAATTTTATTACACAATAATTATGTAAAAAAAAAGTAAGCAATGACAGATAAATTAAATATGTGACATTATTTATAAATGTGAAGACGAATAAAATTACTATACCACAATGAAATAGGTAAAAAGAATTAAAAATGAAGCAATGACAGATAAAATATTGATGTGATAGATACATGGTGCTCACATTTTTATAAACATTGTAAAAGTATATGCTTTCCAAAAAAAAAAAAATAGAACAGTGTGTAAGTTAAGGTAATCACAGAATATAAAATAACTATCATAAAAATAATTAAAATAGCACCAGTTTGATTTTATCTAGGCTCTAGATTATCCTATGGAGCTGGACCAGCATACTTCCGAGCATTCTTATCTTGGTTGTAATACTCTAATTTGTAACTTGCTTTTTTACAAAGTGCACTTTCAGCGTTTTTTAGATAATTAACATAAATATATTATTATATGATATAAGCACCTAACACCTGCACCTGCATCAAACACCTTGTTTTGACATTCTAGGTATATAAACCCACTCCTACGCTCTTATCAGCTTTGATCATTTGCGGACAAAAATACCCAAAAGCGGTACTTATTGGCCAATTTCTGTGTAAGGGTTCCTAATGGCACTTTATTGGGGACCCATTTATTGTTGTAACAACCCGACGGTTTTAAAATTATTTAAAACTTGTCGCAGCTGATTTGAGTTCCTGCGTGGGGATGGGGGGGGGAAGGGGTGCTAATTCCGATGTTTTTTTCTATGCCTCGGTACAGCTTTGCTAGTTTTATTATAACGTTTAACACTTGTAAAAGATAGGTATGTAAGGACACTGTTTGATTTTAGAATATTGATCTATCTCATGAAAGGTCCACCATTAAGGTAGGGTCAGAGTCTCAACTCCAATGGGTCTTAATTCATCTTGTGTAAAAATAATGACGAGATAGAATACGAGTATAACAAACGATTTTACCATTTGCCCCTTAAGGCGACGATAACCGACTTTCAATGATTTTATACTGAAGATGACGTCTAAACGAGTAGTGTTAATAATTTGAAAAAAATATATGTTAAATTAGAGCATTTTCTTAATAACTTAATATGTGAATATTTTAGATTATGTTTATATTACATAGTGAAATTAATTTGTAAAGATATATCTAACGCGGATAAAAAACTGAGAGTTGCGCCAAATCTACCAAACGTATTTTTCTGAAACCTTCACCAATTTAAAGATAATTTAATTATTGATCTTTTAGTATACGCGTTTTATTAAAATACTTTTTGTTTTGTGTATAATAAATTAATAATGCGTCAAATTGGGGACAGCGCTCCTTGGTGGGCGAGTTCTATTACTGGCTGAACGAACAACGCATTGCGTGAGCTCAGTACAGAACACGCAAGCTAACCACTCAAGGTCACTGGCATATATATGCGTCTTAAACTTGCTTGGCCACCATCGCGTCAACAACATTTTTCTCCCCGGATCAACGGTGAATTCCGACCATACAAAGAAAGTATTCAAATAGGGAAGAATAAAGCAACATCTGTGAAATTCTCTTTGTATATTCATAATGTGATGAACATCGTACGAAAACTTTTTCTTTGTAACTGAATAAGTAATGTGCGTTTACGTTTTCTAATTCTTAATAAATACAAAATTTTGTTTGACGCTTATTTTGGCCCCTTTTGTGATTCTGAAAGCAAGGGTTCTCTTCATGTTGTTCTCGTGTATGTTTGTACCTATTTCAGGTCCATTGTCTCGGTGTTAGCAAATGTGTTATCTTTTGCTACAATCTCGTTGTTTCGGATTAATCTTGTGTTGCCCTTTTTAACTGACTTCCAAAAAGAAGGAGGTTATATTATTATGTTCTACTTTATGTTTGTTTTTTTTTTGTAGGTATGCTCACCGATTTCTCCGTCAATTGTGGACCGTTGATTTTTTTTTGTTTAAAGGGTATGCTCTCGAGGTAGTTCCAACAGCACCAAGTCGGTATCTGGTGATCCCGTGGAAATCGTGGGAATTCCTTAAATTTTATAGGCACACCTATTGGGGTATTTTTTAAAGTAACTCGTGGATGTGCTCTTGGAAAGCACTATTTGGTGAAGTGGAACTGATGATGATGACCACAGATAGCCACCGGAACTACTTCATAATAAGTATTTAACGGGTTGCCATTCGATTACGTACTTTAATATGGTTGCTAAGCAATTTATGCTCGTCATAATGCGTATGGTGAGTGGCAGTTCTCCTGGTTGTTACCAGAAGAACTCCTCAATAATTAACGTCCCTGCATCGGGAAAAGTAATACAATATTTTCTAAAAGGGGATGACCAGTTGACATTAGGCTATTACTGACCCAGTAAAAAGGGAAAAATACAAAACCTTTTTTACAAAATAAACAAAAAACAACTGACTTCCAAAAAAATTACAAAGTGAGAAATAACTAATTTCGGATGTCGGTGGCAAAAACTAAAATAAAGATAAAGACACCAAGTTCCGAAATTGAAGTTATTTTTCACTTTGTAGTGTTTTTTGGAAATCGGTTGTTTTTTTTTTGTAAAAGTTTTTTTTTGTCATAATAGGGATGAAGCACCTACGTACATCTATAGCACTTGAAGGCAAGAATATGTTACTTTTTCTAATTTAACAAAATGTTGCTGTAGGTAACTTGTTATCCTCCCTATACGACCAAAAATAAAATGTTTTAATGTCGATTGCAAATAATAGCTTTATTTGACTCTTCCAAACCGATTGATATCATGGATGCCTTTGCCCAACAGTGGGATAACTTGTGATGTTAAAGATACCACAATGTCCAATTGGTCATGATGAATAATGATCCAGTGATAAAAGCAGAAGCAGATTTGCAACATGTAATTCATATAACACAAGAATATTTTTATTGTATGAGTACTTTTTTAACTCTAGTGGCACTTGAGGCACGCCTTTACATCGTATCTTGACCAGAGACCGTACAACCCCGGTTAAGAGTTAATCCTTTCGCAGGGGTTAGGCGTTTATGGGGTTACCTTTATCATGATGTAACTACTCGAATGGGTTCTGCGCTTGAAACCCAGTAAAAAGGTTATCAATATGAATAACCCATTCAATGGGTTTTATACTTGAAACCCAGTAAAAGGGTTACCTGATAACCCATTCCACGGGTTCTATACCTGCTTGAAACCCAGTGACATGAAAAAAATCGAAATATTATATCGTTTCAATATCCGCCCAGCAAAGCTAAAATTAACTCTATAATTACATGCAATAGTGATCAATTGCTCATAGATTCCTATTTACAAGACGCTCGGTAAGTAGCCACAAACGCGCCGCCACGACCGCTTAAAGGCTTCTACAGACCGGCGCGACACAAAGGCCCCGCGTGTCGCGTGACGAGCGGTGCCTTTGTGTCGCGTTGTGAGTCACACCGGTCTGTAGAAGCCTTAACGCCTGCTATTCCATTTTGCAACCTATCATCGAGAGATCATGTTACATTGCTCTGAGTTGGAATGTTACGCTGTTATCATTTTAAGAGTTGAAAGTGTAACCCTTTTGTATGGCTTAAATTAAGCCGTTCAAAAGGGTTACCCACACCGTATGGGTTTCTATCGAAAACCCTTTCAACGGGTAACCGAAATGGTTCTTGCTCTTGACAGACAACTTCACCCTGAATTACCTATGACTCGAACTTCTTAATGCCAGTTAAAGTGCTTCACAGACTATGCTAGGTACGCACCTCATTTTCCGGAAAGGAATACAGACATAATTATAGGAAAATTTCTGTTGTTGAATATTAGTTTAATCTGTAATGAGATGAGGAAATATAGTGCAAACGTGATTTATTCATACATACACATCAGCTCACGCCTTCTTCCCATAGGGGTAGGCAAAAACTATAGAATGCCACTTGCTACGCTCCTTACACACTTCTTTTGCTTCGCCTACGTTCATACATCTGGTCACACACGCACACCGGTTGCGGTGGTCATTTATTAATTGTGTTACTATTAAGATTTGGATTTTATGGATGCAGCAACAAATTCATAGTAAAAGTAATAGTTATAATTATGTTGTAATAGATATAATAATGATAATTATATTTATTTATATTTTTTTATTATTATTTATTAATTAAGGAACAAAACAGAATATAAACAGAAACATCACAAAAACCTCAATAGGTTTGTCCGGATGTTGAAACACTTTTAAGCAATCTTAATAGGTAGGTACTAACGAAATATTATAAATCTAAGGTTAAAATATAGTTTATAAAACATTGTGAGGTAGTTAGTAAATACTAACTAAAAAGTACAAAAACAAAGATGGCGCGGGTCAAACGGTCCGTCGATGATACTAACAATTGAATGATATTAATATACTTAGCTACTTACTTAAACTATGAGCACTTAAACCCATAATATCGTATAAAAAGGTTAATTTACCATAAATGTATTTTATGAGATTCATAGTCAGAGCTTAGAATCTTAATCTTCACCAATTCATCCAGCATCAAATACATAATCCTTCCACAAAATCCCATGAAAACTACGAGGGCTACAAGCCATGACCCGTGTCCATCGCAAACGAACGACATCGCATTATCAAAGTCTGATGGATTACATCTGCTTAGCTGACGGTCCATTTAACATCAGGTGAGCAAAAAATTTACGTCATTAATCATGGGTGCAAACGATGCATGGAAATAAAGGATACAGAGTAGGAAACGAATTTGATTGAAGGTAAAATGGTAGGGACATCAAAATTAGGAAGTCATTTGGTAGCTGATCGGTTATTATAACAGAACCACAAACTCAAAGCATTTATTTCAATTAAACCATTAAATTATTTATTTGATTGTCAAGAAGTCGGTCAGTTACAAATATGAAGCTAGATGCCCATTCCAAAATAGTAGGTTCCTATGGAGAAGAACGGGCAAGAAACTCCACGGACACTCTTTTAAATTAAAATATTGATACAAAATATTGGTTACATCATTCATATTGAATTTAAACGACATGATGCAATACGTCAGAAGCGTCCGTGATAAAAAGATATAAAACAAAAAAAAACAATTCAAACTAAAATAATTAAAAATAAGCCGTGGCAGCCAAGAGATGACCAGTCCCAACTGACAGCGCCCGTTCACGAACATGACGCATGGCACGCAGACACTTTTAGTATCGAAAGCTTAAAAAGTAAACCACTAGAGTGACCGATTATAATGATAAAAAGTTTGAATAAGTGTGACCCAAATCAGCGAGCAGCAAAATTCAAGCAAACCCATGATTACACCAAGCAAATCATCATAGCATCATTTTAAGCTTTCAGCATGTCTATAAACTTAGGTACATCTAGACACTAGACAGCAGCATATAAACATAGAATCATTGACTTAGCACAACACCGTTAATGTAAAATATAACACGCAACATGCAACAAAAACTACGAAGACAACGAACAACATAGTCACGTTAACAATCATCGTTCGCCCACATACCTAGCGTCCATTTGACGTGGTTGGATGTCAACAAAGCGCATTCCGCGGTCGTGTCGCTGTCGGACACGCGTGCTGCGTCACCGCAAACGTCATGAGCGTACAATTTAGTATCCTGTGTTGAACTATGGTTTATCACACTGTACTTAGATGTGGAATTAAGAAAGAAAGAAAGAAAAATAATTTTATTTGTCACAGAAAACGTGCAAGTACAATGTTGGTAAACATAATATGTAATAAACTCGAAGGAATTATACAAAACAGATCTAAGTACATATTATAATCACGATCACAAACAAACAAATAGTCGGAAGCAGCACGTCATGACTGTGACAAAAAGGCTTGCACTCAGCATGATGCTGTGCTATGGGGGACCCACAACACAGCGCTGATTTTTAGTGGTCACCCGAAAAATACGTATGGAACCCAAGTCAGGTTTGATGAGTTGGGTAGTTGTACATACGTAAATAGGTAACAAAATAAAATAAAATAAACAGTACTTAGAATATAATGCTTAAACAACCAAGCAACAATAGGTCGTTATTGTTAGGAAGATGCCTCCGACTGCATGAGATTGTTTATAGTATTAATTTATTTTCCATCTTTTTTATTAACTTTTCTTTTTACACAGTCGGGTTTTTGATTTTTTATTAACTTTTTTTACTGAGTGATTGTTGCACTAGATTAACTAGTGCTTAGTAGGTTTGTAAAAAACTAGATTAAAGTTACATTTATAAATGTGACTTAAATCTAATTTCTTATAAATATAAATAGCAACTTCGGAAACGTAATAATAATCATTATCATAATCATTTATTTGTCAGAATATGGTACATTTTATGGTCTTAAGATTAGTTAATGGTAACATCACATTCTGCCAAGTGTGGCGTGCAAATATTAGGTACCTACATACAGTTATTAGGTTAAAATTACAATTTGAGTTGTCAGTTAAAAATAATGATCCTTTACACATTTTAAAAACGTCACCAATATGTTTAAACAGCGCGAATCAAATTCGAGTTTACTGCTTCCTATTTTTTCACCACTCTTAACAACGTTAATAACTTTATTGTCAATGTTTTTTTGTAATTTTTTTTGTTATAAATAAACGATTATTGTTATCGGGAGTATTTTTTTCTCAGCTCTTAGAATAGATTAGAACACTCTTTAATATGTACACCATAAAAGTTACAGATATAAATGTTGAAATTTTACATTGGCCCTGGCACACAGGCATTTGAAGGTACACGATGGGTTTTAGTCAGTAAATTAAAGTCTGACACGCTCTCCCGGTCCGCCCAGAGCGGGAGAAGTTATTTGATAATTACCCACCCAAAAAAAAAAAAAAACAGGGTGACACAATGGGCGGTCTTATCGCTTAGCTCTTAGGCTGGTTTTAGCTTCATTTACGGGCCAAAGCCAAATAAATGCAGCGTGTGGTGTGTATTTAAGATGAGGGTGTCTTTTCTTCGTCTGACAGATACATTTCCTAACTATTCTGCAGGTGTTTAAGATGGCAGCTTTCTGTAGGTTGATAGAAACGGATTGTTCTTAATCTATTAGTGTCAGGATTCGGAGATTATTATTATTATTGTAATATTATTATTGATTGTAACCCTCTATTTTAGTTCAAAGCACCAATACATCATTACATGATATAACATCGCACATCAAAACTTTATAATGGTAAACTTGAACAGTTAACATCTGCCATAATTTATAGTAAAACTTCACTACGCAATAGTAATTATAAACTCCAAAATTTAACAACGTAAACATGGAAATCAAATTCCAAATTATAAACTGATTCACAGTTAACTAACATACAAACAGACATATTATCATGTTTTATGACAGATAAAATTCAAAGTTATCTTAGGAAGCTTTCGAGTACCACTGAAATTTATATCCTATCCCCTAAATTCAGAAGTCTAATTTTAATTGGAAATTGTGGAAATATCTTTAAACTTGCTACTGAAATCTGAACTCTATTTCAAAAGGTGTGAAGTTTGAATTTCAGCGGCAGTGATATGTCATTCCATAAATTGGGATCTGATTAGGAGAGACCGGATTTTCGGACGTGTGGTTTCCATGGTACAGTCCAATCTGAAATTGTTTGTGTTTATGGTTAGCTTGTGGTCGGTATTAGGCGTTTGCTAGCGTGGGAAATGGGGTAATCTAACTTTATTGCCCTGGTTTTTGGTACACCTAAGCAGTCAAAGAAGAACTCAGAATATACTGCAGGTGTAAATACGGCCAATAACTAGAATTTGGGAAATAATATATTTATTGTCTCTACAATAAATATGATAGTTGCAATGTTACAAAAAGTACAATCGTTGAGGTATTTCGAACTAAAACGATGGCAGGCTATATTGAAAATACTCATAACATTATTCCTACAATACCGATTTTCACAACTCCAGGGTCGCCGTTCAGTAGACTTATCTAGCTAAATCCTATTGCCAACTCGAACTTGAAGGAAATTGTATTGAACAATCAGTAAAGGATTCGGTCGACAAAGTTTCTTGAACGCTCACATTTTTCTTTTAGCAAGACAAACCGTTTTTTCAATGCTTGCTGACGTGAATTGAGAATCAAATACAGTCCGGTCATTCCTATTGTTTTTTTTTTAAAACCACAATAGAAAAAATATCCGTAATTAATTAAATTAGAAGTACCTAATAATGACATCAAACCTAAAACCACACAAATAACACTTACCCACCATACCATTAATCAACAATTATATCAACACAGTGACATCAACATTAAAATAACCCAAAATTATATAAAACGAAAAGTAATTACAGCCAATCACATAGGACCTTGGAAGCACACGTAGCAGTCCTGTAATAGCATGTAAGTACCAAGAGGCGTTGGAACACTTTATCATTTGCTCGCTGGCTTTAATTTGATTACAATGTTAATGGAGCCCGTTTGACCCCATCCAATAACAATAAGCAATTCAAATAGTTAATGTATTGATTGCACGAGTTATTTCTTAAATGATTTGGCTAATGCTTTTGAAGATGCAGTATAATTACATAATTTTACTGTAACATATTGATGGCATTCCTCTGAGTGCCTCGACTTTACAACGGATTTCTGTCTTACATAAATCCTTTTATAAATCAAAACCAGTGTGAAGTCAATGACGGCTGAATGATTTTATAGTTTACATTTGCATTCTTCTTTGTCACCTAATTACTAAAGTTTGTTTTAAAGATTTTTTTTACCAAAAGCGTCTATCTAAGTACCTACATGAAGTTATCTCTAAAAAAATCTTCACGTTATTTAAACTGATTAATCAAGTTCATTGAACAAGAAATTGACGTGCAAGCCAAGCGAAATGTCAAGGAGAACAGCCTTCTGCATAAGTGCCCGAAGCCACCCTTCTTCGTGCTCACAGGGAGGAATTATCGCTAATAATTATATTACAAGAGAATCAAAGTGCTCTTACATGCTGTCGCTAGATGTGATTTTTTCGCTATTTAAATCGAGCCGTTTATGAAGAGTCTTAAAATAACTTTATTAAACGGAACGTTTTATTGGCGCATTAAAAAAAGAAATATACTGAGATACATATGGATCCCAGTATATTTATTTTTTGTACGGCTTAGAGCTCACAATAATAGTGAGCTCTAAGCCGTAAAATAAGTAGATTTGTTCAGTCCAAAAACGGAATCATTATATTTTTCTACAATTGACTGACATATCAAACTCAAACTCAAAGCATTCTTTTCAAATAAACCTATTACAGGCACTTTTGAATTGTTAAGGGGTCGGTCAGTCAAAGAGATGAAGCTAGGTGCCCATTCCAAAGCATAGTAGGTTCAAAGTAGGTATCAAAGGTGTTTACGACTTCTTAGGCTTGCACTTATCTAACCATAGTTAGTTCGTGGGTTTCTTACTTCAAATTTTCAATTACACAATAATAACGTCGTGCAAATAGGTACATCATTATCATTCGGCTACCATTATGTTTACAAAACTGTAATATTTCTGACCTTTAAAACTTATAGCCCACCGAGGAACGTATCGGTGCTAAAGAATATAATAATTATGCTATTATCAAAATGCGCTGTCTCGTTAATATTATAATGGGTGGGATTTGATAAAACGATTATGTAAAGTCAACACTGGTCAGAAAAATGAAAAAATCACTATACATTCTACTACAAACAATTTATTGTCAGCATTAGGATAGGAATATCGTGCCTGAATTGATTTATGAAATTGAGTTTCCAGTGAGAGTGATTGTTGGGTAATATAATAATTGAAAAAGGCGATAATGCGGCAAAAAGTAACCTTTCGTTCATTTAGTTTGCAGGTAGTAAACCGGCCAAGTGCAAGTCGGACTCGCGCACGAAGGGTTCGGTACCAGTATCTATAAAAATGGCAAAAAAATCACGTTTGTTGTATGGGTGCCACCCTTAAATATTTGTTTTATTTTAATTTAATTATTTATTTTAAAAGAGAATACATAACTAAATATTCCGTGAATATTTGAAGCGTCTACCTGTTGCCTTTATCAATATAGAGCAAAAACGAGCAAAAAAATCACGTTTGTTGTATGGGAGCCCCTTTAAATGTTTATTTTATTCGGTTTTTTAGTATTTTTTGTTATAGCGGCAACATAAATAAATTATCTGTGAAAATTTCCACTGTCTAACTATCACGGTTCATGAGATACAGCCTGGTGACAGACGGACAGACAGACAGACGGTGGAGCCTCACTACGGAACCCCAAAAAAATGACAAGACGCACGAATTCATGCGAGTTGACTTTTATTATAGGTATTTTTTTTTAACATATAATAGTTATTTGAAGAGTTTTGCAAGAAGAAATCATTTAGCATAAACTAATTATCATTACATTATGCTAAATGATTTCAGTATCGAATATATTGCTGATGCAGATCCTTCCACTTAATCATTGAGCATGTCTTCCTTTTCCACATAATTGTCTCTATCGGCCGTTATCAGCATTTTCATCTTTCACTACTTGGTTTGGTACTCCTATGATTTGGCAGGTACCTACTTACCATACCAAACTATAGCAAAATAAAGCCTACACACATTCATTACCCCAGCACACCGCAAAGCATAGTAGCGAGTATCTCACTCCAAAAAGCATAGACAAAGCCTTTGATAGTATCCTAATTAGCATACTTCTGGCCATCTTTTGCATCACAGCACTCAATGTTAAGTTCATTAAATCAAGTTGCCTTCTCATTATTTTTCGCCTTTCACGCCTGAAAATTTAATTATGCGTCAGGCTCCCAGTTTTTTAGCTTTTCTAGGATACATTTTGTCGAATAAAAGTGAGATGGTAAAACTAAAAACTTGTTACGTTGTTACAATCTTTATCTTTTTCATAACAATTTCTTTCAGATTTACAAAAAAATATCCGTATCTAATTTATAGTTTGTAGGTTTCTTACTAACCCAAGAATATTTTCTAAAATTCAATTAAATATAGGCATTCATGTGTCTAAAGTCTAAATTTCCGGAACAAATCCACAGTTTGGGTGGTTCTCAAACAGATTGTTTGAGTGAAGCTTTTGGTACTATTTAATTAACGTTTATCTCCACACGCTTCGCGAGAGCGAGACGGAACTATGGCAGTTTAAGTTTATTTCGCAAACAAGAAGTTCATACTTTATTAATTAGGAGTTTGAGTTGCAGTCAGCAACTGAATACTGAATGTTGTTGAAGTGTTTACTATATAAGCAACAGCTGTGTAATCCCAACATTTACAGTTTTCTCTGTAGCACTTAATGCCTTATTATTTTTATGTGGTCATTAACATTTACGCCTTTGACCTGTTATTTCGGTGATATTTTTCTTTCATTATTCCAGATTAAATTATACCAAAACCAAGCATGAAACTATTCCACGATCCTAAAATAACTTTACGGTAGAACACGAAAATAGAGAGAAAAGGACGCAAAAGCATTTCGGATAGTACCAAGAGACATATTAAAAATATTCTCGAAAAAATATCTGATCTTCTTCTATCAATCATTCAAAGTTCGGATATAAATAGTAAATAGGTGCTCTTTGATCGAATATAAAGGAACGTAACAAAGGGGTAATCGAAAGAACTATTGAAGTAGAGTTATGGAGCTCCGAACACTTTGATCTCTTAAAATAAGTTCTTCTTATAGTTCAACGCTTCAATAATACCAAGGTTAGTAAACACATAGTGAGTATATAGTTCCTTCAAGTATTGGAGTTAAAAAATATATTTATACAACGTTAGTTTTTCTTTAAACTAAACCCGAAAAGGGGTCTTTGTACTCATCATTTTGAACAATTTTTTCCATGGGACCAACCTTGAAATCGCGAAAAAAAATCAGCTGTCCCTACATTTGTGTTCACTTAAATCGACAAAATGTATGGAACAGCTGATTTATATTTCGCGATTTCAAGGGTGGTCCCATAAAAAAAATTGTTCAAAATGATGAGTACAATGACCCCTTTTCGGGTTTAGTATAAACAAAAACGAATGTTGTCTATACGTTTATTTTTTACAGTTATCATAATTATTGTGGTAAGCAATAAAAGCATCTATGAAAGATGACAATAAAATGGCTATGAAGGAAATGACGAGATTTCGGTAGATACATATAATTGATTAAATTGTAATAAGAGCGGATAAATTAAGATAATGATAATGATGTACAGTCGAGTTCTTTAATATATGAGCATGTTCATTAATCAAAAATATATAAGCAATGGTAAGTTTCATAAAACACTCAACAGCTTTGCCTTACAATAAATTGTAAACAATCTGTGACATCATAAATATGTGACTGCAATAAATCAATAATATTGCTACAGACATACTCTAAAAATTGTGCGCAATCCCTTGTTCATATTATTTAGCGCAAAATTAGGATCACAAATAACTATGCAATTTTTAGATGAAAAATATCTTGACAATTTGACATGACTCGAATTGCTGTCTTAAATTCTTTGAACAATCTCTTTACAGAAGTATATCCTATTGTAATCTTGTATCGTATTGTAAGTGGTCACATTTACTCGCCGCTAGCGGGGGGCGCAGGACAATACCTTCCAGTACGGAAAACCGGCTGTTAAAAACAGGCAGCTCCTGCCGCACCAGGGTCAAAACCCGGTCTTCCGCCGGCAAGGGCAGGTCCTGCCCATGCTGCGCTCCCCCCTGGGGCCAGCTCCTCGAAGCCGGGCCAGGTCCACCCGGAACTCTACATTCTCCTTTCGGAAAAGCTCCATGGCGGCTGTCAAGCGGCCGTCCTCCGCCCGCATCTTGGATATTGCGTCCAACGGAGGCCCGACCTGAAGGGCCCTCGCTGCCGCCATAATGGAGACCGTGGCAGCGTGTTCGATCTTGTCTTTAGAGGACTGAATTCACTTCAAGGCCACACCCCTGATTGCGGCTACCACGACCTCCTCAAAGCTGCTGGCCACTCCTTTCGCCTTGGACCTGCCAGCGACGTCCGGCTCACCACCCGAGGACTCAGAGGGAGCCGCCCTTTTTTTTTTTTGAGTGGGAAATTATCAAATAATTTCTCCCGCTCTGGGCGGAGCGGGAGGGCGTGTCAGACTTTTACTGACTAAAACCCACCCGTGTTCCTTCATTTGCCTGTGTGCCAGGGCAAAGGTATATCCTTTCGGACAAACTTGCAACCCTGGCAGGCATTGGTCCTGACGGACCCCGTCAGTTGGTGCTGACATCTCTTTGAGGCGCGCGTGGAACACAACGCGCCGTCGACCCGGGCCTGGTCCTTATCGGACGGTGAGCTACCCATCGCTCTCCGTCCGCAAGCCCGCGCCGACGGTGGCCGGAAATCGGCTTGCAACTCTCGACGCCCGGGGCGTCTCCTGCGGCGACCACAGGCGGCGCGAGGGCGCGAACCTTGCCTCTGCCTACCACGTTCCGCCTCCTCCTTCGCGAGCATTACTGCTTCGCAGAAGGAGGTGACGGCCTCCCATGCACTCTCGCTCCGAACCATGGCCTGAACCAGTACCGGACGTGAGAGATCGCCGCCGCCGATAGCCTCTGTGAGGACACGGCGGTGCTCCGCCTAAGCCGGGCAGATCTCCACCGTATGCTCCACCGTGTCCTCCAAGCGATCCACACAGTGGTGGCACCCGGGCATTTCCTCCCGCTTTATCCTGAACAGGAACCCCCCGAAACAACCGTGTCCGGTGAGGACCTGAGTCAGGCGGAAGGTAAAGACGCCGTGGCGCCTCTCCAGCCACTCCTCAAAGAGGGGCTTATCGCCTTAATTGTAGCGTGCCCAGCGCTGGGTTGCAACAATCGCACTCTCCATGCCGCCATGAGATCCCGCCGGAGAGAGAGCCACCCTGCGGCTAGTCTCTCCGAGATCGAGCCCCTCCGTGACGAGCCTCTCGGCTCGCTGGGCCAGTTCGGCTGGGCTGGCTCGGCTGGGCTCGCTGGCCTCCTCAGTGGTGCCATCTACCCACACCCCGTCCTTGAACCCCCCAGCAAGTTTTCTCCGGGCCGAGCTTAAACCGGCCATCAGTGGACGACCCCTGGCCGTCCCATGGCGTGGGGCGCTTCCTCAACTTTTTGGAGTTCTTCCCAGCGGTCGGATTCCGACCCCGCATCACTCCCTTCCTCTTCGCTTTGTTGTTTGTTATTAGGTTTTTCAATTATTACAGTTAAGTACTACGCAACGTTGTCAGATTGATATAGTCCTATTACGAACGGCAACATTGCATTATTACTCGTACTTCTGCTCCGGCAAGCAAAAATAAATTTAATAGTAAAGGCCATTTAGTTGAATATTCAAAGCTGTATGGATATTTACGAATCCTAGGTTGCACCAAATATATTGAAATCTAGAGTATTTAGATTTTTTTGATCCGAAGCGTAGTCAGATATTTTTGAATGCACTAACGTAACATACATAAGAACAGTTTATATGATAACATTTTATTGATGTCTAAGTTTGTATAGAACTATAGGATAATTTTAACGCTTACAATATTTTGAAACATTGTCACTGCCAATATATTAGTGAACTCGACTGTACTTACGTGAATAAAAATCAAGTAACAGCCGAAATTTTTACGTATGATTTATATGAAATGTATTCGTGTAACTAAAACCAATTATGAACCATTCACTAAAGTTATGACGTAAAGTATATAAAACTAAACTAGTTGTCGGTTGGATGTAAGATTGATATAAAATATAGCATTCCGGTTCGTTATAATGTAACTGGATGTCCTTGAGAGGTCCCATTGGAATACGAGGCTTGAAGTTATATATTGGACGTATTTATTGGCTTACATACATCTTGTAACTATTCGAAGTCGCTCTATATTGCTAGTAATTACTTATACCACTGTGGGAAACCAGAAATTAAATTAAGCTTTATCGTGGGCTTTTATAATTTCCAACGTGACGATAGCAGTATTTACATTGTTTCGGTCGTTCTGTGAATCTTTCTATACGTGCAGTCTATGGGTCAAATATACGAAGAAGGCAATCAACGCCCTACGCGTTCAGTACAATAATGCCCTTAGGGTGTTGGTGCGGCTGCCGAGGCACTGCAGCGCGTCGGGCATGTTTGCCGACACTCGTATTGATGGCTCCCATGCCATCCTCAGAAAGAGAGCTGCATCGTTGCTAAATCGTGTCCGTGGCAGTGGCAACTGCATTCTTAGCATTGTGGCTGGCAGATTTGACTGCCCAATATTGTGGCATTGTGTACAGTTGCATGTTAAAAGGAACAGCAACAGATAAAATTAATTATTGTTTTTTTTATTGTTAATTTTTTTGTTATTGTTTATTCTGTTGTTTTATGATTTTGGTAAATTTCTTAATTTCTTCTTAATTATTTGTTGTGTAATGTAATGTAAAAAATTGATAATATAGATTGTTTTCTAATAATTTATAACTAATGAATAATTTGTAACCCGGTGTAAATTTTATATAGGTGAATTCCTGAAATAAAAATGATTTGATTTTGATTTGACATTTTCGTTAGTCCACACGGTATCACGATAAAACAGGAAAGTAAAATGTATGGAAATATATGAAGACGCTTTTAAATTTCCGTCCACGGTAACGTTATAACGTGCACGTATTTCCATACATTTTATGGACTTGGACGGGGATGTCCACAATCATATCGTGACGTTAGTAAATTATAAAAGCGCACATTATAAATAGAAGTAGTAGGTACGCTAAACAAAAAATTACAACTCTCTGAGTGTCATATCAAACAAAAAAAAACTGTTTGTTAAAAGTTCCCATAGTTAACCGCCTCTTTGGAACAATTACCCAACTTTCAGGGAACACCCTCCACCACCCACGACAATGACCTTGGCCTGTTTTAATTATTGGTTTAGTTCCATACATGTGTCAGAATAATTAATGTTACTTATGGCCTTACGACTATACCAAACGTCTGAAGTGGAAATGGGCAGGCCACGTAGCAATCACCTGTCACAAGATGGACCCATTGAATCACGACATGGTCGGGACCAACAAGAAGAAGACCCAGAGGGCGCCCACCGGTACGCTGGGTAGATGAAATCAATAATAACTTGGGCAAAAACTGGATGGTCGAACCCAAACACAAAACCTGGAGAAAATTGGAGGCCTGTAAAAAGTAGATTGGGTAATGAGGCTGATGACAGTGTTTTATATCTATGATCAATGTAAAGTCAGATAAATTAATAGTTAAGTACCAACTAAAACCAACTACCAAATTAATTTGTCCCTTTATTCAGATTAACTTCCCTGATTGTACTGTACCTACTTTCTTCTAAAATAGATTTTTTCTATCGAGGTATTTTTTCTAACCAGTATAAAAATTGTTTCTACAAGTTCAAAAGGTCAGATCTTATGAACGAAACATGCCACGTCGTCTACATCAGCAAAATGTTGTTAAAGGCCTAAAAATGTTAGTGATGCAGATTCTTTCATGGCCCATTTGGCTGTGTTTAGGTTTTTGGGCCAAAACGTTATCTAACCTAGGCTGAGTTGCGAATAAATTGATGTATGTTCTCATAAATCTCTGGAGTCTTTGTTGAGTGACAGATGTCTCTGCGGTCGTAACAAAGGCTGTTTTTTTGATAAAAAATTAAAATGCTTTTGTTAAGAGTATTATTATTTTGTGGCGCATTTTCGGGAGCCTTAGAAGCTCAAGCTTTTTAACACACTTTTATTAGCTTTTATTAGTATGTGTGTAACGGAAACTTAGAACATGATTTTGACCCCCTTCAAAAAGTCGGATTAAAGGCTTCTACATACCAGCGCGACTTGTCGCGCGACGCGACACGGCACAAAGGCCCCGCATGTCGCGGGACGAGCGGTGCCTTTGTGTCGTGTCGCGTCGCGCGACAAGTCGCCCCGGTATGTAGAAGCCTTAACTCGAAATTTGGCACACTTATCAAGGACTGATGACAATTCATTATTTTGAACAGTTAGACCCATTGTCCTTACTAGGATAATGAGGATTATCGATTTTTATATTCAGAGACATGGTAGTGATTTGTGCCAAGTACTAAGGCATGGTACTAGTCCGTGTGGTGCCGGACGTAAAGAATAGCACCACCCCATTTCTTCCCGTGGGTGTCGTAAAAGGCGACTAAGGGACTTACTAGAGAATGAGCAGCAGCGTTCTCTAGGCATTTTAACACCATACTGCGATCGCCAACCCGCCTGCCAAGCATGGTGGTTATGGCAATCCCCCTTGCTTGGGGGAGGCCATGTCCAGGAGTTGACGTCATTCGGTGTTGTGATTATGATGATGATGATGTTGATGACTAAGACACATGACTTAAACTTTGAGACAAGCATAATATGACTATTGACAGGATCAACTGAAGAGTTTTGTACACTAACAAAAAAATTGTGATGTCAATTCTTGTAAATATTTTATTGACAGATATTGAAAAAAGTAGAATCATTATGAAAATATCTCATAAAGCACTCGACGCTTTTTTACGATACAATAAATTTCTTGTATTGATCACTTATTAATTCAAATTAATTTTAAAACAAATTAATTCAAACTTATTTAAAATTATTATGTACTTTTTAGTTTAGTTTTCTATTAAAGCGTGTTTGTTAGTTTATTAAACTATTATTTTTCTGCTATACCATACTTTGTCTCTTAACACACAATTATTATCTATACGCTATGCAGCGAATACGATATAGTAGACCACCAACATCAAAGCCAGGACTTCATACTCAGCAGTATACAAAAACATAATCCACCTTTAATGTTCCCACTGCTGGGAAACAGGCCTCCTCTCTGTGAGTGGGCCGTAAGGCTGCTTGTTCCATTGAAGCGGAGCGAGGCTGCGGAGCGGAGAAATGGAGAAATATTAACCAATAATTGGATTGCAAATTCCTGTAGGAGCGGAGGTTTTATGCAATCCTATTGGTTAATATTTCTCCGTTTCTCCGCAGCCTCGCTCCGCTTCAATGGACAGGCAGCCTTATACGCGGGCCCAGTGCGGGTTGATAGACGTCACATGTCTAAGAATGTTTGGTTATAGGACATGCTGGTTTTCCCACGATGTTTTCCTTCACCGTTTCAGCAGACCGACTCAGCAGTCTCAGCAGCTAGCTACTGCTAGATAATTGAAGGTCAGACTACAACTAAAAGAGTAATAATACATACTACCTATGTTAACTTCATGACATCTAAGAGAAAAAAGAAACCGGTCAAGAGCGAGTTGGACTCGCGCACCGTGGGTTCCGTACGAATATATGATGTTGATGATTTCTGAAAAACTGTGCTATTTGAGACATCGTTTTATTTTTCCTGTAATGTTTACTAAGGCTTCTATCATATAGAATAATTTCAGATTTTTATCTCTGCAAACTTCGGAGATAAGGGGGGGGGGGGGAACGGTATTTTTTTTCACTTTTCATCACAAGTCGGAAACTATGATGCCAAAAAAAAAAAGTTTAAGAATGTGCAAACAGTGTTCTTTCATATGATACCCCACATGCCCTAGTAGCTCCACTTCAATTTTTTTAAGACCCCCTTTCAGTCCCTTTTGCAAAAAAGATATATTTTTTTAAATTTCTTTCTTACTTGTAAAATAGTTGGGCAAACATCATCTAAAACTATTCTAAATTTCAAGTTGATAGCATTATTAGTTCTTGAGATATCCAGGTGTGACAGACAGACTTAGTCTCACCATAACGGTTCCTTTTTATCATTTTGGTACGGAACCCTAAAAACTGATATTAAATTGAAAACTAGCCACACAAAGGAAAGGGTAATTAATTTGTGATGTATACCTGCGTTAAATGTAAAATGATTTTTAATTTTAAATACTTACTTACGTCCATTGGATACCATTAATTGATCAATTTATTATTTTATTTACCTTTTAGTATTCAATTTTATGTACTTAAATTAGAACCTAGATTACAAAATGGCTTATCGTAGTGTATCCGAATTTTATTTCTATTTCTTTAAGTTACTTTACTAAATATTTTGCAAAAACACAAATAATTAGACTTATAAAACTTAATGCTACTTTCCAGACGAATAATGGCTATAATTAACTTCTACTAAAAGACTAATATAATTATTATTAAAGTAACGAAAAAAATCGGAGCTAAATTATTATGTACCATTAGCTTCACAGAATGTATGTGATTTTCATTATGACTAGACTAGATTTTCGATATCTAGCTGAAAGAAGAAGAGTTCAGGATTAATGTAGGTGCTTAAAGGACATATTTAAGCTGTTATTGTAGCATTGAGAGCTCCAGAGCTTGAAATAAGATAGCTCCCAGTAACCCACATCAACATCTAATTGAACAAAAATCTACGCATTTTTCAGGTTCTGTAGTCAACAAGGAACCCGTATCGCCATGTCTGTCCATCTGTCTGTCTGTCTGCTCCGGCTTAGCTCACTTTTAGTACTAGAAAGCTTTACTTTGGCATGAGTATACATATTAATCTTGCCGAAAAAGTGGTAAAATAAAATATAGCACAACTTTTTTTTTTGGGTTCCTTCCTTACACGTAGTTTTTTTTCTCGTCCATATCATAATGTGGGGTATCATTGGATAGGGCGTTTAAAAATATTGAGGGTCTGCCCAGATAATTTTTCAATATCGGGATCCGTTTGCATAATATTAAGCTTTATAGTGCAAATTTTTGTTAGAGTCAAGTGTCCCCCTCCCCTCCCCTGCCAGCTAAATTATTGTTTCAGGATGAGTGAAAAAATTCATGGCAGTAGTATCTATATAAATATGAAGATGAAGCTATGAAGTTTTTAATAATAATTATATAATTATAACGAAATTAAAAGGCAAAATATCACAGAAAATAGGCTTTACAAGTTAACGAGAAATAGTCTACCAACTTACATTTGCAGTTGGAGAATTGACCGTGACGTATATCGATGTATGGGAGAACATGTTTTTCAACTACAGCGTTAAGTTTGTTTTTGGGATAAATTATTCATCCTAACTACGGAACCCTTCATTGTGCATGGTCCGACACGCACTTGGCCGGTTTTTTATTTAGAAGGCTAGTTTTTTAACGGTTTGGCGCTAGCTTTATTATTGGAATAAGCGGAAGGAGAAATGGCTGATAGTATAATAATGCACTATTGCCAAAACATTACTTAGTTAAAAACAGTAAATGCTCAGTAGAAATGTATCGATCAAATTCAGATCAAGAAGCACTCACTGTCGATGCACATAATCTAAAACAGACGATACACAAAGTAACGATACTTCAAGATACACGATTTTTCGATCACATCGCAAGGAATATATTTTTACTTTTACTATTTTACTGTCCAACGGAGAAAAAATTCGCTGGCCACATCCATTATAACGTCTGACAACAATAATAATTTTAGTGACGTCGTAAAAACTCCATTTGGCCACAATGTTAGGTGGAGCATTCACGCGGAAAATGTTGTGGGACATGGTACGGTGCTGATGTGTAGCGTGTGGCGTGTGGCAAGTTAGCTTGTCTATAGATGGCGACAATTTTGCGAATAATTAACGTGAAAAATTGATGTTGGAACAGTTTTTGAGCATTGAGATAGGTACTTTTATTTTTATACGGGGCCTACATTACTTGCAAAACTCTTGGGCCATTTTGCAGTTACGTATTTTTTTTTAAATATACACACATCAAAAACGTCCAGGGAATAAGGCATTTAAAACAAATATATATTGCATTACCCTATTGAAATTAAATAAAAATATCTATTTAGATTGATTAAATAAAATGTTTTCGTATATTTAGATCGTCTGACTAACTGACCGACTCTTAGACAATTCAAATGTGCCTGTAATTGGTTTAATTGAAATAAATGCTTTGAGTTTGAGTTTGAGTCGAAGTACTATCTGCTTTTGAACTAAGGGGGATGCGCTAAGGTAGCCCACGAAATTCAAATTTTCTTAGGGTTTTTGCAAATTTCAGGTGTATTGCTGATTCTAATAAACATAATTCTATTAATCAATAATATTTGTTACGGTCGCGAATTATTTTTAATCAACATTCAACCTGTTACTGCACTGCAAGTTGCAAAAAACGTAACAAAATTTGAATTTCGCGGGCTACTCTGACATTTCGCGACTTTTGCCTTTGCTGGATTTTTCACCTTAGTTAATTCAGACATTAAAATGTCATAAAAAGATAAAAATATTTTTGTTTTAAGGTTGGTTGCTTAAAATAAACAATTAGTAGTATGTATTTCCGTCGTTTATGACAATTGCAGCGATTCGGTATATTCAATATGAGTTCATCTAAATCATGTTGCGAAATGGCCACCCGCGTTCGTTGTAACAGGCGAAAAAGAGTTTCTGGTGAGTGCACGGCATTCATATTTGGCAGAGCTCTTCTTTGAAGCATATCCTATGCGTGCTCTATGGGATTCAAGTCTACCGATTAAGCAGGCCATGGTAGGATGTTAATATAGCTGCGGCAAGTGTGTTTGCAATGACTCTGGCAGTGTGTTGACGTGCAATAGTATGCGTAAGCAGAAGTGAAGCAACAATTTGGGTCCGCAAAGGAATGACAACATCTGATAAAACCGTTTCAGCGTAAATCTGTGCAGAAACGGAACTGATATGGATCGGATCCATATCAGCTCCGTTCTTCCGCCGATCCAAATATGCCCATGTCTTGATTGTTCTACTACTGTATGTTTCCTGGCATGATTTTAAACGTTCTTGGCGTCCATGGGTCCTCCAATCCCGTGTGTATACCAAACCAAAGCCCAAAGCCCATACCAAAGCGACATACTTACGTCTAATCACAGATTACGTAGTACTCGTCAAATGCACAGAACACATAAACTCCTAACGGAGATGTGAACTTTCGAAATGTTGCCACTACATAAAGCGTAAAACGTTTAAGGAGGATGATATTCTCATAGCATGTATGTCTATTTTTATTAATATTTCTGTTTAGTTTATTCTACCACTTATTTTTATTATTATATTATTTTTTTTTATCTATGATCCTATTAATTGTTTGCTGCACCGTGCGACGTCATACGTCGGCGCCGGCTGTCGCTGAAAACCAGCGCTGGGGCTCTGTCTTGCATAGGGTCGCAGTATAATGCTGAGCGATAGCCGTTTTGCGTGGATGTGACGCATGTTTCCCCCAACCTTTTCTTATTTTTGTGTTTATGTTCTTTGTTGCGTCATGTTTACCGCAAATAAACGTATTTTCTTTCTTTCTTTTTCTTTCTTTCATTCGTCTGAAAAACACAAAACGCCTCTCTTCTTCTGCCCAATTTCTATGTTCACGAGCGCATTGTAAACGGGCTTCCAACTTTCCCACGGCTCTGATAATTTCTTCTCGGCTCAAATGACGTCTTCTACCCATAATAACGTTCTTTTGTATTCCACTCAGAAGTATGGCAGAAATTTTACTGATTTGGCCTCAAACCCGTTCCGGGATTATAATTATAGGAATACGACTTGATAGAAGTTTTGATCTTTTGACCGAAATTCAAAATCTGTTCCCCTTTCAAAAGACGATATTTACTCAAATATATTCCATAGGAAATACAAAAAGTATAATAAAAAAAACAGATTTTTAATAACTAGGAAAAATGTGCTTGTTCCCTAGACACTTTTGATGCGATTTTTGGCTGTCCTTAAATCATTTCTGTCTTACCTAATTTATTGCCATTTACAATTTTTATTTGCCTTTACAGTTTGAAGTCGACATTGCTAGAGGCTCAACATTTTCAGGGAATTGCAATTAATACGATCTAAAAATAAAATTACCTACTGTACAAATTACTTTATTGTCAATGTCAATTTAAAAATAGACGCTTCAGTAGCCCGTTTTGCAAAAGTTACTAAGCAAATTGTTTAGTTACTGGGAAAATTGTTTAGTCCTCAGTCAGCTGCGTATTATTTTAATACCCAAATATTATAAGTAGTTCCAATTTGTTGTCCTAACGTTTCTGCCATGTCAACACATACACAGACACACAGCGTCACCTGATATTTCGGTACCCACCCGTATATTTGCTAACATAAATCACACACATAATCTTCACAATTTAACCCCAAAACATTTAACAAAGTTATCATAAAACATTTTTATCAACCGCTGAAAATTGAAACGGACTCGCTTTCAATAAAAAATGATTTATAATACGCTTTGTTGTATTATCTATATTCCGACTCGGTTGGTGACGGAAGTGAATGGAACGATTAATTCAACTGTTGTTTTGTTATAGATATTCGGATATTATGAGGGTTTATAACCAACGTTTTAAACCCTCTTTTGAAACCCAGTTTGTTTCGGCCTTTCTTCTCAGAGTAGTCAGATAGGAAACGCCGACCTCATCTAGTTTTTAAAATATGATTGACGTGTAAAAGTGTTTGTACAAACCTACTTACAGAAATAAAATCATTTATCATTTATCATTTAACGCTTTCGGTAAAAAATTGCGAGATTTATCATGTGTATTAAAAGGCTCAACAATTGTTTTATATGGTTAAAATTGAGCAGAATTGTGAGCGCCTTCAACTTGAGTCCCGAACCTAAATCACCGGAAGCTGCGTATTAATTACAACTCTTTAACACTGGAAGGTTTTTTAATGCTGTTCTCATAAACGAGCTCAGACTGATGAATAATAATTGCTCTTTTTGGTCCCCTTACATGGTGTGGGATACAAATGGCACGGCGCTACCAGTATGTCCTAAGACAAAATAAACGAGTTAGAAATATAGAAACTGATTAGATGCATGACGTAGTGACGTGCCTGTTAGAAAGAAAGAAAAATAATTAATTTAGCACTGAAACAAAAAATATGTAATAAATGAATAGAATAAGAATAATTTATTTGTTCTAAAACATATAGACATTTAATATTAAACTGATAAGTACACTATATTACACTTTTATTCAATGATGTGATATTGAACATCTGTGCCCGAACTAGATATAAAATATCTGTATTTCAGACATCAGCGCTCTTTCCCTGTTGTAGGCGACACTAGAAATTAAAATTTGTTTGACCTCTATACATATCTTTAACAGATTAAACATAGAGATAAAATAATATTAAAATAAAAGGAAATGATAAATATAGTGATGGCCTCCGGTGAGTACAGTGTAAATGAGTAGATGTGTGTAGGAGGGTGAGTATTATTGTAAGCTACTTAACTCTATACAACAGGTCTTCGGTCTCATTGCAGTTTAGCTTGCGAATGTAGTCTACTACCATGAGTTTACACACAAGCTTATTTAGTCTTTCATACAGAAAACAGCCTAGGAAACAATAGTACTTGCGAACGTATGGGTGTTTAAAGGTCGGTAGATCATTGTATGTAATGACTTTTCGTCTGCGCTTAGATAAATAAGAGGAACTGGTATACTCTGTATTAAGGCTTCTACATACCGGGGCGACTTGTCGCGCGACGCGACGCGACACAAAGGCACCGCCCGTACCGCGACACGCGGGGCCTTTGTGCCGTGTCGCGTCGCGCGACAGGTCGCGCTGGTATGTAGAAGCCTTTAATAGGGTGTCTCAAGACTGTGTGATAGATAATTCAAATACAAAACATAAAACAATACAGATTTATACATAAGAACACGGAACATAAATAGTCGGCAGCTGCATGCCGCGCCGTGACTGTGACAAAAAGGCTTCCACTCAGCATGATGCTGTATGGTCAACCCACAGCACAGCGCTGATTTACTTTTATTTTTTATTAATGAATATAACCCATCAGAGGTAGCGAAATAGCTAATGTGAAGAATGGTCATCAGATCCATTCAAAGTTAGGTAAGGCTCTGCCAGGAAGCCCTTGATCAAAGTAGTTTAATGCTGTGTGGTTTTTTATTTACACTTTAAATTGTTTAAAGTATTTAAACTACACAAAATTATCCTCTACAAACCATATTCCCGTTATGCGGTTAACATCAAAGAGTCTCTTTACATTGTGCCGCATCTCCCGACTCGTAGCTTAAACTTAGTGACACGCAAGCAAGCTGCCCTCAGCAAACGTGGGACAATTTGCAATGCTAAACTGTTTGCGCCTTGCGCAGCGCAGCCATGCAGTTTACGTAAATCCTTCTTGTTGCTAAGTTTTGGGCACTGTTTCTTTATCTACATGATTAATTGATGACGAACGATTGATGTTGATTGACGTGTAACACCTGTTTATCAACAATATTCTAACAAATCAATAATTACTTACTTATAAACGATAGATGATATTAAATTTCTGTAAAATATTTTATAAACACAAGTTTTCACGTAATAAAAACAATACAATATTTTAAAACTAGGTGAGGTCGGTGTTTCCTTACCGACTACTCTGAGAAAAAACACTGTAACAAACTCAAAGGTCACAGTCTCTTTTAAAGTCCAACATTATCTTGGTCAGATCATAAATACTTATAGCGGACAATACACAGATTATTAGTGTCTTAGATGGTTTTTGAGGAAAGAACAACACAGCGATGAGTGAACCTGTCCAGTCAGAGCACGGAATGGTCTCTAAAAAACGTATCGGTAAGAGCAAAGAAAAATGAAAGATTTTAGCATTAGCCATGTAGATTCTTATTGAATTTCTTAAATTATATTTTTTATTTTTTCTCTAAATGATTAAAAAATTGGGCTCGTCCGGGATTTGAACCCGGGACCTCTCGCACCCTAAGCGAAAATCATACCCCTAGACCAACGAGCCATCTGATGGTTCTATCAAAATATACGTGCACATTAAAATTCGTGATGCCTTTCACTGAACATGTAGCAATAAGTACTAAGTTATCTGATAATTATATTTTATTACATCGTAGTGTGAGTAACAATCAATATTAATAGTTAGTAGGTATTGATATTTTATGTTCATGTTGTTAGTGTTACAGCTTTAATCCAGTTTCGAAGGGCTTTGCGAGGCCAACGCTATTGCTGTCGAAGTAGCCGAACTCTGGTCGAAGCTTATAATTATCCTTACATAATTATTATAAAACAAAGTCCCCCCGCCACTTCTGTCTGTCTGAACGCGAAAAACATTAAAACTACTGAACGGATTTTCAAACGGTTTTCACCAATAGACGGAGTGATTCATGAGGAAGGTTTAGGTGAATAATTTATTAAGGTTTTGTAATAATTGGCTGAAAAATGATGATTATTTTTGAAGATGTCAGTAAACATCATGCCGACTGGGAGCTTTACTGGCGTGCGCCGCGTAAACCGTATGAGATACATAAAATTTATTTTCTACAGAATTGTACATCTTAAAAAGTTCAAAAAAAAATTACAATCAATAGCATAATAATATTTCTATTTCCGTCCGTGTGGTGCCGAACGTAAAGAATAGCATTAACATGGGTTAGTCTTCCTGTGGGTGTCGTAAAAGGCGACTAAGGGACTTGACGGAAGCAGCAGCCAGTCAGAATATAAGCAGCGGTTTACAGAAGATGCGGCCGCGTCAGATGCAGATATCTTGCTCACATCGCTAGTTCCACTACAGCTAGTGATGAAGAGAGAGGAAAATGAGACAATTCTTTGGCAAAACCCGAGATCTTCATCCACTCGCTTCTGCCGCCCGATACGTTACCAGATGTTGAAGGAAAGTCTAAAGGTTCTAAAAGATGAAGACGACTACATCAACAGACAAATAGCTGCTCTGAACCCTACGCAAATAGACATCGGGGATCGAACGGTCAACATTGAGCACATTTTAATGGAGACAATGCTAGATGGAAAAGCCGCCAATGCACTCTCTGACAATAAATCTTCCCAGACTTGCAACATATGCAAGGCAACACCTAATCAAATGAATGATATTGATGCGGTCATTCAAAGGCCATGCAACAAAGATTTGTATGCATATGGATTGTCAACATTGCACGCCCATATTCGACTGTTTGAGTGTGTGCTCCACATATCGTATAGGAAGGAACACAAAACATGGCGCGTGACTAAGAACATAAAAGAAGCAGTGGAAGAAAAAAAGCGCGCCATTATAGAAGAATATCGTCGTCGAACTGGGCTTCTCGTCGATACAGTAAAGCAAGGTAGCGGCTCAACCAATGATGGCAATACTGCGCGGACGTTCTTTGAAGACCCTGCTCTCGCAGCTGAGATCACTGGGGTTGACAAAGATCTCATTACAAGATTCTCTATTATACTCAAAGCCCTTTCGAGCTCGTACGATGTAGAGCCAGAGGCCTACAAGGAGTATACACTTGACACGGCTAGACTCTACGTCACCAAGTACCAATGGTACAAAATGCCTTCTAGTGTACATAAAATATTAATTCACGGAGCTGATGTCATCGAATCCCTTGTGCTTCCTATAGGCCAGCTTAGTGAAGAAGCTCTAGAGTCTAGACACAAAGACTGCCGTTATTATCGAGAGCATAGCACGAGAAAAATTGGAAGGAAGCAGACTATTGAAGACCTGCTACATGCTCTGCTCATCTCCTCCGATCCATTAATATCCAGTATCAGACCATTGCCTAAGAGAAAATCGGGTACTTTGGCGCCAGAAGTATTACAATTATTGAAAGCTCCTGAAGCGCCTGATAGGACGCACTCATCCGATGAAGGGGCAAACAGCGAATAGACAAAGGCCAAAGGCCTTTTTGATTTAAAGTGCCGCAAAAAAATACTTTTTTTTTTAAAGACTATGTTCATGTACACACTATATGAATACAACATATACTTAGTAATAAATGTGTTTTTTATCGTATAAGTCCATAAACATGTACCTACCTACATTTAAATTAAAAATTTCATATAAAAATCAAAGTGGCTCGTAATATAATCATTCCGAACACTGTGAGACGGAGCGACTTTTGTCACTCTGTTAGTCGGATTTATGTCATCCAGTTAATTAGAATAGAAAAAATTTCGTATTCTTTAGGTGTGCGAAAACTATTTGATATAATGATGAAATTATGCGGTTTCGTTCTCATCGGTATAGGTATTTTTTTTTAATGGCAATTACCCATATTTTATTAAATCATTAATAGGATACTAACCGTACGACGTATTAAATTAGAGGAGATCCCTATAGATCCCTATTAGAGGAGGTCTGCAAGGACGTCAGACTGATGGATGTAATAATATTCGAAACTAGTGATTAAATAATACGTTAATCTTTATTGCTTCATAATGTTATCGGTGAAAGGCATCACAATCTTTACTGTGCACGTGTATTTTGACAGGTCTATCAGTCGGCTCGTTGGTCTAGGGGTATGATTTTCGCTTAGGGTGCGAGAGGTCCCGGGTTCAAATCCCGGACGAGCCCAATTTTTTAAAGAAAATGCTGTAGTTTTTTTTGAGTTTACTGGAGTAAACGTCAAAATACTACAGCATTTTCTTATGGATAAGAATCGATTATCATATAAGGCAAGGTATGCAAATTTAATGAGAAGTGAAATTAATACAAGCGTTTCCTCAAAAGCGTTACGTTTTTCTGCGCAACGTACCTTGCGCACCTTTCAAAGAGTAAACTCTAATCATGTGTCGAAGCTGACACACACACTTTTTTTTTAAAGAAATAATAACATAACATTTAACAATCTAATTTGAATGCATTCGGTAATAATTGGACTTTAAATGAAATACATAATACCTACTGCCTCCCAAACTAATTAGGTTCGTTTGGAAGGCAGTATTATTTAATTTTCTATTTAATTTAAAACAAAGCATCATGCGTTACTCGCAATGATAATACCTTGTAGATGTTTTAAAACATTATTTCCTATCCAAATTTCGTGCGTTTGGACCCAATCTCGTGTGTAAACCGCCTTATCCACCATTATTTGCTTTTCAAAGATATCCCTATCTGCACATCGTTTCTCAATGTGACAATATTTATTTAGATTGAGTTCCACTATTGAATATTATTTGCAGTTATTACTCGAATGTATTTCAAATTGTATTTGTATCAATATTATTTTGTATGTTTAGATGTCAACCCAAACTCAAAGCATTTATTTCAAATAAACCCAATTACAGGCACTTTTAAATTTCACTCTCAAATAATGACAGTACGGATATTATTTAAGCTGTTAGTCAATTTACGAAATAATTAATTTCTTTGACTTTCATCTGGACACTATTTGGCAGCAATGAGCTGAGCTAATGTGATCAATAATAGAATCTCTTATTCATGAGAAAATGCATTTTCATTACGGTGTGGTGGTAGCATTTGTTACGGGCTGAAAATATAATTAGAGTGCTTATTTTTTGTGTCATTACTGTCGATATTCTAGCAACTGTTTTGGTTCCTAATCGTCCTATTCGGCTATCGGCCCAAAGCTAGAAAAAACTAAGCCGGTAGTTATCGAATCTCTTAACACCGACTAAGCCTCCCAAATACAAAATTTCTTACAAAAAATATTTTCTTTTCTAAATGTGTATGGGATATTCTGAAACTGGAATCGTACCTTGGTGTTCCGCCCTAGATAGAATGTTCCTACAGCCATATAATATATAGGACTTAAAACACCATGTACCTGTATTGCGCTTTGAAGTTTTCAAAACTTTCTCCAAGTTAAAAAGTTCACTATCTAGAGACTGAAAAATGAGTTTCATTTGTTTTCATCTGTTTTGATAATAAAGGAGACTTCAATTCATATTTTTTTGTCATTAAGAGAATGACGAAAAAATATGAATTGTCTTCTAGTTTGAAAACAAATGAAACTCATTTTTGGTAGAAAAAGAAAACAATTTTCCTGAAAAATCTAATTGTCCAACTTGCGTATTTCGCATGCATTTTGTTCATTCGATTTCTTTGCATGTTAGATTGCGTTCAGATTTTTTTCAAAAGACAAGCTGCTGCTACCTCCCAATCAAAAAGCATAAAATGGTCTTTGGCAGAACTTTTCAAACACTGTTTAACTTACATCTTTCAGACTTGAACGTCTGAAAGATGTAAGTAGCGATACATAAACAAATATCAGCTTCCATATCTGGATATGTTCTAAGATGCAGCATATTGAGAGTATTCCATGTTGAGATATTTACTCTTGCAACACTACTTCATATTTGTCGAATATTGCACCGTATGAAAGATGTTTGGAGCTCATGTTAATATTTTGTAGAACATGTTATGTATAGCTATATATTGGATGTATTCAAGTTTGTTCTTTTTTAGGAAACTTCAGGTAAAAACGGTCACCATAGGAAGTATAGGTACCTTATTGCGGTTTCAGTATTTTGTTTTTCCATAGAAAAAGTGTCATACAGAATATCTAAAAAAATATAAAAGTAAGGCACTATATTATTACTAAAGTATGTCAACAATGGAATTACTGCACTCACTTGCACACTTTGAATGAATCTTAGTTATCGTTAAAAACTCTGCCTACCCCGAGAATTCAAGCCGTCGTGTATCTATAATTAAAAAAGGTTTGGGGTTCGTCCGGGATTTGAACCCGGGACCTCTCGCACCCTAAGCGAAAATCATACCCCTAGACCAACGAGCCGACTGTTAAACATACTGAATTTTAACACCAAAATAATGTTCACTAACAATTGTTTTAATTCATAACAGCTGTGACGTAATTATCTTATAGAAAGTATTGTATTATCTGTATGTATAATATGTTTCTTCAAGATATTACATGGTAAGCAGATTTATAAGCCACTAGTGATGTTATAAGATGAGAATCAATTAGTCAGTACAGAAGTGCAGAAACGATACATAATATTGTTTCCAAGTACCTAAACGTAAATCTTGGTTTTTTGTACGGAAACGACTATAAATTAAATTTTGATAATAATAGGTCAAGGAATTAAAAAGTAAGGTGATTACGATTGCAAAAATGCCAATTGCGTTTACACGAAGTAAGTAAGTAGTAAACTCTTTTAAATACCAGAGTAAAACATTGGGCTCGTCCGGGATTTGAACCCGGGACCTCTCGCACCCTAAGCGAAAATCATACCCCTAGACCAACGAGCCGACTGATTAGTTGGTCGAAACATAAGACAACAACGGACGTATCAACGCCTTTCACGTAAAGAATTACATAAATGAAGTCATTTATAATAATTATGTTGATAAAGACATCGTATATTGTACACACGGCTACACATCAAGCCATACAATTCCAGTATACGCTGACCTCTCATTGCGTGAAAATCCTATACAATGCGAGATCAGGTTATACTGGAAATGTATAGCTTGATGTGTAGCCGTGTGTACAATACATGCATAATATCACGCAATAATCTATAGAGGAAAACAGTTAATACCTCATTAAAGAAGCCAATCGTGAGATAAAGAATCCCCGATGGGAATATATGGGATAAGTTTTTTCTTAATTAAAGTTTAAGGAACAACAGAGTTTTTGTTACCTACTGTATAGTAGGTAATAAAAACTCTGTTGTTCCTTCTACCTTCTAAGAATCGGTATACATACGTAATAAAGCAAGTCATTTATAAAAAACTGTTAAACAAAAATAATTAAAATATATATTTAATTATTAATATTTGTAATGTATATATATATATATCTGATGTCTAACCTCTTTCATTCTTTGATTTTGACTTCTCGACTAGCCAATACTTAATTTTTTTCAATTATAATTCCACCAATGTTGTGCTTGTAGGTAAATGTCTACGTCCTTATAAGGAACAACAGGGTTTTTGTTACATAATGTATAGACCATAGACCGGTGCGACTCACGACGCAACACAAAGGCACCACTCGTCGCACGACACGCGGGGCTTTGTGTCGCGTCGCGTGTCGCGCCGGTCTGTAGAAGCCTTAAGTGTTTGGGTAGCTGAGCCTTTGCGTAGGAGAAAATCTACTTAATGGCTACAAATCCTCAAGAATTATATGCCGCACTAAAGCAGGCTCTAATAAGAGCCTGCTGGACATAGGCCTCCCTCAAGCGTCGCCACATCGACCGGGCCTGTGCTTCCCACACACAGTGCTTCCCTGCTGTGTGAGGCTTTCCAACCCTACGCCTTCTGGTACAGACGGCTACACATCAAGCTATACATTTCCAGTATAAGCTGATCTCGCTTTGTATAGGATTTCCGTACAATGAGAGGTCAGCATATACTGGAAATGTATAGCTTGATGTGTAGCCGTGTGTACGCGGCTTGGCAACACAAAACTATTTATCAACAAAGTACCTAATCTTGTTTTTCATAAATTTTCCTCGTTACACACTTATCGTTGATTTTACATGTTGTTTTTTTAGAGGAAATAAATACAAATCTAGTTGGCATTTATATAGGTTTCCCGGAAGGGAACTCTAAAAAGGAACTAACCCTACAGGATGTCCTGTAAAAAGGTCAATCAGGTGCAAATAGTGCGTGGATTCTTCTATTAACCTCTTGTTGTGAGAACTCACAACAAGAGGTTAATAGGAGAATCCAATGATTATTATCGTGTAGACCGTTTCATTTCATTACAGTATTGTAGTTTTCGGACATAAAACATTATTTTTATTTAACACTTCCTAACTATTGCACAAACAAATACATGTTATTACTCGTATTAAATATTTCATTATTAGCTCCATAAATTAAGTGTTAACTGAAAACAGTTCTACTGACGCGGACGATGGTGGGGGTGCGTAAAATCATTCTAAGAGGAAAACAACGTGTGTATGCCTTTTGTGAAGCATCTTTCAAAAAGATTTGGGCTCGTCCGGGATTTGAACCCGGGACCTCTCGCACCCTAAGCGAAAATCATACCCCTAGACCAACGAGCCAACTGATTTTAAAGATTAAATTGGCTATCACAAGGCATTTCTTAACACTTCGGTGAGAATAGTATACATAACATTTAAACGTGTTGATACTTTCTATATTAAAACACGTTTCGTGACGTCATCGCGGTTGCGGAATGCGTACACGCATGTATGTAGGTCGCCTTTCACTACGCGAGTTCGATATTAATCACCAATTTCAATCTAACAATCGTTGGCTCGTTGGTCTAGGGGTATGATTTTCGCTTAGGGTGCGAGAGGTCCCGGGTTCAAATCCCGGACGAGCCCAAATATTTTTGTGATGTAAAAAATAAGACGTAGGTATTTGATTGACGTTTAGTACAAAAAAAACTATAATTTCGGAAGTCGTGTCTTTGGATATGTATTTTAGATTTTTGACACTGACATCCGAAATTAAAGTTATTTTTCACTTTGTTTTGTTTTTTTTTTTTGAACTTGGTTGTTTTTTTATTTTTGTAAAAAGTTTTTTTTTCTACTTTTTTGTGGGTCAGTTTGTAATTTATCTAAGTTACAATAGCCATAAGTCCACGACTGCTCATCACCTTTTACAAAATTTCAACATCATCATTTCAGCCGAAAGACATCCACTGCTGGACATAGGCTTTCCCCAAGGGGGAGGAGGGGGGTTGTCATGATTGCCACACTTGGCAGGCGGGTTGGCGATGATAGCAGTATGGTGGTCCCTTAGTCGCCTTTTACGACACCCACGGGAAGAGACAGGATGGTGCTATTCTTTAGGTTCGGCACCACACGGAACACTTTTACAAAATATACACCGTTAATTGTTGAGTTCTCCTGGTAAAAACCAGGAAAACTGGAGCATTTATGGTGACTAGCATAAATTGCTTAGCAACCATATTAAAGTGCCTAATCGAATCGCAACCATTGAAATACTTATTATTAAGTAGTTCCTGTAGCCGTCTGTGGTCCTCACCATCAGTTCCACTTCACCAAATGGTGCTTTCCGAGTGCAAATGCATGAGTGACTGTAAAAATATCCAAATAACTATAGGTGTGCCTATATAATTTAAGGGTTTCCCTCGATTTCCATGGGAGACCTTCATCAGATTCCGACTTTGTGGCAATAGCACTACCTCGAAAGCATAATTACGCTTTAATTATTTTTTTTTAAATCGCTCTGTTATTGTTGGAGAATACGGTGAACATACATAAATAATCCAGACGAACATATTATAACCTCCTCCTTTTTGGAAGTCGGTTAGCACAAAGTTTACATGTTCAAAACATTTTATTACGTTATGTTTCGTGTGTGTTAAAGTTATGTAACTTTTATTAGCAGACAACAGATTACTAAACAAATGAATACCTGGTACAGTAAATCATAGCTACCATAATACTCTCCATCAAGATTAGTTGTATTGATAAAAGATGCAATAAATTTTAACTGATAACTATCTTCTATAGATAGATAACAACAATTTATTGCCTGCTAATTTATTTACAACTAACGACTGTATTCCAATTTAGTTGTTTAATGTTGTTCGAAGTTTTACAATACTTACTCGTAGAAGTTGAAAAGTTTTTAAGATGAATTTACTTGTATACTTTTCTACATTTAAGTGCCCTCTGGGTTAAATTATAAAACTGTTTCAAATTGCAAAAATGCGTCTGTAAATACGAATATTATCGGACGGTAGAATATTATAAATCGAGCATGAAATAATAAAGATCATCAAACCTATTTCCTTAGTTTATGGCTGACTAGCTTCTGCCCACGACTTGGTCCGCTTATTCTTTTAACATAAAACTCATCCAATGGCACTCGGCAGTAGTGTAGCTTTCGACCAGTCAAAGATTTTTTGTAATCCTTTAAGGAATTTCTCCTTATAGACATATTAAGTCGCAGATATATGCCAGTGACCTTGAGTGGTTAGCTCACGTGTTCTGTACTGAGTTCACGCAACGCGTCGTACGTTCAGCCAGTAATAGGACTCGCCCATCAAGGACCGCTGTCCCCAATTTGACACATTATTAATTAATTATACACAAAAAAAAGTATTTTAATAAAATGCCTATACTAAAAGATCAATAATTAAATTATCTTTAAATTGGTGAAGGTTTTAGAAAAATACGCTCGGTAGATTTTGCGCGTTAGACATAACTTTACAAATTAATTTCACTACGTAATATAAACATAATTTAAATTATTCGTATATTAAGTTATTGAGAAAATGCTCTAATTTAACATATTTTATATTTTTTCAAATCATTAACACTACTCGTTTAGATGTGATCTTCAGTATAAAATCATTAAAAGTCAGTTATCGTCGCCTTAACAAACAATTTTACCTTTTCATAATATTAGTTTAGGTGACATAATATGACTATATCATGAGAGATATATGGCCCCTCGCTTAGATCATACATTACTTTTAGATGAGGGATAAATGGAATAAAAGAAGGTCACTACTAAAACACTACTGTATTGTCTAAAAGGTACTTAAAGGTAAAATGAGCATAATAGACTGATGGTGTGGAAACGAAGTGAGTGACGCAGCCCTTGTTGGCTGTAACGAGGACGCCTGGCTGACTTGATAGCCCAACGCGAACTGAACTAATTATTATGAGTTCAGTAACCGTGTTCGTAAACTGCTGAATTGTAGAATGAGCGGTTGCACCGTAAAAGACAAGAGAGGTTTTGTGGATCCATCTGGGAAATATCTACTCGTAAGTCCAACAGTGGACTGCAATAAGCTTATTTGATTAATGGAAGCTCTAAATAAGTCATATTTATTGATCTAACAAACCAAATTAGTAGCAAATCAAGGCGATTGTTTACATTGATGACCTCAATTGATTCATCCGAACACTACTTGAGCCTATTTACATAGTATACCTATGTTAGCTTTATTAAGTGGCTAAATATAGCTGAATACAGCAGCTGAATTCAGATGGGATAGATATTTGGTAAACTGTAATTGTTATAATATCTTAACTGTGTATTAACTTCAAGCTGAATTTTATGATTTAATTAAGACATCAATTGGTTGTTGAAATTCTTGTGAAATAAATTAGATAGTATTTGATTTGCTTGCGTTAGATAACATTGACTACTGGGAACTAGGATTTTTTTTAAAGAATCCATGTAATAGACCTAGTGAGCGAAGCAAAGCAATGCTTCAAATCTGGCAAAATTTGCCTCCCGCTGTCAGTTTGTTGGTACTCCTCTACAGGTCGTAATTTACAACCGATCTGGACGAAACTTGGTATATAGGTTTTACGACTTTATAGAAATTTTGTTGTCGGGGATTATTGATTGGAGGTACTTCCTCCGAAACGGGGGCTACTGGATATTGTTGGTATTTACTCTATTTGACTGTACAGAATTGAATCGATTCTTACTTTCTGATAATGGCATCACTGTCAGTACTGTCACTCAATGTTTAATATAAAACCGACAACTGTCCTCAGTTAGTTCCTCTTTCTATACTTGCTGCGATAGGAATCAGACATAATTCTTTCCCTGTGAAACGTTCAATATAATTGACCGTTATTTAAATTCAAAGTACTGCTTATTATTTACGCCAATAACCTAATTTGCTACAGATATCTCCACCTTATGAGATCCGATTTCGATGACTCCTTTTTATTTGAAAGGTAGTAAAAAAGGCGATTAAGGGACTTACTAGAGAATGGGCAGCAGCGTTCTCTATGCATTTTATCACAATACTGCGATCGCCAACCAAATGATGATGATGATGATTATTTGTTCCAAAAAAATGTGAGATTGCAAGGTCTGTTCGCAGAAGTACTAGTAATTACGATCAATAAATAAATATGATCAGTCATTTGATTCTGGGTTTATACAATATGTAACAAAAACCCTGTTGTTCCTTCTACCTACGTTTTAAGAATCGGTCTATAAACGTAATAAAGCAAGTCATTTATAAAAAAACTGTTCAACAAATATAATTAAAATAAATATTTAATTATTTATATTTCTAATGTTTAACTGATTTCTAACCTCTTTCATTCTTTGATTTTGACTTCTCGACTAGCTAATACTTAATTTTTTTAAATTATAATTCCATCAATGTTGTGCTTGTAGGTAAATGTATACGTCCCTGAAAGGAACAACAGGGTTTTTGTTACATAATGTATAATCGTTATGCCCAGAATCGTATAAAAGTAGTTTCGTAGTCGTAGTATATAGTTTCCCAAAGTGTTATTAAAATTTGATCATCTCAACAGGCTGCATGCACGTGTTTAATACCAATAATACCTAGTAAATATAAGCAAGTTGGAAATGGGTTGCCAACAGGGTTTGGTTATGTGTACTAGAATCTTCATTGCGCACTAACTATAAACATACTGTGATTGTCAATATATTGACTATACGCGTTAATTAATATTCCCTCATTAAACAACTCCGGGTTCAGCCACTAACGTTAACGTGCTATAACAGGAATAATGCTAAGGTGAAAATTGTATTTCAAACCCTCTGCACTACCAGCGTCGCTCGCTATCGAACCAAAGCCTACGGCCCATCGACCACGACGCTCCTCAAAAGTAACCATCAGTTACCTACAATCTCAAGTCACATAAAGTGTCCAGAATGTCGCAGCAATTTCAATGGCAGTCCGTACACGAAGCAACTCATCACAAATTTATTCTTAGGTTTTTTGGTATTAGGTTGTAATATAATATGTTGATCAAAATATGATTCGAGACCATTACAAATATTTATTTACAGTATCAAAATCATTAATAAAACTAAAAAAAAAACTGATTTCGCGGACTACCCTTTTTTTTGGGTTGGGAAATTATCAAACAACTTCTCCCGCTCTGGTCGGAGTGGGAGGGCGTGTCAGACTTTTACTGATTAAAACCTACCAGTGTTCCTTCCATTGCCTGCGTGCCAGGGCCACGATATTTCGGACAAACTCGCAACTCTGGCAGGTTGCGGACTACCCTGGCGCCTTCGCCTTTTATTAGTTTTTACTCGACTGCCAAAAAGGAGGAGATTGTATTCGTCTGTTTGTTTGTATGTTTTATTTTTTTAGATTTCTCCGTCAATTTGTTGACCGATGTTGAAAATTCTTTTTTTTTCAAAAGGAATGCTCTCGAGGTGGTCCCATTGTCACCAAGTTAGAATCTGATGAGGGTATCCCATGGAAATCAAGGGAATTCCTCTAATTTTATATGCACACATAAAGCGATTTGGGTATTTATTATAGTGACTACATCTAGCTTTATTTTTTATTTATATTTTTTAATATGACTGTAAAAGTGATTCCGATATCCTATTTACAGAACAAATGATTTCATTTCATTTCATTTGACTCGATTGTGTATTCGATTCGATTAGGTACTTTAATATGGTTGCTAAGCAATTTATCCTTGTCATAATGCATATAGTGAAGTGGTGCTGATGGTTCTTACCAGGAGAACTCCTCAACAATTAACGTCCCTGCATCGGGAAATCAATATTTTGTAAAAAAGTGATGAGCAGTTGACAATAGGCTATTGTAACTTAGATAAATCACAAACTGACCTACTAAAAGGTGTAAAATGAAAAATACTTTTTACAAAAAAAAGCTCAGAATGTCTCAGCACTAGTATTTCAATGGTGGTCTGTACATGCCGCAACTAATCAACTAAAATACAGCTCCGAAGACACCGACTTCCAAAATAAAAGTTATTTTTCACTTTGTGTTTTTTTTTTGTAAAGTCGGTTGTGTTTTTATAAAAGTTTTTACGATTAGTTGCGTCGTGTACGGACCACGATTGAAATACTAGTGCTGTGATATTCTGAGTGACATCACTTTTAAGTAGCGTCGTGGACGACGGGCCTTACATTAATCAGTGCCGAAGTGAAAGGCAGCACGATTAGATATGATTATTTTTATATGGTATTCAATTTTAACATGACATTCAGCCGGCTCGTTGGTCTAGGGGTATGATTTTCGCTTAGGGTGCGAGAGGTCCCGGGTTCAAATCCCGGACGAGCCCAATTTTTTTAAAAAAAATTTTTTTTTTAAGGGATATTAAAATTAATTTTTGTGTATTCATTTGGTTATACGACTCTATGGTACAGATAATGACGTCTATTTGGTGTTTTAAAGTCATAGTTGGTATTAAGTCCATATACATTACCTATTTGCTAAGTATAAAATAATGAGTGATTTCAATCGCTAGCTGCATCCGACTCTCTTTAGAAATGACGTCACGACGTGTTCTAGGTCAGCACTTTATCATCTGATCTGATGAGGGCGACGTACATTGAAGGCACGATAATAATTATATGTCAGACCGTCAGACCGTCAGGATTTACTCCGTTAGATTCGGTCATCATGTGGGCTGAAGTTGGGTTTCGTGCAATGAAAACACACTGGGTGATATACTCAGCGTTTATTGAAATCACAAATTGACACAATCACTACAAATTATAATCACCACAATAACTGAGTACAACGAATCGAGTACAGTTCCACGACGTCTTAACTCCGATGCGATCAGACCCTGAATCCTGAATGTTCTCCTCGCCCATCGGCTCAAAACATCACGACTCTGTAGAAGTGCGCTAGAGGTGTGGGTAGACCACGGGATGTCACCAGTAGTAGCGCGCTTGCGATTCGTTTCTTGTCCGTACTAATGACCGGATCCGACATATATTACTTCTACATTTACTTGTTACTATTGTAGCGAAAAAAATCCGCTACAATGGTGATGTTCAATTATTGTACATGAACATTATAGACGGTAAGTAGATCATCCGCCTTTACTTATCATACACATACATAAACTCATGACTTCTTCCCATAGGGGTAGGCAGAAACGCTAGAACGCCACCACGTTGGTCTCGGCTGTCATGAGTAGATCTTTGACAATCCTTACGGGTAGTCAGAAACCCGAAAGTCTGAAAAACAGGGTTATGGACGTAAAATAGGTCCCTTTTTATTTATCACTAGCTTTTGCCTGCGACTTCGCTCGCGTGGAGATCGGAAATTATCCCACGGAAACGTAACACCGGTATTAATTTATCCTATGTGTTAATGCGTTTACAAACATTTAAAACTCACATACACAAACAGTCAGAACCGGAACAACTACTTGTAGGTCATCCAAATATTTGTTCCGTGCGGGAATCGAACCCGCGACACGCAGTGCAGCAGTCAATCACTTAACCACTGCGCCAACCGTGTCGTCGTTATTAACTATCTGTGTGCCAAATTTTATCTAAATCCATTCAGCCGTTTATGCTATCGTAGAGTAATAGCAGAGGAAAAGGTCATTGATACCCGCGCCGCCGTCAACCATAATTATTTTGTTACACGTAATTTTGAATCTTTGATATCATAAAAAAAAGTATTCATTTAAATGGTACGATGTAACGGCTTATTTAAATCTAAATTAAAAATCCAATTAAAATAACATATTTTATTCGATATGGATTAATAAGGATAAAAACAATTACATTTTTACTAAATTCTGAAAGATGAGAATTTTACTGTGGGTCATCCTTTAAAGATAGACTAGAAGGAAGTTATCGCGATTTTTTGTTGAACTTTTTTGATGTACACACGGCGACACATCAAGCTATATATTTCCAGTTTACGCTGACTTCTCATTGTAAGGAAATCCTATACAATGCGAGATCAGGTTATACTATACAAAAAAAATATGTATCTCATACGGTTTGCGTGGCGTATGCCAGTAAAGAGTTCTTCAACAATAATCGTCATATTTCAGCCAGTTTAATGAATTATACACTTAAACATACTCACAAAATACACACATACAATAAATATTGATTCCACAATTTTCGTTATTGCCTACTACTGCTTGTCTCTGCATCACCCAAAGGTTGACTGGTAGAAAATGCCTATCGTATTAAGTCCGCCTCTGTACATTTGTGTGCTTAAAGTATTAAACAACTTTTAAAAAGCTACTTAAACAATTTATAGAAAAAAAATCACATTCCCTACTATAGTGTCGAGCCACATCCAGTTGGCGTTTATTGAGTGTTACACGGATACTTGTTTGCATGTATCGAACGAACATTTTGAGTGACCAAAAGATTTATAACCTACCCTCGAAACATTTTATATAATCGAGGTCTAAACTTTGTAATACCCCCAACTTTATGTAATTTTTAAGTGTTTAGTTTTAATATTCTCATGTAAGTGAATAGTGTTATTCTTATGAGAATAAATGATCTTAAACCAGAAATAAATAAATAATAAATAAACATGAATCACTTTGTCCATTAGTGAAAACCGTTTGGTAATCCGTTCAGTAGTTTTTGAGTTTATCGCGTTCAGACACACAGACGCGGCCGGGGACTTATCATATTATTATATTGTTTTATAATATGTACAACTACAATGTACTATATGTATGTGGCGACTAAGGGACTTACTAGAGAATGGGCAGCAGTGTTCACTATGCATTTTAACAACATACTGCGATCGCCAATCCGCCCGCCAAGCATGGCAATTATGGCAACCCCCCTTTTCTTGGGGGGGGTGTATGGGAGAACATTTTTTAACTACAATGTTAAGTTTGTTCTTGGGATAAATTCATCCCAACTACGGTCACCTTTAAGGCTTCTACATACCAGCGCGACTAGTCGCGCGACGCGACACGGCACAAAGGCCCCGCGTGTCGCGGGACGAGCGGTTCCTTTGTGTCGTGTCGCGTCGCGCGACAACTCGCCCCGGTATGTAGAAGCCTTTATTGTGCGTGGACCGACACCCACTTGGCCGGTTTTTTAAATAGCCTACTTTTATGTATTTCGTATATTCTTATAGTGTAACTTGGATAGTTGGTATTGGAAAACTGCAAAGTGTAAAAAAATTGATTGAGTGAAAGAATCACATTTAGATTAATAACTGCTAATCCAATGTATCTTAAAAAATACAGCTTTAGGAAGTAATTAGGTAGTACTTAATATTAAAATATTTTCATTATAAGGCTTTCCGACAAAAAAACAACTTTGCCAACGGCTGGCTCGTTGGTATGATTTTCACTTAGGGTGCGAGAGGTCCCGGGTTCAAATCCCAGACGAGCCCAAACTTTTGCACGATGGCTTTTTAACGAGTTTAAAAGGTCGGAACGAACGGAGTTTATTGAAAAAGGTTGATTTTATTTGCCCTATATCGATCTGTTACTTCGAAATGGTTTTGGTGTATGCTTGTGCGTGTAATATTTTGAGTTTGATGGTTCAACGTTATATCCACAACACATGAACAAATAATAAAATGTGTAAATCAGTCTCTTTAGTACTCTATCTATCTAGGTACATTGTTTAAGAAACATCTAGAGGACTAGCCTTGCAGCCTACCTTAAAAAAGACGCCCTTTTTTTCTGGGTGGGAAATTATCAAATAACTTCTCCCGCTCTGGGCGGAGCGGGAGGGCGTGTCAGACTTTTACTGACTAAAACCCACCCGTGTTCCTTCCGTTGCCAGTGTGCCAGGGCCACGATATCCCTTTCGGACAAACTCGCAACCCTGGCAGAAAAAAAAGACTCCCTAATATGTCTTATAAGGAATCTTAAAACATTATTTTTACGTCACTAGAATACGTTCAAGATCGCTTATGTCATTTGTTTCTTCAAAAATCAACATGTAAACTGTTTATTATTTTAATATGGAACCCCGATCCGCCGCAATTTGTCATTACCTACGCTTTGATACCTACCTAATTGTATCCCATTAGTCATCAGCTCTGCTAATTAGTTACCTAATGCTAATAAGCTTATAATTACGCACTCACCTGATTGATGTTAAGCGGCAATCTTAGCTTATGACCATAATGCATACGTCTTAGGTCACGTCCATCTTGGATGATTTAACGACTTTTACAGTAGATGAAACAAACATTTATGCAAATACAAATATTCCCTTAAAAACTGGACCTCCAGTAATGAACTCACCAACTACATCAATGTGACCAGTAAATCAAAAAGAGATAAGACTTAATATCATTAAAATAACAAAAAATAATCATAGCTGCGGAATAGACGACATAACCCGTAAATTAGTAAAACAATGTGCAGAAGAATTGTCAGCTCCACTCACATAAACCGGTTATTTGAGTTTGGGGAATTTCCTGACTTACTAAAAACATAAACCCATACACAAAAAAGATGATATTCACAGTCCCCTAGTAATTATAGACCCATAGCGTTGTCGCCGACCTTTTCAAACAATTTTGAAAAGGCTTTGTGTAGCAGACTAAATTTTTGCTTCGAAAAATACAATATGCTTGATGAATGACTGTCAAAATGGTTTCAGGAAGACAAGATCCAATTTATAAATATGTCCAAATAGCTCTCCAACAAATAAATGAATGAAAATGCGGGTTGCAGACCAAGAGCTAAGCTAAGTAAGTTTAGCTCGCATAGCTGACGCAGTTTTTCATACTTGTATGCAGACTGCAAACTATGCAAGCTAGGCTATGTGAGGTACTTACAAAATGCGCAGCTAAGTTAGTTGTGTTTGCCGATTCACAGCTACGTGAGCTAAGCTTATTCCGTTTGGTGCCGGACGTAAAGAATAGCACCATCCCATTTCTTCCCATGGGTGTCGTAAAAGGCGACTAAGGGACTTACTAGAGAATGGGCAGCATCGTTCTCTATGCATTTTAACACCATACTGCGATCGCCAACCCGCCTGCCAAGCGTGGCGATAATGAAAAATCCCTCTTTAGGGGAGGCCTAAGCAGTGGACGTCTTTCGGCTAAAATGATGAGCTAAGCTAAGCCTCTCCCGTACCCCTTCCGCACTTCCTTCGTCTGTCAAATTAAACTTCGCAACTGACTTTCGCTTAGTTTTTGGTGTGCACAGGACATATTTTTGGCTTATCTTAGCTTAGCTTAGCTAGCTTAGCTCTTGGTCTGCAACCCGCATTAGGCCTGCTACTTGATATGTCAAAAGCCTATGATAAAGTATTTTATAGCATAATACTAACAAAACGTTCCGGTTCAGGTACACGTGACCCTGCTTATTGGTTTAAATCATATTTAAGCGAGAGAAAACTAATAGCCCAGGTTGAAGACCTTAAATATTTATGGGATATTAAAGATAGGGAGACTATAACAGTTCGATCCCAGATGAGAAATCTTACGTGCGACATCCCTCAAGGCAGCGTTCTAGGCTGCATACTATTCTTAATATACAACATGTCCCAGAATGAATGCACAACCTCTTAAGTGGTCATTGTACTCACCATCATGAACATAAATGTAGAGAATAGCTGATTTTTTTGCTATTTTTAAATAAAAATGTGCAAAGTGCATGTATTGACCTTTGCACATTTGTATTTAAAAATAGCAATATTTTTCCAAAAACAAAAGATATCCATAACTTAAACACACCCTTTCGGATCAAAATGCTTTACCATAGCCCATAATATTACATGGCAGTAAAAAAATCAACAAATTACCGGAACAAATTCAATAAATTTGTCAGAAAATATTAAAAGAATATCTAACACAAAAATGATTTTACTCGGTCGCAGAATACCTATATAGTTACATATTAGATTATAGTCATTAAAAAAAAACGTTTACCATAGAAACTGGTAGAACTGGCGGATCTCTAGACTCAAGTTTTCCGATGAGCTCAGGTATTTGTTATGTGTAGCATAAGTAGCATAAGCATAAGCATAATTAGCCTGTAATGTTCCCACTGCTGGGACACAGGCCTCCTCTCTTCGAGAGGGACTGGGCTGTAATCTACCACGCGGGCCCAGTGCGGGTTGGTAGATGTCACATGTCTTTGAATTGTTGGTTCTAGGACATGCCGGTTTCCTCACGATGTTTTCCTTCACCGTTATGTGTGTCATGAAGAAACTTGAAACGTTCTTTAAGATAAGGGGGGGTTTTAGGATTGAACAGAATACTGTAGAGCTGAAAACAAGATATGAGAATTCCGGCGAAGACGTATGGGAAGCCACTTGAGCTTTATACGAAATTCAGAAACGTGATCATATTATTTGCGCAAGCCAAATATTAATCTAATGCTAAAGTTTTGAAATCGCTCAATTTTATCTAGTAATGCCTTAGTGAGATCGAGATAACTGACATAAGCGTAGTCAAGCTGGGAAGTAAGAGATTGTGCAAGCGCAGTTTTAGTGGCAGTTGGATGAAAGTTCCGCAATCGTCTCAGGGATTTGGCAGATGCAAAAATTTTGCGACTTACGTCCTGCAGCCCAGACCCCAAGAAACATGTTTGTCGATCCAAACCCCTAAGGTTTTCTCGCTTACCAGAAAAGCAATATCGTTAAATTTTACCCGGGGAAGCTGCGACCAGTTTATCTTGGAGATCATCCTTGAGCTGCCAACAACAACGACCTGATTCTTCGACAGCTTCACCTGCAACCCATGTGCCTCACTCCACTTTAAAACTTTTGATACAAATCCATTAGAAAGAGTTGTTTATTTAAACAAAGAAACCAAAAGAAATCTGAGAAACTCAAGAATACTGAGAATTTGCTAGGTATTACCTAATATTAACTATTAAGTTACTGTACAAAGATTTCCACATTTTTCTCTGCATTAGGTGTACGAACAAACCAAAAAATAAACTATTCGTTAGCAAACACCGCGAAATGTCAATTAGAAACCGAAAATAATTAGCGCATATGTTCCCATCGAGCGGTGACCGCGTAATTATCCGAAAACTTGATTAAAATCGGATTGGCAAACGGTAGCAGGAACAGAGCTAACATCAGACACTAATTAACGGGAGTAATTAAACAGATTTAGAGCCAATTGTCGGGATGTAGGATTGTAGGAGTCGGACAGATCTGTGAGGCTGTCAACTAGTGTTTGTGTCGATTACGTAGCCCAGAATGAGTTGTTTTTGGGATTTTATTTTAGAAATAGATCATAACATGGGTTTCAATGTGAAATAAGTGTATGATCCCTTGCTAGATCATACATTACTTTTAGATGAGGGATGAATGGAATAAAAGAGGGTAAGTACTAAAACACTACTGTATTGTCTCAAAGGTACTCAAAGGTAAAATGAGCTGAATGGACTGATGGTGTGGAAATGAAGTGAGTGACGCAGCCCTTGTTGGCTGTAACGAGGACGCCTGGCTGACTTGATAGCCTAACGCGAACTGAACTGATTATTTTGAGTTGAAATGAATGTGTGGCGTAAACTGCTGAATTGCAGAATGTGCGGTTGCACCGTGCAATAAGCTTACCCGTCCAAAATTCACAAATAGGTTATTTTGTTCGGTGCCAAAATACAAAAAAATACTTCATTAACTAAGTACGAACATCGTAAGATAGATTTAGTGTGTGATTTGTGTACGCAGCATTCATTAGATTGATTTATCAGCATTGAACAATAACTTACAGTTACTGTATAATTATTATACTGTTGTTATTTAAAGCTACTAATTATCAATTTGTCAACTAAAATAATTATTAGTATAATACTATAAAGCCCAGCATTGTAAAGTATTTCGCCAAGTAAGCAATAAATAAAGACTTCCTTCACGTAAATTAACCATAGTTACATCTTTTGTTTCTTCAATCGTAAAACACACAGGTTGGCAGTGCCAACTCATAAAATTCACAACATTTAGACGATGTTTATATACTTCAACAATGATTTTTCTTGATCAATATTTACAACACGATTTATAAATGAAATAAAACACAACAGACTCAAGTAAACAAGTAAAACAAATCCTTCATTAATTAATTTGAACACAAACATACACAATTGTCCCAGAATAACACACAATTGTGCCAAAAAAACAAATACATTGAACCATTTTTACTTCGTTGGAACAAATCGCCTAAGGGTGGTTCTTTGATCTAAAATATCGTTTTATAATGCCTTAACAATGTAAGAACGAATTACATGAGTCAATTTACTGAAAGAAATCAATGTTTAAATTTAATTTTAGAAGTTTGGCTTATATTTTGTTTCGGAAATACGATGTAGGTAGATCTTTCTGAAATCTTTTAATGCGATACATAATTATTAGAGGTTCAAAGATACTGAACGAGACACAATAGAAGTTTTATTTAACAATTCACACACAATAAATGTTAAGTCAGAGAAACAAATTGTTTATCAAATTTTAACAACTTAATTTGTCCATATATTCAAATCACAACTGTCATTTCTTGACAGTTTGACAGTAAGAAATGGCTTTATCTAGGCTAGTTTACGTAGTGTGACAATTTGATAAACAATTAATTTTCCAGACTGTACATCGACTGCATTACCAGGGCCTCAAGTCTGCTATTACAATAGTGTCAGAATGGTCGATCATTGATTTCTTATTTGTTGATTTTGACAACTTTGGTAATCTACTATTATAATGGCGTCATTATGACTTTCCAATGGTCGGCCACTGACACTTCATTGAAAGAAATTGGATTTATTGGTAATCTCGTACATGATAACAAATTAATGGCATTTCTACTAATGTGTTTTATAATAATGGCAATACGACAATGCCAATATAATAACACAATTCTATTACGAGAACATTGACCGACCAGTGATCGACCATTATGAATTTAGCAGATTACGAATTTTTAGCAAAATGACAATGGCATGATAATGGGATCGTATTGGAATGACTGAATTTATAAAAATAGCAGACTTGGGCCCCAGAACGTACGTTTCCCAAATACTGCGGTACATTTCAGAAATCATATATCCCTCAAATATTGAGCGGCCATCTCTCACAAGACGCAGCCCGCGTGGGGGATGTCACTCGACTGCCGCTGACTGACATAAGCTCGGTACGTCACTGCCGACAGTACCTTTTGAACACATAACTGACAGCTCCATGGATTATCAGTTTAACTGAGACGTTTACCTGTCTATCAAGTCCTGTCTCTTTATATCTCACATGGATATTGAATTTTATTTCGGAAGTGAAGTTTACTTTAGAGTGTTATTTAACATAATAAGTTCATTATTGCAATACTATTCTAAATATACTTTGGTATACGCAGCCCTTTCCATAGTAAGTCAAACAAAGATCGCAGCACATTGGTCTTGGTATACTATTTACACGAACCAAACCCACTGCCTACGTTTTCCAACTCAAAATCATTTTCTTTAGCTTCCTAGTCGTAATACCTAAATAGCTCAAAATTATAGAACAATGAAAACGCACAAACCATTCGCAGTATTCAGTTACCTTCGCAGAGAAATACATCTACACAAAACGTGGAAGCCAAATCCAGGTTACACTTTATAAATATACCATAATTATATAATATAAAAAACCGGCCAAGTGCGAGTCGAACTAGCACACGAAGGGTTCCGTACCATTATCTATAAAAATGGCAAAAAAATCACGTTTGTTGTATGGGAGCCCCCTCAAATATTTGTTTTATTTTAATTTAATTATTTATTTTTAAAGTATAACTAAATATTCTGTGAATATTTCAAGCGTCTACCTCTTGCCGTTATCAATATAGAACAAAAACGAACAAAAAAAAAACACGTTTGTTGTATGGGAGCCCCCTTAAAGGCCCGCCGACGCACCAGTGCGTCAGGCGTCCCAAACGTCAAGTCCCACCGACGGCCCAAACAGCTTCAACAACAAAGGATGTTTATGCTCTTAGAAACCATTTGAGATTTTCTTGAGCATAAACATCCTTTGTTTAAGCAGTTTGGGCCGTCGGTGGGACTTGACGTTGGGGACGACTGACGCACTGGTGCGTAAATCTTGCAAAACGGTCCTTTACGTAACTATCTCAAGCCAGTCTTTATTGTTTCTACTCATCTTAAACCCACCATCCACGACACCCACGACACGGTCAGTCAAAAGTAAGGTTACAAACTCAAAAATCACCAATCAGTCAGAATGTCACAGCACTAATGTTTCAATGGCGATGGCGCGTGGCGGTCCGTATCCGTACCTACAGGACGCGACTTGCTAATGCTTATATCTGAGTATTAACGTCATGGACGCCAGGCCTTGGTCCTTACGACAGCCAGTGGGTTTCCAATTAAATATGTGATAAGGATGATGATTTTATGAAAGTGATTAAAATATCGTATGATTTCATAGTTAGCAGTCTTGGATTTTCATCATGAATCGTAAACTTTGACTATTCACAATTTGCATCAGTTGGTGTAATTCAAAAAATTTCATTGCCTACCTCTCTTTCCGTTTCAGTTCAAAGACCCGTGGGATACCTCATACCACTTTGTATCTTGTTTTCCTTTGCGTGATAAACAAACATACGTTATACCAATCGACTGTCTATTCCGATGATTGACGTTCAATGTTTCCACGCCGGCGGCGGCGGCGCCGATAGCGAATGCATCGCACATTCGATTTATATGAACACGAACAAACGATTTGTCTTTTACTCATACCACGAGTTACAACACTTTAGACGTTTTATGGTCATTTATTTTTCAGCAAATCATAAATAGTTTCTTTAAATCAAAAGAAAAATAAAATAGTAAGTCAAAAATAAAATAGAAAGATTAAAATATTATATTATAATAACGCACACCAGCGAAAGGCGCGCGGGGGACGGCATCGAGGAGGATTTGCCGAGGAGCATCTCGCGGCATCACTCGGTATGCCACGGGGGAAACTTGCACTGCGTTTCCGCCGCAATCGTGTGCTAGCGAACTCCGGCGCATACCATCGCATCCCGCCGCAGTATCCTCCAACAGGCTCTTCAATACCGCAGAGAGAAAACCCCTTTGATGCTCCGTGGTCGGTCACTGAGCTTTGGAATCTATATTTTGTTACCATTAGATACGTACGAATTTGCGTTGGCAACTTTAAAATACCCTGCCCAGCCGTCCGCCAATGTGCGCTGACCCTAATTGAATGACTTGCCCGCACACAGGTAAGCACTGTATTTCCTAATTATTATCTCGGGAGCAATGGGTCAAGTGGCTTGGATTATAAAGTCATAATAATTATTTAAAACTGATGTTTTTTTTTTATAGCGTTATACAGGGTGTTTGGTGCATCGTGTGCCAAATTAAAATGGTCGACTGAAGGGGTCATCCGCTAGCCTTTCAGACCCCTTAACACCCCTCATGCTCTGTGGATTGTTTTTTATCGACTTTTTATTGTTTTCCAAAAAAAAGACCCAAATTTTACATTCAAATACAGATAAAAAAAAAAATATAAGGCGTAGACTCTGAATTTTATTTTTATTTCGATGTGTATTGTTTAAGAATACTTTTAAATACAAAATTAGTGATATTAGTCACCTAGTTTTTTTTTTAATTCACTCGCAAAGGTAAAACTTAAATTAAAGCTGTACATGTTACAGCTATTTATAAGGTTACAAAAAAAAAACCAAAAGCGACCGGGATCTTCCAACTCTCTCATTAACTCTCCAGTCTATCTTCTTTCTAATGATGTGCCACATGCCATAAAAGTATTTTAACAACTTTGTGAATTCGCTAGAATTGTGAATCAAGTCACATAAAACTACATTCCAAATTCTTATGAAAAAATATTTATTGCGGAACTGTTACTTGTGAAAGAGGTAAAATTTGTTTTCTCACTCTTTCACAGTAAAATCTATCTTCTATCTCTTTCTTGCATACCTTAAATCGGTTTGAACAAATCGCGCCGCCCGACCCGCCATTTTTTTAGTCGAGACATGACTGCCTCTGCTACCTAACGTGTGTGCTAGTTCACCATACTCCGCGATTCTTTTATTACTTTGTTATCGTTAAGTTTTGCTGGTTCTTGTTACATTTGTTTAATTTTTGTTGTTATTGTTAAACTTTGAGTTTTTTGTTATTGCAATGGCGACATTCTCTAACGAAGAATATGCGGACATCATGATGGCTTACGGAGCCGCTAATGGCGTCGCTCGTGCAGCGCAACGACTTTACCAGGAACGCTTTCCTGGTAGACGATTACCTGGCCGCAGAGTCTTCCAAGACACATACCGACGCATACGCGAGACTGGCAGTGTTACTTTTAATGAACCAAGGGGCCATATTGTGCGACATAATGTTGAAGTAGACGAGAGAATACTGGCACTTTTTGAGGAAGACCCTACAAGAAGCATTAGAAATGTGGCATCACATCTTGATATTTCAATATGGAAAGTGTGGAAAGTACCTCGTCAAAACAAAAAGCATCCATTCCACTACACTCCGGTGCAAGGTACGTAATTTTAAACTAACTTTAAACCCGTGCAAGCTTTGTTTGACCTTGCCTTTGTTTAGCAGGTAATGGGTATGGTATGGCATCACTTCCAGGTAGTGAATCTATTAGCACGAACAGCGGGTCCTTTCTTGTGCAATTACTTATTGCCCAAGAGAAATTTAAAAGAGTTTTTTGTTTGTTGCAGGTCTTGAGGGTGGCGACTTTGAGAGACGAGTGGCTTTTTGTCGGTTTCTTTTACACACGGATGTGGATGATCCTGATTTTTTAAAAAGAATACTGTGGACGGATGAATCCAAATTTACCAAGGATGGGATCCTCAATTTACACAATTTGCACCACTGGACAACGAAAACGCAAAACCCACGTGTTAAAAGACAGAAATCTTCTCAAAGAAGGTTTAGTGTAAACGTTTGGGCAGGAGTGATTGGGAATCAGGTAATTGGACCACATTACCTGCCCGATAATCTCAATGGCGAAGACTACCTGGAATTCCTACAAAATGACCTGCCCGAATTAGTGACCGATATGCCCGTATTTAATGAACGTGTGCCCATTGTATTTCAAAATGACGGCTGTCCCGCGCATTGGCGATTGACTGTGAGGGAATATCTCGACAATGTGTTCCCCAATGCATGGATTGGACGCGATGGCCCTATTCCATGGCCGCCACGTTCCCCTAGATCTAATTCCGTTAGACTTTTATGTCTGGGGACGTGCCAAAGAGTTGGTATATGCCACGGAGGTTCCAACTAGGGAGGTATTAATCCAACGCATAGAAGCGGCATTCAATACTATTAAGGAGGAAATACGACTTCGTACAACAACTGTTGAAATACGAAACAGGTGTCGGGCCTGCATTCGCAACAGAGGCCAACAATTTGAGCAAGATTTGTAACAATGATTAAATAAATGTTTAAAATGCAATTTTGTTTTTTTATTTCAAGTAAATCCCACGAAAGATACAGATATGAGACACGAATTTACCTAACCATAAGAATGAGATAGCAGATTTATAGGTTTGACAGGTATCATTTAAGAGACTTTTTTTTAAATCATAATTTTGAATATTAGCCTTAGGTGACTCGATTCACAATTCTAGCGAATTCACAAAGTTGTTAAAATACTTTTATGGCATGTGGCACATCATTAGAAAGAGGATAGACTGGAGAATGAATGAGAGAGTTGGAAGATCCCGGTCGCTTTTGATTTTTTTTTGTAGCCTTATAAACAGCTTAAACATGTACAGCTTTAATTTAAGTTTTACCTTTGCGAGTTAATTAAAAAAGAACTAGGTGACTAATATCACTAATTTTGTATTTAAAAGTATTCTTAAACAATACACATCGAAATAAAAATAAAATTCAGAGTCTACGCCTTATATTTTTTTTAAATCTGTATTTGATTGTAAAATTTGGGTCTTTTTTTTGGAAAACAATAAAAAGTCGATAAAAAAAAATCCACAGAGCATGAGGGGTGGTAAAGGGTCTAAAAGGCTAGCGGGTGACTCCTTCAGTCGACCATTTCAATTTGGCACACGATGCACCAAACATCCTGTATTATGATAATACCTATTAGGTATAAGTTAATATTAAAGGTACAATGCAACAGCATTTGTCTATGGCAACAGTTTGACAGTGACAGGGCAGTAGCAGTGACACCTTTGACACGACGACCTTTGACGTACAGTCGTGAATGAAAACTGCCAATATTTTTCACAACAAAGTCTGGATTATTGGATGATCGCTGTCTGAAGGTAGCATCGTAAAATAGTAAGTCAAAAATAAAATAGAAAGATTAAAATATTATATTATAATAACGCACACCAGCGAAAGGCGCGCGGGGGACGGCATCGAGGAGGATTTGCCGAGGAGCATCTCGCGGCATCACTCGGTATGCCACGGGGGAAACTTGCACTGCGTTTCCGCCGCAATCGTGTGCTAGCGAACTCCGGCGCATACCATCGCATCCCGCCGCAGTATCCTCCAACAGGCTCTTCAATACCGCAGAGAGAAAACCCCTTTGATGCTCCGTGGTCGGTCACTGAGCTTTGGAATCTATATTTTGTTACCATTAGATACGTACGAATTTGCGTTGGCAACTTTAAAATACCCTGCCCAGCCGTCCGCCAATGTGCGCTGACCCTAATTGAATGACTTGCCCGCACACAGGTAAGCACTGTATTTCCTAATTATTATCTCGGGAGCAATGGGTCAAGTGGCTTGGATTATAAAGTCATAATAATTATTTAAAACTGATGTTTTTTTTTTATAGCGTTATACAGGGTGTTTGGTGCATCGTGTGCCAAATTAAAATGGTCGACTGAAGGGGTCATCCGCTAGCCTTTCAGACCCCTTAACACCCCTCATGCTCTGTGGATTGTTTTTTATCGACTTTTTATTGTTTTCCAAAAAAAAGACCCAAATTTTACATTCAAATACAGATTAAAAAAAAAATATAAGGCGTAGACTCTGAATTTTATTTTTATTTCGATGTGTATTGTTTAAGAATACTTTTAAATACAAAATTAGTGATATTAGTCACCTAGTTTTTTTTTTAATTCACTCGGAAAGGTAAAACTTAAATTAAAGCTGTACATGTTACAGCTATTTATAAGGCTACAAAAAAAAAACCAAAAGCGACCGGGATCTTCCAACTCTCTCATTAACTCTCCAGTCTATCCTCTTTCTAATGATGTGCCACATGCCATAAAAGTATTTTAACAACTTTGTGAATTCGCTAGAATTGTGAATCAAGTCACATAAAACTACATTCCAAATTCTTATGAAAAAATATTTATTGCGGAACTGTTACTTGTGAAAGAGGTAAAATTTGTTTTCTCACTCTTTCACAGTAAAATCTATCTTCTATCTCTTTCTTGCATACCTTAAATCGGTTTGAACAAATCGCGCCGCCCGACCCGCCATTTTTTTAGTCGAGACATGACTGCCTCTGCTACCTAACGTGTGTGCTAGTTCACCATACTCCGCGATTCTTTTATTACTTTGTTATCGTTAAGTTTTGCTGGTTCTTGTTACATTTGTTTAATTTTTGTTGTTATTGTTAAACTTTGAGTTTTTTGTTATTGCAATGGCGACATTCTCTAACGAAGAATATGCGGACATCATGATGGCTTACGGAGCCGCTAATGGCGTCGCTCGTGCAGCGCAACGACTTTACCAGGAACGCTTTCCTGGTAGACGATTACCTGGCCGCAGAGTCTTCCAAGACACATACCGACGCATACGCGAGACTGGCAGTGTTACTTTTAATGAACCAAGGGGCCATATTGTGCGACATAATGTTGAAGTAGACGAGAGAATACTGGCACTTTTTGAGGAAGACCCTACAAGAAGCATTAGAAATGTGGCATCACATCTTGATATTTCAATATGGAAAGTGTGGAAAGTACCTCGTCAAAACAAAAAGCATCCATTCCACTACACTCCGGTGCAAGGTACGTAATTTTAAACTAACTTTAAACCCGTGCAAGCTTTGTTTGACCTTGCCTTTGTTTAGCAGGTAATGGGTATGGTATGGCATCACTTCCAGGTAGTGAATCTATTAGCACGAACAGCGGGTCCTTTCTTGTGCAATTACTTATTGCCCAAGAGAAATTTAAAAGAGTTTTTTGTTTGTTGCAGGTCTTGAGGGTGGCGACTTTGAGAGACGAGTGGCTTTTTGTCGGTTTCTTTTACACACGGATGTGGATGATCCTGATTTTTTAAAAAGAATACTGTGGACGGATGAATCCAAATTTACCAAGGATGGGATCCTCAATTTACACAATTTGCACCACTGGACAACGAAAACGCAAAACCCACGTGTTAAAAGACAGAAATCTTCTCAAAGAAGGTTTAGTGTAAACGTTTGGGCAGGAGTGATTGGGAATCAGGTAATTGGACCACATTACCTGCCCGATAATCTCAATGGCGAAGACTACCTGGAATTCCTACAAAATGACCTGCCCGAATTAGTGACCGATATGCCCGTATTTAATGAACGTGTGCCCATTGTATTTCAAAATGACGGCTGTCCCGCGCATTGGCGATTGACTGTGAGGGAATATCTCGACAATGTGTTCCCCAATGCATGGATTGGACGCGATGGCCCTATTCCATGGCCGCCACGTTCCCCTAGATCTAATTCCGTTAGACTTTTATGTCTGGGGACGTGCCAAAGAGTTGGTATATGCCACGGAGGTTCCAACTAGGGAGGTATTAATCCAACGCATAGAAGCGGCATTCAATACTATTAAGGAGGAAATACGACTTCGTACAACAACTGTTGAAATACGAAACAGGTGTCGGGCCTGCATTCGCAACAGAGGCCAACAATTTGAGCAAGATTTGTAACAATGATTAAATAAATGTTTAAAATGCAATTTTGTTTTTTTATTTCAAGTAAATCCCACGAAAGATACAGATATGAGACACGAATTTACCTAACCATAAGAATGAGATAGCAGATTTATAGGTTTGACAGGTATCATTTAAGAGACTTTTTTTTAAATCATAATTTTGAATATTAGCCTTAGGTGACTCGATTCACAATTCTAGCGAATTCACAAAGTTGTTAAAATACTTTTATGGCATGTGGCACATCATTAGAAAGAGGATAGACTGGAGAATGAATGAGAGAGTTGGAAGATCCCGGTCGCTTTTGATTTTTTTTTTGTAGCCTTATAAACAGCTTAAACATGTACAGCTTTAATTTAAGTTTTACCTTTGCGAGTTAATTAAAAAAGAACTAGGTGACTAATATCACTAATTTTGTATTTAAAAGTATTCTTAAACAATACACATCGAAATAAAAATAAAATTCAGAGTCTACGCCTTATATTTTTTTTAAATCTGTATTTGATTGTAAAATTTGGGTCTTTTTTTTGGAAAACAATAAAAAGTCGATAAAAAAAAATCCACAGAGCATGAGGGGTGGTAAAGGGTCTAAAAGGCTAGCGGGTGACTCCTTCAGTCGACCATTTCAATTTGGCACACGATGCACCAAACATCCTGTATTATGATAATACCTATTAGGTATAAGTTAATATTAAAGGTACAATGCAACAGCATTTGTCTATGGCAACAGTTTGACAGTGACAGGGCAGTAGCAGTGACACCTTTGACACGACGACCTTTGACGTACAGTCGTGAATGAAAACTGCCAATATTTTTCACAACAAAGTCTGGATTATTGGATGATCGCTGTCTGAAGGTAGCATCGTAAAATAGTAAGTCAAAAATAAAATAGAAAGATTAAAATATTATATTATAATAACGCACACCAGCGAAAGGCGCGCGGGGGACGGCATCGAGGAGGATTTGCCGAGGAGCATCTCGCGGCATCACTCGGTATGCCACGGGGGAAACTTGCACTGCGTTTCCGCCGCAATCGTGTGCTAGCGAACTCCGGCGCATACCATCGCATCCCGCCGCAGTATCCTCCAACAGGCTCTTCAATACCGCAGAGAGAAAACCCCTTTGATGCTCCGTGGTCGGTCACTGAGCTTTGGAATCTATATTTTGTTACCATTAGATACGTACGAATTTGCGTTGGCAACTTTAAAATACCCTGCCCAGCCGTCCGCCAATGTGCGCTGACCCTAATTGAATGACTTGCCCGCACACAGGTAAGCACTGTATTTCCTAATTATTATCTCGGGAGCAATGGGTCAAGTGGCTTGGATTATAAAGTCATAATAATTATTTAAAACTGATGTTTTTTTTTTATAGCGTTATACAGGGTGTTTGGTGCATCGTGTGCCAAATTAAAATGGTCGACTGAAGGGGTCATCCGCTAGCCTTTCAGACCCCTTAACACCCCTCATGCTCTGTGGATTGTTTTTTATCGACTTTTTATTGTTTTCCAAAAAAAAGACCCAAATTTTACATTCAAATACAGATTAAAAAAAAAATATAAGGCGTAGACTCTGAATTTTATTTTTATTTCGATGTGTATTGTTTAAGAATACTTTTAAATACAAAATTAGTGATATTAGTCACCTAGTTTTTTTTTTAATTCACTCGGAAAGGTAAAACTTAAATTAAAGCTGTACATGTTACAGCTATTTATAAGGCTACAAAAAAAAAACCAAAAGCGACCGGGATCTTCCAACTCTCTCATTAACTCTCCAGTCTATCCTCTTTCTAATGATGTGCCACATGCCATAAAAGTATTTTAACAACTTTGTGAATTCGCTAGAATTGTGAATCAAGTCACATAAAACTACATTCCAAATTCTTATGAAAAAATATTTATTGCGGAACTGTTACTTGTGAAAGAGGTAAAATTTGTTTTCTCACTCTTTCACAGTAAAATCTATCTTCTATCTCTTTCTTGCATACCTTAAATCGGTTTGAACAAATCGCGCCGCCCGACCCGCCATTTTTTTAGTCGAGACATGACTGCCTCTGCTACCTAACGCGTGTGCTAGTTCACCATACTCCGCGATTCTTTTATTACTTTGTTATCGTTAAGTTTTGCTGGTTCTTGTTACATTTGTTTAATTTTTGTTGTTATTGTTAAACTTTGAGTTTTTTGTTATTGCAATGGCGACATTCTCTAACGAAGAATATGCGGACATCATGATGGCTTACGGAGCCGCTAATGGCGTCGCTCGTGCAGCGCAACGACTTTACCAGGAACGCTTTCCTGGTAGACGATTACCTGGCCGCAGAGTCTTCCAAGACACATACCGACGCATACGCGAGACTGGCAGTGTTACTTTTAATGAACCAAGGGGCCATATTGTGCGACATAATGTTGAAGTAGACGAGAGAATACTGGCACTTTTTGAGGAAGACCCTACAAGAAGCATTAGAAATGTGGCATCACATCTTGATATTTCAATATGGAAAGTGTGGAAAGTACCTCGTCAAAACAAAAAGCATCCATTCCACTACACTCCGGTGCAAGGTACGTAATTTTAAACTAACTTTAAACCCGTGCAAGCTTTGTTTGACCTTGCCTTTGTTTAGCAGGTAATGGGTATGGTATGGCATCACTTCCAGGTAGTGAATCTATTAGCACGAACAGCGGGTCCTTTCTTGTGCAATTACTTATTGCCCAAGAGAAATTTAAAAGAGTTTTTTGTTTGTTGCAGGTCTTGAGGGTGGCGACTTTGAGAGACGAGTGGCTTTTTGTCGGTTTCTTTTACACACGGATGTGGATGATCCTGATTTTTTAAAAAGAATACTGTGGACGGATGAATCCAAATTTACCAAGGATGGGATCCTCAATTTACACAATTTGCACCACTGGACAACGAAAACGCAAAACCCACGTGTTAAAAGACAGAAATCTTCTCAAAGAAGGTTTAGTGTAAACGTTTGGGCAGGAGTGATTGGGAATCAGGTAATTGGACCACATTACCTGCCCGATAATCTCAATGGCGAAGACTACCTGGAATTCCTACAAAATGACCTGCCCGAATTAGTGACCGATATGCCCGTATTTAATGAACGTGTGCCCATTGTATTTCAAAATGACGGCTGTCCCGCGCATTGGCGATTGACTGTGAGGGAATATCTCGACAATGTGTTCCCCAATGCATGGATTGGACGCGATGGCCCTATTCCATGGCCGCCACGTTCCCCTAGATCTAATTCCGTTAGACTTTTATGTCTGGGGACGTGCCAAAGAGTTGGTATATGCCACGGAGGTTCCAACTAGGGAGGTATTAATCCAACGCATAGAAGCGGCATTCAATACTATTAAGGAGGAAATACGACTTCGTACAACAACTGTTGAAATACGAAACAGGTGTCGGGCCTGCATTCGCAACAGAGGCCAACAATTTGAGCAAGATTTGTAACAATGATTAAATAAATGTTTAAAATGCAATTTTGTTTTTTTATTTCAAGTAAATCCCACGAAAGATACAGATATGAGACACGAATTTACCTAACCATAAGAATGAGATAGCAGATTTATAGGTTTGACAGGTATCATTTAAGAGACTTTTTTTTAAATCATAATTTTGAATATTAGCCTTAGGTGACTCGATTCACAATTCTAGCGAATTCACAAAGTTGTTAAAATACTTTTATGGCATGTGGCACATCATTAGAAAGAGGATAGACTGGAGAATGAATGAGAGAGTTGGAAGATCCCGGTCGCTTTTGATTTTTTTTTTGTAGCCTTATAAACAGCTTAAACATGTACAGCTTTAATTTAAGTTTTACCTTTGCGAGTTAATTAAAAAAGAACTAGGTGACTAATATCACTAATTTTGTATTTAAAAGTATTCTTAAACAATACACATCGAAATAAAAATAAAATTCAGAGTCTACGCCTTATATTTTTTTTAAATCTGTATTTGATTGTAAAATTTGGGTCTTTTTTTTGGAAAACAATAAAAAGTCGATAAAAAAAAATCCACAGAGCATGAGGGGTGGTAAAGGGTCTAAAAGGCTAGCGGGTGACTCCTTCAGTCGACCATTTCAATTTGGCACACGATGCACCAAACATCCTGTATTATGATAATACCTATTAGGTATAAGTTAATATTAAAGGTACAATGCAACAGCATTTGTCTATGGCAACAGTTTGACAGTGACAGGGCAGTAGCAGTGACACCTTTGACACGACGACCTTTGACGTACAGTCGTGAATGAAAACTGCCAATATTTTTCACAACAAAGTCTGGATTATTGGATGATCGCTGTCTGAAGGTAGCATCGTAAAAGAAGTAATTTTCTTTCAGTTCAGTTTCAAAGTTTTTCTTAACCGTAGTAACATAAAAAAAACCCGTGAAATAATGACATTATCGTATTTCTTTCAGTTATACCTGTGGTGATACCTACCTATATCTACGTCCTGCAGTGAGCAAGAAAAACATTTTAATTGAAAAACTTGCGCGCCCTCATTAGCGACGCTCATAATTAATTATTTATTGTGCCTCCTCTGGATTGCCAGCTCCGTGTTTTTTCGTACCGATTTTACAGAAAAAGTTTTGGAGAAATAAAGGAGTCTTCTTTCTTACTTATTCTTATTCCTCTTAGAGTTTTTTCGGTCTATAAGATGTTGTAATCTAAAAACACCAGCAAAGCTACGAATTGTTTCAAAAGCGGGAAATGCGTCAACGTCTCTCCCACCTGCCACGGTACGTAATTTGAAAGAACACCGTCGGATGATAGTCCGACACAATCCTCCATTCTCTCTAAATTAAATTCTCCATGTTATTCACTTAAACAAAGAAGTACTCACTAACGTAGCGTGCTCAACTTACTAAGCAGCGAAGACATCTCGATGTTATTTTAAAGTTTTAACTCGCAAAAATCTTGCGAAGCCGGGCAGGTCGCTAGTCAGAGATAAATAATTGTTGTTACAAATATTATAATTTACTAGCTTTCTTTCTAGCTAGCTAGTAAAAAAAAAAACAGCTTCTCTATCAGCAGCATTCCCCCAAAACATTATACCATATCTTAGTTGGAACCAACGTAAGCGTGGTAAGCAGATAAGAGTGCAGTTTGATTTACAACTTTACGGCGGATATAGCATATAAAAACCAACTTCGTTTTGTACATACTTGTTCAATATACCTACGTGTCCATCCATTTCATGTCTAAGTATATTTGTAAGAAATTTTGTATTGTTTATTTTTTCTACGTTTTTTTCTTAAATAATTATTGATGTATACCAACTTTTTAGTTATTCAAGGTACGCAGTAAAATTCTCCCGAAAACTATGTACCCCTTTTTCCGATTTTCAATTTTTTTTTTTTTTTCTCTCTAAAGTATGAGCTCTGAGTTTCGAGTTAATCGGACGGCGCGTTAAGATTCTTAAATACAAACTATAACACTCTCTAAAATCCTTTTGAGGGGTAGTTTTGAAAAACGCAAAAGTTATGACAAACTTTGTTATTTAAGACTGCCTCGTTAGTCTAGTGGTCACAAGCACGACTGCTGAGCATGAGTGGTGGGTTTGATTCCCAGGTCGGGCAAAGTGTTATTGGATTTTCCATTACGAATGTCTCAGTAGCAGCCCGAAGTCTGGATTTATGCCCGGTTGATGGCAATAGGCTCGCCCCCTATTACATGGGACTTAAACAGAACTGGCGAAATGTGGGTGTACTGAAGGTACACCTCTACCTACCCCTTTGGGGATTGCAGGCGTGATGTTATGTAAATAAGTACTCGGGCTGAATTTCAAGTTTATATAGCAAAAGAAATAAGATTCTGTTCATACAAACTATATCGCCTCTTTTTACGCACTCAAAGGGTAAATTGTTGAAATATCGTTTTTGATGTTTCTATTATTGGACTTATAGGTTATTTATACCTATTTTCAAGTTAATCTAGCCAAGCAGTAAAATCCTTCCTTGTAAATTCACTATCCCTTTTCACCCCATTAAGGGCAGATTTTCAAAAAACCTGATACAATTTATTTTTTATTTTTTGTTTTCAGTATAGATACTGAGTTTCAAGTTAATCGGACCGTGCGTTAAAAATCTTCCATACAAACTTTGATATCCCCCAATCCCCTTTAGGGGGCAGTTTAAAAAAACAAAAAATGTCAAACTTTATAATTTACTTAGGTTAGTATTTGTGCCAAGTTTCAGGTTTATTAACTCAAGGAATAAGATTTTTCATACAAACAAAATCACCCCTTTTCACCCCCTTAAAGGTCGAATTTCCAAAAACCCCTTCTTAGCTGATGCCTACGTCATAATTTGGAGTTAATCAAGCCACACAGTAGAATCCTCCCTTGCAAAAAAGACTACCCCTTTTCACCCCGTCAGGGATAAATTTTCTTAAAACTCTGATCAATTTTATTCTTTATATTTGGATTACAGTATAAATACTGAGTTACGAGTTAATCGGACCGCGCATTAAAATTCTTCCATACAAACTGACATCCGCAAATCCCCCTTTAGAGGGTAGTTAAAAAAAAAATGACACACTTTATAATTTACTTAGGTTAGTATTCGTGCCAAGTTTCAGGTTTGATAACTCAAGAAATAAGATTTATCCCCCTTTTTCACTCCTTAAAGGTCGAATTTAGAAAAATCCCTTCTTAGCGGATGCTATAGTTTCCAACCATAAGCCGAAATATTAGTGATTTTAACATAAAAAGAACTTTCATTAAAAATAAAATTTTATCCCGTTTTTTACCCCTTAAGGGTTGTAATCCTATCAACACCGTTGCATTAGCTTCCAACCAAAAGCCTATATAATAAATTTAGTGATCCCCCTTTTTAACCCTTCGGGGGTAGAATTATCAAACACGCTGACACACGTATAAATTAATTTTTAATCGTCAGCCTATACACCAAATTTGAAGATCCTTACTTCAAAACTGACGGACTTTTATATAAACTTCCATCCCCTATTTTACCCTCTTAGGGGTGGAATTTCGAAAAACCCTTTCTTAGTGGATACCTACTCTTTACAAAGAACACACCCTCCAAATTTCATGTCTCTAGGACCAGCGGTTTAGGCTGTGCGTTGATATATCAGTCAGTCAGTCAGGACTTTGAATTTTATATATATAGATAGATTATATAAATTCATGAGGACGCCTAGTTCTCAAGAATATAGGTACAGAGTGGCAGTTAATGCAAATTGTATACAAAAATAAACGGTCAAGAGCGTGTCGGACCACGCACGCACAATGAAGAGTTCCGTAGTTGGGATGAATTTTATCCCAAGAACAAACTTAACATTGTAGTTGTAAAACATGTTCCCTCATATATTCCAACTGCAAGCAAATTGGGTACGAAATTTTGAGGTACGGAACCCTAAATAACCATAGACAAACAGTGCATATCACAGAAAAATTCTCATGAGCTGCAGCAAAAATATAGCCTAAAAATATAGCCCTGTAACCCAGCTTCATAAAATATTTTCCTCTCGTTAGTAAAATAACACTTTCCGCTGAATATGCTGACTCGCAGGTTTTAATAGGTGTAAACTTCACACGAGTGGATATTATACAGGGTGCGCCAAGTTGCCGGCAAGCTTGCAAAGCTCTCTCATTGTTGTGCCATGTGCTTTGGACAGATTTTTCTTTTTTATAGCCAGGTAGCATTGTAACGATATTGTAGGGGTTTTGTTGAAAGGCTTGAATTTGTTCTATAGTGTATTATTTTGTTTGTAAAATGCTTTGTCATAGTATACGTTGTTTTCAATACTTACCTGCGTTCATCATTACCATCATCGTGTACTTATCAGGTATGAACGATTTTGGTGGATTTTGGGTTTTGGGAATTGTGGCAGCCCAGAACTTTGCTATCCATACTTTTATAGAAGTACGGATAGCAAAGTTCTGAGCTGTCATAATTTAGATTACCATCGACCAAGTACATAATTTTTTACCAGAACAGATTTGTATCAGTCACTTTTAAAAGGCACCTAATTAAATACCAGTTCTAGAATGCTTCTGGCCCAGTCATCAGCATCATCATTTCAGCCTAAAGACGTCCATTGCTGGACAAAGGCCTCCCCTAAAGGGGGATTTGCCGTAATCACCACGCTTGGCAGGCGGGTTGGCGATCGCAGTATGGTGTTAAAATGCATAAAGAACGCTGCTGCCTATTCCCTAGTAAGTCCCTTAGTCGCTTTTGATGACACCCACGGGAAGAAATGGGACGGTGCTATTCTTTACGTCCGGCACCAAACGGACAACGCCAACGCCTGGCCCAGTAATCCCTCAAAATAAACACAAAACATATGGAACCTAAAGCTACTTATTCAAAACACTATAAACTTAGAAACTAAGCCACAAGAGGTTATTAGCCCCCGCGGGACGTGCCAAGTGTCTACAAACTTGACACTAGCCACTAATTGTGACGCATTGTCAAGGTGAAACTTGGGGGACTGGGGGATGGGGGATAGGGGGATAACTTACGATACGGTACCGGGGGTGGAAGCGGAATTTAATACGGTGGATGGATTAGATTAGGTACATTGTATCCTGTCTGTTAGCCGTCGTAACTTGTCTTGCGACAAGATACTACTCCTAAAATGTCGTGTCAAAGTACATACCCACTATTAGAATTAAGTTAATGCATCGGCAAAAATCAAATCAAATCAAAAATATTTTTATTTCACTTATGCCTACATGGGCACTTATGAAACGTCAGAAGCTAGGTGCACGGTTCCAATTGGTCGTTTCCTATGGAGAAGAGCCGGCAAGAAACTCCACGACTTTAAAAAAAAATGGCTTTGACAATGTTTTCAAATTACAGCGTTAATAGGTATGAGAGGACAGCGTAGGCCCGTCAAAAGTACCAGGTACTTAACAAAATAGAAAATGGTCTACAGATCTACAGTCTATTAAGCCTACAACGTCCTCACATTAACAAAAAAAAAACAATATAAAATATGATTAACATAATAAAAGTTAGAACCTTGTTGAAATTAAAATCTAATTTAGAAACTAAACGAATCGGAGTGTCTTTCAACATTCATACGTTCGAGGAGCGAAATGTCAAGCAATTTTCAAACAAATTCCTTTCCCACATAGCAAGCGCTTGTCACATTTCGAACTGTCATTTATCAAATCGTTGGCAATGACGTGATCAGAAAAATAATAACGTGCGAGTAAAAATTTGGGGATGCGCTAAGGTAGCCCGCGAAATTCAATTTTTCGTAAGTTTTTTTGCAATTTACAGCAGGTCTGTGTCAGGTTATAATGTTGATTAAAATATGATTCGCAGCCGTAACAACTATGGCTTTACATAATTATAATCATTAAAATCAACAATACAACTCTCTAAGTTCATAGAATCCTATTGAATGACTATTTCATTAAATATTCATTTAATTTATATTTCATAAAATATTCATTTATTAGGATTCTACGAAGCAAGTTAGTAAATAAAATCAGCAATACAACTCTCTAAGTTCATAGAATCGTATTGAATGACTATTTTTTGAAATATTCATTTAATTTATATTTCATAAAATATTCATTTATTAGGATTCTACGAAGCGAGTTAGTAAATAAAATCAGCAATACAGCTCTCTAAGTTCATAGAATCCTATTGAATGACGAAATACTCATTTAATAGGATTCTACGAAGAGAGTTAGTTGTACTGCTGATTCTAATGATTACAGTTCTATAAAGTCATATTTGTTACGGCCGCGAAACATATTTATTTAGATCAACATATAACCTGTTACTGACCTTCTAATTCCGAAAAACGTAAGAAAATTTGAATTTCGCGGCTGTCTGACGCTTTCGCTTTAAGGTTAATTAATTTCTACTGTACGCTAAGCACCTTAAGGTGCTCAACATATTTATTCCTTGACATTCGTTTATACATATAACGCAACTGCAGAGTTGTTTAAAAAAATGCGCGGAACAACAGCTTGCTTAAAGCTGCTAAAAAGAACAATGCCCATAAAAACAAAAAATAATAGATCAAAAATGGTATCGTGCAGCTAACTACCCCGTAGGCTGGGTTGAGGAGGTCAGATGGGCAGTCACTCCATGTAAAGTACTGGTATTCAGCTGCACCGGGATTGACTGGAAGTCGACGCCAATCAGTCAAATCAACTCAGCCTATAGCAGTCCACTGCTGGACATAGGCCTCTCCCAGGCTGCGCCATAACACCCTGTCCTACTTTTATCATTTGCCTGCCTCGTTGATCTAGGGGTCGCAAGCGACTACTGGGTTTTTCCATCTTCAATTTCTCAGTAGCAGCCGGAGTCTGGATTCGTGTTCGGTTGATGGCAATAGGCTCACCCCCTATTACATGGGACTTAAGACGCAGATATATGCCAGTGACCTTGAGTGGTTAGCTTGCGTGTTCTGTACTGAGCTCACGCAACGCGTCGTACGTTCAGCCAGTAATAAGAATAGAATAGAATAGAATACTCTTTATTATGTAAACCATAAAAGTTACAGATATAAATGTTTAAATTTTACATAAGGTGACACAATGGGCGGTCTTAACGCTAAAAGCGATCTTTTACAGACAACCTTTGACTCGCCCATCAAGGAGCACTGTTCCCAATTTGACGCATTATTAATTTATTATATACAAAACAAAGGTTATTTTAATAAAACGCGTATACTAAAAGATCACTAATTAAATTATCCTTAAATTGGTGAAGGTTTCAGAAAAATACGCTTGGTAGATTTTGCGCCATTCTCAGTTTTTTATCTACGTTAGACTTAACTTTACCTACAAACTAATTTCACTATGTAATATAAACATAATCAAAAATATTGACACATTGAGTTATTGAGAAAATGCTCTAATTTAACATATATTTTTTTCAAATCATTAAAACTACTCGTTTAGACGTGATCTTCAGTATAAAATCATTAAAAGTCGGTTATCGTTGCCTTAAGCATAACTGGCGAAATCTGGGCGTACCATAGGAACACCTCTGCCTTACCCTTCGGGGATTATAGGCGTAGTGATAATTATGGTAAGTTTCATTAAACCTAACTATATTTACTCACTGAAAATCAACGTACCATAATTTGCCAACCATGAAAATGTCGCAGTAAATGTAGTCATTTAACATTTATTATTTACAGAAATCACTTAAATTAATGTGATTGTATATTTGATCGATAGCCGATCACTGAGCTCATTTGGTAAAGCTATTAATTTATTGGATAAACTACGTTGATCACGTATTAATTTTATATTAACCCTGATTGAACTGGGATAAATAGTTTCAGCTTATCTTCAAGCGTAAATTAATTACGTGAAGAGGAATTAAATAATTCAGCAACAATATTTTATAGTTTGCACTGAAAATATTTAACTTTCAGAATATTATTACTTTCCTAAAGGTATCATTATTTCGAATGTGAAAATGGAATATTCATAGATGACCTTTGTGAAAATAAAGGTTTTAGTTATATAAATAATTTATTTGGTGCCATACAAGAAAAAAAAATTTGAGACTTTTCATAAGACAAGACAATTCAAGCCAAGACAATGAAAGCCTAATATAAAGTTAAACAGAAAAATGCTTACCTACATAGAAGAAATTATTAGAAATGTTTTATGTTCTCTAGTGACGTCCAAGCAAAAAGGGGCCAGTTGTGGGGACTAGAATCGGTATCTAGAATAGTCAATTCATATTAAATTAAAAAATATTCGAAAACTAGCACGTTTTTTTTTCAGGCATTTGTAGTTGATACTCTAAAAAACCTTGAATTGAAAAATACTGTATTATATTATGAACTTGTAGATAATTGAGCATTAAATAATAATCAATTAAAATCGCGAAATGCAATTTTTTCACCCAACTTTACAAAACTCCATGTATCTCGGAAACTAAAAGTCGAGAGCCGGGGGTCTACTGCAAAGCGTTAATCCGATCTACGAGTATCGGCCGAAAATTCGGCCGTTTTATGACTTCCATAGTTTCCTTTATTGACTTTGAATCCTTACCCGACAAAAGGCTTCTACATACTGGCGCGACACGCGACGCGACAGAAAGGCCCGCGTGTCGCGCGACGAGCGGTGCCATTGTGTCGCGCTGGTCTGTAGAAGCCTTTATAGTCACATTTTTGACATTGGCTTATCTCTTTGACTGTTGTTTTTTTTTTTTCGCCGTAGTCAGCCATAGATAGCCTTCGTCAAGCAACTTCTGATTTATGTTTGGACCCCTGGACCCTTTTTGCTTGGACGCCCACACATTGTGAAAAGCTGATGGGCGTTCAAAACAACATTGTTTTTAATTCAAAAACACTTTCTCAAGAATGTGCCTACCTGGTATCACCTAACGCATTTTCCCAAGTCACAAGGCCACGAGACAATAATTACCCTCCTCCAAACGACCTTGACCCAACCCTTGGTACCGTTATCTATAAAAGCAAAACGATAAATCTGAAAACATTTTAATATCGATCCTGTACCCATAAATTTTGTGGACGACGAAGGCTAGGAGGAACTTCCTCGCATAAATCTGTCAGCAGCACTTGATTGCACGGGTGTACTTGACCGCTGACATTGGCCTTTTATTGTACAGTGCTCCACGCAAGTTTTGCATTAAATGGGTTGATGGTATATAATTATATGGTGTAAACGGGTGGTGAGTGTGAAGTAGTTTATTGAATCTGCTAGCGGTTTACCTGCGACTTCGTCCATGTAGATTTCAGTTTTTTTAAGTATAACATCTTTTTTCTCGCTTTTTGTGGGAGTGATTTCGTGAAAAGGGACGTAAGTGTCACAGGAACAGGAAGTGACAGCCTGGGCATGGAATATGTAAGTACTTTTGAATAAGCCGTACCGTAACTGTCCAAGTTTCGACACCATAAGTCAGAACAGGCAGGACGTAGTGATTGAAGACCTTAGTCTGTAGGCTCTGTAGAAAACGCGACGCGAAGACTAGATGAAGCTTCCCAAACGCTGCTCAGCCCAGCCGATTTTGGTTCTGTTAGCCCCCCT